>OY796675.1:31126739-32559673 GCA_963680715.1 Tetragnatha montana
CATCAGCTTAAAAAGCAGCTGACACCAAACAAATGTAAGGACTATCGATCCTATAAGGAGCGGTTACGATATTCAAAAGCGAAATACAGATTTTATAGCCTAAATACTGTCGATATACGACCTTTTCGATGCAAGGTGATTTGCATGAGCGCCTGTAAAGTTTTCTACTATCTAGCCATGTGACTTGGCGCAAGGACACCTTAATGACAGAGCCAAACGGTCGCCAAAAGTTCGATTGAAAGGGATACAGTGGGACAAGGACGACCGTCCGATCAGACATTCCTACTCTCGTTGGACTTTTTAAACAGTTTGGTGGGTGTAGAGATAGGATTAAATAATTCTGAGCACTGTGTTATTAAAATGATGATATCACTGTGTTTAATTTAATTTTTAATTAACATCCCTCTTTTGTGAGAAATAAAAATAATTAATTAGTTAAGGAAGTTAATTAGTTAAGAAGCAGATATTTTCACTTTGGGCACATTACAATGTCATTTAATTTTTATAGGATTTGTACATTTCTACCCCGAAAAAAAAGAAAAATTAAGTGGTTGAGAGTAAAACTAATTGAAAGTTTAAATTTTTTACTTAGAAAACAAACTAAAAACTAAAAAAAAGTATAAGAATTTGTTTGTACTGGTATAACTTAATCTAAATTTATAAATCAGGTGCAATTCATAAACAAATTATGGGAAAAGAAGGAAACATAAAAAATTCTACGCAAAAAATTGTGTATACATCGTTAAAACAAAAAGACACATTGAAATGATAAGTTATATTCAACTACCCAAGAGAAAAAAAAAGTCACAAATATTTTTTATATTTTTCACCTAGTTGACTTTTTTAATTGGCATGTAAATGAACTTGGTGTTATTTTGAGTTACCTATTTTCTTACCAATTTTTTAGTTCCATATATTTTTGTACCGCCTTTAGAAAAAATAGTGTCAAGAACAGAATCACATTTGAAGAGGTTTCTTTTAAATTCTTTGAAACAATTCTCTAGAAAAATAAACACTTCTAAAAAATAAACGTTTAATTTTTTGAAAGTAAATCAATTCTTTGATTACGCAATACGCAAATTTATTAGTTTTCCCCAAGATTAAAATTAACTATATTCAATAAAAAAGTTTACACTTTATTTCTTCTAGAATCAAAAAAACATCAATAGTACTGTGGTTATTAAACTTATTTAAAGTTAAAAGTGTTTCTACTACCACCAAGGACTTACTGAAGAAAGGGCATAACAATAAACAGTTAGAAAACACAACTTTATAATAGCATCATGGAGTAATCTCATAAACAAGCGCCAACATGTCCAAAAAGTTTCCAAACTCGTCCGTTACCAAAAAGTTGCGGATCGCTTTTTCCCTCCCTTCATTAGCCGCACCTTTCCTCCCCATCCTCGCTCGATGGGAGGAAGGAAGAGGTAGGGCGACGCGAGCGCCCCCACACCCCTTTGGAGCGAGCAGACGATCTCGGGAAGCGCCCGCAAAGGGCGGCCCCCTTCACGTGCCTACACTCCCCCTCTCGTGGTCATTCAGATTCCCGTCCAAACGCCCCAAGGACCTCCAAGTGTCTTTCTTCGTCGTCTGTGTGTGTCCTTCGTCTTTTGAGTTCGACGTTTGATCGTTCTTTGTTTAGAAGTGTGTCTGGTGCACGTGTGGATATCGTTCGTAAACAACCGGTTCTGTACATCCCTCTACCCTGTTTGTTACGGTACTCATGTCAAACAGAAAGAAATCGGGGTGAGTCCAATTTATACCTTAATGTCAGATAGTTTTTTTTTTTATCAGAAAAAAATTGTTATCTGCGCTACATTTGTTTACTCAACAAACTGTTATTTTGGTGAAAATGATAGAAAAATTGTTTCGTCGATGAAGGTACTTTAAAAGTGAGGAAAGTAGTTAATTTTTTCTTCTAAAATTCGTAATACAAAAATCTAATTGAATATCGAGAAATTTAAATTTCAAGCACAATGTCATGAACAATTGCCATTAAAAACTCCTTATCCTAAACGATTATTAAAAAGTTAAAACGGACAGCGTACACTTCTTACAAATAAATAAAATTGTGACACTTTTTATTTCTTCATTTACTTCGTACACAAAAGTTTTTTTCTTGACAACCAAGCTTCCATTACTTTACTTCAACGGCTTTACCGAATTCCTCCCATGCTTTGTCCTTGAACTCAGGCAACGAATCATAACTTCAAAATGCAACGTGAAATCAGTAATACTTAATATTTAAAAAAAAAATCATCATCATCTCTCTCTCAACATAAGGTGCTTGAAATCCTCAAGCCCCTTTGCCAGTTTTGAGTGTAAACAAGGCAGTCTCCATCGATCGAGTGGGCCGTGCGTGCGTGGGCGAGGGTCATCCAAGGGGTCAGGGAAAGGGCCATGCGGTGAAATTCCCGCGTGCTCCTTCACCATGTGGGAGGTTGCTCCCTCGCGCATGCACGCTGCCGATTGTTTGGGGATGCATCATAAATGGGCGGGTTTGCGCCGGATCTCGAGCGATGGATTAGCATAATGTCATTTCACGCTTTCCTTTGGTTATTTAGTTATGTTCAATTGAAGAAACTCATGGACTTGTTAATTGTATTATACTGGATAAAAGGAATATAATATTTTTTTATAAAGTTTGGATGTTAATTTCATTGACAGTTAATTTATTAAGTAAGAATTATGTTGGGTTTTTAGGTAAACGTGATAATTTTTTTTTTTATCCTAACGTTTAGATAGAAAATTAAATTTCAGTGATCATTTTTCAAACTTACATTTTTAAAAAACCTAAAATGAAAAGTATGAAATTGACGTTATAAACAGTTACGGGTTAAAAAAAAATAAAGTAGGCCCTTTAAAACATTCTCTCTCTCTTTTGTTTTGTTTTGTTTCATGGCATTTTCTTCTACTGCAATACTGTATTATTGTTTTTAAAGTGATGCTTTATGAAATATCATTTCAAATGTGATTTTAATTTGCATGGAAAAACCAAAGTTTTCATTATTGGCAGTAAAAATTTTATTAACTTATGTAAACTGAATTTAAGAGATTCATTGGTGTACACGCTTTTTTTTTACAGAATGCTGATTAACAATAGTTATTAATAGACGTGCTGGATATTTTTAAGGACAACATTTTGTTCAAATTATTGATAAGATAGAGTTAATAAGTATTCAAACTTTTTCAGTGTTATTCATGGGGATGACCTGTGAAGTATGTTTGGAAAGTTAGTTGACATTTCTTTTGTAAATTTTATATTAATATGTTTTATAAAGTGATTAAGTTCAGTAAACTGGGTTTTGTAAAGATTGAAAAAAAGGTCGTGCGTAAGCAATTTAAGGGGGTTGGTGAGCGAAAGCGAGCCGGGGGCGGTAGCTCCATAGTTTCTTAAAAATAAAATAACGTTTAGAAAAACGTGTTACTATTGTAGTAACTAGTATTATATGAAAATACAACTCCTGAATTCTTTTGATCAGCAACTGCACTTAACATAAAATTTCTCTCGAATCAAAGTTAATTTGTCTGAGAATATAATTTGAAAAGCTAGAAATAATCGTTTAAAAAAAGTGTAGTTAATTTATTTTCAGAAAATATAGACTTTATCGTAGAATAAAATCGTAGAATAAAACCATAGCTACTTGGAAAAATTAAATACAATCTAATAAAATCTAATTATTTTATATTAAAGAGTCTTAAACACGGTATAAGTAAGAGAGAAACAACTTCTATTATGAACTAAGCTTATGGTCCTATACAAATAAATTTATGCGTCCTCATTGTTAAAAGCTGAAACTCATTTAAAATGGAAAAAAATAGTTTGATCAGAGCTGATTTTGCTGCATTTACCATTCACCTGATCGAATTGTCTTTGAAAGAACTCCAATTTCCTTCTCAAACATCCAATCGATTTGCAACCATAAGCGAAAGCTCAAAAGTATCCAATTACTGAGAAATATTTTTTGTCGGTTCGAAAACGGTGGCTCAAAAAAATTGGAAAATATTTTTTCCTCTTTTTATCTCAATCTTTTTTTATTTATTTCAAGGTCTGTTTTTACCACACATTGGGATTTAGAGCGACCCTGCGCCTTGGAAATCTGGGAATATTTCCCGATAGTTCGGAAATTTAAAAATAAAAGGGGAAAGCCTTCAGATGAATCAACCTCCAGCTTCCAATATTCGATTTCTGTTTTTCAAACATTTCCATACAGGGGCCATTTGTAAATAAAATCTCACAGATTCCCTATCAACAGCTTTGAACTGATCACATCTCTGGGGATTTAAATGTATCAGTAAAGTTGAAGCTTGAATGAAACAATATCTACCTATCTATAAATAGTTAAAATGTATTTCCTAAAAAAAGTACGTACAGTTCGAAAGGTAACGGTTTCTTGTTATAAGCAGAATGTTTTAGAAAAAAGGTTGACTTTAAAAAAAAATATCCGAGAAAATTGGAAAGGTGAAAAATTATTAATATCTGATTATTTTTTCAACTAAGCGGTGATTTATTCAAGAAGAAAACATTTTCATTTGTGGGCAAAACAATGAAACATTTTCCTTTACCTGAGGTTTCATCTTACACTTTAGCATTTATTTACTTTCTATCAAAATATTTTTCTAACTGGCTAATATGGAACTATTCCAAAAGCAAACAAGCTTATTCTCCATCCAGTACTTTCTTTTGTACATATGATATGTATTTTTATTCTTAGCTTTTATTTATATTTTTAAGGTAATGTACAGGAAAAATGGAAAATGGCTAATTCCACGCAAATGAGCTAAATTTGAATCTTAAAATAACACTTTATCAGAAGGTTGCGTGTTCAAATCACGTCCGGGTCACCAATGAGGTATTAGTCCCACAAAATAATACAAAGACACTATCAAACTTTTATTTCCTTTTCTTAAACAAAACCAAACTGCATACGTTAACTGCGTTATATCGGGATATAATACAATTAACAGATACAGTTTAGCCTTGACGAAACGAAAATTTTAAACAATCGCAATAGGTGATGGTAGTTACCAACAGCTTAAAGGGGTGAACTGTGCCTGTGTTTCAGTCGTATTTACGTATTTGTTTTTTTATTTTTGACAAATCATAATTATGATGAACCTCATGGTTCGCCACAAACTGAAAGATTATTATTCAATTAAATTAGATTTACCTTTGGCTTTCCTTTTGGTTGGTTTATAATACAAGCTACTAAATTTAATGTATTTTATACCTATTTTATTTTCTTGGCTCTTTCCCTTCCCTGTAGTTTGAGTCCCAACTGAGATTTTGCCAAAAACAGAAAATCTATCATAAAATAAATGAAATTAATAGCTTGTTTAAACCAACCATCAATTAAAGGAAAACCAAAGGTAGATCTAATTTAATCGAATAATAATCATTCAGTTGTGATTTTAAGAATCAAATTTAGCTCATTTTTAGTGCGAGTCACGCATGGAATTAGCCAAATATGAATTTTTAATTTATTACTATTTTAAATATGTCTGTATCTGGGCATTTTGTATCATATAACAACTTTTTCTATTTACTTCTAATTTGAAAAATAGAGTTAAAATGTGTGTTCACATTTTATTTTTATTAAACTACATTTCATATCTTTTGGTCATTGCTAACAAAAAAAAATAACAAAACCAAACTTATTAAAGTTTTTCTTTTAAAGAGTTAGGTTTTATTAATTTTCAACAACTATAGAGCATTCGCACATGACGTCACTTGGAGGACAAAAACAACTTTGCTAAGGCTGTTGTTAGGGGCGGGAAATAGAAGCATCCATTAGAAGCATTCGCACATGACATCACTGGAGGATAAAAACAACGTTGCTAAGGCCGTTGATAGGTAACGTCATGTGATTGAAAATGCTCTATTATGGGTTAAATTATACTTAAATTATTCAAAATTAAAGTATTTTCTTAATAATAAGTAATGGTTTGGTTTGGTTACATATATTTTCCGGTCTGGTGTGCTTGATCTCTATGATCCGCTTATAAACCTTCGTCAAGTAGGACAGACACAACAGAAGTTTTACTGACACAAGGAGAGAGAGAAAATACACCCAGGGCAAGTCCGATATCGAACCGACGTGACGGCCGATATTAAGTAATGCATTTTCTTCAAGGCACACTGAATAAATGATTCTTTGATTCTTTTAAATTTTATAAGTCAATCAATCTTAGTTATTAAGAATTTTTATGGGACCACTAAAAAGTTTACTACACCAGAGGTTCACTATAGTTAATATTTTAATGATTATTCAAACCCTGTGAAAAAGTTCATTAATATTATAAATCCCTTGTTCACGGGGTCTAAATATACTAGTTCCCAAAGAGATAAGACCATACTTTCTCTAATAATAGTTCCCATAGAAATATGATGCTATATAGTATAGATATTTTTCTCGATGTTAAGACTGGAGAGTTTTCCATATTCCGTATTGAGTGGATTCTCCCACAGATTGGTTTGAGATTCACGTATGAACCCTCGCGCGCAATCGGTTTCTCGCACTCAATTTCTTGAGCCAACCAACTTCCGACAAATCTCGCAGAATGTGGAGTCGGGATTGAAACACGAAAAACGGAAAATCTGGTTTGAGGATGGATTTTATTCCGTTTATGGGAGGGCATTGTGGATTTATATCGGGAATACTCCCGAATGGGAAAGCCGGCTGAGTATGGGAATCCTTCCACAACCACTCGAAACATCGCATAAAAATCCAATTTACTTTTACTTTAGAGACATTGTTATGCGAGGGCGGGAAGCTCGTTTTATGAAACCCAATAAAAAGCAGGCAGTTTCTATTGTGGTAGGTCGATGGATTTCATGAAGAAACATTAAGAATGGAAAATGGAGTGTGACTTTTTATTAGATTTTATCAGAGTTCAATCAGAAATTCTTACATTTTTTTTATCAAAGATTAGATTTTTAAATTAAGAGAAAAACTAGTGGTAAAAAATATAGTCTTCATTAAAATTGTAACGTTATTATTTTTCATATTTTTAAATTGAATTAAATAAAGAAAGTAATGATTGAGTAAAAAAAAATCATTAATATTTATTCTAGGCATGTTAAGTTAACCTTATACTGACTTACCGTTTGTATCTTTTTGCCACTAATTTAATATCACTTTCTTTCAAATTACATATTA
The DNA here is from genome assembly GCA_963680715.1 of Tetragnatha montana. NCBI lineage: Eukaryota > Metazoa > Arthropoda > Arachnida > Araneae > Tetragnathidae > Tetragnatha > Tetragnatha montana. Next base: position 31,133,900 of record OY796675.1, read on the forward strand.
TAAATCATTGAAAAAACTCATATCTGGACGCAAATAGAAGAATCTTATAAAATAAAAATATTTATGACTTTTAAAACTTTTATCAAATTATTTTTAAATGCCTTGTTTCTTGTTTTTAGTACAGGTTGTACAATTAATATTTGCTTTATCTTTCGACTTTTCATGTATATACGTTAAATATAAAATCTTCTTTACGCTAGGATATTTATTGGATAAATATATAAATATTAAGTTTCGTGAGAACATTCTATTTTTGGTAGGAATGCCATAACTCGTGGAAAATAGGAAATTCCCGGTTTAAACTTCATTATTTAAGAAAAGCTTTTAAAGTGAAATCCTTATAACAATTGACTGTAAAAACCTTTTATTTCCAAATTCAGTGTCTGAAGCTTTTAGGTTAATGTGTCTGGAACTTATAGAAACTTACATAAATAACTCTGGTTGATCAAAATGATTTATGGATTAGACAGTGGTTCAGAAAAGTTAGACTTGGCTAGTTAGGAAATCCTTCTTTTTCTTCCAAAACTGATGGCTTCAAAGCAAAACATTAATCGTTAATGACCGAGATTCTAATGGTGTTAGATTTCTATAGGACTAAGAATGTCATTGCACAAAAAAAGTCTCTATTTGTAGCGTTGATACATAAAAAAAATATGTGAGGCCCTTTTAAAATTAACGTAAATTTTGGGGGTGTTACGAAAATTTTACAGAATCATAAATTATAAGGTGTTTTTTAATATCCACGTAAATTAAATTGCAGTATACTGAAGAAACTAAAAATTTTACTCATGAATAACATCCTACTTCTGTAACGAAATTTGACTTATATACTACCATAGTCTTATATTTTTTTCAACTTTTATAGTTTTGGAATAAGTATGTGATTTAACCTGTTAAATCTATTTCCATACAATTTTTAAAATCAGTCGTTCTATGTTACAATTCCAAGTTAGTTTAAATTTCCCCATATAATTTCTTTCAGCTTTCTCGACTGAAAATTCATTTCAATTGTAGCTTTGACTCTAAATAACAGCATTTGTTTTTTCAAAAAGCATATTTTTTAAATGTTTATTTCTATGAATCAAATTTCACCGAACGGTTTTGTTAGGCACATACAGATCAAGAAAAAAAGGGGGTTAGAGATTTAAAAATAATTTTTCTATCAACATCATGAGGGCTGGTATATTAAATATTAAAGATTGTTTAACGATCCTTAAATAACTGATTCATGAACAAAAAAATACTCGTTTAGAGGAGAAGAAAAAAGTCAATCTAGGTCACACGAACCAGGTAAGGTCTATTATTCCTTTTCGATCTATTAAATTATCTAATGTTAGGTTTTTTATACTATTAGAGATATCTGAATAAAATATTGCTTAAACCTCATAACTATCGTAACTAGAAAAAGTGTAATATAAACCATTTTGAAAATACTTCTCTGAATATTTCTATCGAGAATTGATTTTTTCTAATAGATTTTTAAAAAATGATTTGGTAAATGAATTCGTTTCTAAAAACTCTTATACGTATATTTTCAGCGTCCAGTTTACTACTCAATAGGGCGACTGAATCGTTTTTGCTTAATATCGTTATAAAAAATCATTTAAACCACTAATCCTACATACCGTAATTCGAAATGAAGAATATCATTAGGAAACCATCAATATTATCAAGAATGCCAATTCATTTCATGTATGATATGGGATGTGTGTGCAAAATTTTTCCTCCACGAATTGAAATTTTTTTGATGGCTACGTATTTATAAGGTGGTATGTGATTATCTTATTAAGGCAAATTGGCAATTCCATAATCAAGTGGATGCGAAATTATTGACGAATCATACTTTTTACTCTGTTTCTCGTCATTTTCCCAAAATTTAAAAATGTTTCCAAGACCGTATTCATATTTGCAACACATTTTGAAAGTAAGCAGTTTTTTTAGATCCCAATCCTACTGCAGTACATAGAGTTTAAAGTTTAGTAATATAGTTTAGTAAGTTTTTCTAAAAATTTTCACAAAAACCTTTTGCCTCTTAAAAAAGGATGAATTTTTCACTTTTCTTACCGTCCTTTTAACAATAGAGACCAAAGCCATTAATTAATTGCTATCTACATTAAACACCCTTTTGAAAGCCATCGAGACACCTCTGGCTAGTGGAAATTGTTCATATCTCGGGTTTTCGATGCCGTTCTATTTATGGCTGATCCCTTTTGATTGAACAAGTTTCGCAGGTCCAAGCGGAAGCAACAGCGGAAAAGAAGCCCTGCATTCAAAGGGAGACGTCTTGAGTAAGAGCCATACGCGCTAAAAATAGCCGACATCAATAAATATTTACTGTGGCGAGAAGGAACTCCGTGGCGCATAGAATCATCTTTGTTCCGCCGCGCTTCTGTTCCAACTAATATCCCGAAGAAAGAGATAACTCAGGCCGCTTTTTTTCTGACGCTGGACGGGGGAGTCTTATAAATCAAGGAAAAATCTTTGTAGAAATGAAACCCTTTATCTTAAGTCCTTTGGATCAATAGCTAAAAAGTGTTCCAACGTAATAAAAATGTACAGATGTATATGTTACGGGCAATGTGATAAATCGGCCATTATTAATAATGCCCGGGCAATGTGATAAATTCAATGGAATTTATGAATGAAATTTATCACTTTGCCCTCCTCCACTTCGGGCATTAATAATATATTATTCAGATTTTGAAAAATGAAGCGTTTCATTAAATTTTTTGTTTTAGATATCTTTGTTGGGGGAAATGTTAATATTGATGAAAAATTGTTGTCTTAATTAATTTCTCAAAATTATCATAATGTGTAATCCTGATCAAACATTTTCAATATTAATATCTAAATTTAGAATGGAAATTTATAAAAAAGACCTTAACATAAATGATGATGTAAAGCGTTTAAAGTATTTTTTGTCAAGAGTCCAAGAAAACAGGGAACAAGGGTTTTGGTATTCAGTCCACAGGTGTCGTGGGTGAGAAGGATTCTTTTCATTGAGAAGTTTTGCTTAAATTCTTTTTATAAAAGTCTTTAGTAGTAAATTGTAGTAACGGGTAGTTAAGGAATATTGTATTATATTTTATTTTATATATGACGAGAATAAAAACGATAGCTGTGTGACAGGCAAGTTAAGTTTACAATCAGAAAATCGTGACACTTTAAAGATGGTTTGGTGATAAAGTTTACACTGATCATTCTATTCTAAAAAAGATTTTAGCTTTCTGATGAAGAACTTTTTAATTAGTGCAATTTCAAATAATACCTACTCTTATTCTAGATGTACAGATTAATTTGTAGATTTTAAATAAGCTCTTAGAACTTCCAAACAATTTTGCAAATTTAAAATAAATTGAACTTGGGGTTATAGTGAAAACAAGAAACTTTTTTCCTCGAAACAGTTAACTTGAAATGCTAACTTTTATTAAGTTTTATAATTTTATTTTGGATAAAGTACTATTAAACGATTAGGTTTATTTAGTCCTATTTTCAAGAACTTTATTATTATAAACTTTTTTTTTAATAGAGAGATTATTACTCCATTAGAGTTTGAAATGTTGTTTTTACCGTTACACTTCCATACAAAATTTAAGGCCAATCGACCTTCAAACTAAACTAACCTCCGGTCAAACAGCATGTAACCACAAAGGCTCTTTTCTTTCCTCCCCAGAGTGGGAGAGAGCCGTAAATTCCGCTTTCTTTCGCCATCAATTAACTCTGGAAAGAAGCAGCAAACTAGCCTCTTTTCAGGAAGCATAAATCCCGCCCTCCAGACCCACTTCGGAGGAAAGTGTTTCTGTAAATATTTACCGGGGCTATTCCCGTACCACTCGAGCACCGCATTTTCATAACGCAAGAGGAGATTATAATCCGCCCATATTGCTTGTAAACGAGTGTTTGGGATCGATTGGATGATTTCCCAGGTCAAGTGTTATTGCTCGCTCGGTATTTGTTGCTTGCGTTAAGAGGCCTTTCATGTTCGGCAACGGAATCGTAGAGGATTTATTCACTAATGAACATTCAAAATGGGTAAAATTATTTCTTTATTAGAGTTTTTTTTCCGCTTAGTTTCATAAGAAATAAAAGCTCAAAAAAGAAGTCAATAAAAGGAAAATAAACTTTTAATAGAACAATAGAATTAAAATCTCACTTTTTTCAAAAACCAATTACATTAACCTGTTTACTTAGCATCACTATCTTTTTTTACTAGAGATGTTATAGTTATGTTATCTATCTCGTTAAATTCGACAAAATACTTTGGACACCAACAATCAAATATAATCAAACTTTTATAATTGGCATTAATTGACTGCCTAGTTTAATTGGTTGGTTTTCAAGTTTCGGCGATGTTTCTAATCTTTGTCATTTGAAACAGCTTGATGATTTTTAAGGGTATAGAAAAGGGAAAATTCCCCGAAGATATTTTTATCTTTTTTATCCACATTTAATTAATGCTTGAGTATCCCCCCACTATCCCCAATAATTTATTGTATTTAAAAATACTTTTTTCAGAGAATCCATTAAAAGGATCAACATTTTGTCAAAAATGTTTTTTAAATCAAAACTTTTTAAGTGCTTTAAAGTTCCCTAGCTTCCATTAAAACTACTAGTTAAAACTATTTACATTAATTAATTCTAAGATTCCTTTAATACAATCTACAAGTTCTTTTCCCTAAAAAACCCTAAAAGCCTTATCAGCTATACCCGATCTGTAAAACAATTCTGAACATGTTTATAGAACCGTCAACAAACATATTCTTCATTTTAAAGAATTCTGGAAATGCGCCAAAATAATCTTCCGTTTATTAACCCATCACTATAATCCGTTGTGTGTATTAATTTACCTGATGGATCCGTCACAGATATATCCCTATGTGATAATCAAGGGATGATTCATGATCGAAAATTAAAAAACGAGGCCCGAGAGACGAGCTCTGAGGAGGGTCATCAGTTTTGCGGCAAGATCTCATTACGGTAAGAGATATCAACTTTTTTTTTAATCAAAAATTAAAATGTAGGTTAGGGGAGAAATGTCATACTTTTATCCGGTGTGACCTTGGTTTTTTGCGTATCAAGTCAAATTATGTCATACCGGTTTACTTATTATCTTGTTAAAAGAAGGATTACAAATCTGGTAAAACTATAATGATTTTTTTATCGTGTCCATGGACAAAAATTTAAATAGCCTCGTGTGTCTTCAGAACTGCATCCGCTAGCTCCAATGCATCCAAGCTGTTGAGGACCTCCCGAAGTTCTGAAGCCAGTGGCACCATACCCAGCTGCAAGATATGTGAGGCAAGGGCCGGGCAGTCTAGAGTGTGATCCGGGGTAAGATGGGCATCGGTGCAGTTATAATAATTAAAAAGCTATATAATAAATAAAAAAGTTTTTAAAAATTCTTAATGTTGTAACAAATTAGAAGAATGCACTTGTTAAAAATATCAGAACTCTAACAGCCATATTCACAGACATAAGCGTCGGTGTTAAATCCTTGATCGAAGAAGGATTCCACCAATCAGAGTAAGCGGAAAGCTATTTTTTCTTTCTTTAGCTGCTGGTTAACACCGACGCTGATGGCTGTGAATATGGCTGTTATAGTTCTTAAATAACTTATTGAAAAAAGCACTTAAACTATTAATTTTTTTTGTACAAAAAGAGAAAGGACATTTTTTTCAAGAAACAATAGTTTTTAATGAATTAATTTGCAAGCTAATATTATTTTTCCACTATTTATTAATTAATGAATTTTTTTCATTTCCTCCAACTGTTGTTAAAATTAATTCCATTCATTGATTAATTCCTTTATGAGCCACTTGGAGTACCTTTATATACAGTCTTTGACGGATCGGATGTACAAACGATTTCAAACTGCAGTGCCATTTGTAACTATTTTTTGTACCAAATTTTTATTTCAAAAAACTTCTACTCCTTTAATCAACTCTCCTAAAAGATTATAAGTAATACTAATTTGAATTTAAAAAAAAACAATACCTGCTTAAAAAACACAATTATTTCTTCTAACCCGCTAATCATTAGATTTAATTGGTTGAAGTTTTACAAAAGGAGAGTAATTAGCCGACGTTTCGAAAATGATTGTTTCTCCCCCCCTCTTACACCCTCCTTCTCATTCTAAACAGGGAGGTTAAGAAAGGAAGAAAGTCAGAATCAAGTTACCAGTAACACACTTGTCACTAAATAACCTTTAATGGATGTTTTGAATTACGATAAAACTTTCATTTCACCTCCTTATAAATCGATGCTAATTACCTTCGATAAGCTTAAGCATGACGGTCATCTAAATTGTTAGGATGATAGTGGCTTCTTGTTGTATGGGTATCATCCATAATGGATGACTTCACTTTTCTCCGGCTGATTCCTAGGGATGAGAGCCGGACGCATCAAGTGTCCCATCGACCGCAGTCGGGTGGTCCGGCCCGCGCGTCCGGACTCACCGTTCTGGCGCCTCGTCGTCGCGTGACATTGCCCGGTGACCCCCCGGATCGATGACGTCACTTCATGACGTCAGCTCGCACTCCTGGTGGGGGGACTTTCGGTAGACTTTTGTCTTGGACAGAATTGATTTTGTTGCTCCCGATGGAAGGGTAAAGGACGCGGAATATGCATTTCGGATCTGTAAATCCATAAAACATTCACGAAAAGTAATCTGGAAATTAATAAAAATATTTGTGATTGAAATAATTTCCCTTATAAATTCTTTAATTAAAGAAAATATTATTTTAAATTTTTCAGTTTTTTTTTTTAATTTTTCAATATCATACTGAAGAAAAACGAGATACGAGTAAATGATATAGATAGAGGATTTACTTAATGGCAGTAATCAATTATTAATTTTATCAACTACACATCAGAGCAGTGTTTCCCAACGTGAGGCATACGCCGCACCGGGGGGGGGGCAATATGATTTTCTAGAGGGTCAATTTGAAAATTTTCATTTTCAACCAAATTGCCCCCCTAGGTGGCAGGTTTTATTTACTTTCCAGGAAAGATTTTGAAAAAAAAAAATAGACATGGGGGCATGGAAAATTTAGTAAGGCTTTGGTGGGGCATGGACTGAAAAAGGTTGGGAAACACTGCATTAGAGGGTATTACAATATGTTTTGGGATTATTTATAAAAGAAAGTAGTTTGTTTCTATGGTTCCATGTCCATGAGAACAATTTAAAAACAATTAAATCGTATAAAATAAGACACTAAAATTTTAGATGGTTTGTAATTTTACATAACAATATAAGAAATTCCCATACCTTTTCTAATATAATTACTAACTTTTATCGGAAAATTTACTATCATAATTTATAACATTCTCCAAGTTTCATACTTTTCTTATGTTTCGTTGGAGTGTAAATTCAATTAATTTTTTAACACCGAAATTTAAATTTTTATACCAATTGCTAATATATTTTTTAGTTCCAATGACAGAGCCCGACACACCTGTTATGACGCTAGGTCATTTCTCCAGACATACCGAAATCAGTTCTTACTAAAAGTATGATCCAAACAGGATTCTGCTTTTTCCGGAATTTAATTGAGCTAGTTTTTAGCTTCAGAGGGTTGTAAGCATTCAAATGTTACACTAAGCATTTATTCATCAATTTTAACACATGACTCTCATATGGTAAAGAGTAAGATGAATGCTATAATTCTTGCTACAAAAATTTAAATTATATTGTCTGAGCGTACTCTTAGACGCCGATGTATTAATTCTAAAAGTTGTACTTGAATCAACCCTAAAATTCACAGCAGTAAAATTCTAACGATGCCAAGTTGTTCAGAAGGAAGTATTCATCACATTGGTATCACTTTGAAAGCAATCACTAGCTCTTTATTTAGAAAAATATTAAGATTCTATTGTCGAAAAATTAGTCTCTAACTGAAAGTAACCATATTTTACTTGATAAATAAAATATAGAATGTTGTATAAAAATAATAATGACAGTCTTTTAGGATAGCTTATGATACATAGATCCATGTGATCATACTTGCTTCCCTTATACTGTTGTCAACAGGGGGAAAAACACTACGTACTTTTACCCGACTGCGCACTTTTACCCTCCTTTCCCCTAACACTTTATGTTAAATACTCGTACATTTAAATGGTCTTCTTTACCTTAGCTGTTAACGTTTCCCTGAAAAAAAAATATCCCATGTAGAATATCTTACTCATGTTTATGAAACTCAACTTATCCCCCTCCAAAATTTATATTATTCCAACGTAAATTAAATATTTTTTTTTGGTTTTGTAGATGGACAATTCTGTTGGCTCATCCGTGACGTCACTGTATGGCAAGGGGGTGCTCTGCCAATGGCAATGCTCGTACAGAGCTGTACGAGCATTGCCATTGGCAGAGCACCCCCTTGCCATGCAGTGACGTCACGGATGAGCCAACCTTCTCTCTTCTCTAACCTTGGACAACTCTCTAATATGAAAAATTAATTGTGTGTACATTTAAAGTAGGGCATTTTATAAATTATTGCCATTTATATTATTAAGTTAGTGTGTTCAAGTTTTTCAATATATCCTACAATAAATTAAAATATTCCCCTATGTTATTGCTAAACAACCCTAAAAGTGCTCTTTAAAAGCCTTCTGTTGTACTACCTACACGTTTTGAGCTAAGGGCGCATCAAATTTTAATCATATTACTTTTCCTAGATAAAATCACTGATTACCTACTCCAAGTAGTTTAAACCACCTTTGACATACTTTAAAATGCATGATAAATGCTCTGGATAAGATTATTCATTTTCTTGAAACTTAAGATACTTTGAATCTCTAAGAAACCTCTTAGAAGTAGCAGCTTTCTAAAACTAACCTGTGGGACAATGGTGATGTTAATCAACTCATTAGTGAAGTAGGCTAGCACACTTGAGCTAGTTTTACAACATTAAATTCTGGTGTGTGTTACAAGTTACAACACCTGACTTTGATTAATGAGTCTTAAAGAAGAAGGAATTCTTAAATTAAGCCTAAGCACGAATAATATTTTTCCTATTGGAAGGAGATGTAGAACTTCTTAATTAACAATAGAGTATTTTTTTTATTGGTTTTATGCATCAAAACTTAATTAAAAAGTTAGTTCTTTTAAACACTAACACCTGTTCATGAATAATCAGTTTTTTATTTTTAAAACTGAAAATTAAGATTAGGGATGGAAAATTTTTGAAGGATTTGTTTTTATAAAAGTAATTTTTTTTAATTAAAAAAGCATTTTACTTCTGGTACCCAGTGAGAAAAGTAGAAATAAGATAAAAAACACGTTTACAAAACGCGTTACGTTTAATCTTTCTTTTGCTTAAGATTTTTTAGCATTTTTTCGACATTTTCAAAAAATTTGATGTTCGAAACTGTATAGGTAATACGTGTGGTCAAGAATTACGTCATCAACTTCATGTTGAAAGATTTAAAAGTTTACGATTAAAGACTGAGCATGTTTATGTTACTAAATTTTAGAATTTAAAAATAAAACTATCTCCCACTTTTACTTTCTAAAATCCTACATAAGTAGACATCGGTTCTTAAAAGATTTTGAGACCTAAGTTACAAAGCATAGGGAGGGTAAAAACAGGAGCCTATTGCAAAATAGCTTTTTAAACATTTGTTTTTTTTTCTGCGGTACCTGAATCTGTATTACAAAATAAGAAAATAAAATATAAATTACTAATTTTAGCTCATATTCTTCATTGCACTTTTTTGTTTTAATTAGGAATATAACTCAAAGGGATAGGACGTGTATCCTATTAATTAAATACTCATATAAATTCATCATTGACTGAAAAATGCTTAGGAATTTGAGAAAAAAAAACGATATGAAATCAGCTTCACAATTAATGTGATTAATAATAAGATTTTCAAAGATTTGGTTACATTTTGAGCTTTATTTTTTTATTGATATTGAATTAAATTTTCAGTAAATTTCCCCTTTCGTTTTTTATTTTAATTTTAAATCACTCATGTATCCAATTTTACTATCTCAAATTTTTCCTTACTTTTGATTTTTTTGTAAAAGTAGTAGCTATATTGTTTTTTTTTGCATTTAATATGAATGAAATTTGAATAGTACTTTAAAATATTAATATATTAATATTTTTATTAAATTATAGAAGGATGAAAAACTCCCCAAATGAATAACTGATTATTTTAGAAAAAAAACTTCTTCAGATGTAAGCATTACCTTCTATGAACTTACCTTTTCTGTTTAAATTCTCGTTAACCTTCAATTTCTTGTCTCCTAGGATAATACACTATAATTTACGATTTGTTCTATTTAAAAAAAAAAACACTTAATTGCCTCGTTTTCAAACTAGATGGGTTTCTATGCATTAAAAAATTTATATTTTAATGCATAGAAAATAAGGCTCATCGGTTATACATATTTTATAGAACATATTTGGGTACGGAAATAATAAATGAGTTGATAAACAAATTCGATATTCTTCCATGATATTTGCCAACTCGGGTAAGACTGCTCCCCGAACACAATAACATGTGTTTGGATAAAAAAGGGAAGGTCCTATAGAAAGAAGGAAGCAAATGTAATCCACAAAACGTCAGTCACGTGTGTTCCTAATCTTCCTAAATGGAGATCTCTCGTTCTGAAAAGTTTTATGAGTTTTTCTGAGGGAAACTCGTCTTCAAAGTCGCTATTATGCGAGGCCGCCGTGATGGCTGTTTAGTCAATATCAGAAAAGCATTTCTTCGTCAAAAAATATGTGCTCCATTTGCCGAGGAGTAAGATGGTTGTCATGTACCGATCAAATTCAACAAGATGGAATGACAACTACATTGGATTCGGACTAGGGGAAAAAGTTAGTTTTGAGAAACGCGTTATTAAACGGAAACTTATATGGTAGGATGTGTTAAGAATTTTTTGTGTAACATATTGAAAAAGGGGTTTATAAAAAAAAAGTTGAGCTGTCTACCATTTATTAAATTTATGTCCTTGATTTTAACTGTCAGCATACTAGTAAAATAATGCAAAAAATGTGAAAACATAAATTGGAACCGAGTTACCAATCATACTGAAAAAGAATAGATGATATAATTGTTTTATATGTTCAATTATTATGCCTTTTTGTCAAGGCTCAATTATAATTTTCAGGAAATATAAAATTTGAGATCTATTTATTCTGTATGTTGTTAAAAACTGATTTCACCTGATGAAATGGACGTACAGACATAGAGATTTTCTTTTACGTTCTTCACTTTTCTTCATCATTCTTTAATCTTCGTTTAATTTTTTATTTTCATTACAATAGAGCATTCGCACATGACGTCACTTGGACGAATAAACAACGTTGCTAGGGCTGTTGTTAAGGGCGGGAAATAGAAGCATCCAATAGAAGCATTCGCACATTACGTCACTTGGACGAATAACAACGTTACTAAGGCCGTTGTTAGGTCCGAGTCATGTGATTGAAAATGCTCTATATATTCTAGCATTTTCTAGTAATCTTAAAGTAAAATGTTTTAAAATTTTCAAATTTAGTCTAATAATACGCCCACCTTAAATTATGTAAAATATGGTACGTGTTTTCTAAATAAATTATTTGAAGTTTAAAATAAACTTAATAATAATAAATGAGTTCTTGTTTAACTTTTCCCAAATAAATACAGACTTCTCTGTTGCCCGTGTAACTATTATGCAAACCAATGGAAATATATTAGTATTCCTTTGAGGATTGGTTTCTCCATAGTTGGTGTTTTAAGGGAGCAGTGGCAACTGAATCAAGACTGGAGAGAAAATCTTGATATGCGATGCTCTGACTGAGTGAGCTGCATTATGCAGATTTCCTTTGATTAAGCCAAACATTCCCTGGAGGATCGGGTTTATTTCAAAAGTTAGACTTGTAGGTGAAAGTTTAAAGTATCTCGAATAAGGTGATTAAAAATACAAATTATGTAAAACCCCCTGGGGTTTACAGAATTCTTAAAAATTGAATAATCATAAAACATTTTAATTCTAGATAGTTATAGTTAGTCAATTTTTATGATTTACATACTGCAAAACGGCCACCACCACATGATGAAAAATACGGACAAATTTTTCCAACTATAATTTGAAGCTAAAATTTGAAGGGTAAGAAAAAAATAATATAACTTAATAAAAAACTTTCATTGCAAACTGAAGAAAAACTTTTTGAATTAGTGTTAAATTTGGAATATTACTTAATTATTCGTATAAGTGCTTCGGGTTATGTATAATTGCATTACAAGTTGTAAAATTTTCCCCCTTTAGAGGAAAATTCAGCGAATTAATTCAAAAATTCTTTAAACTTAATGCTTAATCTAGTTTTTAAAACAGAGACTGAGAAATTCATCCTTATATTTCACTTTAAAAACTACTTCCGTAGTGAAACTTATCCATAAATTTTACTGAGATGGAAATACTTCAAAATTTGAATAAATGGGATTACTGATACAGTTGATCCATGTTGAATTTTAATGATGCGGCATTGCGTAAAGCTATGAAGAGTATTTTTTTTACCGATTATCAAGAATATCTTGCAAAGCCAGGTTAGTTATAAAAGTAATCAAGTTTAAAAATTATTTAAATTCTTACACTTTTTATTGACTAAAACGACATTAAGTTAAATGGGAACTTCATAAAAGTTGTTCACAAATTATTTTAAAAAGTTCACTTAAATTTTAAATAAAATATTTCTCAGCAAATTTTTCAATAACCTCCGTTTTTTGACCCCTTTATATGTGTCTTATTTTTTTATATATGAACGATAGAACCTAACAGGCGTTGGCTCTAGGTTTCCAAGGAAACGTAAAATGAACAAAGGATGGACGTGGGTTATTAATGTCACCTAACAAAATAGATCTAACAAATAGTCGTTGAATTTTTTTCCTCTAGAAATAGACTGGCTACAAGAAAGCGTGCTTCATGGTTGTTCGATCCGAAGAGATTTTACTACTTTGTTTTTGAATCAAACACAAGAGATTATGAAACATCTACACAACGGTTTATACATTAAATATATGGCCAAAGTTCGTGTTTCTTTATAATTTGTTAGTTCAATTATTTAGATTGTGATTGGTCACTTAAATATTATTCGGCTTGTGTGCTTTACCCCAAGGATCCGCTAATAAATTTTCGTCAAGTAAGACATACACAAACAGAACTTTTACTGGCACAGAGAGAGAAAATAACCCAGGGAACAAGGCATATACATATACTTAACATCGTTACCAATAGAAAAATATTAATTTTTTTTTTTACTTAAATAAGGTTTTATAAGATAAATAGCATAATTGTTATCAAATTTTTATCTTTTTGAATAAGTCTAATCCAGCGGTTCTTAAACTGTGGTCCTCGTACCCCATGGGGTCCCCAGAGCCTTTCTAGGGGGCCAGCGAAGGTTTCTCATTTAGCCCCTTAACTCCCGAAAACGTAAATTTACAAGATAAAGGTACAATGTAAATTTGTTCTAACATTTCCGTACATATGAAGTGACAGTATTATTTTTTATAATCTGTTTTGGATAAAGCTTCAACATATTGAATATTATAATATTCAACTTAAGATTTAATATATTATATTGCATTTTAACGTTAAAAATTAAATCAATAATTATGTTAATTTTTTTGTGGCTGACTTCCTAAATATCTAATTTTGAAATTCATTACGTGTTATTTTAATGTATATTCATGACAAAAACGACATAGTTTATACATACAGTTTATTTTGCAGATTTTCTTAATATATTTTATTTTATTACCTCGGTAATAAAATTAAATCATAGTTTGATATCAAGGACAGCTTGGATACGCAAATCCTTAGGTTTTAAAATAATTGTTTAGGACCTAATATTAGACATAACAGTTTTAAAACTTTCTTGCCGACATCCATAATACAAAAGTTCTGCTGTGATGTCCTAGTTGTGAAGAACTTAACTCACATGCATTAACTTACAGCAACACTCTTATGAGGGTTCAAACATGTGTCAAGCTATGGTTGACGGATCGCTTGTTAATAAGCCATTATGCTCTGACTGAAGTGTCATAGTGGTGGCGACAAGCTTGTTTGAGATTTCTGACTGGAAGATTTGGGAATTGTGATACAGTATATGATGAAATCCCTAGATCTAGATCTGAATTTGTGGATGTGTGGTTAGTTGTTGTGGTGGAGATTTTTGTCATAAAAATCTACCGAGCATGTGCATCCTGTCATTATAAATTTCTTCAAAGTGAATACTTTTATTACTACTACCTTATGTTTTAAATAAAGCTAAAATGATACACATAAACATATTTCCGAACCTTAAAATAGCATTTCTTGCAGAATATTTCGGATGCAAATCATTTAAAAGGACATTTATAGTATATGCCTTGAGGTATTTTCATCCTCAAGCTGACAAGACAAGGTGAGTTTTGAGTATTTCAAAAAATAAATAGTACCCAAAACGAAAAGTTTTGCATTTGTTTATCGAGTACCGAGATATATCTGGTCGCTCGTCCCCTTAAGGCTTGGCATTCGCTCCGAAAGAGGTTTTTCCGAACAGAAAACGGTTTTAAAAACAAAGTTTAGTTGTTTAAAACTATCTTGGCGAAAATAGAGAGGATACACGGTAGCGTGGAGAAACTGAAAAGCATCCTCAAAACTTTTCACGAAGGTGCATTAATTAAGCTATAATTAGAGCTCAGTGCATTGTGTTTACGAAAACTTGTAAAAATAAATATTCCTGAAAATACTAATTATTGTTAGGTGTGAGAAAAAGTGGCGAAAATAATTAATTAAATTACCTCATTATAAGGTAATCAGAATAGCGTAAGATTGTTTAGGCTTGGGAAGGTTGACTTTTTTTTCCTACTCTTTAAAAGTTGCTTCTAAAAGGGGCACAACATGACCCTAAATCTGTTTTCCTATAATAGATACTTTGAAATAAGTAAACACCAGTGGATAGAACCTTTACAAACAAGGAAACCATTATGAAATTGATTTATTTTTTTATAGGAAGCTTAAAATGTATGCTTTACTACTTTATGCCTATTAAAAAATGCTTTTCGGTAACTTTCTTTGATCTTTGTTTTAATACAGTTAAAATATTCAAGCTTCAATGACATTTCCAAAATGCTGTAGTGTAGGTCCGGGTATTCCCGTTCCTTTACGCATAAATCTTTAGCTATTCGAAAATATTAGTTCAGAAAGGGTTCACTGAAGTCAAAATATTTAGTTTATTGAATTCAGATTTTTTTCTACGTTACCTAATGCTCTAAATTTTAAAAAAGTAGGAAAAGTGAATTGGAGTACCCAAATACTTGACAAGGACAAGCAATGAAAAGCATCACTTAATTAGGTGAAACAAAGCATTTAAAAGTCACCTCAATAGCTTATGCAAAAATTCTCTGCATTTATGCATTTCCATTCTTCCATGGTTATTGTTCCATCCGTTCACAAAACCTTGTCATTTTGCAAAGAATTAACGAGTCTTCGTTTTTTATTATAATTACTAACCGAAAGAAATGCTCGGAATAACACATTTTTTGCTTGACAGAGTGTGAAAAGGAACTCTTTTGTGTGTAAGAGAGAAAATCCGTTATTGTTTTTGTTCGTAAAGGAGGAAAGGGAGTTGTGGATTTGCTTATTAATTTCGCTACTTCATGAATTGAAAATGTTTTAAGTGTGATGCTATAACAATTGTAATTGAAAGAATCCGATTTCTTACAACGGATATCGGAATGTGTTTAGTATATTTTAAAGAATAACTTTACCTGATTTTGTTAAAATATAGGAAACACGACCTTTTTCTTGTTAGACGACGTAAAAGGAAAACAAGGAGTTTACCTATAAACATGTATTAGGGAAAACGAAAGGCTTTAATTTGTTTCCGAAGAGAAAGTTTAAAATATATGTCTTAAACAGATGTTGTAAAAAATATTTTTATCCAACTCTTAAAATTAAAAAACTATTTAAATTATAGACGTGTGTGATTCGAATTAAATTCATACAGATAGTGGCCTTACCCATTTATTATAATTTATGTTACCCATTTCCATTATCCCTTATAACTTATAAACTCAGTGTTTTATATGGTGAAATTTTGAAGTTTCTCTTTCATAATTTTATGAATTATAGTTTAGTCCTTAAAAGCTATTATACGTCTAACAGACCATACTGTCACTTAGGAAAGTGTTTTAAGTGTTTTCCCCTTAGAAAGTGGTTTTATTGTCTTATTAGTCATATTCGCACGATTATACTAAACATATTCTATTATTCTATTGAGTTTGTAAAAACTTTAAGGGATTTATGAAAGTTAGAGAATACTTCAATAATTGTATTGTTCTTCCCTCAATTACTATTCCTTTTGAAGCTAGTATTAAAATCATAACTACGTTCCTAAATTTAACCTCCATGTACCCATATTCCTGTAAATATTAATTAGTTACATGATGCTAGATCAAATTATCATGGTCAGAAATCAACTAGTACAACATGTTTGCTATAAATCGATGTTTACCACACGCGCAATGCACATAATCATGTTTCATCCAACTCTCTGAGCCTGTTGTTCATACACGAACTATTGTTATCATGAATTTTATCACACCGTGTTTATCTCACAATGTTGCATACAATAAGCATATGTATTCAATAATATTCTAGTAAACAATATTCAGTAGTAGCTCCTACATACAACATGACCAATATAGGAGTAAAAAAGGGCATCATAATGTTTTCTGTACGTCTGTCAAGACTATTTTTAAAAGGCAAATAAGTAGTTAAAATGAAGGAGATGAAATGATAATAAACAAAAATTGAATGTATTGAATGATAAGAAAATTTAAGGTTCCCTATAGTAAAATGTGAATCCAAAGTTATTTTACTCATCAATTCACATTTATTAATAAGAAAAATAACTATTGATTACGTGGCTGTTCAACATTTCAATCTGGCCTTTACAGTTTATTTAAATGACCAAACCAGTTAAACGATCATGTTTAAATATTATTTCGTGTTACGTTTATCAGCAAAAATGTATAACTCATCAACTCAAAAGTGAAAAAGTTCTAACCATATTTCTAAAATTTTATAGAGAAGCTTTAAAATTTACATTATATGAATAACATTACATATAACTTTATTCTACATATTCATCAAAAACACATGCGTTTATCTTCTTTTTGTGCTATTTTGCAACACTTTCTTCAAAACCCGATCGAAAGACACGATATAAACATCGATCATTTTTGGAGTTTAGGACTTAATCCATTCTCGAAGTTAATAGCCCGAACGTTGAGTTTAATGGCCCTCCCAGATGCTGGCTATTCGTACCGAAGCGGTATACAGTTGCATGTAATCACCCACCTTAATTTCGCTTGGAAAACAAATTGCAGATTAGTCCGAGACCAACTATGGCTGACCAATATCCCGCACATTACACACATCTGTGGGTAAATTTAACTCTAACTGGTAGTTGGTTGGTGCGATCCACCGCTTTTCATGGCCCATTCCCTCTCGTGTGCTTCTGACACCTATGAATGGCGAATACTCCTCTATGAGGGAGCTAATGGGCTGGGGTTATGTATGCGGCCTTTTCTTGACGGTCTTACAATGCGTTTAATTACATTATGCTAGTTTGAATTCGAGAAGGGGTTGGTGTTTGAATTTATGCATGTTTCTCTCTTATCAGTGGAGGATTTAACGTCTCGTAATTTTACAGTTAACATGTTTCGTGTAGTTTGAAGACTTGAATATCATTAATTACTCTTTTACAACCCTAGGATGATTAGTCAACTAAGGTTAATTAAGAATTAACTAAGTATCATAGGGATGTGAAAGATATGTACGCATTACTTAGTGTTATTTCAATTGAATTAAATTCTAACGTTTTATAACCAAAATACTGATTTTAAATGCGCATTGTTGATCATTAATTAAATGTTAGAGTGTGTTGTGAGAAAGATATTAGAATTCTCGGTTCTGGGATTCCATTAAATAATGTTATTTGCTCTAAAATCATTTAAAATGAAAATAATAATCAAATCAGTTCATAAGGATGGTAACTTAGCTTAAAATTAAACCAATGGGGAGTAGGGATGAGAAATTTTTCTGCGCTTATTTTAGTAATACTCTAGGTGTTTAGGCTACGAATTACATTTCGTATGAAACGTTTGCAAAATTTGACCCGAAAACTGAAATGGAAATTATATTATCCAATACGTTCAATTCTTCTTAAGGTACTAATATATTTTGTAATTAGTCCATTCAAGTCTTGGGAAGGAATCAAAAATTTACGTCATTTAGTTTCATTAAACACAATTAAAAAGTGAGAAAATCCGCTTTACGTAATACAACTTCGATGGATGTACGTATTTGTCTACGTATTTGTACGTATTGTCTAAATAAATAAATAAATAAATAAAATTTAGAATACGTCCTCTCATACCAATCGTAGTGGCATTAGCGGTCCTTCCACTTAAAATGGAAGGAAAGGGAAACCCGAAGCTCTCAGTATTTCAACACGTTCGAGCTCTTTCAAATCATAGCGGTGCATTACAGAGACCACACACCGTTAAATCGACGCCGAGAAAGAACCCCCTCGGATCCGTGGCGCTCCCTCAGGGAAGTAAGTAACAAAAACGCCGAGTGCGGAAGAAATTGAAATTCAAGGCCTAAAAAGTGTTTCTGAGGCTCCGGTCTGAAAGGAACTCTCTCCCAGACATATATTTTCCCTCATGAGGATCCCCTTTTTCGATGGGGGTAAATACTGCAAGTGCCAAGTGTGACAGTTTTTAAATTCTCGACCCGAATCATTTTACAATAGTTTTAAGACATGTGAGTGTTACTTAAACTGTTAGAAAAATAATGTAGTTTTTAGAATTTATTTTTATTTTTAAGTACCTCTCCTCTAAGCCTCTTTTTCTTAAACATTTCCTTCAAACATGCTAAATCGCCTCAAAATCACTGAAAATTAAGGAAATAATTTCCATTTTAAAATTTTAATGTTTTTTTTTCATTTAAGTGTAAAAAGACCCCTAAGAAAGGGACACTAGACACAAACGGCTATTTGTAAATCTTAAAAGCACAGTCAAATGTGATTGGAAAGATATTTTTAAACTAAAAAAAATATTTATTTTCCAATGAATTTAAAGTTTAACCTTAAGTATTGTATTTTAGGTATGTAGTATAATATGTATGCTTTAAGCATCTTTATGTTTTCCAAATATCTATAATAATAAAAGAGCTTTACCACTCACTCACTTACCAACGCACAGCAAAATCTACCGGGGCTGAGGACTCGAAACTTGGTAGGGTCGAAGACCTTACGGTGTATACGCGCACTAAGAAGGGGTTTTTCGAAATATCTTTTTTCTGACCCACAGGGGGGGTTTGGAGCGTTTTTGACGTTTTTGAGCCCAGTGGCGTCCCAAATGACCCCAGATCTTTGTTATTTCGCAGGAAGGTACCTAGCAACAATTTCTAGAACGGCATTTTTCAGATTTTGGATATTCGAATTTTAAGAGGTCTGAATATTCCAAAAACCCGTTTTTGCTGAGCATAAACCAAGTTTTATATTTTCGAAGAAAACAATACCGAGAAATCGATATTACGAATTGAACTGTTGGTAATACCTTCTTGAGATAATTTCAAAGAAGGTAATTTCTGGATTTTTCGATATTCCATTCTGAAGGGGGTGCACGGGGGTTTGAATATTCACTCCCGTTTTAAGTTTTTGGATCCTAGCACCCACATTATTAATGTGATTGTTATGAAATTTTAGCATGTTGTTCCTCACACAACCAGGAAGGTTTGCGAAAAAGAATTTTCTGAATCAAAGCATTCCAAGGAGCCTTTTTTGTCCCTTTTATAAATTCTTAAGCTTAGCCTTCAATTTTAAATTTATTGCAGTTATTGCTCTTTCCATGACACGCAAAACCTCCATTGTTGGAAATATTTATTTTGAAATGTTTTATAACAGGGGAATTTTTAAAAAATATGATAAAGAAACAATTTTTAATTGTTAAATCATTTTTTTATAATAACCAAAAACCTTTTTTTAAACTTTTCCAAAAACCTTTCCAAAAACCTATTCTTTTTTCTATTTAATCAAATTTAAGTATTTCCATCAAAGTTCAAATTAAACAATATTTTATCACAGGTATTTTCAGAGTCGATTCAAATGATGTTTACTTTTATTTCATGTTTGAAATTTCTTTCAATGAATGAGTTGGTGATAAATCAGCAAAGGGGGGTTCAGGGGGTCTCCCCCTGATTTTTAAAAAAAATTATCATTATTAAAAAATGGTTATAAACACTAATTCTAAACCGCTTTTTTAAGATCTTAAAAAAGTATAAAAGTATGTAGTATATTTAATTGTTTTGCATTTTATAAAAACTTAGCAGGATGAGGGGGAAATAAGTTTTATCTATAGACCTCTTCAACCGGAACTTGGTGGCGCTACGATCCGGGCGCTTGGATTACTTCCGGGTTACTTCTTTTGGCGTTGTATTTGGCTATTCTTTGATCTGGCTATTATTGGCGGCCGTGTTTGTTTTTGTTTGTATTCCGTCGTGTGTTGTTTTTATTATTCTTGGATTTAACGAGCATATAGCTAATACTTATTAATTTATTCATATTATTTTCTTTAAATTAATCAAAACCGAAATCTGGAAAGACTACTTTTACTTTATTTCCCACTCCGGAGTAGCGGCGACCAATCTGTCTCTTTTTATTTACCCGTTTGATAGTAAACAAAACCCAGCTACAGATATATTGTATTATAGTATTGTAATAGTCATTCTGTCTGCCCATAGAGGGCGTTCCCGCCTGCGAGCGGTTTGAAAATAAAAATATTGTATGAGAGACAGAGAAGTGAGTCGTACACGAGCGCGGGAGCGCGCGATGATAAATAAATCTTCTTTTTGTTATTGTTACTAAAAAAAGGAGTAGTTCTTGAGTACTAGTTAAGTTTAAAGGCACCTAACAGGTTTTACGAAAAGGAAGATTACATATCAGAAGTGGAATTTGCCCATAGATTTGCCTACAACCACGAGTTTTCCGCCAGCCAACGGCAAAGAACAACGACAAGGTTAGTTTCGTTTCTTTCAAAGTAACAAAATGGCATGGTTAGGTAAAGGAAGAAAGGTCGATCTACTGAATCTATGCAAAGAGATAGGTGTGGAAGCTAACGAGGACATGATCATATTTAAAATCAAGAATTTGATTGTGAAGAGTGAAGGCTTTGAAGAAGATTTCGCGAAAGAAATTTTTGAAGGAATCATTGCTGAACGCTTGAAAAGAGAAGAAGCTGAGGCTGAACAAAATAAGTTGGAATTGGATCGTGAAGATAAAGAAAGACAGCGTGTTTTTGAGCTAGAAAAGCTTAAAATTGAAGTGCAAGGTAAGCGTGATCCTAATTCTTCAACTGATAGTACTTCTCAAGTTCCGTTTAAAAACTCACCTAATGAGTTAAGGTGTGTCATTCAAAAGTTTGATTTGAAAGAGGGGGATATCTCTTCATTTTTGTTATTATTTGAGAGGCAAGCTAAAAGACTTGGCATTGATGAGAAGGATTATGTTTGTCAATTGCTAGGATTGTTGCCTTTAGAAATTACTGAGTTAATTATCAGAGAGCCTGAAGAAGAAGCTAATGATTACAAATTTGTTAAAAAGTTGTTACTCAAAAGATTCAAGCTAAGCCCCGAAAAATTTCGGCAAAAGTTTTTGAATCACGTGAAGGACTCAAAAAGTACTTGGGTTGATTTCGTATTTCAATTAAGGAACTATTTTAATGAATGGATTGAAGGATTGGATATTAAAGACTTTGATTCCCTAAAGGATTTAATAGTGACGAATCAGTGTAAGAATTGCGTCCCGTTGTCCGTACGTGAAAACATCGTTGATTCATGGCCTAAATATGTTAAAGCAAGTGAGTTAGCTAAACGCCTGGACGAGTACGAAAGTGTTAGATCGGGTGTGAAGACAAACGAAAATAGAAGTTTGAAGAACAACTATCAAAATGATGTTCCAAGAAATTACCCCAGGAATGTTTCTAGCAATCAAAATAATCGATACTCGGGTTTTAGAAATGAAGATAGAACCGTGATTCAAAGAAGTCCGAATTCATTTTCACCTCGTGAAAAAAGTGATCCGAAATGTTTCGCATGCAACGAATATGGGCATATATCAAAGGATTGCCCGCACCCATGCAGACATTGTGGCGAAAAAGGCCATTCAAAGAAACAGTGTAGAAAAAACAAAATAGAAGGGAATAGCTTAACCGTTTCTCCAGACCTTGAGTCTTCTGCGTTATACGAAAAAGAAAAATATTTGAAGGGAGTGGTGATAAATAAAGAAAAAGTTTTGGGTTTGATCGATACAGGAAGTTGTTCGTGTTTGATGAAAGAAGCAACAGCGAAGAGAGTTGGAATAAATTATATCGCGTGTAAGAAAGATCTTTACTCTTTCGGAAATCAACACAAGCCAGCAGCCCAGAGTTTAGGAGCGGCGGTGATTGACATTCAAGTGGATGATGTGGAAGTTAAAGACGTTCCTGTTTTAATTGTGGATGACTCAACACAACCAGTCGAGTTGATTATTGGACGAACTGTATTAGACCTGCCGTATATTGCCTATGCCAGAATCGGAAATAATTTGTACATCGGTTATGCGAAAGATTATCCTTTTCTTCCGATGGATTGCTTTGAAGAAGAACAGAGTATAAAACTTGTAGCAGCGGAAACGACCAAGCTTTTGAACAGCACTATAAACTTCGTTAAAGAGGAAAATCAAGTCGAAGTTCATGAAGACAAGGATTTTAACAAATCAGTAGAAGTTTTGACTGGAAGTGATGAAGTTGAGCGGACTGCTATAACCATGGACCAGATAAAGTTTAACAGCGATCTATCAAAAGACCAGAGGGAAGATTTGGTTTCCTTACTGAACGAATTTAGAGATTGTTTTGCTCTGAAACTATCCGAACTTGGTTGTACAACTTTAACAAAAATGGACATTAAAGAAGTAGAGGGATCAAGACCCATATCCATGAAACCTTATAGAACCAATATGGCAGAAAGATCAGCTATTAAAGAAATTGTAAAAGAATGGAAAGAAAATAACATAGTTAGAGAAACCCGTTCCCCTTATGCAAGTCCAGTTATGTTAGTGAAGAAAAAGACTGGAGAAAACAGGTTAGTCATTGATTACAGACGTCTAAACAATCAGACGATCAAAGACAAATTCCCATTACCAAAAATTGACGATCTACTGGAACAATTGGCAGAATGCAGTATTTTCTCTACGTTGGACTTGGCTCACGGATATTTACAGATTCCCCTA
Source organism: Tetragnatha montana (assembly GCA_963680715.1). Classification (NCBI taxonomy): domain Eukaryota; kingdom Metazoa; phylum Arthropoda; class Arachnida; order Araneae; family Tetragnathidae; genus Tetragnatha; species Tetragnatha montana. The sequence continues at coordinate 31,157,209 of OY796675.1, forward strand.
ACAGAAGAAGCAAAATTGAAAACTGCTTTTATTACTCCAGATGACACCGGACAATTCGAAAGGATGATTTTTGGCTTGACTAATGCTCCTTCGGAATTTCAACGATTAATGCAACTTGCCTTAGGACCATTGTGCAATAAAGACGTTTTGTGCTATTTGGACGATATTTTGGTTCCGGCGAAGACGTGGGAAGAAATGATCGCGAAATTGAGAAAAGTATTCGAGGCATTACGAAGAGCGAATTTGACCTTAAAGTTACCGAAGTGTGAATTTGCAAAGCATGAAGTAGAATACTTGGGATTTGTGGTAAATGGACACGGCATCAAACCTGGATTAAGAAAAGTTGAAGCTATTTTGAAATTCCCACAACCGAAGAATGTTCATGAAGTAAGACGTTATCTTGGACTTACAGGTTTCTTCAGAAGATTTGTGAAGAATTATGCCATAAAAGCGGGACCACTGACAAAATTGAAGAAGAAGAATGAAGTTTTCAAATGGGAAGATGAACAAGAGAAGTCTTTTGAAGCGTTGAAGAAAGAGTTGACCGAACATCCAATTTTGAGTCTCTACAACCCTCAAGCCGAGACCGAAGTTCATACAGACGCCTGTGCAGATGGAATTGCTGGGATGCTCTTACAAAAAGGAAGTGACGACAAATGGCACTTAGTTTACTGTGTCAGTAAGAAGAATACTGAAGCTGAGCGACAGTATCATTCAAGTAAACTTGAGCTGATGGCTATTGTTTGGACTCTAGAGCGACTTCGACAGTTCTTACTTGGAATTAGTTTTACAGTTGTTACTGACTGTCAAGCTTTGATCTACATGAACGCTAACAAGTCTAGCAACCCCCAAATTGCTCGTTGGAGTATCTTAATTCAAGATTATGATCTGGAAATTCGACACAGATCCGGGATTAAAATGTCACACGTTGATGCAGTTAGTAGAGCACCAGTCCTAGATCCAAAAGACACAATTACAGATATTATAGAGAAAAAGATTGAAGTATGTTTAACACTGAATGAAGAAGATCAAATACTTATGATACAGCATTCCGATGAATTCTTAAAGAAACTAATAGATATTTTTCAAAAACCTGAATGTGAGAGAACACTCGAAGAAAAGAGAAGAATTGTTAACTATGAGGTTAAAGGAAATCGGTTATATAGAAAGATAAAAGTCAAGAAAGAAGAAAAGCTTTTATACGTGATACCTAAAGGGATGAGAAAATCAACAGTGGTGAAGTTCCATGACTTGATGGGTCATTTTTCGGTAGAAAGAACAGTAAACAAGATTACTGAACTCTATTGGTTCCCCTACATGAAACGCTACGTACGACGGCACATAGCCATGTGTTTCGAATGCTTGATGAATAAAGTGCCAGGAGGGAAACAACCAGGAACCTTACATCCAATTAAGCCAGGAAAAAGACCATTTGCTATTATTCACATGGACCACCTTGGACCATTCGTGAAAAGTTCAAAAGGAAATCAGGAACTTTTTGTGATCATCGACAACTTTACGAGGTTTACCAAACTGTACCCTGTTAAAAATACTTCAACCCAGCATGTCTTGAAGTCACTGAAGAGTTTCATCGAAGAGTTAGGACTTCCTGATAGAATCATCAGTGATAGAGGTTCTTGCTTTACATCAAAACAATTCGAGCAGTTTTGCAATGAAAATGGAATTCAGCACACCCTGAACTCCACACAACATCCCCAAGCTAATGGAATGGTGGAGAGAGCAAATCGGACGATACTTGCTGCCATAACGACATCTATGAAAGACGAGCGACACAAGGACTGGGACTTAAGAATAAAGGAATCAGAGAGGAATTTGAACATTATGATTAATAAGACCACTGGAAAAACCCCTTTTGAGATATTGCATGGATATTCTCCTAGATTCAACGATGGACTTTTAAGAAAAGTTATAGACGAAGGTGCGGACTCATGGAAAGATCCCATAGAAGTTCAAGCAGAAGCGAGAGAGACGATTGAAGAGAACCAAACCAAGATGAAGAAGGAATACGATAGGAAAAGGCATCGAAATATGATTTTGGAGCCAGGAGAAATCGTAGTTGTTCGTCGTCCAGCAAAGGCCACAGGACAGCCAACCAAGAATCAACCAAAGTATAGAGGTCCCTTGGTGGTAACACATGTGCTCCCAGGAGATACCTATAGAATCACACAACTGAAAGAGAAGGAAAAGGGAAGATTCTATACCACGACAGCTCATGTAAGCCAGCTGAAGCCTTGGAGAGCTACTGACCCAGATGATGACGATGATGGACTCTCTTCAGATGAGTGACATTTTCATGTTATATTTGATTAAACTGTTCTTATTATTCTTTTTATCTTTGAATTTAATCATTGAACTTTAATTACCTAGTATTTAAGTTCTTTAAAGCTTCTTACTTTAAGCTTAAGCTTTAGCTTTTGAGTATGATAAATACCTAAGTGTAATATTATGTCAGTGTATTTTGTATATCATTATTATTCCTATGATACTCGTTTAGAACTCATTGAAAGATAATTTTAAGTTAAGGTATTTGGAATTTGTGATTCAAGTTGTGATTTAAATGTTAATTATTGTGAAATTGTAGATAATTATTGTGATATTGAAATTGTAGGATCGAGGTCGATCCAAGGTCAGGTTGACCGAATGTAATAGTCATTCTGTCTGCCCATAGAGGGCGTTCCCGCCTGCGAGCGGTTTGAAAATAAAAATATTGTATGAGAGACAGAGAAGTGAGTCGTACACGAGCGCGGGAGCGCGCGATGATAAATAAATCTTCTTTTTGTTATTGTTACTAAAAAAAGGAGTAGTTCTTGAGTACTAGTTAAGTTTAAAGGCACCTAACAGGTTTTACGAAAAGGAAGATTACAGTATTTCTGGTAGTAATAATACTACAGAAGATACTACATCAGGGTTTATTTTCATTGCCCTGTGAACTGTAAAATCAGGTTTTTAATTTCCCTATTTTTTTAATTCTCCAATTCCATTATTAATGTAGCGTATCTGGTGGTATTATATAGGTATTGAAGTTTCTTTAAGTCTGTATTTCATATGGGCATTTATGTCCATTTAGGATTGATTAAAAAACAAATTAAATCCACTGTCTGTGTTTCATTCTAAATAACAGTATTTAAGTGTGATTGTATTAAGATTCATTTTTCTGTCTTTCAAATTTTCTAATCTTGACACATTGAGGTTTTTTTTTCAGATTTCAGAGTGCTGAATTAAGCATGTCAATCATCTTCCAATTTTAAGAGACTGTTTCTAGACTATTTTTTGCAAAAGGTTTTTATTTCACAATAGTAATCTGAAAGTGATGGAGTATTTTAAGACTCCTCAAAAGAAACTTTATATTAGATCTGCACTTTTTTATATTCTAAATTTCTTAAAATTGGAGGATGATAGAATTGTTTTCTTCCTATTTTTTTACATGATGACACTAGAGAGACATAAATTAAAACAATATGCTTCTTAGTGTCAAAAAACAATAAAGTTGGAGGGAAAGGGCATTCAGTTTTCAAATTATTACTTTGATTAGGATTTTTTACATCTTTGTACTTTCCTGGATCGACCATTAAACGGACATGACTTCATTACCAATCATTGGATGATTGGTCAAGTGTAATGGTCGATTCTGTGAAATGGCTTTTCAGTGTATTGGAATTCGCTAAAATGTAGTATAAATGTTGATCCCCTCATGGTATTGCATCATCCATTTACTCATTCCCTCCCAGGGAGAGGCAGAAAGTTTGTTTGGAATTTCGCTTGAAGGTCATTGCCTTCTCCTTGTGTTGGATTGGTTTATTGGGTGTGAGTCATATGGATTGGTTTCACTTCGTAAAATGTTGCAGATAAACTAGTGGAAGTCGATCCTTGCTACTCACTTAACTAATCATAGTAGCTTGTGAGAACAACCTCAATCCCTCTGGTAAGGTCCTATTTTTCCATTAAAAATTTTTTTAAGAAATTTGCATTGCAAATATATTTAGTTTAAAATATAACTTTTCTTGAAATGCATGTTAAACCCAGTGGTGAAGCATGAATTGCAAAGAGGAGAAGCACTGGAAGTTGATTGTTATTTTGCCATATGTTAGGTTGATTGTAATATTAGTGTTTATAGTTTTATTTTGAAATTTGTAACTTCTTGGATGTTTCAAGTATAATTTTTGTAAATGTGTATGTCATGTTTACATAGCGCTTTTCCTGTTTGCAACTCATGCTTCGCCACTGGTTAAACCTAATTTCTCATAATTGACACTGAACCCAAATCACACAAAACTGACAATTTCTAACACATTTGAGGATACCCATAAATTATGTGAGGCGAGATTATGGAGCCCTCCCTCCCCCCTTCAAATTCTCATTGGAGTTTACTCTATAACTTAAATTTTAAAAAGTGGTCTTATGTTTGTAATTATCATGATTGACTGGATAATGATTTGTTGTTTTGACTAATATGGATATTTTCCCTAAACGTGTGGTAAAAATGATAAAAAAGCTTATCTCCAAACTAAAAGTTGACATGAGATTTTAAATAGACCCCTTCCCTCTTTTTGAGCTCTCATGATTTATTGATGTCCTATTATGGTGATTTCTCCAAGACAAAACCATAAGCTTGCTTTTAAAAATCGAAATTTGCATTTAAATGATAGTAAACTCGAGCAAAAGTAAAGGTTGCCAATTTTCAATGATACTTTGTTTCAATCCTTATTCCTACTTAAGTAGAAGATTTAAGCCCACATGTGGCAGTATGCTTTGAAAATTCAACTGATTATCAGATAATATCAAATATTTTGAAAAAAATTTCTCAGTACTCTAGGATAAGTTGGGGCGCAAGCAACTTCCAAATATGTTTTTTTTTTTTTTTTTGATAAATCAACATATATTTGCAAATATGAAAATAAATAACTAAAATATCTCAACAAGCAGTGCTGCTTTAAATATTTTTATTAGTAAAAGTCTGCCAATAAGTTAAATATAGGGAGAACTCAGCTAATCCTAGCCTAGAGTACCATTTTCATTAGCTACAAGAAATGAACACAAAGTTATTCTAAAATAAATATTTTATTAAAATAACATAATTTATTCAAAGAAGTTATTTGAGAACCATCAATATTTTTAGAATTATGTGGGCAGTTCTTTTAATCTACATGTTAAATCTAGTACACACAATAGCATCACATTCCAAAGATATGCCAGAGTCACAACATAGGTCCTTTCAGTTTTAAAATGATCTTGAATGAAGATCCATGTGCATTCTAAAGATGAATATTCATCTGCATGAAAGAATGAATGAAAGAACAACTGAATCCTTCGTCGTTGTTGTAATTGGAATTCCCAGTCATGGGTTACTCGGATAGATGTTGCCTGTATAAAAAAAAAACAAAGAATATTATAAAAGTTGTTCACAATAACTTAACACATTCCCCATGTCATTTTCATTCTTGATATTTCCCCTTAGCAAATGGTTAAGATTTTACTTAATTTATAAGTATTCTTCACTCCATTTTTTTTGCCAGTTCAGGGAGTGAAGTTAAATTTTGACCAAAACTTTAATGCAGTTAAACAATTACTCCTAAATCCACATTCAGGCTGTTGTTCATAAGTCTATCTTGAAGAATTAAACATTAGTTTTACTATTGCAATCATCACACTTATCTCATCAAAAGCCACATTATCGAGAACCTTGCACCAGACAAATTTCTTCGTTTCATTAAATGGCCTTATTACACCGACAGACCTTTCCCCCAATTCAATTACACTGAAAAGCCAATTCACTGACAATTGTTTCACTGAATTCCATAACACCGACAGGACTTAATAACTGACTGTAAAGACAGGTGTAATGATCAATTCGTTGAAACGCTTTGACAGTGTTGTGGAATTCTGTGAAACTTCTTTACAGTGAGTGTACTGGAATATGGAGAAGCATCTTGTTTGGAAAACATTCTGTTAGTGTAATGGTCCATTTTGAGAAATAATTTGGTGGGGAAATAGTCTTTCGGTGTAACAATTTGTCCATGAATAGGATTTTAGCGAGATGAAATAGGAGTATCGTGCTACTTTTACCATTTCTATTCTTACCTCTACAATTTATCTAAATCTGACAGATTATGGTTAGCTTGAGTTATGTTTTTTTCTTCAAAATATTTGTAAATGTGGCATGTAACTATCTAAAAAAATGTTGCATTTTAAATCAAATTTATATAGGCTCTGAATATACCTCAATCCAACAGTAAAAGTCTTCAAGCTTTAAATACAACATGTTGTTAGTATTATTAAGCTAAAATATTTACTGTTTTTTAATCAATTTGAAGGAAATAATGGGAAAATGATATTTGTAAATAGTATTGAGTACAAGGAAAGCAAGCATTAAATTGAAAAACATAGTTTGTAGAAACTTAAGCAACATACAGAAAGAGGGGAACCAAGTTAAAGGGCTTTAATTTAATTTATCTGAAGATTCATTAGTAGTATTATAATAGTAGCTTGTATTATTATATTAGTATATTAGAACCTATGATACGACCTGATAAAAGTACTGATTGTTTTATCACAGTAATAGTTTTATTCGTTAAGTACAATTCCCTTCTTTTGTTAAAACAACCATGTTTTTGGTCTCAGAAGGGGGCCGCTTTATTTAGGTTCTACTGTATTATAATAAGAGGAATAAAATTAGCATACTTCAAAAATAAATTAGTTAATGATGAAATGGGTAGATTTTTTGGGTATTAAGCTGTCCACTTTTTTCATTAATGTTAAAACTGTGACTGTCACCAAAAAAACAGAAAAAGATATATAGATGAGTAGAGCATTGAAAATTTTTTAGTAACTGTTTTGATTTTGGCGAATTGTTTAATGGCTTATCACGTTACCTTAAAATGTTACACACCAAATCAGTTTAATCCTTGATTAAAATTTTAAATTCACAATTGTTTATTTTATCAACAGTCCTTTTTGACAAAAATACATGACTAAACTTGATCAAATATGCAAATGAAACTAACAAAGTCCATCTTATCTAAAACATAACATTTAATCATTGTAATATCTATCAGCAAAACTAGAAACTCATTAAATATTATCCTTGTGAAGTACATTACTATATTAAAAGCATTCTACTTATTCGCACTCTACATTTCAATAAAATGTCATTTTACCTTTCATCCTTTCAAAAAATACTTTGTCACTTCTGCAGCAGTTTTATTAGGTCTGAGGTCCAAACACATCAAGAGAGGCTGTGTTGCTGTGTTAACATCTACATAGAACCTAGAATGGAAGAAACGCATTTACTTCCAGATAATTTTTTTTAAAAACAAAATCGTTTATTTCATAAATCAATTAATTCTATTATCTCAAATAATAAGTAAGAGTTTAAATGAGTTGTCATGTAGAAAATCTATTTTTAGCTTGTGGGATGTATTATTTATAATTCAAAGCACTCTTTTAAGAGCATATATTAATATGCTTAAAAGTTACCAATTTACTAAAAATTTCAATAACTTTTGACTAGTTGATCACAGTTTTATTTCAGCAATTTATTTTATAAACTGTATATATATTACGATAACCAAAGTTGGGGGAAGAATTGTTAAGGTATCTACCAAAATAACAAAGTAGAACCGTAATATTTTTCTCGAGTTACATTTCAATAAATCATGGTTAAATTGATTGAGACATTGTGAGTTTGGACAATTTAAAACTCCTTATGGAATAAGTAATCATATAGTAAGACTTGATTAAAATCAAAAATAGTTAATTTTTACAAATTATTAAGAAAAAAAAGCTTACCTTGTTTTTCTTTCACCACGGAATATACTGTTCTGTTCCGTTTCCGTTGGCTTTAGGCCGGTTTTTTTTTTCATTCTTTTTTTACTTTGAAATTAATTTAGTCAACTTTGGGATTAAATAAGCTTTTGCAGTCTCTAAAGTTAAAAAAAGATTCACACATTAAACGTTTTATTTAAAAATAATAGTCCGATCGGGGTTTGTTTACTTTTGTTTTTATGGGAAATAATTTCAAAACCATACTTCGTTATGTCGCCAAAAGAGCGAAAACACACGATTTTTGGCGCCCATACACAACCGGAAGCTCGCAGCCCACCCTTCCGGTTTTGTTTATTTACTTTAAAAAGAGGTCTATAGACATTGCTGCTCAATAATATAGCTTTATTGTGAGCGACGGCAGAGAAATTTGCCTCAAATATACATTTATACCAATTGCAGAAATGGATGGAGGGAGAAAAGGGCAAAACAGAAAAAAATAATGGGGCTTTGACTTTTTTTCTATTTTGAAAAATTACTCTTTAAAAACGGGGATGGGGATTTCACACATTAAAATCTAAACAGGTGGTATTTTTAAAGGGTTTTTTTTTACATCTTAACGAAGTGGTATGGCATCAAAAAAGAAACCTAGCGGGAAGACTGTTGACTCAATTGCATCTAAAGATAATTCTTATTTATTTTAACACACAGTTTGAAAAGCCTTTTATTCCCCGAGCAACGGCGGGCATATCAGCTAGTACATTTATAAAAGTTTCATTAAGAGTCTTTGTTGCGTACTCCTCACATATTACATCTAACCTGTGACTAAGGTATGGTAATTTAAATCCATTCTAAATTCATCAGAAACTCTTGATTTTGGTGGCCTAATCTAGAACAGAATTTTAAGTGTATGTAATATAGCAAAGTAATTTTTGATAGCCAATAAACATTCTTGAACGACGACAAACTATTTCGACAAATGAGATTTTATATTTATGTTGCTCTCCCAAAATCCTTTCTAATGCACCAGTTACTGATATCATGTTATTTTGAAAAATATTTCATTCTTATCTCAAGAGCTAGTAGACATCAAAAATGCATGCCATGCCGATCACCGATATACAAAACACTAAATATAAAAACTACATATATGAATGACCCCCTTAAGGTAGTATAATATGAAATAGACTTTCAGAGGGAGAGTATACCCCTTTTTAGAAAGGAAGAAAAGAAATTCCCCCTCTTGCATTATCAACTTCAGTATCATCATTCTCCAGTGCTTTGGAGAATCGCCAAGCATATGTTTTCCCTGTGCGTGTGATTCCTGCTTTATTTGCTTAGTGGCACACAGCTTTATCTCCGAAGACACTACCGTAGGTTCACTCGCCTAAGTGCCCGCATAAAAATGTCATTTTGAAGGCGCACTTCGATAAAGTTTTTAAGAGGGACATTACCTTTTTTTGCTTCGTCTCACCGTTTTTGTATTCACTTTTTGTACCGTGCTTTTGCTGGAAATGCTTGCTTTTTTCGGCTGTTGATTTGGGTGTGAATATTTTTTTTTTATATTTTAACCATGCATAAATTTAAAAAAAAAGAAGATTGTAAGAGTAGAAACATTCCTATACTTGTGGAACTAGTTTATTTTGATTTACTTTTAAACCAGGACACACGAAAATGAGATATCACTATTTTTAATGAAAGTATACAATTTTAAAACTTTAGGATCCGCTATAATTCACTTAAAATCAATCTGCGTAATGATTACAAGCGATTCATTTGTGCAACGAAACTTGAAAAGTTGGGAATGGAAATATACTTTAAAAGAGAACCCCACAAGCAATATACATTAATAATGCTTCAACACAAAGTGGAAAAGTGGTTGACTTTAATATAGCCATGGGAAGATGGTTCAACAACTCTATGAAGGTATTTTTATACACAGCAAACAAACAAAATAATTTCTTTTGAAGAGTTTGCAAATGTTTTTGCAAATGTTCACTGATAAAAAATACTTAATATTTTTAGTTTTAATAGGGATCCATGAAGTATTTCTATACATCAAAAGTTCCTCGAAATGTCTCTTGGGTAATATGTATTTTACCCCTTTCCACTGTCATACAATTTGTCAAGCTTAAGTAGGGATTAGGTAAGAATACATTCCTGAAAAAGTGGAAACCTCAGTTTCCAGAGTTCAAAAAGAAATCTCCCTTCTCCGTTTGTGCTTTCTGTTAATTGATGAGTCTGCTTGACTCCGGAGACATTTCCCATAGAAAAGGAAGGGAAGAATTAATGAATGAATGCACAAATAATTACCGAGATTTTAAGGGTTGAGAACATAAGATTCAACATGACATTCTGAACAGAGAAAAGGCGCCAAACCGTGTAAAGAGTGTTGGAACTTTAATTGAGAAGTTAAGCTATATTTATTTTTCAATGGTAGCATTAAAGTATTGAGAGAACATTGCAACCATTTAAAAATCTTCTTTTGGTTAGATATAGTTTATAAAAATAAAAATTCTAATGTGTTTAAATATTAGGATTGGTAATATTAATGATAGAGAGCATGAATACAAATTTAAATTGGGAAGGGATAGTGGTCATCTTATAGAAAAGTGTTTATTTTGTGTTTATAACATGCGGGTCGGGTTTTTACGGATCTTATCTCTAAAATTTTTTATTTTAAGATTTTACTAAAGGAATCTTTCTTCCCTGCTCGCTATAGCCCACCAAACCCCGTAAACTGCTTATACAGGACCTTTTGGATCGCTTCGAAATTCTCACAAAACCCAGCTCACTGCAATTACTAACTTTATAAAACATTCGTAAAAACAATCTTTCTAATTGAAGAACTTATTTCCTCATCTTTGGCTCTGACTATTTTGAATTTTAAACCGGACAAACTTGTCAAAGCGACTCATAGTTAGTTGCCCGTGTTCAAAGATCAGAGAGAATTTTCATCAACATACACTCCTAGTTTGTCCAAAGTCTGGCTATGAGCTAAATTAATAATAATTAATTAACATAATTAATTAACATAATTCAATCTAACTGATGTAAGTAAAAAAATAACAAGACTAAATCGCTAAAACCTAAGCTCAGAAGAAATGTCAACCAACTTTCCAAAAATATGTAAAAGGTCACCTGCATAAATAACACTCTCTTAAAAGTTTGAATATTTATTAATTCTAAATTATCAATAATTTAATCAATGTTTTCCTTAATAAATATCCAGCACGTCTAATAACTACTGCCTAATCAACATTCTGGACCAAAAACGTACACCAATGAATTTTTAAGATTCAATATTGTACCGCCTAGTACTACCTCGTTAGTAATACCTAGTGTTTTATTATTCATATATATGTTTAAACCCAGACTTGTTAAGCAATAAATATTAAGTCCTTGAAATTAATAAGACACACAACCTACTACATGACAGCCAATGCTTACAAACAATTCATTTCGGTTATCAGACTAAAATTTCTATATTTCAAACTTCAACTAATTCATTTACAAAATTTTCAACCAGAATTTCCATATTCAAAAATTACATTCACGGGTAATGTAACTAAGTAAATATTATGAGGAATCATCCATGCGTGCTATATGCCGGCCTTAGACGTTGCAAAGAGCACCAACTACAAAACCCAACCAACCAACAAACTAAAATTTCCATGTCAGAACTAATTTGTGATATTCTATTATGAAATAGTATTTATCTTTTAGTTTCTAGAATACATTTACCAGACTTTGAAATGTATTTAATTTAAAAGTTAACTTTAAAGTGCATTTTTGATACATGAAAAAAAATTTTTCATCATAAAATAAGGCGTGAATAAGGTTTTATTGATTGGATAGAAAATAAGTTCTTTGACAGTTTCTTGCTTTGTAACTGAAACCTTATCCGTAATCTAAAAAAATGGAAATATTTTAAAATTGAGATTTTTTTTAGAAATTCCAAAAGGGCTTACTAGTACTTGTAATCCCCAAATGAATCCGCACACTTTGATACCAAAAATGTGTTCTACGGATCAGTAATTAAAAAGTTTTTCTCAGGAAACCATTCACCAAAAACTTTTTAACAAAAAAATCAGTCCTTAATCTATATTAGAAATAAGATATCATATCAATTGAAAAAGTTAAACATTTTCTTAAATTGAGAAATCATAATGTTTATAAACTTACTATTACATGGTTCCTTATTTATGGGTGTTTCTTCTTTCTTTGACCACTGATTTAATCTTAATTTATCAACTCTATCCCTATATGAAGATTTGTAAACTAGAGGTCTTAAGCTCGTGATGCATTGAAAATTTAAAAAGTTGTTTTTAAGCTTAAGCTCGTGATGCATTGAAAATTTAAAAAGTTGTTTTTAAACGATAGAAAATTTTCGAACTTTTTATTTAATTCTTTTTTAATTGAATTACAATGTATAAATTCTTTGATAGAGTAGTTGCATATTTTTTAAAGTCGTATACACGGGTTTGCACTTGTAAAGTGAGATTGTTTTTCTTACAAGCAATAATGAAATTTAAACTTTTACATCTTGTTAACGATTTCAAAGCATGACGTTTCATGATGTTTTCATAAAATAGTTTTAAAACATCAATTATATTTAAAAAAAACATGCGTGCAATGGAAAAGGTAATAAAAATCATCAACAACTCAAAGCTGTTTTTAACCTATATTAATTTGTTTTTCTTTTTAACATTATCCATTTTAATTATTTCACACTGTACCTGACTACTAATTGCTTAAACATTTTATAACATTAAACTGACAGTGGATGACGCAAGTAATAAAACATAATTGCGAATAGAAATGATAAATATGTGCTACTTTTTTTAAATACATAAATGAAAAGGTCTATTTAATTATTTAATTTAGTTGTTTTTTTTATCAATTTTCGGTGATTTATAAAAAATACTCTATTTGAATTTAAAATGTTTTTATCAACATAAAAGTTAAAATTTTAAATTCTCATTTTCAAAATAAACTTCACTAAATCATGTTTAGTTAACAGCAACATCCTTCAAATAAGGAAGGATTGCAAAACAAAGATATTATCTGCATCAACTTCCTAAAATCATTGATGAAAATACTATGAAAATATCTTTAAACAACTCAAATCATTCAATATCTAAAACTTCTCATTGTAGGCTTTGATTTATGATATACAAAACAACAAAATCCCTACATTGCGGTATTTGATTGATGTTACACCCAAACAACTTCATCGAGTACCCTACTTTAATTTAAACCAGCATGACATGTGTTTAAGTAAATAGCTAATCTCAATTTCTTGAATGAGAAATTGTCCCCTGCTGGGGGGGGGGTAAAGAAAGATGAATCTAAAAATATTTCCGTCCCAATCGATAAAACATTTCCAGATTAATCTTCATCTCCTCCTTCCAAAAACTTCGCCAAACCAACAATCGAAACCGAGTCACGTGCCTCTGTTTAACTAGCACCGCAAACCCCGCCCCCTTCGCAGATCGAAGGCGAGAGGCAACGCCCCCTACACCGCATATATCCGGCAGCAGTCCGGCAGTCGGCCCACCGGACTCACACGACACGCCGCAACAGGACGGCTACCGGTATATGCAATTGTCGTCTCTGTGTGTTTCTGTTGTGTCTGTTGCACCTAGAGTTCGATGATGGCACTGCTGCTTTTGTTTTGATGCGAATGTATTATTTGCTCTTTGATTTGTTAAGATGCTTTAAGCTTGGTGTGTTTTGCTTTTTTTTCTTATTTGCTTTTAGCTCTAGTTAGTTGGTGTTTCACTCAACGGCACTTTACTATGAAGCTTTATAAAGATTTTTGCGAAGAAAAATAATAGAAAATGTTTTTAAAAAAACATACATAAACTTGTCACTTTTAGTTTTAGACTATTTGTTACATTAAAATCACAAATAAATACACACTAGGACACTATTTAATTACGTTTTAATTATTATTAAAACTCAAATTATTTAACCCCATTCTTCTTACATAATCTCGTTAGGAAAATTTAAGCATATTACCCTTCATTATGTACTATTGATTTTTTAGAGAAAAAGTTCATAATTTTTAAAAGACCATTTCTTAATAGGCAGTTTCAATAATATTTAAACAGTATGATTTTACACATATTTTAAAACAAGTTTTTAAAATCCAAATCTATATATTTCAAAAGTCTTTATTTCGTTACGTGTAAAATTTTAAGTAGTCTCCCTATAAATGCATGCTTTTATAGACGATAGGTTTTCTCTATTAATTGGTAAAAAATGTACAATTTATTTGTACATATTTTCGAAGAACACAGAAAACCTTCCCCGCAAAAAGGCTCATTTTATAGAAAAATTAAAGATGGGTTCAAATCTGCCAGGAATGAAGGTCATTTATTGTGACCTTAACAAGTTGATCAATATGACTCTCTTTGATTCGTCCATGTTTTATAGCACTCGGTGTATTTTCCTTGTAGAATATGGAAAATAATATTTGTTTTTAAAATGATTTACATTTTAAACAAAACTTGAGTAGGTTTAATTAATAAGGTAATATTTCAAAAAGTTAACTTCACATTTTTCATCGAAAACAGAAAAATGGTGCAAAAATGTTTCAAGATACAAGAAGAAAATAGATAGGTACTAATAAACATAGTAAAATTAACAAGCACAAATAACATAGACTGGAGTATTCAAGTCAACTTTTTCTAATTAATTATACCTTAGAATTTAAAATTAAGATTTAATCAATATTGCGTTAAATACAAAACATTTAAACTGTGTTTTTGAGGTATTACTCGTAGATGCATACCCTTTTAAAAGGTGTGCATTTTTTTTCGTAGTTTGTCTTTTAACACTTTTTCCCGGTAAACACGAATTGCTTACATCTTTTATTTACATCATCTTACATTTGGGGGCATCTTAAATCTAGTATTCAAAAATGTTTTAAATGAAAACAATTAAAATAATAAAAATAAATTCCTACCTATATTTTCTAGATCTTAAATAAGATTTTACAACTAAAGTTTCATTGCAGAAAACGTGGCATCTAAAGCAAATCAGTCATTACGCAAAATCAGTCATTGAAAGAAAGATGGGTTAAATTTGAATTTACAAACAGATAATTAGATAATTGAAATCTATGGGAAAAAATTCGTGCAAAAATGATTTGAGCGCAAATTAACTTTTGTTATTTAGACTTCCTGATTGGAAGTTGCTTTATCCCAATATTGAATTTTGTTTTTTTTTTTTATCATTCATACTTTTTAGAATGTTTAAGGTTTAAAAAAATATTTTGAAATCCATAGAATTTGTAGAAAATCTCAACTCTTAAAATTTTTCTTTCGTTTTAAAAGTTCCTTTTCTTACTCATTTATAAATAAAGCTTTTAAGTAAGACCGCTTTAAAAAGGTGTTTTCATATTTTTAAATAGAGCAACTGCGTTCGTTATTGGAACGAAAATATCAATGTTTTCGTTTAATAAAATTTATGTTTTGTGCATCATCATTGTTGAATTACAAAATAAGACGCTACGAAATTGTAGGATATAGTCTTATCTGACTTCAATTTTGAAACAAAAATGTTTCAACATACATCGGGCAAATCGGATTGTTTTAAAACGTAATCCTATTGCAATAAACAAAGTTTCCAGACCGGTCGGGACATTGCTATAGTGAAATTTTTGGTTGGGATATTAAGTCTAATCAAGGTTAGGCAATATGGAAAATTTTCCATATATTTAAGGAATTTGGTCTGTTTCGTAACATTGAAAGTTTTAATACAATTAGAGTTCTCTTTAATTAAATATCTCATCAATAGATACTGAAGTCAATACTCATGATGTAGATTAGATTATGGGAACAATTTTCATAAAATCTTTTCCTTAGTATTAACTCTAGACTTATTAGGTAGTATATACATTTCCAAGTACACAAACATGCATTTCCCTGAAACTTTTGATGGTATTTGACTTTTTTGGCTTCAATATTTAGTTAAGGAATCATTAAAGTCTTCTTGACAAATAATTGCACTGTTCATAGTCTAGCTACCCCACCTCTCTTTTTCTACTGTAAGTTTAACCTAGTTAAACGTAACAGACGAAGTTTAAAATGCCATAAAAAGAACACTCTTTATCCTTTGAAAGACGGTATCAACTTCCCGAAAGAGGAAAAACTTCCCTACACGCACGGGGTGGGAAGCGGAGCATATTTTTATCCTGTCACAAGAATATTTCTTATTACTTCTTCCGGGCTGTGTTTTTCTGACATCCACTCAATCGAGGAATAAGAAAATATACAATGAGATCCTAAGAATTTGGAGAAGGGCCAGAAAAATCGGTGTTTTTAATATTAGCTTTTCTCAGGAGTGTTCTTTTGAAGGCTGTGTTTATTTCTTGGAACTGTTTTATCGAATTTCTTGGTTGCAAAAAATCAATATAAAGTTTTCGAGTGTAAAATTTTTAATATCTGAAATTCATGCTGATTACAAAATATGTCAACTTCACAAAAAAATCACGATTTTTTTCATTCTAAATATATTTTGAAAATTAAAGGGAAGGGATATAAAACATTATTTAGCTTCCCCTGATAATATCTACCGTCCTCTCAACCTTCATTGACCTTTTATAGATCTCAATAACTTCATGGACTCCTTCCTCATCTAACCTTTGCGGATCAATACTGACCACACAGAATTGACCACTCTATGTTAATCTAAACAGAAGTAAAAAGAGGCAGAATTTCTAGCAAATGGGAAAGGAAAGGATCTACTGCTAGATATTTCCCCGGAACTCCGTTCTTTGGCTGAACTTTTTGATATTGCACTTGTATAACTCATCCCACGGTTTGAAAAATGATTCAATTTTGATCGAATTTACAGAAAAAGTAGTTGGCACATTTCTGAACATTATGTAATGAATCATTTTACTGAATTGTGTTTTGGTATTTTAAACGAGCCTTGTGAAACAGTTATTTGTAACGCCTTTGTACTGTATTACGTCCTAGCATTTTAAAGGTGCCTCCCCCATTCCTATTCAAAAAATATTTTTGTCTAGGTCTTCTCTACCTCCCCTATCATTTTTACAGAGAATTCTGAAACCACCTTCTATAAAATTCCTAAATTTACTTTGAAATTTATTAATACCAATTCTAAGTTAAAAGTATTAACGCTGTACCTATACTTACTCCCATACTAACTAAGTAAATTATAACCCTTCCAACCCGAAAAGATTAAAGTCAAATTATATAATACGATAGTAAAAAGACAACAAATCTCAGTTTGTTTTTAACTTATTGTAAAAAATTCAAAAAAGCGCAAGTGATATATTTGTATTCTAGTCATAGCATTGCAGATTTCTAAATTTTTAAAGAATTTGCTGAGTACTATATCAGTTTTGACTCTCTAAATACATACTATAACTTTCCGAAAATTCCAAGAAAGTTATCCTGTCTATGTTTAAATTTCCATAGAATAGTGAGCTTACTAGATCGATATAATAGCTTGGAAAGACTTTTACCTCTACACACTCTCTGACTTTTGGGGAAATTTAAAGGCATCCATTCGTTTCTTTAAAGCATGGCTTTCAAAGCAACACTAGAGAAGTATTCGTCTGGAATTTAGCGGAAACTTCCTGAATTAATTTAGCAACTTTCTCTTAAGTACAATTATGGCGCTTGTTAAATTTTAAACATGACTTTTGATTCAGCATATTGCACTTCATTTAAATAACTAATATTTTCAAGAATAGTAAAACTTGAGAGCTTTTAACGTCAAATTTTAATACCCTTCTTCAGATATAAAGGATGTTTGAAAAGTTAGTTTCAAGGCTTTTATTTGGGAACAACGTTATCTTAGGGTCATGGAAGTAAAGTGCATCCATAGACCGATAGATAGGTAAGGTAAGACCATGATGAATACATTAAAATGGCATACAACGCTTCTAGAGACGAAATAAGAAAATTAAAAACATTAAGTAAAAAGCTAAAGGTGATAGAACGAAAACTTGAGTTAAAAATTGTTTGCAAAATCATATAACAAACGTACAGAAAGAGGTTTCACAAAAATATCTTAAATATTTGAGGAGATATTGAAAATCAAATTAGCACGTTTTTAAATCTTAAAACAAAAGCCGTCCAAAATTTATTTTATGCGATTTCTTTGATTTTTGAATTCAAGTCCATCGAAGTCGTCGTCACGACATCGAAGTAGTTTCTATATTAGTGTACCGCTCCTTTTTCAAGGTTCAAAAAGTGTTAACTTTCAAAATACCTAATGTTTATTGAACAAACAGAACTTTTTATGATGGCTGTATAGATTTACTTAAAAAAGCAGGGTTAAAATGTTTAATAAGGATTTAATAACAAATACTGTCTTAGCTTTCTTCGGGGGGGGGGGGGCTTTTCTCACTCTTAAGGACCGTTTCGATTTAGTGTTTGTTTGCGGTACGGCAATCCGGCGGGAATCCTGATATACCTGAGGTGACAGAATGCATCTTTATCACCTTTGAGTTTGATTTTGGTTGCTGTACTGGAATAGGTAAAATTGTCGTTATTTTTTTTACTGGGATTCGTCCATGGTATATCCAGATTGCCGTACCGCAAACAGACCACATAAATGGAAGCTATACTTGAACTGGTTTTACGCTTGTGGACAACACTCTTTTTTCCCAATGCCACACCACAAAAAATAGCACCTATGTCATTAGTACACTTCTATAGCACTTATAGTTAAATTACTTACATACTTATTTACATTACTATGCTTACTTCCATAGTTACTTACAAAGTTGTCTTTTTGCAGGGGCTCGGAAGCGGACGGTGACTCCGCCAAAGGCCACACCCGCTCTCAGCAGCGGCTGCCCAGCCTTCGCCTGGCCAACGGCCGCGTCCGCTACCCCCCTCCTCCTGCCCAGCAGCAGGACGAGGACACGGAGGGCCCTGACAGAGGCGTCTCCAACCACCCCTCGGGGGGGCCCCCGCCGCACCAAGGGGGCCCCGTCCGCCGGCAGGACTCCATCAAGATCTCGGTCGACCCCACGCACACCGTCGGCTCCGACTCGCTGGTGACCGCCAACGACGAGGACCTGGTCAACGACTACATCACCCCCGAGATGAACTTCAAGGACGGCAAGGGGGCCAAAGACGGCGAGCGCGACGACGTGAGCCTCTACGGCACCCCCAAAGAGGAGATCGGCCCCGGCATCTCGGAGGCCAAGGCGGCCGGGTTCATGAGGAACCAGTTGGAAGCTCTGTTCCAGCCCTCGGACAACAAGCTGGCCATGAAGCTGTTCGGCAGCAAGAAGGCGCTCATGAAGGAGCGCATCCGCCAGAAGGCGGCAGGGCACTGGATCATCCATCCCTGCAGCAAATTCAGGTCAGCCTACTATCTTTACTACCACCCCACACCTAAGAGTAAAACCTTACAAATTCTAGTACTATATTATATAGGAAGAATGCAACTCTATTACGCAATTTATAGCCCATGTGGCAAATTGCGAGCCACGGGGAGATACCGATCCGAAGGTCATACGACTCAAAAGTATACTTCGGAGTTATAATCGCTTCAGTCGGTGTTCATCACATAATCTGACTATAGTGGTGAGTAAGTCGCCACACCTATACTAGACAGCAACTTAAGTTGACCCTACGACGTCACGAATAAACAAATTAGTTCCCATCGCGGTGTCTGAATTTTGAGTGAAATAAAGAACGTCAATTTAAAACTATGATTATTTTGTTAAACCCATGTATTAATATTGCTTTTCAACCACGATTTGAGTACCGAAACTCCTTCTAACAACCAACAGGCTTTGTGTTTACCGATTTCTCCTTCCGCACTTGTGACGTACTAGGTTCAAGAAACGTTGCTGCCAAGTATAATTATTATTTATTTTTGTCTAATATAATCCAATAATGAGGGATAAGATTACTGGTAACATCGACTGGTAACTTGTAAAATTTGAACTAAGGATCTACTTCTATTGCTAACGGGACATTACCAATTAGCCTAAAGTGACACCATTCACAGACCACCTTTATCCCATGTCTCTTGCTTCTAAGCATCCCTTTTCTCTTCAGGGTCTCTTTTGATCTTTGCTTGTCAGTACCCTTTTTGTCTTATCATCTATTTGGTCTTTAGTATTTTTGACCTTGATGTCTTTTGATACCATTTTATACCCTCGCATAGCTGCTATTTATTATATAATACCCCTATTTATTTATAATAAATGTTCTATGCTCCAAAAATGTTTCGGGACCACTTTCAACAATGTCTCCGAAAACGTATGGTTTACAGACCACCGATTGGGAACTACTGACTTAAACAAATTAGATTAGCGTGCTATTTCGACTAGCATCATTGCTCATCAAATTTAGATCTTGATATTTTATTTGATTCTTCGATTCCAAGGTCACGTTAGCAATGAAAATGAGCCCTAACGGTAATATCCGAAACTATTTTCGTTGGGAACACGTCTAAGGTAGGTCTGTCTAGGCAATGTGCATTGTAGGATGGAGTTCACGTATTTCGGACCTCTACAGGAATACTACTAGTCCTCTACATAGAATAGCCCTCTACAGGAAGTTCTAGAACTGCTAGTTTAAAGTAAACCTCCGCATTTGACAGCACCAAATTAGAAAAGGTTTTGAAATGAATTGGTGATTTATGATAATCTTTATAAAATTGAATTTCCATAATGTATGAAGGTAATTAATATGGTCAACTTGCTACATATTGTTTCATTAGTTGCAGCATGGAAAAATTCTAAATCTCTCCGAACCTTGTAAACAAAATATAATTCTCAATTTCTTATAAGTCCAAGAACAATCAATTGAAAGCTGTTCAAGAACTTGTTTTGACATGTACATCGGATAAATCGCATTCACAAACTTTAATTAAAAACTATACAGAACAAAATCCGTATTCAAGCCAAATGTAATTTCAGTAATAACCCGAAATATCGAGTACACGCTTCACTCGTTCCATTTCAAAGCTGTCACCCATCCGACTGCTGCGACAGGTTCGAAACGATGACTAAGTAGTCATCTCCCTCCCCCCAAGGCTCCGGGAATAAAGCTCGAAATGAGCGTTCCTAATTCTATTCTTGCTTAACAAGCAGCGCGAGTAATTACAATCTTCCCCCAACTCCATGTTCCAGCAATTAGCGTTGGGTAAAAATCAATACGCACTCCCGGCATCAAACTAGAAATAATCCCGAGTCTGTTATTACGCCCTGCATGAGCTTCGTTATCGGACAATTGAAATATCCCACGAGAATTATTACGCGCCAGGAATAATTCAATTAGGTTCGGGCAGCAGCTTCCAAAACTTTGTTCCGATTTCCAAGAGGGCCCGATTCTCAGTCTACCCCATAAACTCTCTCTGGAAATTTCGCAGTGAGGTCATGTTTACTTAAAGAAGTTTAGTTGCTTGGATGTGTTCCATAGGTGAATTTATTGGGAGGAGACATTTGTTTAACTATTCATAAAGGCCCGTTAAAAGAGTTGAGCGTGTGAACGAACCTATTCGCTTATTTTTGAGGAAATGAGTTAAAGCAATATCTTAACTTGTTTGATGGAAAGGAATCGTTTGAAAATGCGAAATATTAATGGTATAGATGGTAAACATTTAGTAAATACTTAGTTATTTCTCTTTCTTAGTTATTCAATGATATTATAATTTTGACGTATTAAATTATGTAAAGAGAAAATTTCGTGGAAGCATCCAAAGCGAAAAATTCCCATATTTTACTCGAGCATGATGGTAATGTTTCCGTTCTAAAAACCCCATACAATAATGTGTAACAGCATATTCCTATACCTACACTTTGAAGAGTTTCCATTTATCTATTATGTTCAATTCAAAAACTCTTCATTATAAACTTTTTGTTTTAAAGATTGTTTTACCATTTCTCTCATAAATTTTAAACTAAAATGTGTGTTAAATATTATAAAAGTATGTTAACACTAAATATTTTTAAATTTGAAGCAAAATGAATTACTATCTCTATTAATGTAAAAACATGACAGTTTTCAATTCTTTACATAAACTTTTTCTTTGACCGTCATACAACTTTGCATAAACTTTTTCTTTGTGATACGTTATTGAAAAACTGTCTCGGAGGAGAAGCGTGAAAAAATAGTATTTTTTTAACTCAGATATAGAATTTACTATGTACTAGTATATACTTCGGTTAGGGTTCTATTAAACTATTTGAGGTTAGGTTCTATGGAATGTCTTTTCTATGAATGAAACGAAATAATTAATTTTATTCTGTTATTTTAAAAATAGTGTTTTTTTTATTTAGAAATAATTTCACAGTGCGCTGGAATTGGAATCTTTTACGTAAGTTTAAAAAGATATTTTAAAATTTTATTGTTGAAAAAGCAGTAATAAAAAAATTTTACCTTGTCTTTGTATTTATATTTACGAAATATCGAGAAAAAAACCCTAAAGTTTCATCATTGGTTAATCAGTTAATTTTTTAAAAACTGAAAACATATAGTGGTGTCCTTTAAAAACAACCCACTGTTTCATATTTTCTTCATTAAAAGCTTAATAAAAAGGATAATTAAATCGAACAAAAAACTGTACTAGCGGCTCATCCTCCCTAACATTTTAGTGCTAAGCATTTTTAATTCCAACTCTCCATTACAAATTGGCAGCCAATTAAGTAAGAATTTGAAAAAACCCCCACTTTTTCCTAGAAGGACTCTAATTGGCAGACTGAGCTAAAACTTAAATATTTTATTCTCATAGTAATGGGATAACATACAAAAGCGCGAAAAATGCTCTAAAATCTTTATAACATGCATTTTAACAAAATATGCAAATCTGATGCACATTTTTTGCCAAAAATCTACATTTTCTCAGCTTGTTTAAAAAATAAGTAAATAAACCGTTCTTTGACCAGTTTTTACACCCCTGACACTCTAAAGGGCATAGAAAAACAGGGTACATGAGATGGTAAAATTATTTTAATTATTTAATTAAAAAATCTCAATGGGTTGTTTTTAGGGTACAATGGACTCTAACCGTCTGACGTCACACGGAACCAACACGTGACCTACTGAGCTTGCGATTGGTTACCACAGATACTACACTAGTAGATCTACTAGTGTAGTATCTGTGGTAACCAATCGCAAGCTCAGTTGTAGGTCACGTGTTGGTTCCGTGAAGTCTCGAACCAGACAGGCGGTTAGAGTCCATTTGGAGTGGGTTGTTTTTAAAGGACAGCACTATATAACCGTAAGTCTTAATTTTCAAAGAAGTAGACAACAATTTTTAGCAATATTTAATGGAGTTAAAACTAATAATTAAATTCTAAAACGAAAATAAAACTTTTAAAACATTAAAATTTAAAAACAATAATAATTCATCTTAGTAGAGCCTTATGATACAGGTTTTTGGACTAAATATTAAATTACAAAACAAAAAATATTAATTTTCACTTACTTTACAATATTTATTTGTAAAGTAAGCCTTGCATGTTTTCATTTTATTCAACTCGTGACTAGTTTATTGGAAACAAATCTAATTTACTTGGTGAACTAAAAGATTCATCGAGGGTTTCACCCCTTTTTATAAACCGACAATCAATAATCTTGTAGAATAAAACCGTTTGGGAAATAGAAAACCTCGACGTACATCCCTCCGGACGACTTGATTACCGACAGAAAACGAGAAAAAAGAAAAACTCTTTCTAATCTCCTCGATGGGTTCCGAGACCTTTTAATCAGTGTCCCATTAAAATCCTTCTCAATGCCCTTTTAATACTTGATGCCCGCGGAGGAACTGAGCAGTGAAAATCCTCTTATTTCCCCATTTCCGAGCGATCCATGGGATTATTAATCAAAATTAGATGAGAACAGTTTTTCCACGTCATTAGTGGGTTCCTTAGGGGGTCATCCTTTAATGGCGAAATACGAATTTTTAATTGTTAAGGAACAAGCACCTCATGTATCTACCTCTTGTTTGACTATGCCTCGAAAGAAATAGGCAGTTATATTATGTAGGAATATATAATGACAGTCAGCAACGTTTTTTTTTGCAATTCGACGTAAAAATAGTAATTTAAAAAATAGCATGAAATTATTAACTTTTACCCCCTGATATTCCAATTAATAGTAGAATCTCTTTACAACGACCCCCGATATAGTGACCCCTGGTTACAAGGAACGGTAAGAAAAAAGTACGGTTTATTTTATCATAGCGCTATTTTATAGCGTCCTTTCGTTAAAACGACCGTGTATATTGCCGGTTCCATGAGGTGTCGCTATAACAAGGCTCTACACATTTTCGGATTACCAAAACATTTGTTTTATGTAGATCCAACAACTAATAAAAGAACTCTTAGCTACCATTTTAAACATTGATAAATTTAGGCATGAAACGTTTCTCTTTTAAAAAAGGTTTGTCCATTTATACTAGGATTTTTACACAGAACTAGAACCGATTACTCGTGTTTGGGTTTTATAAAGTGAACCAACCCTATTAGACCCGATTAGACCCAATGTGTAGAACCCTATGAGAACTATGTAACTCTTAGAACATTTCACCTCTGAATTCTGGAATGGAAAACATTTTCATCTTTATTTTTTACCATCTTTTAAAATATTTTGTAAATTTTTTTTAAATATTTAACTTCCATTTTGTTTGTATTAACACCTAATCTACCTGAAAATCCTTTAAAACACATAAAAGTTTCGATCTTACATCCCTCTCCTTCAAAGCTAACCCAAATATCAATCACTGGAATGGAGAAAATCAATATTTTATATCGCAAATTACCATCTTAAAAAACATTTCCCATTAAAGCTATTTTTAATCCTAATTAATTAACCAAAAACCAGCAAAATTTTGTCGATACTGGTTTAGCCTTTTCGTCACGTTTCTGATACGGGCCTTTGACTTACAATGCTGTTATTAAAAAAGGCAACCAGAATTTAATTACGTTCTTGCTTAATTAGGAATTATTGATTTTCTGATATTCTTTCAAGCCACCTCAAGAAAGACACAACCTTTGTGTTAGTTTAGTTTTCTAATTGAATTATCGGGGTTACTAATTTCAGATATCATGCATTTAATCAATGACAGTTAGATTGGAAGCTTGATTCTCCAGAAATTTTACCTAACGGTTTGAGAAATAAATAGTGTTATCTTCATAAATTAATTATAATCTAAATATTTAAGTTTAATTTTCTTTAAAGTGTAATTATAGTAAATATGCTAAATAATAAATAATTATATCTATATTGTCGGCGAAAATGTAGAAGTTTGTTTTCTATAGTAATGGCAATGATAATATTGAATTTAATTAAACTTTTGTAGTTAATTTAAATTCCAGAGAACATGTCATTCAAACTAATGCAGTTTGTTAAGTATTTTAAAGTGAGCTTTCAAAAGAACGGGAAATTGTCTCTAACCAATTGTCTTCCACTCTTCAGACAAGCTCCTTTTCATCTAAAAGGATTTTAGATTATAAATGTTACGGTCAATGTAACTAATTGGTTATTATTAATGATAATAAGTAATAATTAATGATAACCAAATATGATGGTTAAAATGGATAATTTAAGAGAATTTTTTATCACACAATTAATTTTTAAGAGGAAGTAATTCATCACAGTTTGAAAAATTGAAAACCTTTAAAGCTGCATTCGATAAGATTTCACGTTTAAAGTTACAACCTTTGACAATTTAGTACAACATTATGAAAATTTTCAATAAATTTATGAAACTAAACACTAAAAAATTATATTATTTATAACTCTTAAGTAAAATTGGAGATATTCTGGGCAAAAAATTTATTAATAAGGATATTTCAAATTTTTAAAAAGGGAATACTACATTTTTATCCGTACTATCAGTAGCTTCACATTATTAGGTTTCAACATCAACTTAATACGATTATTACGATTTCACCATACAACTAACTTACAATATTCGACTTTGCATTTCACTTCTCTTATTGAGAAGATGATTGAGGTTAATAAGACTCAGTACTATCTCTAAGCAGAAAAGTACATAAAGTCCTCTGCATAAAAGCTTCGGCATTAATGACAGAGGATTCATCGCAAATGGTATTCACCCATTTCCCAACGACTTCTTACTAGATATCCCCATTTGGAAGTGGCCCTTTTTTTGCGTCCTTGATAACTCTCTCTCCCCGCAATCGCATTCCTCTCCCAATCAATGCGGCAGCGACATCCCCCGATCAATGCAAAGTATTTTTAACCGCAAAAATGCGCTTTTTGCTCTGATTAAGCGAAGGACAAAAAGATGGCTATTTCGGTGCACCTGTTCCTCGCGCGCGTAGATGTTCCGCTTAATGATTCCGGATCAATGCGAGAGCATCGATTGAAGACTCGTTTTGTCTTTCTCTTCTCTCGTGTGTGATATCCAGGTATATATGTCTCTATTCTGGAAATAGATCTCCTTTCGATGAATCTGCGTTTGGAGGAGGTTGCATAAGCGGCCGCGGAGCTATGATTTTCTTTTGCTACCCTCACTACGTGTACATTGCAGTAAGAGATATGATTGTAAATTCGATGCTTCGTTTCATTTTGAACGATTAATTCACCTAGTATAAAAGCGAAAGATTTCACGACAAAAAGTATGGTAAACAAATTTTTTCAGTAAGAATTGAATGTTAAAATGAGATCCAAATGCGTTTCCGTCAGAAAAATCAAAAGAAAAACAATTATAGTCACTGTCTATATATTTTTCAGGCTAGCGTACTGGCATTGTGGTTAGAGTAATTGACTACAAAGCCGGGTGTTCGGGGTTTGAATATTCAGCATGGATGTTCAGTCCAATACGTCCAGGTTGAGATGGATGAATGTGTTAACCTGTAAAAACAATTGTGCGTGTCAATGGGTGTGCGGTGATATAGTAACAGTATTTCATCTCTGAGGCATCGGTCCTTAGTTGTCAGCTGGATAACGCGACGCTATCTACTAATCTCGGGGCATAAAAAGGTTTGACATTCAAGTGTACGCCATCGGCAATAATATTTTCATTAAAAGTTTGGCTAAAGAATTTAATTGTATCAAACAGTTTTTTAGGGATACCTGAAAATAAAATTTTAATACTTAGTTTTTATTAAAAGTTTAATTTTACGGTTTTGTGACAAGACATCTTACAGCTTCAACTACATTTTATTGAATAGATAAAGTTATTCCCTAGGAAGCCTTTCATTGAACCCTTCTTGAAGAGCACATTCCTCCGCCCATATTTGCAGAATGGAGTTGAGTTGCACGCCATCGGGAGCAGTGAGCCCAAATGGGTTTGTTCCCCCCTGCACAGTGACAGGACTGCTGCCATATATCACTTACTTCATTCCAAATCATTGTTCGGGAAATGTGCTATAAATACGTCATGACTGGATTTAGGGGATCCAACACTCTTATGAGATGATCGATATAGGACGGCGCGAAGAGGGTAACTGATATTTACCGGTATCGCTCATTTCGGTAATACCCATTTTCACTGGTATGAAACCCGGTAATACGGCCCCATTTGTACTTGGTTTCAAATGATGGTGTTTACTGCTTTGAATATATGCTTTTACAGGACTCTGATCGGCTATTGCATTTTCAATCCAAGCATTATGGTAGTAATAGTTTTATATAAAATATTAGTTAAAATGGTTAATGTGAAATAATTATTCAAATGTCGTGATTTATTTCACGAAAAACATCGTTAATACAAGGTAAAGGGGATTATTTTGGAAATTTTGGTTGTAAGATATTATTTAATTGAATTTTTAATTTATTGTCATTCAATGAAAAAGTATCAGGGTACCTTAAAAGTCATGTGCTTAAGAAAGTGAAGCTTAAATCTGAAAATTACAAAGTGAGTGTTCAGTGTTCAAAGGAAGAACAGAAGATCTTAATCTTTGAAATATGTCTGTATTAATTAAAGTTACTACGAGCTTTTGCATATGTGGAAGAAGGATTCATAATTAGTGAAAATATACCGATATAATACATCAAGAATGCATAGAAAATAATCAAAATAATTGCACTTTTAATTTAATGAAGTGATAATATTGTGCAAGTATTGTAATTATAGTTACAATATACACATTCATTAAAAATGAAATATTTTTGCTCTAAATATTTTCTGCAAAATTCATTGAAAATATTTCCTTTTCTTTTTCGTTCCCCATTTCTTTTCCCCACCCGACCACTTTCCCCATTCCAATTTCCCTTCAAACAACCCACCTAAAGTCTATTTTCTTCAAATATCACAGATCATAACTTCCGCCAGCCATGATATACCGAATTCCATAATATTTGCACTATCTCTCAAAAGTCTTAAAACTTCATCGGCATACCTCCTGGAGGAGCTGGCGGCACTAAAATGGAAACGGAATGGAATATGGTAATTCCCAAGCGCCGAAATTTCTGCGCCCTGTCACGAAACACTTGAGCAAACTTCGAGGGGAAGTCTTCGAACACGTGGGTAAAAAGAACAACGGCAGAAGGAAATTCCGCGCGATTTCAATGTTGCTCTATCTAAAGGGATGTTCAACGAGGTGGGGGAAACTTATGCCAACACGATTTATTTTGAATTCGGTCAGGAACTTCAATTCTTTTTCGGGTTGAATAAGACATTTTATCTCTATTGTTTACTTTTTGTTTTGCTTTTTTACCACAATTTAAAAACTTGTCACAGCCATATTTATTTATTTTGTTGGAAAAAAATGATTCGTAAATGACATCTAGAACACATTTTTTGAGATGGCTCAGCCTTATGTAGAAACACAACTGATTAAATTAGAACTAGAAGTTTCCCTAGTTTCTTCTTCTTGCTTCTTAGTTCAAATTCCTTTATATTTATTTGATTTGGAGAAGAATATCGTTAACATTTTTTAGTATAAATTATATTATTTAAGTTAATACTGGTGAATTACAAGGGGAATTTAAATAAGTTATTACAACTAAAATTTTTTTCCCAACGTTTGTTTGCTTTTTTATTTTTTCTATGTTTCTACTTAGTCGTTAGAAGTCGAGAGGTACTAGTACGAGAAACAATGCGATATAACATTTGTGTTGTGGATTGGGAATTTTAGAAAGGGGTTTTTTATCATGTGCGTTTTCAATAAGAAGTTTCCTCTCTCTTGACTTTTAAATATAGTTAAGTAGCAGTGATAAAACAGAGAACAAAATATAAACCTTCTGGGAGTTTTTCAAATTAAAATTTCAGTACATATCTTCAATTTTATCCTCCTCTACTTATTTAACTCATTGTTTCTTGTGCCTCTTGGCCCTCTCATTTCAATTTCTTTCTTTTTACTCTTAGATTTCTACCACGTCTTTTCTACTAGTACGAGTCATAAATAACCTTAAAAGTACGCTGACTGATTACAATTGAAAGAGGAAAAATAATCTTTCCACCTTTTCCTGACAAAAATGGGACAAAGGAGTATTTTCCCGCCAGCTTCTTCTCCGGGTCAACGAGTGTGTGAATACCGCATCGATCCATCGCCCGTAAAACAGTTTTTAAAGCCCAAATAGTCGCTGAAAAACAAGAAATATCCCATGACGACCCAGAATATAATCCCTCAAAAGAAAAATCCTTTCTTCAGAAGAGACTTCCACAGCACATCAATTCATGGGGAAGAGAGAAAAAAAAGTATTGAAAATCTGTCCTCTGCTTTGACTCCCAAAGTTTTTGTGAGGAAACGAACATCACCTAAAGGAGGAGGCAGCGCACTTTATTCTTTTATGTCAAGAATTTTTGGAAGGTCTAGTTTTTCACAGACGAGGAAGTAATACCTTTTCTTCCATCGATATTTTTAAGTCCTCTAAATTTAATATCAGCCTTCTTTTACTAAACGTTTGGGTTTGAATAGGCAGTGTAATGAGACTTACTGAGGGTCCATTTTTATTTTCAGGAAGGGAATTTTCTGAAGACCTTAAAAGCTTTTCCTAAGCTAACGTCACTTGATGTCTTCAATGTTTTTAAAGTAGTTAGCTTTAAAACTTTTATACTATTTGATGTGGGTATAAGGTATTTTATGTTTTGCGAATAGAATTTTCTATAAAATAAAACATCGAGTAAATTTAAATCCGTTTTTTGGTATGGTATTTTAAGTTTTTATATAATTCTAATTTTGTAACTTCTGAGAAAAAAAATCTTAAAATAATTAAAATTTCTAAAAATTATAATAATATTTTCTGACGCTAGGAAATTTTAATGCCACTGTTTTAATTCGTTTTTATTAAACCCGTAGTTTGACAGAAAAACATAATTTAAGTGTTAAAATGTTTAAAAAAAAGTTACAGAATAAAATTTGTGTTAAATTTTTAAAAGGGATTAACTTTATGAAACTATGCAAGAACAAAACTCCCTTCCTTTCAATTGTATTAAGAAAGAATATGTTTAGGGGAAAAAAAGGAGAAATTTACTTTCGTTTCCTCAGCAACATTTTGAATTGAAGAGATAAGTATAAGAAGTAATACTGTAATGTTGTTTTCTTTACTCTAAGAGTCAACTAAAGGAAAACACACTTTTACAGAAACAATTATTCTTAGCAGTGTATTGAGGGAAATAAAACATTCATTACTCCAAGTGTGTTTTTACTGCTTAAAACACTGGGCAACAGTGAAAATGTAAAATCGATAAAAATGTATGGAAATAAAAATTCGATCTTTGTTCCAGTTTTTTTTGTTAAGTTGAGATTTTACTATGCATGACAGAAGTACAATAATTTATTTAAACTGCCTTTCAAGTAATGTTTACCTTATAAATAAGAAATTAACCAAGAAAACAGGAAATAGTATTTCCAAAGTATAATTAGCTGTAAGCGCTGACTACCATACCTAAATCTCATCTCATTTATATACACTTAGTTCCTTAATTATATAGTAATCTAATTTGTAACTTTAAAGATATTCACTATCTTAATCTCTGTGGAAGCCAGTTTGTGTAATGAACATGAACTTTGATTTACTCTTATATCAAATGCTACCAAAAAGTTTAAAAATGCTTTGAGATGACATTTTAAGTGTTGAGCTGATAAGATTACATTTCTTAAGAGTGTAGAAGGGGTACTCATAGACATTCAAGGCAGCCATCATGTTTATATTATTTATATTTTCAAAAGTCATGGACACATATTGGTTTTATTGAATACAGAGTAGAACAACTTTTCCTTTCTCAAAGTAACAGATAAATTTGGTGAATTCCTGTTGAAAGTGCCAGTTTAGGTACTCCTTTCAAGTAAGCCCAGACACTCAAATCACATTTGATAATTTAGTAGAAGCTCCGATCGTGTTTAGCATGTCAAAATTAATAGTAAATGGTTAATATTATTATTTTCATACGACCTTCGTCAAACATTGTTGCCCAGTGTAATCGCATGATCGCAATAGAAACGCTAGAATAAATAAGCTCTAAATTTAAGAAATATAATTTCGATTTTAAAGACAATTAATTATTACTAATGAATAATACAGAAATTCCTACCTTATCTTTCGTAAGATATATCCAGGCTTTTATCAAAAAATACATTATCTACATTTTGAAAATACAAAAATGAATCCGTTACTTAATAATTATACAAACTATACAAATTACCTTTTTTTCTTTAATTTCAACTTTATGCTTCTAGATTCAACTTTGGATTATGCGAGTCTCATTATGTTGGACACAAATGATTCCATTTTTTTAAAAAAGTACTCAATAATTATGTATTTTGTGGATATTAATACTCTATAATGAATTCCTACTTGATATCAATTTGATTGTATTTTTATGTACTAACAACTAATCTTTTGAATACACTTAAGTAAAAAAAACACTTTTAAGTTAATATAAAACGCTAGTCAAAGTCTCTATAACTACAAGATTTAATATATTTTATTTTAAGTAACTAGCAATATAAATACTGTTTTCATTTCCATTCGTTAAGTTGTAACCGACCAAAATCGTGCTGTAAAACCTAAACCAAAGCTAAGCTTTTGTAACTTCTCCACCCTCCAAAAATCATTCAACACGAGGAATACCTGAATAACATTTTCCATAAACCCTTGGAGCACAATTAAAACTTTAAAGGTATCAGTAGTCAATGAACCAAGCGCTTTCGCTGAAACGCAAAACTCTCTGATCCATCAATCTAACTTCCCAACTTCTCCCGAAGTCAGTGGTGAGAGACAGTCCCGAAATCCCTTGGAATATATGAATATGCATCACTCTCTGACGTAGACCTAATCCAGCGCGAATTCCCACTCTTAATGGTGAATTAGTCCCAATTAAACTTCGATTTGACACTCTGGCTGAAGTTCCTCCGCCATTCAGAGGAAAAGGTTGGGTAACTGGATGGTGAAGTAAAGTGTGATAACTTTTATGTTCATATTTAGTTTTCTCAAAATATCATAAATTTGAGCTAAAATAATATTTTTTTAACATTTATTTATTTATTTTAGCACAAAAAGTTAATTTCTGTATCAGGAACATTAAATTTCAACGCATATTTTTCTAATATTTGAGGGCTTTTTGTAGATATAACTTATGCGAGAATCTGGTTTTATCCAAATTATATTAGTTAAAATTGTTGTATGTTTTTAGTGTGTGTGTGTTTAGTGTAATTAGTGTGTTTTTAAAATAAATAAGTAAAAAAACTATCTTAATCTTGACAAAAGGGGTTTAACGAATAAATTCTCTCAAACATGTAAGAAAACGTCAAATATTTATCATTAACAGAGCGATCCTTAGATATTCATATAAGACTTTAACAAGTCTACCCAAATGATAAGTTCGAGTTTTTTATACTTATAAAGAGAAGGCTCAAGAGAAAACTATACGGGAAATTCATTCGCACATTTAAGAATCAAGAAAAAACAGAGGAGACAGCCTTAGGAGACAACCTTATGATAATATTAACTGTAAGAGATGTAATACAAATATTTCAACTAAATGAAATTATAATTAATTGGATTATAAAACTTAGATTCATTCAATTAGCTTTACAATATATAATGAAACTAAGGCTTAAATTTCATCAAAATGTTGATCCTATACAAATTTCCTTTACAAGGAAGCTCTTTCAGTAAATCTCATAATTTAAATAACCTCCATACATCCTACGCAATTCGGTTGAAATGTTTTAGATCCTTTTAGAGTAATGAATTTCATCAAATCTCTCCATATTGAGTGGAGACCTTTCCACTCGGAACCATTTTCCCCTTGTCTGGAGAAAATTTTAGAGCATTCGTGCCTATAACCATTTCTTCCTTTCAAGTTTAATTAAGTGAATCAAACACAAAGTGATTTCAGAGAAGCAATCAATTAAATTTTAAAAGTTCGTTTACTTCCTCGCTCTCAGATAAGCGGATTTTAAACCTGAACTGATTGATGTTAATGGTTGTATCTCACCTCTGGCCTTTTGTTCTAAATATTTGTCCCAATAGCTAGTTCACACTAAGAAATGGTTGCTACTAATTCTACTTAATGGGAAAAATATACTTTACACTAAAATGGGAAAGTAGCTTTAAGTATTATAGATGATTATTACAAGTTAAATATTTTTTTTTGAAACTTTTTGTTTATAGATTTGGAGTGATAAACAACAGTTTTATTTTATCCGATAGTTTAATAAAAAAGTTACTCACAAAGAGAGAAGTTAATTATAAAGAGAGTTATCAAAATTATCACTCAGATGAATTTTCACGGTGTTTTTCTAATCAATAACTTTTTTCAGTGAATATCTTACCCTTAAACGCATGATTAATTTATTCCATAGGATAAAAGACCCCACCAATTAATATGTATGAAATAAATGGACCCTACACGTTAATAGGAAAATGGGGTTTCAGAGCTTTTCAAAAGTAAAAGGCAAAACATCTTTTAAGCAAATTTAGGATGTGGTGGTTGTAAAAGAGATAGTTTGGTGATAAATTTGACAAGAGTCTACTATAACATTTTGCTGAGTCTGCTCTGATTGGCTAGTTGACATTTCTTTTGAAAAATATGTTTTTTTTTTTTTATAAAATAATAACTGGGGGTAAAACCCAGGACCTACCGTATTCTACGCCAGCATCCTACGCCTACCACTGCTCCAGCGGGGATTCATTATCTTAAAACTTATTATAACATCGTTTTTCTTTGTTGAAGTTTTCCAGCCAATCAGAGTAGACATTGCTTTAAGTTATATACTGAGAATATACTCTATAGCTATTAAAAATTTGGCTGCCAAAATCATCACCAAAAAGTGTGAATGACCTTCCAAATCAATGTAGTGGGTCAAATCCTGAATAAAGTTACAGTTCTATGGGAATAAGAAAAGATAACAATACTATCTTTTTTTTTCGCTAAAGATTGATGAAGTACCTCTTCCTGTCGCCAATGTCACGACTTACAGCTAATGTTGTTTTGCGAAGATGATAAAATGTTTACAAATCGTTACATTTGTCTCGTATTTCAGAAGAACGTGAAGGGTTTTCCGAACTTATGAGTTATTTAAGTGTTACTGTAACCTACTTTGTGATGAGTAATGCTATCTCGTGTAAGATATTGCAAGAGAAAAGCTGTATCGGAATTAAAATCACATTTAAATACATTTTATGAACCAATAAAACATTTCTATTAATAAGGAGTATTCACAAAATTAGTTTTATCGGTAATGGAAAAAACTTGTCAATGAAATAATGACGTAAAAGTAGGGGTTTACATTGTACAAAATCACATAAACATCTTAATAATTCAAACACTGGTGCTAAAAACAGATTACATGCAAATTTAAGATCCTCCTGCAGTTTATTTTAAATATAATTGGTTAAAAAGCACTCATGCATTCGAAATTATTATAAAAGATCCCTTTTCGTTAATTTTGTAGGAGAGACCCGGTTAGTTAACATAGTTTTTGTTTTTGATGTGTAACTCTTTTTCTGTAATACTTAGATATAATCTGTTTAATGTTGTGGATAGATTAACCTTTAGGCTAAAAATATACTATGGGTTCAAAATTTCAATACGCGTTTAATTAACAAAAAAAATTAGCTCTAGACTATGCCTGTTTGGAATTGAGGGGAAACACCAAGCTGAACTACTTTGAGTTAAGTTAAAACGGGGTTCTCCTCTCGAGTATGGCTAGTGGTTATGTCCGGGAAAAAAAGTGAGATACGACATTACCCAATCAAGTTGTGAAAGCAGCCAGAGCTTGGCTACTCGATAGGCTGATATACTTCTAAATGGGTATGTTGGTGTACTAGAAAGTTGGAATGCCACTGGGAGCATCGCTGCAAAAATATGTTTATCATATACGTAGATCACCGTATTTCTAACTTTTAATACTAGGTTTCCATTCAAATACACATGTTTTTAATTTTATTATTCTTAACATGCTTAGAAATTGTGCTTATTATTAAACAGTGTTTACTATTTGGTAAATTAATTTAAACTAGCATGCCATAAATACAGTAAAATAACACAGTAGATCTAAACTGGGAAAATATTAGTGCACCACACCCACCATAAATTTGCTTGTGATAAATGTTTCTTTTTCATCCTTGTTGGGTTCAAAGCAGATTATACTAGTTCCGCTTACAGGCAAATGAATAATAGAAAAAAGTTGAAATTCGTATAATATCATTATCTCAAAGTATTACTATAATATTGTTATCATTTTTTTTTAAATTCGTATGACAAAGGAACTAAACGCATTATTTACATTTTAGATATTCTTATCAAAACATTACCTAACAAATAAATTATTAATTCTCTTCCTGATTTAGGTTATTTCCTATCAACCAATATTTCTAACGGTAGCAAAAAAAGTCGGAAGGGCTACAGTTATTCTGTTGTCGATCACTCAAGTCAAAGTTATCGATCTTATTACTAAAAAGGAGAGGACATAAGGCGCCACGAAAGGGGGAAATAAAAAAATGCATGCTCCCGCAGCTTTTTCCCTTAGCTTCCGAGTTTTTTATGCCCCGGGCATTTTTCGTACTCCCTCTGCAAAAATGCGCTCGTAAATAAAGCGGTTGATTAAAGGGAGTTGGTCAGGCACGATTCATTTCGCTCAGGGAGGAATTACTGGAATATGGGCAAAACGATCTCAATATTCTAAAAAACTTTGGATAATATTTTATCACACCCAGTGCTTGATTCCTCTCTTTCTTAAAATTATTTAATGCATGTCTTATTTTAAAATGTTAGTGAAAGAATCATTAAAAAAGATAGGAGAGAAGACACTTCTGCATTATATTAGATTTTTTTATATCAATTCATTTTGAATACAATGTTCAAAGAAAAAATAGATTAAGACATAATAGAGTAATATTTAAGATCATAACTAAGTTGAATTTCAATGCTTTTGTTTACTTGATGTTCTAGCATGCCCTTTGAATAAAGATCCTCGAAATTTGGTTCCGTCCGAAATCCATTTTTCGGTACCTACAAAATCTCTCCTCTGAAAAAAAAGACTAAAAACAGGATCCGTCTAAGAGAAAAAATTTGGAAAACGAGATACTAGTTATTTTTGCGATATCCCAAACTTTCTTTGATTCTGTACTTAAAAAAAATATTTGTAAGACAAATACAATACTGGAACTATTATTTTGCTCGTATGAGAGTAAAAATGCATAGGCTTGTCAGTGTACTTTTCTACGTAGTTTAAAAAACACATACATCTATCCTAAAGCAATATCTTCCTATTGTTGAGAGAAAAGGTCCACGTAGATCAGTAAACTCCACTGTTAGGTATGTAGAACCTACCTCTCTCTCTCCTCCTAAAAATACACTAAAAACACAATACGTGATCTTTCTATCAGAAAAAAAATAATGGAGGAAAAAAGAACACTTGTTATTTTTGGGATAACAAAACTTTGATCTGTGAGTGACTCCGCCCCTTCTCGTAGCCCATGTTTAATGGGGACATGTTGATTGCCACTCTTTCCGTGATTAAAAGGGAAGTTGGGGGCTTTTGGGAAGGACGACTAAGGTCATGTGCGTCGTGTTTTAGAATGGACGCACGCGAGGGGCATTTGGTGGTGAGAGACATTCATCGCGGAGAGCACTTTGAGAAATGAAAGCCCTCTTTCTTCTCGTATTCCCTTCCTTTCTGTTTTGATAGAAATGGACTGTGCATGAAGTAGTACAAAATGAATGTTTTGATTTAATGTTATGGTTGGAAACAGGGCCGAGGGGGATATGGATGGACAAAGGAAGAAATTGGGGGCATTGAGGACACCGAGATATTTATTCCTTTATATTGAATGCATTTATGTATAGAAATGGATAATGTCCTCTTTTTGTATTGTACGGGGTTTCTCTTTTCTTCTTTTCGATCCAGTGCATTAGGGTTTCATAATATTTCACAAAAATGCCAATTTCCTAAATTATTATTAATTAAATCTTAAATAGATATATTGTATTTAAACTACTACTAATATTTAGTAGAAAATATCGGAATGCTGCTTTGTTATAATAGGAACATTTTCATGCTTCTTAAAACGTTTTCGGTGTTGTTATGGAAAGTTTTCGGGGGTCCTAAAAGAAAAAGGCAATCGTGCTTTTAGTAAATGCAATTAATATAGAAAAATGGACGGGAAAACAAACAAGAGATAGTTCTCTTTTGGAGCGTCTTTTAGTTACCCCTAACTTTTTACGAGCACTAAAATATGAAATAAAGGATTTTTTTTTCATTTTTTGTTGTATTATAATCAATGAGGATAGAGGAAAAATAGTTTATTTTACTTATAATTTCCTTCCTTACCCATTATTTTTTATACAGTGAAATTCCAGGATTATAAAATCCAGACTATTTTTCGTGAAACACCCCAAAAGAAGTAAAACACAGGGAAAAAAGGATTAAAAAAAAGAGAAACGTGGTGCTTTAGGGCTCAAGAGTAGAGAGATATATTGACTGTCTACTAGGATGAACTCTCGAAAGGAGCAATCAAACGAACTCCTGAGTAAATGAAATAAACTTCATTCAGCAGCTGAAGTTTCAACTATAATTCGATTTGAAATCTCAACTCGCATCCTGGATTTACAAATAAAACACTTCATTGCTAAAGTGCCGGAAGAACTTCGACACCTCTTTAGGCAATACCTTCTGTGTTCTCTCGAGCACACATGATTTAACTTTTTGATAAAGGTGATTCACTTCAGTGATCCACATAAAATAAAAAACTTTATTCAAGCATTATTAAATTCCTTGAAATGAATTTAAAGTAAGAGAACTACTTATTATTCCACAATAACTTTATATGGGGAAAGCAGGTTACATATTTTATATGAAAATCATTTTATTGCTCAGTTTTGCATTGAGAATTTTAGCTCAGATAGGTATTATACTTCACTAACTTAAAATATTTTAAATTCTAAACAGCAACTGGAATGATTGATGCTTGATTGGTCAATGGTCATTTACATTTACCTATAGTCTATACTGAGGTCCTTAAATCTATGCATCAGTAAAACTAAATGAAATTTTTATGCAATTGGAAACAAAACAATAGATAAATTAGTATATATAATTAGTAAATAGATAATTAGTATTTATTATTAATAATAATAAATTAGTAGTTAGTAATTAAATTAGTATTCAGTTTTTAAAAGCTTTACAAATAATGATAATGATAATAATAAAATACAGACGGGGCTGTGGTGATAAGTTTGGCGTTATGGGTTGGGCCTCACCAACCAAAAGAAACGGGCCGAGTTAACTCAAGGATGATGTAAGAGTGGTAGTACATCACAGGGCCAACACAATAACCCAGACAACCCTTAGCTTACCACACAAGCACTTAAAAACTCAGACACACATTAATAACGGAACTATTGTGAGAATAAATTTGAAAAAAGAAAACAGGCTCACCCACTCTATGTTATAGGGGGACATATAGGTGTGGGAGATGACTATGGAGAGAAGCGGCTGTCCTTCAGCCTTCTAAAAGATCATGGTACTCCAAGCGAAGGTGCAGATTGATGCGGAACGGCTGCCCAGAGTGGGACCAGCCTTCTAGATGATCATGGTACTCCAAGCGAAGGTGCAGATTGAAGCGGAACGGCTGCCCAGAGTGGGACCAGCCTTCTAGATGATCATGGTACTCCAAGCGAAGGTGCAGATTGAAGCGGAACGGCTGCCCAGAGTGGGACCAGCCTTCTAGATGTTCATGGTACTCCAAGCGAAGATGAATTGGTGAAGATTAAAGCTGCTCACATCGACTACACTAAATTATCTTAAGTTAATAGTTAAGGGGGACTAAAGATGACTAGACATACTTGTTGGTTTAAATGTAGTATTTATTTATTTATATTAAAGGTAAAAGAGAAGGGGCCAACGTATCCACGCCATAAGAAAAATGGCTCAAAAAATGGAGCCGCGTAAAACAGCGTGCGCTCAATGCAAGGGAATCCGTGTGAAGTGAGGCTGCAGCCACAAACAAGTTTCCGCCAAAAACAAACGCGATCGCTGATTGGTTTACAAAAACACGTCAGTGCAAAAGCACTGTTGCTATCGGCCTCGACCCGAAAGAACCGGTTCGGAGTGAGGAGAAAAAAACGGAGGAATGCGGCCTTGACTTGAAAAAAGCAAGAAGCGAAAAACACGTAGCTAAAGAAGATGGGGTTGCCGAGGGAAAAGTAAAATATGTGAGAAACGCGATCGTTTCACCACATATTCCAACCCCATCTTCTTTAGCTACGTGTTTTTCGCTTCTTGCTTTTTTCAAGTCAAGGCCGCATTCCTCCGTTTTTTTCTCCTCACTCCGAACCGGTTCTTTCGGGTCGAGGCCGATAGCAACAGTGCTTTTGCACTGACGTGTTTTTGTAAACCAATCAGCGATCGCGTTTGTTTTTGGCGGAAACTTGTTTGTGGCTGCAGCCTCACTTCACACGGATTCCCTTGCATTGAGCGCACGCTGTTTTACGCGGCTCCATTTTTTGAGCCATTTTTCTTATGGCGTGGATACGTTGGCCCCTTCTCTTTTACCTTTAATATGCATAAATAAATACTACATTTAAACCTTCAAGTATGTCCAGTCATTTTTAGTCCCCCTTAATTATTAACTTAAGATTTTTTAAAAAGTCGATGTGAGCAGATTCAATATTCGTCATCGCTTGGAGTACCATGATCTTCTAGAAGGCTGGTCCCACTCTGGGCAGCCGTTCCTCATCAATCTTTATCATCGCTTGGAGTACCATGATCATCTAGAAGGCTGGTCCCACTCTGGGCAGCCGTTCCTCAGCAATATTCATCTTCGCTTGGAGTACCATGATCATCTAGAAGGCTGGTCCCACTCTGGGCAGCCGTTCATCATCAATCGTCATCTTCGCTTGGAGTAGCATGATCTTCTAGAAGGCTGAGGGACAGCCGCTCCTCTCCATAGTCTTATTCCACACCTATATGTCCCCTTACAACAGCGAGCCTACCCAGAATCTTCAGTCGGTCCCTCTCAGGATGAGAGTGGGTGAGCCTTTTTTTCAAATTTATTCTCACAATTGTTCCGTTATTAATGTGTGTCTGAGTTTTTAAGTGCTTGTGTGGTAAGCTAAGGGTTGTCTGGGTTATTGTGTTGGCCCTGTGATGTACTACCACTCTTACGTCAACGATGAGTTAACTCGGCCCGTTTCTTCATGGTTGGTGAGGCCCAACAATTTAACGCCAACTTATCACCACAAATACCAACAAATTAACGCACAAATTTTTCACCACAGGGGCCTGGCTTGTTATCTTGGAACTTGAAAACAAATGTCATCAGTCTTACTTTCTAGTGAATTAAGGATGCCTGAGTAGAATAAATCATTAGAATACGAATTCATAGATGGATGGTGTTTTCTAGATTGAATCAGAATAATCTTGAATAATTGAAAATTAAGAATAAACCATAAAATGTGGACGATAAAGAATCGTCCGGTGCGAGTAGACTTAGTCTTCAAACCAAAAGAAAAATATCGAATTATTTGAATCTCGAATAGCAAATTTAAAAATTCCCGCTACTTCAGTTCAGTTATTTTTTTAAAGCTTCTCTGAGTAAATAACAATTTAAATAAAAGAAACAATTCTCATTCAACAACAAACTTGGGTCTGGATTTAGCCTACAACTTTGGATAACCTTCAAATTAATTTTTTTTAAATAAAGTGTTAATATCAATTAAATCAGTTAACTCATAATAAAGTGAGTTAAATCATGAAGGGGGTGTAAGTCAATGGGGAATTTTTATTCCATCAAATGTTTGAAGAGCCAAAAAACTGAAAATGCTAGCTGTAAATCTGTGTGGGGGGGGGGGAATGTTTAAAAGTTAAGATGCATGCCTAAATGTAAAAAAATATAATTTTCACACCTTACATTTATTTTAATACTTTAAAAAGAAATAAAAGCGTTAGAATGAATAAAACTAAAACCTTTTTTAAATGTTTTTAAAATTTAGTGTAAAAGATTTTTAACTGTGTAAAACTTTAAAACATTGAAAAAAACCAAGGGGTTAAATACTACATGGAATACCTAGCTAGGTCATTAAACCTTCAAACGCCAGTATATAACCATCCTCCCTGGGTGAGGCCATGAGCAGAGCTGCTACGTGTGACTGAAAGTCACAGTCAGCTGAGGCAAGACCCTTGTTTCCCCTAGTATTGGTTCTGATTTTAACGACAACGGAGGGATGAAAGGCTAAGGTTCACCGTAGAATTTTTCCACTGGGTGTAATAAAACACTTATCTCCAGGAAGAAACCTGAGTTTATGGCGCCGGTGTCTTGGTGTGGTCAATTTTCGACCCCTCTGAGGCGCGAGTGCGAGGGGAGATACAAAGAGATTGAGGGAGATAGGGGAGATAAACTGCTGGTGGTCCGGCCGCAAATTGTTTTATTACATCCAGCGGAAAAGTTTACGGTGGCCCTTGTCTGACTTGCCCAAGAAGAACTCGGAAAAGAACTCAGGCCTGTGGGGTGGGTGCGAGATGCACTACTACTTCGCCACTGGGCTTCATTTAAAACATTGGGGAACAAATACTTGAAATATTGTTAAATAGCTTGGTCAGGATAATTGCTTGAAATTGTACGTTGAATGATAAAATGATTTTTTTGCAGAAAGAGTGCATCTAACGCCCTTTATTACCAAAAGCTAAAAAATTAAATATAAATTAAGAGTTTCTTTGGTGGAAATAAGTGTTGAAATTTGAAAATTACTTATCTGACTCGAATATCAGACAAGGTGTATTTTTTGTGGCGTTATATGAGGATGACCCCCTGAAAGAAAACACTCTTGCTCCTGGCCAATCTCGGAACTACGCCAATTGCGAGCGAAAACAAGGAAAGAAAGATTCTTCCGCTCATTGAGCCCTCTCGTAGCCCATTGAAGAGAGCCGCTAACGAGAGAGCCGTTCGCTCGGCGCAACAAAAGAGTTCCCTACTACTTCTGTTTCGCCACAAAGCGGCAAAACAGATGTGTAACAAGTCCCTTTCCTCTCAAATAAATAATTTCTCTTTTTTTTTAAGGGAAACTCTTGTTCCGGAAGGAGATCCACTCGCCGGTTCTGGTGTTTTCAGTAGAGAACAATGTAAAAACGCTTCTGCGAGTGAAGAAATGCATAAGTGTTTTAAGGAGAAATTTTCCTTGCATTTTCTCGTCTTAAATGCTTTGAGTTTGACTCAAAATTCAAACCTGTTCATTTGATAGTCACTCTCCGATATGTTTTATAAATATTTTGGATTTTTTTCCATCTGAATCTCGATCATAAATAATAAGTTTTATGAGGGGCAGTCAAAACGTTTCATAAATTTTACTATAACTCTTCAATGCTGCAAATTTCGGAGACTTTTTTACAGCTCTTCGTACAATCCAATACGTGTGCTTTGTTAATAGTTAAGGTATTGTGATAGTAATATAATTAAGGTATTGTGATAGTAATATAATTGAGGTATTGTGATAGTAATATAGTTAAGGTATTGCATTATATAACTACATACTTAAAAACTTGTCAAATATGTTTTTAGGTTTTATTTTTAGTTTTGAAAGTCAATTAAACTGATTATTTATAAGAATCATTAACAATCAAGATTGCAAGAATTATAAGCAATACAATAAATAACAACCTATAATTGTTTGATTAACTCAATTATTTAGAGCAATTAAGGTTTCAAAAATGTTTGATAGAACAGTATTTTACCCAGTAGAGAGTATAAAAGTTCCACCACAATTCATTTTTAATTTTTAAAAACTGATGGATTTCATGGGAAAAACTAATTTTTAAAAACTGATGGATTTCATGGGAAAAACTAATTTTTTAAAGTAAATGCCATATTTTTTTACAAATCAATTTAAAATGATTACATGTTAGTAGGTTTTTATTCAAGGCTTGCCGCTTTCTTGATTCATAAAAATCACAAAAACTCAAAGAGAATAAGACAGTGAGAAAACTTGTGATTCACAAAGAGAGAGAATCCCAACAATCCTTCGAAAAGCTTCGATCTGACTTAAGTTTATGAGAGTAAATGCTCCTTTAAACATCCGCTCCCTCTCATTACAACTATCTCCTCCTTATCAAATAGTTTCTCGGTCTCGCTCTCTTCAATCATCCCTCCGATCTCGAATCAATCCAAAAGCGGCCCGAATGAATCCCTTTATAAATCTCCATTGCCCCGTTTACTGTCATGAAATTCCATTTAATCACTTAGGCCTAAATGAATCGTAAATAACTTTCGATTAGACGCCCAAAGTCCCAAAACGCCTTCGCTGATTTATCTCGATCCTCGAGGCCAAGTGGCACACATGGTAATTGATTCGCTCCCGATAGTTTTCAAGTATATTTTGGGGTCGTCTGCATATAAGGTTTATTACCTTATGGTGGGAAGAGAGAATCCATTCAGAATGGAGCACCCAGATTATAGTGGCTTTTATTTGCCTCGATTCAAATATCTGTATTTCACGACATATCTTCGGTTTTTCATACATTCTTCATCATTATCGGCTATTTCATTTTTTAACCATTTAACCTTAAAGTAGAAAATATACAAATAGGGTAATTTTCTTAAGATTCACAGTTCCCTTAAATTTCCCAGTAAGTTTCTAGTATTTCGTATCCTACTTACTCTGAACAGAGGAGTACCGCTCATTATGCTCATTAAAAAAGCAGGGTATCCAAGTACAAAATCTTTACGTGATAAT
Source organism: Tetragnatha montana (assembly GCA_963680715.1). Lineage (NCBI taxonomy): Eukaryota > Metazoa > Arthropoda > Arachnida > Araneae > Tetragnathidae > Tetragnatha > Tetragnatha montana. The sequence continues at coordinate 31,201,090 of OY796675.1, forward strand.
ATAGATAAAATAATTATAATTTCCCCAAGTCCATCGTTTCTCATTACAGGAATTATATCTCTCCCACACATAGAATAATATATTACAGTCAAAAAATTTTATAGCACGTTTATTTTAATGTTGTTTTTATGAATATCTATACTCGACAGGTATAGATATTCCTGACCCTATGACGTCACTAACATACAAAGTAGTTCCCAACGCGGTGTCTGAATTTTGAGTGATTGAAGAACGTCAGTTTAAAAACATGATTATTTTGTTAAACCCATGTGTATATAGCGTCTTTTTATTTCATCATGATTTGCGTACCGAAACTCTTCGAAGCAACCCAACAGGCTTTCTGTTTACTCAGTTTCGACTTCATAGTGACGTCACAGGGTCAGGAAACGTTGCTGTCTAGTACAATACAAAAGGTAAACATAAAACTCTAGTATTCGTGGTACTGTTACGCAATAGGACTTTTAAACCAAAATTTAGTTTAAAACCCTCTATTTTCGCACTGAAATTTACATTAATCCCCAGCTTTTGAAACATTGTTACGCTAGGAAAAGTGTTAGTTTTTGTGAATGCCCCCTCCTCCCATTGATTCCAGATGAGGCGACTCCTTCGTAATTAAGTTGTCGGGCTGATTCAAATGCAAACGTCTTGCGTGATGGGTCAGCTGCAGCCGGGACGCGTACACCAACATCGATTGGCTACCCTTGCATCACTCGCTAATTGATGCAAGGTCAATGTTGACTCGCTTCGATTTTGAGACGTTTTAGAAGCTCGAAGCGTTGTATGAATACTTAACGCCTGCGGGGATGCAAATTTCATCGGTTTATTCTAACTCCATTAGGGGGAAGTACCACCGCAAATATGTTGAAATGTTTTTTATGGAAATGTTTAATGTATGGAGATTCTCTTGTATAACATGGATAGAAGCAGCTGATGATGAAAATGAAACAGTTTCGAGTTACCGTAATTTTTTTTTTGTGCAAAAACAATTGAATTATTCAAAGTTCAAAACCGAAGAGTGCGCTCGGAAATTTTAAGCTTTCCAAAACTCCAAATAGAAGATACTCTGATATTGATTTGATAGAAAGTTCTAGATAGTAGCATTAAGAGAAATAATAGATTTAAAGCCTTTTTAAGTGTCAAATTTTCTCTACATTTCTGTTTTGTTTCTTAATTCCGAATTCTGTTTTAAGGCCATTATCATTCATCTTTCTAAAACATTTATTTTTTGTTATATTTGAATCACAGAGTATAGAGCTTAACAGAGGTCTCATCTCCATAGACGCTAATGGTAACTTTTAAAGCATGGTTTTTCCCATAGAAAGTGTCACCCCCTCAACTGGCTGAATAAGCTCCGCCTCCTTAGCTCCATCGTCGCCGCCCACCCTCTCCCGCTCGCCTTTCACTCAAATCGGAAGAGGGGGAAAAGGAAAAAAAGCTTTCTTAAATTTCCCTAAATTTAAAATAGTTTTGTCGGTCTTCTTGCCATGATTCAATCTTGGACTTTGAGTTTTTGAATCGCAGTTTTTCAAAGCACTACAGCGATTTTCTTAAACATTTCCAAAGAGATTACAAGTTTTTAATGTCATTTTAGTTCACTGACTGAGATTTTTTTTATCATCCAAATGGCTTATTTATTGATGCATATATTAAAACTTTATGCCTACATTTAAAAATTGAATAGGCTTGAAAATATTAAATTTTAAGGAAACAAAAAGTACAAAAACATTCAGAGCAAGTAATCATTTTTATTAAAGAAATTATTTTCACACATCAATTTGAACTTTTACACATCATATACCTACTAACTTGTTTTTCTACAAAACTTACTTAAACTATGAATTTTGTATTTCACAATTTGTGTTATTTACAGTGCGACTTAAGTAACTCAAATATCTCTAATTCATGCATTTTTATTGATCCCTTGAACTCTATTTTATATCAGTTTAGTATTTTTATTAGAGTTTTTGGATAATTATAACTTTTTGTTGGTATCTAGAGTTTTGAATTATCCAAGTTACACTGTATTACAATACTTCGCACTCATATTCTCTTTACATAAATTAGGATTAACTGATTGTTTACATTAGTTAATTTATAACATGGCACAAAATTAAATTCATGTTTAACATAAATTCAACAATGAAATTAATGAAGTGATGACAAATCAAGAGCTTTTAACTACAAAAAATTACATAATTTTGGAGATTTTTAAAAATGATACTACAATAACGATAAATGATAAACAAAATCTGCTTACCCCATTGTTTCAAAAATAAACATAATGCAAAATAACAAGTTTTAAAAGAAAAACTAGATGTTTAAGTCTATTTAAAAATAATATTAATGATCTAAAAAATAATAAATAACTACTTTAAAATATTTTATTTGAGAGTTTAATTTTTAAATGAAAAGATTCATGGAATAGCATTGTTGTTAAAACAGTCTCCATGGAAACGAGAATGTAAAATCCAAAGATGATCATATTATTGTAGTTTTTAAGAAAGTTCATTAAAAAGTTTTCTGAGTTCATTCATTTAAAAACTTAACATTAAGAGTTGAAAAGATACTTAAATAAATTACGAAACTTGCCGATTATTTGTATTCTTTCTTGTAGAAATTTTGCCATTTCATCCGCTCTGATGTGAAATTATCGGAGATGCCAGATTAACAATTAAAACAAAAAAAAAAACAATCAAAGTTTAAAAAGAGAGGGATATTTTAATTCTAGCCAGGGATAATTTCACTACTTTAGGGAAAAAGTCTACAATCTGGGGAAAAGAAAGCAGCTCTGTCGTAATTAAAATGCAACGCCCTATATAAGTTACATATCCAATGAGGAATCAGTTTCAAGGTTTCGCCTTCTCCTGATTGGCAGAGGTGATTGGCTGGTGGAGTTTCAGCCTGAAGTGGCAACGGAACTAAAAGAGGAAAACTGCCTTTTGGACACTCTGTTAAGCTCTATACTCTGTGATTTGAATTAACCCGAGACACGCGTGCCATAGTGTTGCGTTGTATGACGGAAAGTGGCACGTGAATACATTGAAACATTTGGAAAAATAATGATGAAAACATGGAACTAGTACAATAAGGAAGTGCCATAAACGGTCCGAGCTACCGGTTTAACTGAAGCCGATTTTGAGACTAGAAATAATCGCAACAAGATGGCGGCCGGGCAGATTCGCGATGTTTGCCGTTTCTAACGCGCTTTTCGTTTTGAGCGTCGTAAGTGAAGAACGCGATCTTTCTGCTTTACAAATTTAGGCAGTTAGTTCCCACTTCAAAAAGAAAAAATTAAAGGCATATTATTGCCCTATTAGTTACCCTTTCCCATAAAATACTTACCATTTTTTACTTACCTTTGAAAATTTAACTTCTTGACACAATTAAAACTTTTAAACACTAAACATATTTCAATGAACTTAGAAATGAAACAAGATAAAAATACTTCTTAGAGATTTTTATTGAAAATTCAAGAATAATAAACAAATAAGTAAATGATTTTAAAAACTTTTTATCAGAAGAAAGTTTGAAACAGTAAAAGTTTGATATTTTTTTAAAGCAAAAAACATGCTACTTATTTAGTAAAAGCAGTAAAAGAAAGGATTTTGTATAATTTTTTTTTAAATGGGTATCAAAACCCAGGATAATTAGAGGCAAAATAAGTTATTCAGAAAATTATTATTTATAACAAAATATGTTTTGTAACTTGTAAAAATTCTTTGAAATATTTTTCTTACTGTTTTTATTTTTAAGAACTTTGTCAGAAGTAAATTTTAATGCAAAGGTTTTGATTGAGCTCCAATTTTCCAAATATATCTTTTATTAAACAATTTTCATAGTAAAAATCTTTCATCATATCTTCCAGGGGTCCATGCAAAAAGAAAATACAAATTTGCCATGGGTTATATACTACATAGTTAGAAAATTAAGCAGTTGAGATAATTACAATTTCTCTCAGTCAAGTTCTTAGTCTTGAAATTCATATTCTATGTGCATAATTCGTATTCTGATGCACTGTTGATCTGAAATTTTAAAAATGCCATTAACATTTTGTAGACAATTTTATAATATTAAATAAACTTTGTTTTTAAGTATGTAATAAGAAACTTCCCCAGTGGTTAAAATGTAACCCGTGGATTTTCTCGTAGAAATTTACAATCAGCCTTCACATATTAATATAAGACTGAAGCAAAAGAAGAAACGTTATAAAATTATCAAAAACAAATATATATGGGTGTTTTACTCTTCAAAAATTGCAAGACTGAACTTTGAACTAGCTTTTAAATAATTTTCCCCCAGTCTAGCAATTTTTTTAAAATTGCAGAAAAAGTTATAAAATATCATGTGAACAAAATGAAATATTAGGTCCTTAAATTTTAAGTTAAAGCTGTATCTACAGTATAAAACAGGCTTATTTGTGGACAAAATGTGCGATGTAAGTACTGAATTTTAGTACTAATCGCTGTCAATCAGTCAACTGATTTTGCATTTTGTAATAAAAACACTGGACGGAATTACATTCACAGAAATTAAAAAAAAAAACGGAATTCCGTCCCCGGGATGGAACCTATGCAAATATACTATAAATTCTCCATTTCAAAGTCATAATTAAAATTATTTAAATAAAGCATAGAACCACGAAATATTGATAAAAAGCCCTTTCCTTAATTCCTAAGCAGTCTAATATTATGATAATGTTTAGAATTCCAAATTTTTTAATAATATTTAAATAAGAATAATATTATTAATAATAATATTTTAAAATAAGAATGTTTACATGTCGTCGTAACATCCAAGAACATATGAATTAAACAGATCCAAGCAACACAACTTAAACTTATTATTTCATCAATTATTTAACATTTCAAACAGTATTACATAAATTTTTAGTTCAATTATTTCATTATTTACATAAAATAAAGAAATATAATTGCATAAACACATTTAAATAGAATGAGACAAGTAACTAGAACATGAATTGTTTAACTTACCTAAAAACGTTTTCTAAGAATCGTCTTCACTATTTATTTCGCTGAACATGAGGCAGAACACTGTTCTTTCACCGAATGTAATTATTTAAAAAAAATATCCAGGAAAACTATCAAATACACCGATAAAATACGTAATCACCCATTGCTTTGCATGGGAAATCGCAATGTTGTCATCGCAACAAGATGGCGCCACGGTTACAGGGAATGCTTCACTCGTTTCACCATACGGCGCTTCCTTACGGCATTATTCACATCTCTAGCCTAAGCCGGCCGGTTTAAGTTTGAGCTTTAACCTAGACCGGCTGGCTTAGGCTTATTCCTTATTCACATCGCCTGGTTTTTTAGCCAGCTCATAAGCCGTTTCCTGATCTGGCGAGATATCTGCAAACTAGTGTTTGCCTTTGGCGCCCTTAAACGAAGCGTCTTCATTGGTTGTTGACTGTCACATGATATTATTTTCGGCTTTCACCACGCTTCATTCAGGCGGGAAATCAAGCACACAGACCGGAAAATATAATGTTACCAATCCAATATCCAATCCAACAAACGGGAATCGCGAAATTCCTGGCCAAAACATCTTTTTTGCATAAAACTTGATAAATAACAAAAGAAAACTCTTTGAAATAACAAATATACTTGCTAATTCAGTATTTCTCATAGTATTCTAAAAATTATTTAAAAAAAGTGTGCTTACAAAAAATGATGAGGTTATTTATTAATGTTTCTGTATTTTGCCTTTTATTGTTACCATGCGTTTTATTTCCTTCATTTTAAAGATGGTCTGAAAATTTCTAAAAAAAAAAAAGAAAAGGTTTTTAAATTGAATGAAATTTATTCTTCTTCTAATAAATTCTTCAAGTATTGGGGGTACTCTAAAAAGTGACAATTTTTGTCTGAATACAGCTGTTAATCCAGGTAGATTCTTTTTTCATCAAAATATTTTTTACATCTGCTAACAGCTGCCCATTTAATATTAAAAGACCAGGCAAACTCACACTACAGCTGTTTAGACTAAGCAGATAAATAATTAGCCCAGTCAAAGTTTGAACTTAAAAATAATTTCCCTGTTTATTAGATGCTTAAGATTCATTATAAAACTTTATTTATTCCTTTTGAGCCATATTATATGCTACCAGAACCACAAAAGAACACGAAGCTAAAAAAAGATATAATTTTAATAATAAAGATACATTTGGTTTATTAACTTCAATTTCAAGAATTGCAAATATAATTGAAGCTAATTCTTACCAAATTTCACCCGACCTTCATTTCTACTACATTAGGGTTGTCCTTATTTTTGATGTTTTGAAATTACTATTTGCTTTCACCCTCTAATTGTGTTCTATTAGGTATACCTAAAAATAATTCTGGTGAAGTTTTATCAAATAATATTTATAATATTGTTAGCTCAAGGAAGTTAAAGTTTGAAAAATGTAGGAAAGATGGGGGCTATAGAGTAGTTAATACACATAAATAATTATAAGCCATCTAAAAAAGTCCTAAATAACACATTTGAAGCAGTTTTATCACAATATAAATCTTATTTTTTTTTAGTTCTGAAAATTGGTAATTTTCCCCCATATTTTTCAAACTTCAACTTCTTTAACTCAAGACCACCAATAAATACTATTATTTGAAAGTGATAAAATTTTACAAGAATTATTTTTAGATATAATGGAACAAATTTAGAGGGCGAGAGCAATAATTTTCAAAACTTCAGAAAATGAGGACCACCCTACCCTACATTCATTTCAGCTTAAGACATTCTGCTTTAAATTTTGAATTAAAATATCACACCTTATCTTGTATAAATAAATAAAACTTTTATTGTCATATTTTCCAATCTGCTGTGAGTTAGAAATATCTTGGACTTTATACAGATTCAAACCTTAAATGGACCACTCACATCTTTGAATTGAAGGAAAATTAAGGATTTTTTACTTAAATTCTACCACCTAAATGTAAAATAGATTCAACATTTTTAAAAACCTTATATTTTTCCTGGTTTTATTCCTTAAAAAATTATGGTGCCACTATTCGGAGTGGTGAATATAGATCCAATTCACAACCAATAATTTCAATTCAAAATTCTAAATCAGCAGTTTTATCCATATAATTTTAGATCTCTTAATTTATTGCCTCTCCATTATAACGCTTTTTTTTTCGTATTCTGCTTTACCCTAATCTTAAGAAATCTCTGTGTAAAATTAGAGAAAGGTCATATAACACAACATCAATAGCAATTTATTTTGTAACCATTTCTATTATTTAGCTCCAAATTTATATAATACCTTACATTTAAGTCCAATCAGTAGTAACAAATATTCAGTTTTCAAAAGAAATTTATTTTTAACTTATAAACATCGACGACCTGGATCTATATTTGAGCTGCCCAGGATGAAAGTGGTATAAGTCCAAAAATGACAAAAGTTGAGTTAAGAGTGGATTTGGATAGAGTTTTAGGTCCTTTATTTAGTGTAGCTGTTTGCAAAGGAAAAAGTTGATTTGTTGGCCCGTGAGAGCGACTCAAAAAATGACTACTAACGCGAACGGCCGTTTTCGTCAGGATGAAAGTGGAATAAGTCCACTGCTCCGCTTCGTTCAGTGATTTTTTTTTGATAAGAGAAACCCCAAGGACATTCGCACAACTGCAGGCCCGTGCGATTGTGAAAAAGCGTCTTACTGGAGTAAATTTTATTTTTGTTAACTTTAATTACAAATTTATGGATGACCCCTTTTTGTAAATAAATATCCGAAAATAAAATCCGCGCTTTATTAGATTAGGCGGGAAAGCTTTAATCCTTTAATCGTCATAGCTAATACAGACTAAAGCCCTGGATGAAGACGTTACTTAAGTAGCGACATACTTTGATCTTGCTGATCTTGCCGCTTTTGATTTTGATTGGACGTTTAGCAGTCACGCATGTAAACACAGCCGCCATTGTGGTGAAATGGTATTTAAGCCCAGAGCCAGTGCGATAGATTTTAATACTAATACACCTTGTGAGGTAAGTTTAAAATAATTTAATTATATATATCCTAATCAAGTTTTACGGAATTATATTTGTAATGATGCGCAAGTTATGTATTGCATTTATCATGCTCACTTGTTAAATTAATCAACCCGTATTGATTTTGTAAAGTGATCAGGTCATTATAAAAAAACAACACAGTTTTCATTAATCGTTTTTCATTAATTTTTTAACATACATATGTAGCAGATTTGATATGCATGTCGTGGCTTCAAAAAACTAACTCAAAATATCTTTATAAATACAAATTTAACAATAATATCCATCCAGTATCTTATAATCAAAGCTATAAACAATGCTTAAAATCGTTTTCTCTAATAAAGTTAAAGTTATAAAACATCCTGAGTAATAATTATTATTTCTTTCAAAATAACCAACTTCTCGCAGAGGTTGGAAAAGAAACAATAGAGCATTCGCACATGACGTCACTTGGAGGACAAAATCAACGTTGCTAAGGCTGTTGTTAGGGGCGGGACATAAAAGTATCCAATAGCAGCATTCGCACATGATGTCACTGGAGGAATAAAACAACGTTGCTAAGGCCGTTGTTAGGTAGAGTCATGTGATTGAAAATGCTCTATTTTTTTTTCCAACTATTGCAACTCCTTTCCCTCATAGCGGACTTTATGAGAGAATAGCGCATTTCACCACAATGGCGGACGATTGAACTCATGTCGCTACTTAAGTAACGTCTTCATCCAGGGCTTTAATACAGACGCCTTTTTGAAGTCAATATCTTGTGTGTATTTTAGCAACCATTCTATATAAATTACAGTTTGCTAGTAACTTAGGTATTGATATTGGTTTTGGGATAAAACTTAGTATGTTGTTTTAAGTTTATTTTTTAAAATTTTTAAAAATAAAAATTAATGGTTAATTTTTTTTTATTGTTGTAAAATATAATTTAATTTTATTGAAATTTTCATTTCCTAACTTTAAATCAATCAATTTGATTTATTGCTCAACTATCTATCATAAAAACTGCAAAAGTTTATATACGGCGGCCATCTTGGACGCCATCTTGAAAATCACCCTAATAACAAGTTAAAATGAATTTAATAACCTAGTATAATTCAAGCAGTGGCGTACTTTATATCAAATGTCATAAATAAAAATTAGTAAAATATTTTAAATTTATTTTTTAATTAAAATTTTTTAAAATTAATGGTTAAAAAAGCGCTTATTGTTGTTAAAAATAATTTCAATTTAATAAATTTCCATTTCCTTACTCAAAATCAATCAATTTGATATATTGCTCAACTATCTATCATAAAAACTGCAAAACTTTATAATCGGCGGCCATCTTAGACGCCATCTTAAAAATCACATCGATAACAATTTTTTTAAAAAAACGAGAACCTATTTCAATTTAAACCTTAGCTTTAGTTAAAGCAAATAGAAAATATAAACTAGAGACATATCAAGGGAAGAACGTTTCTCGGTCGCCATCTTGAATATGACCCCCCAAAATGGGTTATATAAAATTTTACACCAAAATATTCGTATTCTATGCATCAAAATCTGTGGAACAGAACATTAAAATCTAACTTTGTACTAACCAGTCGCTCAGAAAGCTATATTTACTACATCCCAATGCCCATCTTCCTTCCCGAAACCCATCAATCTGTCAGGATGAAAGTGGTATAAGTCCATTAAAGCTAATTTAAAGCACTTTCAGTTAAAATTTGATAAAAGTTGATCCGCAGCAAAAATTGTGTCCCTGCCTTAAGACAAATCCACCCCACAAAGTAAAAATATAAGCAATCCTGAATTTTTAGCACAGGTTTTTAGAAAACCTTCAATTACGCAAAACGAAGTTCAGTGGACTTATACCACTTTCATCCTAACCAGCTCATTTTTCACTCTAATGAAGCATATTTATTTTGTTACTGTTACCAGCTTTCTGCCATTTTCATTAATTTATATTTGTTTAGTAATTGTTTTCTTGCCTCTTGTGTTATTATTCCTTAAATATTTTGCAATGTTATTTAAGTATAGATTCTCTATCGCCTTGAAGGGCTAGTCTTTCCACTTGGAGATTCATATTTTATCTCTTGTTTTTGTTTGGTATTCTTGTATTAAATTTGTGAAACAATTTAAACAAAAAAACCTATACTTTTTTTGTTCTTTGAACATTCTGATATAAAATATTTAGCAATGGAAAAGCGTGTTCTGTTAGAATTCTTATAAATCTATTTGATGATTAAAATAATAATTAAAAAAGATGTGTAGGAGTTGTAATTACCTCCAGGTTAACAATCTATTGGAAAAAGGTTTATTAAAACTATTTATACTATAACTTTAAATGCAGCTTAAAATCTAATGCAAAATTTTCGCTCAGCAAAATTGCAATTCACTTGCCTGAAAATATAAACTTAGAGCTTTCAAAACAAACAATAATGATGAATTAAAATAAAAACACAATTACTGTAAGATTCCGGATACTAATTAGATTCACACAAACGTTTTTTTTTATTTGTTAAGATTGCAAAGAGCAAATTGTGATTATCGCTGTAGTCGGCCATTTTGTAAACGAAACTAATTTCGCCAAGAAAAACAACTACTGCGCATGCTCCGTAAGGTTAACCAAAGCTAAGCCAGCGCAGGATCGGGCGGCTTAAAATCTGTTGGCTTAGCTCCTAAAACGACGTTAACCAGAGGATATGAATACGAAAGCTGACCTAAACCGGCCGGCTTAGGGTTACATGAGGGATGTGAATAATGCCGTTAGTCTTCTAGTTCCATGGATGAAAATTAACTAATAATGAATTTCGAAATTTTCTATCTTAAAGCAATTTTACACGATTTGGCTATCAAATACTGCTGTAGGTTTTGATCAACATATTTTAAAGAGGAATTATTTCTATTATGAACATAAATTTAAATGTTCAAAATTAACTTAGTATATGTTACGGGCAATGTGATAAATCCGGGGATTATTAATAATGCCCGTGTATTTCTGGAAAAGTGTGATAAATATTCATTAAATGTCATTGAATTTATCACATTGCCCGTAACATACTATACATAAAGCACCTAATTTTGTTCTCATCTTCAATATTGGCAAAGTAAAAACAACTGATTACTTACTTAATTGAAACTGACTTAATTAACTGATTTCAAATTGAAAAGCAAGTAGTCCTGTCGGTAAAATTATTTAGATGTATTTTGTCTGAATTTTGTTTTTACTTAATTTTTAAAAACGTTTTCTCTTATTTTCATTCACAATGAAATTTAATTTGGGCTTTTGCTTTTTTAAGCTATTTAATTCTCTAATATTAATACTTTACTTGAAAAATATCCAGAACTGTTGGAAAATTCAAGGTGGCACGCATAAGACATAAGTATTCATTCCCAAATAGTGGCTTAACAACTCTTAACGAAAATAGAATTTACGGGGTTTTGTTTAGTGTCCCCCGTAATATCTACCCCCCACTTTAAATAATCGATTCTTATCGCCTTAGCAAAAGCAAGAAACCCTTTGGTATATGTGGTAAAGTTAACTTTCCACATAGTTTCGTTTGTGTTTTTGTACACGCCACGCTTGAGTTCTAATGCACACGCTAGTTATTATTCACTTATCAAAACGGAATCTAACTGAAACCCCTTTTTCGTTACCTTATTTGGTGATTTTGTTTGTTCGGCCTTGTGATTGGATTCCCTACTGCATTCCTTTGTTTTTGTTGTTTCAGCCAACTTGGCTCGTTCCGTTAGTGTATGTTCTTCTACTGAGAACTGGTTCAATCGGGTTTTTTTTCTGTTCTCGCTTCCCCAACAGCGCGCGTTCAGCCAAATCATGCAACCTGGCGACGAACAGTTTTTCTCTCCGTTCTGTGGCGGTAACCCTCACTTCACTTCACACTTCACATCGAGACACTTCATACCAAAACTTCATCAAGAGCACATCGCTCAAAATCCTCTCCATGCAAGCGTGTCTTTCGGGACCGCTTCGCATTTTTGTAGTTCAGGGATGATTCCCTTGGCCCAAAGACCCATGTAAGCTTGAAAGAGTACACCTTCATTTGTAATGCTGATTTATAGAGATGATAAATAAACCAAGAGTGTCCACCGCATTTCAACGTGTTACGATTTCCTTTCCAAAAAGCCCCACAGCAGCCCATTCTTCGAACCGAAAGTGCCCAGGTATGGAGTCTCCATCGAAGTTCATCCTTTTCCGGTCAAACGGTGCGATCCGAAGCCAACTGCACGTAGTGTTTCCCTGTGCCCTGACGAGCCCTCGCCTAACCAGGCTGGAGCGATCCGACGGCGCCCGCTGACCTGATGTTCCCTCGCCATGGTATCCACCAGCGGTCGGACCCATCCGGGCGACCACACCATCGTTCCCCGCGGAGAAGATTCTCCCCTCCATTACCGCTTCAAGTCGGCCAGTGATAGTTGAACGATTCCGCCTTTTCCCAATAATTCCCTTCGGACAGAGCTTTTCAAATTTCAAGAGTAATCAAAAATTACAGAACTGTCCATTCAACGGGATCTTCTAACAACCAGTCAAGACTTGGTAATGTAGACATTTCATCATAAAGTGAAACTACTGTGTCAACCTTAATCTTATTTTGTCTTTTTTGGTACATGTGTTCCACTTATGTAAATTCTTTTTAATTATCACCACATTTGGAGCCGTGACCTTCCTCTCTATGAGCACACACGTACCCTTACTTTTCATATGTCTACTTAATGCTTTCGGTTTTTTCGTACTATTTACTTTTTGATGTCAAGTGTCGGAGCGCAGGATCTTTCTATTGTAACCCCCCAATGTAAACTTAACTTTTGTTTTGTTTTGGCTGTATTCAAAATTTTAATTTTTTTAACTTGATGGTTGGTTTTGAGTGAAGTCCCTTAGTCAGATTCTGTTCTCACACACTTTTGCATAATTTTATTGACACAGACACTTAACTTTTCTTTTGTTCATTTAATTGTTCGAGGGGTGTTTTTTTTCTTATTTTTGTATATGTGCTTTTCCACCAATTTTTTTGTTTTTGAACCACTGTTTTTTGAATGCCACCTATTTTCGTTTTTGCCTTTCATGTTTTTGTTTTAAGGAAAATCTAATTTTTCCTCCTGGAATTTATTCTGCTTCAACTCAAAGTCAATTTTTGAAGTTCTACCTTTTTGTGTGTTAATTAGCCAGAATTTTTTTCCCTGTAACTTGGTAATCTTTTCTTGATCAAACCTGTTTGTAGGAGATGAGCATAAGTAAGGGTTACACTTTCCCATGAAAAAAAGATTCCATGCTCTATTTTTTGGTGTCGTATGGGTTATGACTACCCGATACTGTTTTTTTTGCCCTGCTCCACACACTAGCCATATTGTTTCGTTGTTTTTGAGAAAACCTCTTCCTTGTTTTTTGTGCCAAACCTCTTCTAGTGTATTTTTTTGTGTTGTACATATATGTAGATATTTCTGTGTTTTTTGTTCTTGTTTTGCTTTCGCAAAACCTAAGAGGTGTGGTGTTATTTTGGGTTTTCTGTTTTTTTGATATTGTGGCTACTTTTGTTTTCAAACTTGTGGGAATGATTTGAGTCGGCATTTTTCACACAACCTTGAGTCAGGTTATACTAAATTTTTTTCTTGCTGATTCTTTTTGTAAACACACGTCTTTGTTTTTTTGTGGTAGCTGTAAGTGGTAAAAATAGGGATAGTGTAGGAATAGTTTGCTTTTGAGATTGTTTGAGTCAACAAATTTAACATAACCTTGAGTATAGGTCTAAGTAACTAATGTTGTTTGTTGATTTTTTTGTTTTGGTTTTGATCGTTTGTCATCTGGAGTGACTTGTTTGGGAATTTGATTTGTTGGCTGACACACACAAAACTTAATTGTTAGTGATTGGCATATTTAATTATTGTTTTCCATTCTTATTGGCTAATTTTTTTTAACATCTGTAATTTCGTTTTGGTTCTCCTCTTGATATTTTAAGTAATCTAATTTTTTTTGTTGGTTCGGGTGGACAATTTTTTTAAAGCACATATTTTTTTTTTGGTAATTTCATAAAAAAAAAAAAAAATTTTTTTTTGTTGTGGTTTGAATTCTTACTATTCCTTTTCATATCCATGTCTACTTTTTATAAGGTTATAATTTAGTTTTTGCTGTGCCATATTAATGTTTTTCTGTTTCATGATGCTACAATCTTTCTACTGAATTGAATTTTGTTCAACGATTTTTTTGTCATATGATCCCTAAACCTAGGATCTTGGTTAATTACGTGACTATTATCTTTTTATGTTGGAGTGACTTAATGTTTTGTAATGAGATTTGTTTTTTAGTGATTTTTTTGAGTTAGGTGACTAATGTGTTTTTTTTGTGAAATGATAGGTTGAGTTGGAATTTTTCTGTTTGGATACTGTGTTCAAAAACTCTCTTTGCTAGGTCATTCATTTTGCCAGAATAGTGCAGTTCAACACGCCCTGGTAATTATAGGGAGGCCCAGGTAGTCTAATCCTGGTTCTGGTTGTTTGCCCTACAATGAGTAAAAAAAAAAATGTGTTAAAAAAAGTAACCAGCACTTAAGCCAAACTGAGTTTTTTTGTTGTTGTGTATGTGGATGGAGTTACCCACAATGTGTAGTGCACTACTTTTTGTCTAGTGGAAGGAGGATACCCACTATTTGTGTTAAGTGGAAGGAGGATACCCACTGTTTTTTGTCACGTGGAAGGAGAATACCCACGGTTTTTGTTTTTTATGGAATTGAAGTTGTATTTAGTCCCTAACTGTCTCTAATGTTTTTTTTAATCACTGATGTTGTTTTTTTCTGTCACTTCACGTAGCATGAAACACTCTTAATTCCTAAACGTATGAGATACACTCCTTATTCTGAAATTTGTGTGAAACACTTTTCTTGTTCTATTAAATTGTATGAAGCATATTTTTTTGAAATGAAACTTAATTGTATCTTCAAGTCATTGTTGTGATCTGAATCTGATTGACATGTACCCTTTTGTGAAATTCTTGTCTTGTCTGTGTTAACGGTCAAACTATGGCAGCCACTTTTGATAATTTTTTGTTTTCCCCTTTGTTTTTGTTTGGACTGTGTGCGCTTTTGCCTGTATCATGAGCTGGTATTATGTCAGGTGACCAAACAAGTTAATGTACTACCTGAATGACTTAGGTCATTTTTCCCTTTTCAAAATTTTCTTGGTCGTTTTAACACTGACTGGGTGTGAGTTTCTTCGAATTTGTAAACATGTGTACTATTAATAGTCAGATAATTTCATGCCATCAATGCTCTTGTTTTGAATTATATTTTGGCACAGTTTGTTTTTTTGTCTTTTTCATCATAATTATTGTATTTGATATTATGTATATTGGTCTATTTTGTATATGCTGTGATCTGTCGGTTGCCACACACACTTACCTAACGTTTGGATTGTTTATTTTCAAAATTTTTTCCTGTTTGGATTTTTATTTTCAAATTTTTCCCTGTTTTCCGGGAGATTATGTGGTAAAGTTAACTTTCCACATAGTTTCGTTTGTGTTTTTGTACACGCCACGCTTGAGTTCTAATGCACACGCTAGTTATTATTCACTTATCAAAACGGAATCTAACTGAAACCCCTTTTTCGTTACCTTATTTGGTGATTTTGTTTGTTCGGCCTTGTGATTGGATTCCCTACTGCATTCCTTTGTTTTTGTTGTTTCAGCCAACTTGGCTCGTTCCGTTAGTGTATGTTCTTCTACTGAGAACTGGTTCAATCGGGTTTTTTTTCTGTTCTCGCTTCCCCAACAGCGCGCGTTCAGCCAAATCATGCAACCTGGCGACGAACAGTTTTTCTCTCCGTTCTGTGGCGGTAACCCTCACTTCACTTCACACTTCACATCGAGACACTTCATACCAAAACTTCATCAAGAGCACATCGCTCAAAATCCTCTCCATGCAAGCGTGTCTTTCGGGACCGCTTCGCATTTTTGTAGTTCAGGGATGATTCCCTTGGCCCAAAGACCCATGTAAGCTTGAAAGAGTACACCTTCATTTGTAATGCTGATTTATAGAGATGATAAATAAACCAAGAGTGTCCACCGCATTTCAACGTGTTACGATTTCCTTTCCAAAAAGCCCCACAGCAGCCCATTCTTCGAACCGAAAGTGCCCAGGTATGGAGTCTCCATCGAAGTTCATCCTTTTCCGGTCAAACGGTGCGATCCGAAGCCAACTGCACGTAGTGTTTCCCTGTGCCCTGACGAGCCCTCGCCTAACCAGGCTGGAGCGATCCGACGGCGCCCGCTGACCTGATGTTCCCTCGCCATGGTATCCACCAGCGGTCGGACCCATCCGGGCGACCACACCATCGTTCCCCGCGGAGAAGATTCTCCCCTCCATTACCGCTTCAAGTCGGCCAGTGATAGTTGAACGATTCCGCCTTTTCCCAATAATTCCCTTCGGACAGAGCTTTTCAAATTTCAAGAGTAATCAAAAATTACAGAACTGTCCATTCAACGGGATCTTCTAACAACCAGTCAAGACTTGGTAATGTAGACATTTCATCATAAAGTGAAACTACTGTGTCAACCTTAATCTTAGTTTGCCTTTTTTGGTACGTGTGTTGTCCCATTTTGAGGGTTAGAACCTGTGGTTATTATATTTTGTGTTCCCCTTATTACCAAATTCTTTTGATTATCACAACAGATGGTGCAACGTGACCAACCAACCTTCTTATTATCACCACAGTATACAAAGCAGGAAAATTTTCTCGCAAAATAGGAGTTCCAAAAATTTTCCAGTTTTGAAAAAAAAAATGAACTCAGAAAATGTTAATCCCCAAAATAAATAGCGTTGCCAGGGTTATTAAATTATTGTATTCCTTCCTGAAACATGTTTTTTTTTACTCGGAGTATTTCATCTTTCGTCTATAATTAGGGCAAGCTAATTCACTGATCACCCTACCCGCAAGACTCTTCCCACATCATTAAGCCAAAGAACCACGGATTTAGCAGCGAATTCGAGGAAATAAAAACGATCTCCCTCGAAAAATTCTCTCAGGAGCCTTTTCACGTTTGATGTCTGATCCGAAAAGAAATAGAAGAATAGCATTTCTTTCAGCTAATGGATAAAGGAAAAATATTTTTTCTTCCTTAGGTTGTCTGATGTGATTAAAATCTACGAAATACGAGTAGCACACGAGGTTTATAATGGTGGAGCATGGTATAGTAGGGGTTCTTTGATGCTATAGTTTCTTTTGGATTAGGAAAAGACTTTTGAATATTTGGTTTACATAATATAACGGAGTTGAATAAGATACTTTGTTGAGATCATTCTTTTCAATCTAAATTAGTTTCCTTAGAAAGATTTTTGTTATTTTATACAGTCGACTCCGTTTCATGAGATCACCTTTGGCAGAGATAATAATTATAACAATATCCGATTGATGATAGTAAGCGATTTGATAAATAAGAATAGCCAAACTAAAGTTTTTGATATGAAGTAATATAACTACGTAGACTTAATTAAAGCGTTTAAAACGATTCTATTGTCCTATTATAAAGGTCTTGTACAATTTTTAAACGTAAAAAAATGTAATTGAAGTTATTAACATTTTAGAAATACCTACTGATTTTCAGAATGAAGTGACAGAAGTTGTGATAATTGACCTTTAAAATTGGAAAGAGCATTATTTTAGAAAGCCGTCTTTAAAATGTGACACCCTTATAGGACAAAGATTTAATATATTTTATAAGTTAAAAGAAGGAAACTATAAACAGTTCTCTTGACAACTTTTGCCTGTACTTCAGCGTTTGGAACTTAAGTTTCGAACGAGATTCTGAACCGTATTTGAGGTGTCATGACCCTTAGAAGATTTTCACAAAATTTTTAGAAAACCTTTGAATAAACTATTATTTTTCCCTGCATCCTTTGAAATTCAACCTCCCAATAATAAAAAATGATAGCGGATATAATGATGGATATATATAATACATAATTTTAGTAAATGATAATCACAAAACTTTACGATTTAATACATTTGTTGAACTAACTAGGTTCATGAATTTCAGAAAAAAAAATTCGCAAAGAATAAATTCATCTCTCCTAACTAGAAATGTTGTGGGGAGAAGTTTCTTAAAGTACTTCTCCCTCCTCTAGTAGATCGGAAGCTTAGGATATTAGTTCTTTTTCGTAGAGAATTTCTCTCTCGGCTGGAGTTTTACAAACACACATCGAGGCATTTACCCAAGCTTAAGCCACACGGAAGTTTCAGACTCATTTCACGTGCTAGCATTAATCATTGGCTCATGTACCGAGGAACACGAAAATTTGCATTTTTATGAGCAAGAGCTCAATTTTGGAGTTTGAGGGGAGGTAGATTTTATGGGAAATCATTTTATTACCTTTTAAAAGTATCATTTTTGTTTCTTGAGTTTAAGCCATCTGGGAGACCAAGTTTTTGCATGGTTATTTCAAAAGGTGTTTTATTTTTGTGTTTCCTTGCATCAGGATTTCTCGTAAGTACATATAAAGGTGCAAATTAGGTATACAAAAATAAAGACTTTAAAAGCATTCAACACTTTTATTTGGCTTTAAAATTAGTAAAAAAGTGTTTAAATTAGTAAATTGTTGGTTGGCATCGACGACTTGGATCTGTATTTATTACTCCTTTGAAGCAGGTTTTCTTGTGTTTTTCTCATTTATTTTTGATACGTAATTAATGTATTAATTTCTATTATGCCTAGAAGGGACTTTTTTTTTACTTCTCCTTGGAGTATCACATATTTTTATGTATTCATTTTACTTCTCTTTTATATTTTAATAAGATTTTTATAATAATAAAATGTGTAATAAATAAATATTTAGGTGTGTCAAAAATTTACAAACACAAATTTAGGATTTATTTACTGGTAATGCTATAAATCTGATTTAAAGTAACTTGCTTAGTGTTGTGTGTGTTTGGATTTTTTTGAAATAATTACCTTATAAGCTGTAAGAAGAAAAAGAAGTTGAATTTACTATTTTATTTAAAAGATTAAATTCATTTTTGGGCGTCAAGGATAATTATAAAGCTTCTCTTCTTACATGTTTGTGAAATGTTTATAGCTGAGGGAGCCCATTACCAAATTCATCAAAATAGAAGTAAATTGAATAAAATATTAGCAGAAAAACTTCTTTTTAAAGAGAAAAAATTTGTTTTCAGATAAAAATGAACAATGTAAAAAATTTTTGAAAATATAAAATACCGAACACCGTATCAAACTCTGTTTGGCACACATTTCTTCTTCCCCCCCCACTTCAGAAAATAATTAAAAACAACGCAAAAGCAACTCCCGATGCTACATTTTCTAGGTTGAAAACGAGCATCCCCTCCAAAAAAAATGCGATAAAACTATCTCCAGTTAACATAACTTCGTTGGCAGTTCCAATACCCTTCCGGTGTGCAATCTAAGAGGCATACTTTTCTCCCCTATTAAAACCTTACCAATTACTACCCCTCCAATAACAGTGCATAAAAATCGCCCCGTTTCTTTCCCAGCATGCGTCGGTGTAGAAAGTGGCGCGTAATTTAGCACGTGGCCGTTGACGCGGCAGTGTGAGCCGCCATTAAAAGTAAACGAGCGGGCATTAGGAAGAAAAACAGCCCAGCGACTGCTTCTTCCGAGACATAAAATAGCGCAGATGTTGCACATAAAACATTAAGTTCTTATCGCTCAGTTCACTCTCTCTCTATTTTTTTTTCTTGCTCTCCTCTATCTTTCAAAGTTACTATTTTGCGTCATTCATCCTCTCTTTCATCTATAATTTTTCTTTGTCGCTCTCGATTTCATTGATGGTCTTTCAATTCGGTCGTCTATTTGGGGATGTGCACCTTTCTATCTAATTAAGTATGTCAGGATTTCGTCCTTGTTTCAAAAAGTAATTCCAGTTTGAGTGCACAGTCTATTGTTTCAGAGGTAAATAAAAGTATAGGGAAATCTTTATCTTGGTGTAAAGGTGATTTTTTTTTCTAAGTTTCTTAGTTTTTTCTAAGTTTTCCCTCGTAATTATTTAATTAAATAAATAATTTCTCTAGACGTATATGCAAATTGCCTTATGTCCACTATTAACATCAGTAATCATAGTTAATTAATTCGATAATGATGCTTACTTCTCTCTACATATTATATAATGCTTCAAACTACAATTTTTTCCCAAAGAAGTGAACTTTCTATCTACTTTTGCATTGAAGTAAGTAAGAAAAATGGAAGTTAAAAATTTATTGAAATCAAATCAAATCTTAAAAATGCAAAATAATCAGAGCTCGTTCTATCCATTTTACTCAGTTTAATCGTATCGTTCGATAAGGAAAGAATAGAAATTCAGTATTCTAATGGTTAAAAAGATACTCAAATTATTTTTTTTTCATCATAATACAATATTTTATTTATGGTAACAAAATAATTACATAAAAAACCGTACATTCAGTTGATTTTAGTGTACATTCACTATTTTAAACTTCTTTTCACTCTCAGATATTTTCGAATTCTGAGCCATCTTTTCTTAAAATTGTGTTTTTCAATTTCCCTTTCAATACTTCCTTCCGGAGTTATCTTTCCCCCCCCCCCTTCTATCTGCGAAATATGTCTTCATCTTATACAATGTATCTGACACAACTTTTTTAAAAGTCTGAATCTAATTTGAAGAAAAAAAAGTAATTTTCCTTAAAAGACAGATATAAACTGATTTTATTTCCAATTTTTTTATATCTATTATGAATTTAATGTAAGAAAAATACATAGAAACTGAAAATATATTTTAATTTTAATAAAACCGCGTTATCACAAAACGAGGAAATTAATCTTTACCTAGTTTTTTCAGGAGTAAGGGTACGCGCATAGTGCCGCCGATTTTCAGATTCTGAAAACCAGCGAAAATCGGAAACCAGAATTACCTAGCGTATTTAGTGGAGAGTGCTCATAGTGGCCGACTTTCATAGTTCCGACTTTCCGATCGTCAGAATCAGATTTTTGCCGGAATTAAATTTTAATTCCGGTTTTTCCGATTCTGCAGAATTCTCAGATAACGTGGTCATTGTCATAGATATATATACTAACGTAACTGGATAGACTGTTCAACAGTAAAAAAATGCAGCCGTTGCCACCGCTGTTGCCAGATCGTTGGGCGTATGAAATATCGCAGATCTCCATAGAGCTTCATGTTGTTTTGCGATTAAAAATTTTATATTAGGGGTTTTGAATAATTAAAACTCAAAAATGGATTATTTAGGGCAATGTAGTTTTTAATTAAGATAGTGCACTAGTTATTTTATTAGCTCCCTTTCCTTTTAAATATTAATTAAAATCTCAACACACGTTTTTCAGTGGCGTTTTTAGATTGACGGTTGAATTGAAACATTATTGAAGTTTGTTTTTACTTATTTTTTTTCAAGATATTTATGATTTTATGCTGAAAATTGCATCTTGAGAATGTTGTTTTAAATAAATAATTAGCAGGAATGATAATCTTCAATTCTTTCAAAAATCATGAGCAAAATTAGGTTGTTTTCTTCAACTTTTTAGTACAACTTCAAATATTTAGGGTGAGATATTTAAAAGCTTAAAATGTATTAACAGATGTACTAAAAAATACACCTAAATGTAGAACAAAGTGTTTTTTTTTGGAAATATTACAATGAAGAAAGGAATAGGATTAAATACAATATCTTTATTGTATCAGAAAAAATCACATTTTACCACAACTAATTTTTCAGCATCAATTGTGCTGTTATAAGAACAGATATTTTTAATCTTAAGGGGACATCCATAAATTACGTGAGGTCAAAAAGGGGGAGGAGGGGTCTAGCAAAAGCTTACCAAATCTCACCTGGGGGGAGGGGGGAGTCAATTAAAATTTCACGTCAACTTTTAGTTATGAAAATATAATTTCTTTTCTTTAATATTTCTATAATATTTTTCTTTTATATTTTTTAACACAACTTCAGAAAAAAGGAGCAGATTAGTCAAAACAGCGGAGTTAAGAGCATGTTTTTGATTTAAACACTCTTATTTGTATCTAAGCTTTTGAAAGTGAAATGTCTATTAAGACTGAAAAAAGGCCTTTCAAAGAAATTTATTTGTTTAAAAGTGATTGAGAAAATCTCACGTGAGGGAGAGGGGGGATCCAGCAAAATCTCACTAAATCTCACGAAGGGGGAGGGAGGGAAAAAACACCTCACGTAATTTATGGATGTCCCCTAAAATTACAATTTGAAAAAAATTTAGTTGGTTCAAAATCCTTTCTATGGATGGCCTTCACCCATTCTCTTACTACCTCAGGTCTTTTGAAAGGAAATCTGTAAAAGTAAAATAAAATCATCATTGGGTGAAGTTTAATTTTTGACAACACATAACGATGGTGAAGACGAGAAACCTTGTATCTCCAATTTTTCCGAAATTGAGTTTTTTATTGCTACCTACCTATTACAAACTACTCCACCGATATTAGTGTTTGCAGCGCTGACAAAGTGAGTTTTTAGCCTTAAAATCGATTGTAGAGGTTCCTCTACAATCCCAACAATTACAATACAATGTATACAATCTACAAAGTAGAGAGAGAGAGAGAAAGAGAGTGAGAGGGAGAGAGAAGGGGTTTGAATAAAAAACTTGGAAATTGGCGTCGTAACGAGGTAAATAGGGTGTCATGGCCATGGTCATAGGCACCCAAAAACAGTTTTTTTGCTCTCCTGAAAAGTTGAGATTTTGGAGATATACGAGTTTTCTCGTCTTCACCGTCGATAAATCACATTGAACTAGTTCCGCGCGTGTCATTTATTCACGTTTATTTATTATTGTTTTGAATTCTCTTTCAAAATTTAAGAATGTCATTGTTTTAAAATAAAAGATGTATTTTTTAAACGTTTGAGCTTTTAATATATCCAACTCTGGAAAATGCTCCCACATCAATGACATCTCCACAAATTATAGAGATTTTGATATTTATTATTTTCTAGGAAGATCAAATAAGTTGATAAAAATTAAGTGATGCAAGTATTACAAGTCTTGAATGTTGACTGAATTTTAATACATGTTAAGCTGGCTTGAAATTGTTTTAAAAGATAACTAGATTTATATATATATTTAATTGAACTGAGTGAGTAGTGAAAAAATATCATTTGGTTCATAAGGAACAAACAATTCCTTACTCTTAAAGCGAAATGATAAACAATCATGGTGATCCACTTGTTTTATAAATTATATATACTAAGCTTCACGATTTATTAACTGATAACATAATTTGCCTTATAATATTGATGGCTAAGATAATAGTTAACGTTTTGATACAAGTTTTTGGTTTTGTAAAGGTAATAAATATTAGGATAAACAATTTTCCTAACCTAGACTAGCCATCAATAACAAAACAACGAGATTGAAAATAAAGGATGTAAAACATTAAAATTAGCATCAAAAATAGTTTGTACTTACCGATGGAAGCTATGTTCTTATTTTTCAAAACCTGCTTGTTCTTGCAATTATATGCAACGCAGCAGTGAACCATATTTCTGAAGCACAGGACCACAGACCTCCAGGAATCATACGCCCAACAAAATGGATGCCAAAAGTTTCAACTGGTCGCATTTTTATCGGGGCGTTGCCATACGAGCAGTCCATCCAGTTAGTATATATATATCTATGGTCATTGTTTATCCATAGATATATATACTAACGTAACTGGATAGACTGTTCAACAGTAAAAAAATGCAGCCGTTGCCACCGCTGTTGCCAGATCGTTGGGCGTATGAAATTTCGCAGATCTCCATAGAGCTTCATGTTGTTTTGCGATTAAAAATTTTATATTAGGGGTTATGAATAATTAAAACTCAAAAATGGATTATTTAGGGCAATGTAGTTTTTAATTAAGATAGTGCACTAGTTATTTTATTAGCTCCCTTTCCTTTTAAATATTAATTAAAATCTCAACACACGTTTTTCAGTGGCGTTTTTAGATTGACGGTTGAATCGAAACATTATTGAAGTTTGTTTTTACTTATTTTTTCGAGATATTTATGATTTTATGCTGAAAATTGCATCTTGAGAATGTTGTTTTAAATAAATAATTAGCAGGAATGATAATCTTCAATTCTTTCAAAAATCATGAGCAAAATTAGGTTGTTTTCTTCAACTTTTTAGTACAACTTCAAATATTTAGGGTGAGATATTTAAAAGCTTAAAATGTATTAACAGATGTACTAAAAAATACACCTAAATGTAGAACAAAGTGGTTTTTTTTTTGGAAATATTACAATGAAGAAAGGAATAGGATTAAATACAATATCTTTATTATATCAGGAAAAATCACATTTTACCACAACTAATTTTTCAGCATCAATTGTGCTGTTATAAGAACAGATATTTTTAATCTTAAGGGGACATCCATAAATTACGTGAGGTCAAAAAGGGGGAGGAGGGTTCTAGCAAAAGCTTACCAAATCTCACCTGGGGGGAGGGGGGAGTCAATTAAAATTTCACTTCAACTTTTAGTTATGAAAATATAATTTCTTTTCTTTAATATTTCTATAATATTTTTCTTTTATATTTTTTAACACAACTTCAGAAAAAAGGAGCAGATTAGTCAAAACAGCGGAGTTAAGAGCATGTTTTTGATTTAAACACTCTTATTTGTATCTAAACTTTTGAAAGTGAAATGTCTATTAAGACTGAAAAAAGGCCTTTCAAAGAAATTTATTTGTTTAAAAGTGATTGAGAAAATCTCGTGAGGGAGAAGGGGGATCCAGCAAAATCTCACTAAATCTCACGAAGGGGGAGGGAGGGGTCCAGAATTTGGAAAAAACACCTCACGTAATTTATGGATGTCCCCTAAAATTACAATTTAAAAAAAAAAATTTAGTTGGTTCAAAATCCTTTCTATGGATGGCCTTCACCCATTCTCTTACTACCTCAGGTCTTTTGAAAGGAAATCTGTAAAAGTAAAATAAAATCATCATTGGGTGAAGTTTAATTTTTGACAACACATAACGATGGTGAAGACGAGAAACCTTGTACCTCCAATTTTTCCGAAATTGAGTTTTTTATTGCTGCCTACCTATTACAAACTACTCCACCGATATTAGTGTTTGCAGCGCTGTGAGTTTTTAGCCTTAAAATCGATTGTAGAGGTTCCTCTACAATCCCAACAATCACAATACAATGTATACAATCTACAAAGTAGAGAGAGAGAGAGAGAGAAAGAGAGTGAGAGGGAGAGAGAAAGGAGTTTGAATCAAAAACTTGGAAATTGGCGTCGTAACGAGGTAAATAGGGTGTCATGGCCATGGTCATAGGCACCCAAAAACAGTTTTTTTGCTCTCCTGAAAAGTTGAGATTTTGGAGATATACGAGTTTTCTCGTCTTCACCGTCGATAAATCACATTGAACTAGTTCCGCGCGTGTCATTTATTCACGTTTATTTATTATTGTTTTGAATTCTCTTTCAAAATTTAAGAATGTCATTGTTTTAAAATAATAGATGTATTTTTTAAACGTTTGAGCTTTTAATATATCCAACTCTGGAAAATGCTCCCACATCAATGACATCTCCACAAATTATAGAGATTTTGATATTTATTATTTTCTAGGAAGATCAAATAAGTTGATTAAAATTAAGTGATGCAAGTATTAGAAGTCTTGAATGTTGACTGAATTTTAATAACTATAAACATGTTAAGCTGGCTTGAAATTGTTTTAAAAGATAACTAGATTTATATATATATTTAATTGAACTGAGTAGTGAAAAAATATCATTTGGTTCATAAGGAACAAACAATTCCTTACACTTAAAGCGAAATGATAAACAATCATGGTGATCACACTTGTTTTATAAATTATAAGGCTGATATTTCGAGACCGGTGCCACTCTCGCCAAGGCGACATTCAGGGCGATAACGCCATAAATGCGGCGAACCCGCCAAAGTGGCAGGAGGATCGCTCTTTCCCAATGCAACCCTAAAGGATCTAGTTTCAGTTTTGAAAATAAGGTACTACACTTATCAAAGCAGGTGATTAGTTATTAGTTTATGAGGGGAGGGCTTATTAAAAAATAAATGAAATTTAAAAAATTTTATGAATTATGTTTTTCTTTGCCGAGTCGTTCGATATTATTCTTTATTTTTACGACTCATATGGGATAACTAGTATTTTACATACATTGTTTTTTAAGTGTTTATATCATGTTTCAGTCACACATCACGCATTAATTTCGTATCGTGCAATTTTGAATAGTTTTTAAGTTTTATCTTACATAAGAAGTAACAGGCTGTACTCAAGTAAGGGGTAAGTTCCTATTATATTATTATTTTATCATTTCATTTCGATTTTTTTCATTTCGACTGAGTGTTCTTGAGTGCTTTTATTTAAAAATTATTGTATGTCGTGTTTAATCTTGGGTATTGTATCTTGGGTTAGTTTAATTTTACCCAGTTTTTTTTTCAAAATAATTTTCACTAAATTACTGCATACAAGCTAACTTGTAAAAACTTGCATCTGTAATTTTTTTTTTGCTTAACATTAAAAAACTACAACTTTAAGCTTTTCACGTTAACAAGCCTGAAAACATCAACACGAATTACGTTATTGTTTTCGTATTGCGAACGGAGCACGGAAACTCAAAAACGCCAACTCAATACGAGGGACGAAATTGAGAAATCGTTAGGATAGTGATTAGTAAAGGAATCTGGTTTCGAAGTAAAAAGATGGAATTAGATAAAATCGTTAACGTTGCGAGTGGTTTGCGTTTTCACGGATAGATAGTTATTAAGTGGACAAAAAAGCAAGGCTTCGTAATATTTTTCAATCAATCCGTTAAACCATAAAACTAAAGAAAATCCGTAAATATTACAAAAAATCCGTAAATTTTCTCAAGTTTGTTACTATAATTTATGTGTTAAAATGTCATTAGGGTTGTTTTTTTAAGTGCTTGTTTTCATCTCTTTCTTGTTAGCGGTGGAAAACTACTCGAAAGCGCGGCCATTTTTTTCTTGGCGATTTCTGGAAACTGCGGTTTGGCGCAGTTTAACCAAATTTAACAGATGAGCGCCCGTCCAGCTTATTCGCCGGCGAATCCGAAAAAAACTCAAAAAAAGCCAACTCTATACGAGGGACAAAATTGAGAAATCGTAAGGACAGGGATTAGCAGAGGAATCTAGATTTGAAGTAAAAAGATGAGATTAGAGAAAATCTTTACATTGCGAGTGGTTTGCGTTTTCACGGATAGTTATTAAGTGGACTAAACAGCAAAATTCGTAATATTTTTCAATCAATCCGTTAAACCATAAAACTAAAGGAAATCCGTAAATATTAAAAAAAAAATCCGTAAATGTTGGCAAGTTTGTTACTATATAATATGTCATTAGTGTTGTCTTTTTAAGTGATTGTTTTCATCTCTTTCTTTCATCTCTTTCGTTTTCATCTTAGCGGTGGAGAAATACCCGAAAGCGCGGCCATTTTTTTCTTGGCGATTTCTTGAAACTGCGGTTTGGCGCAGTTTGGCGAAAAAATTTCGCCTTGGCGAGAGTGGCACCGGTCTCTAAATTTTTACCAATTATAAATACTAAGCGTCACGATTTATTAACTGATAACATAATTTGCTTTATAATATTGATGGCTAAGATAATAGTTTACGTTTTGATACAAGTTTTTGGTTTTGTAAAGGTAATAAATATTGGGATAAACAATTTTCCTAACCTATAAGCCATCAATAACAAAACAACGAGATTGAAAATAAAGGATGTAAAACATTAAAATTAGCATCAAAAATAGTTTGTACTTACCGATGGAAGCTATGTTCTTAATTTTCAAAACCTGCTTGTTCTTGCAATTATATGCAACGCAGCAGTGAACCATATTTCTGAAGCACAGGACCACAGACCTCCAGGAATCATACGCCCAACAAAATGGATGCCAAAAGTTTCAACTGGTCGCATTTTTATCGGGGCGTTGCCATACGAGCAGTCCATCCAGTTAGTATATATATCTATGTGTTTATCGCATTTCCATGGAGATTATTTTAACAACAATGCCATTCCATGAAACTTTTTATTTAAAAATTAAACACTCAAATAAAATTATTTTAAACTATATTTACCAGTTTTAAAATTTAAATTTCCTTGAAATATATTTTTAGATCATTAAATATGATTTTTAAATAGACATATATAGTTTTTCTTTTAATAATTTTTTATTTGCATTATGTTTTTTTTCGTAACATTGGGATAAGCATATCTCTTTTTGAGCAGAAATAAAGCTTTTTCAGCAAAATGTAAACAAAACGCTTTCCGAAGAAGCAGGCGAAATCTGATGCACTATGCGGACTACACCGGCGCTGACAAATTCTGAGAGCAGATTTCCGATAATCGGAAATCTGAATCTGATTTCGGAATCTGAAAACCTGCCACACTATGCGCGTACCCTAGAAAAGATTTTACGCAAGTTTGAACTAACCATAAATTCAATTTAAAATATTTAAAAATATCCAGTCCTTAGAAAAAAGTTGAAAATATTTTCCAGGTATTAGGTTAACTTAAAAAGCTAGTGACCCAAATCAGCATCAAACTCCGAAACTATTGTATAATTGCATAATATTCAAACGTTATTTTGAAGATTAATTTGTGAAACGGGTGGGTATCTTATGAAGATTTGAAATAAATTATTGTTATTTTTTCACCCAGTTGCACATTCATTTCCACTAATTTATACCTTATAAATCATTTTAACAATTTAGTTTTGTACTCTACTTTATTTGGATTTAGAGCATAGCATGTGTAAAGTATATAGTAACATCCTATACATCGCTGCACTCTTTTTATTTAATTAAAAAAGGATAAAAAATACGTTTTGAACGAAATGATAAGGATTGCAGAAAAAGCAAAGTACCTGGAAACACAATTATTTTTTATTATCAGCCATGTTTAAAATTGACGTTAATAATGAATTCCAAACAAGTAAAAGCTTTGGGAATTTCTCAGGTTTTAATTTCCAATCTAGAAACAAATCACGCTCTATTCAAATATATATTTTAAATTAGTAGTACAATCTAGAATTGGAGAATAATTTAATATTTAATCGTTAAGTCTGCAATAAGAAAGTTCTATCATCCTTTAAAATCGTATTTTATCCCTTTAATTATAAATTGAATTTATTAATGCTTTTATTTATAAAAAGGCACATAACCAATCTCTCCTAAAGCAATTAATTAAATTTGGTAGGAAGTAAACTGTATATTTTCTCTCTTATCCAAAAGATAAATTCATTCTATAATTATTTTCCAATGTGACTGATTTTTTAACAAAATTAATTTTGGAAATGAAAAACTTCCGTCCCTAGAAACTGAATGAATAAAGCCAGTCTTTTCTTCTTTCCGGTACCACGCTTTAATGAAATTTCCTTAATTGAAAATAAATGTGAGTAATCCGATTAAACAGAATTATCTGTAATGGCTGGGGAGTGATACAGGAGAATTATTGAGTTCCTTCTCTCTGTACGCAGGAAGAAAAAAAAATCTTCTAATTTATACATGTACCTGAGAAAACCTGCTTCCTCTCATGAAATTAGTAATGAATTTTACACAGTAGACTCTATTAACCAGGATGGTTGGGAAATAACTTTTCATGGATTATCCAAAATCCCAAATAATAATCGAAATCATACAAATTTTGATGAAAGGCTTTGAAAATGTGATAGAACTCGGGAACTTATAACTAATTCAATTATTACAAAGGAAACAGGAAAAACACTTTATGCAATTTAGATTTACTCACAAAAAGGTATTAGTGTTTTGTGAAGAATGAAAAACTCTATTTTTAGTTTTTTAGTCTTTGGCTGAAAGGTTCCATTACCATTGAATGGGTTGAAAATAAGGCTTCCCGCACATTCCAGAGCGCTCTAAGTTTCTATTTTTTTTTTACTTTTCCATTGGTTTTATATCAGAAAACCCGACTAGTAAACCCAAAACTCTAGATTAGATTTTTTGTTTGATAACATTATATTGTTTCACTATTTGCCCATTCCTATCTATACAACAGTTTTTATTTCTCTTCCTTTCAGGTTTTATTGGGATCTCCTGATGCTTCTGGTGCTAGTGACCAATTTGATAGTTCTTCCGGTAGCTATTTCTTTTTTCAATGACGATCTGTCTACACGGTGGATTGCCTTCAACTGTCTTTCGGACACTCTCTTCCTTTTAGATATCGTGGTAAATTTCAGAACGGGTAAGTTTCTCTCTTATCTTCTCTCTATTTTATTTTAGTCTTACCTACACTAAGGATTTCTTTGGGGATAAATGAGAAGTTAAACACTCAAGTTTCGTTTTTAACACCTCGACCATTATGGGGTTACCACTTTCTCATCAGACAAAGAGGTAATGTACAAAGAGTCTCAAAAATGAGCTCAAACCATTTTAATCTTGATCCGTATGAAATGGTGAATTGTAAATTTTAAACAACCTGAAAACATAATTGACTGCTGACCCGTTTTGTCTAAATCGAATTCATAAAAACGATTTAAAAAAGTTTTAGATTATTTAAAAACTTATTATCGAATCATGTTTTCTTGTTTAAGAGAAAATATTCTAAAAAGAAAAGATTCAAAGAGAATAGTAGAAATTTTCCAAGAAAAAATTTTATTCATTAGGTATTTAAAAAAATATATATATAATTATTACTATAATAATTATGTTTCCGAGTTTTTCGTCCAAAGATATAGGAAAATAGTCCATTAATGTGAACTTATCTTTTGTCACAAAGTAATACACAAACCCCACTTTAAATATAAAAATGAAATTTCTAACAATATAAATGTAAATTACAACAAAAATTGTCAATATCAGATATCAGTACTAATGATCGCTTTGAGCCATGTTCGAAAAAAAAACCCAATCTGATGAGAGTTTTTGACCATCTTATTCTACAGTTTTCCTTATTAACATAACAGAGAAAATATGATACCTTGAGCGTTTGCTTTGTTTTTAGGGAATTCAGGGTAAGCCGGGCGCAAGTGTCGAGTTTTTTGATAACTCGCTAAAAATAACCAAATATAAGAATAAAACACCATTAAAATATCTCAACTAGCAGTGATTCTTTGAATTTTGAAATATTTTCGTCTCGTGTTTATTTTTGTCCCTTTTAACCTGCAGATAAATGCTTATAAGTTATTATATGAAAGAATTTATACCAAATTTTATATATATTAAAAAAAACTAAATTTTCTCTTCATAACATAGAGCCGGTTCTTGATTTCTTTTCTTAAAGCGGTTTGACTAAAGCGAAAGCAATATAAATTCTTAGACGCTGCACCAGCTGTTTCACATTTTCTAAATCTAAATTAAGTTTTTCAGATGGGAAATAAGTAAAATCTAACATATTTTGAAAATAAATGAAGACTTATTTTGATGTTTATTACATTTCTATTCATCTCCCGATAAGTTACTGTTTTTTTTTCATAGTATTAAAATATTTAACTATTAACTTTCAGCATCTAACTTTTAAAGAAAGGTCTTTCTCCCAGATCATTTGAAATCTTTTTTAAGGCTTTTGGAGTTTTTTTAGAAAGCTATTTTGTGAAAGAAATTATTTACGCATTAAAAAAGTACTACTATATTGCTTTTATATTATACAGGCACTTCTTAAAAATTGAAAATATAAATCTTATGATGTAAATATAAATAATTTCTGATTTTTTCTAACTTTTGTTTAAGAAAAATAAATGTTTCTCATTAGTTGAACTACATCCCTCACAAGTAAGAGTTTAATACTTAATAGTTTGATTAGGTTATATAAAACATAACTGATGACTCAAACGAATTTTTCATACTCTTTCTTTAAGATTTTATGTTTTGTGATAGAAATTTAATATTTTATAAGAAAAACTGACATTACTCCTAAGAATTTGAATACTTACGCTCTTTACATTATTGTGCGTGACAACGCCTTCAATTATTCTGTATGTCCATAAAAATTTCGCTCAAGTTTTATTATTTCAGCAATTCAGGAAAAAAGCACGCTATCTTAATTAATCAGCTCTTATTTCTGTCTATGAAACCAGGAGGAGAATACTATTCCAACAATCTTGAAAAAAAAAAATAGCTGACTCACGATTATTCAATTCACGCGTGAACGATGGCATCATAATTAAAAGATCAAGAATGGCAACACGCGTCTCTCTTTCCCGGCATGCACTCTGACTGGAGTAAGTGATCCTTGATGAGGAATTTAATGAGCTCATTTGCATAATTAGACTGCCAACAAGTAAATGAGTGCAACCAGTATTACCTGTAGAAATTGTTACTGAGGTGAGGCGTTTCTGTGTTTGAGAGGCCTGGGTTCCCAAGTCCCTACAGTCGAATTCACATCAGTCCACAGCCTACTTCAGTTTCTGAAACAAGTCGAACGTAGATAATTTTCTCTTTTCTTAATTAGAAGGCTTATAGGGGGTATTCGAAAATTACTTGCGTAGGAAAATAATGTGACAACAAAAGAGCGATAGTTGGGGTTAGAAACTCTTCTTCGCTATAAGAATGATTGATTTTTTTTATTTATTCTTATTATTTGCTACTTTCAAAAAAAAAAAAAAATTGTTGTTGTTGTTGTAGTGTCCTTGGAGATTAGATGTAGTGGTGCGTTTGGATTAGTTTTGCTATGACGACTGCGCTGATTCTGAAGATAAGTCTTCTGGGCAATCAAAGTCATGTTTGGGTGTGAGTTCAACGTCTTGACAATTACTGCATTTTTGATAATTCTTAGTTCCATCAAAAGAGATTTTCATGTTCTTGGGATGTTTCATCCTGAGCCTTATAATTGTGGTTGCAGTTTTTCTGTCAATATCTAGTAGTGTGATTTGATTTTTAGTTTTTACTGTTGAAGGGGTTCTAAGTTTAAGTTTGGCCAGAGCATTGGCATCTGCTAAAGAAGTGTGGATGATACTCTGATTCTGACATCTTCCAGAATTGGACAAAGAATCAGCTTTGTCTTTGAACTCCAGGTCGTAATGTGAAGGAATCCATTGGAGGATGCACTTTTCTCAATTTTAAATATTTGTACTTCAAGATTTTATTTATTTGGACCATATTGAGCGAACCATAGTTGGACACTCTAAAATCCTTCAACTTCAGTATAGTACCTATATAGAGTCAAGACCTACCTAGAGAAATAAAAGAAAGCTGGTGAAAGAGATAAAGAAGAAAGAGTGGTTAAACCCAAAGAGAAGGAAATGGAGGGGCGAAAAAATGTTTTGAGATTGACATATAAACGTGATAACAATGACTAATGAACGTGATAACAATTACTAATGAATGTGAGAAAGACATTCTCTTCTCATTTACTCTCTATATTCATTGTTGCGTCTATCTCTGTATTCTCTGAATTTTTTTCTTCTCTCATTCACTTACATTCAAGTTTTCTTTTATTTCCATTTCTTTCTCTTTTTTCATTTTATCCAAGTCTTTCCAATACCTCAATTTAAAACAATGCTCTGAATTACTTGAGGTACTCTAATACTGAAGATTAAGAATTTTCCATGTTGTGACTTTTTGCTTAAAACCAGTGGTATATTTTATTTTAGACATATAGGTATTTATCAAAACATAATAAATGAAACTGATTTAATGATAAGATTTAGTTTCTTTACCTATATTGATATAAACAATAGAAAAGATAAAAAAAGAGCAAATTAAAATTAAGATAATCATATCATGCATACTTACGAGATGAGAGAAATAAAGAGCACAAAATAACGTGCACAAAATTAGGCAAAAAAAAACTGGAAAGATGGAAATAGATTCTTGAAGAATTAATAGAGAAAACAATATGATACCACAGTAAACCAGCATTTCTACTATCGCTTAGAACTCAATGATGACAAACCAATCACGTAGATTGGTCAAGTGTTTTACCATATTTTCGTTAAAGTTTAGCTTTAAAATTTTCTATTAGTTAAGTCCATGTTCTAGGTTTTCAAACATTTTTACCACCCATCAAATGATAAAGCACCGAGAAAAGCGTTTTCCTCCAGGGGGAAAATTTAACACTTGAATGACCACCTTGTGAAACATTTTAGTAGGTACTAATCAATGTAAAGTTTTTAGTAAGTAATTAAATTATACCCTAAAATATTAATTAGTAGGGAAATTAAAAATTAAATATGTTTTTATAAAAGGTATTTTACAAAGATCTCTGTCAAAAAGCGGGATATTTTTTTAAATTTGGAATTGCGACACCGTTTAGCCTAATATTTAATTACAAAGTTAATAGAACAATTTGTGTTTGTTGTTTATGGACTTCCCCTTTTGATGTTATAGAGGAAAAATCAATAAAAGGTCTAAAAAAAAAAAATCCAAATCCTGAAATATAATTAGATGGGTTCACCAAAAAGAAATTCCTAATGACGTTGAAGTATTCGTTAGGAAAAAAAACCTCGCGTATTACTCTCATTAACTAATAAGGGTGGAGTATGTTTTGGGGGTTAATTAATGTTTTAATGACATCAAGTACTTAGCTTGCATTTTTGTGTATTAATAAAAAATAAATTCTGTTTTTTTTTTTATCTGACACAAATTTCGGGGTTTTTTCAATTCTCAAAGCACTGAATATTGAGCCTTGGTAGGACCATATTTTTTTTTATATTTAATGGAAATATTCCGATATAGGATAGATAGGGGAGCAAAAAAGTAATAGAAGAACTAGGAGGTTGTTCGCAGCATTAGTTTAGATAAGCTTTAGGAATATATGATCAAACTGTTATATTGTTAGCTCTTACCACCTACTTAAAACATAGTTTTAATGGGGAGTATAGAGTTATTAAACAGGGTGTCTCAAAAGATAATACACCCCCTTAGTTCGCCACTTTAATTTTTGAACCCCTACAGATATAGTAATAAAAGTTGTGTTTAGGTAAAGTGCCCATGCGCTTTCGGTGCAAGAAATTGCAACGCCTTCTAGCGACAATGTTAGGAGTTATAATTTTTATTTTGAAATCTTTTGGAGATTTGCTAAATTATAGTCAGCTCATAGTTGTTGAGCAACAACGATTCAGTTCGAAAATACACATTGTGCAGAGATGCCTTGAATAAAACCCCTAAAACGTACGCTCAATTAGGTAGAATTTCCCCAAGGTTTTATCTCGTTCTTTTTTTACGATCTAAGAATACTTTTAGAGATTTACCTAAGTCATAAAAATTAAAATTTCTCATTTTCGCGTTATGAGGAACGTTTTAGGGGGTTAGGGGTTTTTCCAGACACACACACATATTATAGTCAGGCTTACTATACGTCCGGGATTACACCGTACAGTCCGGGGAAATGGCTCAAAAATGTCCGGGGTTTCATAGATTTAAGATTTGCGAGGCCTTTTTATGAAAAAAACTCTGACCAAGATGCATGAAATTGCGTTGTTTTACTTTTTATCCTTATGAATGCAGAACTTACTTGCTTTGAATTTTATGATGAAATTAAGTCAAACAATTTTTTTTTTGAAAATAGTTATTTCAAGTGAAAAGTACAAATTAAAAATACAGTGTAATATTTTTATTTAATGTTTTTAAGTTCGAATGTTTTTTATTCTTACTTAGTTTTTAATCTTTGATGAATTGATGGCACTTAATAAGTAATTTCAAAAATATGTCCTGGGTTGGACCCAAGAAAATGTGATAAGCTTAATTATAGTGCAACTTCGACTCTTTGAAAATCTCTAATTCAAAGTAGTAGATAATTCAGAATTGCCTCATACTTCCTATTAATACAATTTTGTATTAATATTTTTGTTCTCGAAACTTGGGAAATTTCAAACTTTTCAGTGATTGTTCTGTACCGTGTTCAACCTCTTTGTTTCAGGTATTATGCAGCAGGACAACTCGGAGCAGGTCATCCTGGATCCAAAAGAGATCGCGCGCACCTACATCCGCACGTGGTTCTTCCTGGACCTGCTCAGCTCCATCCCCTTCGACTACATCTTTCTCATCTTTAACCAGGGGTACGGCGACAACTACCAGCTGCTGCACGCGGGCCGAGCGCTGAGGATCCTGCGCTTCGCGAAAATGCTCTCCCTCCTTAGGTTGCTCAGGTTATCGAGGCTGGTGAGGTACGTCAGTCAGTGGGAAGAAGTCTATGTGAGTATACTACTATTGGAGCATCCTCTTTTTTTAAACAATACACAAACTATTGACGTTTCCTGACCCTATGACGTCACTAGCAAACAGAGTAGTTTACAGCGCGGTGTCTGAATTTGGAGTGAACGTCAATTCAAAAATACGATTATTTTGTTAAACCCATGTATATATCTAGCGTCTTTTTATCACGATTTGTGTACTCCTCCTAGCAACCCAACAGGCTTTCTGTTTACGTAGTTTCTGCTTCCGCGTACTGACGTCATAGGGTCAGGAAACGTTGTTGTAGAGTATAGTCAATTACTCTCACGGAGCAATGTAAAATTCAGGTCCATTACAAGACTCTTGGTTTTGAGGGGTTGGTAGGGCTCGCAACGAATCCTCGGGCTTTACTCAGGCCTCACAAACTAGGTGGAGAGCAGCTCTTTTTGAATACTTAAAGATAAAGTTTCAATCTCAATGTCGTTTTCGGTGTAGACTTTTAAAATATGTGATGAAAAATATAATACCTACGGGAGCCTAAACCTACGGGATACAATACCTACGGGAGTAAACGGGAGCCAGTGGGTTTTCCTCAGAAAATGTTTGACAGTTTAACATTTAAAAGAATAATTTTAACTATTTTTTGGACATTTGTGACCCCTTGGCAGACTTCCGGGGGGTACCGAACCGTGTAGTACTCCACAAATTTTTAAGTATAAAAATTGGATAAATATGTAATAATAAATAAATAAATAGGTAGGATTTTTTTCCTTTATGATTAACTTTATTTCAAGGGTACATCAGATGAATTAGATAGTTTGAAATGTTTAAAGAAATACTTGACCAAGAGTTTCCAAGCACGTTTGGATTTTTAGAATAAAATAAAAACATGCCGATGAATAATACTTGATGAAAAAAAAAAATACATTGCCGCTATATCCACTTAATCTATATTTAATTTCCTTTTTTACTATCTTTCTAACATTTTTCGTCCAAAGTACAAGTTTTTATAAGTCCCATCGATTTTGGTATCCAAGATTGACCTGTCTGTCGGATGAAAGTCGTTAATTTTACTACTTTTCTCTCATGTTGGAAGGAAGGCTGTCAAACCACAGGAACCTCCTACTCTTTGTGCTCAAAATCACCTCCTCTCCCTTAAAAGGGATACCTCCCGAAATAAATCACCACATTTTCGTCCCTTCGGAGAATAGTTCATCCATTCAAGGGGTGTGAGATATGATCCTTCTTTTCGAAAAGCGAGAGCACGTGACCTCCCCACAAAGACACTTATTAATCTGCAACCTTATTAAGTGAAGGGATTGTGTGGCAGTCGAGCACGTACGAAACTGTCACCTTGACTTATATTCATGATCCAAAAGAGCATCCTACTTAAAATTATCTCTATGAGGTTTCGCTTTGGTCATCTTTTCTTCTTTCAAGGTATGTAGTGGTACAAAACGTACGCTATGTAAAGTATTTACAAAACTTATTAAGTATATTAAATTTAAAAGTATTTGGACACCAATGGAATCGACAATTTCTGCATTGAAAGTTTTCTGTAAGAGCGCCTATGTTGCTCATATCAAAATCAAATTATGCCAAGACCTAGTGGACTATGAGGCGGTGCCCATCTCCGTTTCATTAGCCTTCGCACCTGGAGTGCTTTTTTCTTAGATTGTGCCCAGGTCGAGTGGCTAGCCCAACGCACTACCCCTAGTTGATTCCCCAAGCGTACTTGGTGCTCATTTTATCGACCCACCGGGGGGGATGAAGGGACCCATGACCAGTTATCCAAACTGAACATGGGTGAATATGAACATGGGTGGGTAATGCTCGTAGCCAGATGCGCTAACCTCTACACCACCACGGCGCGTGGATTGCTTTTACAGAGGCATTTATTGAACTTTTGATTTGACTTTAACATTGCTACACGAAATAAAAAATAAACCAAAATCAATGTTCATCCCAAAATTTTTAATTTTGATTTGAGCCTCAGTCATTCTGAACTTCAAATAGTAGGCGGAAAATTAATACTCAAGCAACACCATATCGATAGCATAGCAAAGCAATAGTACATAAAATATCGATATCCCATAACTAATTTTATCCAACCTCCTTTTAAGCAACTTATTACGCATTAGCGTATCACCCATTACATAGAGCATTAATCCCGAAGCTTTAGAAGGTCGTCAAAACTTTTTCCCATCTTCACTTTAAACGAGATTCTTTGAATGGAAGGCGTCCTATAATTTAGGAGGAGAGACATTAACGCCTAATCTTCCAAGGTCTGTTTTCCCGTTTTCTATAACGACTTGCTTAATCCGGAAAGCTTAATTTTCTTACGGATGAATTTAGACATCATAAAAGTTCAAGTGATACGATATTGTCAAACCTTGTCAATGGCTCTTTCCCTTCATTTCAATATCATACTAGTAACGAACACAATTTGGAAGGAATTAAAAATGTATTTCCGTTATTAGTGTATAAGCTTATCAACTTACAAATTGTATTAAAGGTAGGTTTCTGAAGATAAAATAAATATCCTATTTTCTAAAAAGTCATTAATATAAAACTATTAAAAGTTTAAGCGATTTTTTACAGATAAGTTAAAGAAATAATTTTAGTCTGGTATCTTTTTGTGCTGAAACGAAACGTGTGCTGGACGAAAACATTAGATTCATATGCTAATAGGAAATAAATTTACTTCCCTTTTTTAACCTTAGACTGACAGAGTAAGAATTTTACTAAATCAATAATACACTAATAATGTAACAGTATTTGTAGGAATAAGCCTAACCATTTGGAAATATGGCAGTATATGCTTTACTCTATCAGAAAAACCTCCTATTTTCAGATTAAAATTTGTTTACCTGAATTTATATTTTTTTCATATTATACTTGCTTTCATGGTAAAAACGCCAACAACACCAATATCTTATATTTAAGTTTGGAATTTCCTCCGGTGTGAAATGTAGCCCAAGCGACGATTTTCTACGACGGCTTAAATTTTCCTCTCTGAAAATGCTTCATCAACAGAAATTTCTATAGCTGACACCTTTAAGAGTGCTCTTAAAAACAGCAAATAACACCCACACTCATCTCGAAAGAAATCGGCTGCGTTTCTCTCAGAACACCCCCACTCTTAACAATGAGATACAGTAGTTTCTGCAGAATACAGATGAACCCAAGGATTTACACACCCGTCTACGGTGTCGCTCTTCGATGGCCAAAGACGCGAAAAATCCGTTGAAGGAAAAAATACGTTGAAAAAAGAAGCAGAGAGCTCAGAAGGGCTTTATGCCTATAGAAAGAATTCCGTGTGAAGCCATTTAGAGATTTCTTATAAAAGCCGTGTAAAACAGTTTAGAGAGTGCTTTCTTGGGGCTTTGATAACTCAAAGAATTCGCTTAGTTTTCGAAACACTGGCTACAGATAGGTCAATCACTGAAAACGTTTATCTTTAATCATGGAACAACATCTTTTGTGTGTTTATATTTGACATGACTTTGTTCAAGATCACTTCTTATCATTTTCATTTAGTTTGAGAAATTAATATTATAAGATCAGTTAGAATCATCCGTTCAAGGTTGTCGATTTTAAAATCTTTTAACTTTTGCTACCACATATTATAGACTTTATATAAATTCAATGTTTGTTATAGGATCCTAATGCTTGCATTTCGATCATGTTCCCCAGCCAAATAAATTCGCAAAAATCAAATATTCTTTCTACCTTTACCAACAAATGCAAAACTTTTTGAGTTTTTTTTATCTTGAAATGGAAATATTTAAAGCTATTACCAGAATTATTTTACCCTGATCTACTTCCCAAGACATAGACTTTTTTTCTGGAAAGAAATGACCTAATGACGATCGTGCAGGTTTTCTAATGTTTTATGGGGGGTTTCCTTTTTTATTACTCAGGAAGTCTTAATGTAGGGGAGTAATGTGTTCCACAAGATCAAGTTATCCATTAAAAAAAGAAGTTACAAACTCGAAATCTATTATCCAGAATAGTTTTTCCTCTAGAAAGGAAATATCCCTTCTGGAGTAATTTCATAAATTTTAGTCTCTTATGTGGGTGTGGTTTTAAGTAACTCAAATTCAGTTTATTTCACTATTTTTCTTTTCATATTTAATTTTTTCTTATTATTCATGTTTTTCTCTGCTTTTGTAAAAGATCTTACTTCAAACAAAGTATTTCCAATTTAATTCAATATTTATTCTCTCACCACACTTTCTTAATCTGAACATATTAAATGCGCTCAAAAATTATAAAACCAAACTCACACATGTGTAATTAGGTATCATATTACAAAACAGACCATGATTAGTATCCAAGAAAATATATATAGGAATATAATTTTTTTATCTTTCATTTCCCGAATTTCTCTCTTCCACTCAATACCTCTTAGACAAAAAAAATCCCATCCCGCTGTATTATACCAATCATCCAGCAAATTTTAGTATATATTTATGAATAGTATTGATTAATAGTAGTATCTTATACTATACACAACTTAAATAACTTATAGTAGTTATTAATTTAAATTCGTATTTTTTGCCTATGATAAGTGATAAACACAAGAGTGGGCCTCAAATTATTTAGAATTATTTTAAATGCCATAATATAATTTGTTTGTTTATTTTGTATGGGAAAATATTGTAGCAGAACTTACTGACAACCTAAGCGCACTCAGGTAAGGGCTGCTGTTAAATGTGTTGGTGTTCACATTGCATTTAATTTGAGATTTGATGAGTATAAAAATTATTTAAAATTCAACATCAAAGAGCCCTCTACTAATATATCAACGTCTTTATATTTCTTCGTCAAAACCGCATGAATTTTTGTTGTTTTGTGGAAATTGTTGTTTTGTGTTGTTTGTTAGTGTGTATGTTTTATTGTTGTTGTGTCGTGAATTATGTAACTTGTCTGCAAAAGATAGATGGTTCTATCTCCTGATGGGATAGATGGGTGTAAAAATACTTTTTTTTACCTTTGTTTAAATGAATTTTGAAAGGATAAATGCATTCTCCTTCAGAATATCTTGTTTTAGGATAATTTTAACTAAGTAGTACACTAACTAAAAAAAATTGCATAAACAAGGGGGAGGGTTCTAAATTCATTCTTTACAAGAGCAAGGGTGTTAAATGTTTTAGCCTCCCTCAGACAAACTTTAAGAACTTTCAACTGTAGTGAATGTCAGTAACAGTGTTTTTATCAGACTCTATGACAAAGTTCTCAACTTAATTACGCTTTCATTAGATCTATGACATTAAGCCACGTCTAACTTTAATATTTTAATTTATGTTATTATGCAACTAAAACTTTCACAACTAAAAATAAATGGTTGAACAGTTCGTCATAGTTTTTAGTAAATAATTTTTTCTCTCACAAACAATATTTTTACGTTTATCAGTTACGTATTAGAACTTCTATGAAACTGCAGTAATGAACATTTCAACAGTTTCAATTCTGAGTTAATTACTGTTTGGAGAATCCAAATAAAATATAAAGACAGGAATATTTAAATAGCGAAAAAGATTACTTTCCCTTAAACAAATTGCAACGAAATCTTTTCCACAAGATATTAGCACAAATGTAATTAACTCTTCCAAAAAAAAAAAAAACCTAGCACTCACAAACTATGTCTTTAAAAAAAGCTTACCAAATGTTGAAACATCGGTTTTGGATCAATGGTAGTTACCAAACTCTGCAGATTCGAAGGTTTTTGCGTAGTACCAAACAGAATGTAGCCACGCTTACGAAAGTAATACAGGGTACGGATATTTTAAACAAAATACTGTTCTCATTCAAAAAACAATTCATTTAAAATATGCATGTGCTGATTGTTTGGTGTAGAACTTTCTTTAATAGCACTGCTTTGCTTTGTGCACCGCTTCTACTGTACCTTTTCCGTATTACATATTGCTCTTTCCCCACTTACACACTTCAAAGAAAAACTATAGGTTAAAAAAATAAAGTTAATAAAAATATTCTTTATAAGAATTTTGCAAAACAAAAAAAAATAATGAAATTGTTAGTTAAATTTTAATGATTAACAGTAAATTTAGACTTACATGAGCAGTACTCAAAGTTTTTAATGTAGTCTTAAGAACCAAGGAATTCCTGAATAGTTTTTCAGTAGTAATTAAATACTTAAGTAATTTATAATAACTATCACACAAGAGAAAATCAAATGCCTACGTTTCAAATTGCATATCAAGAGTTACATTATTTGGCGAACGCAACCTAGTGTAGAGGTAGAACCTAGAGGTAGAGTGTAGGCGATGTATTGATGATATACCTCCCTCTTTGCAGATGCACAACTTGGCCTCGCTCACCCAAAGTACGGGACCTCTCAGCTATTGTTTCGAATTTTGCGGGGAATCGTTTGCTTTAAAGGTGCGTAACTACCTAAAGGGGTACGGAGTGAAACTGGATTAGACTGTGCGGAACTCCGGCTTCTTTCAAAAGCTGCGCAATTACAGTTCGTCCATTCTGCTAACGGTGACTATACAGTTGTGAAATGAAAGGATGATTTTGCAACAATATTTTCGTATATGCAACGAATCACTCTTTGGCACAACAAACATTATTCACCACTGAATAAGTGAAAAAATTTATTCTCCATACACCGTTTATTCGAATGTATGACAATATTAAACGAATTCATCAGATCATCGGTGAGGATTGCTTCACTGACGTTTTAGGTAGCTAATAAGCAAAAATTTTAGTGGACGAAGATAAAAAAAATTTGATGAAATACCTCGCTGTGTAATCCAGTTTTACCCATATTTCACTCTAATTAGTTAGGAAACAATATCAGAATACCAACAAAAGAGATTGCAGGACCTCTTTTCTATGCTATGTGTTGAATGATTGCATGCCAAAGCACTTTGTTCGAAATGTTTAAATGTGTTTTCTCTTTAGAAAATTAATGTGTATTTTCAGCAAAATGCACTGCTAATTATTCAAAACACAACACCAAGAAGAACAAGTTATATCTGAGTCAATGTTATTTCCTTTGACATAGTATCAATTTTGAAGAGTTTTTTAAGATTAAGTGTATTGGGGAATGGAAGCTTGGAAGCCCATGCTGCCCCCCTAGTTCTCACGAAGTCAAGTTCATTCTATGTACATGAGAGTGTTGAATGTCAGAATAGGCGTTTTAAAATATATTCAATTAAATTAAGAACAAATTCATTTCTGGATAGTTAGAAATAAATCATTCCAAATGGTTACAATTTGTTAAAGGTTAGGGGAGAGTAGCTCAAGCGTGTACTCTAACATTTAAAGCTCAAAAATCTTAGTTATTGTTTGATTGAAATTACAAATTTGATTTTAAATAATTGCTATATCGAACTACAAAATAAAAATACACGATTGCGCAGGATAGTACCATATATTGATTTATTACTAAAAGTCAAAAACTCTTCTAAAAACCGCTTTGCCCTAGGATGAGTTTTTATTAAAGCGGGTAATCCGTTTGGGGCAAAGCGGGTAATAACTACAAACGAGACAAATCTTAACATAGAGGGATTTAGGATGAAGACCATAAGGGTTAATCTTAATACTTTTGTGGGTATTCTGTCCCTGATTAAACTGAAAACATTAATTACATTGAAAAAATAATGGATTATCTTTAAAAAGTTAGGGAGACGCATTAACCCCCATGACCTCCCGTAAATCCACCAGTTTGAAACAAATATCTTCTTGTCTTTGAATCTCTTTAAGGACTTTAAGAAACAATTTATTTCTGGGGTGATAGTTTAAAGTTTTGTTGGAATATTCAAATATCGAAATAATAAATTGATTTCTATTCAAGTAAAAAAAGTGCTCAATATCAGAAGCAAACGTGGTGTTTCAAAAGTCCGTTTCACTGCTTTTATTTGGAACCAATGTCTCCTAGGGTCATGAAAATAAGGTGTACATCTCAGTAAAGTGACCATGGGGAAGTGACCACGAGCCATTGAGACCTTTGAGGGACCATTGAGAAGACCTGCAGCGCCCCTAGAGGCAAAATAATAAAATTAAAAAAAACTAAAGGAGATAGAAAACCTTCAATGAGAAAATTGTTGGCAATATTATAAAAAACACACAGAACAAAAATCATGTAAATATATTATCAATATTCTAGGAGATATTAGCAAGTGAAAATAACACCTTCTCAGGCCTCAAAAAAAAGTTCGCAAATTTGTAAGCTTCTTTGATTTTTTAGTTAAAATTTTTTTTCATTTTGCTAAAAAAAACGCGAACAGTCTTCTTCTTCTTACTTATCTCTCTGATCTGAATCAGATCAGATCCATGAGGTTGTTCGCCTTAAAAATATCGAGGACAAAACAGGGTCTTCTTTTAAGATCCTCTCGCACCAAATTTACACATTCAATTAGGTGTTGTGCGGTGGCCTCTTCAACATTGCACTTGGTGCAAACAGGGAAGGTCCTGGTACCATTTGAAAACCTGAACGCGAACAGTACATGATAACACTGAAAAACTTGCAAACTTACGAACTTTTTCTTCTTCGAGACCTGAAAAAAAGGTTATTTTTACTTGCTAATATCTCTTCGAACATTGAAGATATTTTCATGAAATTTTAAATGAATTAAAAAAATTTTTTAATTAAAAAACATATTTTGTTCATGATTTTATGTACTCTTAAATCGGTCGCGCCCATCTTACCGAAATCCACTTTGCCGAAACGCCTTTTCTTTATCCTCTTCCCCCGAAATTCTCATGGTTACTTTATATCCTGTTTTCTCTTGA
Source organism: Tetragnatha montana (assembly GCA_963680715.1). NCBI lineage: Eukaryota > Metazoa > Arthropoda > Arachnida > Araneae > Tetragnathidae > Tetragnatha > Tetragnatha montana. The sequence continues at coordinate 31,245,916 of OY796675.1, forward strand.
AAATTCTGAAGATTACAAGAAGAAGTGATCCTCCTTAGGTATTATCCAAAAGGTATCAAATGTGCATGTAAATGTGCAATGTAAAAATGAGTAAGGGGGAGGACCCCCAGATTTGGACCCTCCCCTTTTGATTTGAAACAAGGATTATCTGAAAATAACTTTTCATACTGTAAGAAAGTTTCGCATTTCATTGATGATATATACTCAGAAAAGTCTTAGGTAAAAAAATTAGAGGCTAAAATACCTCTTGAAACAAAAGTCTGGTTACAGCCCTGCAAAAATGTTTCTCTCCCTGAGAATATTGTTTTCACAGATATAAGTTAAATTGCATGGCGGCCATCTTTAATCAGCCATTTTGGAATAAAGGGAACTTTGGGGACTTTTTAAGTTTGATTATACACATCATAAAGAGCTTATTCTGAAACTTTCCAACTTATTATAATTTAGTTCGCTATCAACCCCATTCATTCTAAATTTACTGGGCTATAGACTACCATCTTAGTAGTATTGTTATCTTTCCCTGTTCTTCAGAACGTACATCAAACATGTCTGGTCAGAGATTGGAAAACGTCTAGCCTAGAATTAAACACCTGACTAACCCACGGGTCAGCCAATCAATTTTAACTACATGAAGAGCCTACATGGGGCTTTATTTTCAATCAATTTTCTTTGATACTATGTCTAAAATCAGATATAAATTTGCTTATCATTGTCCTTCTTGGTAATGTGATTTTCAATAACCAGAAGAGTTTCAAACAGGATTGTTAACTAAATATTGTACCTAAATATATTTTTGAATTTCTTATAATTATGCATGTTCTTTTTCACACAAGATATTTATTATGAAAAAACAAAAATAGCTATTTTGAGAAATAATGAGTTAATATTTCTAAAGTTAAAATTGTTAGAATACTTTAATAATCCCTATTAGATAATACAAGATTTGCCATGTATATAAAAAATGTATCAAACATCCTCTGTTTAGTATCTTTAAATTTAAAAAATCTGCTAAACATATTAGAGTGAATAAATCATCTTTTAGATTATTAGGAAAATGGTTTTAGATCCATTAAAAAAATTACACTGTAAGACATAAATGTTTTCTCCTTAAAACACAATATTTTAAATGAAACCTTTTCTATATGGAATTGAATGTCTTTAATATGGATTTTAAAATGTAGCTTTTAATCTCTTCGGTGTTCAGCATTTGCTTGATAGATCCCTGCTTTGCACGTATATGTCTTGATATCTGAATGTTTTTTTTTAATTAAAGAATGAATTGTTTCCTTGGCTGTGCTAAGAAATACAAAATTTTTATGCACTTTTCTTCAAAGAGTACACATTGAAAGGATTTTAATCAAAACTGTGTAAGTGAAAATAGTTTTGCATTTTTTTTTTTTTTGCTGCCATTGCATTTCATTTCGTGATTGAGCTTTTAAGACATGTTGTATAATATTGGGGAATTTTAGTTCTTTGTCAAATTTTTACTGTCTTTTTAATAAAAAGGGTGGTTTTTTTACGTCTGAAGATTGTGTTACAGGTACAGGTTTTTTAGGAATTATTTATCGACAGCGTGTTAGAAATAAACTTTAATAAAACAAATTATTGAACTACAGAAATAAAAATCTGTAATACTTCAGTTTATATTGCAGTAATTAAAGCATTTTTACGTTCATTTAGTTCGTTCTTAAATAGTGTTGAAATGGTAAATTATTGGAATAAATCATGTAATAGTATTATGATACTGCATAAATAGATTGAAAATATTTTTTAATGTTTTTAACTACTATTTATCATAATAATAATAATTTTACTATTTTTATCACTATTATTATTTAAATATTATTTAAAACTATGATTTTTATTATTAACTGTTGGTTCGAGGTCTTGATAGAAAGTGAAAGTTTATTGAATAAGAAAGAATAAATTATGTATTTAATACCCTCTTGTGGTAAAATATAAACGCTTTGTAGTATTACTACCAACATTAACTACTATTATCATTTAATCTTAGTAGTATTTTCTAAATTATTAGTTTATGAGTTTATGGTTACACTTTTTTAAAATTTAAAAAAATGATCTGCAAAAGTTTAGTTTCACTCAAACATTACTCAAATAAACGTGCTGTTTTTTCGTATTGAACATTGAAAATCCATGCGTCCTTACAAATATTTGGCAGTCTTGTTCTGCCTACATTTCCCCAAAATTGATAAAAGTGTCGTTTTGAGGGATAGATCCTCCGCATGGGCATTTTCTTCTCGAAAGGAAGAATTCCATATTCAACGAGAAGTGAAATTTTGATAGTAAAAGATGGAAGGAATTTCGAAACGTATTGTCACTTTGAATGATGGGCAAATCAATGTATTTTAATGCAAAAGTGTCACAAAGCCGATTCATTTTAAATTTTTATTTATTGTGATTTGCACTCATCCCTTTATAACTTTGAAAAGCTTGACAGCTCGGGAGAAATAGGTAGAAATTTAATTAAAGATAATTTTTTTCACTATATCAATACTGATAATACAATAATATATATTATACAATGTCGCATCCATTATTGTTTCTATTGGATGAAAGTTCTTTTATATTTGAAATATTTTTGCGTTTGCAAAACATATATCTTTCTTAAGAAATGCCCTACTGTATTTTAATTATAAATGCATTCTACCACACACCTATAAAAAATTAAAGGAATAGCAGCCATTTTGTCATAATTTCGTTTTTAAACTGCATAAAGCAACTAAGTCAGAAAAAAAAGCAACCACGGATTGTAAAATTTGGCCTTTTTTGACTAATCAATGTAATTTTCTCTTAAACTGAAGACGAATAAACATTGATTTTTAATAACAGCAACAGTTTGCTAATTACAGAAATATACAGCCTCATGTTTAAAAAATATTTATTTACAAATTAGCTGTATGTTGTTGTTATGAAACCAGTAATAAGATCTAAATTCAATGAAAAAATTTTGAAAATTTTATTTAGTCTATAATTTAGTGAGGTAGACTAATCCAACAAGCACAATTAGTTTTTTTTTTAAAAGCAAATCCAGTTTGTCTTCAACTACTTTAATAGAACTATAACTTTACAGAATTTTAGTAGGACTATTTTTTAGAATACCATTAAATTCTCAGTTACTAAGTGTGTTATATTTTCAATTTAATACAACATATTGTAACTGAATGATTTATTTTTGTACGTCTTAATTTTTATACGATGTTGGCATACTTTTAATTTAAGTACCAGAAAACATCGATTTAGTTTAAAATATTCCCTGTAGCTATTAGGTTTACAATATGAAATCATGATAAAAAGTTATTCTTTTCTGCTTGATTCCTCTTTTGATATATTCAGTGACCTCAAACATTTTCCACCGTCAGTGATACATACAGCACTGAGCCCTTATTCAAGATGCTCCGGTGATAATTCTTGTGACTGCATGCCGCATTAGTGTCCCCAAGCTGCATTCCACTGCTTTGTTCATTACAGATGTTGCAACAAAGTCATTCTCGTCCATTTATTCTGAGACCGAATCGAGAATATTTGGGAGATTTCTCTCTAAAATAGCGCCTATTCAAACAGAGTAGAGTGGAGAGGGGTAAATGTGCTCTGTTAATATGAAAACTGGAAACACGAAAAACGAGCTTTTAAGAAGAATCTTAACATTTTTATTTCTTTCACACTTTTGTAATCAGGATTAAAACTTTTTTTTAATAGAATTTCCAAAAATTTTCATTGAGTTTCGTTAGGAATATTATTCAGATGTTCCTTCTTAAAGAAGTTCAAGTATATCAAGGAATATTATTTAAATGTTCCTTTCTAAGTTCCATAATTTTATTTACTATACTTCTTTAGCAAATATTTTAATTAAATTATCAAGACACACACATTAAGACATCAGACAAAATGAAGTCATTATTAAGACTCATCAGGCTATGTAATGGATACGTCGATCAATTTAACAAAATGATTTTTCATAAAAGGTCTGTTTAACTTGATTTCGCTAAAAGTCACTTAATAGCTTCTATGATAATAGAGAAATGTACTTAACTACCTTTCTTTTACATTTGGTTTATGAATATTAAACGCATTGGTTGACCACTCTTGCTGTTTTCAAATGTATAGTTTCACTGGTATGAATGAAACCTATTTTAGACTACCTTTACAAAAGCACTTACAGAAGGAGACATAGTTTACCTGTGGCCCCTAAAAGGTAACCAAAATTGAAACTTTTAAAATAGCATGCTTTAATTAATCATTATGTCTTTCCTCTTTGCAATTAGCGAAAATCAATTTATGGAATTGCGAACACTGTCAAGTATATGAACTCGTATTTCAACTGATGAACTCTCAGAGGGTCATTAAAGAGATGATTAATTAATATCTTTGGGCTAACGACGTGTTACGCTTCCCCAAAATCACTCCATCAGGTGGGCGTACTACATACCACTTAAACAGGGAGGAATAAATTTATCTTATAGTAATTACAGGCCTTCAGAGATTTTTCCAAATGTTTCTCACTATGATCTTGTTAGATTTCATGTTTAAGTAAATTCTCCTCACTAACACGGTAGGGTTTTGTAATAAACAGTAATAGCTGAAAGTAATTAACCTGGATTATCTAGTACGTCCGACTCATTATTTATGAATCAAAAATATCCTTTTTATAGTTTATTTTCTTACTAAGTATACATTTGTTATAGTTAAACGCATTAAGTTCAAAATAGGCTCTTTAAGCACCAGATGTATGTTTTGGAAAATATAAACCCAAATATTTTAATTGGTAATTTATTTATGCTAGTGGAATGTATGGTTATTATAGTTAAGATATCAAATTCATAACATGGAAAATATTGATGCATTCTGATTGTTTACGAGTTATAAAAATTGTTTACGAGTCTAATCATGAATTAAGCTAATCATATCTCCCTTTCAATCCATCCATTTATAAACAGCTATTTTTTGTGAGCTTTTTCAAAAGAGGAACCCCTTTCAATTCCCGGAAACTTTCATCTCCCCACGGATATATTTCCCTACTAACTCTTTTTTCAAAGTGACACTCAATTTCCTCACTCTGTCTAATAAATCAAGAACTTGGGACACTACAAATCGATAGCCCACATTCCTTGATGGACCGGGCAGAGGGCTTGTTAATAATTAAAGATGTCCTCTACAGGCGGCGCTGAATCGATGTCACCGCACGTGCTACTGAATAATGCATTCCAATGTGTCACAAGTGACTTACTAACCAATTACGTGTTCTTCAGCTGTCCGCTATGACTCAAATGGAACGTGCTGCAGCGCCATCAGTGTAAATGCTTTTTAATTAATTAGGAGTTGAGGAATTCAGTTTTATAAAAGTGAAACTCTTGATTTGGGAATTGTAATTTTGGAAGAAGAGAGAGAAATAAAATGCCTTTGGAAAAGAAATGGTAATCATATTTTTTCTTGGAGCACCCCACTTCTTATAACTGGGAAATATACAAACAGCATTGTGGATGTATTTACGAGCGTTATTGTAAGTTAACGAAAAATATTAAGGTGTGTATTGTATGGTGTTATAATAAATGTTAACCTCCGCGCTGTTCTATGACATTGCTCCGAAACGGTTTCTCGTCTCGAATTTTATTTCAAAGTTTCTAGGAGTAAGTACGATAGACTTAGGCAATTGACGGCATTGGCCGTAAGATCTTTTAAATACAACCTTGAAGATTAAAATCTTATATTTCATTTACTCGAAATAATAAGCAGTTATTATAAACTGAACCAATTGTAAAATATTGTTCAATTGTTTATTGAACGAAGAGCATACAAATATGAAACAGTTTATCAAACTGCGTGTAAAATTATTCTTTAAAATATTGTATATTGGTTAATAAATCTATATCAAAATTTAAAGATGTTGATTCCTACAAATTTGTGTTTTCCTATTAGCTTGTGGGATAAACTTTAAAAACTTTTCTGCTAATGCTAGAATACCATTATTGATGTAAATAATGTGGTCTAATAATTTTCTCTTTTATATTAATTTACCATTATTGAAATAAACTAATATGAAACATAAATTACCTTCTTTTATCGAAAATCAAACTTTCTTTCTACATATCACCAAATTCACGGGTAAAATGCTACATCTTATTTATTTGATGTATAACATTCTGAAAAGTTTAAAAAATTATACAAAGTAGGTAATGAACATAGCGTCAAGAAACAGCATTATTGTATAGGACCGGACCACATTTTAACAAATTCTTCTTAAATTGAATGAAAATATAAGATAACCATTCTACAGCAAAAAGTTTTTATCATCGCTATATCATTAATTTATTTGGACGAATATTTTGCCAGTATTGGAGAGGAAATTATGAATGAATATTTTCACAGAGTTCCAAATGTCTTAAGCTTCAATACTACAGCTATAGCTTTACTCCACAGCCCTGAAAAAAATATGTAATTGATTTTAAATTAAAACCAATCGATGAAAATGAGTTTCCTAAATTACTTTAAATACTGATACGGTGGGTTGTGATTAGTTAATTAACTAATAGTGTTAATACAAAATCAATACTTTTTAAGCAATTATTACATATTTTTAGGGGATGCTGAATTGCTTTGGTTTCAGATGTCCTCTTATGCATATTTTGTTAGTTAGTAAAATAAAAATAAAAGAACAGACCTGGTGTACATCTAATAAAAACTAGTTATAGGGGAGAGTGAGGTAATAAGAAGCAAATGGGGTAATAAGAAATGGGGCATTTTTAAGAATTGTCAACAACCCTAAATTGCAGAACAAAAAGTGAATTATATAGCCCTTTAACCTTTAAAAAGGTTCACTAAAAATTCCAAGATAATTTAATTTCAAAAACACAAGATAATTAGAAATAGTTGAAAAAGCATGACTTTAGGTGGATGATTTTACTGGAGGCATCACTTTCAAATGAAAAAATGAGATTTTTCACTGAAATAATTTTTATAAAATGATTAAAATTTTTATGGGTTCTAAAGTATTCCTTAAAGATGTTCTGTGATTTTTTTTCAGATTTTTAGGCCCATACACAAAGCAGCAAATAAAAATGCTTCTTATTACTCCACTCTTCCATAGCTTTTCTAAAATAGCTGAAATGTAACAAATCAACCCATGCATCGCAAACCACTCGTCTTTTGTTTGTAAAGGCCTTGTTTGTTTCAGTTCTTCAACATGGCTGGTGTATTTATGAAAATCTTCAACTTGATATGCATGATGCTTCTGATAGGACATTGGAGTGGCTGTCTTCAGTTCCTCGTGCCCATGTTACAAAACTTCCCGGCCAACTCGTGGGTCGCCGTAAACGAGCTTGAGGTGAGTTAAACTCTTTTTGATATAGCTTTCAAGGGCAGGAGGGGTGTTGGTCTGGATGCTTCCAAAAGCCACACATTCGAATCTTCTTTCTTCTTTTGTGTACCTTGGGCCTGATTTTTTTTTATTGTGTCCTTGGACAAAAAATATTAAATGGCCTCGTGCATCTTCAGAACTGCAACCGCTAGCTGACTAGCTCCAATGCATCCATGCTGTAGAGGACCTCTCGAAGTTCTGAAGCCAGCGGCACCATACCCTGATAATAAAATAATGTAAAAAGAATGGGGACAAACTTATTTTATAAACATTTGGTATAAAAATAAAATCTAACAAAAATGACTCAATTCGTAAAATTCCTAATCAACCTTCTATGAAATAGAGGTAAAATCATCTTCATCGCCGAAATCCTCTAAAATAAGAAAACAAAATTCTGAATGTCGTAATAACAGGTATAGCATTTATTTTTACAATGTTAGACATTTCTTAGCGTTTAATGATATGGTTTAAAGACAACGGGGGGACCAGGAAGTTCGACCCTCAACTACGATGTCAAACCAAAGCATAAATGTAGGGACACAAAAATTTGATTCACATCACACTTGCATAAGAAAACCAAATGAGTAAAATACACGGATTCAGAGGTGAGTAAGACTACTTCTTAAAAGAGAGAGGCTAGGAAGATTTTTATCTTCTCACGTACTTGGGCCACCAAGGTAGGAGTAACATACACAAATGTCATAGGAAAGAAAATCCAGGAATGACGGCCGAACATGACGGTAGAAAATAATAACCAAACTTTTTAGTATTCCATTCACATGACAGAACGAACAGCTCTTTATTGCTCAGTGAATCACACGGTTGATTTAGTTCTTGTTAGCCTTTCCAGCTCGCCTTCTACTTGAACAGCAACAAACCTTTTTCCGAAAACCTTCAAGTAACTTCACTGAGGGACGAAAAGTGGAAGTTGTATGGAAGAAAATTGGATCACGTCAAAGAAGTAGTTTTGTCATCTCAGTGCAAATTTTCTTTACAGTCTCGACGTGAGATCTACAGCACACAACCGGATGGAGCATATGAAGCAGTGTGAAAAAAGCGAGGTTCTGTAACCAGAATTTAGAGTGTAGATTTAGGTTTTTGAATTCAACTATTTATTCAAAGCCCATTTTTTATACAGACTCACGTTTTTTTATAAATTACGGAATCAATTTCTTTGTTAAGAGATAGGGTATCAATGAATTTTCAATTAAAATTTACTGTCTCAAGGATATAAGAAGTACTAGATATAATTTGAACATATTTTGCACTCTAATAAGTTCTTTCTTTTAAAAAAGGTCAGCAGTCGATCTTTCAAACTGTTCTTTAAAAATTGTGGGAGAGTTTTTTTCTCCTTTTTTATTTTCCTCAATTATAATATCCCATAGGTTGCCCATATGAGTTTCTGACACAACTCATGCGTTTCCTTTTTTATGTTTTGTTCCTTCTTATGTGTTCCTGTCCTGTGTTAAATTGTCTGTATATTGTGTAAATATAAAGGTTCTTCTTCAAAAAGATAAATTTAGAAACCAGGAAGGTAGAAATGCATAAACGTGTTCTTTATTCTAATTTAAAGTCAAAAAGCCTAAGTTTTCCGGACAATGAAAATATCATATAAGAAAAAGTAGACAGAAATTGTTCATGAAAACGCAATTACTAGGCATGTGGAAATTACTATAATATGACTAATTTATTTTCATAATGAGTACTTTGAGGAAAGAGTTTTTTGAACTTTAGGTACCTTAAAAACTGAATACTTAGAGGACTTACCTCTTTATTTACTTCTTTATCTTATACTGAAAAGTATTTGACACCTATCGATATACTAAAAAATATTAACATTGCTAAAAATTTTAATATCCCTTACTACTGGTGTAAATGTAAAGAGTACCTGATGCAGTGGGTGAAACGGGGAAAATCACCAAAAAGTATTATTTATTTGATGTATAAAAAGACTTTTAGATAAAAAAAATATTCACCTCTACACAGTCATACATAGATGCTTTAAGCTATAAAATGTACACGTACAGTTCTATCGCAAAAATATCCTACAATAAATTATTTTTTTTTTTTTGAATCAAGGTTTTAAAATTCTGTCCCCTCCAGAATTCAAATCTGGATATGTTTCTGAATTTCAACGTGTGTCCTAAATACCGCCCCACTTTTAAACTCTCGTGAGCAAATCCGGAAAGCAGATTAAAAGAACAGCTGTACACTAAAAGATATCTCGTATTAGGTGTCTTCCTAACACCTTAAAAGCTTCTCCTGGTAGTGGATCTTCTTCCATTTTCCATTAAACACGTGACTTCTACATTTTTATCAGAAATAATTTTGAAAATATCCTTCCTGGGATTTTTAAAAGGAGGATTTGGGGAGTGGCTGATCCATGAAAGAATGGGCTTCTTTGTTACGATGGGAAAAGAAAACCTATTATGACGAAATAGGGGAAAGACACAGAAATCATCAGAAAGTATACATAATAATAATAATAATAATAATAATAATAATAATAATAATAATAATAATAATAATAATTTATTTACCTTTTTTTTAATGCAATTTACAAAAAATAAAAATTGGTCACCAAAAGGCAACAGAGCCAGTATTGGTGACTACTTGAAAAGAGCATTTTCAATCACATGACTCGGACCTAACAACGGCCTTAGCAACAGAAGGGTTACAGTTTTTTGCCCTACAGAGGTTAACAGTTACAGAAAATGACTAGCCGTGGAATTCTTCTATTGGAGCATTTGCAATCACGTGACCCCATACTTAAAAACCGCCTTAGCAACAGATAAACAACGGCCTTAGCAACAGTTAAAAGCCCTACAGAAAATACACAGTTAAAAGAAAATAACCGGTTGTGACGTCACCTGAAAACACTCTATAAAAATCAAAACACAAATGATATAAAACAAATAGAGCATTTTCAATCACGTGTCTCCGATCACGTGATCAAGCTGGCTTGGACGGCTTGGAGGATAGACAACTTTTCTTTAACATTAGGCTCCCATAGAGAATACGCGCTGCATTTAGTTTTTATAAAAAAAGTTCATTTAAAAAGATTCTTTAGGCTCGGTTAAAGACCGGAACGAAAGAATAATAGTTATTGAAGGTAAGTGCATAAGCTTTTGTGTTTTAGTGGTAAGCTAAATTTAGAAAAAGACTTATTACGAGGTGACATGTTTTTGTTTACATTTGTTAGAACAATATGCGAGTCCGATACATCTGTAAAATACTTATAATATGCTACTAAAACTAAATATTGAATAATTAATAAATAATTAAGAATTTTAAAATATGTTAGTAGCATTGCGAATGGTACTTGCAATTAGAACACTGGCAGAAATGGTTTCAGCAATTAGAACACTGCTAAATATAAAATGTAGTATTATTGAATGACTTATAATATGCAGAGATGCCATTTTAGAGTAAATAAAGGTTATTTTAAAGTAAACTTTGGAGAAAAACATAAAACATCCTTATTTTTCAAAATTCACATCAAAAGTAAACAAATAAACGATGTGTATCCTATAGTTTTCCATCATACTGTCTGTCATCCAAGCCTCTGACGTCACAAGCCCGTGACGTCAAGTGCGAATGCTCTATAAGGTTTTTGAACTAGGAAATAAACACAAGACATAAATTTATCAAAGTATGCATAAATCAAACATTCTGGACAAACTGGAAAATATAAAATAAAATATTTCGTTACTAAATGTGGAAAAATAAATCAATATCGTCAATTTCAATTAAAAACGTAAATAAAACTTCCTTGAAATGATAATAATTGTTTTCCGACTGCAACTCAAACGGACTATTGTACAACTTAGGAGCTAAATAAAGAAAATGCTTGCGATAGATTTCTTTACGTATAATAACATTATTTTATTAATCAACTAAAGAATGAAAATTACTTCATTTGTACATATTCAATTTCCTTTAGGAATATAAAGAAATTTCGATATAAAGTTCCTATTTGAGCTGTTTAGAATTGCAGTAGAGTAAGTCCACCGAATGTAATTGTATGCAATTTAAAGTTGATCGTGACGTAACCTGTGTTATTTCTTTAGAGAAGACATTTCGGTGGCTACTATTACAGGACAGTAAAACTTTTGACTTAGGCAAGCACCACCATAAATAAATCACCTTAAAAACCCTAAATCCATTCTTCTCTAGAACTTTAGGGTGTTTGACTTATACTACAACTACACACACAGTCCTTCAAAGCATCTCATTTACGAAAATCCGAAGAACGTTTTGATTTCAGGTCATTTATTTTTCATTGTTAAAATAAGTCGAAAATCTAATCTAAACTCCATATGTAACATACATTCCCTTTCAAATGAAACCCAAGTAAGTCCCTATTCAGAAAATGTAATATGAATTCTACCAAAACTAAGTTCAATATTTTCTCCAAAAGAACAACACAGAGGACGGAAAAACTCGACTTCCGTTGCTCTCTCCTGCAAAAGTGGTGTTTTTGGAACGCGCTCCACTTCTCTTTTCGTTTCAATGGTTCGATGGTTTATCGGATGATTCTCGAGAGCAAACTCAAATGCATATCCCACCAATAGAAGGAATTCCTTTCCATAGATTCGATTTCCGTGTGGAGAAGTCACAAAAGAAACTGGAAAAAATCAAGTCCCGGGACCCTCTGGGACCCGGGGAGGAGCCCTCGGGAACGAAACAAGGAGTGCATTCCATTTCGCTTGATTTCGAAAAAGTTTTGATTCAGTCCCTTTTTCAATAAGTTTTGGAAAGCGATATTTGGTGATATTTTACGTAACTTAGATCTAGAAATGGAGCTGAGATAGCAGAAAAAGTAACTTACCGTAACTTTGCATTTGTCTAAAAATAGGCTAGTCGCTAGTGTATAAACAATAATAAAATAACACTTCAAATAAAACTTTTCAAAAGAAATTTTTGTTGCCATAAAATAAAGAGAATATTTTAGAGAAAGTTTTGATAATTTTTTTTAGTTTTAATACATTTTTATTTTTAAAAAATATTGAACTAATGCAGTACCTTTTTACCCATCATAACATTGATAAACCGATAAATGTCAGTAAAACGAAAATTACTTTTGGTATATGTATAGTATATTTATCCATATTACATATTTTTTGGGTAGTATAAAGTTTGCATGAAAAGTTTTTATTCAGGTATGAAATTTGTACGGAAGAATGAAAGTAAAATCAAAATAAAAGAAATGTACCTGACTACATTTCTTTATCTGTTCAATAATTTCTTCTGTAATAAAATCTCTTGTTTAAGATTAGTGAGGTAGTCTAATCAGTTCTACATTGGCATTTTATCCTAATATAGCAAAAGAATGGGAACCAAAGAGATAGTGATAGAGTGGATTGAAAATTATTTAATAACTTTTACACAGAGGTACAAAAATTATAGGTTTAGCTCAAAAATCTATTTGGCAAAACTAGAAGAGAAAAATCCTAAATATCCTCTATTTAAAAAAAATTAAAAAATTCTTACCCGACGTGGCAGTTGCACGGGACATATTCCAGCTACACATTAGTACAGAATTAGTACAGAGCTAGCTTTCAAAAGGAAAATAAGCATTTTGCTAACGATTACTAACTTATCTAATTTCTTTGTGTTGCTAATAAGAGAGGAACTTGTTACCTTTACGTACTAAATTGTCATCTGTCAGCTTAATACTCAGTGAGGTTAGCACTACTATTATTCTATAGTAATAGTTCTAAAGTAGCTACAGAACTGACTTTGTAACGAAAGTATTTAATTTGAAATAATATATAGTAGAATTTACTGTGTCGTTGTTTCAGACCGCGCACTGGTTCAACCAGTACTCGTGGGCGCTGTTCAAGGCGATGTCGCACATGCTGTGCATCGGCTACGGGCGCTTTCCGCCACAGAGCCTCACCGACATGTGGCTCACCCTCCTCAGCATGATCAGTGGCGCCACCTGCTACGCTCTCTTCCTGGGACACACCACCAATCTCATTCAGTCACTAGACTCCTCAAGGAGGCAATACAGAGAAAAGGTACAGTCTCCATTAAGCAATCTTCTTGATATATCCATTCCTAATTGATTACAAACCAGGCCTGCACTCTACTAATAGCCCGACCGCCACGAGAAAAACTTTGAAAAGAAGTTCAAATCTAAAGGATAGTCACACAGATTTGGCAAAAAAAAAAAAAAATGTTTTTTTTTCAGCGTTTATTACCATCACCCCCCAATAATTTAGGGGGTAACCCGTTTCTATAATAATCGCCAGAATATTGTAAGACGTCAAAAGTTTTTTCTCGTGGAGGTCGGATTATATGCAGGATCAAGTTCCATTGGTCAAAATATTTGCTCATACTCACTATTCCTTGTTCATGAGATTGAGATAAATTTTATGTAATTAATAATGGAGGCATATATTCTAGATGCGTTCAAAACATAGTAACTGCAAGTTTATGTTGTAAAATTTCACAGATTATTTTTTATTGAAAGGAGAGACAAACTACTATGGCTCTCTTTTTCAGTTTTTTTACTTATTTTTAAAAATTGTATAGCTAACAACTACCATTTTTGCTATTAAAAATTATTTCTCTTTAACTTTAATGTAATGAATTCTCGAAATATGTTTACATGATTAAATTTTCTTTAGTGGATCCGTCTTAAACTGCGTTATTTTTCTTCCATAGTTAAAGCAAGTAGAGGAGTACATGGCCTACCGGAAACTCCATCGTGATCTACGCACCCGAATAACTGATTACTTTGAACATCGATACCAAGGGAAGTTCTTCGACGAGGAGGTCATCCTTGGCGAGTTATCCGAAAGACTTCGAGAGGTAAGACACTTTTTATATTTGGTCTTACAGTTTTAAAATCAAATTTCAGACTGTTGTAATTAAAAAAATCAGACTGTTGTAATTAAAAAAATCAGACTGTTGAATGAAAAATCAGACTGTTGTAATTAATTAAGCTGTCGGGACAGATGTGTCCATATAACTGTAAGGTAGGCAGTTTATTGGCTTTATTTGAAAAGTATACATTCTCTTTCCTCATCTCAGAATTCCTATTCCTGTTTAAGCTTAATTAATAATATGTTGAAATACATATCCAATTTAACTATCTATTTTATTAATACTCGATTATTAATTTGCATTGATATTATGAATTTTAATTAAACTAATAACATTATACTGTTCAACAATATTTGGAGAATATACGAGTAAGGTAGGCAGTTTGTAACTGTAAGGTAGGCAGTTTATTGGCTTCATTTAAAAAGTATACATTCTCTTTCCTCATCTCAGAATTCCTATTCCTGTTTAAGCTTAATTAATAATATGTTGAAATACATATCCAATTTAACTATATATTTTATTAATACACGATTTATTAATTTGCATTGATATTATGAATTTTAATTAAACTAATAACATTATACTGTTCAACAATATTTGGAGAATATACGAGTAGTTTTAAATTTATTATGCTATTTAACTTGTTAACAGCAAAATTGAGTAACCTAAACTTATAAGTTGGGTTGTTCAATCAATTCAAATTTATATACAAAAGGAGGTCAAGGGGTCGTTTTAGAAAATTTACTCATAGCCCATGCTGCTCCTTGTGTTTTCGTGTTTAATTAAAATCTATTTAGGGACACGCACGTTGAATTTTTCATAACTTAAGATTGAGTGTATACTATCTCATGATAGTTCTGAGCCGTTTTCTCTGCTGCAGGACGTCATCAACTACAACTGCCGTTCGCTGGTAGCTTCGGTCCCGTTCTTCGCCAACGCGGACCCGAACTTCGTGAACGACGTCGTCACTAAGCTAAAATATGAGGTATTTCAGCCGGGTGACGTCATTATCAAAGAAGGCACCATAGGCACCAAGATGTACTTCATACAAGAGGGGATAGTGGACATTGTCATGAGCAACGACGAGGTCGCCACCAGTTTATCGGATGGCTCATACTTTGGAGGTAACCCTACTACTTATTCTTTTCGAGCAGGCCGTGTGGAAGAAAAGCAGCGGGATAGTAAAAATAACTCCTTTCTACTATATCAATTTTAAATTTGTCAAATCTTGTTTGAAATAGACGAAAGGAAGATACATTTGCTCATATGATAGGTACAGCTGAGGAAAAAAAAACGTTACAGTAGACTTTGCGGGCGAACGGGTGGGGTTAGAAAGATGCTGTTGGTGTCATTTTTCAGGATTTAGTGTATGCTTGAAAAAACTAATTGACTATTTTTCTCTCAGAGGTCGTCTTCTGGCGCAACGCAATAAAAAGTGCAACTTTTTTCATGGCGACCCCCTATTTTTATTCGATTTTATGAAAGATCATCCTAATTTAACCCTAAAAGCCGAGTTTAATTTAATTTGGTCATGAAACATAGCCCTGACAGACCGTCAAAAAATGAAAAATTCATATACAAAGCCTTAAATTAGTCGCCAACATCCGACCGCCAAGTAAGAATTTCTGTCAACCTACCAGTACTAGTGAACCGATTTTCATTAATATTTCAGTTATAATTATCGAAACATGAGATAAGTTTTTTTGTTTTAAGTTTTAATAAGCATGTAAATATTATGGTTAATTATTTTAATTTTTTTATTTATATTAGTTTATTAGTAATTTAATTTTTTTTTACGTGTGAATAAATACACGCTTTGACGGAGGGAGTAAATTGAGCTAATTTTCGTGTTCAAAACGTGTAAAGAAAAATAAAAACGCAAGAAGCGCCAAATCATCGATAAATCGCCAAGCCTAAAAAATAACTGTAACGTTTTTTTCTTCCTCAGCTACCTACTAAATTTTTTTTAAACTATTACCCTTTATACTGGAAAATTTTTAAACTTCCATTTTAAAGAACATAACAATAATTCGATGTTTATGTTCCCGGAGCTATTTTTATATTTCTGGTGGTACCATGACAATAAGATTAACCGTTTTATATATTTTATTATTGAGAGTTAGTTTCATAATTAATTGAATCTTTGCTTAGGAACTAACCATTTGGGTCATCAATTGATTTTCATTTTGGTTCTCCTTAATTAATAGGTTTATAATAGGTTAATAGGTTTTATAAGCAATGCTTTTGTTGATAAAAAGATTTTTCTGTAATAAAAAAAGTCACAGGCACCATTGCTTCAGAACTGCACCTAAAAAGCTTCTTATTTCAACTCTCAAAAATGAAAAGGGTTTTAAGGAGTTTATGTAATTTTTTCAAAAAACTAAGAAAGAGGATGATGTTAAGGTGAAGTGAATATCGATGCAAAGCATCGTTTTCAATTATTTCGGTTTATTGCAGTACAAAAATCTGGTGAGACCGATAGACAATTGAACAAGATTTGAGCTATCTCACTGTGATTTGTCCAATAGGATAGCCGGATTGCCGTACCTCAGCAGATCCAGATTAGGCCCAATTTCCATAAAGCCCAATAGGTGTTCCAGTATAGCTTTTGGGCAACTGAACGCCAACGTATAAATACTACATACAACCAGAAAGCATGAGTGTTTTGTGAAGGTTTTTATATAACTTTTTCTGCAACCTTGTTAGGCAAACCCTAATATAGGGCCGTATTCAGAAACTTAATGCACGTAGTAGAAACGAGACGGGAACGATACGGAAACGATAGATTTGACACCATGAGTCCAGAGTTGCCATTTTCCCTACCGTGTGCTCCTGGTGTTTCCTGTCGCACACCCTTACAAGTAATTATACCCCGATGATACAAAATCAAGCTAACACTAGATATCCATTACTTTCGTAATATTATGTTAATGTCTGAGGACTTTTTTTGGCAATTAGTTGCTTTTTGGAACTATTTAACGGACCACAAAAAGTGTAAAAGCAATTCGCATACGATTCGAATCTCGAAACAATATGGTGGTCGAGAGTTCTCGTTTTTTCATCGTTCACCGTTCTAGTTTCTTCTTCATGTTGGTCTTTCAGAATACGGCCCATAGTATTGAGGAAAGGTTTCTCGGCAAACTCAATGATGATGTGGCAAGTGCGAGCCACTGGGAGATACCGATCCGAAGGTCATACGACTCAAAAGTATACTCCGGAGTTATAATCGCTTCAGTCGGTATATATAGCCCATTTGAATTACTTGACTCTTATAGCGGTGAGTAAGCTCGCCACAGTACTCCCCCTCCAGAATGCAGCTGGGCTGGATTCGTGAAACCGAGATCTCGCGGCTAGGTGAGACGCCGGGAGTGCGGAGCCTATGGCCCATGTTTGAATATCCCGAGGCGTGAAGTTGCGAAGCCGAGAGCGAAGCGCTGCGAACCCAACCACAGCGAAGAGGGTGGTTTGGAGCTGGTGATCGTAAGTGGAGGTGGTGAAGGTGCGTGTTCGTATACCGGGTCACCAATGTGGCAAGTGCGAGCCACTGGGAGATACCGATCCGAAGGTCATACGACTCAAAAGTATACTCCGGAGTTATAATCGCTTCAGTCGGTATATATAGCCCATTTGAATTACTTGACTCTTATAGCGGTGAGTAAGCTCGCCACAATGAAAAGAGGAGGTTAACGGTTATTTCTTCCAGAAATCTGCTTGCTGACGAACGCCCGTCGCGTGGCGAGCGTCCGTGCCGAGACGTACTGCAATCTTTTCTCCCTGTCGGTGGAGCACTTCAACGCCGTCCTGGACCTGTACCCTCTGATGCGGCGCACCATGGAGTCCATCGCCGCCGAGCGCCTCAACAAGATCGGCAAGAACCCGAGCCTGGTGTCCAACCGCGAGGACCTGCAGACCGACCTGAAGACGGTGAGTCTGCTGCTGCAGAGCACGCAGAGCGACTCGGACGACTCCAACAAGGGCCTGCTGTCCATCGGGGGCCATCTGTCCGTGGCCAGGGGCATGCCCAGACCCAAGTCCGAGAGCTGCTTCCCGCGCATGGACCTGGGATTCCCGGACAACAGCGCCCCAGCCATGCACCGCTCCGAGACCTTCTACCAGGCCACGGGCCCACTGCCCAACACCGAACAGGTCTTCCAGTCCATGTTCCAGGCGTGACCACACCATCTCTCTCATTCGGGTTGATTTTCTTCCTTTTCTTCAACGCCACCGAGTTTCTCTCTTTGTTTTTTAGGTTCATGAGCCCCCTGCAGCAACGTAGTCATGTGGTGGGGTAGTGGGTGGTCAGCATGTTTGGCTGCGGGCAGTCACTCAGCCTAGATACGAGCCCTAGTAATCAACACCCCAAGGGCCAATATAAAACGGAGATGACCACCGCATTGTGAGCCAACTTGGCATTTGAGTTTGTAACCAACTGTTTGAGAACCATTACTTGTGAGCATAAAGCAGAAGAAACTGCTAATACCTCCAACCCTCCGTACATTCACTTTATTTTTTACAAAAAGTATATAATAGTAAGAAGAAATAAGAGTAGTAATAAATTTATTGTAATTGAATTTCGTACATTAAGGTCTATCCATTTGTATCATTAAGAGATACGACTCCATGCCCATGAGGTGAAACTCATCAAAATAATTTCATAGCAAAAAACCAATTCTACATCTCTCTAGTTTAAAAACTTAACAGTGAGGAAATTCGTCATCTCTTTAGCCAAAAATTTCTGGCTACGTTAGAATCACTAATCACTAAATGTGGTTTTATTTAATTCAGTTAGTTCAAACTAACTTTCTAAAAATATGAATTTAAAAATAAATTTAGCTCTTAAAAAATTGTGCAGTTTTAGATGTGATATATGGCTCTTCTGACTACTAAATTTGTCTATCACGGACCTGTAAAAATATGGTCACATCAAAGATGATTCTCTTTATTTTTTTATTTTGAAAAAAATTAAGTGAAAATGATCAAAAATAGATCAAATAGAAAGAAAATCTAAATGCAGTTCAATTGCACGAAGCTGTAGAAAATTTCAAAGGAGAAGCGTTCATTATCCTAAAGTAGCTATTCAACTTTTCATTTTCTGTAATCCAAAATAACTACCAAGGTATCTTTCTAATTACTCCAAATACTAGAAAAAAGTATCTTCTAAAATAGTTTCTATATAGTAACATTTAATAAAATCAAAACATTAATTGCATGGATTTTCATACTGTTTCTGGGAAAAAGAATTTAAGGTGGTTGCTTTGGAATTTTGATGTTATTTTTTGTGTTTGACACAATTTTCAATTCTTTAAATGTTGGTGAAGTTATTCGATTTATATGGTTAGGTAACGGATAACTCTGATTTTGTAAATAATTTTATATTTTTAAGTTGGTGTATTCTCCAAAGAGCGTTGAGAAATTATTTCTGAGAAGAAAGTCAATCTGAATTAAGAAATCTTGACGAGTGATACATCCTCTCCTGAAGAAAGAAACTCAAATAATTTCAATTTAAAATTCTGAACAACATAACTACTCCAAATTCTTCTTTGGAAATTCCTCAGATTGCAAAACGCCTGTCCTACGAGGAACATGTATATAAAACAGCGATCTACAAAATTAAAAAGAATATAAAATCATAGGAAGAACTAACTATCAAGAGCTGTTTCAAAGCATGCAATGCTTGTAGAATATCAAATTTGAGATATCAATATTGTGATACATCTGTAAACTAACATATGAATTTGTGTTTGTGTTAAAATATGTTTTTACACCAATAACATCGTTACTAATCACTTCGTGTATAGTTCATAGAGTTTGTATATACTTTGTATAATTTCACATTTTAGGATGCGAGTCATTTTCACGTAAAATTCAACTTACATTCAAATATTTATTTTACCAAAAGTTTATTTTTTTTATCGTGTCTGAGATCTTTATTTTCCCATTATCATAAGCAAGCTGACTGCATAATTTTAGTTTAGATGATATTTTATGAAAATAGTTTTAAACTAAAAAATAATCAATACTGTGCCCATGGTGACGATTTTAAGACGTGTCTTTAATTTATTTTTACTATAAACAATGTATTTGTTTGTATTTATTATTCATTTTAATATTGTGAAATGAATACTTATGTTAATGTGTTAACATTCCACTCGTGTATTCCATTTAAAATTGACACAAAATCTATTTCATTTCATAGAGTTCTCTGTGTATTTAATTGGTATGGCAGTATTATATACAGTAGTTTTTATTCATTCAGATTTGTACCGAGGAACATAAAAACATCTTTCAAATATGATTTTGTGTCAATTTTAACAATATTTTAGTTGAATGAGCATTTCATTAATCCTTGAATGACCGAAAGAACATGGCAATTTGATATAACTGTTTCAAACTACTAAATCTTGTAATTTAAGAGAAACTCTCGAGAAACTCTTAATTCAAGTTGTGCACTTATGATAAAAAATATTTATATGGAAATGCTACACATATAAAAGGGAACAAAATGATCAAGTACTCATTTACACATTTTTAATTTAATTATTTAGTGACTTTTATACATATTTCAGAAATGGTGTCATGAACTTAAAGTTAGAGCAATACTGCTCATATCTGACTGACACATAACATTTTGTAGATAACCCTGATCCAACCTATTCCCGACTACAGGCAGAGCAAGTATATAAAAGTGCTTCCAAAGTTTGGAATGTGCCAACTAATGAAAACGCAGTTAATAATCTTCAAGTGATATAATCAAAGGTTAAATGTGATACATTGTTGAAAACATTAATATTTTCGGAAATGGAAAAATAAAAAATTATATATTTTTGCAAAATTGAAACAAGCAATTTATTGTGAAACTGAGAGACAAATTCCCATGCTCTATAGGTCTTTTAAAGAAGAGTCCTATGAATATAAGTTGTTATAGTAAGAAATGTACTTTACCTTATGAATTTTAAATGTTACCATTCTGGTTGAGCTCAGCACCACTAAATCCTGGTTTCCTTTATATATCGAGCTTGTTAAAAACATTTTGGGAACTTTCAACCCCATACTACTAATTAAAAGTTAATAAACGGGTTTATTTAATTTAGGGTTACATAAGAGATCAATTTTAATAGGACACAAATTTAGAGTATTATGTTTTTATATGGTATAAGTAAGCAGAATATTAGAATAAAAAGATATTGACTCTTATAAACATTTTAATTCATGCAATGTAACATTTCAATGCATTACTTAATATAAATTTAAATAGATAATTTATTGTTTATGTTGGAACATGCAACAACCCTATGGTAAGATTCCTTAGTGCAATATTAGAGGCTTATTCTCTTCACTAATTCTGCCAAATAGCATCTACATTTCTTCAAAAATTATATTCTTTACCATAAGAGGGTGATGTTTCATTCGAAATTAAACTCTCGCTGATTTGGTAGCACGAGCAAGTTTTCCATCCCAATAGAATTTAAAAAAATAGTTTTTTAAGCTATTCAGTCGAAATAATTTTGTTATTTGGACACACAATCAATCATTGAGTTTAGAAAGTAGTATGGAGTTGACTCTTCCTACAATAGGTGCTTTCGATAAAAAAAAAAATGCACCACCTAGTACTATGGATGTGGGCTGAGTGTCTATGACAGTTCATTCAGGAATGCTATCTATCCATACGTGATACAGTTGTACAGCTTCACAAGCTGTACATCAAGCCCTAGCAGCAATGAATAATATTTTAAAGAGAATATTATACATCGTGAATTTTTTTGGAGCAATGCTTTTTAGGCCTTACATAAGCAAATCACCCGTGCCCTGTAGGGGTCATCCATAAAATACGACACACTCCTACTTTTTTATGTAAATGAACCATGGTTTTTAAAATCCGTTTTATACTTGGAAAAAATTTGACTACTATTCCGTTTCACAGTGAAACAATAAAAATTTTTTATTATAATATTCTACTCTCGGAATCAAAGAAACCAAAAGTGTTTTCTGTCAAAGAAGCATTTGTAATTCCATACGGTTTTAAATTCCTACACTTTTGTTTTAAAGTACTGTTATATTATACATTATAACTAAATCCTTGATTTTACAGTTAGTAATTGGGAGAGAAATTAAACTGTCATAAAAGAAATCAGATTTTTTTTCTTTTTGTAAATCAATTGAGTTAAACTGTTTTTCATGTCTAAAATAAGATTTTCATATAAAGAGCAATCGATCCCAAGTGTAATTTTATGCACATAACTCTTACTACAATGATTATTGGTCATTTGATTTGTCCATTGATTATTTTTGATACAAATACTGAGCAATGGCTTCATTGCATTTTAACGAACAGGGAATTCAACCTTCATAAACATAAACAAAATTTCAACCTTTTCTAAAAAGTGCCGTAATTTATGGACGATTCCTTATTACATGTTTGTAATCGTCGTAGAGTGAGAAAAATCTATGACTATATAAGTATTGTTAGTTGATAAGCGGAAGTGAGCACTTCTAGAATAGTGGGTCACTGTGTAGGAGAGTTTTGTAGTCAAAACAAAGCAGCAGTTTAAAAGTAGAAATCGATGTATATTAAACTTTCAATTTGTACACTCAAGTTTGACAGATGCTGATAAAGAAATGTTAGAATATTTTGGTAAAAGTGGAAAAAAAAAGAAATTTTAATTAGCCTTTCTACCTCTTGAAAATTTCATAAACCCTTCATCTGGTTCAAACGACAGCTTATTTAGAAAAATATATTTGTTAATTTTTTAAACATATACTTCAAGAAAAAAATGTATGCAGAATCGTCAAAATATTAAATTTAATTTGTTGTAAACCTATTTTTATAACCAAAAATCTTTTAAAATGTGCGCAGTGCACACACACTTAGGATCAAGAGGCTAAACAATGGTTGACTAATATAGACAAAGATGAATGAATACTTTTAGGTTAATGATAATTCTTCATCAATTAAAAAAAACTGAAAGAAACTAAATTATAGAACCAAAACAAATTCAACAGTGAAACTTAAATATTGTGCAATGAATACTTGATTAAGTTTGTTAAAAATAAATTTTTGCAAAGAATAATCCCACTTTAATGCAATTGACAGAAAATTATAAGGTGGGTAATACAAATTAAAATGGTTTCATCCAATGTGAAATAAGAACCAAAAGTTCCTCAAAAATTAGATACGAACAAATAGCTAAAAATAACCGTTTTCTAGTTAAATACCAAAATAACTCCCCTCTCCTATTTCCTTAAACTCAATCTACTGAATCAAATACCCGATAAGTTTAAATTAAACTGTGTAATAGAAGGCATGTTTTTTCACAGTGTCCACCTTATAAAATGAAAAAGTATTTATACTTAAGTATTGAATTTCGGCATGATTCATTACGTTGCACCCTTCAAGTATTCTTGTCGTTACTTCTGCACTAAATGTAACAATATGTTTCATGTGTAATATTTCCTGGATGGTTTCTAATACTGATAAATAGAACATGATATTTTACTTCCAATGTTATCCGCATGAGTTTTCAATAGTCTTTAAGAAATGAACCTATTTGTATTTATATTTAAGTATGTGTCAACCTTTAGTATATTATAACAGGTCAGATAATTCTTTCGGGTGTGCGTTCACTAGAGCAAGGGTGTCTCGCCTTCAAAATTTCCTAAAACGTATATTTGAAAATTATTTTCTATTTTAAGTACTTTCCATATTCATTGATAATTCAAAAACTGAGTTTTACATAGTTTACATTAAATTAAACTTTTCTTCAGAGCTCTTTTTTTAATGTATATTATGATATTTTGAAGGCTTCTGCTTATTCACGGAAAGGCTATGGAAAACGTTTTACTAAAAACGAAGAATTAGTACTTAAATGGGTAATGGCAAATTCTGTCTCAAAGACATTTTTAATGATAATTAAAAGTTCGCAATAGTGAATATTAAAATTAATAAAGTTGAACTTATTAAGATGCATATGTGCCACAAACTTTTAGGTTGACAATGACACCCTTGGCCTAGAGAAAGATCTTGGTACTTGAGAAGAATATTATTAAATATAACAATGGATATTATATTCGCAAATGAATTAAATGTTATTTTCATTTAATTATAAAACTGTAGTAATTTAGTTTTATTATTTTTAATGTAAAGAATATCCGGTCGTAACCAATGTTTGAAATTTGTAAACCTAGACATTGTGATGTGAAAAGCTTTTTGCTACGCAAGAACCAAACAAGAAAATCACATTTTGTTACAAATAGAAATTTTTCCAATTCACTAGACACCTTGAAATAGTGTACCTATTCTTTCTTACAAATTAATTACGTTACAATAACCAGTATACTAATAAAATATACACCTAGATTAACAAAGATGATAGCCAAGAGGAGTACAACAATCTATAAAAAAGAAGTTAGCCTTTTCGTGCTTATTAACAAAATGATGATTAGTATTCATTCATTAAATTGGTATCATGAAATTTTTATGATGAGAGTCTTTTTAAATATTTGTGGTTTATTATTTTGTATACGTACAGGATCAAGTCACCATAATGAATTTGTTCCTACTTTCCCAGTAATATGCTGAAAGAGGGAAAGAATATATATTGGTGTCTTGGTCTAACTGATTGATACATTGTATGAAATAATGACGATTAAGCCGAAGCGATGAGTGAATGCAAAGGTGATTGTATATAGATTCATGACAACTGTATAAATACCCTCACAACTATGTAAGGCAACTAGTTTGATAATCAAATAATTTGATACTATAGTGCTGTATTCTACTAGTGGATTCCTAAATGGTTCCTTTTGCAAGAGATTGTTTGCTTCGCGCAATCAGATGAATATATTCTTATCCTCCTTTTTGGAACACTTTTCATATGCACTGCACACTCTGTTGTCACCGTTTGTTGTGCTCTTTTTGCAGTTAAACATAGAACTTTTGCACTTGGATTGTAGCCGATGCTTTCCTCGCTTCGAATGATGAGGTGTTCGAACAAAGTTGGCATCATTGACTCAAAAGAAGGAATTCCACGCCAAGACTTCTTTACAATAATGTTGAATTTTTCCGGATCAAATTTGAGTCTTTTTTAGTTCATTTAGCTTTACTAATAAGGGATTACGCTGATAATTCAATAATGACCCGGTCTTTTGTAAGAATCTTAATACTACAACTTTTAAAGAGAAACTGAAAAAAAAATACGTGTCTTTTTTTAAGAGACTCTAATTCTGTAAAACTAATTTCAAATGATGATTTCAGGGAACTACACCTTATTTATTATTTTTTTTTGTATTAACTTCTAAACTTAATCAATGAATAATCCCTATTTAAATAAAAATGATGTTATATGGCATGCAATAGCATTACCTTATAGTTAAATTTTATTGTTTTTTTTGTTAAAGGGTTAATTTGTTCATAACATTGGGTTGAAAAAAAAAATTAGATACTTTTCGTTTAATGAATTCCTTCTTTGATCGCTGCTCTTTAGAAAGACCTGTTGTCTCCTCGGGTCTTATGATGAAAGAACAAGCTGAATAACATGAGATGTGTAGTAAATTTTGCCACACAAAAAGCTGCGTTCACAATTTGAGTGGTGCTATTGACGCAGCAAAAGCCTAGAACGAATTTTTTAGCAAACTCGAAGCAAATGGTTTGATTTATAGGTACTCCTCTGTTAAACGAAGGCTACCATTCGGATTTTCATTAATTACCAACTCAAATCAAATAAAAGAATAAACAGACGAGTAACTGAAATAACGACAGTTATGGTTTTCTTACTTGAGGTTTTAGTTTTATTAGAGCCAGGCATATGAAAGCATTATGCTTTTTTACCCCCATTGTGTACGAATTAGTTATGGTTTTTAATGTGATAAATATCAGTAAACAGTTTTTAATAAAACTGCAATCTAAGCTAGTTTTAAGCCATATACACTTTACTTTTCAGTGTATCTAACTAAGAGATATACTTACCCTCCATGTCTTAAAATAATACCAAGAAAATTACGAACTACACAAAATCGTCATAAACGCCGACTGTACGTAGCGCATACCTTTGACAAACATTTCCGAGTAACATGGTCGAGATAAAGGCTATGGAAAATATATGAATCGTCAGTTTGAAAAAGGGGATAAGTCAAAAAACCAAGTTTTGAGAAAAGGGGGAAAACTATATATACTACAATAAGTAAGGGAATTTTCGTTGTATAACCACCAAATTTTTACTGGAAATTCAGGACCTTATTTAGTAAATAGAACAATCATCGAAACAAATATAAGTACATTCAAAAATATTTTACAGTTGAAAAAAGTCGATGGACTTAATCCCTTTTTCAACGTTATGAAATTTCAACTGATGAAAAATCTAAAAACCACTTAAATTTATTTCTGCTTATTACACAGAACAAAAGTGAGAAATAGAAAGAGATTAAGACAAATAAAATTCAAAATTGTTTTGAAACTGAGTCATTAAGGCAATGGAGTAAGAGAACATCAATGGAGTCAAACATTCCCTGCATAAAAAAAGTTTAAAACAACTTTTAAATTAAAAGAAAATTTTATTATGGCTTAGTTTACTGCCCAAAGAATAAGAAAAGAAAGACAAATTAGCTTTAATTCCAAATTAAATTTAAAAATATAATGAATGGGCATCGATTTCACGAATTCAAGGGTCTAAATCTGCCTATAGGGGGTAGTCATTTTCCACTCTTTGCACTCGTATGTAGAGCAAAGCTTGGAGATATTTTGGAGCAAAAACTTTTTGGACTTATTTCCTTTTGGCGATTCATTTGATAGAGACAATAAATAATGACTCACTATTTCGCGTTCAAACTAACTTATAATTTGTAAGCATAATTTGAATACTATCATTTAATAAATTTTAAATATAAAAAAATGTATTTATAGAAAGAATAGGAAATTTATTCCGTATTACCAACACCTGACCATTAAATCTTAATGACAAACTTATATTCCGCTTAAAACTAGATTATAATATTTTTAATAAAAATGTTACGAAATTAATTAGTGTATACTAATACGCGAAGTATAGGGTAGAAAAAGATAATAAACATTAATTATAGTATTAAATAATGACGAATGAACTAATACACACAAAAAAAAGAGATTATCGCTTGACAGAGGAGTTCCGATTTATGTCGTATAAACACAACTGCTATTTTTATATCTACTCTCTCCCTCTATGGGAGTAAACAAAAACGCGCAGCATATCAGTTTTGGTTAGATGCTATTGCTATGACAACGCTTGTGCTTTTGATGCAACAAGATACGAGTGCGAATAGCGTTTCGTCTAATGTTGTTTTCTAATTTGAAAAGGAGAAATTAAGTATTATATTTTTGAATTCGAAAATGATGTGAAAACGAACTTATTGGTACTCGATCAATTTTATGTTCAGTGCTTTCCGCTGTTTAAAACTTTTTTATAGTTTTAATTTTTCTGCTATTGTGCACTCTTGAGCATTTCGGCTGACCGTATTATGCTGTTATGTGATGGTGAAGTTTGAAACTGTGAAATTTCCTGCAATCATCAGGATGGTTTCGAGAATGCCAAATAATTCGATTCTTTTAATCAAATTCACATCAAGAGCTGAGACAAAGATGGATCGATATTTTTGCAGCATGTAGAGTGAATTTCTGTGAACAAGCAAGCTGAATAAAGGTACTTATTTAAAGCAAGTGAACTGTAATTATTTTTAATGAAAACACCACTATACATATATTCACAAAATAGTATTAATATTTTTCTGTTATTTTAAAACACTTGAAATCCATTCTTTAGAACAGCTTACTAATGGGAGAATTACCAATAACTCATCCACTGGAAGACCATGAGAAAAACACTAAATGGAAAATTGCAGTAAATTTTCTCCTGAATCCGAAAGTATGCATGGGTCTTCTTCCAAAATTTTTCTTAATTAATTTTGAGATATTTTATTACAGAAAAAACGTGAAACAATGTGTCGTCAAGCATGCCTCTCGGAAATGCGAGAAACACCATTTCCATGGAAACACACTCACTGTGAAAAAAAACTAGTGAAACCGAAAAATTAGAGCGCAACGGCTTTCAAAAGGTACGCGTGACGTCACAATCTGTATCAGCTCAGACCGAAACGAAGCTCTTTTGATTAACTATAATTTAAAAATTAGCGCTTTGAAAGGTTGGTATAAAAAATGTTTTCTGGAGGTCTTCAGCTATTCTGAATACATTAAGATAAAAAGAATTAATTGCAATTTACTATTAATTCATTTTATTATTTCTATTACTGAATTAAAAGAATGCTAAAATATGAAAGCAAAACTTCCATCATCATAATTTTAAAAATATTATTTACAATAGGGTAGTTTAATTGATGTGTGTAGCTGCATTTGTTGAGGGCTTTTACAGATTATGATACCTGGAGATTACTCTTACCTTCTTTTATAAACTTAATAGAAATTTATATCAGTGCTGAGCTACTTCTCCATTTCGTGAAAAATATTTTCTTGAACTAACATAATATTATAATTAAAAGTTTTCTTTATGATATGTTGAGTAAAAAGCGGGCAGTGAACTGATATTTTCAGTACATCCTTCCTTGCATCCTTATTTGTATTAATCATTAAAGAAGGGGGAATTAAATAGACAATGAAATAGGGGGAAGAAAATAGTATAGACGTTGGCTCGACGAGTTTCATCTTCCTCTCTTTTCTGGTTGTAGTACATATGAACAAAAAAAACTTTTAAGGGTAATTTCGCGATATATAACTTGTAGTCCAGTAATTCTACATTAAAAAAGGGTCAAACTGGAAACCAGGGCCGGTAAATGAACATAAACTAAAAATTAAAGTTTGTTATTTTGTTCATTCCGGAACAAAATTCTAAGCTCCGTGACATTTTGAATTTGTACCTGAGGGAAATTAACTATAATTTCAACATTTAGTTTCATTCCAGAACTAAATTAAACTCCACTTAGGAATTTTAATTTCGATCCGGAACCTGAACTAAAATAATCATACTTTGATACTTAAATTTAGTTCCGGAACAAAGGTCAAGGATCTTTAAAAGTTTAATATTTTTCCGGAACGAAAGTGAACTTTAATTCCACACCTTTCCATTTTATTTCGGAGTACTGCTCTTCAATGATGATGATTGGGTTAAGTTTCCCTCCGGAGCAAAACTCTGATTGTCCTTAACCATTTAGTTTTCCTTCGGAGGAAAAGTAAACTTAACAATCTGCTTTTAATTTCCCGTTCTAAAAGGACTTAATAAAACTTGAGACTTTTAGTTTTTTTCCGGTGGGAATTTCAATTTCAATCGCATCTGCTTAGAATTTCGTTCCGGATTGAAATTAAACTTCTCCAAAGTTTTTTCTGGAGGAAAACTAAACTCGATATCATCTTTTATTTTTTTTTCACCGGAATGAAACTATTCTCCAATGAAGCATTGACTTTTGTTAAAATTAAATGTTATTTATGTGTGTAAAATTTTCCATGAACTTAAATGTTCTTGCTGCATAGTAGTGAATATCGTTAAGGAACACGAACAAAAAATTATTTTGCTCCTTTTGCCAGCCCCCCCTGAAACAAATTACAAATGAATGTTTTACAACGATTTATTATTTTTAATTTTTCTAAAGATTGCCAACAAAAAAAAAATTCATAACAGGTACTATACTAGTTTATATAGGCTATTTTCAGTGCTAAACACAGTTATCCCATTTAATTGGAAAAAATTAAAATATTAATTCAAAAAAATAATTTCCAACGGTCGTATTAAAAAAAATTAAGACATCGCTCTCTAAACAAAGAAACCCTACAACAAAAGAAGTTATTTCTATGGCATAATAAAAGAAGACGAAATTTAAAAAAAAAGTAAACACTATAATTTTAATATTTAAATATTTTTTAAGATTTAAATATTTTTGACCTACAAAAAATCAATCTTTTAAAAAAATTTAAAAAACCTAAAATTTCCACCCACACCGACTTGTGTGATTTTTAGTGCATTATTATTGAAATCATTTTATGCTAGTTCTATGAAAAAATTGCTTTTTGGATTTCCCTAAAAAGTGTAGCCGTTACGTTAAGGCTTGTAAAAATAGCCGGCAGATGGCACTACCATGTAAGAAATTGAGATTGGTATTAAATTTTAACTCACAATTAATTCGTTAGAAAGACAACGAGGTTTTTTTTTTCTTTTTTTAAGTTTTAATCTTGTTATCCTACAGTTGAATTGTATTTATCATTGTGGGTCCTCCCTCAGAAAACGTTTTGAAATTTTACTTTAAAAAGTCGTGTTTTTAAGGGCTCATCGTTGGACTATTCGGACATAATCGAAGAGATTATATCGCTGCTTTGTACACCGGAGAATTTTCGTGGGAGAAAGAGTATAAAAATAAGTATTCGTGAAAAATATCTCACAAACCCACCCCTTTAATAGTTTTTTTTTGAAAGTATTCATCATGTATTTAGTATAAATCAAGGAAATTACCGTGCAGTGCATATTCACACATATAACCACCCCTCAAAATTTCCTCTTAAGTTTTAAGTATAAAAAATTTTAAATTATGATGATGAAAGGATTTTAAAAAAATCAAGAACACCCTCCCTTGAGCACCATTTCCATACATTTCAAAGCACAACTCAAATTTTCTAGCTTTTTTCTTGGAGAGGAACTAACCACTTTTATTCATTTCCATGGACAAAGCGAAAAAAAAATAGCATTAGAAGTTATCCAAGTGTTTTGTTAAATCGTTTATTTCATCCGGCGATCCGAAGTCAGATTTTGTATATAAAAATATTAAAATTTATGTATTTCCCAGGAGTTTTTGTTTTACTTTATCACCGAATTCGTATCCTCCAGGGCTTCTAGAGGGCAGCATCATTTTTACGTGGAGATTCCCCCCCCCCCCATCATCGGTCATCCCTTTCTCCTAAAATGGCCCCTTCCTACAAGAAAAAGCACAACCTTCGTTTTCAACATCCCAGGGGACTCATTCGTTCCGTGTGGAAGGATGGAGGAATGCACCCCCCTTCCTAGAAGAAATAACCCGACCCCCTACGTGTCCAGTGCAACCTGATAAAGCGAACCGGTTCTTTCCACAGAGGCGAATGCCCCCCCCCCCCCTTCCTTTGCGCGGACTCCCACTTCCAACAATGGGCAAGTTTCTTCCTGCCCTCACTCACTCACTTCCCTAGATCAAGCCTTGGCTAGACATAACGATATAACTAATGGGAAAGAAGCTTCTCGGAGCTATTTAAGGCCATTTATGTTCTTGTTTCCCTGTTGGCGCGAAATAGAGTCCACGTTTCTGGGCTCAGGAGCAGTCAAAACTGATCGCATTGCTTCCAAATTTGTTCAAAAATATTCATTAGCTATAATAAATATGTTGAAATACATTTCTCAAAACCTATTAACTATTACTTTTACAACTGCATGCAGTAATTGAGTAATAATTCACAATTCATTCCTACATTTACTATTTTATGTAAATCACAAAATAAGAACAAAACTTTACCCGTATTCTACCTTTTTTAAAAATTTAATTGAAGTGATAGATTCTGATTTATAATGTAAAAATTTCTAGTTTGTCATACACTCGTAAAGGAGATCTATTTACACCAATAATAAATGTTAAAAAATATCTAATTTAGTTTAGAATTAAAATAAAGCTATACACTATGATTTTTATACACTAAAA
This sequence comes from Tetragnatha montana, assembly GCA_963680715.1. Lineage (NCBI taxonomy): Eukaryota > Metazoa > Arthropoda > Arachnida > Araneae > Tetragnathidae > Tetragnatha > Tetragnatha montana. Next base: position 31,277,810 of record OY796675.1, read on the forward strand.
ACTAAAATGATAAAAAAAATACTTGTCAAAAAATTTTTCAAAGGTTAAATGTTTAGATTTAAACTTCCCCTTTAGTTTTAAATATTGGTCTTAATGTCTTGATCATACGTTAAAATGATTAAAAAACATCAAGAACACGACCCTCCATCATTTCCATTAGCACAATTAAATTTTTCTAGCTTTCCTTGGAGTGACTTCCTCCCAGGCTTGTAGAGGGCAGCGCCATTTTTACGTAGCGATTCTCCCCTACTTTCCAGGTGGTTCATCCCCGACCCCCCTTTCTCCATCGGCCATCGCGTCGCGACTGCCTGCACCCTGCAACAACAAGAAAGAAAGCACATGCTCAGTCTTCTGGTTCTTCGTTTGGTTTGGTTGGTGTGGTGATCACATTGATACGTTCGGTTTGCTGGAGGTTAGCGAGATCGTTAGTGATAAGGTTAGAGGAAGACATATAAGCACAGTCACCGATGCTGAGAAGGCAATAATGGCTGAGGCTGAAAATGTCATGCATTTTCTAGACACAGTAGCATTCCGGGATAACAAAAGTTTCGCTGCATTGCGAGAGTTTTTCTCTAGATCTATCCTTGTCAGAAACGAACGGAATGAAAGAGCAGTTTCATTCTTCACCATTTCTTGCAGTCCTTTCCCGAAGTGCTCCATCCCCGATGGTATTTCCGGTATTATTCTCATTTTAGCTAATGTGATGCAGTACGAAATGACCGCGGAAGAGAGAAGGCAATATTTCGAGCAATTGACTGATTTGTTTCGGATAGTCTTAAGAGATCTCTATGAGTTTTCCAAGGCAAAATTACCCGCATTTTCCCATGCTTCTCATTTGATGTCGACATTCGTGGATTTACTTCGAGATATTCATCCATATAGCTCTACGGAATGCGTTAAATTTTTCGAAAAGTTGAATGCTGGTGGATGGAAGCACAACTTTCTGCAAAATTTGAAAAAGGAAAATTTAGATTACGTCTTATCTTGTTTTTCGGAGTTGCGTTATGCCCCCTCAGCATCTCTTCGGAAACTTCATGTAACAAGCAGGTCCCATGGCAAAAAATATGACGTTGCCGCACTTATACAACAAGGATTCCCATTCTACGTCAATAGGACGTATGACTATATCATGTATTTAGGATTAGGGTATGTATATAATAGTTCTTTTTCTTTTGAAAACAAAAAACTTTATTTTATTGTACCATGTTTTGATTTAAAAGAATAGTTATCGGTCCTATATACAAAGTATTTCAACATCCACCCAACTAAAATCAGCGCAGAAAGATTCCTTCTGTGGAGTGGATAATATTTGCTTAAACTTAAAGAACTATAAGTACCCCTCGACAACTGTTAGTTTTCAAAAAATATGACGTCATATCACATCCGATAAATCTTGATTATTTTTCACGTCAAGCGCATGCATGTGCAATGGATATTTTAAACATATTAGTTTACAAACATATCCAAATAACCATGTTCGTGACGTTTTCCATGAACCCGTATTCAGAAACTTTTAACACGAAACGAGTCGATAACGATTCGAGACCGAAATTGATCGAAAACGATCATTTTCGAAACGAGTGCTTCCGCTCTCTCGTTTCCTCAAAAACGAGTAATATAGCGGACTCTGATTGGTTGAAAAGAAATTCGCGTGATCGCTGGACCTCCCAGCGATGACGCGAATTTCTTTTCAACCAATCAGAGTCCGCTATATTACTCGTTTTTGAGGAAACGAGAGAGCGGAAGTACTCGTTTCGAAAATGATCGATTTCGATGTCGTTCTCGGTCTCGAATCGTTATCGACTCGTTTTCGACTCGTGTTAAAAGTTTCTGAATACGGCCCGAACCGGATGTGACGTCAAGGTTTACTGTGGCGATTTTCTCAAAAAATATAGTTTACTGGACTTTTTATATGCTTCATTGAAACTTGTTTTAACGGTTTAGTTCTCTTTAGTCTCTTCCTGATTCGTCTCCTTGTCAAAAATTGTGCTGTTTGATCCCTTTAGGGTTAAATGCATTTTTGGTTATTCCTGTTTGATCCCCTGGGTGTTGAGTTTAATTTTTGACAAGGAGACGAATCAGGAAGAGACGAAAGAGGACTAAACCGTTAAAACAAGTTTCAATGAAGCATATAAAAAGTCCAGTAAACTATATTTTTTGAGAAAATCGCCACAGTAAACCTTGACGTCACGGGTGTGGGTCAAAATCCCGACACTCAGAATCCCGACAGATCAGGTTCCCGACGGTCGAAATCCCGACAGTTCAGAATCCCGACAGGATCACAATCCCGACAGGGTCAAAATCCCGACAGGGTCAGAATCCCGACAGGTCGAAATCCCGGCAGGGTCAGAATCCCCACAGGTCCGACAGGGTCAAAATCCCGACATGTCAAAATCCCGACAGGGTCAGAATCCCGACAGGTCCGACAGGGTCAAAATCCCGACAGTGTAATGTCATTCTTAAGCCGTGAGAGCATGAATTATTGAATTTTTTTAAAATTGATTAAAAAATGGTTTAATACTTCACTCCTGCGCGTGCAAGACTTTTTTCTGGGCTGTTTTTCAGTGCTGATTACAGATGCTTCTTCAATACTGTGGTTCGAAAGATTTTAAAATTTTAATTTTTTAAAAATTGATTAAAAAATGGTTTAATACTACACTCCTGCGCGTGCAAGACTTTTTTCTGGGCTCTTTTTCAGTGCTGATTACAGATATTTCATGAAAACTGACGTTTAAAAGATTTTAAATATTTTTAAAATTGATTAAAAGTTGGTTTAAAATTTTAAAATCTTTCAAACGTCAGTTTTGATGAAATATCTGTAATCAGCACTGAAAAAAAGCCCAGAAAAAAGTCTTGTACGCGCAGGAGTGTAGTATTAAACCAACTTTTAATCAATTTAAAAAAATTTAAAAATCTTTCAAACGTCAGTTTTGATGAAATATCTGTAATCAGCACTGAAAAAAAGCCCAGAAAAAAGTCTTGTACTCGCAGGAGTGTAGTATTAAACCAACTTTTAATCAATTTTAAAAAATTTAAAAATCTTTCAAACGCCAGTTTTGATGAAATATCTGTAATCAGCACTGAAAAACAGCCCAGAAAAAGTCTTGCACGCGCATGAGCGTAGTATTAAACAATTTTTAATCAATTTAAAAAAAATTAAAATTTAAAAATCTTTCAAACGTCAGTTTTGATGAAATATCTGTAATCAGCACTGAAAAACCAGCCCAGAAAAAGTCTTGCACGCGCAGGAGTGTAGTATTAAACCATTGTTTAATCAATTTTAAAAAATTTAAAATTTCAAAAAACTTAAGAGTGATATTACACTGTCGGGATTTTGACCCTGTCGGGATTTCGACCTGTCGGGATTCTGACCCTGCATGTCGGGATTTTGACCTGTCGGGATTCTGACCCTGTCGGGATTTTGACTCTGTCGGGATTCTGACCCTGTCGGGATTCTGACCCTGTCGGGATTCTGACCCTGTCGGGATTTTGATCTGTCGGGATTTTGACCTGTCGGGATTTTGACCCTGTCGGGATTTCGTCGTCGGGAACCTGTTCTGTCGGGATTTTGAACGGAACCCGAGTTTACCATAATTGGCATAAAACCGCTAATACGCTTCAGTTTTTTCTTGGAAATCATACTAAAATTATGAATAAAATAAATAACGGCTTTTAAAAAGTTTCGTTTTTAAAATATTATTATGTATGTCAAGGTGTTACCTGTCAGTTACTTTTTAAGCTGTTAATTTATAAAAATATTTTAATTCCCATTTAATATGTTGAAATTCTTAAGTTTATTTTGTCTTGATTCACTATAATGTGTTCACTTTATGAACAAATTACTCTTCTCTATAAATACATTGGATTTCTTAAGCTTAAGTCAGTTATTTTGATCTGGTTGATAACAGTTAACAGACAGGATATTTTGTAATGAACTAGGTTGTTAACACTATTAATTATTGAAAAAGTGTTTGATCAATTGTATTTCTCTGTACTTTCATCATTCGGTAAAAACACCAGTTATTTAATTTATTGTAGACATAGATTTTATTAATCAATACAAAAAATTATTTTAATTTACACACTTTTCAATAAAAATTGAAAGGAAAAAACTTTTGCATAACATCTTCATTTTCCATGATATCTTACTAAAATTCTATCTTTACCATCACTTTTTCCTTTTAAAGTTTTAACTGATTAATGAATGCCTTGAAATGCATGACTGTGTACCTAAATACACAGTGAATGGATTAATTTACTGTATAAAGGTTTGAACATTTTACTACCACACAACCAGTCAACTTCCATTAGAACTCGTCTACTATAAAGGAATTTTTAAAACTCCTTTTAAAACGGATAACGTGGGAAAGGATCATGCATTGATACGTTTAAAAGGATCATGCATTACATACGTATCTGTACACGATAAAAAAAAATAGCAGCATGAGGAGTGCTGAGAGAATCAAATACTTAATGATTGATATCCACGTTTTTCGTCTTATAAGGAGTTAAAGTTTATACTTTTTAGTACATTTTAAAAACGTGTTTTTTTTTAAAAAGATATTTTTTTTATTTCATAAATTAGTATAGATATTATCATACACTGGAATTGTTGCAGTTATCCTTAATATTATGCTGTCCGCGCGACCTCTGGTCACTTGGAAAATACACATACGGGCAAATGAGTACAGGGAGAACAAACTAGATGTTAAGATTGATATTTAAAAAAAGGACGGATATCGGTCTAATAGTGCGACTTTCTGGGAACAGAACATTTTTTGAAGCCAAACTGTATTGATTGCGCCAAATTTGAAGGAAGGGACGAAAGCGCACGAAGAAATAGTCATAAATTATAGAGGGGATGAAACAGGACAAAATTTGACAAGGGGATGAAAGCGGAAGAGATGAAACAGGACATCACAGTTTTAACACCCAGCCTGCATATTTATTTTAACTATCTTAATTTTTAGTAACGATTAATAATATTTTCTCCAATTGGAGCTCTTTTTGCGTGTTTTTTGATAAAAGTATTCGCATAAAATATAACCTCTTCAGGGGCGGTAATTAATTCAGCCAGACTTTTGTATCAGGGGGCAAGGGCGGATTTATGGGGGTGCAAAGCACCCCCAAGTTTTTCAACGTGACTTTTTTTACGCTTTTAAAATTTGGTGCTGAAGTATTAAAATGATCTATTTTGCAAAACAAAATTCTAAATAAAATGAATGTTGTTGAATCAGATGAATTTTTCTTAATTGGATCTTTGTGAATTTCCACAGTTTTTGAGGATTAATTTTTAAAAAGTGGTTAAGCAGTTCAGGGAGGCAAAACTTCAAGGGGCTATAACTCCCTATAGGGGGTAGTTATTTTCCCCCTCTTTCCACTCATGTGTATGTGTAGAGCATAGATTGGAAATTGTTTTGAGCACAAAAAGTCAATTTGCCATTTTTTGGACTTATTCCCTTTTTTAAACTGACGATTTAGTAAAACGTTTTCCATGAATTTCATTCATGGTTTTCATGTCATTTTTCCATGAATATTGTAAGTATATAGATATATAACATAAAAAATGATGATTAAATCATTAGTTAATTAATTAATTTATTAAAATGAACTATGAAAAGTCAGGTAAAATTTTTCAATCAAGTGAAGATTTTGTCACTGCTTTCATTCTGAGGCCACTTTCAATATTTTTGAATGCTAACTTTTTTTTTCTTTTAGTGAGCCCGATGATTTTCAAAATGAAAATGACATGTATCAAATTAAGATTGAAACCGAGGATTTGCTTGTTGCCAGGTCATTAGATATTATCAACGAAGTCGTCTATGGAGAAAAAAGAAACAACGTTGCCCTCAACTTCATATGGAAAACAGTTCCTTACCCTTTCTTAACTGCACGTGAAATCTATGAAGTTTTAAGTCCATACTTCCCTGGAAATTTTGCGATAATTTTGGATGGGCTATGTGCGGACTACGTTCACAGCAATCCCCTTGGATATACAGTTCCTACAGCCATGGAACCCCGATCCCTCAAGCACTTGTCAAGAGTCAAAGTGCGAAACATTCTTATTGAGTCTTGCAGTTTTTGTGAAAAGACCATCTACAATTTGGGTATTCCTCTCACTCTCAAAGATTATCTTTGGAAGTTGGATTACTTTTAAAACATACTGTTTTTAACAAACAGTAGAACCAGAACCCTTCAATAGTAAACCCTCATTAAGCCAAACTGACACCATCTTACGATGCTATCAAAATTTTTACATCCCCAACATAAAAACCGCTCTTTTTTCATTTTCGGTTATCTATTTCTTATAGTAGTTAGTCATACATTTTTCAGTATTTTTTTCCATTTTCCTTAGAAAAATTGCTGAAAAATGCATACTTTGAAACATAAAATAATTTCTGTCATAAGTGATCTCATTAACCGGAGTTTACTGTAAATACAATTCCCACTAATTTGTTCGAGGTTCACTATAACCAATGATATTATTATTATAAAATGTTTATTGTTAACTTCGTAGTTTACTATTTCGGGGTTGGTTTTGACAACTATATTTTTCTTTCTAGTAAGGCTGTAGCCACACTGCGCGCCACCAGTGGCAGAAGCAATAAAAACGCAATAATGATAAACGGTAAAGGGTTATCTAAGACAGGGTATGTAATAGAAGTGAGATAACCATCTTTATTGCTCTTTTATTGCTCCTGCCACTGGTGGCGCGCGGTGTGGCTTGCCTCTAAAGCTGCCTGAGATTGAATTTGTGGAAGAATTTCGTAATGTGTTCAACTGTAACATACTCTATATTGATCATTAAATATCTTTGATTACTTTTATTGAGATTGAGACTTACTGAGATTTATTGAGACTTGTCTTTTGTTCTTTTACATGACTTTTAATTTATAAAAAGATGTGCAGGTTAGGTGAAAATACTCAAGGCCGTAGAAAGTGAAATAAAATATTTTTTTCTTTTGCATTGAAAAACAAAAATTTAAAAGAATTAAATAAATGATGTCAGAGTATACCCACTGTTTCACAGAATAAATTCTATCCTAAGCAACAACAAAAAAACACCTTTTAGATGAAAAAATAAAAATTTAAGTTGATTTCTGGAGAGATACACCGATGAGAGAGTTGACCAGTACAGTAGGGTGTTTCAAAAAAATTTTTTTTTGAATTTCCCAGATGCCCCCCCTCAAGTTGTTACAAATACAAAAACATTATTACCTGCAAATTTTCAGGTCTCTAGGACGATTTTTGACCCCCGCGCCCTTTAAAAGTAGGTTTCCCATGTTAAAGTATAGGGAAAATATCGTCATTTTTGGTTCTTTTCAATTTTACAAGCCTGAACGCAGTCAATATCGAGTTAAAACCTAAACATCATCTTTGGGACATCATTGCCTCAAGATCCTATCGGAAAAATATTCCATGACACCTACTGGGGGGTAGTTACACGGGGATGAAAAGCGAGCTTTCACCGAAAAACGAGGATGCTTGCGGCGGGAGCTGGATGAAGGCCTCTCATGGGAGGTCCAGACACAACTCCCGCCAGATGGTTTCCAAATGACCAGGTACCTTAGGAAAAAGGTTCAATAAACACTTAAATATGCTTTTATCCAGGTCCCTCCGCAAACGCCGGCGAGCATAACCAGCACCCGCGGCAAGCATCCTCGTTTTTCGGTGAAAGCTCGCTTTTCACCCCTGTGTAACTACCCCCCAATAGGTGCCATGGAATATTTTTCCGATAGGGATCTTGAGGCAATGATGTCCCAAAGATGATGTATAGGTTTTAATTCGATATTGACTGCGTTCAGGCTCGTAAAATTGAAAAGAACCAAAAATGACGATATTTTCAATATTTTCCCTATACTTTAACATGGGAAACCTACTTTTGAAGGGCGCGGGGGTCAAAAATCGTCCTAGAGACCTGAAAATTTGCAGGTAATAATGTTTTAGTATTTGTAACAACTTGAGGGGGGGGGGGGCATCTGGGAAATTCGAAAAAAAAAAAAAAAAAATTACCATAGACTTTCGAAACACCCTACCAGTACAGTGGCTGGCTGGCATTATCTTTTATCACTCCTAAATTTTCAGTAAAAACGGTCATTTTGTAAGGTTGTATGCATAAAAAACTAGTCTGAACTTTTCTCTGAGATATTTATACATTTTTCGTACTGCTATAAAAAGCATCATTGGGAATTTTTCTTTTGAAAAGTAAACAGAAATTTAAAATTAAATAAATCACGTCAGTGTAAGACTATCATAAATGTTATTCTAAATAAAACTTATAGATTTTTATAACCCTCCTGCCGCCTAAGCTCTGAAAACCCGATGTCAGCGCGGTCAGCTATTCGGTCGTTAAAAATGTTTATCCCCTACTTGGGCTGTCAACAGTGATTGAACATACCCTTTAGTGCTTCTTTTTCTAGGCTTCATTAAAAAAGTAACCAACTATCACAGGTAATGAAACAGAAACCTAAGCGTATTATACTGAATTATAAATATTGATTATTGTAATAATGATAGTATTGGGGGACGGATGGCCTGTTAGGTTTGCTCTCTGCCTTTCACGCCAGCAGTCTGCGCACTGTTTGTAAATTATATGCATGTTTTTTCGCTTTGGAAAACCATTTGAGATTTTTTTTTGTTTAACATAGGTTAATCTAAAAATCAAATTTTATTTAAGATACGTGCGAAATTTATTTATTTTCCTAGAAATAAATTAGAAAGAAGCAAAAGTAGCATGGCTAAAATTTAAGCAGCATTGAAATCCTTCAAAAATCTAAAAAACACTTCAAATAAAAATTGAATTATTTTGGGTTTAATATTTTCAAAAAATATTTTAATATAAAGCATTTCATGCAAAAAAAATTCTTAATAAATGTAACTTCAACACTTTTTGTTCACCCACTTGTTATACTTTATCACCGAATTCGTACCCTCCCACACTTCTAGAGGGCAGCACCATTTTTACGAGCCGTTTCTCCCCCCATTTTCCAGGAGGGACTCCCCTTTCCCCTTAAAACGGGCCCCGCCCCTCTTCCTACTACAACAACAAAGAAAGCACGCTCACAGCCTTCTGGTTCCTCGCTTTTACTTCAGTTGTTTGGACAGTGGACACTACTACTACTCTTCAATCCCCTTCATATAGTATTTGTGCCCTCGATTTCGGTGCGACTTTGGAAGAGGATTACTCACGGGGACATACGTGACGCCAGGAAGTACTTCTGAAACTTCGCGGTGTATTATCAGTTCGAAATCAGTACTTTCGATTAAGGAATTCGTTTGGTGATACGTACGTTTTGCTGGAAGTCAGCGATATTTCTTAACCAGTTTGAAAGAGATTTGGTAGAAGTTTAGTAAAGTCACTATGGATTTGAATATGCAGGATTGGAATGAATTTCATTTCCAAACTTTTATCCACTTTTTGGACACAATGATGATGGAGGAGGTTGAGAAATGGGAATGCGATTGCGAATCAACGTCAACGTGCTTTTACTGCGAGGTAAAGGCAAAAAATGTCATGCATTTTCTGGACACAGTAGCATTCCCGGATAACAAAAGTTTTGCTGCATTGCGAGAGTTTTTCTCTAGATCTACCCTTGTCAGAAACGAGCACGATGGATTAACATTTCAAATTATCAGCCATATATATAGGCCTTCCCCAGGGCGCATCGACCCCAAAGGCATTTTCGGTGTTTATTTCATTTTAGCTAATGTCATACAGGACGAAATGACTGCGAAAGAGAGAAGGGAGTATTTCGAGCAATTGATTGATTTGTTTCGGATAGTCTTAAGAGAAAGAGATCTCTGTGAGTATTCCAAGGCAATAGCACCGGCGTTTTTCCGCAGTTCCAGAGCTTCTAATTTGATGTCGACATTCGTGGATTTACTTAGAGATATTCATCCGGATGACTCTACGGAATGCGTAAAATTTTTTGAAAAGTTAAATGCTGCTGGATGGCGGTACAACTTTCTGCAAGATTTGAATAAGGAGAATTTAGATTACGTCTTATCTTGTTTTTCGGAGCTGCGTTATTCCCCCTCAGCATGCCTTCGAAAAATTCCTATCGCGTGCTTGAAATTCAAATCAGAAAATTGTGTCGCACTTATACAGCAGGGATTCAAGTACTCCTTCTATAAGACGGATTCAGATGGCTTCATGTTTAGGTATGTATATGGTTCTTATACTTTTAAAAAGAAAAAACATAACTAACTATGTCATTTAATTTTAAATGAATAGTTATCGTCTTAATATGTTCAGGATGTTTCAACATGTCCACTCAAAGATAGGATAGAGAGATTCTTTCCGTGGAGTAGATAAAATTTTCCTAAAGAACTATACATCTCGATAATTTTTATTTTTCTAAAAATATAACGTCATATCCGATAAAAACTTTAATATTTCCTTCCACGGCACGCGCATGCATGCTCAATGGTTATTTTAAACATCTTAGATAAAAAACATATTCAAATAACCATGTTCATGACCTTTTTTTTAACCGTTTTTAGCGTGAACCGGATGTGACGACTTCCTTTTACTTCAATGGGCACTTTTTATGTACTCTAAGCAAAGAATTTGACTGTACGTGTAGTCCAAATAATTTTCTCAATTTTTAAGGAGGTCCACACAAAAAAGTTTAAGCACTTTTTAGTATTACTTTTAATTTCTTATTTTCATACACCATACACACATGTTTTTACACAATACTTGTAGTTTGATTACCCTACTTTCTTAATCAATTTTTGTTAAATTTAAACAAACCTGTTGTGAATTATATAATAATAACTTTATTTACTGCACAAAACTTTTTTACAGAAACACAAGGAAAAAAAACATTTGACGCCAAGGGGAAATTTGACAATTCCCGTTCAGGCGACAGAGAATGTATTTTACATTAAATACAAAATAAATGAAAAAAAAATTATAACAACTTAAGAAAATGAGTAAATAAATAATGGCAATAAGCTGGATAGCTGATTATAAATAGATTGCTTCAATAAATGAAGACTTACTCAAAATTCGTAATTGGTTTTTGCAAAACAACTTAAACTTAAACATAGACAAAACGAAATACAATGTTATTCAATTTAAAGCATAATGTATCAAACCAGCTCTCCTTAAAATATCATGAAGACCATTGTAATTGTTTAATTAATTGCAATTGCAAATCCATCGATAAAGTGTCTTCAATAAAATATCTTGGTCTTTACATCGACTCAAATCTAAAATGGAAATCTCATACTAAACATATTGCAGATAAACTGAGTAGCATTTTGTTTAACTTTTATCATTTAAAGCAAAAAGTAAATAAAAGACTACTAACTAATCTCTATTATTCTTGGGTTCATTCTCAACTAAATTATGGTTTAATGATTTGGGGAGGAGATTTTTTGACAAATCTAATCAGAATAGATACACACCAAAAAAGGTTTTTAAAGTTTTTAATAAATCATGTTCACTCAATTGATATTAATCATTTTAAATATTTAAATATTCTTCCAGTTCGTCATCTTTTTTTCTATAAAGTTTGTCTATATTTATATTCAAATCCGAATGCATGCATAAAAAGAAACATTATTAATCCACGTAGACCAAATGTAATCTATCTAGTACCAAAACCTAAAAAGACTATCTTCTGCAAAAATTTTTGTTATTTAGCTCCTAAATTATTCAATGCCTTACCCACAGATATACAAAACAGCCCTTCGAAATATTTATTTAAGAAGAGGTTAAAGGATTTCTTGTTTTCTATTGATAACATCGAGAGTTTCTTTTCTTTGTAGTTATTCATCATTATCCTTTCAAAGTGTTTGTTTTATTTACTCAAATATATGTCAATGTCTTTTTTTCCTTTTTAAATTGACTTCATATATCTGCTAGTAAATATTTTATGTACAATCCTATGGCCAGTAGTAATTATAATTTATTGGCGCCCTGTTTGCCACACCACTTCTTTATATTTCTTTGTTCCCTTTCCTTTTTTTAATAAATTAAACTTTATATGTGTGAAATATCTATATGTAATAATACAGTCACCTACATGGATCGAGTATGATCCCAGGTGACTATAAACATTTGTTGTATTTGTTCGTTATTATAAATAAATAAAATAATAAATAATAATAAAAATTGGAGGGAAAAATATGAATCCAAGTCGTCGATATTTATCATGAAGTCAAGTAGTTTTCTTTTAAAAGTGGAGTATTTAGTAATAGTAATTAAATTTAGAGGTAAACTGTTGTATAATTTAGGTGCAAGATAGAGAACTTTTAGAAAATATATCTTTGGAAAATTTTGGTATCTGATAGCTTGCAGTTGATCTAGTATCAAGGTTAATAGAATAAGATTAGGTTGGCTGTTCACATAGGAACGAAAATTCGTGTGACGTACTGCTCTCCAGCCGATTACGTAATTCGCGTGATACCCCAGCTTCTCCTTCGATTGGGTCAGATAGAATAGGGATTTTTTTGACAGGAGAGAGGGAAATTTAAACTTTGATAAAACAATTCAGTTTTGAAGCATTTAAGATATGAATCTAAAAGGGTTTTCGTTTTAGATTAAATTGATATTATAGCTTCATGTTGATGAATATCTATTGTTAATTTGAAGTAAGAAACCGAAGTAGATCGTCCCAAAGGCAAGAGGAATCCATAGATTGGTTTTAGGAACATATTAATTTCTTTTAGATTAAAAGCAATTTTGATTTGGGAGGGACAATATATTTCTAGCTCCCTTCATGGAAACTGAAAAGATTTGAAATAAAATACTAAAAGCAATTTATAGACTTAATGATTATATTATTAAAGCTTGGAAATATTTTTTAATTATTATTATGCATCATTTTTTAATTTGAAGACTATTCAAATTTTACACTAAAACAGGATCAATGTGACCTCACCTTGGAGATCTTATAAAATGATCATATCGTAACTTTGGAACACTGATCCAACTTCAAAACTAACCGTTTCAGTTCGAGTTTCTTTCGGCGATCGTATGTGGGAGTCGGCAAGTTGATGAAGGTTTATACCCAATCAGGGGCGTCATTTCAGTTTTTGGTTGGAGGGGGCAAAAAAAATTTTTAAGTGGAGCTGGGCCACGCCGTAATCAGACTTTTGTTTTTTAGGAGGTAAGACTCAACGTCATTTTTAAGGTACCCCCTATCGAGTACATTAAAACATTAAATATGAGACTACGTAAAAGAAGTATTTGAATGATATAAAATTTTTTACAACTTGAGATCGAAGTAAAAGTAGGGGGTCTGGGGGTCACCCCCAGAAAAATTTTGAAAATTTGCCTCTTAAAATAGTGTTTCAGCTCATTTCAGGCCCTTTGGGTTACATCCGAAGAGAACAGCTCCTCGTAAACCTCAGGATTTCCAAGGGAAAAAGTTATAAATTGAAGTCAAAGATTCGAGGGGGGCTGGGGGTCTTCCCCCATAAAAATTTTTGAAAATCACCCCTTTAAACTACTGTTTTATCTCTTTTTCAAACTGTTTAAAACACTGTATTACAGACATCACAATTTTAGAGTGGAGTTTCGAGGTTCTCCCCTAGAAATTTTTTTGAAATTTGCCTATTAAAGTAGTGTTTCAGCTCATTTCGAGGCTCTTTGAGTTACATCCGAAGAGAACAGTTAATTGTAAACTTTAGGATTTTCAAGGGGAGAAAGTTATTAATGAAAATGAAAGTTTTGAGGGGGGCAGGGGGTCCTCCCCCAGAAAATTCTTTGAAATATGACCCTCAAAAGTAGTGTTTTAACTCCTTTTAGGGCTTTTTGGGTTACACCTGATGCTCCTTGTGGAAATTACAGAATTTTCATGGGATTTGCAGCTATTTTTCACATAAAAGTGGAAACCTTGGGGGGGGGCAATTGCCCCCCCCTGCCCCCCCTAAATGACGCCCATGTACCCAATAAATTATCTCCTTCATGTTTGTCATGTTTAATCAAAATTGAATTCGAAATCAACAAATTATTTGATTTTTTCTTCATGTAATTATCACTTAGAATCTAAGTGATCATTTATTATCATCTGATTATGTGATTGTTTTAACACTGATCAATATGTCTTAGATAGATCAGTGTTACTACAATCATAATCAGAATATAAGATACATTAGAATAATAAATTCAGTGAGATCAGATTAATTAGTTCATAATAAACTAACTTTGAATTTTAATAAATTAGTAATAAAGGCGATTAGTAGCGTAATCAATTTTATACAAAACATACAAAAGAAGAACAACCCAAAAATAGCTCACAATTTGAGGATTTTTTAGTGATCTAAAAGTATCGGATTGTAACTAAATACTGCTTTAAAAAACGGTATTTTCTTTGTATTTAAAATTTTCTAAAATACAGATAGTGGGAATTTGTTTAACTTTTAAAATATTGTTACAAATCGATCACTATTGATTTAAGTAATGAACCTCCGTAATTATGCATAGGAATCAGTTTTAAATTTCATAGTTTGTATTTAATCCACTATTTGGTAAGCTATAAACTTGTTCTTCAAGTTGCTTATGAGAAGGAAAACAAGATACTCATAATTTAATTCAATGAAAAATTTTAATCAGTTTTAACCTATCAGAAGTTAAAAAATTGAATGCACCCATATAGATCACAAGTATTGATATTTAAATATATGATTTGTTGCTTAGGCAAGTTCACAGGTCTATATTTTCTCTTCCGCGTCTTATATTACTCCCTTCTACGTAAGAAAATCCCTATAAGAAGCTCCGCGATTTCCCTATGTAACCCTGATTGGTCACTCCTGTCAGAACTTCAACGCCTTCCAGCCGAATACGTCATCCTGGCTGAAAGTAATCGGAGAGCCAGATGAGCCCCCCCCCCTGATCTAGTATTGTAACTTCTATTACGCAAGTTACACAAAGATTTATGTCGAAACAGGTGAAGTAAAATACGGAAATATGCATTGTGTCGAATTGGAAGTAATCTAAGGGTTCTAAAATTATTTGGATAGGGTTGAGGATTAAGAATTTTAAATATTTTGTTTTGGATTGAGATAATTGGAAGGAGATTGGACTTGTATTCACCCCCCCAAACGATAGCACCGTAATTAAATAAAGAATAAAACTATGCAAAATATAAAGTTCTTAAAAATGATAAACCAATTTTATTTTTAAGGTGGTAAAATTTTACCAAAACAAAACGTAACTTTTTCCCCAGTTCGTTGATATGATTTTGCCATTTAAGATAAGCATCAATAATGCAAACCTAAATATTTGAAATTTATAACTGATTACAGAGTGTGACATTGACAGGTGTTGAGATTTCTGTTACAGGATAATGAGTGATTCTTTATGTTTAAATTAGACTCATATTGTCTTAATTTAAAGTAAATATATTTTGTTTTGTTTAAATTTAAGGCTAAATCATTTGCACAGAACCAAGTTTCGATTTCGATTAAGTCAGATTCTATTTGCATTATTAATTCGTTAGTATGGGAGCAAGAATATAATATAACTGAATCATCTGCATAAGTTAGAATTTTGCCAAATAGTTTTAACTTGTATAAATCATTAATAAATATTAAGAAAAATAAGGGTCCTAAAATAGATCCCTGATTGATTCCACCACGATTGATTCCTTTATATTCGCTAAAACTATTGCCAACCTTTACCCTCTGAGTTCTATCCGTTAGATACGAGATAAACCATTTTAATACATCACCTCTAAAACCAGCATTTTCCAATTTATGAATTAATAAAAGATGATTTACATTATCGAAAGCCTTTCTTATATCTAGAAAAATTGCTACCGTAATTTTACTTTTATCTATGCTATTATGTATAAATTTAGAGAATTCCAATGGAACCATTTCAGTGGAGCGACCTTCTATAAATCCGTATTGATTGGGGGCGAAGAAATTAGTAGTAAACAAAAATTTATACATCCTTTTAGATATGATTTTTTCGATTACTTTTGAGAATGCTGGCAAAATTGAAATAGGACGGTAGTTATAGCGAGATCATTCTTATTTCCAGATTTATAAATACAGTGGAAGCTCTTATAGCGTAATTAATCCGTACCGAGTTTTTTGTCGCTATAAGAGCAAACTTCGAGTGATACACTCGAGTGTAGAATATCACTCGTTTAAAAGCAATTAACTCGTTAAGCTAAACTATCAATTTTGATGCTTTTCGGGAAGGTGGACTCGATTCCCTCAATGATGTACAGTCGACGTCAAAAAAATCGAATTGCGGAATTTTGAAATAATCGCAGAATCGTTCTTCTGATAGGAAAGATTGGCGAGAACTATTCTAATATCTAATTTAAGGAAACATATTTGGCTGGTTATCCATGATTTGGCGCAGGAAAATATTGGCGAGAATCATTTTAATATCTAATCTAAGGAAATATATTTGGCTGGTTATCCATGATTTGGCGCAGTTTTTTTTTTTTCAAATAATATTGCCTCAAAATCGTTGTATAGTGGTTAGAGTAACGTCTTCATAATCGGAAGTTCGCGGGTTCTATCCTCAATGCTGATCATTCTTAATGCCACTACGATTGATGTTTAAATTCATTTACGGATGATTCAATCTTTGTGGAGGACCATCTTACATTATTTTTTTCGTTCAAAGCACTATATTTTATAGCAGCTGTTAACGTTTTACCCTAAATCTTAAAATAATTATTTATAAAATTTAATTAGAACTCTGGCTCTTCCACTATGATCTTACAAAAAAAATAATCAGCTCTGATAAGTAGGTAATTTTTTTAGGATATTTTGAACCTCACACTAGCAAAAATATTTTATTTAAAGAAATTTTTTAGTCAGAGAAAGAGAGAAATTTCTTAAGCATTTTGTTACCAAACTTATTTAAGCAAATACAAGTTATAAACATAATTCTTAGCAGTATTTCAGAAAATAATTCTATTTTAACTATTTTTATTAAGTTCTTTTAAATGACGTTATATTTTTGAGTGTGTGCAATGTGCATAGCTTTTTACTTTTCATCAGCAACTTGTGGATTAATAAGCGCAGCGTGATAAAATTTAAAGATCATAAATTAAATAATTACAAATTATATTATTGAAATAAAAATAGAAGCTTTTCTTTTAAGTCAATAAAATAAAAAATAAGTTTAAAATTAAGATATTTTGGTTATAATGAAGATTTATGAAATTTACTTTTATTGTTACACTTGATAGTTATAATCAGTGGCGGATCTACGGGGGGGGCTTTCGGGCATTATTAATAATACCCGATTTATGACTTTGCCCGTAACAGCTATCGGCCGTATTCAGAAATTTTAAACACGATTATGAACCGATACGAGACCGAGAACGATCTATCGAAAGGATCAATTTCAAACGAGTACTCCAGCTCACTCGTCTCCTCAAAAACGATTAATTTAGAGGACTCTGATTGGTTGAAAATAAATTCGCGTCATCGTTGGGAGGTTTGTTTATTTCCATTCCCAACGACGACGCGAATTTATTTTTGAACAATCAGAGTCGTCTAAATTACTCGTTTTTGAGGAGACGAGTGAGCTGGAGTACTCGTTTCAAATTGATCGTTTCGAGAGCATTTCGATAGATCGTTCTCGGTCTCGTATCATCGTTATCGTATCGGTTCATAAACGTGTTAAAAGTTTCTGAATACGGCCCATACCTTTCACCCACCCCACAGCAATTATTCAACACTCGAAGAGGGGTTCTGAGATCAACCGCATTCCTCATGTGTGTTAGCTGTAGGTAAGCTGGCGGGGAACAAGTACTGAACGGTACCTGATTAAAACACCTAAATAAAAAAACATAAAAATAAAAGTGGTGGTCATATTAAACTTAAAAAAAACTGAGAAAGTGTAAATAGTTTCCAAAGATGATTATTTTTACCACCAGTAATAATTTATAAATTTCTTATAAATAATAACAGATCTGACTGGAACAGCTATCGCATCCAGGTTAGCCTGGTTTAGAGGCGTGTCATAGCCAATGAGGTCATACTGAGACGCGACTCTGCTGCTAAGGGGCAGGAACCGACTAATGTGGATTGTGGAACAGTTATTGTCATGACCCGGGGTAAATTGTGTTAGAGGCGAGACATATCCAGTGAGGGGCAAGAGCAGCTTACGCTGCTGGAACCCTGTAACCGACTAATCGGACTGGAATAACTAAAAAGCAAGCTTTGCTTGCTCATGGATCCAATAACTTATGAAATTAATGAGTAAATTAAAAATGAGTAAATTCCCAGTTTTCTAGGGCATATTTTCAAAAATTTTCTGAGGGAAGACCCCCAGACCCCATTTATTACTTGTTACTCATCGTATTATCAAGAAAACGATACTTTTAAGTTGAGTGAAATTCAGATCTTGCCTAGAAATATTCTAAAAATTACATTAAGCCTATGAATGGATGGGTGGAGGTATTTCAGAAAATTTCGCCCCCTACCTCGAAATGAGAATATGTCATTGGGGGCCCGCTTCTCAACCTTGTACCCGGGGCCCGATTTGGCTCTCGGCGGCCCTGGTGTTAACAAAGTGGATATTTACTTTCTTATGCTACACTAATGTTTGAATAAAATGGTAGCCACTCTTTGAAAAATAGAAATTTACTATACCATTATATATGTGAATAACGGAAAAAAACTTAATTTAAAAATAAAAATTGAAATTGCATTCAGCATTTAAATATTTTTTTTATTAAAACTTTTTATTTTCTACAAATAAGAACGTAATTGAAATATTAATAAACTTCAGGTATAACTTCTAACTCTTTTAAATTATATAATCAGCAAAATAAGTGGCAGGTAACGTTTAAATGCGACGCCTTAAAGTATTCAATACCAGCGCTCTAACCGTTAAGCCACAGGGATCCACATTGAGAAACGCAAATATTAACAAATTACAAAAGGTTTGGCTTAGTTCTGTGGGTTACTGTAATTTTAACAAGTGGCAAACCTTTGGCGATCGGGATTGGCGAAATATTTTCAAACCTTTTTTCCTATACCATGCGCACGGGGTTAATGTCTAGATTCCTATTAAGGGTCCTTGTAACGATTTTTTTGACTCCGACTGTACTTTTAGTAGACTAATTTATAAAGTCTGGAGGAAATTTCAACCTGAAAACGATATCATTGGGATTTAGAACACAGTTCGAATCATCCAATTGATCTTTCCTCACTTTAAACAATTATTTCTTATTTTATGAAGTCTTGATATACTTCCAATTTCATGTTATATTACCTTATTTTTTGCTTTTATTTTAATTTATATAAAGTTTAAGATCAATATTTTAAAGAGTATAAATATTTGCTTTTTAATTTATTGCATAGCTTAGCTTCCTTAGAAAGATCTGATGCTTAACAAAATTTATTACATCAATTTCCCCTGCATCTGCATGCAATATGAAAAATTTATGTCTTAAATATAAGTCAAAAAATTGGAAATAAAGAAAGATAAATGAATACGCTTATAAATTTAAAGTCTAAAATCAACAAGGACATTAGGTAGCGAAAGGTTTCGTTTGGAATTGTAGCCGGTTACCCCGGGCGAAAGCAAGCGAGAAGAAGATGCGATCGTTACTTGGTGCTGTTTGTCATACTCTGATAATTGTTTATTGGCTAATTCTGGTGTGACGCATAGTGATGGGCGATTTTTTGAGGAGTTAACTCATTGAACTAACTCCTTAAACTGAGTGAAGGATCAAGGAGCGAGAAAAAAAGAGTGGTAACTCAGTTGCAATTTTAAAAAATTCCTTTCAAAAGTTTAAATTTGTGATACTGTCCCTTGAAAATCGCAAAGAAACACGAGAGCACGCTTGCCACTACCGTTCAGCATCAATGCTCACTCAGGCCTTTCCTTACTCTATGTTCCTCGCTGCGCTAGTGAATGACGAACGTTGAAACGATTACGATGAAAAGAGAGTTACTCTTTTGGGAGGGATCAAAAGAGCAAAAGAGCTACTAACGGAGTAGTTTACGGAGTGGTTGGATCAGATGAGTTGAGATCGGAACTATCTTAACTCTTTCGGTCCGGGAAGCTCTCTTGATAGTTCAGTTGTTCACTCCCTCGGAGTAGATAGCTCCTGAGTTGAAAAGAACTATATAACTCCTTTTGGGATCGAAGAGTGGAAAGGAGAAAGGAGTAGCTCTTTTTGGGATCACAGATTGTCTTAATTACTATGTTTATGAAGATGGCTAATAAAATCTAAAGCACATAATTAAAAAATTTTTATGATTTAATATTCTTTCTATAACTCAGGTTCAAATAATCCTTGAATATTTAGAAATTCCATTAAAAATTTCGTCGATTAAAAAAGATTGCGAAAATGAGAATTTCGTTTAATGAGCTTCCACGATTGAAAGACATGTAGTAGTTATTTCTGACGTTCACAGGCATGCGCATTGGATCAAAGTATTTCCTAAATAAGCGCTCGTATTTCTGACGAGGCACTATTATTATTTAAATACTTGTTGATAATTGAAAAATAATTTATCTTTATCAAAAGTTATGTAGTATAGGTTTATATTTTAATGGTTTAGCAGTGTTTTACATAATTAATGAGGCGATGGATTTGGATTTGAAAAGTCTCTTTTCAACTAATTTTGAGAATCCAGCTACGATGGTGTCTAGTGGGGTAAAATAGGTCTACTGTCGTACCGCGAGGAGAAGAGCTTTTGACGTCATACGATGATGCTGCGGTTGGTATAGAAACGGATTATTCCACTGAATTTTGGGGGTGGTGGTAATTCACTTGGCGCTAAAATAAATGTTCCGAGCCAAATCTGAGTGGGTATCTTTCAGCTGTGTACTTCTTTCGATTCTAGAGTAACGAATTTTGGAATTTCCTTTCGCATTACATCTGATTTGATTAAATATTTCTAATCTGTCCTTTTTCAACTGATCTGATCTATTTTAACTGATCTGATCTATTTTAACTGATCTGATCTTTTTCAACTGATCTTAAATGTTTCACCGAATCTGATCTATTTTAATTTGATATAATGTTATGCGATTTACATCAATTTATCTGATTTTATTTTGGATATTTTATAATTTTTACCATGTTCATTAATCCTTCTTTTTGAACTTCGCTTATCATTTATCCTATCAAGTAGTTACCTTTAATTTTATTGGATCTGATCATACCTTCTTTTAAAGTAGATGTTAATTCATGAAAATTAGCGTTTAAATTATCTTTCATCTTTTTAACCCCATCCGATCGTTCACAATCGTCTCTGTAACTTTTTTTTTTATTCGCCCGACTGTACAAAATATAAGAAGCGATTATTGGAAAAAGATGGGTTGATCGAAGATATTATAGACGAATTAGTGATTAATTTGTCGGAGAGCGATTCGAATCTTTGTCAAACACTGACAGTGACTGCAGTTCTAGTGACAATGAATTGCATTAGATTGTATTTAAATGTTATAAAATATTTTTAAAAAATTAATAAATATTTCTATATTTTGTCTCTACAAGTTTCTAAAGCTTCATTTAAATTTCGAGTATGGTGATTAAATTATGAAATTATTAATTTAAGTGATATGAGCTATTTTATATAAAACTAAATATAACTAATTCACTCAAAATAGCAATATTAAAGCATACTAAAAGTACAAAAATGTTTCATGCCTAAAGGTATTTTCGATTACGAGAAATTTCAAAGATAATCTATATTTCAATGCAGTTTAATAAAATATGATTATCTTATTTTCATTCGCGAAACGCGTTTTCTCATTCGCCAAATGTACGCTTAAAAAGCCAAATACTGCCGTTCAATTCATACCAGCTTCCCTCTTCTTTTAAACTCGTCTACTCACGGCAACCCTGTTCAAAGCTCTTCTCCTCGCGGTACGACAGTAGGCGTAGCGTTTTAATTTGTACGAAATTGAGCGAGATTACACATTGTCTTAATCACTAAGTTTATGATGATGATTAATAAAATCTACAGCTCACAATAAAAAAATTTGTATTATTTTATATTCTTATAATCCTCAGGTTCGAGTAATCCTTGAATATTTAGAAACTCAATTAAAAATTTCGACGATTAAAAAAGATTGAGAAAATAAGAATTTTGTTAAACGCGCTGTCAGGATTGAAAGGCATGTAGTTATTTCTGACTGGGTATTATTATTATTTAAATATTTGTTGATAATTGAAAAATAATTTATCTTTATCAAAAGTTATGCAGTATAGGTTTATATTTTAATGGTTTAGCAGTGTTTTACATAATTAATGAGGCGATGGAATTGGATTTGAAAAGTCTCTTTCCAACTAATTTTGAGAATCGAAACGGGAGTCTACCAGCTACGATGGCGTTGTATTAGCAGTGAATACTGCTAATACTCGTTATAATTTTTAATTGTACTTTAAAAAATTGTATTGAATTGATTCTCTTACTTAAGAATTAATAAGATGATTATTAATTTAAATAAAGTCTGAACACTTTTCTGCTCTGATGTTTGAAGAGTGAGTTTATGTGTAATGGCATTCGCCGTTTTTTTATTCACATTTTTAACAGATAACAATCCTTTGCCGGTCCCAAGCCCGGATGAGAAAATGTGGAGGGTGCCACTAAGCCCGTGGTATAACCTTGGAAGAGTGGAAAAGTTTGGTTTCGATCTCACTGACCGCTCGACTAGGGGAAAAATCGGCACTGGGGGGAAGGTTATGAATCTCCAAGGATCTCGGGGTTAGTGCTGTGGGGTCTCGGAGAATGCGGTCAGTGGAGGATACAGGAGAAAAGCTGAGTTTAGCGTCTCAGGCCGCCAGATAGTACAGGAGCCCGGGGTAGCCTAACCAGCATATCCTGGCTGCTCTATCAGCTGGTGTATAATCCCGCCTGCCTTGTAGCTCCAGGTGGTGCCTGGATGGGGTCCTGCATGGCAGTGTGGGGGGCTCTTCCGAGGTCACCGCTGACTGTTGACTCTGGGGCTAGCCCTACTTCACAGGCCCTTTGAAAATTGGAGGGGAGTTTCCTTAACCCCAAAAAATCTACAATTCATGATGAACGAAGAAAAAAAAGAAGTTAAGACTAAAAACGCTTCTTCTAAAACCCCCAAACAAGGATCGGGTTCCCAATCAAGGGATACTAGATCAAGGTGTCCTTCTCCTATGGAGACGGATCACTCTAAGGAGGAAACCTTGCTCCACACCGCCGGTGGAAGTGGTGATGTCTGCGCAAGCGGACACACCGCGGAGACTGATGGTGGGTTCAAGGTAGTACTCACAAAAAATCAAAAAAGAAACCTGAAAAGGACTAAACAAAAGGCTTTGGCCAGAGCTGCAGCCAAGGATGCAGATGCAACCAAGGAGGCAGATGTTGCCAAGGAGGGAGGGAGTGGTGGAAGTACCAAAAGAGCTTTGTCTGCTGGTTCTACACCATCCCCAAATCCTGCAACTCGGAAAAAGAAGCAACGCATCGACACAGGACCACAGTCTTTTGCCAATGCAGTGAGGGGGGTAAAGCTTGCTATTGTGAAGGAAGCTTATCCCAAAGACAAGATCTCCAAAGAGGAGGTAGACCGCATTCAGATGCATATTCTGAACCTTATTGATAAGATAAAGGACGGAGATCATCTGCCCAAGATACAGGGCTCTGTAATCAATACAGGAGCCCTTGTCATCCAGTGTGACGATCCTGAAACCGTGGAATGGGTCAACCATAATTTCCATGGTAACAAAGAATTGTTTCAAGGACTTTCCCTGAAAGTTATAAGTGCCAGCGACCTTCCCAAGCCGGTGAAGGTTGCTTTCAAAACAAAAGATATCTTCACCTTAGAAGGTAACGTACTGCTGAAGCGGATGGACCGGTTCAACCGAGATCTGAATTCAATGGATTGGCGAGTGGTACACAGGCATGTGGAACCGCTCTCCGTCCGATGGATTTTCGAAGTTGGACTGGAGTCTGCGGAAGCAATAAAGGCAGCTGGGTGTGCAGCATACACCGGTCTGGACAGAGGGGTCTTCAAGATCCTTGATGACCCAAATATCAAAAGGCCTGCAGCTGAAGCGTCCACCTCTTCTCAAGAGGAGGACACGACAACTGCACAAGCATCCACCTCTCAGGTAGGTACACCTTCTACCTCTGAGGCAGCCGATTCTATATCGGTAAGTGAGGAACTTCTTTTAATAGGTGAGCTGGAAATTGATACCGGCTCTGAGGGTACACTACAACCCTCTTCACCTGGATCTGAAGTCAGTGACTCCGCTCTTTTGGATGAGGAGCCTAAGGGAGCTAATACATAAGCTCTAGTGATCTGGTTGCTCCACCCTACTCTAATGAGTAAAGGTATCGATGCATGCCAAATAAACCTTCATCATAGCCGTTCTGCTTCTGCTATTCTTAGTAGAAGGATGGCTATGGGTCAGGTTGACATTGCACTGGTGCAGGAGCCCTGGACTCGTAATGGTAACATTATGGGACTAGGTGCCAAAGGTTACAATATCATATATGACAGAAAATGTGATAGACCTAGGGCTTGCATTTTAGTGAGCACTAAGTTAAATGTAATCAACTTGGTTGATTACCTTACAGGTGATTGTGTTGCCATTAAGGTAATCTACAAATGCCCTCAGGGTCTTAAGGATGAGATGGTCTTTCTGTCGGCATATCTCCCCTATGAAGAACTTGATCCGCTCTCAAATACAATTACTGGTGTTTTAGACCATTGTACAGAGAGACGTACTAAGATCATTCTTAGTTTTGATGCAAATTCTCACCACATTCTTTGGGGCAGCAATGACTGCAACAAACGTGGTGAGGAACTCATTGAGTATATTCTTAAATATAATTTATTTATTTTAAATAAAGGCAATGAACCTACTTTTGTTAATGTGAAACGAAGGGAGGTTATTGATATCACTCTATGCAATTCTTTTTGCTCAGAGTATGTAAACAATTGGAAGGTATCAGATGAAGTCACTTTATCTGACCATAAACTAATTGTTTTTTCAGTTTTAGGTCCATCATGGACCTTAAACGAAGGTAGGAATCCAAAGAAGACTGATTGGGATTCCTACAGAACATCACTAGTGGAAAAAATTGGAGAGGATTTCGGTAAGTTCTCTACTGTTTCTGAAGTAGACTTGGCTGTGGATAAACTTCAACATGCCATTCTACAATCATACTATAATAATTGTACAGTTTCTCGCACTACCACTCGCAATATTGTCCCGTGGTGGAGCAAAGAACTAACTACTCTACGCTGCAAATGCAGAAAGCTGTTCAATAAAGCAAAAAAGACAGGAGAGTGGGATGTCTATCGTTCTGCTCTCACTGAATATAATAAGGCTGTCAGGCTTGCAAAAATCAAGTCATGGCAAACATACTGTGATAGCATAGATGATATATCTGCTACATCAAAACTCGTCAAACTAATGTCAAAAGACAAGAGCTGTGGTCTTAACACAGTCAAGCTGGTAAATGGCAATTATGCCTCCTCTGGGAAAGAAATTCTGGATGAAATGTTCCGAGTACACTTTCCGGGTTCCAGAGAGGTAGTTATGGTAGCTACACATAATCAGACTACACCTACATGCAGTAAAAATCATTGGGATACTGCAAAAAAGGTTGTAAGTCATGACAAAATTGTATGGGCAATAAACTCATTTAAGCCCTACAAATCTCCAGGCGTAGATGAGATTTTTCCAGCCCTTCTGAAAGAAGGTTTAAAGGTACTGGTTCCTATTCTATGTAGAATATTCAGAGCCTGTATAGCATATGAATTTGTCCCCTCTTCATGGAGACAGACCAAGGTAATCTTCCTACCAAAAGCCGGTAAAGAAAATTACTATGAGGCTAAATCCTTTCGGCCAATCAGCCTTACGTCTTTCTTACTGAAAACTTTAGAAAAACTCATTGATAAGTATATCAGAGAGAATGTATTGAAGGAAAGACCTCTGTCAGTCTTTCAACATGCCTATCAACCTGGCAAATCCACTGATACAGCTCTGTACAATCTTTCTTATATATTAGAAAAGAATGTAAAGGAGAAAGAGATTGCACTTGCTATCTTTCTTGACATTGAGGGTGCCTTTGATAAGGTTCCTATTTCATCTATTGTTCAAGCTCTTGAACTAAAAGGAGTTAACAAGGTAATTGTTAACTGGATCAGTAGTCTTTTGAAGACAAGACATGTACGAGCTACACTTCTTGGCGACACTCTACTGTCCCAAGCTATTGCTGGGTGCCCACAGGGAGGAGTCCTATCCCCTATACTGTGGTGTCTGGTTGTAGATTCTCTTTTTGGGATCTTTACGCAAGCTGGCGTTTCTTGCATCGGTTATGCTGATGATGTAGTAATTGTCACCAGGGGCAAATTTATTAACACAATCTGTGATGTGATGAATAAAGCCCTACGTGGAATTGAAATGTGGTGTCATAGGGTGGGTCTCTCTGTTAATCCTCAGAAAACCACTATGGTAGCTTTTACTAGGAAGACTACTTCACTGAACATCAACATCAAGTTCTTTAATCAGACGCTTATATGTTCTGATGAAGTTAAGTTCTTAGGCGTCTTTTTTGACAAGAGGCTTAGCTGGTCAAAACATTCTGAGTACTGCATCAACAAAGCCAAGAGAATCTTTTGGAGCTGTAGAAATGCAGTCGGGAGAACCTGGGGACTTAATCCCAGGATTCTCAACTGGATTTATTCAATGATTATTTGTCCTATCCTCACCTACGGAGCAGTAGTATGGTGGTCTAGGACTAGATCTCAAATATGCAAAAAGAATCTTGCTAGAATTCAAAGAATGGTTTGTGTTGCAATCTCTGGCTGCATAAGAACCACTCCCACTGCTACTCTGGAACTTCTTCTAGGGATGCATCCACTACATATGAGGGTTGAAGCTGAGGCTCTCATATGTGTAAAGAGATTAAAAAATCTAGGTCACTGGAAGGATTACTCTAAATATCTCTCTTGGGGCGACCTAAACACCAAGGTTACTGAGCATCATTTGTTCAACATGCCTTGTGATGTTATGTCTGTAAGATTTGGCTTTTATAAGCCGTTTAAGATTCACTTCCCAACAAGGATTGAATGGAAAACAGATCTGCCAATTAACACCAATACCATTGTGTGGTATACTGATGGATCTAAATTGAACAACTCTACAGGAGCAGGTGTTTTTTGTCCTATGGATGAAACTAAAGAGTTCTATCCACTGGGTGAATTCTCAACAGTTTTTCAATCTGAGGTATATGCTATCCTCATGTGCTGTAAAATATGCATACACAGGGGCTATCATGACATTTGTATACTCATCTGTTCAGATAGTCAGGCAGCCCTTTTGGCTCTGCAAAAATCCAGTTTTACTTCACCTTTGGTATGGGAATGTTATCTTAACCTCTGTGATCTGGCTGCCCACAATAATGTTTCATTGTATTGGGTTCCGGGTCACTCAGGGATTCCAGGTAATGAAAAGGCTGATGAACTAGCTAGACTAGGTTCTGGTACTCCCTTTTATGGTCCAGAGCCAGCCTTGGGACTTTCCAGTGAAACTATCAGAGGAACTGTACTCTCTATTTTTAGGGATCAACAGTACAATGAGTGGCGTCACTCGACAGACCAAAGACAAGCCAGAGAGCTCAATACAGGCTGTCCAAGTTCCCGTCAAAAGGAGCTTTTTAAGCTCAATAGAAATGGTATTCGCAGAGCCGTAGGCTTACTAACTGGACATAGTAATCTACGGAGGCATCTTACAATCATGAACGTGCTAAATGATCCATTATGTAGAGGATGCAGGAACAGTGAGGAAACTGTTATCCATATTCTGTGTGAATGCGAGAATTTCTCTGCTCACAGATTTGAGCACCTAGGGTGTCATTTGCTTGAGCCGTGGGAGCTCCAGGACGTTCCTGTAAGGTCACTGCTGAACTTCGCTTCGGCCACTGGTCTCTTTTAATTAAGGGCAGGGATTTACTTCCAGGGGATAGTACAATAGACCTTAGGTCGCAGTGCTTGGTCCTCCGTGGACCCCCCTAAATAGGTCATAAGTCATACCAGCTTCCCTCTTCTTTTAAACTCGTCTACTCACGGCAACCCTGTTCAAAGCTCTTCTCCTCGCGGTACGACAGTAGGCGTAGCGTTTTAATTTGTACGAAATTGAGCGAGATTACACATTGTCTTAATCACTAAGTTTATGATGATGATTAATAAAATCTACAGCTCACAATAAAAAAATTTGTATTATTTTATATTCTTATAATCCTCAGGTTCGAGTAATCCTTGAATATTTAGAAACTCAATTAAAAATTTCGACGATTAAAAAAGATTGAGAAAATAAGAATTTTGTTAAACGCGCTGTCAGGATTGAAAGGCATGTAGTTATTTCTGACTGGGTATTATTATTATTTAAATATTTGTTGATAATTGAAAAATAATTTATCTTTATCAAAAGTTATGCAGTATAGGTTTATATTTTAATGGTTTAGCAGTGTTTTACATAATTAATGAGGCGATGGAATTGGATTTGAAAAGTCTCTTTCCAACTAATTTTGAGAATCGAAACGGGAGTCTACCAGCTACGATGGCGTTGTATTAGCAGTGAATACTGCTAATACTCGTTATAATTTTTAATTGTACTTTAAAAAATTGTATTGAATTGATTCTCTTACTTAAGAATTAATAAGATGATTATTAATTTAAATAAAGTCTGAACACTTTTCTGCTCTGATGTTTGAAGAGTGAGTTTATGTGTAATGGCATTCGCCGTTTTTTTATTCACATTTTTAACAGATAACAATCCTGAATTAATTCACGCTTTTGGAAAAATATTATAAAATGTTTATTTTTTCAATCTTTAAGTTTAAGAAAATCTGGAAAAATTAAGATTAACATTTAAAAATTTTACGATTACAAAGGATTGCCTAAGGAGAATTTCCTTAAACGTAGCGTTTAATTTCAAGGTAAGTGAGTTAGTGAGTTATATAAAAGAGTTAACTCTTTTTGGTGAGTGAGTTGCTTAGATCTGATCCCAAAAAAGAGTTGGATCGCCCATCACTAGTGACGCACACAAACCGATCCAGAAAAGTATTCGATAAGCTGAATCGATTCGAAGATTAGTCTTTATAAGAGCACAAAAGTGCTCTTATAGAGACTAATTTTTGGGTCTTTATAAGAGAGTATTTTTATAAGAGCAGGTCGCTATAAGAGCTTCCACTGTAGGAGATACGGTTGCTCTTTTCAACGAACTGGGAAAACACACGAATGGAAAGATAAATCAATAAAATTAGTTAAAAAAACAATGTTATTAGAGGCAATCAATCTCAAATATTTCACACTAATACCATCAAAATCAAAAGAATCTGCTTTTGTAAAGGATTTTAAAGTATCCAGAACATCAATTTCAGTAACATCAAAGAAAACAAATGAAGATAAACAAGGGATGATATATCTTTGACAAGCTGACAATTCTATGTTAGAAGATATCTGACTTGAGTTATTAAATATCTCGTTAAATTGAAAAGCCGAGTCAGAATCGTTTAAGTCTTGAGGCAAAATACAGGATTTACTATAATTAGTATTATTTGCTAAGTCATTGACAAATTTCCATTTTTGTTTACTAGAATTCAATGCTTCAAATTTATTTTTATAAAACTGAGTTTTAGTAAATTTGTTAATTCGTTTCAATACTGAAATAGTGGTTTTATATGCAATCTTATAAACAATTGCTATTAAAAACGTTTCGCATCACAGCAACACTATTTAAAAAATCAAATTACTCATGAAATTTTAAAAAACAACAACTTTGATAGGGATGTTGCTTAAACGAATGAACATAGTCACAGTAAGAGAATCTGAAGAAGATTTCCTTCCTAGGGGGGAATTCGGGATTTCTCCTCAGAAGAATTTACCAAACCTTGATTTTTTAACTGCAAAGAAATAAACTTTTTACATTTCAACCACTTTTAAATTATAAGATCGTAACCATTGAATTACCTTTTGTCTTAAATACTGTATGTAAATTTTTATTAGCTTTATATCAAAAAGATGGTTATTTAAAGATCGAAATCTGGATGAAGCTCGAAATCAGGAGGGTGTATAGAAGGGGTACGGTCCTCCTCACAATTCCCATGGGATGCGTTTTTTAAAAATACGCAAGCGAATTTATTCGCTTCCGTGGTATAGCGTTTCAAAATAAAATAAATAGTTTTTTTTTTGGCTCACCCTTGTAATAAAAGGTTACTTATGTAAAAACATAAAAATAAACCGAAATATGTAAAATAAAATTGGTCTAAATCGATCCAAAATTTCTTGTAACGTGTAAAATTTGAGACAATTCTGCAATATCATATTCTCAAAAGGTTGGTAATTACATGGAAATCCCAGAGTCCTACTCTCCTGGGGAACAAACTGGCAAAAGGAGTAGGTATGACCTTCCGGTGAGGTGGGGGTAAAGGTCAAATTGTCCAATGCTTGGCTATTGACTGACAAACTTTAACCATACGCTTTTTTATTTGTTGAGATGGAGCGCAAACGTTTTCGAACGAATTATGCATAAAACTTTTTAAAAAATTATAAAAAACAATAGAGTCAAGTTCATGGGCGTAGCCAGGGAGGCAGGGAGGGGCAGCTGCCCCCTCCCTAAATTCTCAGTTTGTTAAATTTTTTTTATGAAAAAAATTATCAAAGCAATAGTGTATTTAAAGCAATAGATACATAATTTTCCTTGAAAATTGTGTGACTTAAAAGAATTGGTTCTGTTTGGCCCAAAGAGTCTTAAAATGAGCTAAAACACTACTTTGAGGGGCAAATTTTAAAAAATTATCTGGGGAAGGATCCCCAGACCCTCCATATCACTAAGCTCACATTCATTACTCATATTTTACGTTAGGTGTGCAAAAGTTCAAATCCTTTACATAAGTACCCTAAAATTTAGCACGTGAAAGTACTCGCCATGGGGTATGGGGGACCTGGGAAATAATGTTGAGTCATGGGCGTCATTTAGGGGGGGCAGGGGGGGGCAATTGCCCCCCCAAGGTTTCCACTCTTAAGTGAAAAATTGCTGAGAGTCCCTTGAAAATTTTGTAACTTCCACAAGGAGCATCAGATTTAACTCAAAACGTCCCAAAAGGAGTTAAAGCACTACTTTTGAGGGTCAAATTTCAAAATTTTCTGGGGGAGAACCCCCAAACCCCCTCCTGACCTTTGATGTCTGTTATGCAATGTGTCTCCCTTGAAAATTCTGCCGCTTACAAGAAGCAGTTCCCTTTGGGAACCAAAGAGTTTGAAGCCCCTAGGAGTCTGGTTTAAAGGGGAATTTTCAAAAATTTTTACTCGGGAGGATCTCCGCCGCCCTTGAAAATCTGACGTTTATTTATAACTTTTTTTCCCTAGAAAATTCTATGCTTTACCGACAGGGAACTGTTCTTTTTGGATGTAACCTAAAGGGCCTCAAAATGAGCTGAAACACTACTTTAAGAGGCAAATTTCTAAAAATTTTCTGGGGGAGAACCCCCAGACCCCCCTTTAAAATTCTTATAAATATCTATGTTATACAGATACAGTATATTTCCCTTGAAAATTCTGCTGCTCACAACAAGCGGTTCCCTCTGGGTGTTCCCCAATGAGGTTGCAAAGGAGATTAAACACTAGGTTAAAGGGAAATTTTTAAAAAAATTTGAGGGAAGACCTCCGGCTCCCCTTGAAACTTTGACGTTTATTTGTAACTTTTTTTCTCTAGAAAATTATGTGGTTTACAAGGGGCTGTTCTCTTTGGATGTAACTTAAATTTTGTAAAAATGAGGCAAAATTTTTCTGGGGGTGACCCCAGACAGCACCTCCTATAGAAAGAAAGCCTTCCAACGGCAACCATAAAAGCTCGTGACGTCACCACCGATAGGCCATCGCGATTTTCGACATGGTTGCCAGCGAGAAGGCTTTATCAGACGGTTCGCCAAATACTGGAAGAACGAGTCATTGGCGAAGTTTCTTTTGAATAGTACAACGCCAAATTTGGCTGCATTCTTGCGTTTCTTTGCCATTCCTTGTTTTGACTGATCAGTTGGAGTACTTACGCACGTGTTTTGCTTCGCGTTTGTTGGATTAATTCGTGCTTACAATTAATTATATTAGTTTGAAAATAATGGTTTATAAATGCTCGGTGCCGAAATGCAGAGGCAATTATGCCAATGGACCTAAAGTATCCATCTTCAGTCTCCCTAAGGATAAAAGATTAATGAAGCAGTGGCTGAATGCAATTCCACTTGAAAATATTAATCCAAATAAGTATTTCAAAGTAAGTTTCTTTTCAATATTTTTTTAGTTTATAGTGCTGTCAATTATTTATTAAAAGTTTTTCTATTTATTCACTAGTATAAAGTAACAGTTCTCGAAGTTATTTTGGTTTTAATAATTCCTTTCAAAAATTATACTATGTCTTCATATTGTTATTTCTATATTTCATCTTTTGTGATGATAATTACCATTTTTACTATCATTAATGTTAGGAGAAAAATTTATAGGATTAAACATAACTCATACTATCTATATTGTTAAAAATAATGAGTGCCAACCTTATAAAAATAATTAAGAAACATGCTGAAATTGTAATTGTAAATAATTACTATTCTTAAATTTAAAAAAAAAAATAGTTTAAAGTTTCTATTAATACTGTATGGAAAATTTTGGTTATGATTCCTTTGTTTAACAGTGTACTTGTAAATGCCTGGAAAAATGGATAGAATAATTTTTTCATTAATAAGTAGCATTAGCATAATATTTCGAACGAAAAGTGACGAACTCTTAAATACCCCTTCGTCAATGTTGAATTACATTATTTACGGTGACTTTTTTTTAATATTTTCATTTTTTAAAATATTTTTTTTATGGTTACAGGTTTGTGAATTACACTTTAAATCTAGTGACATCTTAAAGGAATCTGAATACTTTGATAGTAAGAGAGGGAAACTAATAACAGTTCCCTTAACTGTGCCTAAATTGAGAGATGGAGCTATTCCATCTATATATCTTGGATGCCCATCTTACATGACGAAACATGGATCTGAAAGAGAAAACCCAGAGAAAAAAGCCCAGCGTAAAGAAAATGAGCAAGTGGACAAAGCTATGCAATTAAGTGCCAAAAGTTTTATGGAATATACATCTCGGACATCTTATGAGACTCTTGAAGAACTGACTACTAAAATGGATAAATTCAAGTTTCCGGATGCATTTACAGTCATAAAAAAGGACGATTCAATATTATTTGTAAAGATTGATTCATCTCCAATTCCAAACCTATCCCTCTCAATAGTGATTGACAGTAATTTGATGGTGAGTGCTTTTTATAACAAATTGCCAATAGTTAATTATAACAGTTTTACATTTCCTTTAAAAGTATCCAATGTCCCTGAATTGATTTCAATTTTAGAACAATTGTATAATTTTAATGGTGATGAATCTGATAAGGTTAAAAATTTGAAGTCTTTAATTGCAAGTAGTTTTAATGAACTTAAAAAAATTGTAAGTGAAAATAGTCAAGATATGTTGGATTTTTTAAATGAACAGGTAAATTTAATTTCTGTTGACAAAACAAGTTTAAGATACAGTGCAGATCTTTTAGTTTTAAGTAGTTTATTGCACTCAATCTCTCCTCATTCATATAAATTCCTTAGAAATAGTGGTAAACTTATTTTGCCTCATCCCAATACTCTAAAAAAATTCACATCCTCTTATAATTTAGATCCCAGGGTACAAACAATAGATGATAACTTTTTGAAGTATGCAGAAGATAAATTTAAATATTTAAAAGATGAAGATAAAGTTGTTAATTTAATGATGGATGAAATCCACTTAAAACCCTTTTTAGATTTTAAGGGTGGTGATATAATTGGGGGTTCATACAATTCTGGAAAAGCTGCTAATTCAGCATTTGTCTTTATGCTTCAAAGCTTAAAGTCTTCTTTCAAAGATGTTGTACATATCTTACCTGTAAAAACAATAACAGCTGAACTGCTGTATGGTGTAATTTTACAAATTGTAAAGAAATTAGAGTTAATTGGGTATTTTGTGATTGTTATATCAAGCGATAATAATGCCATCAACAAAAAAGCTATAAGTATGTTTGCAAACCCTCCTAAACTTAGTGTTTGTTACTTGCATCCAATTAGTCCCAATAGGCCTTTATTTTATGTAATAGATCCAGTTCACCTATTAAAATCTATAAGAAACAATTGGCTGAATCAAAAGAACCCAGGAATGGCTATGTATTATCCCACCTTTGATGATGTTTCTAAACAGGATGTTTCTAAGATTATAGATAAAGCTGCCTCATTTCTTGCTTTAAAAAAATTGTACGAAGTAGAAAAAGATGGTTTAGTAAAATATGCTCACACTCTGACAGCCAAATCTTTGTGTCCCTCCAACATTGAGAGACAAAATATGAGTCTTGCCTTAAATGTTTTCAATGTTAATGTTGCAGAGAGTTTAAATCTTGTTAAGGATATTCACAATATCACAAGTGCTGCCGGTACTGCAGAATTCATAAAAATAATAGTAAATTGGTTTGACATTATGAATGTAAAATAAAAATTTAAAGGGTATCACAAACGTAATGTGTATCAGCAGCCATTAACTTGCAATGAGGAAAATGAGTCATTTTATTTTTTACATAAATTCTTAAATTGGCTAGAAAAATGGGGGAGCGTAAAGATGCAAACCGGAAGGTTTACAAGGGAAACCCTCCAAGCATTAATTCAAACGACAAATGCTGTTATTCAAATCACAAAGTATTGCATCGAGGAATTGAAATTCGAATATGTATTAACTGGAAAAATTCAAACAGATGCACTGGAAAGTCGTTTTGGAAAATACCGGCAACTTGCTGGATCCCATTACAATGTTTCTTGACACAGGTATACGAAATTGAGAAAAAAGTTAGGCTCCAATCATTCCTACCTTTAGCAATTAATTCAAACAACAAAGGGGAAATATTGGTTGCCCTAGAAGGAAATGAAATTACATTTCAACCAAGCACACATCTTCCTTCTGAATTTAATAAAATATATGTATCTAAATATGATATTAAAAATTTAAATTTAAAGCTTCCTGCTCTTGTATTTGTTTCCGGATATTGTGTGCATTCAATTCTTAAAAAAATTAATTGTCTTGAATGCAAAAAAAATCTTCTCTTAGATAAAGACATTGTAGTAGATGATGATTCCTTTTCACTAATCAAAAGTTTAGATAGGGGGGGGTTAAAATATCCTATTGATAGTGTGACAACCATTATTACATATAATTATGTGGTAATATCAAAACTTGTATCAGAAAATTATGAAAATATATTTTTAAAAGTTTTAAATAAAAGGGCAGTGGCTTGTAAGCTAACAATTAATGAATTAAATGTTACAGAAAACTATCTAAATTTGGAAACATGTATAAACAACCACACTTCTGAATATTTGTTGGATGAAATATGTAAAAAATCAACCAATATATTTCTTAAAAATTATTGTAAAAAGATTAATGACGATTTAAGTTTTGCTGCTTTGCAAAATAAAAAACGAAAACTAATGACTCTAAATCCTGTGTAATAATTTTTATGAGTGATATTTCATGCATCATCTTTCTTACGTATGATGAAAACAAATGTACTACTTATAAAATGTCTTGAGATGAAATTTTTTCTCTTGTATGAATGAAAAATGTTATGTTTATGCAAAGTTATGCTTTGAGGTGAAAAAATAAAAAGTTTATATAGTTATATAGTTTTAGTTATATAGTTTTTGAATATTAGTGTTTTATTTCTGTGTGTAAAAAATCAATGATATTCAGAATAATAAAAAATGATATTCACTAGAGTAACTAACGATATAATTGAAGATATTTATA
This sequence comes from Tetragnatha montana, assembly GCA_963680715.1. Taxonomy (NCBI): domain Eukaryota; kingdom Metazoa; phylum Arthropoda; class Arachnida; order Araneae; family Tetragnathidae; genus Tetragnatha; species Tetragnatha montana. Next base: position 31,313,610 of record OY796675.1, read on the forward strand.
TAAATGTGTTCAAAATAAAACGATTTTTTATTGAGAGAGAAAATATATAAGTAAAGATAAATTTTAGTTTGAAACTTAATTTTTTCTTATCAAATGTAACTAGATTTTCATGAAAACAATCTTTTAAATTAAATTTGGATGAGAAATAAGAATTTTATAAAAACCAAAAATGTAAATCATAAAACAGCTGACGTAAGATAAACCAATGCTAGAGAGATCGGTAGAGTGCAGCAACGAGATTTTGTCTCTTGACCTCCCCTGACCCCCGGGAGAGCCCACACCGATTTGGGGACCGCGCGTGGAGCATTTCGGTTCGGGGTTCCTAGAAAGATCCCTTTTGCGCTTTTCTTGGCTATTACGTCGGAGTTTTCCGAGGGCTATGCGTGTTTCGCGGAAAATGGACGTTTTTCTTTCGTTTAAAGGGCCTCTTAAAAATAAAATTTTCCCTTTAGGTGAATACGGACCTCTATGTGTTTATGGGGGAGGGGGCCTTCACTATTGCCGTAAAGTTTCAAATTTTAAAAGAGTTAACAAAATATATTTTTTTAACTGACATAAGCTCCTTAACATCAACATTAACTTTTAATTGATTTTTTTTTTTCAATTTAAAAAGAATATTCATATTCCGCTCCGAAAACTAGCTTTTAAACATGTATCATAAGCCTCAATTACTACTAATTGATAATTTTAGTTCATTTTTTAATAAAAAAATTAAACATCCTTTTAAACGAGTGGGACTTTATTATTTTATTAAAAGGCAATGATATTTCCGGATTAAATAAATTTTGTTTTTGTCCTATTTCCGTGAACTCATAAAATCAATGCAATTGAAAGATTAAGTAATGAACTTCTCAAATAAGAAAAAGCTGAAATGTTGTGGTTCGTAATCATTAAAATCGTACTTTATAAGAAAATGCTCTCAATGTAAAACGAAAGAATTAAAAAAAAAGTATTAGATGTGCAACGAAAAGTAATCATTCTTTAACCCTTTATGTAAGGACGTTTACTTATGATGACACTTTGTTTTGGACAATTGTTTTTTTTTAATTATTGATTGTCTGCCAAATTGTAACCGAGAGTTGGAATTAAAAGTACTAGGCATTAAAATGTTGGGAAGGATGAGCCGTTACAACACTATTTTTTTTATTTAATTATATTTTTAAAAAAACTTTTATGAAGGAAAATAAAAAAGGGTTTTTTTTTAAAGACAGCACTATGTATCCTATCACAAATCACAAGTAGAAAAGTCGATTGAACTTATTTTTAATGGAAATAATTATTAAATATAACATGCATACAGTCGCTTAACAGTTTTAAGTTTAACCTCTAATGAACTAAAAGTTACACCACCATGACAGGTCTCAAAGAAAAGAACTCTACGCGAAACCCGCAATTCTTTGGAACATCAACTTTGGCATAGTTTCTGGAGAGAGGAATAAGTTGGCGGGCGGGCGTACGCCAATCTCACTTCCCACCACCCCCCAAAAAAGTACAGAGCCCCGTTTCTCCTAGGGCTGCCAAGCGACAAAATCTCGTTGCAGACCTGTACTCGCTCGCGGTGAGACGAGACTGTTGGCCTATCGGTCGTGACGTCACGACCCCCGTTGGAAGGCTTTCTCTCTATAGGAGGTGCTGCCCCAGACCCCCCATTTTTACTTGGAGCTCATGATGTTGAGTCACCCCCCCCCCCGAAAAAAAACAAGTCTGGTTACGGCGGTGTCCAGGACGTTTCGCCACCACCATTGTATACGACCCCGACGGTCCTCCCCTTCTCATCCATCACAGCTGTCAATTAACGAAGGGTTTGGGCGGGAGTCTTTCTCCGTCACCGTTTGGCGAAATGGATGTTGCGCCTGGTTCGCCAATTTTAAAATGAATTGCTGGAGGGGTTCATCCCTTTTCTTTAGGGGATGGTCCCCTAAGAAAAAAGGGGTGTTGCTGTTTCTTATCTCCCGCACGATCTGACGAAGTTTGACCATTTCCACGAATCCGTTTTTAGTAACATTTAAGTGGTATGGGAACAAACAGCGTATAAGAAAACAGAGCAATCACCAAAACAAATATAAGTACATTAAAAAAATTTAACGGTTAAAAAAAGTTGATGGACCTTTCTTGCATCTTACGAAATTTTTCTGAAGAAAAATCTAAAAAAAACCCTTAAAATTGACATTTAAATTATATTTATTCTTAGTTCACACCACAAAAGGGAGAAATACGAAGAATAAGACAAATAAAATAATGGAATAAAAGAATATGAATGAAGTCAAACATTCCCTACATAAAAAAAGTTTGAAAATACTTCTAAATTAAGAGAAGATTTCATTTTGGTTTAGTTTGCATTATAAATAATAGGAAAAGAAAGAAAAATTAACTTTAATTCCAAATGAAATATAAAGAATACAATGAGAACACATCTATTTCCCAAATTCAGAGGGATATCTGCTGATAGGGGGTAGATTATTTTCACCCTCTTTTCACTCATGTGTAGAGCAAAGCTTGGAGATGTTTTTAAGCACAAAAATCAATTTATTGACGATTTAATTATAAACTGACAAAATCACTATTTTTAAGTGTAATCAAAAATGTAATTCGTTGTTCAAATTCAATACAATTTTTTTATTCAGTAGATTTTTCTTAAAAAGGGGCTATAACTGGTACATCTACCGTACTTTTTTAACAAAAGCTTCCTTCCCTTAAAATATTTTTGAAGTAAAAAATGTATAAAAGATTTTATAAGTTTAGAGAAAATTTATTACATTTGAATTTAATTTTTTACCTTTAATACATTTAAAAATTAGGTATCATCTGTACCCAAACAAGGTCGTTCATAAACTCTAAAAGTTTGTAAACTTATTGTTTGTAATTAGATTTAAAACAAAAATGCTACACAAAAATCTAGCACGCCTCTACTTATTTCGTTCTTTTTAAACAGTATTTAAATTCAATATATTTTTAGAATTATTTCTTCTCTATTTCATTTTTACCAGTTTCCCAAAGTCATTTTTTTTTCTAAAAAGTCTATTAATTTTTTTTTCTACTGCGTCAAATCTAGTTGGGTGTAAAATTGCTGCCGTTGTGATGTAAAATTAAAATGACGCTACATTGAGAAGCAGAATATTAAAGCTTTAAATAAATAAATTGGGAAAATCCCCCGTGCAAGGCTAGGTATATCTGTTAGTACACTTATTGTGTTAAACATAATAAAATATAATTATAAACAAACAAATGTTATTTAACTTTTACTTTCAACCTTTCAAAATTTAATAGACAAAATATTTACTTTTCCCCCGCACTTAACACCTTTTGCTCTTATAGAGGAAAGAATACTGACCATTGCATTATCAAATGTGTTCCTATAAAGGTAGCGTCAGAGATATAACCAAAGGAAATTAACCATTTATTAAACACATATATTTAAAACATAAAATTTTTATTTGCATTATAAATAGTATTATCTGTTTATAATTTGCATTATAAACAGATTTATAATGCAAACTAAACCAAAATGAAATCTTCTCTTAATTTAGAAGTATTTTCAAACTTTTTTTATGTAGGGAATGTTTGACTTCATTCATATTCTTTAATTCCATTATTTTATTTGTCTTATTTTTCGTATTTCTCCCTTTTGTGGTGTGAACCACAGAGTACTAGAACAGAGAGTCCACGGCCATAGGCCATAATGGAAATCGCAAAATCATGACATCTTGTTACAGGTTGGGAGAATTGTGGCGCTGGGATCGCACTAAACTCACTAGCGTCTGGATGCAGTCTGAATCGTTCGCCGGCTGCCTATAGGAGATCGAAAACACTTTTTTGCGCATGACCTGAGTTCTAATTTGGCGAGAGATTTAAGCGGCCGGCATACGTTCCAGACTCTAGTGTGGCGCCCTCACATCAGTAACGCATTTGAAAATAGCCTCGTGGACCCTCTGTTAGGATATTTCTCTGTGGTGTGAACTAAGAATAAATATAATTTAAATGTCAATTTTAAGGGGTTTTTTTTTTAGATTTTTCTTCAGAAAAATTTCGTAAGATGCAAGAAAGGAATAAGTCCATCAACTTTTTTTAATGTACTTATATTTGTTTTGGTGATTGTTCTGTTTTCTAAATAGGTTCCGTATTTCTTGTAACCAATTTGGTGGTTATACAATGAAAATTCCAATACTTATACAGGGTTTTTTTTTTTCGATTTTCTCAAAACATGGTTTATGGACTTATTCCCTTCTTGCAGTTGACCGACCATTTAATTGTACTTATGAGTAACTCATAAAAAGAGAAGTTTCAGTTCATAAGAAATTTAAAACAGAACAGTTTTTTATGGATTGTTTACAATGATTAATTCCTCGCATATAGTAAATTAGAAATCAATTGTTTAAAGAAATTATTTCTGGACCGTAAATACTCCTTTAAAGGAACTTAATAAATAAATGTCTTGATATCTCACTAAAAATATACAAAACCCAGAATTTAATCACATAGAACAAAGTTACATCTAAGCACTATCTAATTGACTTTGAAAATTTCTATATTAACATTTTGAATTGGCTGGTCAGTAATTTTGAGTCTAGAGTTTAAATCAGTTTTTAAACCATTCAAAAAAATATAATTTATACAGCTACTAACCAAAAGAAAAAAATAAGATTTCTGTAATAATTTTAAGGGTTAGTGTTAAAAAATAAGTTATATTTTCAACTCATATGCCCATTTTTATTGACGAATCCTCAAAAAAAGTAGAGTTAATTCATGAAATTATGCTCGAACATACTTTAACTTAGAGAAGCTTATCACAGCTTAATTCATATTTAATTTAATTTTACTCTATTTTTTGTTTATTTATTTTTTTCTGAACAATTGTTTTTATTTGAACTACAAATAAATGAAAAAAACCACAAGTATCATAGTCACCTTGGATCACTTGGTCCATGTAGGTGACCGTATGTATGAATAACAAAAATTATTTAAAGTATACAAGAAAAGAAAAAAATATAGTACAAAAAATAAAAGATACAGGAAATACAAACATAAGATGACAGTGGCAAACAGGGCGCCAATCAATATTTTGCCATAATGAATTAGAGTGCTTAAAAATAATTCTAAATCATACACTAAATAGTACAAAAGAAATCATCAATACTGTCAATAGCAAACAGACATTCCATTAATTGTTTTTTGAATATATGTGTGGAAGGTCTATTGTGAATATATATCGGTAACTTATTAAAACACTTACAGCCATATTCACAGCCATCAGCGTCAGTGTTAACCAGGAGCTAAAGAAAAAAAAAATTAGCTTTTCGCTGACTCTGATTGGTGGAATCCTTCTTTGACCAAGAATTTAACACCGACGCTGATGGCTGTGAATATGGCAGTTAGGGGCTATATAACAAAATTTTTTACAGAATATTGACTTATTTAGTTTAGGTACAAAGTATAATATGTTAGGCCTTCGTAAATTTATGATGTTACGTTTTTGACAAATGTTGGGGTTTAGATAGAGATGGAGGCAAATTTTAAAACAAAAACAGATGGCTAACTGGAAGAATATTCAAGGATTTGAAATAGTTTATATTATTTGTGTGTAAGTGTGCTCCATTTTTTAAGAACCTCAGAAATCTTTTTTGAAGCCTTTCAATTCTTTTTAAGTTGATCATGTAATCCCCTCCCCATACCACTAAACCGTAATTAAGTTGCGAATGAACCCAAGAATAATACAAATTGATTAGTAATTTATTGTTTAACTTATGTTTTAGATAATAAAAGTTACACAGTAGATACCTTAGTTTGTCTGATATATATTTTGTATGGGATTTCCATTTTAAATTTGAGTCTATGTGAAGTCTGAGGTATTTTATTGTGGATACGTTTTCCGAGGGTTTACTGGCTCAATTGTCATGAGTATTGCAGTATTTTTCGAATAATATTTCTTATTATTATTTCGACTTATTTCTAGTATTTGTCTATTCTGAAATGACTTAGTACTTTACATGTTTATTTATAATCTATATTTCCATAATACTGTAACTATGGTTAAGTTTCTTTTCAATTCTAATATAAACACGTGGTTACTAAGTCCTTACACACGTGGTTAAAAATCGTTGGACGATGTTACTGCAAGAAATGAGATGTTAATCAGGCGTGACCCCCTTTACAACCGTCGATGTCAAAGACTATTCAGTAGTGCTACAGATATACAACCGAATCCAATTAGAGGGACCAAAACTTTTTCCCACGAGGGTCACAAGGGGTCGCGTAGAAAATAACATTGGAATAGTTCAGACTTCATTATCTCGCCAAATAGGGCAATCATTTTGTGAGTCTTGCAACCCGTTTCTCAAAGGAGAGAGGAGGGGGTAATAAACAGCAGGGGTCACCGGGGAGGCGGACCGCACCTGTCAAGATACCCATCAATCACGTTGGCGAAATGGGCGTGGCTCAGCCCCACTTAAAAAAATCCTTGCCCCCCCCCAACCAAAAACTGAAATGACGCCCCTGTGTTGAGTCAACCCCTAGTTTAGCAACATCACGAGCAAAGGTAAGTATCCGTGCCCCCCACCTAACATAAAATCTGGCTAAGCCCATGGTCAAGTTATATGTTTGAGGTTGAGGTTTTTCAAGGAACTATTTTTCAATGCAGAATGCACACTTACCTTACTCTGGCATTGCCTACTGTTTTTGGTTGTAGATAAAAAATTATTGTTGTTTTCTACGTCTACTAAAATGCTGTAAGTGGAATTCGCGAGCGAGCGAAGCATAACATTTAAACCTCTTCGTTTAATTTTATGAAACAAAACTGATCCCAAATTACCTTTAAAAGCAGATGGAAATAAAGAAACTAGTTTTGTTATAGTAGGTATCAATAAAAATCATCTTAATCCTCAAATAAATAATTTAAAATTTCGCTTTGAATTCATTAGATTTCCATGAAAACAGTTACTTACTAAGCGCTCTGAAGCAATATTCAAAAATGGAAGTGTGCAAAAACTGTGAGGAATGGAAGAATTCTGAATGCATATTTGAAATAAGCTTAAAAACTTACATTAGAAGCACTTTAAAAGTATATCTTGGGTTAAAAAAGAAACCCAAATCCATGCTTAATCTCAAATTAAGCGCTTTTGGACTAAGTAATTTTTTTGTTACATACTACTGTCATTATACAATCTCTTTCGATTTTTTTCTTGTTAAAAATATCTTCTTTTTTTTTCAGAAATCCCGGTCAAGGGATAGATCGCAGCATATTTGAAACTATAATTAAATCCGAGAACTTGCGTGTTCAAATGGCAGTAGAAATTATCTACGAAATCATCTCTGATGAAAAAAGAAACAAAGTGGCCCTCAGCTTGATATGGAAAACAGTTCCTCACCCTTTCGTCAGTGCTGGTGAAATGTATGAACTACTAAGTCCATATTTCCTTGGAGATTCTGAGGTAATTTTGAATGCAGCATGTGTGGAGTACGTTGAGAGAAATCCCCTTGGATATACAGTTCCTACAGCCACGGAACCCCGATCTCTCAAGCACTTGTCAAGAGTCGAAGTGCGAAACACTCTCATTGAGTCTTCCAGTTTTTGTGAAAAGACCATCTACAATTTGGATATTCCTCTCCCTTTCAAAGATTATCTTTGGAAGTTGGATTCCTTTTAAAACATACTGTTTTTAACATACCGCAGAACCAGAACCCTTCAATAGTAAACCCTCATTGAGCCAAACTGACACAATCTTTCGATGTTATCAAAATTTTTATATCCCCAACCCAACTTAAATCCGCTCTTTTTTTTTCACTTTCGGTTAACTTTCTATTTCTTATAGTTCGTCATTCATTTTTCAGTTATTTATTTCTACTCTTACATTTTCCTTAAAAAAATTGCTTCAAAATGCATACTATGAAACATAAAATAATTTCTGTCATAGGAGATCTCATTAACCGGAGTCTACTGTAAATACAATTCCCACTAATTTACTATAACCAATATTATTATTATAAATTTTAATTGTTAACTTCGTAGTTCACTATTTCGGGATTCGTTCCGACCACTATATTTTTCCAGTAAAGATGACTCAGATTGAATTTTTGGAAGAATTTCGTAATGTGTTCAACTGTAACAAACTCATTGATCATTAAATATCTTTGATTACTTTTATTGAGTGTTTAATGACATGTCTTTTGTTCCTTTATATGACTTTTAATTTGTAAAAAGCTTTGCAGGTTAGGTGAAAATACCCAGTGTTTGATAGCAGGAGCAGTATGTGTATCAACGGTCAGGCGCTCAAGACCGTAGAGTGAAATAAAATATTTTTTTTTTATCATTTGCATTGAAAAACAAAAATTTTAAAAAATTATATTTTAATGTTTCTTTCTACAATTGTAATAACCTGCTTTTTTAAATTTATTATATGCGAAATTACTTTAGTGAACAATTTTTTAAATATTAATCAATGTTAGTAATTAAAACTTCTTTTCTGCAGGGGCGCAGCGACGGGGGGGGACCAAGGGGACCAAACCCCCCCCAGGGACCGAGAGGTCACCTGATGTTATAAGGAATTTCCAGTATTCGTGAAAAAATTCAAAAAATGTTCGAATCTCTTTCCGAAATTTTTTTTTCATTTTTTAACGAATTGATTTTTTTATTATTTTTTAATTAATTTAAACTTTTTCAAGTTAAAAATATGTTTGTGTCTGATGTTATTCTACTCTCCAGTGCGCATTCTAGGGATGGAGAGATAAGCACACCTAGGGGAGGGCGTGACGAAGAGGAGCAATTTCCTGTCCAGAACTGGAGAGCTCTCCACTGGAGTATGACCTCCTGTGGTGTGTGTGTGTGTGCACGAGCACCTGTTTTTGTTATTTGTTTAGTGGACTAGACTAGAGGGTCCGAATCGGAACAACTAGATTTCCTCTAACATTCTTTTATTCTTTTTCTCAAGCGTATTTGGATATTGCAATAAATTTTTCAAGAGTTATTAACCAATTTATGTATCAAGGGCCAGACAGGACCGGATTTACAAGTTATGGGGCCCAGGGCAAAAGACCTATTTGTGACCCTCGACATGTCTTAAAATAAAACTTAATTCATTGGACTCAAAATAACAAAATCAATCATCTTTAATCCCAGTTTTAAAAAATGTGTAAATTAAAATATATTTACTTGAAACTTCAAAAACTTATTAAATTGATTTTAAATTCGTTAACTTATTTTACACACTCACATTTTCAAAGCATTTTAGTGAGGCCCTGGGCCCTAAATGCCCTCCCAGAAATCAGGCTCTGGGCCCACAGCCTTACAAAGAACGTAGAAGAAACGAGAATGAAGTATATATAAGTGATTAAGCTCTAAATATTAATTGTTATTCAGAGATAAAGAAAGAAGTTAAGTAAGAAGAATTAGGATTTGAAATCTTAAAACTTAATGAACAGTAATTTATCTTATCGAAATTGCTTACTGTAAACTTTTTTTAATAACAAGAGCAATATATAGCAAGCCTTTCTTGTGACAACTACTGGAGTTAAATTCATCAATTGTTTAATGTTTCTTTTTAGAGAAATGATCTTTCAAATTCTTTGTTTAAACCTCCTTTCGTTGTAAGGTTTTAATGCCCATAATCATCTTGTTATACAATATACAAATAATATTTAAAATAATAATATAAAAAATTTATACTAATAGTGTTATAAAAGTAGAACAAATGTACACAGGCCCAAAATAGCCCAAAATAGCATCCTCATTTTTTTTTTCAATTTCATTTTGTCTATTAAAAAGTAAGCATTTTTAATCGAAATTTTGTCTCTGTATATGTAGTTTATGTTATTTCCGTATCTCACTCCTCATAATTGAATTTCACTCCTCCTAAAAAAGTCAAGGAGTACTTTTACTCCTCCAAAAAAAAGTCCTAGGAATAACACTGCCAGTTTTCACATCAAAGAAGCCTCTTAAGTAAGAGTTCCAAGATTCACACTTGCTAGTACTTCTCTTTGCGCGACAGCCCCGGGTGGGCCCTGGGCTTCTCCAAAAAAATGCTCTTATAGTCATAGATAAACTAAATTGTAACAGTAGAACTGAGTTAGGTTCTAATACATTCTTACTATTTACTTAAATTTTGTACTATAATAATTAAGAGGTACTAATAAATTTATTAATTAATAGAAGTTCAGCAACAAAGAAATTTTTCGCGTTCATTTAAATAAATTCTACATAAAGCTTCCATCGTTTTTGAAAAGCTAAGAAACCCAAATTATTTTGACTGACATTTTTGACCCAGAAGGAATTTCTGGCTGCGCCACTGCTTTTCTGCATATAGTTAGAGGTATGTTGAATGTTGATCTGTAAGAAATTTATTGATTATGTGCTCCATATTTTTAAGATTTAAAGAAAAAACATTGAGCTCACATTCATAACAATGAAATACATTCAACTCATGTAAATAATATCCGGAAAAGTTGTAACTGTTAGACAGACACCTTTGCTTATTTTATGTAATTCTTAATTTGCATTACCTATTATTTATTATCACTTGTATTTATTAATTGTAAAGTATCTTAAAAATTGTTTTGATTAAAAAATACTGATTTTCATGCTTTTCTAAAATGTGTATGTTACTTGAAATAGAAGCATTTGAGCAATAATAAGTTTAACTCCAGTTTAAAAAATACTGCAATAGGCTCAACATATCTTATAATAATACAAAGTTTTTTTAACAGGTGTTTTCCATTCTGTTATAAGTTATTCTTATAATATTAGAGAATTAGAATTGTTTCACACCATCCATGTTCCAGCTCACAGGATCTATTGAAAATGTGTTAATAAATTGTTGTCGATACCAAATGGTGTTTATTTTTGATGACCACTTGTGGCACCAATTATAAACATTTTTTGGTTGATTATTCTTCGAGTCAATCTTCTTGTCTACAGTTTAGTAGCTTAATAAACCAGCCTACCAGATGTTTTTGGGAACGGCGGTTGATAATGAAATTGAGGTAAGCACCTTGTCCACATCCTGTGCTCTTTCAAGGATCTGCTATTGCAATCCCTCTTGACTAACTTGCATGGGCGCCGGGAGAGGGGTGCACTTGCACCCCCCTGGCTCCAGAGAACTAAGTAAATGGGCGCGGGGTGCAAGGGGGTGCACTTTTGCTCCCCCGGCAAAAAATAAAATACGCAGAAAAATATTAAGAAAAAATTTTATTAGTTAATTTTTTGAATAAAAACTTAAGGCGTCTAGGTTGCTGTCCAAATTTCTTAAGATTCTTACCTTTTTGGGAAACTCAAAAACCCCCAGCGGTTCCACAAGGGGATCTTACGTGATACTTTTTTTTAAAAATACCAACATTTTGATATTTTGTGTCAAGCATTAGACTTTTAAAAGAAACAAGGGGGTATTTACAGGAAGTGAAATAGAGGGGGCGGCAATAAATCGATATGCACAGCAGTGGCGTATATAAAGGGGGGGCGAGGAGGCCCTGCCCCCCCCCCGAAATTCAGACTAGGTGTACCAAAACAAGTTAAAACCCTGTATTTTAGGGTCGAATTTCAAAAAATTTTCGCGCCCATGCTAACTTGTACTCATCTAGTTAGTAGAAGAAATTTCTTTTCAATATCTATACTGTCAGTTTTGTGAATTTTAATTATACGATAAGATATAAGTTAGAAAACCACCAGCTACTAAAGTATGCCCCCCTACCTGAATGTATTTCTCGGTATCTGGCAATTCTTTTATTATGAGATTTTTAGTTGTTTATGAAAGTAGAGGTACTTGCGTATTACTGTATATCTGGCAACAGATACATATACAAGTGTCTAGTGAAACAAAAGTCGTTGCAAAAACTGATCACCAACTACATGACATGGTAACTGAAAAAAGTTAATTCTAAATGGGGGCAAGTATCTTCAAGTGACGATAGTGATTTTGAACCAGTTTACCACAAGAAAGTTTGTGTATTGTCAGACTACGAAGGATAATGTTTATACGTTTTGTATGCGTAAAAGTAAAATATGTACAAATGTAAATAAATTTTAAAATAAATAAATAAACAATTTTGCGTAAACCAGATTTAAACATTCTGCTGTCATTATTTTCTTGAAAACTGACACGTTTTTTAGATATAGTTCTTAGGACATTATTTAGATACTTCATGCAAGGAATATGGAATCCAAGGATACTTCGGCGGAGTAGCCAATACACCCTGGACATATTACTGACTTAGGTAACTACTGGCAGTCACAAAACTGCCACAGCATAGATATTAAAAAGAAATTATAGTTTCTTCTTATAGATGAGTACAAGCAAATAAAGAGGGATTGCAGTAGCAGATCCTTGAAAGAGCACAAGATGTGGATAAGGTGCTTACCTGAACTTTATTGTCAGCCGCCGTTCCCATAAACATTTGGTAGGCTGGTTTATTAAGCTACTAAACCGTACACAAGAAGATTGACTCGAAGATAAACAACCAAAAAATGTTTATAATTGGTGCCACAAGTGGTCATCAAAAATAAACATCATTTAGTATCGACAACAATTTTTAATACATCCTGTGAGCTGGAACGTGAATAGTGTGAAAAAAAATTATCTAATATTATAAAGAAATACAACTTAATGGAAAACTTGGAACAACAGAATGGAAAAAAACTTGACAACAATTATTTTGTATTATAATTTTAAGTTAATTCCAGGACTTTTTTCATTCTAGAGGAACTATAAAATATCAGATATCTTCCTAATGTAGTATAAACAGGCTCTTGCTCTTTTATGAATTATCTGCAATTGGAGTAAATAATGAAGTAGAAAGTTGGGCATTAGGGGATATCTTGGTAAAAAAACAAACAAATCTTTAACTATGCAAAGAAATTCATTAAAGCAATCGTTAGTATTCAAAAGAAAACTACTTTAATGTTACAAAAACAAAATTTTGGAGCCGATACCTTGATAAAAACAAGCATTTAATTATGCATTAAAAGATATTAAATTTATTTGAAATTGTAGTATAAATAATTATAAAAATATCTTTCCACACATGTGTATGAATGGAGCTCAATGTTTTTTTCCTTAAATCTTAAAAAAATGGAGCACATAATCCAACAATTTCTTAAAGATCAACATACCTCTAACTGTGCAGAAAAGTTTTAATTACTAACACAGTAATTAATATTTAAAAAATGGGTTCTAAGCTTATTTCGCTGATCAACCATCAAAACAAAAACAAACTAAAGTCTAACGCCAAAGGCCCAAAATCACGCCAATGTATTAACCCGGAAGTAGTGTGTTAACACAGATCGTAGCGCCGCCTATATTTATTTTCAACCCATCCATATTCTATCCTAAGCAACAAACCCACCTTATAGATTGAAAAAAAAAATAAAAATTTAGGTTGATTTCCGGAGGGATACACCGATGGGAGAGTTGACTGTTACAGTGGCTTGCTAGTATTATCTTTTAACAGTCCTAAATTTTTCAGTAAGAACGGTCATTCGAACTTGTCCCAGGCACGGATTATAGGAATTTTTAAGGGGGGGGCGGTCTAGGTTCCCCAAAATTTCGTAGATTTGATTTCAAATTTAATTAACCCCCCAGTTCCCCGTCCCCTTTTCTATGATCAACTTTCCGATTCTGAATTCTTTCCGAATCTTAACTGAAAGAAAAGCTTGTTAAAATAATATATCAATTTGCAAAATATATTTGAATATTTTAGAAACATGGTATCTTACATTTATTACTTTATAAATAACGGTAAGAGTTTTGTCAAAAATTCAATAATAACTGATTTCTTTGATTCTGAAAATAAAAAGTTAATTTCTATTAATATTTTCCTATAGTGTACTTCAACTAGAATTTTACTCAACACATTTAAATACCCAAACCTCTTAATAGGATTTCAGCAACTCAGATTTCGATATTAACTCTCCAAAAATAAAAATTTTCAAGCTATTCTAAAAATAGTATTTTTTCTCAATTAAAAATTTAAACAATAATTATTTCTTAAAGATGAATTATCGTTAAAGTTTCGATTCAAAATCAATGATCCTTTATTTAAGAAAAACTTAAAAACTTAATTCATCTGTTCAATTATCTTCCTTCATTGCTGTTTGGATAACTAAAACTTTTAAAAAGAGAAAAGAAATTACACCACCCGCCCCCTCAATTCTTAACCTTTGCCAACACAGAACCGCTTAAAAATTTACTAAATACACTTTAAAAGCTATAAATATCTTCCTTCTGTAAATAATTTACAAGAGTGTGGAGTAAAAGTTTCGTAAAACACATGTATATATATCCTGAAAAAATATACATATTAAACCAAACAAGGGAAAAAAGATTTAAAAAATTATTTAATTTTTACAAAGCTAATGTTAATTAACAATTAGGATATCTAGAAAATCTTACATGTATGAATGAATATACATTAGGGTGTCCCAAAAAAACGCGACTTTTGAAATGTTTAACTCTCACCCCCCCCCCCTAAAAAAAAATGTTCTTTTTGTGAATATAAGACACTGTGAATTTTTTTAGATTTTTTGAAAAATATTTAGAAGTCCCCCAAGGTCATTAAATTTTCAAAAAAAGGGTAAAATTTAACATTTTTCCTAATTTTTTTGAAATAACCATTAATGTTCAAATGACATTATATTTTCATTTATTAGAGCTATTTATATTGTTTTAACCCAATTCTGTATTAATTATCTGGGTAGGAAATAATACGCATTATTATTAAAATCAAGAAACATGCGATATTTTTCGATATTTTTACCTTATGTTTTAACACTATGCGACAAAAAAAAAAATGGGTCAAAATGCCACAGAAACTTTGAAAGCAAATTCTTATGCAAAATAACCCCCTGAATCCGAATCCGGCCCCTGTTTTTCTCCATCAGCCTCAGATTTTTGGGGAACAGCCCCTCCCCCTTTTTACGTTTTTCGACGACTTTATAACTTTGAACTCGATTTTCAGGGTCAAAAAGCATTGTTTTAGTCTTCAAATTTCCCCCCAGGAGACAAGAAAGGTTCAAAGGTGAAAATTTGTAACAAATGGATATAGGTTTAAGGGATAATTAACCCCCTAAAAACGCAACAAAATCGCCAAGAATAGTAGGATTTGTTATACCGTATTTATTTAACTTATTTTTGAAGCAATTCATTTTTAAAGGGTCCTAACCGTTCCCCAAAACCCCAAATTTAATAATGATATGCAGCAATGATTTTTAGGAAAAGCGGTTGAGGAGTTATCGCCCCCGATGCACCCGCGGAAGGGTTCGGAAGACTCTGAATCGCGCTGGCGCACGCATATTGTAAAATTTTAAATTTAGGTTACAGTTTCTTATGCCTTTACCCCGTTCTTTCATTCATCATACGTATAAGACAATAAGTCTTTATAGTACTTAAATGAAATGATTTAGTCAGTTTGAAAAAGCAATATTTCTAAATAATTTAAAAACTATACAGATTAAATCAACTATAAACTGCACAATTTAAAAAACATCATTAAGAAATTATTTTGTAAAAAAATTCTATTTTTGACATAGTGTAGTAGAGGCTTATACTTCCTATACACAGCTGTAATATACAAAAACAGATTAAAATTTTTCGAAGGTTTGGATACGGAGAATACACTTTTCAGACTTTTATAGAATTTTCAACTAAATTATTTCTCTGTTAATTTATTTTGGCTTAAATACTCATGTGTGGTCACCAGAAGGTGTGGGAACAAATGACTCTTACTGTTACACTTATATAAATAAACAGTCATTTCTGAAATATATTTTTGATTCTATTTAATTCCTTCATTTCTAGAAACCACAAACTATAGTTTATTATTTTAGTTATACAACGAAAAAAATAATAAAAGAATGAAACTTATGTTTTGTGATGGGTTAAAGTAATCATCGAAACCAAAAATAAAGACAATTATAATTCTGTTATTTAAAAAAGGACACATACAAAATCAAACTGGATAATTTTTTTGCAGAAAAAAAGGTACAGTTAATTCACACTTTTTTAAGAATCACACTTTCCTACGCATCATTGTTAATTCCATTATCAACTATATCGTCGATTCACAAATGAAGTTTTCAACTTCTTTTTCGGAAATCGGTAAATATCTGTATATTAAAAACACGAATGAAGATAAAATAGCATAACTTACCTTTTTCTATAAGTGGCTAAAAAAGCAAAACGTATCTCAATCTGGAAATATGGAGTGAGACTAAAATAAAGAGCACGCAAATTCACGTCAAATTTACACCGTTTCAAGAGAAGCTTTGAATACAAACTACAAACACGTGGACACAGGAAGGAGGGGGTTGGAACATTCCAAAAACCTCGTTCAGTCGTTCATTACTAGGAGTGGGCGATATAATAATTCATTAAATCGATTTATAGTTAATCATAAAATCCGATATAATGATTAAATCGATTTTATTCGGGTACAAAGTATTTTCTAAAGAAATAAATAAAAGTCATTACATATTATACCATTGCCATTGAAACCACTTGTTTTCTCTCATTTTATTTTCAATGATTTTTTTATCATTTTTTCACTAGACAGTCAAATTTGATTGAAATAAAAACTGTTCAAGTCCAAAGGAAAACCCCTGGACATTTGGTGTTTAATTCTTACTGTTTGAAATTTAATACTTGAATGAGGTTGATAAAATTAAACAGTTTGTTCTTAAGTAACTTATTACTTTGTTTTAATAAAATATCAACAAAATTTAGCAAAAAGTCCTTTTAAGTACAGTAATTTAGTCAGTTAAAAACTACAATTTTTAAATATTTGGTTAGGAATAGTCACTAGCTATTCAAGCTTGTCACACACAGGTCAGAAATATCTGTTGAAATGGCGAAATCTAGTCCGGACTAGTTGCTCAATTTAAGATTCTGAAATCATTCATTCACAGCTATTCACGACCACGATAAAACGAGCGATTCAAATCGATTCGCGATTAAACCGATGTCAAACCGGAACCGATATTCGATTTCGCCGCAAACCGGGGCCGCGCGGCGCGAACGAATCTAGTATGAATCGAATTCAGTAAGTAGAACCGGTTTTTCGTTCCGGGTTCCGGATCTTTTAAATCGGAGCTCAGATCGGTTTAACAAAAAATCGAATCTCCAAATTATATCGGTCTGAGATATATCGGTTCGAGTTATATCGGATCGGAATTCGAATTCCGATATAATAGGTTCGGTATGGACTTTAAACCGGTATACCGATGTTATCGTTAAACCGATTTATCTTATTAAATCGATATAAGGCACAGGCCTATTCATTACCCGTTCCGTTATCGTAGAATAACTTCGCCCCCCCTTCTGAGTAGCCTTTCCCTAGCCCCCAAAGAAAACACAGGAAGCAGGTCCCTGCTTGACATTCAAGATTATCTTAAGGGGTTAGAAGCGTATTTACGGTCTTCCGATGTCCTCGAAACGTGGACATTCCAATCAGTTTCATTGCTTGTTAAACGGGACTTTCTTCATGTTCTGATTTTCGTAACCACAGACAAAAAAAGATTCATGTCAGCCCTAAGGGGGGGGCGATCGCCCCCTTCGCCCCCCCCCTATAATCCGTGCCTGACTTGTCCGAAAATTTCTCTGAGGTATTTATTTTTTTCGTACTGCTATAAGTAGCATCATTGGAAATTTTCCTTTAAAAAGTAAACAGAAATTTAAAAATTAAATAAATCATGTCATGTACTCACGATTAAACAGACCAGTGGCGAATCCAGGATTTTTGTCTGGGGGGGGGCTGAGTAACTTCTATTAGGGGAAATCAGGCTAATACGACATACTCGGGTAAAATGACTTTTTCGATTTTCTTGAAATTTAGCAGAATGACAGCACGTGTCAGGCGCTTTTTTTCTTCTTTTATTGCTTCCAAAACGATACAAACAGACGCCATTGTTTGAAAAACATTTCTTACCTCGTAGTGAACATAAATAAAAAACGCAGGGGCGTCATTTCAGTTTTTGGTTGGGGGGGGGCAAGGATTTTTTTAAGTGGGGCTGAGCCACGCCGTAACCAGACTTGTATTTTTTTTGGGGGGGGGGGACTCAACATCATGAGCTCTAAGTAAAAATGGGGGGTCTGGGGTCACCCCCAGAAAAATTTTGAAATTTTGCCTCATTTTTACAAAATTAAAGTTATATCCAAAGAGAACAGTCCCTTGTAAACCACATAATTTTCTAGAGAAAAAAAGTTACAAATAAACGTCAAAGTTTCAAGGGGAGCCGGAGGTCTTCCCTCAGAAATGTTTTTGAAAATTTCCCTTTAACCTAGTGTTTAATCTCCTTTGCAACCTCATTGGGGAACACCCAGAGGGAACCGCTTGTTGTGAGCAGCAGAATTTTCAAGGAAAATATACTGTATCTGTATAACAGATATTTCTAAGAATTTTAAAGGGGGTCTGGGGGTTCTCCCCCAGAAAATTTTAAGAAATTTGCCTCTTAAAGTAGTGTTTCAGCTCATTTTGAGGCCCTTTGGGTTACATCCAAAAAGAACAGTTCCTTGTAGGTAAAGCATAGAATTTTCTAGGGAAAAAAAGTTATAAATAAACGTCAAATTTTCAAGGGGGGCGGAGATCCTCCCGAGTAAAAATTTTTGAAAATTCCCCTTTAAACCACTCCTAGGGGCTTCAAACTCTTTGGTTCTCAAAGGGAACTACTTCTTGTAAGCGGCAGAATTTTCACGGGAGACACATTGCATAACAGACATCAAAGGTCAGGAGGGGGATTGGGGGTTCTCCCCCAGAAAATTTTGAAATTTGACCCTCAAAAGTAGTGCTTTAACTCCTTTTGGGACGTTTTGAGTTAAATCTGATGCTCCTTGCTTGTGGAAGTTACAAAATTTTCACGGGAGACTCAGCAATTTTTCACTTAAGAGTGGAAACCTTGGGGGGGGGGGGCAATTGCCCCCCCCCCTGCCCCCCCTAAATGACGCCCATGAAAAAACGTGAGTGTCAAAATATTTTTTTTGTGTTTTTATAATGAGATTTCTCGTATACAAATTCTTTCAATTACTTAAACTATGGTTCTTGTGTGAATGTATGTTCAATTAAGAGTATATTTCATGCGATAGGTAGTTGTTTAGACTTTTTGTTTTACGAGAAATTGAAAATAAATAAAAATAGACCTTTAAGGGTAAAATGACATACAAATCATTGGTATAAAATGACATAGTATGTCATTTTATCCACACAATATTTTCATACATATACTGTCGATATTTAAAATACTTATTTATATTATTAGTTTATAAGACCTTTTATGGGCCACTGAGAACATTCTACGACCTAGAAGTTTCGACTTGGTTAAAAGGCAACTAAGGGAAAACCCACGTAATACTATATCAGAGCTTTAAAAGAAATGAAAAGGCTGCTACCTTGGTTAATGCGGAGAGTGGATTCCTAAACACTGTCCTTTTTACGGCCAACCCAATGTGTTCTCAGTTCATCTCTTTGCTCCAGCAAAAGTACTGAAGCTCAATGAACATGTTTCAGAAGAAGCTTCTAAAATTCTAATAACTAGTATAGACAATCCTCAGTTGCTGAATTAGGTCCTGTCCCTCATGTTCCACAGAACTTAATCTTAAGCAACGTTAACTTCAGAAAAAATGCATTACTCTGTTAACTTTAACGCCTCCATGAAAGAAAAAAATTAAAATTTTGTTTTGATAAGCACATTACAGTTGTTTTTTTTTAAATTAGGTAGTTATCTTTCCCCAAAAAATAAATTATAGATTATGCCAAAGTGCTTAAATACTAATATAGTTATTATTTGGGATCAAATAAAATTGCTTTTGCCAAAAAAACTACTTTTTTCCTACTAAATATTTACTGTCATTTTATCCTTATATCGGGTAAAATGACATATTTTCTACTTTTTTAGAAAAGTAAGATTTTGAAAAAGAAAAAAGAAAGATTATGATATACCCAATTAGGGGGTGTTAGAGCATTAAATAAACATTTCATTGGCTTTGAAAACTACAGGAAATCTATTTAATTAGTCTTTTACGGTTGCTTTGAAAAAGTGGTATGTCGTATTAGCCTGATCTCCCCCACAGAGAAATATCCTAACAGAGGGTCCACGAGGCTATTTTCAAATGCGTTACTGATGTGAGGGCGCCACACTAGAATCTGGAAGGTTGTCGGCCGCTTAAATCTCTAGCCAAATTAGAACTCAGCGAATGCGCAAAAAGGTGTTTTCGATCAGCCGGCGAACGATTCAGACTGGATCCAGACGCTAGTTAGTTTAGTGCGATCCCAGCGCCACAATTCTCCCAACCTGTAACAAGATGTCATGATTTTCGATTTCCATTATGGCCTATGGCCGTGGACTCTCTGTTCTAGTACTCTGTGATCTCCCCTATATAGACTTTTTATATGGTACTAAAATATACTGCAAAGAAACTGTGACCTTAAAAACCTATCAATAATAAATAAGGTACACATTTTTTACAGAATTATTTTTTAAATTTTTACTTACATGATCATTATTAAAATTTTAATTTTGAAATCATTACAACAAAATTTGTAATTCTCGGCTCCTTTTGGCTTAATTTGTCCTGCACTTCGATCATTAAACCCATATTGGACTGCTGTCCTATTTATAATTTATAATTTTATTATTTAATTATAATTTATTATTATTTATGATACCCATATAAAAGTTGTTGAAATTTATTATAAAGATACTAAATTTAATAAATATCTGAGAAAACATGGTATTAAAAAAAAAATATTAAAAAATAGCTTTAAATTCGCCCCTAAAAAATGTCATATTTTTAACTCAATAAACAAGAATAAAAATCTGATTTTTTCTTAAGCAAATATATTAAATTTTTAAGTAGAGTGTCTGTTTAGTCCAAAACATTAAAAGTATCCTCAGAAAAAGTTAATAGGACAGGTATTTGACACGTGTTTTCTAACTGTCCTATAAATAGGACAACGGTCCGACACCCATTTTTGTGGAAAACGCTCTTCCCGTGGGAAAATTTTTCTTATCTCAATTTTATGGTCCCGATTTCTGGTTTTGGGGGTGTGGTTTGGGGGTTCCTCTCGCACTACCGACAGAGAAGGAGGTTTCTTTCTTTCGCTAATTGACCCCTCAAAGAAACCGGGACCATAAAACTTTCAGTTGTAAATCTCTATCCTCAGCCTATAGGGGGGGTTATGGGGCAATAAAAGGGTGGAATGTTCTAGAATCCCTTTGAATCGCTCTCCTTTACCGATCTGGTTCTTTTGTGTATGCTATGGCACTTGCGCATTGTTCTCTATTAGTTTAGTTGCTTCTATACTAGTTGTAAGTAGTTTGGCTGGATATTTTATGCATCAAAATGGATAGAAAATTTCTAACTGCCGAGGAAGCTTGGGAATATATGAATTCTTTATCTAATGAAGAACTTGATGACCCTGAAATTATTATTATCCCGCCGGAATCAGACACGTTCAGAGACGAAGAAATTCCAATATAGTAGAAACATGTAGTCATCCTAAAGTTTGAGATTCTGCTGGAACTATAGAGATTTTACCCAGTTAGGAAACAAAGTTAGATACAAAAACACCAAAATGGAAAAAATGTGAACCTGAATTTTTGCTTAGATCATGTTCTCTTCCTTCGCTAGATAAACATATTGCAGACAAGATGCTAATTAAAATCTTAATAATTAATTAAATCTTAATTAAAATCAATAAAAATTTGTAAAAAGTGCAATGTTGGACTATGAGGGACTGTTTATTGGACTTTCATTCTTAAAAACCCTTTTTGTAAGCTAAGTCAACCTATGTAACTTTTTGTAGTATATTGGACCGTTGTCCTATTTATAGGACAGTCCATATATCAGAAAAAAATAATTTTTTGAAAAAAATTTCTTTTTTATATGTGAAAGTAGCTTATAATGATCATGTTTTTAAAAATTTACGTTATTTCTATGATTTTTTCTAAGAGTGGTCCAATATGGGTTAATATTTATATCAACACCATAATAAAATATTCGGAAATTTAATCAATTTTTAAATTCATAAATTTAAATTATGGAAATTTCAAGTTTATTTAGGTCACCTTCACATCAAAAAAAAACCTCAAATTTTTGCCAATTTAGTTCGGGTTCAGTGGCGGATTAATGCAATTTTGTGGGTGAGGGCTGTTAGATGGAATATTCAATTTTAAGTAGGTCCTCCCTGGGATATAAATTTTTTAAAAATAATATCTTTAAAACTAGTACTGTTAAGCTTAAGCTGTCTTTTGAGACTTAAAACTGATATGAAATAAGTTTGAAAATTAGGACGTAAAAATCTGTGGGCAGTATAGAAATCCAAGTAAAAAGGGGGTCTGGGGGTTCCTCCCCCATAAAATTTTTGAAAATTTGACCCTTAAAAACAGCAATTAACTCGTTTTTATCCACTAGTCCGACTTTCGAAGGGGAGGCTGGGCCCCTTCCTTTAACCCCCCTATATACGCCACTGGCCCATGGCATGGTAACTTCATTTTGTAGAGGGTAGAAGCGCATGTTTTTCACATTTTTTTTGCGTATAAAGACGAAAAAATCGCCGTTTTTCAGCACACTCTAGCGGCAGAACCACTCTTCCGAAAATCAAATTTAAGCAGTGAAATTTTGTTTACTTCAACTCTGTAATTGAGATTATGATTTAGAAACTAGTAGTTTTTGAAATATAAGCAAGAAATCGAAAAATGTTGCGATTTTTGAATATGAAGACGACCTTCCCAATGGGACAAATTTGATATTCGTAATCAGCGCCCTCAAAAACATAAAACCGTCGAAAAAAACCCTTCTAACTATATAAATGTTTTGAAAAAAACCCTACCTAACGACTAGGGTTATGGCGGTTTAACACCACGCGACTTGCTGCAATAGCGACAGTTTTCGAGGTTTTCTATTAGTTCTTTCGAATCGCGGTTGTCAAAATTTGTCGCAAATCGCGTGGTGTAAAGCCGCTATTACAGACCCTGAACAATAATGATTCTGCTAAAAAATATCTCGGAAAAGGAAATCAAGCTCACTAAAATAATACCTACTACCAAAATTTTTTTTAAAAATAAAACGTTATTGCAATTTTTAACTATACCAAAACTTGGACGTCTTGGTTCTGGGGAGGGGGGCTGCAGCCCCACAGCCCCCCCTACTGGATTCGCCACTGAAACAGACTATCATAAATGTTATTCTAAGTAAAAACTTAGAAACTATGTTATGTTACTTAGTAGTAAAGTAAAATATTTTTATAACCCTCCTGCCGCCTAAGCTCTCAAAACCCGCGATGGTAAAGCGGCCAGCTATTCGGTCGTTAAAAATGTTTATCCCCTTCTTGGGCTGTCAACAGTGATTGAACAATTGAACATCCCCTTTCGTGCTTCTTTTTCTAGGCTTCATTAAAAAAGTAACCGACTATGACAAGTAATGAAACAGAAACCAACGCGAATTATACTGAATTATAATTCATATTGTATAATAATGATAGTATTTGTAAATATATGCATGTTTTTTCACTTTTGAAAACCATTTGTGAATTTTTTTTGTTTAACATGGGTTAATCTAAAAATCAAATTTTTATTTTTTATGCAAAATTTATTTATTTTCCTACAAATATATTAGAAAGAAGCAAAAGTAGCATGGCTAAAATTTAGGCAGCATTGAAATACTTGAAAATTCGTTTTTGTTTCGGAAAATTTCGGAAAATTTTTGTTCATCCACTTGTCATAGTTCATCACATCGTACCCTCCCACACTTCTAGAGGGCAGCACCAATTTTACGAGCCGTTTCTCCCCCCATTTTCCTGGAGGGACTCCCCTTTCCCCCCATTCCTACAACAACAAAGAAAGCATGCTCAGTGCTCACAGCCTTCTGGTTCCTCGCTTTTACTTCGGTTGTTTGGACCATGGTTTGAACAGTGGACACTGTACTACTATACGCACATTGCTACTACTCTTCAATCCCCTTCATAATTTGTGCCTTCGATTTCTAATGGTGTGACTTTGGAAGAGGAGGAAGGATCACTCACGGGGACTACGTGACGCCAGGAAGTACTACTTCTGAAACTTTGCGGTGTATCAGTTCGAAATCAGTGCTTTCGATTAAGGAATTCGTTTGGTCGGTTTGCTGCAAGTCAACGAGATATCTGAACCAGTTTAGTTTGAAAGAGATTTGGTAGAAGTTAGTAAAGTCACTATGGATTGGGATCAGAATCGATTAGTTGTTCATGTTCGACAAGTGATCCACATGACGGAGGCAGTTATGGATATACTTCTAAATGGGAAATGGGAATGCGATTGCCTTTCAACGTCAACGCCAATGTGCCTTTACTGCGTGTTAAAGGCAAAAAATGTCATGCATTTTCTAGACACAGTAGCATTCCGGGATAACAAAAGTTTTGCTGCATTGCGAGAGTTCTTCTCTAGATCTACCCTTGTCAGAAACGAAGGCGATGAATTATTATTTCAACTTATTTTCAACAATTTGCTTGTCCCTTCCTCAGCGTGCTCCGACCCCAAAACCAGAGGTATTTCCGGAATTATTCTGATTTTAGCTAATGTGATGCAGTACGAAATGACCGCGGAAGAGAGAAGGGAGTATTTCGAGCAATTGACTGATTTGTTTCGGATAGTCTTAAGAGATCTCTGTGAGTTTTCCGATGCAAGAGTAATGGCATTTTCCCGTGCATATGATATGATGTCGACATTCGTGGATTTACTTAGAGATATTCATCCGGATGACTCTACGGAATGCGTAAATTTTTTCGAAAAGTTAAATGCTGCTGGATGGCGGTACAACTTTCTGCAAGATATGAATAAGGAAAATTTAGATTACGTCTTATCTTGTTTTTCGGAGTTGCGTTATTCCCCCTCAGCATGCCTTCGGAAAATTCCTACCGCGTGCCTGAAATACAAACCCGAAAATTGTGTCGCACTTATGCAACAGGGATTCAAGTACTCCTTCTATAAGACGGATTCAGACCTCTCCCTGTTTAGGTATGTATATGATAAAGTGACCAGATTTTTTTTTCAATCTAAAAAGTGGGACATTCTGACTTAGGGAGGTTATAATAATATTTTTCAGGTTTTCAATATTTTAATGAAACGTAAGATTTTAAATATCACACGGGAATAAATTTTGCAAGAAACCCCCCTCATAAATTGTTTTCTTAGGAATGAGGGTAACCTAATACTCTTTATAAACATTGATCTAAGGACGTTTTTAAGATAAAGATAATATTTAAACTTCGTATTCCGTTTACTAATTATTACCTTTAATCTGTCAAATAGTCTGGGGGTCCTCCCCCAGAAAATTTCGTAAATTTGACTCTTTGAAATATTGTTTCAACTCATTTTCAGACAATTCGGATTGACTGATGTTTTCTTACGCAAAATAATTTTTGAAGGAGAAAAAACCGTACAAAATTTCGAGAAGGGGTTGAACTTTATAAGAAATATATGAATTTCTTAGTAAAAACGGGTATTTTTAGGTGAAAAAAACTACCAATATGTTGTAAAAATTATTATTATTTTTTTTAATATCTTTTCTGGTAATTCTACTAATATGTGCATGTATCTACTTCTTATAGAAGTTGTATGTTTTAATTTGATTTTTTTTAAAGTTATGAAAATATAATAATTTTTCAAAGTTAGGTCCAATGCGCTAATGCAATTTTTAACCGATTTAAAAAAAAAAAAACTTTTGTGGCATTTTACTTACCTATCCCAGAGGCCAGTTTTCCGTGGTATAGCGTTTTAAAATAAAAAAAAAAGAGTTTTTTTTCGGCCCACCCTACTAATTATAGCTTACTTATGTCAAAATAAACCGAAATAGGTAAAATAAAATGGTCTAATAAATCGAACTAAAATTTCTTGAAACATGTAAAATTTGCTATTGACAAACTTTAACACCATAAGCTTATTTTATTTGATGAGATGGAGCGCAAAAGCTTTCGAACGAATTATACTTAAATGTTTTTAAAAAATTATAAAAACCCCCAACAGAATCAAGCACGGCTTACTAGATACAGGCTAGCCGAGTTTTAAACAATGAAAACCATTTGACAACTTTTCCCGCTTGGAGCGCTACAAGACCTACCTATATCACCCACCGCCTTCAACACTGTTAATATGCTTGCCAGTTTGTCCAATAATGCCATCTGGATTTGTAATGATTTCCGTACTCGGCTCGGCTAGCCTGTATAAGTATCTAGTAAGTCGTGAATCAAGTTACATATTTGAGGTTGAGGTTTTTCAAGAAACTATTTTCCTATGCAGAATAATATGTAAGTGGAATTCGCGCGTATGCTTAAACTTTAAACCTCTCCGTTTAATCTTATGAAACAAAACTGATCCCAAATTACCTTTTAAAAGCAGGTGGGAATAAAGAAACTAGTTTTATTATGGTAGGTATCAATAAAAATCACCTTAATTATCAAATAAGGAATTTAAACTTTCGCTTTGAATTCATTAGATTTCCATGAAAACAGTTACTTACTAAGCTCTCTGAAAGCAATATTCAAAAATGGAAGTGTGCAAAAACTGTGAGGAATGGAAGAATTCTGATTGCATATTTGAAATAAGCTTAAAAACTTACATTAGAAGCACTTTAAAAGGATATCTTGGGTTAAAAAAGAAACCCAAATCCATGCTTAATCTCAAATTAAGTGCTTTTGGACTAAGTAATTTTTTTGTTACATACTACTGTCATTATACAATCTCTTTCGATTTTTTTTCTTGTTAAAAATATCTTCTTTTTTTTTTTCAGAAATCCCGGTCAAGGGATAGATAGAAGAATATTTGGGAAAATAATTAAATCCGAGAACTTGCGTGTTCAAATGGCAGTAGAAATTATCTACGAAATCATCTCTGAAGATAAAAGAAACAAAGTGGCCCTCAGCTTGATATGGAAAACAGTTCCTCACCCTTTCGTCACTGCACGGGAAATGTATGAACTATTAAGTCCATATTTCCTTGGAGATTATGAGGTAATTTTGAATGCAGCATGTGTGGAGTACGTTCACAGCAATCCCCTTGGATATACAGTTCCTACAGCCATGGAACCCCGATCTCTCAAGCACTTGTCAAGAGTCGAAGTGCGAAACACTCTCATTGAGTCTTCCAGTTTTTGTGAAAAAACCATCTACAATTTGGATATTCCTCTCTCTGTCAAAGATTATCTTTGGAAGTTGGATTCCTTTTAAAATATACCTACTGTTTTTAACTTTTAACATACTGTTGAATCCCCCAATAGTAAACACTCAAGGAACCATACTGATACATTTAGGGTCACCGTAAAGTCATTTCACACTGTATTGTTTTTTTCCATCTTTTCCCATCAGATTTTTTCCAAATAAATTTTGAAAGAGTTTAAACAGTCTACCTTTTATTCCTCTATTTATTCTAATTAATAAATTATTCTTCGATTTATCCATTCCGATTCCCCGATCCCCATATTATATTCCATTTTCCTTGTTCTTCTACAATTGGGTCTTTTCTCTTCTAAAGTATATAAGTATTTGTATTACTCTTTTATTTATCCAAAAGCCTTAAAAAAATTCAAAGGAACTAAGTCTTAGCCTTTTTTTTTATATAAGTACGTATTTTACGAATTTTACCTAACTTCCAAGTCGTATTACGCATTTAAATGCAAGGGACCCTCTGGCCATTTAAGACTTACAATTGTCTGACAGAAAGAACCAATGATGAATTTCAAACTTGAGAATGCTTTTTGTAGTAGCATTAATATTTTTTACCTTTATACCAAAATAATAGAGATGAATTACCTTTCAAAAATGTAAGCGTACCTCTTACTCAGCATCTAAATTTGTTAGTCGGACGGTAAATCATATGAAAATTGAAATTTATTTGAAGTTTTTGGAGTGCTACACACCTTTATCTTTTGTATTTATGCCTTTAATGGTATATACAACTTAAAATTTGCAAAACATTTTAAAAAGCTTGAATTTATGTAAAACCACGACTTTTCATTCATTGTATGAATTTTTTAGCCCTTTAGAATTAAAATCAATAATAAAATACAGGTTTGAAAAAATGTTTACCATGCCTTATATAATATAGGTTGTTGTTAAAAATGTGTTGTATATTCTAATAAATTATAGAACATTTTCTCCAATTTAGTCTTTGCTAGAGGTGTTTAATAAAAAATTTCTAAATTCTATAACTTTTTATTAAACTATTATTATTTATTCTTTTAATTCAATTAAAATATATCATTAAAATTAATAACATGATTCGGTAAAACCGATTCATATGAGCCATTCTGAAGAGCTTACAAAAAGCTACATGATGCTCACAAGCAAGGGTTTGTTTAATAATGAGAAATTTTCATAGCCGGTTAAATACATTGTTTATTAATTAAACTTTCGAGCTTTTAAGCTATGGTCAAAAAAGATTAAAAATTAAAAAGTTAAAAATCAATTAAAATCTAGACGTTTCATCCGAGCTTCGCCGGACATCATCAGTAGAAGGCGTCGATGAAATTGAAGATCGTGAGGAAAGCGTCCTGCATCTACGCAGTATACCAAACCAAGTCTTATCGATTTTCGTTGTTTCTTCTTTACGGTTGAAATTATTTTCATGTTTGTAAATCTCAATGGCTTCGTGGCAGAGGCGGGTGTAATAATGCCTAGTGGTGTTTAGCGCCGTTGTGTCTTCAAACCTAATGTTGTGGCCAGTCAAGAACGCGTGTTCGGCTACGGCTGACTTTTCAACGTGCCCTAATCGGCAACTACTCTTGTGTTCTTTTAAGCGGGTGTTTATGCTTCTAAGAGTAGTCCCTATATAGACCGAACCACAGGAGCACGGGATTCTGTAAACACCTGGGTTTGACAAAGGGTCGCGAGGATCTTTAGGGGAGCGAACAAATGATGATACCTTCCTAGTAGGCTTGTAGATAGTTTCGATGTTAAACTTTCTAAGTATTCTCCCGATTCGATCAGTTACTCTGTGAATATATGGCAGATAAGCTTTTCCTGTTGGAGTGGGCAAATCTCTTCTGGCGTCAGTAGCTCGATTCCCAGGATTAGAAGCCCTGATAATATCCCTCCTCTTGAAACCATTAGCTTGGAAAGCACGCATGAGATGTTTTAATTCTGCTTCCAGTTTGTCAGGTTGGGAGATGGTAACAGCGCGGTTAGTGAGGGTTTTTAGGATTGCTCTCTTCTGGGCGGGATGGTGATTTGAGCTACTATTTAAATATCGGTCAGTGTGTGTTGGTTTCCTATAAACAGAATGACCCAGTGTGCCATCTGATCTTCTTTCCACTAGGACATCCAAAAAAGGTAGTTTTTCATCATTTTCAACTTCGTACGTGAATGTGATTTTGGGGTGAATGGAGTTGAGATGTTTCAAAAATTCATCTAGAGCTGGACGACCATGTGGCCACACCACAAAAGTATCGTCAACATAGCGGAACCAAATTGAAGGTTTGTACACCGCTGTTTCCAAAACCCTCTCCTCAAAATGTTCCATGAACAAGTTGGCTACAGGAGGGCTCAATGGGCTGCCCATCGCCACACCATCACTTTGTTCGTAAAAATTATTTCTCCAAACAAAATAAGTTGTTGTAAGTACGTGTTCAAACAGCTTGACTAGATCCACTGGGAACAGATTTTCTAATATTGCTAGAGTATCTTTGACTGGTACATTTGTAAACAAAGAAACCACATCGAAGCTGACGAGTAGGTCATCAGGCTCGGTTCTAATGTTCTTAATCTTCTCGATGAAATGTCTTGAGTCCTTCACAAAAGATGATGTCTGACCTATATGTGGACTTAAGATGGAAGTAAGGTATTTTGCCAAAGTATAGGTTGGAGAATTGATTCCACTAACAATAGGTCTGAGGGGGACATCTTGTTTGTGGACTTTTGGTAATCCATACAAACGGGGTGGTAAAGCCTCCGAGCGTGTCAACGAACGTTTAATGCTGTCCTCCAAAGAGGAACCCTTAATAAGGGAGTTGGTTTTCCTCACGAGCCGGGCTGTTGGGTCAAAATTTAAGTGACGGTAAATGGTAGGCAGCAGGAGATCCTCTATCTTTTGATTGTAAACCTCGGTATCTAAAATAGCGGTAGAATTTCCCTTGTCAGCGCGGAGTATAGTAATACTCTTGTCACATTTCAGGGATTTAAGAGCGATCCTTTCATCTCTAGATAAATTCGATGTCGGACGTTTTGCATGCTGTAGGACTCTTGCAGACTGACGCCTCACCTCATCTGCAGCATCTGATGGTAAGAGGCGTATTACAGCTTCCACATTGGCGATGATATCCTCATACGGTACTGAAGTTGGCGTAATGGCAAAATTCCCTCCTTTCAATAATAAGGATGTTTCAGACTGAGTGAGCTGTCGTTGCGATAGGTTAACAACAGTGCGGTTCACGTTAAGAGAAGGTTGACGCCTTGAAATAGGACTCCGGGAAAAAATCAATCTCTGGAATTTCTGCTTCTGGCGACTCGTTGCTATCTCTCCAGTGGTTCTAGCAGAGTGCGATGTTAGCCTATCCAAGAAGTCCCAATGGTCATTGCTCAAAATGTGAGTTAAGTATAAATGAGTCTTGTATAGTTGGTTGTCAATAAAGGCGATGTCTTTCCTCATGCCATGAATAGCATTTCTCAAAAAAGCCGATTCGGTTCTTCTATAAATTCTCTCGGCAGATGCAGATACCTGTGTCCTTCTTAATCTTAAGAACACCGGAATGATGCTTGCTTTTCTACATCTCAATAGAAACACCAATGAAGACAAATGGTTAGCTTTCCTTTTCCGAAACGATTCCAGACGCCGGGTCAGTCGATGGGTATCCTCCCCGTAGAGGTTAGTGATTAATAATGAGAAATTTTCATAGCCGGTTAAATACATTGTTTATTAATTAAACTTTCGAGCTTTTAAGCTATGGTCAAAAAAGATTAAAAATTAAAAAGTTAAAAATCAATTAAAATCTAGACGTTTCATCCGAGCTTCGCCGGACATCATCAGTAGAAGGCGTCGATGAAATTGAAGATCGTGAGGAAAGCGTCCTGCATCTACGCAGTATACCAAACCAAGTCTTATCGATTTTCGTTGTTTCTTCTTTACGGTTGAAATTATTTTCATGTTTGTAAATCTCAATGGCTTCGTGGCAGAGGCGGGTGTAATAATGCCTAGTGGTGTTTAGCGCCGTTGTGTCTTCAAACCTAATGTTGTGGCCAGTCAAGAACGCGTGTTCGGCTACGGCTGACTTTTCAACGTGCCCTAATCGGCAACTACTCTTGTGTTCTTTTAAGCGGGTGTTTATGCTTCTAAGAGTAGTCCCTATATAGACCTTTTCTATAGAGATCTTTTTTGACCATAGCTTAAAAGCTCGAAAGTTTAATTAATAAACAAGGGTTTGTTTGTTGAACACTGCCCGAAAATGGGGGGAACCCAAAATAGTGTTTTTAAAAAGCTATTCCCAGCTGAGGTTGGAACCCAGCTGAGATAGTGCTCTGGCCTTTCTCCTTCCTCTTCTTGACCAGAGTGGGAGGGTCCATCTATTGTATGGAAACTATAGCAACACAATAAAATCGGACTTCGTGGCCCATGTTGACAACAATGTGTTCAGTGTAACAGGTTTTGCCACTTTCTCTTTTGTGGTCGGGGAGAATTGGAGGGCGAGTTTACAGTGGTAAAGTGGGGAAAAGTATGGCCAAGGGAAGGGAGTGGCAAGATCCATTGCCTTTCCAATGTGCTAAGCGTGTTTGTACGTCTCAAAGCATTCGGAACAGCGTTTATAAGATTATTTACGATCTATATGTTCCTCTCTGATTCATTATAATTTTAAATTTTGATCTTCACTACTTGCCCATCTCTGTGTAAATTGCGTTTTGTAGCTGTAGTTTACGACGCACTGCGTTAAATGAACCAACTATTTGTGTTAGTTGGTTTTCGTCTTGCACATTCAATTTAATGGTTACTTAGTCAAATTGGGGAACATTTTTGTTTGCTTTCAGCGTCCCATTATAATCTTGTTAGCAATTGTTCAGTTCTAATTATTTCGATGATAGGCACAACAAAAATTATTTCTTAAAAAAATAGTTTTGATGTTTCTTTGTTATCTTACAAAAATACAGAATTTAAACCCTGAATTTAATTTTTAAATTTTGAGGGTACTATTCAGTTTCATGTCCCAAACGGGAAATTGAAGGTTTTTTAAACACTAAAACTTAAATCTTTTAAAAATTAGAGTTTTAATTAACATTTTTTCACAGTTGTAACTCTTGGTAACACCCGGGGCTGTAAGTTCCCCTTACTACATTTTCACCAAAAAATATTCCTAAGAAAAGTCAGAATTATTCATAGATAACTATCGAATTTTCTAGGGTGTGTTAACCCCTCCATTATTACGGCCCTGTATTAAACCATTATAAAAGGAAAGTGGGAGCAGTGGGGTTTATAGAAATTTATTTTGGGAGGAGCCAAAATATCCTCCAAAAACTTTTGTCATTATCAGGCCGCTCAACGCTAGATTTTGCACCAGAGGGAGAAGATCCAAAAATATTTATCAGCGCCCACCTATGCATATTTATTAGGTTCAATATAGCTTTTTAATACATTTTTAGATAGGATTTGAATATTGATGAACTTGATATAAAAAAATAGAGTTTTAAGTACAAAAAGGGGGGTCCTGATGGGGATTTTCCCTCAAAAACTGGATTAGAAAACTAGATTAAAATTACTTGAATAAGTTACTTGAAAAAGGGTAGTAAAATCTGTTAATTAATAGATTTTACGATCCTTTTTCAAAAACTATTTTTCCAAATAACTCGAGCTTAGCAGAAGAATTGGCAGATGGCACCACATCTCATTTGAGGAATATTTGATTTCTATTATGTATTTAAAAGTTAGGATTCTCTAAAACGATTTCTTTTAGATTTAGATAAGGTATGGAGTGAGTGGCGTAACTAGAGTTGACTCATGGGGGGTGTTACTCCGACCAGTCAACCCCTCCAAAATATTACTCCCTTTTAAAAATGTCTCATAATATAGGTATAATATAAAAACTTTTTTTTGGCAAAACTTCCGAAGGGAAAACTTCATCTAATTCTTAATTTTCAAGGGAAAAATACAGTATAGCACTATAACAGACGTAAAAATTTTAGAGGGGGGTCTGGGGGTTCTCCCCCAGAAATTTTTAAAAAATTTGTCTCTCAATGTAGTGTTTAAACTCATTTTGAGGCCCTTTGGGTTAGTTCCTAAAAGAACAGTTCCTTGTGAACCGCCTTCCTTGTAAAGGGATATTTTTTCCCCAGTTTTTCATGTTTTAGAAACCGTCGATGTAATGGGGGGGGGGTTACAACCCCAATAACCCCCCCTAGTTACGCCTATGTTATGGAGTAAGGATAGAGTTTGGTGTAATCAATTTAATTTTATCCTGCTGTTAGAATTTGGAATTAAAAAAAAATTGAGATAGTACTTTTTATGCCTTTGAATTCCAGAGGCGAATCAATGGTTTTTATTATAGGAGGCTGAATAGGTCCCACTCGTTTGCATTACTAAAGGGTTATTGGATTTTTCTATACAAGAAGTTTATTAATAATTCAATAACTTTAATAATATAAATAATTCAAATTAGGGGAACAATTAGAAACGGTTAATAAATCTAGGTTGGTGGGGGTTAAGCCCCATAATAGCCCCCCTCCTGGATTCACTCTTGGTAAATACTGACTTACAGATGAATACTACGTCTGCAAAATCTCATTTTTGCACTTTTGTAACGTACCTCCTAACAAGCAAACTACAACATATGTTACATCTATGAAATTCTGAACATATTAACAAGTATTTTTATAGGTTTGGATACAAAAAAATAGATCTTTATTGAAATAACCACACAAAGCAACTATTTTAAATTGGTGAATTAGAGAATGAATTCAAAGGCTTAATATCTGAAAATATTTCTAGCTATAGTTCTTAACAATTTGAAAAATTATGATTCAGTTTTCCTTACTTTTCAGGAAAGGAGAAAATTGTCTTTCACTTGGATTTTCATTGTCAGAACAATAACAAAATTAGCGATACAAAAATCCAAATGGATTTTTGGGGTTGTGTTAGTTACTTGTGTTAGTTACGCCTTACTCCACGATATTCTAGATACATTCCTTTTTAAATATATTTCTCGAACAAATACATTGTGAAAGTTTTGTGAAATAGTAAATTTTAAAGGTAAAATACCACTTTATGTGGATTACTTTATTTTGGCTTAGTAAGCAGCATATTATTTTTGAAAAATTAACTTATTGAGAAGAGAAATTCTATAAAACTACGTACAAAATTAAGTCATAACCGTTTTTATTAACACTCATAAAGAATCTTGATTCGCTCAATGTCTCCAGGGGACATTCCCTTTTTGTAGAAGACTTCTGGCATTTCCCGGCCGTCAATGGCCTCCATGGTCTTGAGATCGAACATCGCCTTGCTGAATGCGTAGCTTCCGTACAGCATGACCGAGTCAAAATCGAAGTCTGTCAGTTGAAGTTCTTCGTGTGGCATCAAAGTTTCAAAGGCGTCATCGTACCCTAAAAAGGCAACATCAAGTTCAGCAAAAGTTTCGTTAAGATGAAAAGATTGGATGTAGGAGGAAAAACTCTTCTCCTTTTTATAGTTTTATAAACCTGGCTTTTGATGTTGTAGTTATGTACTCAACGGGCAATGTGATGAATCATTATTAATCATGCTCACGTGTTTCGGGCAAAGTAAATACTCATTGATAAATGCCATTGAACTTATCACATTTCCCACCTCACTTCGGGCATTATTAATAATGCCTGAATTGCTTATTAATTAATAAGCAAATATAATTAGTGGGGACTAAATATTATTGGGTGTCTGTGAAGTCTTGGAGTCTGATATCAGCATCTGTCTAAATGAGCAGGTCGTGTTATATGATGAAGATTGTCGAGTCTTTAATTTAAGTTCATTCTCCTGATGGTTCTAAACATAACTTGACATTAATCACCACCATTGACCATTGACGTTTAAGTTATCCTTTCATATTCTCTCAATGAGACTGTAATTAGTATCGACGAGTTCTATTGCAGGATTGTTCATTGGAATGATCTTGGTTTTCGTAATGTATGATCTTAGTGCGCTGATTACAGTATGAAAATAAATGATTAAGAAATTTCTGAATTTTAGAATAGGAATCGTATTGTTTAATGGCTTAGGATACGAGTTATGACCGTCTACAAACTTTATTGTTCTTCAAAGACAATTTGACTTCCAAATTGGGAACTAATAATCTCGTTTCAAAACTGTCAAAAATAATTTTAAGCTTTACAAGTGATAGCGGATGAAATACCTTGTTGTATGTTCGCCCAGTTTATGACGAGGTAGTCATCTCTATCAGACCTGTTGTGCTCGTGTTCGAATCCCACCGCATGGAGTAGCTCATGCACGATGGTTCCGATGTTGATGCATCCGTTGCCCAAGGAAACGGATTGCTCTCCTCCCAATCGTCCCCAGTGAGCATAGCACCTGCAACAGAAAAATATATCAGGATAATTTTTTGAAGAAAAGACAAATCGTTTCAAACGTAAAAATGTAATGGTAAATGACAAAAAAAACCATATTCATACCCTTTCCCTTCGAAAATGTTGATATAATCTCTCTGATGGGTTCTCTCTACGAATTGAATGCAAGTTTTTGAAGATATGTGTTCCATACCATTCTTTATTGCGTTAATCTGTTTCGAATCTGTGTAAGAAAATACATAAAAAAGCTTTAGTTTACAAGTGGGTTAGATTTTTCTTAATTTTGGTTACTGATATGAAATTATATTCTTCTACCGTATGATTCATGCACATTGATTCGAGCATGTTCTTTGGAATTATATTATAATTAATAAGTAAGAAAAAGATCGTGATTAAGTATCAAATATTACAAAAGAGAAATATAAAGTACAAAACAAATGTTATTTTTTATTATTTGAAATGTTTTCTTTAAATATCCGGTTTCTGTCATTTTTCTAGAAATCTCAGTACATAATTCAGTTGTTCCTATTTTTTCCCGCACTGTTTGAAAAAAAAAGTTTAAGTATCACATATACGCTCTGTTTGCTCTTGGTTTTATATGATAGTTTTAAGGAAGTTAGACATTATTCGCGGTTTTGAAGTTTTTATAATTTTTTAAAGTTAATTGTTACTGCTATCATTAACATTAGAAAACATAGCAAAAACAATCTTCTTCAGCGCTACCGTTTTAGAATTTGCTTTTGTCTAAAATCCTCGTTACACTAATTAAACTTTACAGTGAAAATTAGTCACTAACATTTTAAATGCTTAAGATATCTATCTTATTTCGTTTCTATTTCATTTTGAAAATACAAATGAAGGAAATACAAATTACTGATTAATATTCCCATTGTATTGTTTTTTACTTATGTGTATGAAATTCTTACATAAATCAATACAGAACAACTTATTCTAAACATTCGAGACCTTAAAATTTAGATTGATAATTGTGGACTACTTATCCTACAGTGACAAAAAAACAACATTTGAGACACTTTTAACAAGTAAAAAATTAAAATACTCACTAAATGTTTTATCTATGATATAAGGTATTTCTCCTCCTGGCCATCTCTGAGAATCTAATGGAACTGCATTTCGATCCTGAAAATTAAAAATAATGTGAATAAATTAAGATTTCCGTGTTTAGGGAATTTATATGGAGTCGTTATCACCATCGTGTCTTTTCATGCTTAATATGTTGTTGTTAAATTTTTATAGGCATTTGTTGTTTATACAATTTGATACTTAACTCACAATAAAAATTTCATTACTTAAGATAAGCTATTGATTAAAATAGCGTCTATATTTTAGCAAAAAAAAGCATCGAAAGCATTTAATAAGTTGAAATTTATTACATTTGATTTCGGTGGGAGCAAAATATCACCTTCATACATTCCTGCATTTATCATTGGGTCTTCATAGTGAACTACAATGGAGAGTAAAATATATTGACAGTAATAATAACAACAACAATAATAATAGCTTTATTTACATAACATAATTAAGTACATAATTTACAGTATAGAAGTTACAAGTACAAGAAGTTAAAAGTATTGCAATGGCAGCAT
Organism: Tetragnatha montana; assembly: GCA_963680715.1. Classification (NCBI taxonomy): domain Eukaryota; kingdom Metazoa; phylum Arthropoda; class Arachnida; order Araneae; family Tetragnathidae; genus Tetragnatha; species Tetragnatha montana. The sequence goes on from OY796675.1 coordinate 31,350,683, forward strand.
TTAATTACCCAAATTGCATAATTTCTTACTACTCAAGGGCATTGGAACAAGTTAGTTTGTAGACAAATTTTGCAATATAGTTTGTCTAAAACTAACTATAAATTGACTAAAAGTGTCAAAAAAGTAATTTTTGTGATTTGTTTTAATTTAAAATCATGCTTCTTACATGAATTATTATGAAATAATTTAAGTTAGGTAATGAAAATTAATTTACCTGGATTAGCATACGTGACGGCTATGAGGAAGAAAATAGCACACACGAAGATGCTCATAGTGGAGGAAAGTAGTTTTCCAAAGTTCCTTTGATTCGACAAAAGAGTTGTTTCATGAATTACTGATATTCAATCACCTTGGGAAAATAACGGGTGGGAAATCTTAAACTGATTACGTTACCTTTTTCCTTCAAATCCAAAAGATTTCTGATAAAAATGAAATGTCAGTCGATTGAAACACATTCAAACATTCCGCGAATAGGATATTTGTGAGTAAATCTATATACTTCGATAGCTGAATAGTACAATAAAGCTCCTGGCCCTGACACCATACCATCTGAATTAATAAAAGGTGGGGGGAAAGAGATTGCGAAAAAAATATATGATCTAATACTAATTATATGGGAGCGAGAGGTAATCCTAGAGGATTGGAAAATTAGTTTGACTTGTGTAATACATAAAAAAGGAGATGTTCTTGAATGCTCAAACTATCGAGGAATTAACTTACTTTGCACAAGCTATAAGGTATTCTCAAATATTTTATTCAATAGACTTACTATATTTTCAGAGGGAATAATAGGAGAGTATCAAAGTGGTTTTAGAAGAGGAAGATCCACTATTGAGCAAATTTTTAGCATTCGGCGGATATTGGAGAAAACGAAGGAATTTGGAATTGATTTGCACAACCTTTTCATTGACTTTAAAACTGCCTATGATAGTATTAACAGAAAAGCCCTCATCATAGCAATGAGAGAGTTCAAAATACCGGAAAAATTTGTGAGATTGATTAACCTAACACTAAGTGAAACTAAAATCATGGTAAAAATACAGAATTTTTTATCAGAGCCATTAGAAATAAAAAATGGTGTACGACAGGGAGATTCCTTAGCCTGTCTGCTCTTTAATCTAGCATTAGAAAAGGTAATAAGAGAATCAAAAATCAATTACAGAGGAACTATATTTAATAAGTCGGTACAATTGTTGGCTTTTGCTGACGATATAGGGATTATTGCTCGAACACCTTGAGCACTGGAACAAGCTTTTATTTCTTTAGAGAAAGAGGCCCTGAAGATGGGTCTAAAAATAAATGAAAATAAAACTAAATATATGCCTTGTACTAAAACAGCCTACAGGAGTACCCATCTAAACATTGGGGGATATTCATTCGAGGTTGTGGACAGCTTCACGTATTTAGGCTCTGAAATAAATAACAGGAACGATGTGACTGCAGAAATACGAAAGAGAATCATAGCAGCTAATAGGTGCTTTTATGGATTAAGAAAGTATTTGAGATCAAATGTAATCAAGAGAAAGACAAAGCTGTTATTATTTAAAGGCCTTATTAGGTCAGTTTTAACATATGCATGCGAAACATGGACATTGACTCGGGCAGATGAAGACATGCTGAGCATATTTGAAAGAAAGATATTACGGTGCATTTTTGGAGGAATCAATAAAAACGGTCAGTGGTTACGAAGATCAAATTTGGAACTCTATCGATCCAGGAACTCTATCCATTTGGAACTCTATCGATATTACAACCTTTAATTGAACCACCAGTTTAAAAAAGGTTAAAAGTCCAAAAAATGGCAAATTGACATTTTGTGCGCAAAATAATCTCCAAGTTTCGCTCTATACACGAGTGTAAAGAGGAAAAAAAAATAACTAACTCCTATTGGCAGATATACTAGCCCCTTGAATTTGACGAAATCTATGTCCATTCATTATATATTTTTTAATAAATTTAAAATTTAAGTTAATTTGTCATTCTTTACGTATTCTTTGTACTGTAAACTTAGCCAAAATAAAAGTCGGTTTCAATTTAAAAGTGTTTTTTTCTTTTTTATCCAATGTTGGTTTGACTCCATTGATATTTATTTACTCCATTGAAAGAACTTAAATGACTAAGTATCACAACATTTTTTAATTTTATTTGTCTTATAGTCTTTCTACTTTTCACTTTTCTGCTGTGAACTAAGCAGAAATATAATTTAGTTGAAAATAATAGATGAATCTGATAATTTAGTTTGTTGAATCTGAAAATTCGTTGGGTTGAAAAAGGGATAAATTCAACAACTTTTTTCAACTGTAAAATATTTTTAAATATACTTATATTTTTTTCGATAATTATTCTGTTCTCTAAATAAGGACCTGGATTTCCAATACAAATTTTGTGGTTATAAAAAGAAAATTCCATCATTTATACAGGCTTTTTTCAATTTTCTCAAAACTTGGTTTTTGGACTAACCCTTTTTAAACTAACGATTCAATTTATTACAAACCCTACAAATTATCAATATAACTATGAGTTTTTTTATAGTATTTGTCAACACTAAAATCAATGCATAGACCTAGACACATTCCATGATCGACAGAGAAACAAGGTTTTAGGCTACTTTCATGGGTTCTCGGGAGACCATGGTCCCCTTCTCTGGAACTGACCGACAGTCGTTCATACTATAAATTTGAAAATAGTAAAAGTTATTCTGTAAGAAATTGGAGGAGAATGTTGTCTCTCTAGAAATTTGAGAAGCTACCTCTTTTCATTAGTCTTTCGCTGAGTTAGATTGTTAGATCTAATACAGATAGATTTAATATGTTTTTTTTTGTTTAAAACAAATCAATACGCCATTAGAATTTTTTTATTTTACTTAATACTACAAAAAACTGAAATAACTTTAATCTCCTTAAAAAAAAGCTTTTTTCCTTCTAATCACTACTACTTCCTCTCTACTAGTAGAGAGGGAGAGCCTTTTAATGTTTTTGTATCATGGTGTTTGAAGAACATGGGTTTTAAATAGATTAAAAGTACTTTTTATGTGTAATAAATGTTTTTTTTTTATTTCTCTTATAGTTTTGTAACAAAAAAGAATTCCTAAATATTTATTACTTTCAAAAGACTTCTTGTCATAGTAGAGAATCACTGCTATTCACATATATCCTTTACTCCCTTGTTGTTGGTATAATCATAACATAATTTTTTTCTCTTAGTAAGATGTGAGTGGGTGTTCTGATTGGTTTGTCGGATAAATGTCATTCGAAATATGGGATGAACACTTTAATTGCTCTTGAAGTGGAGGTGGAAATCTACGAAGCCGAATTTTAAAATATGCAGAGTTTACACCATATCCACCCTATTTTATATTTCACTATAATTCTCTATAATGAGGTAATACGCAAAAGTGATTTAACTAAAAGTCAGTCTTTATTCCAAGTAAGCAGCACTACAGAATGAGTTAGCAACCGTACATCTGGTTGACACGGGAGATGTCGGAGCGGGTCATTCCCTGCTTGTCGTAGGGCTCCAACAGCCTCTTTCCGTTCTTGGCGACCATGGTGAGGGATCGGCCGTCCCTGGAGAAGGCGTAGTTGCCGTACAACATGACGGAATCGTGGTCGAAGCTGGTCAGCAGGAGGTTCTCGTTGGGCTTCAGAAGGTTGAATTGGGTCTCCATACCTAGGAAACGAATGGTGCGTCATTCCATTTGGTCTTACTAAAATTTAACATAGGTCTAATCACGGCTTACTAGATGCTTATACAGGCTAGTCGAGTACGGAAATCATTGCAAATCCAGATGGCAATACTGGACCAACTGGCAAAGCATATCCACAGTGTTGAAGGCGGTGGGTGATATAGGTAGGTCTTGTAGCGCTCCAGGCGGGAAAAGTTGTCAAATGGTTTTCATTGTTTAAAACTCGGCTAGCCTGTATAAGTATCTAGTAAGCCGTGGTCTAATCTAATGAATAGTTTTCTACGTAATCACAATAAGGTAGAACAAAACGCCCCTTAAGTTTGTTTTCCTCTATTGGTATAGCCGAATTGCTGTACGCAGCAATTGCATGTAGGTAGATGGAAACTGTCCTAAGACTTAATAGACGTTGCGAAAGCTTTTTAGATATTGTCTCAATATGATTTTTGTAATTTTGTTCATGCATTAAGAATATCACTAAGTGAATAAGAGAAAGCAATTACCCCATTCTCTATTAGACCTTAATAAGTTAAGATCCTTAAAAATTTAATTGATTAAGAACAGGACCTAGACACCATTTTAATTATAATTAAATCTTCATTGCGATCAAAATACCACCCGGATTTAAAAGACAAGACACTTGCATTGGTATTCTTGAGAGTTAATGATGATAAGTGCGTTGAATTGTAAGTTGATAATGAGAGTTAATTATGCTCGTATTAAATTACATTAATCTTGTATCTGAACTGAATAGAATATTGAGCTACCTATTTATAGATAATTAATTTGAAGGGATTAATTATTGGTCCGTAATATCCATATGATTGTTCACTAACTGTTCGTGATATTTTGTTGAAGTATCCGATTCCTATTAAATTGACGTGATAATTCTATTAATTTGAAAACCCTATACTACATTCCGCGTCTTATTTTGGATAAGAGGCATTAAAATCTATCCAGGTGTATATCACTTAAACTTAAGAGCTATTTTTACACTTACCACATAACCCTTATGAAAAACTAAAACACATGTTATTAGAAAGTAAAAAAATGTTTTTATCAAAAGTTACTCGCTTGTATTTAGAACCAATTATTAGTGACAATACAATTTATTACTGACAGCGGTTACTCACCTGTTTGGATGTTCTGCCAGTAGATGGTGAGGTACTGGTCTCTGTCGGATCGGTTCTGCTCGTGGAAGAAGCCGATGGCGTGTCCGAGCTCGTGCACGATGGTTCCTCGGAAGTGGCATCCGTTACCAAGAGACACATCCTGTTGTCCGCGGTTGATCATACCAACGTAGGAGTAGCAACTGGGAAAAAGTACCTTTTTAACTTCGTAATTTGTTTAACATATTTTAGTTTCTGCCTTTGATGGCTCGCGATAACATACACATGAGTATATTATTCCTTTTCGGGTATGTGAGATTTAGGTAATTTTAGGACAAATTTTACGAAAAGCTTGAAATGAAGTTACGGATACGTGTACTGTGATTCATATTTGAAAGGGAAGTTTCCTCACTTATGCAGTTTCGAATAAATAAATAAAATAATAAAAATTGAATAAAAAAAATATCATACATTTTTTTTTTTATAAAATGTATCAACGAAGTCGTCAACTCCAAAGAGAATCGAAGTCGTCAACTCCATCGTAAAATCTCAAAACTTAACGGTCCTCTAAAAACTTTTAAATGAAGGTGAAGTTGAATCTTAAAATACACTAAAGATTGACTAGAAATATCCCAAAGCAGTAAGATAATTCACACAATTTTAATAACATAGGTACTGTGGAGAAAGTAACGTTATCGAAGATTGATTTGGATTTACTTATACCTTGCATTTTAAGTTATAATCTCTCAAAATTATTTCCCTTTTTTTAAATTTCAAAATCATTCTTTTTTTAAGAGGTTAGGGTTGTGTGTGTAAAGGTTATTTTAAAGGTTGTGTGTGTCTATTTCCTTCACCGATTCTTTTTTCTGAATTTAACGTGTTTTTGTTTTCTACTTTGATTCGTAAGGATATCAAACCTGTCTTACCCTTGTCCCTTGAAGATCCTAATGTAGTTCTTCTCATTGGTCCTGGGCACGAATCTGATGCAAGTGTTCTGGTGATAATCGTCCATGGACGACTTGATCAGAGCAGTTTGGGCGGCTACATCAAAGAAAAGCATTATTTGTACGATATTTAATGGGAATAATATAAAAAGCCGTAAATTCAGCTTCTAAAGCTACCTACAAAGAGAATAATCAATCACGTAGGGAACTTTCTTGTTGGTCCACCTCATTTGAGTGTAAGGAATGACGTTTCTGTCCTGAGAAAAGAAAAGAATGTGTTTAGTAGTTATAATATCAATAGAAATGAAACGTAAATTACGTTTCTAAGTAGTATTTGTAAACAAACTTCATAATGTATTCGTAGAATTAATAACCAAACTCCTCAGTCAATATAGTATATGCATTTAAAATTTGAATTGAAAAAAAAAAATGCTTTATGGGCTTTAATGGTTATTTTTTCCAAAAACACTTGACTCGTTTTAAGTTTACAGAAGTCATCAACAAATAGAATAGGCACTCACGATGTGGGGTACTACAGATTTCTCCATCTATGAGATTATCTATAAAATTTATTGATTAATTCTAAAGAAATTCTCGAAATTGTGTTTAATGCTAAAGTTATATTGTTCTTTATCTACGTGGTCATGATAATAGAGTGAATAATATGCGTAAATGGAAGTACTAATATTTAAATAGGTTTTCAAAATAAATTAAAGAACAGTTGGAAATGTTGATTTCTTTGTCAACTTACATCAGGGTCGATTCCCAAGATGTCTCCCTGAAATAGATCAGGGTTCTGCATGGCCAATCGGTTTCGGGCTGAAAACAAAACAATGAACATTAAGGAAATCAATCTTATAAAATTTTATCGTTCTTGTATTTGTATCGTTCTTTATTTACATTTTTCATGTTTTTTGTTAAAATTTAAAATTTATTTAAAAATAACAGATGGAGGAGAGATGTTTTGTATTTGCTCATTACAGTAGTTTGTAAACATCATAATATTGTAAAATGTTTGTATAATGAAGATTGTATGTGTATGTATTTCAACATATACAGGGTGTTTTAACAATTCTGCCCAATTGAAAAACTCTCTCAGAAAGGACACATTCTGCACAAAAAGATTCCTAGAATGGTACAGATAAAAAATTTCAGAGAACTATACTTCTAAGAGCCATAGTTTTTGAGAAAATCGCGATGGAAAAAGATATCACGTCACTTCCGGTTTACGCTAAAGAATTATGAAGAACGTGTGCATGATTATTTGAATATTTTTGCACACTAAATTGTTAAAAAAAAATCCACTGCGCATACATGCGCGCAACGTGGAACGGAATAATTATTAAGTTTTAATCGGATATCACGTCACATTTTGGGAAAAATAAAACTATTCGCAGTGGTATAGTTCTTTGGGCAAATTTTATCTATTTGCAAATTTATATATTTATCACAGAGTTTGGGTTGACATGTTGAAACACCCTGTATAGTTCTAAATCTACAAGCCAATTCAAATAAAATAAAATAAATAACCCAGATATCTCTAAGATTTTTTAAGAAGTATTAAAAAGCTGTATGGTTAGCGTAGAATTTATATTTCTTGATTCTGCATTCCTAGTGTATTGTATAATAATTTATAAGGAATTTATTGGATTGGATGTCATAAATTATTTTTAAATATCTCTAATGAAAAAAATAAAATAAAATTAAAGCCAGAAACAATTTTTTTAGTCTTTAATAGTTTTTTAAATAAGGAGCTTTAAAATTGTATTATATAAGGAATATAAGTAGAGATTATGTCAGTAAATTCTAATCTAGTATATTTTACTGATTAAAGACTTGGGACTGAAATAAGTAAAATTTTAATTCTTAAAATTTATAAAATACCAAGCAAATAGGTGATGTCAAAACTGTTGTTGACCAAAAAAATACTAAAAAAAAGCTTGATTATTAATTTGAAACCATAAACTCTAAAAGGCTGTATTCACCCCTAACCTGACCTAAGATTAACTTTCAATCATGATTTTTTACCAACTCTTGATTAACTTAAAACTTGTTTTCCTTTTCCAACTACCAATAAAAGGTTTTGATTCCAGGTTAACCTTAGGTTAGGTTAGTAGTGGTGAACGCGGATGTGTAAATTTCCACTTACTCTAAATTCATTATTGGATTATCTGTTTGGTTTTTTTTAGCAAAATGTAGCCGAAAGTCTGTGGAAGTTAAAGCATTCAGAAAGCCATATTTGACCCGCATGCCATTACTCCAAAATATCTTTAATTTTTTTAAAATAATTAATAATTTTAAAGAGAGTTATGTGTGATTATGATCACGAACAAAATAATCACACACCTTACGAAAGTCCACTCAAAGAACAAATAAATTTAAAAGTAATACAAAGTTCCATTTTTCACTTAATTTTAGACACTAGGACAAATATGCTTACAAAATAATAAAAGGTTGCATTTATCACTTATTTTTTTACAGACTTAGGGATCTACAGACTCTAGGACATCATTAACAAGTTAATTCAAAGTTGCATTTTTCACTTAATTTTCTATGGACTTACGGTTGTCGATGAGTGCCGAGGCACCCACGATGGTGAGGAGGAGAGCTGCCAGGACTTTCATGTTTGCCGCTGATTGAGTGACAAGTGTGGCACGGAGCTTCCGAGGCTCCGTTTTAAAGGGCTTATCGCTCCTTTGAGAAACAAAGCATGTGTCGAAAAGCGTCATCGTCTCGGTGATTTCTTTCTGAGATGGGTGGCTAATTTTCTTATCTACTCCAGAAAAAGAGAGGAGATGAACCCGGAATAGAGATAATTAACATCTGGTTACAAATATCGTTTGTTTTTATTCCTTCCTTGTCCCTTGATGCGGATTTTAGCCTGTTAGTTTGGGATCGTATGTTTGTTGGGATGTGTTTGGAAATATAGTAGGGAGACCCCTCAATACCATATTAAAGCAGTAGATCGGGCTCATAAGGATTCTCTGCACATTATTTTGATAAAAAGAAACCTTGTCATCCTATATGAGTGAATGAGTGATAGGGTGCATCTCTTCTCAGTGCTCAATCTGTAGAAGGCCGGAATTTTCCCTGCCTTTCCCCCAAAATTCTGCATTATGCTCTAAAATAAATGTCTCATTACTTTTGATCTTTTTACAAATTTCAATCATGTGTTTTGCGTTAATTTATTATTTAGATGATATTTTTTTGTGTATCTGTAACAAAGCTGGTTAGACATTAAATCAATGCATAAGTTAAAATTGTAGACGCAACGTGAAAACAGCACAATGTTAAACGTTTGGATGTTAACAGAATCCATTTTTGCTTTGACGAAGGTGGTTGGCTGACTCCACCGAAATGGCTGTTAGCATCTATACGTTTTACATTTGTGCTATTTTTAGTTCTGTTTACAATTCTAACTCACTGACCTCATTCACAAGTTTTTAACGTATGTTTTAATCATTACATATACACATAGATTAAAAATACTATTACTGCTTATAGTAGGATATGAATAATAATTATTTGTTATGAATCTGAATTTTCTGACATAGATGACAAAAATATTACTGCGGGTACTTAGTACAAATACTACCGCATTGTTTGACCGACTGATGTTTCTTTCGTAAAAACTATAATGCTTTTCTCGAAGCGTCTTCATTGGGAAACAAACAGATTGCGTTTTGAGAAAAACTGTTTTTAAAAGTATATTTAGACTACACAATCTCCCTTCTAAAGCTTCAATTTAGTATATGAGTTCAATTTTGTGAAGTCAGCTAAACACTTTGCATGTAAAATAAATTTTTCTTTAAATATGTTACTGATGTATTTTAAATTCATATATTTATCTTTCTAGTGTATGTTTTAATTATTTTTTTTTATCACGCTGTTATGATAATTACTATAAATATTAATATTAGTTTAGAGAAGATAGAAATTGAAACAATAGGGTAGAGTGGGGCACCTTGGGACATGGCCCACCTTGGGACACTCGAATTTTCGGACGCAATTTTATAGTTATGAACTCGTGCTTCTAGGTACTAATAAATTAGACTAATCCTCAACGTGTTTTGGAATATTTGGTGCGTCTACAAAATTATTTACTTCACTTTTCTGAAGTAAGATTCACCTGTAGTTTGAAAAGCCTTTTTGAAGCAAAATATATTTATGTTATTATAATTATGCTTAGACTAAAGTACGTGTATCCATTGATATTTTAGAAAAGAAAACGAAAATTTATTGCTAAACCCAAAAGAGTAATTAAGATTAATACCCAAAGTGTCAAGGTGGGGCACCTTGGGACACTCAGGTTTGGGGCACCTTGGGACATGTTAAAAGTACCCCAAAATTTTCAAGAATGAAACAAAATTGTTTTGTATTAAAAATTTAAATAATTTAAGAATTTAGAGGATTATAATTTAGAAATTGGTGCAAAAAAGTTTCTGGAAGGAAACAAAAAAATCAGCGATTTACGTCATTACAAAAATGAGTAAATCAGTGAAAAATTTTGAATATAAAATATTACTAATGACTAATTTAAGATTCTTAAGCATAGTTTTATCATAATTTAATGTGTTGTTTTTATGTTTTTCTAAATAACATAAGTTTCTATGTTATTATTGGAAGTGTCCCAAGGTGGGCTACTAGTGGGGCACCTTGGGACGTTAAAAGATGTTTTTTTTTTTTAATTTGTTATTATGAATTCCCTAAAAGAGATAATTGGTCGGAAAATTTTTTTTAGATGCGCGAAGAACTATATTTAATATATTAGCAGCGTTTGAGTAAATATAATGGTATAAATAAGTTAGAAAAATAATTGAGTAAAAAGTGTCCCAAGGTGCCCCACTCTTATTTTAGTCATTCTTAGTTTAGTAAGCAAAATCAATTTATGTTTATTAGTAGATTTTTATTTTATAGAAAACTTTTCAAGACTACAATTCAAAATTAATTAAAGTTCTTCTGATAAAATTTTCCAAAAAATATTATGTTCTTTTAAATGTTTTTAAGGCATTTTTTATGACTTTATATAATCCTGGTCTTAACCTCCAAATTTTAGAAAATCTTTAATTGAAAATTTCTTATTTTATCTTTATTATATGGAACAAAATATACTATACTAATACCTTTTAATAATTATTTTACCAAATCCATAATATATATATCATATAAAACAATCATATTTGTTGAAAAGCATAACAAAAAATAAAATTCTGAATCTAAGTCAGTAAATAAAGTATTTTTTAGTTTCTGCAATGTTTTATTTCAGCTTAATTTTACAAATAGTTGTTTCTCATCCTTGCTTCTTCCTCCATGCCTCATCACACCAATACATCTTTCTAACTCTTTTGACATCACTGGGGCTGAGTCCAGGTTTATCGTAAGTCTCGTACAATTTCACCCCAGTGCGAGCTTCCATGGTGGTCGAGGTTCCATCTGTTGAAAAGGCCGAATTACCGTACAGCATCACAGAGTCATAGTCAAATGTGTCCAGCAGCTGGTTACGGTGTCGTTCCAATTTTATAAATTGGTCCTCCAGACCTGAAATTTCAAATTAATAAATCTATTTGAATTTATCTTTATTTAATCAGTTTTTCAAACTCAGATGTAGTATTTATATTTGTTGACTGCTTTGTTTATTTTTTTTTATGAACACATCCTTATATTTTATTTGTAAATGTTATTATACTCGTATCCAAAAATAAAGGGTAGTTTTGATATTTTGGGAAATATCACACAAATTTTATTCCCTTGTCAATGAAATTCGTGTCATAGGATCATCTAAGAGAAGGAATAAGTAATTTGGGATCAAATTACCCGAACAATAGTTTGAGGGGGTACAGAGGCTCTCCATCGGAAATTAAGTTTGAGCAGATGTCCCTCAATATCGCCTAAAAATCATACTTAAAGGTATTCCACGCACCTTGGACGTTTCTGTTAGTTTATGGAATGTGTATGGAACTCATCACATACTCTCAAATTTAGATGATCCTATCGAAGGAATTTTATAATAAGAAACTGTGATTTGTGTCATTATTTTTAAAAAAATCAAATTATCCTTAATTTTTGGACACGAGAGTACTTTGATGGTTACATACATTCATATCCGGGACATAATGCATGCAAAGTTAATCGAACAAAGCAATAATATTTATGTTACAATGGGACTATGGTAACATGGTAACTTGAATGCAGATTCCAATGTCGTTTTTTTAGCTTTCTAAACGTTTGAAAAACGAAGATTATAAAACAATGATTAAATAACTCTTTGAACAGGTGGCTACAGAATAATTTGACAAGTGTAATGATTGCATAATGTGATACTCTAGTTCTAATTGAACTACCTTTTCGTATGTTCTGCCAGTAAATGATAAGAAAGTCGTCTCTGTCAGATCTGTTCTGCTCGTGATAAAATCCGATGGCATGGCCCAACTCATGCACGATAGTTCCTTTGAAGATGCATCCGGGACCTAATGAAACAGGTTGCTGTCCACCAACCATTCCCACATGAGAGTAACATCTGAAAATAAACGAACAAATAAAAAATGTAAAAACCTTACATCCATCTACGGTTAATTCTATGCATGACTCACACTAGAAATGAACAAAAATTTGAATCTTAAAATCACAACTGAAGGATTATTATTCTTTTAAATTAGATCTACCTTTGGTTTTCCTTTTGCTTATGGATATTTTATATAAACAAGCTACTAAATTTCATTTATTTTAAACTCCGATTTCGCCAAAAGCAGAAAATATATTATAAAATAAATGAAATTTAGTAGCTCATAAACCAACCATAAGCAAAAGGAAAACCAAAGGTACATCAAAATTAATCAAATAATAATCCTCCAGTTGTGATTTTACGATTAAAATTTATCTCATTTGTAGTGGGGTCTCATGCGTGGAATTAGCCCTACTTAATATCCTGAAATTTAAAAATTAGTTGACAAATGTGATGTCATGCTTTTTCATTTGCTTGATTTGGTTTTGATAATTTATTGAGCTAGTAGTAAAAATGAGAAGAATGCACTGTGACTAATAGGTAAGAAATTTAAAGGGTTAACATTAAAATAGAAAGAAACAAGTATACTTTAAAGCACTTTTCACATACCCTTGTCCAGAAAATAACCTTATGTAATCTCTTTCCAAAGTCCTTTTCTTGAATACGACACAAGTTTTTAATTCGTAATCTTTCATGGCCTCCAAGATGTTCGGAATGTATTGTTCTTAAATAAAAAACTTCTTTAAAAATAACAAATTTCTATCATTAAAAATTAATTAATGTAACCATTAAAAATATTAATTTAAAACAAAAAGAATTAACCAATAGACCCGCTTCAAAAGTTTTGGGATAGAAATAAAAAAATAGAACATTAATGAATATGGCCATTCAATAGTTTGATTTAAAACAAGAAAATTAACCAACAGACCCGCTTTAAAAGTTTTGGGATAGAAATAAAAAAATAGAACATTAATGAATATGGCCATTCAATAGTTTGATTTAAAACAAGACAATTATCCACTAGGCCAATTTAAAGTGATTTGAATCAAAAAATGTTTTAGGAAAAATAAATATTCTAACATTAAAAAATATTCAATAAGGCCAATGGCCATTCCGAAATTTCATTTAAAACATAAAAGTTATCAAAGAGACTTAACTCCATAAAAGACTTAATACTAAAAAACTATCTCAAAATTGTTCTGATAAAATATATTTAAATTTTTTCGTCACAACGCATTTAGTTTTGTATGTTGCCTTCTTTTATATTTCCTTTAGTAACAGAAATTGAAATTTTCTTTATGGAGGAAATTGTATAAAGATAATCACCCAAGGATGCGTCAATCTCATAGGCAACAACACCCCCAGGCCATCTTAGCTGAAATCCAGGAATAACGTTTTTGTCCTAAAAAGTAACTAATTTTATTCAGATGCTTTAATTTTTTGATGGGTCCTTCTATTAGTTAGATGTACAAATCATACTTTTGATGTCAGGTAAGAGTAGAAGACTTACATTCAGATCTATTCCAAGCATATCACCGCCGAAAAGATCAGGATTTTGCATAGGATCTATAATATTTTTTAAAAATTTTAAAAATGATAACATTTAACTTGTTTTCATGTTTCTTATAGTTACAATTTACATAAAATAAAGTTTCAAGAAATAAATTTTCTAATCATTTTTAAACAAATCATGGATATAATAATTGCGAAATTGGATGTAAATGTTAAGGTTTACATCCAAATTTCTAATTATGAAAAGATTTTCTTTCTATATAATTCAACAACGAGTTCTTTCGACTTAGTGTAATTTAACTCAATTTAATGGTCGCTTAAAGAAAAATTAATGATTTGAAATACTGATAATAATTGTTAAAGAACTTTCTTGTAAATTTTATTAACTTCAAGGATGATTTCTTACAAAAAAAATTACAATTAAAATGTTTTCTTAAGTTATTTAGTAGTTTAAACTAATATTGATTGCCTATACAGGGAAAAACTTTAGGAGAGAAAACACAAGTGTTTCAAAATTTTGATGTCTTGAAATGGTAATTCAGCTCTTTACTAATTACCTTAAGCAAGTAGGGAGCAATTATTGTTAATAGAACTTACCAACATGACTTCCCAAAGGTATTGCAGCTGTAACTCCCAAAAGAGTTAATAGAAAAAGCATGGTTGTTCGGAAATGACTATTTTTGATATTAGCTCGAAATGGAAGTTCTAAAATCTTAACAAGTTTCTTTTTAATGATAAAAAGTATCTTAAACTTACCTTTTAAAGTGTGAGAAACAAGCATGTGGTGGTGTGTTATTGTGTTTGAAGGTCAATCAGTATTTGCATATCAATTTTTAAGACGATTATAGATATAAAATTTATTTGTATGATTTTTCTGAATACTTAGGTTGAGTTTCAAATTTATACATACTTTTATGGGAAGGAATTCAACTACATTTATAAGAAGAGACGGCGAATTTGATTCGTCACTCCGTCTTAAAAAAATAGAATTATGAATTTTGATTGACAGTGTGGCTTTCGGGGTATCCTATTATTAAACTTGTATGAAAGATAACTTCATGAATATGGAAGATTTAACAATAAAAAAAGCATTTAATTTTTTTTTTAAATTTTACTTAGTTTCCAAATTTTTGCCCATTGTATTTTTACCCATTGAAATAAGCTATTTAGAAATTTACTTCACACAATAATATTTTTTTTATATTAGAATATCAATTAAGCAGAATATGTTGTTTTATAAATAACTTTCTTAATACTTAAAAAAGCATATACTAAAATATTTTAATAAAAGGAATTTAAAAGTTGAATAATATTACGTTGAGTTAGAATAAAAGCTACTAAGATCAAAATGTTTTAAAATGTACCTAAATATTTTGAACTTAATTTAACAATTTTCCTTGACATTTTACGTGTGCAGCTATTTAATTCATTGAAAATTAAGAATTTCCTTATGTTCTTTGAATATTAAATATTGAAAATTCGCAAAATATAGTATAATTTTAAAAAAATCTTGATTGTACAACATTTTTATTCATCAGATTATTTTTACTGATCTTTTTTATCTAAATTGGTTGGCTGGTTCTTTAATTAAAATTTAGATTCTTAGTCACACCCATAAACGCATATGATCACCTGTCACTGGACACAAACGCTCCTAGCTCTTTCCATTATTAACCGAGGTCCCTATTAGAGAATATTCTGATGGAGCATAAAGAGACTTATACCTATTTACATTTTAAATGTAGTTGAACTTAGTATTGAAAAATAAATTAAAAACGATAATTACCTATGATGTATGAGAAATTTTCTACCTTTGAATGGATTGTTATTTATAATAGCCTATGAATTTTCTAATTTGTCATCCCAAATTAAAAAAAGACGCAAGATTCTTATGAGAATAAAACGTGATTCCAAGGATTTGACATTTGTAATCTTGCTTTCTTTTCTTAGTCTTTGCGTTACTATTGTAAATTTGGAAATGTACGCTGCAAATTGAAGTTACGAATCTAGACTTCTAACGAATTCATATCCTTTGAAGAGGTATCAAACTGGATTGGTGTGTTTTTTTATAGCATCTCCATTATAATCCAAGAAAATAGTTTTCGAATTTTACTTGAGTTTTTAAGAAAAATAAGTATGCAGAATTTTTCTAGGATAAATTTTTAAAAATCAAACATTAATCCTACTTTACCAAATAACTTTTAGGCAAATGTAGGTTAAAGTTTAAAATATTAAATAAAATAACTCATAATAAATACTATGAAAAAAGAAGACTTTATTTAACGACAGTTAAAGGCATGTAAATGGATTAAGTGAAAAGTTCTTATAAATTAACAGGAGTACATCTTGTTGACTCTGATGATGTCGGACTGGCTAAGACCGGGCTTGTCGTAAGTTTCGTAGAGTCGGACACCGCTCTTGGCAACCATGGTGTTGGATCGGCCGTCCTTGGAGAAGGCAGTGTTGCCGTACAACATGATGGAGTTGTAGTCGAATCGGTCCAGAAGCAAGTTCTCGTGGGGCTTCAGCAAGAAGAACTGGGTGTCCATGCCTACAGAAGAAGAAAAAAAATGTCAGCTATAAATAATATTGGAATATTTTATAATTATAAGTTAATTGCTATCAGTCCCGCTTCTTACGCTTCTTGAGATAAGCATTACCTAATCTAAAATCTTATCCGTAAGAAAGAATTTTTCAAATCTTGATATAATTGGAAAAAATACTGACATCTTAGATACTTTTCATTGAGTTCTTAACAAGCTTGTCTAACATATACATAAGAGAATATGGATAAGGGGTAGGTCAATATTTTCCTTAATCCAATGACAATAATCATTTGCTTAATATTTTTTAATTTCCCTAATAGAGATGTTTTCTTAGATGAAGGGATTTTTTTTTGAACTAATTGTATATTAGTAAATGTGGAGTCGTTCAAATATTACGTAAGCACCTAAGGGGGAGTGTAATGTCCTGGCCGAGTGGTTCTCAATAAAACAGGCTTTTGATACAGCACAACACTTTATTTTCTCCAAAAACCAAAATCATCCACGCCGACGCACGGCACACAACGACACAACTAGCCTCTTCGGCTCTCGCTTCTCAATTAAAATTCTCCAAAGGGGAAAACCCAAAGGAAAACCCTAACACCACCGGCGCGTCAGCCACGCCCTCTAGCGATCAGTCAGAGCCGATCGCTACACCCCCCACCTAAGATTGGTGTTTCAATTATTTAAACACAAATCTGATAATAAACAGAAAACTTAAAATACTTAAACTTATACTTAAATGGCCATATCAAAACACAAAATTTACCACATTACAAACAGTTACACAAATCTCAGAATAATACTAAAAGAAACACTGAAATGCACTATTAATCATGACAATAATTTACCCTCGAAAGAGCGTCTGCATGGGGCATTTTAGCTCCTGGGCAATGTTTAATATCAACATTATACTTTTGTAAAGCAAAAGCCCACCGCTGTAGTCTAGCGGATTGAGGTGCACATTTGGTTAAGAAAGGCAAGGGATTATGATCAGTGAAAAGTTCTACCTCACTTCCAAAAATATACATTTCAAACTTTTTTAAAGACCAAACGATGGCAAAAGCTTCCCTCTCTATAGTGGCCCAAGACTGTTGACTTTTTGATAACTTTTGGCTAATGTAAGCAATAGGGTGAAATTTATCTCCAACCCTCTGAGAAAGACATGCGCCCACAGCAAACTGTGACGCATCAGAATGAATGATAAATGGCTTATCAAGCACGGGCGTGTATAGAGAAGGAGCTTGAACCAGAGCACATTTTAATTGATCAAAAACAGCTGCATGTGCAGGGGTCCATGGAATATTATCTGGAACACCCTTCTTTGTGAGTTGGGTCAGAGGATACACTAATTCAGAATATTTAGGAATATAATCCCTATAATAATTGCATAGGCCAAGCACACTGCGAAGGTCCCTTTTGGTCTTAGGGTCAGATAAATTCTTAATAGTATCAGTTTTCTCAGGATCTGGCTGATGTCTACCTGATCCAATTATATGACCTAAATACTTAATTTCTGACTTTGCAAAGGAACATTTTTTGATATTTACAGTAAAATTAAGTTCCTGCAATTTAGCAAGTACAATAGCTACATGACCCAAATGTTCCTCCCAGTTCTGTGAAAATATGGCTATGTCGTCAATATAAGCACGAGCAAAGTCTCTGTATTGAGACAATGCCTTGTTCATGACCCTTTGAAACGTAGCAGAGGCATTCTTAAGTCCAAAACTCATCACTCTGAATTGGTACTGCTGTCTGTGAGTTTTGAAAGCAGTTAGTTCTTTGCTTGCAGAGTCCATCGGTATTGCCCAATACCCTTTGAGTAGATCCAAGGTTGTGATTACATTGGCCTGTCCAATGGAGTGGATCAAGTCCATAGCCTCTTCCATAGGAAAGTCATCAGAAACAGTCACTGAGTTCAGAGCTCGGTAATCGACACAAAGTCGCATGGTGCTGTCCTTCTTACTAACGCACACTATTGGATGGGCGATTTCAGCGTCGCTCTCTTCAATCAGGCCTTGAGCTAAGAGCTCATTTATCTGCGCGTCTACTTGGCTTTTAAGCGCAATAGGAATCCGATAGCAGAAAGGTTTCTTCCTCTCTGAACCGGGCTTTAGTCGGATTCGATGGGAATCCACTTTGGCGACTCTTACTTTTCCAGTGAATAATCCTCCGTAAGTGTGAAGTAGTGACTTCAGTTCTTCAGCCCTTTCATCATCCAGATGGGTTAAGTCCACAAGATCCAAATTTCCTTCAGATCCAGCATAGTCCACAGGAGGGGTAGGATAGATTTCTCCAAAATCACTGTCTTCCTCAAAGACAACTCCAACTGCGAGTGAGCGTGCATGATATCTGCGGATCTTGTTTACATGCACTTGTCGAACAGTCCCATCAGGTAACTCCACCTTGTAGGAGTGCGGAGGAAGGTGTTTAACTATCACTCCGGGGCCTGTCCATCTAGCATAGATCTTGTTGTTTGAGTCCGGTATAAGCAACACTACTTGCTCTCCAGCATTATATGTACGGACCGAAGATCGTCGATTGAAATAATCACTGTACGATTTTTGCTTGACAGCTGCCATCAGAGATGCCTTCTCAGCAGCTCGTTCCATATTTATCTTCATCTCTTGTAGATAGTCTACTGCGGAGGGAGTGATCTTGGTAGGCAGACCAATCTCACCTGCCCAGGAAGATTTCAGGACAGCAAGGGGACCTCTCGCTTCCCTCCCATACAACAGCTTGAATGGGGAAACACCTGTCGTGGTATTTGGCACCTCTCGATAGGCAAACAGCAGGAATGGGAGCTGGCGATCCCAATTCCGGGGATCCTCCCTTATGACGTGATGTAACATGTCCTTTAAAACTCTATTCCATCTCTCGACTAGTCCATTGCTGGCTGGATAACCAGGACACGAGAATCTCGGACTCGATCCAAGTCTCTTCACAAATTCTTGGGTGAGAGACGATGTGAAGTTGGTGCCCTGATCACTGGCGATAATTCCAGGGATACCAGTTCTAGTAAATATTTCCAGAAGAGCGTCACAAGTCACTTTTGCAGAAAGCGAGCGCAGAGGCACTGCCTCTGGCCAGCGAGACATCTGGTCCACCAGGCATAGGACATACTTGTGCCCACGGCTAGAGGGTGGTTCAATGGGTCCGATGAGATCAACATTTACAGCCTCAAATGGGTACTCCGGTCGAGTAACTGGAGTAATAGGCGCTCTGTCACTGACCTTGTCCTTCCTTCTAAGTTGGCAACCCGTACATGACTGAACAAAATCGGAGATATCGCTAGTCATATTAGGCCAGAAAAAACTATACCTAATCCTTTCTTTCGTTTTTCTAACCCCCATGTGTCCGCCAAACACTGATTCATGCGCGAGTTCCATTACTTTCTTTATCCTACATCGCGGCAATACAAGCTGAGAGACGGGCTCATCCAAAACTTTATCTCTATGGTAAACGATATCCTCAATCAAAACAAAGTTGCCCTTATTATTTTTTATCAACCCCCAAACACTCTCTAATGAAGGACATTCCCTCTGCTCCCTTTTTAGTTTAAACGCATCTGAATAAACAGTATCGTTTTCGCTTTCGCTATCCCCTTCATTTTTCTCTTCGGTGCTCGCCATGGTGCTCGCAGCCTCTTTTTGTTCTTTCCCACTTTCAACGGAAACCTCCTGCAAAAGAACATCTGCCTTCAAGGAATCAGATTCGCTTTCATTCGATTGACTTCCCCCCTCGTTACTCAAGTCTTCGTTCATTTCCATAGAGCTAATACAAATAGAGACAGCTTTCCCCGCTCCGTACGGCAACCATGCATGTCAAAAACAGTCGAACCTGTTTGAGTGGCAAAAAGAAATCTTTAACATTGGAAGTCCCATAGGCGGGTGAATTTTGAGGTATATAAACTGCTCTTTCTCCCAGAAAAATGATAGAAAAAAGATGCCGACAATTTATTACACGAGAGAAAACAACGACGAATCAATTCCGTGAAGAAAAAAAGTACCTTTCTCGATTAGTTTTTTTTCTGTGAATTTTTTAAACTCCGCGGTTTTGGAAGAAAACGACTTTAAACTGCATTTTCGAAATGTTGTGGGGGAAATTTTTTTAAAAAAAGCTTCACATTATGTAATATGAACCCTCCTGATTCGATCTGAGTCATTTCCGATTAGTTTAAACTAGTATTTAAAGGAGAAAATTGTGGATTTAGTGGTCGAGGTAGAAAATGGAAGTTGGCATAGCTTGGCGGTCTGACCTTGGCGTGCGTTTTTGTCGTAGTTTCTTTACGTGGTTCTTCGAAATAACTAAATAACTTGGTTTTTTTTACATTTAAAATTTCCAAATCATCTGTAAGGCAGATATATTATGCTTCTGCTTCTCGACCCAAAAATATTAAATTTCCTATAATTGTGTCAACTTTAAATTTAAGTATTTAATTCTTACCACTGATTTAGGTTTTTATTTTTGATAGGGGGAAGTTTTCAGTAAAACAATCTCTGTTAATCTTTTCTTACCATGTAACAAGCCATATTTTAAAAAAATCTATGAACACTATCGGATCTTCCTTTTTAACTTTAAAGTTAAACTAATAAAAAAAAAAATAAAGAGGAATTAAATATAGAACATTTGCGTCCAGCGTTTGGTTAATTTAAAACAGACGTATTATTAAAGAAACTTAAAGAAAGAAAGAAATAATTTACGACATAGTATATATTCCTTGAAATTATTTCTATGGATTTTCCCGCCAATCTAAGGTACAAAGAAGATGGGACAGCTGTAATTCTCTCCTAACGCCAGGTGGTGGTTTGAGACATCTGACCACATGACCAATCATCTGTATTTAAGATAAGAATCTTTGATATTTGTTTAAATGTATCACACTTTTCTCTCATATGAAATAGAAACATGATTAAAAGTTGCTGTGCCATCAATTGCTGTGAAAGAGCAACTAAAAACTCCACCGTTTCGTTTCATAGGTAAAATCTTATTTTTACCTTACTAATTTTACTAAATAATTAAATTTTAAATTAAATGATTTTAAAAAAATTTATATGCGTGTGTATCAAGATAATAAATGGTTTAAGTATAAAAATTTAAATAAGAAACTTAAGTTTAATATAATGAATACATGCACTTAATATTAAGTGTTTTTTATGAATAAAACTAATTAATTTGATAGTGATACCTTTAATGATGAAGGGCATTTTATAATGATTTAAATAAAAGTGGATTTTGGAATGGTATTAGCATAGGGTATTAGTCACTAGAATATTTTAAGCAATTGTGTTGTAAGTGGCATTTTGAAGTATTAAAATATTTGTAATTATAAGCTGTCTGAATTAAAATTAAAAATACAATATTTCTTTAAGTGGACTCTTCAAACACCACTTAATACTTGAAATACCTGTTTTTGTGGGGGAAGGAAGTAGATTTCCTAAAGAAGAAAATCGGAGAAAAATTTGGAGATAAGCATTGTTAATTGCTATGGTGAAACATCAACTAAAAATGAGATTTAGAACAAACGAGATTTTATTCTTAAAGCTACAGAAGATAAAACTTCCTTAAGAAGAAAAAAAGATAAGTTTAAAAAGGTCCTCGCGAGTCATCCACTGGTTTAAAGTGATCGTAAAAGGCTGCACGCGAAAAAACCAAACACGCCAATAGTCCGATTTTGTCGCCAATCTGACAACCCTGCCCACCCCAGTTTGAGTGGAAAAATCGAGGGAAAATCGACATACGAAGAAGAATGGAGCAGGTGTTCAAAGCTGTCTCCATATGTATTAGCTCCATGTTCATTTCGCATAATGATTCATACAAAGACAACGGAATCAACCCATCCACACCCAACTTGTCAGTTAACGCGATAACGCATTCCATCGGGTGCTTTATTGAATGTTTACTTTCCAAGGCTATCGTTGCTTTAATTAGTTTCGCTTCTATTTTATCACCAAAAGCTGAGGATAGCATTATTTTGCCTCCTTCCCTTGAGTTCAAATTTTCCACCAAAGAAGAATGAATTATTACCAGTTGCGTTCCCGAATCTACTACGCATCTTACTTCTTTCCCTTCCACACAAATGTTTTCCCACCTTAAGGGATGTAAGACCACCTCTGGGCTTAAATATTCTGGGTTAACCTTGGCTACTAGAGGTCCCTTATTTTCTCTATTATCCCTGGGGCAGTTTCTTTTGGGACAGTCCCTAGCTCTGTGATTACCCCCACAATTATAGCATTCTATCTTTATAGGTCCCGCTCTGGCGTCTCTGCTATCTCTACTTCGCAAATGAGGTGGGATGTACCTTTCTCTGGGTTTTTCTCTTATGTTATAGGAATTTACTTCCGCGAATGACCTGCCCTTTGAGGTAAAATACAAATCACAATATCGACCCAACTCTAATGGTTTAAACCATTCATTTTCCTGTTTTATATTTATGTGCGTACAAGTTTCCGAGTCTAACGAATCATATACTTTATCACTCACTATTAGTTCTTTCAGCGTCTTAAAATCTGAAACTCCCCTTAAATTACAGTACTGGTCCCAACTGGTTGCCAAGCGTGAAGCGAATTGCACATGTGTCTCATTTGGCATTCGTTTTGCTCTCCTAAAATTTTGCAAGCAAGCCAATGGGGTTGGCTCAAACTCTCTAAGAACTACCTCTTTAATCTTTGCATAGCATTGCAAGTCCTCCTCTTTAATGTAAATCAATATATTGCTCGCCTTTTCCCCCATTATGTTTAACAGTATCTCCCCTTTTTGGTCCTCTGGAACATTCTTGGCACTAAATGCCCTTTCTAGTGACGAAAAGAATACGTTCCAACCCTCCGCTCTTTTGGGTACAGGGAGTGTTAACGTTCGAATACTATTGATTACGTTCTCAATTGATGTGGGATTATTATTGTCGGTCCCATTCACTGTATTTGTTACCTGTCCACCCAAAGTTTCTAACTTAGCCTTTTCAAGCTCCAATTGAACTTTTAATTTCTCAACCTCTAACCTTTCCTGTCTTTCTCTTTCTTCCCGTTCTAACCTTTCTTTTCTTTCTCTTTCTTCCCGTTCTAACTTAATCTTACTTTCCCTTTCTTCCCCGATCACTACTAACATATTCTTAGCATCCTCCTCAGTGTACACACTTGATCCCAGAATTAACGTTTTCAACTCATTAACTTTCATACTATCATCGGGGTTCTCCCCTAGCTCCGTTGCCAAAACCCTCAGATCCTCTTTCTTCGCCCGAGACAAAAAAGACATACTTAAACCACTAAGCTCAACTTACTACAGTATACAAAAAAATAATATCTAGCCTAATAGACCAACTACACTCTCCAATATGTCCAACGAACTTAACGGTTGCTTACCTCCAGTTTCGTTTTCTCTAACAAAACGATTCTTCTGACTTCTAGACCTTCAACATCAGGTCGTCTCTGCCAACTATAACACTGGTGGTTCGATCCTGTCGACTGCGCCAATGTAATGTCCTGGCCGAGTGGTTCTCAATAAAACAGGCTTTTGATACAGCACAACACTTTATTTTCTCCAAAAACCAAAATCATCCACGCCGACGCACGGCACACAACGACACAACTAGCCTCTTCGGCTCTCGCTTCTCAATTAAAATTCTCCAAAGGGGAAAACCCAAAGGAAAACCCTAACACCACCGGCGCGTCAGCCACGCCCTCTAGCGATCAGTCAGAGCCGATCGCTACAGGGAGGATGTTTTCAATTTGCTTATTTTTCCTGACTAGGGGGAGTGGGAGTGATGCTTAAGTAAGACGTTACAAACACTGCATTTTTGAAAATGCCTTGTTTCTTGCATAAATAATTTCGAAATTCAACCAAAAATAAATTTCACAAAAAAAATTGAACTAGGAAAAAATTGTTTAACGATAGGTTTATGGAGAACATTTCAGAAATCTAAGCATTGCTAAAGATTTTGTACAGAAAAAGAAAAAGGGGGGATCGGGCAGTTTTCTTAATTATGAGAGGGGGGTTTGAGGTTTGCTTATCTTTACTGACAAGGAGGGAGGGGGGTCCAAAATGATCCAAAACATGCTTATTAATATTTAAACGGCCCCAAAGGCCATATTTTCGTCCTGTTGCTTGTATCTAAAACTCTCCTATCTTTATCATATAAATGTAATAGACAGACATAGACATAGACAAGACTTTAATGTAATGGGCTCGTGCCTGTTTACAAAAAAAAATTACATAAAATTATCACACAATTAAAGACATTAAAACAATGAGAAAGAATATGCATATACAATGTATACATACACACATTATACACGTGTTATTGGGACCCTGGGCTAACTCGATACTTCCAGTAAATTTTTACGGACTTTTAAAATGAAAATTGTAAAATAAAAAGCTCTTTTGTATTGGCTTTGAGTTAAAATGAAAGGAAAAGATTTTAAACCAGTTAAGTATTTGTTTCTGTATTCTATATAAAGAGGGCACGAATTGAATATAATGGTTCCAAGTCTCGTTTTCTTCATTATTACAAAAAGTGCAAGGGTTAAAAGGACAAATTTCAAATATTTCGCCTTTGTAGAAAATTCTACTTTGATTTAGACGTAGTTGAAAGATAAATCTCCTGATAGTTACATTTAAGAGTGACTCAATATAGGTTTCGGGGGAGGAGCTGTTTAAAAATTTATACTGGGGAAAGTTAAATGGTGCTATTTTCCATTCGAGACAGGTCATTTTGAAGGGTCTGATCTCAAAGAGTTTGTAACACCAGAGGGAGGAAATATGAGGCTATATAAGGATTCTGAAAATCAAAGATAAAGCTACATCCTAGGTTATCAAGGATTTTTTTTGATGGATAGAGACCAGTTAAATTCTGTGTTATTAGAAAAATTTGCGTTTAGAAGTAATTTGTTATAGCAAGTTTTTATGTATCTGGTAATTTAAGAATTTTGATCCAATATTTCAAAAGTATTTGACTAAAGTAACTGAAATTGGGGGTAGTCCTAACTCTAATCTTAGAATATAACCAGGAGTACATCTGGAAAGTAAAAATAACTTTTTAACAAAAATACAAAAGACTTTTTCCAAGTCAATTCCAAGTTCCAATACTATTCTTTACTCTATCAACAGCGGTTACTGACCTTGTTGGATGTTCTGCCAGTAGATGGTGAGGTACTGGTCTCTGTCGGATCGGTTCTGCTCGTGGAAGAAGCCGATGGCGTGTCCGAGCTCGTGCACGATGGTTCCCTTGAACATGCATCCCTGACCCAAGGACACGGGTTGCTGACCACCGATCATTCCGACGTTAGAGTAGCATCTGAAATTAATAACTGAGTTAAATATTTTATTAGGAGACATTTTTGTAAAATTTTAAAAACAACAATTTATTGAAAAGTATGGGTACCTGGAGAAACTAAAATAAAGACCCAAAGACTATTACGAAAATGGGAATGTCTTCTAAGAATAGAAGATGTTTTAAAAATGTAAGAAAGGACATGTTAAAAAAGCTTGGTGTGTGTGTTTTTCAAGGATTTATAAAAAACAAATAAGCTAAACTTGCTGGTCAAAATGTCCTTATAGACTTGTCATACTAGAATTTCATGTAATTTTCCTAAACGTTATAAAATTGTAAACGTGTAAATTTCCTAAACGTAATTAAATCGCATTCTGTATTAAACATACTTCTTATGGATAAGATTCAAAGTGTAGTAAAATCAATTTCAAATTTGCTTGTAAAAACATCGTTATTGATTTATGCTTCTAAGGTGTTTTTCCAAGAGAAATAATTGTCACTTGGAATAAAATACAAATAAGTTCTAGTGATCTTACCCCTGTCCTGCGAATAGCCTGATGTAGTTGCTTTCGTAGGTCCTGGGGACGAATCGTACACAAGTGGATTGGTGGTAGTTCTCAATGGCTTGGTTAATGAGGGTAGCGTATCGAGCTTAAGGAAAAATTAAAAAAGAAATGGAATCGTACAAAATTGACACTGCATTAAAATAAATAGAACAAGGATATAAATTTCAAAGCTTGCTGTTTGTTGAGCTAAAAAAAATGTGTATTTCATAAGTGTGAATGGTATGTCATGACAAAATAACACATTTTAAACTATTTCTACTAGCTCAGGACAGTTTAAAGGATGTTAATATAAATACCGATTATGTTTGATACCTTAAAATAATTACTTTTCCATGTAAATGTTTATTTGAAATAAAAAAATTGGATTTGATTTTAAAACGTTATTATAATTGATTGTGTAACTTTTTAAATATTTAATACAAATGCATGCTTTAAAATTGATGAGAAAATTCGAATATGTATCCTTATCCGGCAGCATGAAAATATGTCGGTATTTTCATAAAGAAAAACGTCAGAAAGAAAGCGTATGTTATGTTATTTATGAATTTATATAAAAATAGGAAAAAAAACCCGCTTTTTTTATGAGACCCTATTGAAAGGATCTTATCTAAGCACACAAAAATAATTGTCCAAATAGCTTTTTCATAGAAAAATAAAACGGTTTTTTAAATCCTCTTTACACTTACCGATGGAAGGATCAATGACAAAGGGAACCGTCTTTCCTGTCCATCTGAGGTGAGGGTGGGGGATGACATTTCTGTCCTTAGGGGAAAATATACATTGATTGTTTTTCGACATGAACATATTCAATCATTCGATTGTCAAAAGTTAATATTTGATAAAATATAAACCAAAAATACATATTTATTTTATGGGTTATACTCTCAATAGAAAGGTTATTTTTTGTTGGGTATTTACAAGAAGGAATTACAAAGTGATATATTCCAGTGTTACAACTTAATGTTACTTAAATGTATTATTTCGTATCACAGATCATCAAAAACCCGTTGTTTACAATGAAATAAGATAATATTGAGCCAGTTAAGGTTATATCGTAAGAAAAGAAGTTATATGAAAAGTTATTAGAAAAAAGACTAAATGGAAATAATTTATGTCTACGATTCATTGATTTAGAAACACGATTAAATTAATTTTAATCCCTGTTTTATTATATTCTTTTAAAAATTATAGCTACAATAAAACACATTTTAAAATTTTTCTTTTAGAATTTTGTTTTTGTTCACTAAACAGCTAAGAGGTAATCAATTCTCAAAATAGCATAAAGTAAACAAAAATAGTTTGGGGATGAAAGGCGACTTACAGTGACATCCACTCCCAACATGTCACCACCGAAGAGGTCAGGGTTCTGCATGGGGAGGTCCCCAAGGTCAACTAAAAATAAATAAAACTTTTAGCGTTAATCTGTTTCAATTTTATATGTTTTAAAAATTAATTAAGTCTGTCTTCATAAATTTATTGAGGTTAAACAAAATGTACTTGCAAGAAATTCTATGTTGTTTGTGTTAATTTAAATTACATAAGATTTTATAACCTATGCCTAAAAATGAAAGTTTTATTTATGTAAATCCTTAAAGAGAAGAGAGAGATATTATAATAAACTAATCAAAGGAAAAATCAGGAGTAGGTAAAAAACGCGAAAAGTTTGACAATTAGAAATCATAGAGATAGTTTCATGGAGGAATTTGAGCGTTATCCAAAAAGTTGTGCGAACGTGTTCAATTTTTTTATAAGAAATGTGAAAAATTTTAAAAACTTAAATAAATTAGTAACATTAAAATGCAAAATCCTTTCATAATACAAAAATAGAAGTTTAAAAACACGGTAAGAAATATCTGTACAGGAAAGAGGGAATTTTAAGTAACTTTATAAAATTATCAGTAGAATTTTAACATTTTCTAAATAATATGAATAAGATGATAATGGTTAATGAGGTGTCTTATGTTTTCTTGACAAAACTCTGCCCAAAAGACAATTTCCCCTGTTTGAAAAGTAGTATGTTGGTGATAAAAGAAAACCCAATTAATTGATTATTATTAAATCCCCTTTTCGATTAAAGAATGCATATATAGAGTGTATTCTCACCCTCTAAACTCTTGGCGGAAGTAAGGACGGCCAAGGCCGCTAAAACCACAAATCGCAGCATTTTGTCGTCTTTCTTCGTCTATGAGCGCGTGCCGGACCAAGCCCTGGCACACCTTTATGAACCGCCAGTCTTATCGTCCGTCTTGAGAAGATCCCATCTGCGACAGATTAACAGACAGTACGTTGAGAAAAGAAACTGAAAAGGAATCTGACGTTAGGAGGGACAGGATTACTGAGTCATAATCGAAAGAGGTAAATTGGGGAACACATGAAACATTTTGAGTATTGGATATTAAAACAATAAAATTTACCTGTTGTGTTTTTAAGAGTATACCTAATACTGCAGGTATTTAAAAAAAAACTTGTAAATTGTTGAAATTAAAATCATTAAATTTATTTTATATAGTTCGATATTTTCATATTTTTCATACATTTGTTTGCATGATCCCAAAAAGCACCTCGTGGGGGGGGATCTTCATGCAACACTTTACATTTAAGAGTCGGGTTGTTTTTAGAACAGATTTTATTTTACTTTTAAGAATAGCAAATATCATTAAATAAAAATTTTCGATATTCGTAACAGTGCTTTGAACCTCTAAGTACGTGACAGCATTGTTTTTTTCCTCTGTGTTTCAATAAGATCAACGGGTGATACTTCGTCTTTTGCGCTTTTGTACGAAAACTTTCTTTAAACACTACAAACCAATTATTTTAGCAACCAATAATTTTAATGAAAAACCATGCTCTGAAGGCATGAAAGTAATTCTATAATATTTTAGCGTCTTATCTGTGGGGACGTATGAAGGTAATTAAGTACGGCCGATAAGAGTAAAAGTACTTAAGAATTGTTTAAACTATGAAGCACCTGAAGAGTTAACGTTGACATTAGAAACATGTAAAAACTAAATTTGATTTGAATTACTTTATCGTAAAGCCCTAGATGAAGCTACGTTACTTCTAACTGGATGAAGTAACGTCTTCATCCAGGGCTTTAATTTGTTGCATAAACTTCAAATTTATACTATTCTAAATTTAAAAATTACTTATTTAAAAACAACCAAAACATTTTTTTACTGATGAGAAGTTTGGGATATTTTTGGACATGTCGCAAGGTGCCCCGCTTGACGCTTTGGATATTAAACCTAATTACTCTTTTAGGTTTAGCAAAATATTGTCTTTTTCTTTTCTAAAATATTAGTGGAAACACGTATTTTAATCTCAACATAATTATTATAACATACGTGCATAACAATACTCTTACAAGTGATTGTAACTTTGCACCACGCAAAACAAGAAAACTGATGTACCTAAATAATTTTCAGAATTCATTTAATTTTAACAAAACATGTTGAAGTGTAGTTTTTAGTGTCATTTATTAATATCTATAAGTACGAGTTCATAACTAAAATTGCTTCAGAAATATGGAGTGTCTCAACGTGAGCCATGTCCCAAGGTGCCCCACTCTCCCCTAATGTAAAAAACTTTTAAGTGTTTTATTTTTATCGGTATTATGCAATTATGCGCTTCAGAAGGTCTTTTTTCTCAATTTATTCAGTGCATCTATTACAAACTCGTCTGATAAGTTGGACTGTTGGTACGTTTGTACCAGATGTTTTCTGCAGAGCTTTATCTCTCGGTACACTTGTGAGTTTATATTTACACACACTTCAAATGATCATATTTATTTTATGATTCTAGACAGAGATAATTTTTTTTTCAAAGATTATAATATGGGATATTTTTATTTTACATAAAAGCTTGGAGATAATAGAATGTTTCAGTATGAAGTTTTCTGAAGTATCATTTTTACAGCCATTTAAAATAGAAACTTTAATTTTAATCACTATGTATTTGAATACACAAGGACTTATTCTACATTGTTTGATTCTATTTGGTTACAGGTAAATAAATGGCTGGAAAATTTAGTCTGTTCGATCTGTTACTACGTAGTACCATTTCATAAATTGTACAACTAATACTATATTATATTTAGGTTAAGCTAAGTTTCTTAAAATATACCTAAACTATATTTTATGTAACACAGTATAATAAGTTCTATAAAGTTTCAAATATAAAATATTAAGTTTTTATAAAATATCGTTTCACAAATGTAACAGTAAGTTATCTTAATTTCTAATCATATAGATTTAATCTTATTTTATTGTTTCCTAATGGATGACCAGTGACCACGGCTAAGGTAGGTTCTATTTTCTTTTATTTCACGGGTTTGTTTAAGACAGATGGGAATTTTTTCAGATGTTTTTATCGCGTGAAGAAACAATCTGTGTTCTAACGATAAGAGTAAGGATGTGCTAGAAATGTTTTGCAATCTTGCGTAACTTATTGATACGTTCGTATTTTAATGTTTTCAACGAATCTACATTTCATCAATTGATTTGAAATTCAACTATTAAACTTTATTATCAAGCTGTATTTTTAGTACCACTTGGAATTGATCCCTTTGGTCCCCTATGTTCTCGAAATGTTTCATAATTTCAAGGTATTCAAAGAATATATCTTAAAGAACGCGTGCATTAAAACAAAGTTGTATCACGAATTCTAGGAGATAGTATGTTATACGTTGACATATACAGTACTCCTTACACCTAATTTGAATGAGAGAGTGATATTTTCAATGCTTAATTGTTAGAAGATATTCACAACTAAGTAAAACATAAACTTCAAGAACTTTGAATCGAATAAATATTACTACATGTGTAAATTTCCTAATATGTGAATCAAGATAAAGGAATAAAACATTTAAGAAGAAAAGAAAAACAAAATATAATGAAGAGACATGTTAAAGATTATTTTATAACACCTTAAATTTTATAATTTGTGGCGGATTATGCAGATAATTCCATCCCGTACAGTTAACAAAACTCACAGCTGAAACGAATTTTCAAAACAAACCTTTATTTCTATTTATTTTTGAATTAACACTAAAGTTTAATTATTTATAATTGCGAAGGGTACTTATTTGAATGTTTTAGCAGTTGTAGAGTTTTTTAATCCTTAGGATATCACTTTGTGCCAGTTTTCCTTTTGAGAGAACGTCTCTGAGGTATTCCTTATTCTTTCCTTCCATGGTTCTCAAACGTCTTCTATCTTTGGAAAAAGAACTGGAGCCGTACAGCATGATAGATTCGTAATCAAATGGAGTCAGTAGATTGTTCTGGGTAGGCTTCAGTTTCATGAACTGGTCTTCTTTTCCTATCATATAAATTTAAAAATCTGTATTTGAGAATACAATAATTACAAAAATCTTTACAAAGTATCGTTACTAAGAAAAAAATAAGGTAAATTTCAGAAATGATTCTATAAGGCGGTGTATAAAAAATAGACAGAAGAAAATAAATGGATACCTATCGCTTACATAACTTACTCATAACTTAGGTTATAAATAACAAATGACTGTGGCTCGCACTAGCCACGTGACCATTGATCGTGAAATAGTATAGTACCTTCTATGATATTTTCCCAGTAAATGTTAATGTAGTCATCTCTATCGGATCTATTTTGCTCATGGTAAAACCCAATGGCGTGTCCTAGCTCGTGTACAATAGTTCCTTCCCAGCCGCAGCCTTCACCTAAGGACACTGGTTGCTGGCCTCCTGTACGACCTACGTACGAGTAACACCTGTGAAATATGTATTATGAAATTAATAATAGTTTTATAATGGGTTAACACATTTCTGGAATAAAATGTGTTCTAAGTATTTCTTTTCGTTCGAAACCTTAATTTCTGGAAAAAAGAAGGGCGAACTGTCATTACTCCAAAGCCATAACAAGCTCGTATAGTATGCAATATCTTTTCCAAACATGTTTTATAAATAATGTATATGATTATGTGTTGATAAGAAAGTCACATCTTCAACGATTCAGCATGTTTTATCTTTGCTTTATGATTAAAACGTAATACTTGAAAAAAAAAGTTTATGACAATTTCAAACGTTTAACACAGCGTAAAATTTAATATAACAAGTAGTGAACCACTTTAACTGGAACTATTTGAATCAAAAATGAATCAAATGAAATCAAAGGAAATATGAATCAAAATTATACATGGTAACGAAATTTCTTTTTCTCTATAAGCTTTCTTAAGGTTTTTAATTTTCATGATATAAAAAATAGGACAACTATTTGAGTAGGTTTATTTACATAAAAACATTTAATATTAAAAAAAACAGCCGGGTAGAGCTAAGTAGCTTAAGTGAAGTTCTATGTTATCAATGCAAAAAAGTAGAAATAAAAGCAAATCATACCCTTCCCCAGGAAATAATCTGATGTAATCCTTTTCATTAGTACGTGGGATAAAACGAATGCAAGTGTATTTTGTGTACTGGTTTATGGACCTTTCCAGAATGAATTTCACTAGAAAGAAGGAATTTGGGGAAATTAATAGATAAAAACAAACACTAAAATAAATAATACCAAATTACAAGTAGGTTGTAATTCGAATTTTCTTGTTATAATGTCATTCTATCAAGATTTTAACTTAGAAAGGTTTCTCCAAAAATATTTAATAAGTTAATAAATTTATAAAATGTTAACTAATTAACTAACTAATGTTAACTAATTAACTGTTTATTAATTAATAATTAATTAATTAAATTTTAAATTAACATGAGAATGATTTAACTTCGTTTAATTGTCTGTTACTGAAATAAATAAAACTATTAGAACACCAATAAATTATGTTTAATTTTAATTTAAAAGTTTTTTTTTTTATTTTGATATAAACATATTGGAATATAGAATATGGAAGCATCTGAATCATGTTAAAGCTAAAACTATGACTATGCAAGAGATATTTACATTGCAATTCGATTTTAAAATAAACAATCTATCATAAAAAAAATAATTTTGAAGGTCTCTTGGGCCCTAAATAAAAAACCTTTTAAAATATTTTATATGCCTAAATAATTTTACAGTCTAACAAAAAGTATATGTTTTTACGTATACTCAAATATTTGAGTAGTGAGTGTTTCTAAACTACGCTAAAACATTTTTTATACATACTGACGGTTTTCTTAAGTCCAGGATCTTCTTCATACGGAACTATGCCTCCGGGCCAAATTTGACGATTATCTACGATAGCATTTCGTTCCTAAATAAGAAGTTACTGTTATTAAGTTTTTATTTAGCACAACTTCAAACATGTTGCTAATCTTAAAAGTAAAAGGATATACGAAATGAATATAATAGAAGAGAAACCAAATAAACAAAAGAAAAAATCGTAGAAAATCTTTAACTAGAGTAAGCAAAATGTAACACAAATATTAGTATTTGCAGTAAATCTTAAAATATTTCTTTCGTACTGTGTATAATGTGTAATGGTTAAGGAAGATAAAATGTTCTATATGCAACAAATCCTGTAAAAAAACTGTTTCGCATAATAACTAAAAGGACACTGTAGTAAAGTAAATCATTATGTAATTTTTTCATATTCTAACTTAATTCTAATAATTTTATGTCTTTCCCCAAAGTTGTATACTCATTTTCGTACAGTGGAAAGGAGGGTAAGATTACTAATCTTTTCCCCCGGTTGTGAACAGTGTAAACGGAAGCGAATGTGATCATATGAACACATGTATTTTAAGCTAACTTAAAATACTATCAATATTATTTTCATCTGTTGTATTCTGTTTATCAGGCAAATTATAGGTTTCGTTGTGTTAGCATCTTATTTTTTTGTGAGGAATCTTAATTACATTTAAAAAAATAAAGAACTAATGATTACTTTTAAAATAAGTATCATTGTGGGGTATGCATCCTTCTGAACAACGTGGTACAATTCAAATTTAACTGCTGTGAATTCTAGGGCAATTTATGGACGACTTAGAGAACTATAATACATCAGCGACTAAGAGTACGCATAGTAAAGTATTTTGTAGAGAAAATCATATGTCATGTCTTACCCTTCACCCCAGGAGATTTATATGCTACAGCTGTTGTGTGAATAAATATTTATTTTTACCTTTAAAAACTCAATATTCATCTGAAGCTGAAAACTATATAAATTTCACTGTGGGAGTTGTCATGGATTTTTTTCACGAAGTGTGAATTTAAGGTCTACTATATACATAAAAAGGGTTTACATGAGGGGAAGAATCTTGCAATTACGAATGCAGTGGAACATTTATTTGCGATTTCTACCAAGTTTTAAAGGTGCGTATTGTTGGAATCACCTCCTGCGTACTATTACCCGCCAGTTCTGGTAAGAGAAAACAATATCTTTAAAAAATTTTCTAAGATATTTAAGAATATTTTTTTTAAAAGCTAAAACATTTCTTTTTTACCTTGATTAGTATGTCAATAAACTTATCTGTAAAGTTTTAAAACTCTGGCTATTACATTTTCAACTTTATAGTTCAAAATCATTCTGTACGTAACCACGTACTCTAACCCTTTTTCCCCTAGCATTATTTTTAGTTTATGTAACAGTTGTTAAAATAAAAATATGCACTCTAACCCTTTTTCCCCTAGCATTATTTTTATTTTATGTAAAAGTTGTTAAAATAAAAATGGTAAAATATAACATTAAAAAATTATTATTGGCAATGAAAAGTAGTTTTTGATAAGTAGATAGAAATAATGCTTATGGTTATGATTTTAATCTTTGTCATTTTTTTTAGGGAAGCGGAAGTTATATAAATTGAAACTTACTTGAGGGTCTTCCAAACCAAGAATATCTCCTCCAAACAAATCTGGGTTCTCTAATGGCAGGTCTCCTAGGTATGCTAATAAATGAACAGAGATAGCAAATGAAACAGAAGATGAAGCTTTTGGCAATTGTGACGTTGTTATGTATTGATAGTTTTAGTTTTAATTTCTCCTTAGAACGAACATTTCAAATTTGTAAATACTATAATTTTCCAGTATTAACTTGATGTCTACGTAAGCTAGAATATTATTATACCAAAATAAAAAATAAGTTACAAATTTATAAATACATTGAAAACATAAAAATAATTAGAATAATTTTAGGTTAGGAAAATCTGTCAATACCCTTAAAAAGTAACTTCAATTTATATTAATGTTGATTAGGCTTACAAATTTTTAAAAAACTGTATTTGAGCTATTTAATTAAAAACATTTTATATGGTTTGGAAATATCTCCGGACTTGTATTAAAAAAATCCCTTAAAATTGTAAATTTCAGCCGAAAAAAAATGTTACGTACTGAATGGATCTGCCAGGGAACTACTGGCATGTAAAAGAAGAACAGCTAAAATGAAAGCCATTTTGAATTTCAGAAATTTTAACAATATATCCTTCTATTTATATATCTTTGCTCATGGATAGCGTTTGGGGAACACAGTAGTAAAGAGTTGAAAGTTATCTTTGCAGATGGAATTTTCTCAGATTTATTTACGAATAAAGAATTACTAAAATAGAAGTAAGTAGTTTTCAGAAATGCTGAATTAATTTTGTTGAAAATGTTGCTCCTATTATTCCAAAATAGGTGTATGGTATCAGATTATTTTCTTTTGATTAGGTACTTTTCCTTTTAATTGATTTGATTCATAAGCGGTTTTTTAAATAGAGATTTTACATCTTAACGTACTATTTAATAAATGCTTTAGAATCGTAAAATAATATTGATAATAGCTTATAAAGTTTTCTTTTTTATTCTTACTTTTTTTTAGTTTTTTAGCACTCAGGCTAAATTTACAGCATAATTCTAACTGAATTTTAAGATTGTTTTTGGGAGTTTTCAGTTCCACATTAATGTTCTCTTCCAATTTATACTTTTTCTCGATGATAAATTATGTTTTCAGAGGCCTCCAAGGGGAAGCCGGCCCCACTTTAAGGTTTTAAGGTCTCTAGCTTGTGCCCTACCCTATTTAAATCCTTGATTTATTTTTCCTCCACTTTTTATTGACAAATACACAAACACAAGGGATTCTTTTTTATCTGTAATACAAAATCATGTCTTACCGAATATAAGTAGTGTATTTAAAATAAACTGATAATATATATTTTGGATAGGTTGGATTGAAAGAAATGGATCTTTGAAAAAGGTTGAATCGAGAAAGTATTTCCCTTGGCGGAGAAAGTCAATGATGTTGAGGTATGATAAAAAATAATTTAAGACAGTAAGAGAGAAACATTGTTTATATAAAAAAAAACTGATACATCAATTTTGGAACTTGGTACACTTTGGTACAGATAATGGGAAAAAAAAGCTATTTCAATACATTGAAAGAGTCTTTTTCCATAATTTGGGATGTAGCATAAGAATTATTTATTCTCTAATTAAAAGAGCAGATTTAAGGGATTTCTTACTTTTTAAGTAAGTAGATAAAGGTAAATGAAATTTCATCAAAATTTTATATTCTACTTGTTAACAACTTTTATTTTTTGTTTACGCTTCAGACAAAGAATTAAAGTTTCTGAAATTCTCTAGTGAAAAAACAATTTTTAAATGTGTGTCGCCATCTATACTCTCGCTAAATTACTATTCCAAGAGACGTAGTGATTCAAGAGTTCAGCGTGTTGCCATCTATTTCCTCGATTAATAACTATTCCAAAGGCGTGATAGAGATGTCTCAATAAATTTGTAGTATTTTGTAAAAAAAAATATGTAACCACTTTAGTTTATAAAAAATAGGGAAGGGATTAATAGAAGAATTTTCGCCAGTGGAAAACACAATATTAATTGCCTAAGCTGTTGACTTTATAAGGTTAAAGAAGGTAATGGCTTAAGAATGAGCAAATGATAAATAAAAAAATAGGGAAAATCTTAAATGAAAGTCCAAAAACATGTTAGAAGCATTATATATATATTTTTTTATTTCATTTACAGGTTTCTGTATCGGAGCAGTGGAGACTTCAGCTTTTGATAGCTGATGTTGAATAACTTATGTTTAATTACTCACCTCTCTACTGCCTGTTTATACATTTACCCTTTAAAATGTATACATTATTCCTGTCAATTTCCAAAATTATCTCGAAAATCTTACATTAAATAATAAATTTTCAAAACAAAATCGTTTAGGTTTTTAACATTTAACTTAAACAACAAATGCAGTGCTTTAAAAAGTACTGCAGGTAATTAATTCTGCAAATTAAAATAACAGAGTTTGTCTTAAAAAAACATCACCATTTAAACGATAGGTGCCATTAGTTATATTTTAAATAACAGCCTTTTAGTAATTTCTGAATTTTACAGTCAAAAAAGTGTATAAATATGATACATTATTTGTCGTGTCTGACTCCAAGAAATATTAGTGATTTTGTTTGGGTGTGGGGGCGGGAGCCTGGGTACTATATCACTCTTTGTGACGAATTTTTTTTTTATAAATTGAATTCAGAACCTTTTCTGGGCTGTCTAATTTCATAAATACAATTTTAAAGAAATAAATTATCTAAAATATTATTTGGAGAAAAGCTCCGAAAAATCCTTTCTAAAACAGAGAAGAATACAGAGAAGAAGAAGAGAAGCTAGACATTTTAGTTTAACGGTTAAATATGAAAAATTATTTTATTTAACTTTTAAGGCATTGAAATACTTCTTACCGCCCACATTTTAAAGATTTGAACATTCTTAAATTCCTTTCAAAGAGATTCTATCAACATGTGGTTTAAATATATTTTATTGACCTTATAGATTGTTTGAAGCATTATTTTAAAGAGCTGAAGCTGCATGCATTTAAGGTGCAACAAAATGTTTTTAAAATACTATTACGTGTCTTAAGAATTTGCTATTCGTTAAAGCCAAATATAGGTCCCTAATTAATTCTTTTAAGCTACTGTGCTTTTCCTTTTTGTACTGTCCCTTGTCACGAAAACAGCTTTAAATTTCTGGATGGAATCTGCTACTGGAGTGGATCAATATGCTGTGGGAAGGAACTATCATAAAACAACTAAAAGATTAATGAGTCAGCGAACTTCACCTTACCCTTTTTGAAAACCAAAATACTTCATGTGAGCTTATTGCAGCCCCAATTAGGCTCCTTCCGAAGCATGACAAAACGCAAGAACGGCTCCTTCCAACAAAAACGCAAATGGCGGCCGTAAATATTCCACACAATTATATCTAACTGCAACCGTTCATGCATAAATTAGCTGCGCGGCCAGGTAAATGAATAAGAACCG
Organism: Tetragnatha montana; assembly: GCA_963680715.1. Taxonomy (NCBI): domain Eukaryota; kingdom Metazoa; phylum Arthropoda; class Arachnida; order Araneae; family Tetragnathidae; genus Tetragnatha; species Tetragnatha montana. The sequence goes on from OY796675.1 coordinate 31,389,012, forward strand.
AATTTCGCTCGGGAAATGTTCCCGATTACTGGATGGGAAAGAACGCGAAATAACAAGTAAAAGAACAAAGAAACGGGAGAGCGAAAAGAGCGAGTTGATGACTCCGTTTCCTTCCGGACAGTCCCTGCTGAAATTTTAATACTTCCATTTTACTTCGTGATTGCATCAGCAAAACAAGCCGCTCGTGCGAAAAACATCTGCCGTTGCCATTCCCGCCGCCATAAATATTGAAAGCGCCTTCATTAGTGGGTGAGTCTCGGAAAACTTCACTAATGATGGATTCACACTTCCACGACATTTGCATGGCCGCGGAGTTTTGTGATTCGTGGGAGAGGCCAACTCTCGCCGAAAGCGCCATTTAGCGAGCTTCCCTGCAGATCATTAGGGTTTTCGGAGAAAAGAAAAACCCCGTTAAAAGGTGCCTGAAGATGTTAGACGGTGATTGCGTGAAAACACCTGTAGCGATCTGTAAGATATCGATAGTGAAATGAGGATAATTGCATTGAGTCCTTGATGGAGTTATAAATCTGAAGATAAATGATAGGTTGAGATCATGTGATATAAAACGTTATTCTCTTTCTATAACTTCTCTGTGCCTCAGAGATCCTTTTAATTTACACGTGTAATATAAAAATATTACTTTTGAGTCATCTATTAATACAAATAACATAAAAGGTTTTTTATTTTTAAGGTTTTGTTTTGCAGTGTTATTAATTTTAAATATTTTTTTATATATTATATTTCAATCATTTTTAAACTGGAAATGTCATTCACCATCAAACTCAATAGTGTTATATTTGCAGTTAATAGCCGTTCTTCTTGTATAATTATTGCAGCCTTTTTCTGGGAAAGTGATTTTCTTTAACGATCTAATTTTTTTATATCCCGTTTCCATCTGTACTTCTAACTTTTAATGCTGTTTTACTAACTTTGCACATGCTTGAAATTCCAAAAAAAATATATATATTTCTAACTTTCACCATAGTAATTTCGAATTATAATTTTATCTTAATATATAAAATGAAGAAATCCGTCTGCTGTTTTGATAAAGCATATGATTGGCCGAAAAATCCGTTGTTCAATAAAAAAAAGAAACCTTGCGGAAGCGACTGAATATAAGGATAAAATAAAAAAAGAAACAAGCTGATATTATTGAGAGAAGAAGTGATTCATTTGGAAACACATTCTTGATAACGCTCTTCAGAATAAAAAAAAACCCATAAAAATGTCAATCTTTGAATTAATGAGCTAAGAGCAGGCACTGAGCTGTGCCTTTAAATCACTCTGGCTTTTTATACATTTACTGACTTTTGTTTAATTCTTCGATTATATTCATTTAACTATTTGCAGCGGGCCTCTTAGTGTTGCAGTCTAGGTACTCTACTAAATCTGTTGCACCTTAAGTTTAAATATTTTTTAACAAATATGACTTCCCAACTATTTCAAAGTGTATGAGATTCTGTCCAAGGAACTTAGTACGGGCGCAGCCCGTCAATAATGTCTGAGCAACGCTATAGGTATTTATATAAAGTTTTACTGCGCCCGGGCAACGCCGGGTCTAGCGCTGAAAGCGCTAGTTATCTCATAAAAACTCGTATGATATCAACAAAAAATTTCAAATAGGTACTACTTGACTTCATGAAAATCTCCTACAACCATTAAGTACAGACATTATTAGAAAGTAATAACCGAATCTCCCTAATCTTTAAAGAAAAATTCGACTGAACATACCACTCGTTCAGTACATTACCGTCCAATTTATTTTAAATGTCCATCCAATTAAAATTACTTTGCATCAGTTGCACACCGAATCCGTTTTAGTAAGAGCACTTATTCTCATTTTAATGAAATGCAATGCAAACCCATGAAAAAGAATCCCCAAACCCAATTAAAAGGAATCAAACAGTGGGGGAGTGTCAGAGCGGCCAGATACCTCGAGGCCTTATAATCTATCTATAAATCAACCTTTCGAATGTTTGAATAATTTATAAAGGAATTGAAGCTTGCGTGTGTGGAATAAACTTTCGAATCTTTCTCTTTTGTAAAGAAAAAGGGAGGGTGGTTTGTAGTCTGTTAAAAGGAGGGCAGGAGGGAAGATAAACATTGATTTGTTTGAAGATCGTTTAAAAGACGGCTAGCTCTATTAGTTTGAAGTAAATTCGTTTTGAAACATGATAGAAGAATGATTTTTATTTCAGATAGAGAAGGATTTGTTGAGTTGTTGAGACAGGTTTATAGTTTTTATAAATTTGGACGGTTATATTGAAAATTGAATGAAATAGATGGTTCAGGTAAATATTTAAAACTTTTGTTTCTTTATTTTTGTGTTTAAGGTCCATGTAGCTAAACTGTGATAAATGGCTAATGATTGAAAACAAGCTTTTATTTTGAGGAAATTGTTAAAATATATCCACTTTACAGTCGTGGGGAAGAAAAAATGTTACTGCGTAGCAATTGCGAGCGAACTGCTTGCGGTAGTATAAAAATTTTACTGTCTTTTTTAGTGTTTTAAAATACTTAAAAAATAACAAAATTGTAGTCATTAATGGGGAACGTCCATAGATAACATGGATTTTTATCTATGAGGCTTCCAATTTCTAAACAATATTCTGTATGAACACAAAAATAGAACCCTAGAAAAAGTTTTATCATCATACTAAAAGTTATAATTATTAGTAGAAATCCAAAAACTTAACGCCCTCAAAAAATTTATTGATTAACGCATACAATATTCCTAATTTTCCTGTTTAAATTTATTAATTAAATAACATTTAATTGCAATTACGTAAAGCATCAGGGTTTTAGAAATTGAAGGTCGTCATTATCCAAAATATCTCTTAATTAACTTCTTATTGTTGCTCGTTATCTTTTATTTTCTTCTAAACAAAGAAACCAGTTTTTGAAATTTCTAAGCTGTTTTCCCTTTGTGAAAGTTTTATCATACCTGTGGGTTTCAGTGAACTTATTTCCTTTACAAACACTTCCAATCAAATAATGCAGTTTAACAACCTCTTTTTAGAGTTAACGACACTATTATAGACTCACAAATAATGCGGAAATGGGTAGCCTGGCTCATTTTGTGAAATTGCCAGTTATGGCCATTCATCGACCTTTTCTAAACTATACGATGGAAAAGTGATTGCCAATATTCACTTTACAAATAGCCCCCAAAATCGGTTATTATGTAATTGCTTTTTATATCTTACTTCTGAAATTTTCTCCGACATTAACCAATTTCTATCTCAAAGAATATGTTCTTTGTTTAATGGAGTTTAAATGTAATAGGGATAAAAAACATTTCATCGATGAACCTATCGAACTATTCATTATTTTATCATCAGCTTTAATTCTTCGTTTTGAAAAATGGATGTTGATGTTGATGAACGATAGAACTTGCTAAATATTAAGCAATTAAATAAAATATAGCTTCTTTTCGTTATTAAATTACGTGTGACCGTGTGTTTGTCTTAAGTTTAGAAAAAATGTTCCTAGTAATAAATTTAATATTTTTTCTATCAAATTACTATAATCACGACGTAGATTTTTAAACTTTGGGGATCCTTCATTTAAATTCTCGGGATTTTTTGTTTCCCCTTGGTGTAAAATATATGCTTCCTATGTTCATCTTATGTTTTCTTTAAAATCTGTTTAATAAAGATTATTATTATTTTTTTGCTTAAAAGTTTTAAAATATGTAACACAAAACTATCTCAAATTTTGGTCCCGGTGGGCATTTATTTAATACAACCATTTTGTAATCTGGATAAATTGCTTTGCGTTCATTCCATTAGATTGACCAAATAATAGTGAAATTATGATTTTCTTAGGTAATTGAAATCCTTCCCATTGAAACCTGTTATACCAAAGTGCTCATTTATTAAAGTGTATTGAAATAAACCTTATCATTTCCTGGAGTTTTCAATTTACTTAATGGTAACTGAAAAACTGATAATAGTTACATGTTTGGCAATGAATTTGACTTCATCCCCTTACGTAAAAAAATAACCATAAACGAACGTACATAATTACAATTTTTTGTCATTAACTTCTATATCCTATCCTCTACGACGGTCGCCCAAAGGAACCAAAGGATATAGGATCTCTTTTATTCCGGCAGAAACACACATGTTTTGCATCATCTCCCGAAGCCGCGTGGCGGCCGCATGATAACGCCTCTGCCGCGAAACGGAGTTTATAGCGCGGAAGGAAGAAGTCCTTTGCGGAAAGAGCGCTCCGGCAAGAAAAACGCCGCCCCTCGTGAAATACGCGACGCCTGATTTACGCCTGAGCGTGTTTTGGGATGGAGTTGGGTTTCTCCTTCCTCGTGAGGCTGTGTGCTTGAAATAGAAGTGTTCCATCCATTAGGTGATTATTTGAGAGAGATGAAGGAAGGGTTGAGAGTATTTTTTGGAGTATTACGGTGTTCTGTCCGTTAAACGTGCGATTGAAGTCATTTTTCAAGAGTTGCGAATGTGAATGGCGTTGAAATTGGTTTCGCAGTTGCTATTATTCCGTATAAAACACTGTAAACCACTGAAAAGGTTGGTAAAAATTAACTGTATGATGAAATAAGTCAAAATGGAGAGAAAGAGGTAATAATTTCGTACTCATGAAAATTTTACTGTATTATACTTTATTTCATATTCACATTTGTTTCCGTAGAATCGTTTAGAGACCCGTTTACTTGAAAGTCAATTTTAAAGTAAAACGTTTCTAAAAATTGTATCTTAATTTCAAATTTCTGGTTGAATCGAGCTTTTTTCATCTAGTAGGATAAAATAGCAATCAGATTAAGTAAATTTCATGAGGTATGAGGAAGGGTGAGAGTATTAATTAATTTGGGACAAAATGACTGAAGTCGTGTTCCTTGTATTTTGGTCGTTTTAGAAGTTCTTCACTACAGCATACCAAGTTTTAAGAGTTAATAAATACTACCTCAAAAACTAGTTCCCAATAAGTGGTAAAAACAGAAAGGGAATTTCTTATCTTATAAGTTATGTAGATGTGTGTAGTACATTCCAGAAAAGTTTTTTAGAAACAAAGAGATTGGTGTGAGACATTACATAAAACTAATTAGTAAATAAAAGTTTTTGGTTTGAGATAGCAATACGAATGTGCATGTGCATGTGCAGTCTCATATGAAGAAATGTTTGGTTACTTTTAGTCAAGCAACAAACTGACAAATTTCAAATACTTGAAAATGACTAATAAGTCATTTCCTTGGCCACGCAAGCCTTCATAAGACAAAATCATTCTTAGATTTCCAATTCAATACGAATCGATTCTATAGGGCAATCACCCGGATGAGTGGTGCTGAAGAGTTGGCGAGAGATTTCGAATGAGTTCGTAATTTACCTCCACCCATCTTCTGAAAGAGTTCCATTCCTCTCTCTCCTTTCACTCATTGCGTGGAATCTTTATTAGACCCTCTATTGCAGAGAGAATGAGAAATATCTTCTCAAAGGGCTCATTTAGGGAATAGTAATTCTCGATTCTGGTTTGGATAATGCTCTGGACCAAGGAACCAATCATCTGGAGTCAGGGTTGAATAAGAAAGGTTTCTCAAACAAACGAGTACTAAAAGTTTTAAATCTTCCTATAGAGATGCGGATAGGTTGGAAGTAGTTAATTAAAGAGGAGAGTTGTTAAGAAAGTTGGGTCTACGTTTCTCATTAATTTACATTAAAATACTGCGCACCCTATTCCTAAAACTTATAAATTTTAAAAAGTAATATTATTCATATTTTTAAATATTATTTCCTGAATTACGAAGCTAAATTGAACTTTTGGTTGGTACTTTTAATGGTGTGGTTATTGTTTTATGGCGGTAAAGAATCAAGTATGATCAAATTGCCCCAGATACTTTAATGAACCACAACAAGAAAGAAAAAGTATTTTTATTAGTGGAGTAGAATTATTTTTCTAAAAGGGAACAAAAATGATAAAAGTGAACTTAGCTTTTCCCTCCATCACCTCTAAAGTGCAACCTAAAACTCCTAACATTTAAGAAAATCCTCTTTACAGTGTTTTAAAAAGAGAAAAATAGGAAAGGTTAAACACCTTCCTGGGTAAAAAATTCTCATAACGTTGAGGCTTAAAGGGATTTCTGGAACTGATTTGCAGTTATTTTAATAGAGGTAAATTATTAAAAATAATCATAGATTTTATTTTAAAACTAATCTATTATTTTTCTTTGGAGTTGAATTATGGTTGAGTTTAACCTCAAAATCTTGGCAGTCATTTTGTATTCTTGAAGACACAAAAATTTTAATTAATTAATTTACAATGAACTGTGCTTCATATCCCTCGAAAGAAATCAGATTTTGACTTTACGTCAAACACTGAAAAAATAAGAAAGACCGATACGACCAAACTACTGCATAATCAGAATAAGGCATTCTTCCCCTTCCCTGTTCTCATCATGCGTAACACGTCTCAGTATTCCACTCACAGATCAATCAAAACTCGGCATCCACCCCAATCACATTCCGACTGCGAAACAGACCCGTCTACCAGACAGCCAGGATGAGGGATCGCGCAAACAAGGAGCGGGCAAATTTGTCAAACTAATTCCCGATCATTCTCCGGACGATTAGAATTCCGGGAGTGAAACATCAAACGCGAGTGATGGAGTGGGAGCCCGATGATCGGTTTCGGAGGGCCCACGTGAAATATGATTCGATCCGGACATCATTAGTCTTCGGTCCGCTTTGCGATTAGAGCGGAGGGTGTCTGTCGTCCGGTTGAGGTATTGGGATTGTGCAGTAATGGATGCTGTACTCGGCGGTTTGCTCCGTGTTTGGGGGAAGAATGTGGAGATGGTTTCTTTGTTGGGGAAGATTTATCGTGCTGTTGGGAGAGTGTTGTATTTTCCCCAAATTTTGAGGATGATAGAAAAACATTTCCGATACAACTCAGGTGATCAAAAATGGATCTGAGAGGAAAGTGAGATTGAGTTTCTACCTTACACGACAGCAACGTTTCTTGAACCCAGTACGTCACAAATGCGGAAGGAGAAATCGGTAAACGCAAAGCCTGTTGGGTTGCTAGGAGGAGTTTCGGTACTCAAATCGTGATTGAAAGCACTATATATACATATGGGTTTAACAAAATAATCATATTTTTAAATTGACGTTCTTCATTTCATTTAAAATTCAGACACCTCGATGGGAACTACTTTGTTTGTAAGTGACGTCATCGAGTCAACTTAAGTTTCTGTAGGGGAAGGGAGGGTAAGAGTATGCACAAAAATGATTTTGGGCTATAAAGTCGAGAATTTAAAAGCTAGAGCCACAAAAATTTACTGAACGTAAGTTTATTGACTCACAAATCAACCTTCAAAAAAAAGAAAGTCTTGGTTTTATCGGAAGTTTGTTAAAAATCAAAAAGAAAATGAAAAATTGAATGCGTACTTTTACCCGACGTGTCGGCTAAAAGTACGCAGGACGTGAGGCCAAGAGTACGCACCATGAAAGCTTGTCAAAAATCACAAAAAAATGAACAACTACCTTTGTAATTGGAAGATCCTTTCCTTATCTCACCCCTCTTAAAGTTTAATCCACATTGGAATCCACCTTTTTGAAAATCCATGAAAAATCACACTTTTAATTTTCCAGGATTTTAAAAGAGCTAGTTTTCAGCTTCTGAGGGTTTTTAAGCTTTGAAAGTTTAATTTAAGCATTTATTCATCAATTGTAGCACATAACTCTCATGTAGTAAAGAGTAAAATGAATTATATGATTATCGCTACAAAAATTCCAACTATCTTGTCTGTGCGTACTTTTAGACGCCAATGTATTAATTCTTTAAAAGTCCTTGAATCAACCTTAAAATTCACTGCAGTTAAAATCTAACGATGCCAAGTTGTTCAGAAGGAAGTATACCTCACATTAGTATTCACTTTGAAAGCAATGTTTAGTTCTTTATTTACAAAAAAATTAAGATTCCTTCGCAGAAAAATTAAATGCTAACTCAAAGAAACCATATTTTACCTGATAAATAAAATACAGAATGTATGAAAATAATAATGACAGTCTGAGAGGATAGCTTATGATGCATGTGTCCATGTGATCTTACTTACTCCTCCTTATACTGTTGCCAACAGGGAAAAAAACCGCTGCGTACTTTTACCCGACTGCGCACTCTTACCCTCCTTTCCCCTATAGTATAAGCCCCCTCGCTAGAGATAAACATATTCCCTAGTTAAAGTAATGGATGTAACTTGATTTTATCCCTTCCTTACGATGAATTAAGAGTATTAGTTTTCTAGTGGTATAGGATTTCGATGTCTTTAACAATGTCGTTGCCTTTACAGTATAAGTTTGAGTTTTGAAAAAATACAAAATCCATTATTTCAGCCTATTTATGACTAAAAAAGGGAATTTTCTCTTTAATGATGTTCTTTAAATTAGTTTTTTCCTCTTAACAATAACTCTTTAATTAAAATGTTATATGTGAATAATGTATATAAATGTATGTTAAAATGTATATAAAATGTTATTATTATAAGATACGCGTTTCTATCGAAATGTGTTAAGCTTAATACATTTGGGTAATAAAAACAAAAAGTGTTTTTGATTTTATACTAATTTTTATTCCCTGATCTGTTGAATAAAAGTTTTTCATTACAGTAAAATGTACCGTCAAAAAGACTTGCATTCAAACTATACAAATTAAAATACTGTGTGTTTCAGAAATATTGTTCAATAATTAACATGTGCGTATGCCAGAAACACGATAACAAGCGAGAATCATTCAGGAACATGCAGACTCTCTACACCCCTAGGAAGCCAGGGATAAGGGATTACGGTCACATACCTTTTAAACATCGAAAATGGAACAAAAAGACATAGGTATTCAAATTGCTAATCTTTTTTAGTTATTGTTAATTTGAACAGGATTTTTTGGAATATAATTAATCAGACATTCTTTTATTGAAAATATGCTCAATAAAGAAAATTGAATTATTATTATTTAAGGAAATATGCTATGGAAGTTAGTAATTTTCCCGCCCATTTTTCACTGTGTGCAGCTTTTTGAAAAAAAAAATTAGTATTTTCACACAATTAAATGTTTTCTGAACAAAGATACATAATTGATCTTTAACTTAAGGATGCATGAAAAACCTGTGTTACGTTTTGAGCCTAAAAATAATTAAATTTTCTTTACTGAGCATTTTTTTCAATAAAAGAATGTCTGATTAATTATAACACGAAAAATCCTGTTCAAACTAGCAATTCCTAAAAAATATTAGCACTTTAAAGACGCACGTCTTTTTGTTAAAAAGGTATGTTTAAAAGGTACATTTAAAAGGTATGTGCCTTGTGACCCCTTACGATTCTAGGAAGGTCACAGATTATAATTTTTTTTCACATAGACGAATTTGAAACACATTTTAGATAAACCTTTTGTTAAAAATAAGTTTAAAAGAAGGAGCCTAAAGTTGGGGCCTGCAGTTTTGATGCAAGCCTCGAAATGACGACGCAGAGATAGGATAAGTTTGCGGAAATGTTTTGTGTATAGACTGAACATGGTATGGGCAATATCTCCACCAAACTTTCGAAAATCTAATTTGAAACTTTATATAGCCTACTTAATGATTTAAGTGAATATTTAAAGAAATACCCAAATTCCATGCCTGATTACTGATAAATTAAAACAATAACTGTTTATAATGTTGTAACTTAAAATGTATGCGTACTGATAAGTGGGTCGTTTAACCTTTAAAATTCAATTCAATGAAATACACGTACAACATATAAGTATTATTTATCATCACTAAATTTATATTTATTTACGTATGAAGTTCTCGTGTATGTTAAAATCTAAAATATTATTTTGAAAGTATGTGAAACTTTTGAAAGTAATGTTGATTTAGTGCCGACTGCTGCATTTAAAAGGCTATGAATTCGTTCTAAAGTGAATAGAGGAATTATTTAGTGGGAACACAAGGATATTTTGATGGAATGTAATGAACTTGAATCGCCACTCTCTAGTTGCCTTCTAAATTTACCCGGAGAAACAATTACATTAAATGAGCTTCATTAACTTTATGTACAGATTTTAATATCTTTACTCAGAAATTTAGGGGTACTATTAAAGCTTAGAACTTTATGTAAAGTGCATTAACTTCGTTTGTTTAAATGCTCTAAAGTTCTCATTGCAATTTCACTCATAAAATCTAAAATCTACGTATTATTATACATATTATTTCAAAACAGAGTAAAACAAACCAGTGTCGACCCTTATTTAAACCAGTTTCAGTAAGATTTAAATGGATAATAAGAAACCAATAAAAAAGAGAAATTGGTGATGCTCAAAATGTTTATCATGGAATTTTAATCTACTTAACTATATGCTTATCTACTAACTTATTGATTAAATCACTGTTTGTTTTCGTTTCCTTCCAATTAGTACTTTCTTTTCACCAATTTCCAAATTATAATCCTCTAAATTCAAAAGTTATTAATTTTTTTAATAAAAATAATTTTGTTACTCATGAGAGGTTTGGAATTTGAAATTATCATTGGACATGTTTGAAGGTGTCATACTTGACGCTTTGGATATTAAACTTAATTTCTCTTTTAGGTTTATCAAAAATTTTTTTTTTCACTTTTTAAATATTAGTGAATACACGTACTTTAATCTCAACATAATTATAACATAAGTAAACTTGTTTAAATTTTTTTTTTAACCTACAAGTGATTTTAACTGCCCCATTCAAAACAAGAAAACTGAAGTAAATATTATCCAGACGCATCAAAGATTCCAAAACGTTGAAGAGTAGATTTTAGTTTCATTTTTAAGTACCTATAAGCACCAGATCATAACTGTATAATTACGTCTGAAAAGTGAGGTGTGCCAAATAGGGCTTGGTCCCGATGTGCCCCACTCTCCCGTAATAATAAAAAAATCAGACATAAAAACATTGTTTATTTTACAGCAACAGGAACATAGCAGGATTTCAATAAAATTTCTTTTATCGAGTAAACTCAACACATATTGACTGACATAATATAATAATAAATTACTTATAAAACAATCAATAAAAAAATTAAGATCACAACACTTTGATAAAAATGTTTGAAACAAGTAAAAACAATCACTTAAAACTTTGACCCCAAAAGTTTTGACTAGACATTTTTTTTCCTCTTTTTTGGTTTAAATAATTAAGAGGAATTTGCTTTTTAATTACTTTTTATTTTAAAAATTCTGGAGAAAATGGTAAAACGTAAAACGCCAAATTTAAACATAATCATATATTAATTAATACAGATATAATTTAAACATCGAGGTACAGTAAAACCATGTAAAATTATCGTCGCTCTAAAAACAAAAACATAGAGGTAAAAATGAAAAAAAAAATCGTTGACAATGCATGAATTGCACGTATGAACCTTGATAAATAATTAAAAAGATATTGTTGAGATATCTCTGATTCAAAATTCGTGTAGTGCTTGAATAGTTGTTTGAAAACGTACTTGAGAGAAGTCTTCATTCTTATATTAAATATAGTGTCTTAAATATGAGTAAGAGATCCAATGAATAGCTTTAATTTAATATCCCATCAATAGACAAGAGCTATTAGATTGTGTCAGCAGCACAATCAATTTATCCCGAAAGAAGAATTTGATAAGGGAATGTTTATACTGGTATTTACTCCTCAGCGTTTCAATTTACTTTCGGAACATGCTTTGAAAGAGATAAGGGAGTATGAAAGACAGCTTCAGACAGCTTTCACACAAGGTGCTTATTTTCCATTTAAATTTCAAAGGGCATTCTTGGATTTATGTTTACTTTAAGTTGGTTAGTGAGTTCAGGCTACATCACCGCGGTTCATCGTGATAAATTTTATGAATAAATTCATTGAAAACTGGATTTTAGGTTTTAAAATTTCGCTGAGTATCTCTTGAAGGATATGGAGATTTGCACGACAACATGACAAATCAGTGTTGACCTATCCTATTCATAGCTACACATTTTATAGCCTTGTATATCTCAACGAATTCTTTTCACTTAGGACAATATTTGGTTTTTACATATAACACCACTGAAATCAATGCAGGACAAATATTATGATTATTATCTAATAATTTTAAATTTATAGCTTTATTATTCATTTGGGATGGTATAATCATACTGGTTTACTGAAATAAGAAACAAAATGATAAGAGAGGAAGATAAGTTGGTAGAATTCCTTAAAAAAATATGAAAAGCTTATTTATTTCTGAAGTAATAAACATTTTAAAAAAAAGTATTATCACAGGGACATCCAGGTTTACCTCTAAAAGAAAACAACAAAATTGCAAAATTGTTAGTATATTTTTAAAGAGAGAAAATAAGACAACGGGTTAGAATGAGAAAATGTGTTTACATTGAGCTACTGCTTGCAACAAATCTTTGTCGTAGCATTTGATGAAAATAAGAAATATTTTTATTTTTTAGCTATTAACTTCTTAATTCAACTAATCATTTATTTTTTACATTATTAAAAACGCATTTTAACATGAAAAACTTGTATAACACAGTATACGTAAAGGACAAACAAAGGAACAGTTCTTATGTTTGGCATGAAAAAATGTCAGAGTGAATATTTTTTACAAATGAAAACTTCTCAAGAATAGTTTTAATGAACCAAACGAAAAAGATATTAACTCTCTACCAGCACCGTTCATTATTATTTACATATAAGGTAATATTGGATGACAACAGAATGTTATACACAGATGGTCCATTGCTCTAATACTGCTTTTCAACTGATGTAGAAAAATCTTTATAAAAGGTGGAAGACTTGCAGGATGAGAATATTCTAATAGAAATCTATAAGCACTTGATAAGCACAGAAGTTAGAGGGTCACATTTTATATACATTGCTGTAATATGAGTTATGAAAACACCACTTTCTTTAAAATACCTTTTCTGCATTCATTTCAAAGGGATACCAGAAATAGGCCTTGCATCTTATCTCCTTCGCTTTGTATGAAACTAAAAAATTCTTAGAAATGTTTTTGAAGTTCTAAACGTTAATGTTAGTTTTCTATGTTGTAGATCGTAGCGTTTCATGGTAACATAAACATTATGGTTTTTAAAGAAAAGTTCTCAGAAATTCTTATTGAAGTTCGAAACATTAAAAATAGTTATCTTTGTCGCAGATCGTAGCTCTTTTCATGTTTACATAAACTTAATTTTGGTTATGATAGTTTGCAAAAAATATTCAATGTTCACGTGTAATTTAATTACTAAATTCAGTAATGATAGGGAATTGCAGAAAAACGAAAGTAAAAAAATTCGATCCTTTAGTATCAATATCACCATGAGTACAAGACTTGAATAGTGCCAATTAGTGAATATAAAGAAAGGCTCAATGGATTATCCTCATTAGTATACTAGTATATTAGGATGGGTACGCAAGACCTATTTTCGGTACCTACCTTGCATATCGGAAAAGCTTAGGTACACAAAGTATGAGAAAGCTTTTAATCTAGATATTCATTAAAATACTGTTTTTTTTTCTTTAGTTTTTAAAACATCGAGTATTTGAATGTTGTATGATAAAATGAAGAAGTGAGTAATTAGTTTTAAATCATCGTAAACCTCCATGATGTTTTTTTTCTCTTTTTAAAAATGTTTTCATTTTGTAACATTAAGTTTGTAAGCTTTATTTTAAAGAACATACGATACATTAAATTATCATTAAACATGATTAATTTTTCTTCGAAAGTATTAATAATGTGTTTTTACTTTTATCCAGTTTCGTCATCATGTTGGATTGATTTTTAAAGCATTGAATTAAATTCATTCAAGTATTACAGTGTTTTATAATGGATTTGTAAGATAAGTCTGTTTTTGAAGCTCTTGGGTACTAAGTTAGTTTACTTTTAGTTATACAGCTAAATGGCAAGTCATTTGTTTCTGACAATTTAATATAAATAGGTTGAGAGACGGAGATATTTATTTTAAGACCAAAACCAATATATAAAGTAAATAAAGGCTTTATCAGATTCTCTAGGAGTTCTACTAAAAACAAAACTCAATATTTTTATAGACCGTTAAAGAAAATATATTCGAAGCTTACGTCAACATTTCCAGTTCCATGAAGGATTTAGATCCCAAAATATTTATTCCGCTTCTAAATTCTAAAGATAGCTTAATTTATTGAGTTAGAATGATTTCTTCTCGGATTGCCAAGTTAATTCTTCCTTGACATCATAAGATCCTTCATCTGCGCAGTAGTAGACAGCTTATTAGGGAGCGATATTGTATTCTACATGCTCCAGAACGAAAAGGAGAGAGATTTAATCTTTTTTAGTTTGACAAGCTTCGGAAGGGAAAGAAAAATATTCGGTGGCCGATATATTTTGCTTCCGTTTTTTCCTTCGGCTTCTTTCCGATTTTTCCGTCTGGGAACCTTTCTTCTTTCCTTTTTCCTTCTTTCTGAATGTCATTTCTCGGCGATCGAAGATTTTCAATAAAGCTAAGTGCGCCGAAAGGACGCGAGACACATACCCCATCAAGTGTCAGTGGGAAAAAAAACTTTATAGTCGGATTTAAAGTGTTCTAAAAAAGTTTAAATATCAGCTTTTCTTGTCCTAGACTTAAGGAAATTTCTGACAACAACGATATAAATATATTTTGTTAGTTTCTCGTTTATAATATTGTGGCCATAATTTGTGAAGGCTTGGTTTAAAAATTACTATTTGTACTTTTCAGTATTTAGACAATTTTTCATTACTTTTTTTACAATATTTTTACTACATTAGTATTTATAAATCGAAACCTTTAGTATTGAGAAGTTAAATGCGGTAAAGCCAGAATTTAATGTTTTGAAGATAAATGGTGCATTAATATCTGTTTATTTGTGAATGCATTTTTCAAAACATGGAGTATGAGTAATATAATCATTTTAGCTTTTGTTGGAAAACATTTACAAAATTTGAAAACCTTTTAAAAAGGCTTTTTTATAAAAAAAAATTTAAGAACCCCTTTGGGAAGCAATAATAAATATTTTCAAATAGTATTAAAAGCTTTCTCTAAGAAAATCCCAATAAATATCAACAAAGTTCCTAATTAGCTTAAAACATACCCTGTCGTACCTATTCTCTTCCACTTCAAACACACGATAAAACATTTCTTTAAAAAAAAGCATCCCGACCAACATCATTATCAAGAAATATTACGAAGCGTCCTCAAAAAAAAACCAAACAGCTCAGCAACAATATGATCCCAAAGGTTAGAAAAGATAAAGAGCGCCATTCACTGCTCCGTCTTACTGGTCTCCTGAGGCCTCTCTATCACATTGGCCGCCTCGGCTGCGCTCACGGGAGTGGGCGGTTTCTGACTGTCCTGGTGTTTTTTCAGTTCGTCCCCGAAAGCCAGCAGTCCCAGTTGCGCGTGCGATGCCTCCCCGAGCGCACGGGACCTCAAGCACGCCCGGTACTGGTCCACGGACAGCCCCGGGTCGCACAGCTTCTCGTGCCAGCTGTGGAATATGCCGGGGTCGGTGGCCCGCACCACCATCAGCTCGCTGCGGACGTACTTGCGGTAGAGCATGACGTCCTCCCCTCCCCAGCCCACAATGTCCTCGTCGAAGCCCTTCAGGTTCATGAAGTCGCTCCGGTACTGGCACGTCATGCCGTAGCCGAAGTCCCGCCAGAAGCCCGTGTCCCTAGAGATGGTCAGCTGGTCCGACTCGGGAGGGGTCTCCTTCCCTTGCAGGGAGTACACCAGGGAGGGGTTGTAGAGGCTGAAGACGATGGGGTAATAGACCTTCCTGCCGGGGGCGGCGTTGAGGCGGCACCGCTCCAGGAAGCGGTTGGTGAAGACGATGTCCACGTCGCACAGGAAGAGCAGGACGTCGCCTTTGGTCCAGTGCTGCACCCCCGCCTGCAGCCCCTTCCCTCTGGAGAAGGTCTCGTTGAGTGTGAGCAGCTTCACGTTGCGGAACTTGCTCTCCCGCGAGGCCTTGGTGAGGATGACCCGCACCTCGTGCAGTCCCTCGTCGCCGAAGTAGACGACGGTGAGGAAGACCTTCCGGTCGTGCCGGATGGCCACCTTGGAGAAGCGTTCCATGAACGTCCGGAAGGCGTCGATCCGCCCGGACAGCGGCAGGACGACGTTGATGAGCTCTTTGGCGGTGCGCACCTTCTCGCCGCTCACCGCCTGCACCGGCCCGAACGGCCGCGCCAGCACCACCCTGTGGTAGGCCCTGCTGGCGTTCTTCTCCTTGAAATACAGCTCGTAGTGCGCGCCCGTGGTGGGCTCCGTCCGGAAGATGCCCTCCGCGAAGTCGTCCACCGTGTAGCGCGGCTGCCCCTTCTCCTTGCGCCGGTTGATGAGCTCCAGGGCCCTCACGAACACCTCCAGGAGGTCCTTCCGGCGGTGGCCGATGGGCTTCTCGACCACCCGCCGCCCCAGCCCCGGGCTGGCCGGGTACACGCGGCCGAACGTGAAGTGCGAGAAGGGCATCACCTCGTACTCGTTGTTGAGCGGAACTCCGTGGCGGAGCTCGGAGGAGGACACCTGTTTGCGGAGGAAGTCCGAGCACGAGGTCTTCTCGCTACCCCCGGAGGGGACGTCGAGGATGGGCACCGAGACGGGGTCCACGAACGGCTTTTGAAGGTCCGAAACCTAGAAGAGAGTATAAAAAGTATTAGGATACAAAAATTGTTCCGATATGGCCAGTTACAAAGACATTTCTTTGGTATAAGTATAATAATAAAAGAAAGCCCTGAAAGGCTTCCCAAAAAAAAGTACAGTTTAATTAATACGTAGAATGGAAGATTAAATGTGTTAAAGCCCATACATTGATTGGGTGGGATATGTAATTAAATTAGAGAAGGAAGCATTAAGAAAATTGGATGGTAGAGACTGTGGGCAAATTTCCAAGAAACAAGCCGCAGTTTAGGTACTAGAACTTCCAAGAAAAGGATAAAAACTAAAAGCAAACATATATTCTTAAAGAAAATGATAAAAAAGAGTTTTAATGGGAATCAATCCATTATTTACTCCCATGTATTCCAAATAAATTGTCTTTAACGTAACAAAAGTCATTTGAAAACATTAATTCCAATAACCCTAAAAATTCTACATTCCGTTTTTCTCAATTCTTAGTAACAAAATAAAAGAAAATAATAGTTTCACCATGAATTACTTCCAAAAATAGAAAGATTTTATAAGCTTGGTTGATGAGCTGGAATTATCTTCTGACGAGAGAGAATATGTTGTGTGTACTCAAAATCACTTTGACTTAAAATTTATCTATTTTCTTCGCTAGCAGATAACGTGCGTAGCTTTAACCATTTAATAAAAAGAACTATAAAATTGAAAATAAGCTATCCTGAACTTTGTTTTATACTTAGGAGGAGCGTTAACAAAAAAAAAAAATATGCATATAAGTTTAAAGTTTTTTTAAACTGTAAACAATTTAAAATTGTTTGCTTTTAAAAAATAAATAGTAATATATCCTAGATTTCAGTATGGACAATGATCAAAATAATTTCAAAAGATGTTTTCCTAAGGACTTTTTCTATTTTTTAACGAAAATCCTATTACTTCTTTCGTTAACCGCACTCAACTCCTCCTTCCTTTTTTGATTAAAAATAAGGAAACTGACCTCAAGTCTCTTTTTAAACAGAACACAAAACCAAGAGTTATGCTGTTACATTTCCACCCACATTTCCCATGCATTGTTACATTTGCCATAGCCATCTAGAACAAGCGGGCGAGGGCACTTCGCTTCGATGAGTCATCCTCTCCGTCATCAAGGTGGCGAACCTCCAATGAGCGCTCGTCTCTCATGTGTTCCACCGCTCCTCAACCAATCGCTCGACGGAGGTAGACGGAGAGAATGACTCATCGAGGCTAAGTGTCTTGATCTGCTCGTTCTAGATGGCTATGCACAGCCAGTACCTTCTTTTTGAGCGCGGCGATCTCGTCCTTGAGCGCTTTGATCTGCGTCCTGTGCTCCTCCTCCCTGCGGTGCAGCAGATCCAGGTAGTAGGCGTCGGGGGGCGAGGGCTGCAGGAGCAGGGGCTCTTCGCCGAGCTCTTCGCTGAGCCGCAGTCCGCAGCGCCCCGCCAACAGGAGCAGCCCCAGCGAAGCGGCCGCCGCCAGCAGCAGCGCCCGAGTCACCAGGCGCATGCTACCCACCGCCAACTGCAAGGAGAGAAAGCAACGGTTAGAACACTTTTATGGTCGAAATTGTGCGATAATGAATGAGAAACACTAGTTAGGTGGGGATATAGGGGATATATATTAACGATACAGGGTGTTTCGAAAAGTCCGCCCGAACTCTGCACATACATAGTAATAATAATCTGGAATACATACAAAAATGCCCCGTGTACCTCTATGACCTATCCATAGTTTTTGAGAAAATTGCGACGAAAAAAGTTATGACGTCACATCAGATTTCTGTGGAAAACGTGTACATGGTTATTTGGATAAGTTTGAAAACGAAGATGTTAATAACATCCAGGCATGTATGCGCGTATCGTGAAATGAAATAATTAAGGTTTGGGTGGACTTGTTGAATCACCCTGTATAATTTGATGCACGATAACCCCATGAACTTGAACATTTTGCTTAATATTAATTTATGAACCTTTTTATGAAGTCCAGAGTAAGTCATGATTACCAGATAATCATGCATTTTGAGTTAAGATGATGGATCAATTCAAAATGACTCGGGTGTTACTTCCTTTCTTAACACTTATTGTAAAAGTCTGAAACCTTTATCGAGTTAAGCTATACCGTTCTAATTAAGAATAGACCATTACCAGTGAAATTTCAGATGAAAATTATTTCTTATGTAGTTTGAGATTTCCTTCTGAATACGTTTTGTATAAAAAAGTTTAGTTTTAATATTTAGTTTAATTACGTTATTATTTTAATAATTATAAAAACAAATTGGTTTGCATCAATTGAAGGATATTTTTTTCATTTGCTACTAAACCACAGCAAAGTAGGATTGATTAAAACTTTTCTGTTGAAGAATCGTGTCTTGAAAAGGTAAGTATCTGGAGATTCTCTAGTTTTAAGTTTATTAGACACCAATTTTAAAGGTACAAAACAATTGAGAGAAGGACCTTCAGACAATCCAACTCAAATATGCAACAAAACAATAATTCTAAGATCACCTCGGTTTTCAACGACATTTAAAAAACCCACAAAGGCTACTAAACTCTTATCTTAACTACCATCCACTCCGACCATTTAAAGAAACAGCACCACCCATAGAATCCCCCAGAGACATCAAAACAACAATCAAATCACCCAAACCCCCACCATAAAAGCAAACAAGACGTCAGTTCCCATTCAATAAGAAGCCCCCGTCGTTACAGTCCGCAGGTAACGACTGCCTTCTCCTTGACCATCCGCTGCTCCTTTTTTAATCACCCTTCCTGCAGAGGAAAGGAGAGCGCTGCCGCATCTCCAGACAAAAGCGGCCGACCATAAAAGCCGCTGTCCGCTGTTCCATTACCATAAAAAGCCCGGGGCCGCTTCTTCATTAAAAACTTAGTATCTGCAGTTGCTCGCGGGGGTCCACGTCAGGTGTGCGAGAGATGTATAATTAAGGGGAAGTGACGGCGGGGCTTCGGGATGTGTTGGAGAGTCAGTTGGTTGGTTTTCTTTTTGGATGTGAGCTGTAGGGGGTCGTCTGGTGCTGGTGTGGAGGTTGAAAGGCAGGAAAAGTAAAGGAAAATGGGTATGGAAAATATTAAGGGGATTTATTGAGGGCATTGAGTGTAAGTGAAATTGAATCACCTGTTCATATTTTTTTTGTAATTATCTACCAAATAAATAGTTGTAAGAGTTGTTTGAAAGTAGAAGTTTAGATAAGGAAGAATAATTAGGTGAGAGGTAAAAAATAATAAGGGGATGACTTTTTATTCAGAGAAGTATTGAAAACTTAATCAATAATGAAAAGATAACCAAAGTATATCCAAATATGATTGTTTTGTTGTTGTTTTTTTCTTATATATGTGTATGTTTGTTCCAATTAATAAATGTGCATGTTGTGTACGTAATAAATAAATAAAGAATTTGAATTTGAATTTAAATAACAATTACCTAGATGAAATATTTATAAAAAAATCCCTTAACTGGAAACATTACATCTTATGCTAGGTAACAGTTAATAAACTCATGAAATTTTGAAGTGAAGAGCACAAACTAAGAAAAACTCTGGCGATGTTAGCATGATAAGCTTTTAAAAAGTTGTATATTTTTATCAACTTAACTCGTAACTTTCAGAAAATAGTACCCCGACAATGTAAGATCCAAAGCTCCAACTCCTCCACTCCATGTACTCAATTCTCACAACTCATCTAAACTCTTTATCCTATTATCTGTTCACTAGCCTTTAAAAGACAGAAAAAACACACGAAATCCATTGTAACCTGAAATGACTACAGTCCAAAACATACTTTTGAAGAACCATTACTTTTGAGTTCAGTTTTCCATCCAGAACAGCTTACATAGGAAACGGCAGCAGCAGATCCTTTGAACCCGGTAATCAAACATTGAGACGACAAACATGTCCCAAGAGTAACGATTCATTACGACCATCTAACTCGCACGACACACAAAAGAGGGCGGCCACCCCCAAAAATTAATTATCCACGAACAGACTCGAATTTCACCATTTTTTAAAAAACTCCCCCCTCCAAAAAAGAGACACTCCCACCCGCTTTGGAAGAATATCCATCAAAAGTTTCCGTTTAGAGAGATGATTAATCACCAGGGAAAAAACCGGTCTCTGCCACGAATCGGACGCGGACGCCCCTTTGTTGCGCCCCGGCTTCCTGAGCCGGGGCGTCCGGTCCCGATAACGCAACCGACCGCAGTAGTAGCAGTTGCAATTACGCCAAAGAAGAGCTTTTAATAGACGGTCTGGTGCGGCCGTCCCTCTCTCTTGTCGCACAGATTGCACTTCCTTCCCGTGTATGTGTGCTGCGGTGGCTCGGAGAGTTGGTTTTCAATTATTATTATTATTATTATGGGTGTTAGGTTTGTGGATTGGGGTAGGGAGACGTTGGGAGGGGATATGATGGAAAGATTATTATTCTTGCTAACTTGCATAAAGGTTAAAAGTCAAACAGTGGAAGTATCTCCAAAAAATGTATTAGAGCTTAATCAATTAAATATCATTAGTTATGTTTTCTAAAGAGAGATAGGCGTATTAGCCCTTAATACAGCTCCAATCCGTCTTATAGGAAAACGACTAGAAATGTTTTCTTTTATAACAAAATCTGTGACCTGAATGATAATTTTTCGTTTCTTCAGATTTTCTGCGTGTGTGTGCTGAGCCCCCAGAGAGATTTATGAGGTGTTGGCAGAGCTGGGATTAGTGTTAAGATAAATCATGCTGTTACTTCATATTGATTGATTATAACATGTATATGGTAATTTTAGTTCCAAATAAATTAAAGGTATGACGTTTTTCAATCAAATAACGCCAAGATACTATTGTCAAGATTTAACTATTTTATTTCCATCACATTCAACACTTTGTAAGTTTTTTTATGTTACGAATCCACCATTTTCCCTGTAGTGTTCTTTCCGGTTATGTCTATATGTGGTTTTAAGTTTGAAATAGTTTGATCCCTGAAATAGTAAGAACTGAATAGTTAGAAATCCCTGAGTACGTTTCATCAATACCAAACATAATTTCAAGACCTTAAAGTCCCTTTTAAAACCAATAATCCCAATCAAAATATAATTTTTACAGTAACATTTTCAAATCAGACTTTTTAGTGAAGAATGGCTTTACATTTTAACCACACATATTTTTAAGGTTTAAGTCTGAGAAGTCATTGCAAGAAGAATTCACGCTATTTGAAAACCTTGACGGTTGATGTAGACTTCCCCACGATCACATTTCAAACTGGTTGCTAAATAAACAGACTTAAATAACCAGAGAAAAAATAAACGAAGGATCGTATTCAAATATTGCGTTTCTCAGACCGCGTTTTCGCCTGTTTATCTTCAGAGGTTTGCCACCCACGACTCTATAAAAATAAATCTTTACTAACTTCCTGTTTTATCTCTCTTTAGGATATGAAAGTAACAGTTTTTTGGAAAGTTATGGATGATGAATACCTACAGTGTAGTCGAGAATGTATAATGAAGTCAGATATAATTAAGAGCAGTAATTTTTATAGACATAGTATTATTAGTATTTTATATTATTTTTTAAAAGTAAGTGTATTTGACAATTTCTAGCTAAAATAACTTTAAAAAATTCTTTATATTTGGAATGAAATTCGGAATTTCTAAAACAATCTTGGGGATACGTATTTTGGTAAAATATCCTCTAATAAAAAACCGAATTTCATTTTATTAACATAAAATGAAATTAAAAAATACTATTAAATTACTTATTTTTAATAACTTGTTTTAAATCAATTAATTTTTGTCTCAAGAATTTTCAAAATTTTGAATTATTTTCATTGTTTGAATATAAGAAAGCACTAAACCTAGAGGTTTTAGAATAAAAAAATACCATATAAATTACAGGCAAATAAAAAAAAAATCTTTCAAACTCTTCGTCCGGAATTAATATTTTACATTATGTATTCATCCATAGAAGATGGTTAATTTGAATAAAATATTTTCCCATTTAATATCTAAATTTCTAAATACAGGCAAAATTGTAGCATTTTTACATGAGTTAAAAATATTACTTATAATAGAGTTTCTGCTGCATAAAAAAAGTATTTCATAATTAATTAAGGGATTGAAGAACTGTAAATATCTTTGAGTGTTTCAGAATGAATGAAACACCACCATCTATCACCACTTAGTTCCCCAAATGATGGTACCAGTAATAAAAAAACGACATAAAAGAAAGCAGTTTATTGCTATAAATCTACCATATTTCTCCTGATAATCAAAAAATATTTTTTCACTGCAGTCGAACAAAACCCAGAATCTCAATTGATGGATATTGCTTCAATTTTCGGAAGGCAACACGTGTTTCTAACTGCGAGTGGTCACACGTTGGCTCAAAATACAATAGATCGCATCCTGTTCCGACGAAGACACTTGACAAAGATAGAGAGCCGGGATTAACAGTACACTTCCGAAATTGATTGGTCGGACAAGTGGATTAAGGGAGACAGGGTGGTTTTAGGAAGGGAAAGACCTAATTTAGTGCCTTTGTAGCTAGTTTGGACGTTTCATTTAGAATGGATTCAATACAAAGTGGAGCCAGATGACATGTTCGTAAAATTTGACTGAGAACATAAATGATAAAACTTTGGCAATGATTGTATGAATGGTTTTGTACAATAATTTAGGCCTTATTTGTTTTAATTAATTATTTTCTGACAATTTGCAATATCTAAACTAAACTTTATATCCACTTACCTCCGCATGAGTATTTGTTCTGAACTATCAAAGAAAGTTTTCTTAATAAATTATATAATACATTATAATAACATTTTCTAACATATGGACTCCTAAGCTCCTTAAACTTTTTAAAATTTTCACCATAAATATGTAAACTTTCTAGAATTAAAAATATGGTTTTAATTTGTGCATGTATAATTTTTAAAATGTTCTATATATTAAACCTTATGAAGTATTAAGTATTTAGTAATTTTAAAAATTCTAAGTGGTGTTTAAAATATCAATTTAAACTTATTATTTACATTACATAATTATATTCTAATGCTCAAAACATAAAGCTTAAGGGGGGAGTTTTCCGGAAAGTTAAGATTAATGGTGAGAATTACCATTTCCATTCCAAATAGTATTTAGTCATTGTGCACACAAAGCCTTTTTCAAATTGCTTAAGCCCTTATTTGAGATAGATTTGTTGGGCTAAAGTAATGACTAGAGAACTTTGATTAACGAGTTAAGTAATTCACGTAATTCCTTCATCATTAGTTTCCCCTAAATTTTCAAAAGTTAAGTGGGTTCATGACATTTTCTAAAGGAAATAGAATTTACACCATAAATACACATCATAAAACAAAGTTCTTCAATTGAAATATAATATCGTCTCGAGAAGATGGGAATAGTTCAATCCGTGTGTTTCATTATAACATATTTCGCGAGTTTTAAGTATTTTGAAATATCACTGTAAATTTAAAATTTTGTTTTTAAAGTTTTGACTTTTAGTGTTTCAGGTTTAATTCAGGTTTCAGGAAAATTTTATTTTCATTTGTAAATTTCAAAACTTGATACTTCCAGTCCTGAAATCAAACTATATTTTTTGTGAGCTTTAATAGCAGTTGTTACATCTAAGTTTTAAAATAGAGTAGTAAAATATGTACCATAAATTTGTCTATATTTTTACGCATGTTACCTCCAATATCGTACTGTCCTTTTTAAAACAACCCACTTTTTAATATTTTCTCCATAATAAAAAAGATAATTAAATCGAACAAAGTACTGTTGTAACGGCTCATCCTCCCTAACATATTAGTGCTAGCATTTTATATTTCAATTTTCCATTACAAAATGGCAGTCAATCAAGTAAGAATTTGGAAAAAAAAAACACCAGCTCCTAAAAAAACATGATTGAAAATTTTCAAAAATTAAGTAAAAAATTATGGTTAAAAGTTTTTTTTATAGAAAAGGGAATAGTTACACAATAAAAACATAAAATTAAAGACAATTATATTGTTTGGAATGTAGTAGTCCAGGGCGAGTAAAACTTTAATTACATATTTTTTCATGCATGCCCAATAGGGGGGAGTTAAAAAAACGTTTTTCAAAATTCAAAGAGATACCCATGGCAAAAGTTGGCATAATGAGAAGAAAAACCACGCAAGAATTTTAAAAATCGTTTAATATCTTTAGTTCGCGCATCGAGCTTGAAGTTTTCAAATAATTCTTAAAAATTAGTATTTCTTCAGAATTTTTTTAATCGTTAATTTGGGTACAAGAATTAGTACTATATGACTTGAAATATTTTATGTGTGGTTAAAATAAGTCACAATTTTTTTTAGTTTTTGTTTGAATATTTTCTCATAAATTTTTAAAGTTATTGTTTGCATATTTTTTTTCAAGCACACTACCACCAACATTAAAATGTAAAATGAACTAATTTTAATTACCATTATTAATTGAATGAATTTAATTGTAAAATGAACGCTTTTAAATGCTTGACCATGAGGATTCATGTCTCATCAAAATGTATTTTTGCTGTGAGAACAAAGGTGCTCATTCATATAACTCCCCTACAAAGAAATTTGAAGAAAATTTAGATATCAATACACGATTTTCAGTAGCTCCATTTATCCCTAGCTCTCTCATATTATCCGATACAAAAGCCATCTTTAAGTGCCTATTGTTCTACTAATCGGGGATCCAATATCCCCACATTTAAAACCGGCGATCACTCAAAGGATTGGTGTTTCGTGCAGCGCACTGAGCTATTAATCTTTAAGAAAGCAGCGGCAGCGCCCAATCAGCTACAGCCGCCCCAAAATCGCCATCAATACAGACGGATTTGTGCTTTTGTGTGCCACCGCCCAGTTCTGATTAACTGGGGAGAGCGCTTGAGAATATCTGCCACGCGCACAGATTCTCAAACTTTCTCAAAACTCATTAGAGACGGCTGACTTATGCCTACGACGGAACTTGTTAATTAAAATTTTAATTAAAACCTTCCGGATAGCGCTTGTTGTGTGGAGAACAGCTGACTCCGAAGCCACCGAAAGATCAACAAGATACTGCGGCCCAGACCCCCCAATCGGAGGATTTTTTTTATATCTTTGAGTTCAAAAATTTTTGAAGTTTCGTTGTTTTAGAGTTGACTGGTATTGTTTGCTTCCGTTGGCAGCAGGTTATTGATGTTGGTAGATAAAGGTTGGTGGGAGTGATTTTGAAGGTGAGAAGATGGCAGGAGAGTATAAAAGCACATGCAAGTTATGTTGTTTTTTAATAGAAACTGTTTGAAGGAGGGGATTGGAAGTTCGGGAAATATTTTGATAGTATCTGAGTTGTTTAGATTAAATGGAGATTTAAAAAACTTATTAGTTCAGGAATTTTTAAGTTTCATGAAAATTCCAAGATTGGACAGTTTGAGTTGTTAGTACAGTAAATACACGCTGTTGAAGTGTTGTTAAACAAATTCTGTTAATTGTGAGCAGAATTTTCTTCGCAACAAAAAGTATGAAAAGCCGTCATTTAACTTGAAGATAGAGTTTTATCTGAAATGTAATTTTAAACCGATATCAATGGTGTAAAATAAACATTAAACATTTATATAAGAACCTATTATTTTTTGACAATAATTTCAAACATATTTTAGACTGTTCAAAAACTCTGGTATTCTTTTAATTTAAAAGTTTTAAATAGAATTGTTCTGCTTGAGTAGTTTTAAATTTTGCTTATCCAGTATAGTCGGATGTAAAAAAGGGAGAGTATTTATTAAAAAAAGAAATTTATTAGTTTATCAAATATTTTTGCAAATAAGAATGAACTTAGTTTTTCTATCCCTTTTCACAGACAGTCTTTTCCACATTCAGTTCAGATACTGATTTGATATCTCAGAGTCTTCACCCGAAAAAACATTTTCAATTCCGAGTCATATTTCAAAACGTGAGATAAAATCACTATTCCACTCGTATAGCTACAGCTTAAATCCAATAAAGAAACAGACTAGCGAGCACAAATTTACACGTAACCGGAGAACAAGTTATGCCTCGCAAGATAAAACACGATCCCATTCCAAAATAGAACACCCAATATTAAAGGCGGGAAAATATACGGCCAATATGATCACGTTCGAAATCACTTTAACCAGGTGGAGTTTTTCGCGGATTTTTACAAGGGCGGGATCAGGAGTTCAGGCCCTGGATAAACAGCCTTCGTTTATCTATCCCGAAACCTTTAAATTTCGGAGTGTCACGTTTCTCACAGCAGATTAAGCGCTCTGAAAAGAACGGATCCCCCCTCCCATTGGCTAGCTGTGATCGGGAAGCTCAAATAGGAAGAGCAGCTGGCGAGGAAAAATGATCAGCAGCAAAAATCCTCCTTCCCTCTTCCATCCACTGTCTAATTTGATTTAAATTAAACAATCTATCCTACGTTCGGGTTACAGAAAGAAAGTAAAAGTCTAGATTCTGCTGATGGAATTAGAATTCGACCCGAGGAGTGTTGGAGGGAATTTTAAGGTTGCTTGAAGCTTTTTTTGTGTGTTTGTCTTCTGGTTGGAGAGGACTTTGTTAGCTTTTCATTATCGTCCCCACCGACTTGGAAGATGCGGGACTGCTCTGGAGTTTTCCCGACGCCATCTGCTGGCAGGATCGCTGTGGTAATTGAATGTAAAAAGTAAACGTTGATCATATATCGGAATAAGAGCCACTATGGAAGTGGGAAACGGCTTTTTATTCGGGATTAAAACTTTCCATTGAGTTTAATCGGGGAGAAATGTTTGATTATGTAACCAATTGGCTGGGATTAAAAGTGAAGCATCAAGTGAGACTTTGATGATGTTATAACCTCTTTTTAACAGGAAAAATAGAGATTAGAGAAAACTCGATTGAAATTACGTAGTATTAAGTAAATTTTATACGTATATGATCATTTATTTAGTTATAGTATTCCTAAGAAAAGTTTTAGGTCTTCATGAATTATTTTTTTAAGATTCTCTTAATTTCTGAAAACATTACCCAATCTTTAGATGTGTTCACAAGTTTTCATGTTTCATGGTTGTTAACCGATTTGAAATAATTTTTTTCCTTTAAATATTTCCCATCAATTTTTTTATTCTTAACTTTAAACCATGTTCCAAATCATTTAATTGCATATGATTGATTTAAGATAACACATACTTTTTTGCAACTTAGCTATTTTGTACTTTTGATGAATCAAGCTAAATATAAATAACTGCTCCCTAAAGTTTAATAAAACAAATTTTTAAAGAAACAGAAATAATTTCAATTATTTCTAAAGAAATTATTGCAAAGAAAATACAATTTTTAAGAATTATAACGATGGGAGAAAAGTACTATCCTTTCTTTCAAAGATAAAACACTTTTCAAAACTTTTTCCCATTACATTTAAAAGTGACTCGAACTCCCCATTATTATTTTCTCGTTATAAGCTTTATAGGTAGTGAGGGTAGTGAGCACATCTAATCAGATTTCTAAAGCTGAGCAGAAATTAATTACTGGTTTCCTTATGCAATGTACATTAAGAATATGAATGTAAGGTGTTTCTGACAATCCTAATTGTGTGTCTACACGATTTAACCCTGCAAGTGACATCTGTGCACGTTATGTTCTACTTGGTGGGGAAACTGTGAATACCTTATTAACTGTAATACAGATTATTATGTTTGAATGAATGTAGTTGTAACTTCTAGAGATGATAAATTTTTGTGATTAGAACATTCACCCATTTATGGCTTAAACTAAGAGACAGGATTTCATTGATATACATTTTAATGAAAACTTATTTTTCATTTCAAAATACCCCATTATTTTTTTAATATTTGACATTTGAAACTATTACTACGTTGGAATTTAATTTTGTCATATCATATTGATAATTTTAATTTAACAGTTTTTCATAGTAAGAGTAAAAATAATCTTTTTGAAGTTTGAACTCTTATTAAGACTACTTTTGCAGTGATAGTATGCGTATAGAAAATTGAGTTATCAAAGGAATATGAAATTTCTGTTTAATTATGAAAATCTAAATATTTTGACATTACTAGTTATTTAAATATAGTGTTATTGTAAAGGGGAATCTTAGTACAGTTTAAAAAATTGCATGCAAAACGGGAGGAATCCGGGTTTCTGGAATAAAGTTTAAAACATAAATTTTAATTATTCTGATATTGGGTAGCTTCGAAAATCAAATACATACATTCACAAATAATTTTCATCATTTTAAGAAAAGTTATCTTGGTTATTTAAAAGTATTTAGGAAAAGAATTATGATACTAATTGCATAATACGGGTCCATTTTGGCTTTAAAATGCTGAATGTAAGACAGGACATTCCATTTGAGTGTTATTCATTACGGCGTACATGGATTTAGAATTCAATTAATTTATAAAATGTTTTTATCGTTTGTATAGTTTCCTTAAATCCAAGCTAAAAGAAGTTTCTAAATTGAATTAAACCACTCTTTTCATAATAATTTAATTTCACTTTTAAAAATATTATTAAAGAAATGAGAAATTATTATCAATCAAATAAATGACAGTCGTTCTAATTCGGTGTTTTCCTTTTCAGGAAA
Source organism: Tetragnatha montana (assembly GCA_963680715.1). Lineage (NCBI taxonomy): Eukaryota > Metazoa > Arthropoda > Arachnida > Araneae > Tetragnathidae > Tetragnatha > Tetragnatha montana. The sequence continues at coordinate 31,418,217 of OY796675.1, forward strand.
TTAAATTCGAAGATTTCTCATAGTTACGGTTACAGAAAAGTTTAATTTGAAGGGTCAACAAAAGGTTTATTAAATTTTCAGCTTATATTTTCTTTTTTTTCCCGAAGCCTCTACCAATTGCATTCTTGTCCAGTCCAATCTACTCACACAAAACAAAATCAAGCGCATCAAAAGGAAATTTCAAAAGAACGAGCCTTCATTAACTTAATTACACCTCTCATAAATTCAATTACATTCCATATGAAGCCGATTCTGTTTCTATGACCCCATTTTCGCAACTAGTGTGACCACTTTTCCTCTTAAGGGGAAGCGAGAGAGAAAAAATACCGGGCAATTGTTAAAAAGCCGCAACCATTTGGAACCGAATTCTCGGCTTTTTGGAGTCATTAGTTAAGGCATTATCGATTTTTCTTTCAAATTAGCCCCTCGAGTCCAGTCTGCAGCGACGGTTCCGCTTTTTATCCCGGATGGTGAACTGTCGAGACAGTTTGTCAAGGGCGCGATGGATAATAAGAATAGGAAAACAATGGGCGAGAATTTGTAGTATGGGACTATCTTAGAGCTTTTTACAAAGGAGTGTAGTTTTTCTTGTTACTTTAGTTTTGTGAATAAAGGGTGTGCACAAAAAACGATGAATGATTTTTACCTTTCAATTTTTCTTCTCCTTCACATTTGCCTTGAAATATCTATTTATTTCCGAAGAAGTTAACCAGTCATAGTAAAATGTTGAGATATTGTAAAAGTTATAGTGAAAATATATCAGACATTGTTGGACATTTTTATATTGATGAAAAAATTCTTCGACATATTGTTTTAGATTCTTTACCCAGTTACTCCAGCGCACTTAAAGCCAAACAGCATTACTAATAATATATTAGTAAAACAGGGTATATGTACAATGTAACATCATATATAATATTTTCCCGTTTAATATCGCCATGGTGTTCTGGACACCAAATATTCAAACATCGTCAAAAGTTTATGGTTTTCATTTTTATAACTATATATCTTGATCCCTTAGTTTGCATTCTAACATTTGCGTCCAAAACATCAAGGTGATATTAACAGAACAGATATAGGAATTGAACCATAGAAATAATTTTAAATCAAATGCCTTAAGGAACCACTATTTGACCTCAACCTTCTAATCAACCCTCTTAAAGACCTGAATCTATCACCACTACAGAATTCTCACCAATTTCCCAGGCAAACAAACCCCCACCATCGAACTCTCAAAACAACCCCCCACACATCTCAACACCAACTCAATCCTTATCATCCAAGACAGAGCACAATTCCGTCTTTTCTCCAAAGGATTTCACCCAATAGAGAGGCGAAAGGGTATCCAATTCGGCCCTAATTTCAGGAAGGGGGTAATCAGAATGGGGGCGAATTCTGGCCGTTCGTGACTTCCCGGCCGCTCTTGACCCTCTCGCAATCACGGGCAGGGATTCGAATCCGCCGCGAGAGTGCTTCCTTCCTTCCAGCTGAAATCGAATCGGGGTGTCCCGTTTCTGGCTGAATTTTCTTCCGTGAGGAGTGAGCGCGGTGCAGTAATTTTCCTTGGGAGACCAGATCCCTCGCTTATATCCTTCTCGTTGAGGATGTTAATTGCTGAGGAAGGAAGTTGAGAAAATTAAGTCAGTTTGAGACGTTGATTGAATTTGGCATATGGATAAATCTTGGGAATAAATGTTTATAAAACTTGATGATGAAGATTGGAGAAAAGTTGGAGAATCTGTATTATATTAGACTGTATATTATATATGTATATGTATTATATTATAGACTTCGACAGAATTCGATAATGAATACTCTTTTTTTCCATTGGTTGATGAAAGGAAACTCAACATTCAAATTTGTAATGCGATTCTTCATAAATTCATTTTGGTACTTATGTACTAGCCCGTCGACCGTTCAGCGGCACAGTTAATGGGTTTTCGTAACGTTTCCGGATACAGTCGACGGACTAATACGTAAGTGCCTTAATTTTAATTATTTTTTATTCTCATTTATCTCTACTCCTTCGTGTTCACATCTATCATTCAAATGTTAAATGCAAAAAGGTTTTCAAGAAAAAGGTTCAAGGAAAGAAAAACAAACATTCAGCTTTAATAACTTAATCTATCTAGTCTAAAAACCCCACAAATGCGTTCTTAAAATGTTTTCCCCAATTCCATTATTTCTATATAAAAAAAAGAAAGCGGTGTATTGGGGTTTACAAGTATTTGAAATAAATTATAACATTACCCTTTCCCACACTAACGTGCGAAGAATTTTCATAAATTTTATTTGATTACATACACTGCAACTGTTATGAATTTAGTTTTTATTTGCCTCATAGAAATACTATGGATGGTTAGCAGCCATCAAACTCAGTATAGAGGGCGGTAGTGAAAATGAGTCTTTAAGCACTTCCGGGTTACACTTTGGCATCTTTTCAGAGCGCCAGCAACCGCCAATGTGTGCCAGTGTTTATTATTTACATATGTAAAAACTTATTTCTTGGATATATACTGAGATATTTACAGGATATTTTACATCGGTCAGCATATATTTCAAGTTAAAAATCAAGATATCAACTAAATAACCAAAAAAACTTGTGAAACGAACCTACAGAAACAAAACGTAAATACCGCCAAATCGAGCGATAATCGTAAAATCTAGCAACCTATTCTTATTAAAGTTAATTTAATAATACTTTTTGTGATTTAGTTGATGGATAGAAAGCTGAACGAAATTACTTAGCTCATCATTATCCTATGGATGGTACTATTCGTGAAACATTTAAAACTGTGCTTTATTTAAAAATCATTTGAGAAAATGAGCCTGTTTACACCTATTCTACATAACATAACATAAGCGGAAGGATACACCGGAAAAGGCACTAGAGTTAAAAATGTCGGACTGTTTGTTGTTGTTTACATTGGTTAACCGTCCATATGCCTTAACTACAAGGCTAAAACAAAGATTAATCTTTACCAACTCAGGCTTCACAAAATAAAAATCCTCTTTTTTTAAAAAAATGAAGAAGTCCATGTGTCTGACACACGGGCTAATGAAGGAGCCAATTTATCAGGGAAAACTAACTAGACAAAGAAACTAATTACCCAAAACACAAAGAAAAGAAGAGGACTCGAATTGAAACAAAACGAAATTTCTAGAACGCCACGTACAAACCGTGATTGAAACAAACGAAGAACGAATTAACATCCAAGAATAAATTAACTCTGAGAAGAAAACGCAACAAGAAGTATCACTTCTTCACAGCCGTTCGTCAAAAAACCGAAACAAAAGCAACACGGCAATCAAGGCGGGTCAAGGTTTAACAATGGAAATTGCATGTTAAGTGGCCGGCCTGATGAAAAGCGAAAATCTGGCCGACCGACCGGCCGGACCAGGAAGGAGACCTTGTCATGTGACGGTGGGGCCACTCTGTGACGACACTGTCTCGTCACATGTGCGACCGTCGCTTCCTTCCGGTGTCGAGGTGGTCGTCGCTTCCACGTGAAATTGGAGATAACCAGTGCGGGAGGGATTTATGGAATTGAACAAAGAAGGGATTTATGGATGGTTATGAATTGTAATATTATGCATGAGCGTAACCAGGTACCTTTCCTTCAAGAGAAAGAACAATTGAAATACTAGATGGGGGTATTTGCTGAGCATTCACTTTAAATATATTTTCAATTTTCCGGTATTTGAAAAATAATAACCCCAGTTTATTTCTATTAAATGAAGAAGAAGAAATCCCTTAGATCAAACTCAGGAGGATTGTATTGAGATAACTTTTATAAGAAATGAAATATTCAAAACGTACTATTTGTCAAATTTATAAATATATATTCAATTATTCATCTTTGAAAATAGCATAAATTTTCTTTATCGGTTTTCAAACAAGGAAAAAAATTACCTATTCAGTAACATTGTTTTATCAGAAATGGGGTGGTCCAAGTACTAGATTTTGGTTACGTTGACCCCTCGCCGCATCTCTATTTTGTCAGTGAAGATAAGCAAATAGTTACCTTCTCTCTTATTAATTACGTAAGAAACTGCCCAACCCCACAGAGTTTCTTTTTTTAGTTCAACGATATCAGTAATAATCTAATTTTAAAAATGCTAAATTCCATTTTAGTGAAAATTAAAACTTTGCTTGAAACAAAACATGTAAGTATCATTTGAATTACTGACTCATTAATTTTTAAATTAAACTTTTTGAAAATTAAGTTATTCTAGAAGTAACTGGAGATTTTTGAAATCACAGTATTTTAAATGTCTTAAGTAAAGCCTCACCAATATCCTCCTACCCCTTATCCACAAAAATAAGTAAATAACATCCTTCCCTTTAGGTGCTTACGTAATACTATTTGAAACATGATTTGAAAGGCCCAAATTTTTTATTATTCGTATTATCTAGTTTTCATGTTACATTTACTCCAGGTGGAAAATACAACGAACGTTTGATTTAAATGAAACAGTGATTATTTAAACTACGGAAAACGAACGAACTGTTTCAATATCTTTTTAGTAATAGGTACATGACAAGTAGCTTAAATGAAGAATTTTTGTTAGTACAATACTGTTCTTCGATTTCTTTTCTTCAAATCGTTCAAAGTATATGAAAAATTCTTAGTTTGATCAAAACTAATGAACTTATCAGTAATTAATATAGAATCATCAAATATTTTTTTTCCTTCCTATGCCATGTCTTTAATATAATTAAAAGTAAAAATGGCGTGTATGAAGTGAGTGCGCATTATCACTTAAAATTAGAATGAAAAAGAATGAATAAATTCCAAGATGTATTTCAAGAAGGTTATTCTCATAAGGAAGCAAAATTAAAAGTTAAACTAATTTTCTAATGGTAATGAATGCATAATTAAATAGAATGAACTTTAGAAATATTTTCTTTCCACAGTTTGGAAAGTCTTTAATTAACATTTTACATGCATCCTTAATTTATAGCAAAACAAAGTATACTTTCAATGCAAATGCCATTCAATGCTCAACAAAAGAACGAATAATTAAACCATGTTACTATCATCATTGTCTTGGCTGTCATCAAAACCGAAAAGCTTATAACCCACTACGAACATCTGACGTTTGTTCCTCGAAGTTCCCCCAACAGCTAATCTATAAATCTAAACTTTTCTTTCCCAAGTGTCTGCGAAACCGTGTTAGCTCGAACGAGTACAATCCAAATTGCCCCCCTTTCCTTTTCACTTCGGGGTGGAATTGTGAAAAGGCTCGAAAGATGGGTCTTTTGGATAAATGACATTTCCCTTGGAACATGTCGGGACAATTGGAACCCTGTCATCTGTTGGGACCGGGGTGGCCTTTTCGCGAAAGGGCCAATTTTAGAGTTAAAAAGAACAGTTTGGGTTTTCTTTTGAAAAGATCTCTTTTGGGGAGAAATGGAGGTTTTTAAGGTTCACACAATAGTTCAGAAAACAATTGCGGATAAAATTTAAAAAAAAAATTCATCTCGTTTTTAATGAACTTGTTGCAGATTTATTTGTTATTTTAAAATAAAAGCACCGAAGAACATAAATCGATTTTAAAAACTTATATTTAAAATCCATAAATCCATTAAAGATTTCCTATGAATACCAAAGAGAGCAATTAGAATATAACTTTTATTAACAATTATTCTACAACTTTTATTTTTAATGTAATAAGTAAATGAAGATTTAATGGAATAGCAAGACAAATCTTTTGCTTGCTTTATCAACAGCAGGCGACGTTATTTATGTTTGTTCTTTTTTCCTGATATCCATAGAAAGATAAATGTGTTTACAACAAAGAATGCATATTGTATTTCCCTGCCAAATATGCTCTTTGACAAGGAAGGCTGTTTTCGTCTTCTCTTCCATTCCCTTTCATATTATAATCTATAGTTTGAATACATTTTCCGCAATATTAAGTTTCATAAAGTTTTGAAAGACTACATAAAATTTGAACACTAATAAGAGGTGGAATTTTAAATTAAAATATGTAGGTAAATCACCTGCCCATCACAGTTAAAAAAGGGAATACAGAATATTGTAGAAATAAATAAGAACGGCGACGAAAGTACCACTACTGCCATTTAAAAAAGAATTCAAATTTAAAAGGGAAATAACACCTAGTTCAACTCGGAAAAGCTAGTCCTGTTTATTCCTAAAAAATAATATTCTTGGAAAGACAGGTTTTTGTGAAGACTTGTTATCTTGCTGTGTAGCCGTGTGTTTGAATTGACATGGCCTCGGATATAACGCCGTGTCATTTTTGATGGGTCACTTTTGAAATACAAGCATAGAAAAGAATTTTTTAAAGTTTGACGCTTGGTCTCCATTGTTCCACGAGAAACTGCTTTTGAGAATATTTGATTAAAAACGTATGTTATGTTACATAGGTTCCTTACCAAGGGAAATTCACTTTTGAATGAGTGTTTTAGAAATTTAAAATGTTTTTTAAAAATTATTTTAAACGAGTATTATTTTAAAATCATAAGAATGAGTAAATTATTTAAAAAAAAAGGTTAAGTGTGAAGATGTGCTTTAATATTTGAATAAATATTTTCAGCTGCTGTACATGAAAATTTGGATGTTTTCCCTTGTCTACTAAAAACATTTCGGGGAATTAATAAAATACCACAAATACTTTCGAAACCACAAAAAAAACCTGCCATTTTTTTCAGTGCTCTTGATTTTACTCGAAATAGTGGCGGAAAGTTTCGTTAACAATTTGATGGTGACCTTTTATCCTTCTTAGCTAAACACCCGAGATTCATCGGCACTGATCTATAACTCTCTATTGTTCAAAGCACCGAAATTTTTATGTATAGGAATTTTTTTATTGTGCTACCGGACACCTTCAAGGACTACCGGTTGGGGACCACTAGTCTGACTGACTGGTCTAAACTAATTGAATCATTTTAATAGAAAAGTTTTAAATCACAACCTCGTACCTATAGTAAGTTTTTTTATTGTACACTAAAACCTCAACCCAGTTTCCATACACAAATAGAACTTCTACCTACATACGAATCTAACAAAGTCAACCAAAGAAACAATTCAAAAATCCGTCAAATCTATTCAAATAATATGAACACATTCATTGAATCCCCGAGCCTGCCACTCGAACCCATTCATTGTGCAAATATGCATCTCCAAATGATCAATTCCGAAAACCACTATTCGAATTTATTATAGGTTTAGGTATGCCTAGATATTTGATCAGAGAACAAGGCAGCTCCACGAAATCCATACAACGGCAAAATGTTATTCAGACCCTTTGTTTAAAAATCTTTCCACTCGAGGCACTGGGGCTCTTTCCGCATCTTATTGTGTTTCAAGACAGCAGCATTTAAATGTGGGTTGGAAAGGTCTATTCAAATTTGCCGCCGAGAAGCCCTTGAAGGTTTGTGAAGTATTGGATCCGGAGGAAATCAAAATGGAGATGACGCGATTAATAACTGGTCGGTCATGAGTGTCAGGAAATGGTTCGGAAATCGGATTGATGTGCTTCGAATGGGATTATAGATGTCAATCCGTTTTGATGTGTGGGTATTCCGATAAATTTTATTCTAAGCTTATCAAAGAGATTCTTGTGGGATGTTATAATTATATTGATGAAAATGAGCGAGTTCCTTTGATTTTAACCATTGAGATATTCAAATCATAGCCGAACTGAATGTGAGAAAAATAAGTGAAGATAGAGGGAGTTGAACAAACAAAATGTATCAAAACAGGGCAAGACACACTTTTTTAGGAGAATGGTGATGTTTCAAACAAATTTTGAAGATTTTAATTAACTGGCAAATTTAACTGGAGTGAATATTCTTTTAATCCGTTATCTTAAATTTTCTAAAATTACATTCTTTCATGAACAATTCTAAGATAAAAATTGGTTAATTATATTTTAATAAATTTAAAAAATATTATTTTTAAGCTCTGACTGATACCCTATAGAATCCACTCACATAAGACTTATATAATTGGAAATAAAGTGACACGACAAACCTTTTCTTTTCTTGTTATTTAAAACAGTGTAGCAAGCCTCTCATAAAGGTTCAGTAATCCTTTTTGCGCAATAGGATACATAATTTAATATTTTTGCACACTTTTCCTCAAAATATTTTGAGGAAAACTATTTGAGAAAATTTGAGGAAACTTCATTAATACCAACCAATTTTGAATCATCACAACTCACTCTTAACCGGAAAATGGAATATCTAAAGAAAATTAATATACACGTCACAAATTTTTAATGCATCAGTTCAGGGATTGACCTGAAGAAAATAGTTTTTTAATTCCCCAAAAGAACCGATCATGCAGCTATTAATTTTTCAAAGGCGCAAAAAGGATTACTGAACCTTTATGAGAGGCTTGCTACACTGTTTTAAATAACAAGAAAAGAAAAGGTTTGTCGTGTCACTTTATTTCCAATTATATAAGTCTTATGTGAGTGGATTCTATAGGGTATCAGTCAGAGCTTAAAAATAATATTTTTTAAATTTATTAAAAAATTTATGCGAGATGATAAGCTAAATTATCCCAAAATTTTGTTAGAAAACATTTCTATTAATTTCATAATGGATACAGTTTTTAATGATTGCAACTGCTAATCATTGGAATAATCTGTAGTTAACACTGAGTAGAGGTATAATACCTTAACTTAGTCAACATTTATGTTTGTATTGCTTTAAATCCATCAATTTTGCGATTTTTGCCAAACAATAACCCTTTTAGTATTACTCGGTCAAAATGAAAACACCGCTATTCCTTAAACTTCATAGGCTAAATTTATATACGACTCCATTTAACTTTCCCAAACAAAGCAACCATAATTAAACACCATAAACCACCTTTCATCCCCGCAATACCTCCCCTAAACCAAAGTTTTTTCCTCGTAAACCCCTCCCTCATTCAAAGAATTCAATTACGCCCCCTGACCCCTCAAAAATGCTATCGTCTGCCGCGTTGTCTGCCGGAGAATGATTAATTAATCGGCCTCCAATTAAATCCCGCCCCGTCAACCCTTCTAATTAGTTGGAAAAGTCGGTGGGGGCGGAAAAATGGCCAGGGTTGAATGCGGAATGAGGGGCCTTTTCGGAGAGGGATTAGTGCTTTCGGGGGCGAAAGAGCGCTAATCCTTAGGATTGGGAAGTTTCGGGGGATTTTTAAAGGTTGCATCGATTTTGAGAAGGGCCTTATAACTATCTGATCTTGAGGGATAACTATATTAAGCTTTTGTGAAGCATCTTAACGAGTTTTGAAGCTTCGTGCTATAAATTAGATCAATATCGTTCAATATATTTTTGCTAAAGACGTTGAAACTAGTGAGAGTACTTTTAGGTGTTTAGTTTTTACTTATAAACGAATATTTTAAGAGACTACTACAAACATTCCACACGAAAATAAACGCATTTAAAAACACTATTTTGTCCCCAAATAAGCAACACTTAGGTTGAGCACTCTATAACTTTATTGTTCTGTGATAGTGTTTTGAATATGTTTAAAAAAATGTTGGAAATATGTTCTAAAAATAGTGTTGCAAAATATGTTTAAAATCTGAAAGTGTTCTTAAATATTGTTCGCAATCTGAACACATTTTCTGTCCCTAGCAATACTTTCACAACACTATCTTTTTCTCACTCAACACAATAGAACCGCTTTTGAGTAGAAGTGTTATTTATTTGAGTGTTGTAAAAGTGTTTCTCGCATTTGTAGTTTGTAGTGTGTAGAAGTTAACGAAGAACTGCGTTTAAGTACGTAGGCCCTCTTTGGAGCTTACGTAATATCTGAACGCCCCTTGAGAAAAACCTTACTATCCCAAATCATTGGGCTATAGGTATACCATAAGTTAAAGTATGGATGGGGAAATTTTTTATGGAAAGGAAAAAATTATTATTTTTATAATTTTAAGTATTATTAGGAATCGACAAGTCCGCCCAAAATGTGCACAGAAAGACTATCTGGAGTACTTACATAAAATATGCTTATAGAACTATACCACCAAGACCCATACTTTTCGAAAAACCTTCGACAGGAAATGGTAAGACGTCACATGCTAAAAAAGGTTTAAGGAAAACGGGGAGATGGTTATTTGGATATGTTTTCGCACTAAAATTTAAAAATATTAATTTCGCATGAATGCGCGCACCGTGGAATGAAATAATAAATTTTTAAATCGCATATGACGTTCATTTTTTGCAAAAGAAAAGTCGTCGTAGAGGTTTAGTTCTTTGGGCATTTTTATGTACTCCCAGCAAGGAATCTTTCTGTGCAGAGTTTGGCCGGATTTGTTGAAACATCATGTATTTCAAGTGTACTACTCTAATAACACACCTTTAATTGGATATTGACGAAATTGTGATCAGAATCTTCCAAAATACTTGAAAATATATTTTCTCAAAAGTATTTGATAGCTTAATTAATATTTACTCGTAGAAGTATCCTTTTCAACCACTTCTAGCTTCATGGAACTTTTTCAGTAGAATGGGAACTGTTAAATTTAAACAACGCAAACTAGTAAGCGCAATTTTTTATAACAACTGAAATTTTATACAATATAAAGGAATATTGTTTTACAATAGTTATTTCTTATAAATTATCTTTACCTACGTATGTATTAAAACTATTGGCAAATACAACTATAAAAGAGTAAATACAATGTGTTCATGAAAAACATTCCCTTTAGAGTACTAAGCATATACTTATGTTATAGAATATTTTTACAATAATACCGAAAGGACTTTTAATGCATACCGAATAGCATTAAACTCTTAAAAAAAGTTATGATTGCGATGTAGAATAAAAGGGACCATAATCTCTGGAGAAAAGTGTTTTTGAAAATTTTTATCTTACTTCGATAACACATTTATTGCTTTCACGAGATTATTTGTCAAAAAGTACAAATAAAAATACCTCAGCCGACTTAAAAACAGTTTTCGCATCAAACATTTAAGTCTTAATACCTTTATGTCGATGAAAAATTGTTTCGTCGGGAGTGTTTTTAACCTATAACTTTACTTTAGCTAAGTAGTGTTATTAATACTTCTTAAAAGCTTTCACTCTTATTTTTCACTGATTATGATATTACTCTAAAAATTTGAGGATTTTATATGCTTTTAATTTAAGTTATTTCATGCATATATTTTTATAACATCTAAATAAACGTTTAAATAACATTTTGATCAAGCGGCTTAGCTCGTTATTAGTTTAGTCTGCTTTTTCACAGATGTAAATTATTTTATTCTTTAAATAGTAGTACATTTTAGCAATAATTTTTTTTTAAATTTTCCAGGTCATACCGACTGGTGTAACCGGCAGGGATATTGACATGATATGTAGGGAAATTTGATCACGGATGACTGTTGTTGGTTATAACTGATCAGAGAACTGTGCATAAAATGGAGGAGTTATACGAGTTTTCTCAATTTTTTTTCTCACACACACATTTAGAAATATTTGATGTTATTCGATATTATTGTTTGATAACTTAGATATGGAACACATCTACACATTCCATTCAAGAGCTTAGAAAAAAAAACGCGCATTTTTTTTTTCATTAAAATGGTTTTCATTACTTCAGAGTTTATTACAACCATTTCATCAAAACCTCTTGGTTGCTCTTTAAGCAAAAGGATGGAAGCTAATTGGCGAATGATGATTGCATGATAAAAATATTTATACCCCTTATCAACAATATATGTTTTCGCTATACAGCCCATCTCAAGATCGAATGCAAGGCACTCTAGTGTTTGAATAGGCCAGCCCGTTACAAGCGTGTTAACTGGTGAGAGTAGCATTATCCTGCTGCTATCAGCAGATCCTGAGCTATAGGTCTCCTGTTGTAGATGATAATCACCCAACATTTATCCTTTAATGCGGCATGTCCCGATACTCTTCGTCATTAGTGCCAGGCTCTTGACGTAATCAATCTCTCAGCACTCTACAACTTACTAGCATTATTAGTTTAACCGCCGTCTGATAGCATAACCGAATCAATGGGTTTTGGTAAACTGGTAGAGTAACGTTATCCATTTAGTTTTATTCAAAGGAGATATGGAATGGTTTCGTAATGTATCATAATTATGTTGATCCATAGTTTGTGCACATATGTTATGTTTTTTGAAAGGTGCAGATTAACGAAAAAGCAATGCTGAAATCCTTCATGCTCATTTCAGAATACTTAGCTTTATTAAATATTTTTCATATTATTTTTTTTGTGAAAAGAGGGGCATTCGCATCCGTTCTGATACCTACATCATGAATGTAAAAACCAAAATAGTTCCTTTATACGCTAAAACGCCCTTATCTAGTAGGCATAAGTCAGTTGTATTTTAAATGAGCATGCTATCATACAGTGATAGTAAGTTACCTTCACATAACACAAAATAATATATATTTTATTGTAAAAGAAACTGTATTTTAAGTAAGGTTAATTTTGAAGTATCTCCCAAACTTTAACTTTCAAAGAGAAGTAAACAAGGTCATTTGTAACAAACAGTCTGCACTCTACACTACCTTTGTTTCGTTCAAATAACCAACATTCTATCTTAGTAGTACCTACCCTTTATGTTTTTTAAATTTAAAAGACACTTTCTCTATAAATAAGTCTTTTTGGAGGCCTAGGAAACAATAATTTTATTTTCTTTATCTTTAAGAACATGTCACGAAACATCGTGGTCCCATTATTTTTATCTGAATTCAAAATTTCAAATTTAAAAATACATGGGCTTCGAAAATAACTCCATATAACCTTTCAAATCATATATTGCTACAAAATAGTATTCAACCTGGAAATATTCAAAAATTGTAAGATGTGTTTTGACAATGATTCATATTGAGAATAGCTAAAGCTAGAAAGAAAACGAGTTATTTTAATGACTAGGTATTAATTTGTTGAGGTCTTATAAGAGAAAAAAAAAGCTTTTACTATCCAGTCAGTAGTACCTAGTACTTGAGATTGATACTCCAATTTAAAATGAATATAGTGTAGAGTTATAATTTCCTAAGAAGGAAATTTTGTTTAAACAAGTACTATATTTTATGCATTGTCCCTTAGAAAATGAAGCATCCAGTACCTGACAAGAATATGCAGACCGGTCAGTGAGAGAGGCTTATAAATTTGACTCCATCTAGTGAAACCGGAAGCAATGTTGTTGTAAACTTTTTCATGTTTAATACAAGGTTTTTAATATATTTTACTTCCAATTTAATCCTATATTCTGAAATATTTTCTGCTGTATTATGAAACTTTAATAATCATGACTTTAATTTTGTTAATGAATCAAACTTTAATCAATTTTTTAATCTCATGGTAAGTATAAAATATTTGTTGAAATTAAGCAATTTTTTTATTTAAAAAAAGCATTTAATGCTCCAATAGAAAAATTGATAACTATTGCTGTGAAAATTAAAAGAATCCATGGCGATCACGTCCTTGCAAAATGTGAAAAGGTATCCATGGTTACATTACTCAAAAGCTTCACTGTAACTTAAGTTATAGTTTAGGTTTCAGGTCTTGAAGGCGAATATAATAAAATTCTATAATACCTAGTATTTATTTTAACATCACACATATTATTTCTTACTTTTAGTTAAATTACACAAATTTTCATTTTCTAAGCAAAAAATAAATCAATTCTCGAAATACACAATAAGTTCAATTTCTAGAAATATGATTAGAATTTAGACTGCGATTGTAAGATTGTAACGAGTTTCACTATTTACTCAAGCTGAGTTATTCTCTGCAAAGCGTGATATTCTGCGCAATATCGGATTTCTCCTGTTGTGGAAGATAACGATCAATATTTCTAGTTAACTGCCAGCAAGGAAAGCGTCTTAGGGAATGACCCGGGGGCGTGAGCCAGCTATAATAATAATTACCAATAGAATCACAGAGCTAAAAGTCTCCCCAGCTATCGCAAACAAACAGCCATAGAGAAGGCTCAATCATCCGAAATCATATTACGACTCAACAAACGTAATTCGCCCAATTGGATCCCAAACTTCGAAAAGAGAGCCGAACCGTTGTTATTATTATTATTACTTCTCCCGTTTTTTCTACGGATGGCAACGGCAGCAGCATCCGTTTTTTATCGTCCGGACATAATCAAGCGAAAAGAAAAGCCCCGGGCGAAAGGGATTATGGGAAGGGCCGCCGTTGCAATTGATTCGACGGGAGAAAAAATCCTGGAACCCGGATCTTCTCCAGAAATAAAGTCACTCGCTGGAATGGCATTCATGTTAAATAAGTAATATTAAGCGTCCCTCTCGAGCAAATGAACTCGGGTTAATAAGAACGTGGAGGTTCGAGAGTACAAAGCCTCGCACCCGAGGAGTAGCATGCTTAGAAAGCTCTCTGGAACCATTGGGGATAAGAGAATAAATAGTTTCCCAAAACATTTCGTTTTATTTATGAGGAATCTAAGAGATTATGTAGTTTTATTACCGTCCAAAGGCGAGGTTTTGTTGGGTACTTAAGATTGTATGAGTGTCGGAGGTTTAGGAAATTAGGGTTGGTTGTTTAATTACGGTGCGGTGAAGTTTAATGCAGTTAATTAAATACCACAGGGCGTAGCTTAAAGTTTGTCTTCTTTAGATGAACTCTAAAGGGAAGGAGCTGTTACTTTCTAGCATTTATAACTGCCTTAAACATTTGTAAGTTGCTTTAAGCTCTCTTAAAGAGATTCCTAAAGGATATTTACATAAGTTTAAAAATAATAATTGATTTAAATTCGTCAAGGTATGCGAAATACTTTTTAAGAGATGATTCTGTTGAACAAGTGGTATTTTAATGGATGTTAGTTTAGTAAAAATTAATCTAGGAAATTAAATTTAAAATATTTGATAAAGATTTTCAAAAGATAAAAAAAGACTAATAACACCTTCTTCAAATGTAAGTGCATTCAATGAGATTAGAATCATTAGGAAATCAATCCTCCAGGATCTATTCTTTATTGAAAAGCGCTTTAATATGAGTTACCATTTTAAGGGTTATAAATATGTTTTGTTTCATAATTTCATATTCTTAAGCGAATATATTAGAGTAGCTACAGTAAAAATGACTTAAGTGGTTGATTTATAATTCAAAGTAAATTGCAAAGCACAAAGATAAAAGCTCTATCATTTAAAACTAACATCTATTCTACCTTCGACATGATTTTATCTTGAATGAAATAGAAGTGCCATTTGTAATCGTTCTGGAAAATCTCATCTGAAAAGTTCATAGACGTAGTACCTTTGCGTAGTATTACCATACGAACGAAATATGAACGCTCTCCAATAAATTATTCATAACTTCCGACTTTAACAAACCTGGGAAAAAGTTACGCAAAACCGAGATAAAGCTGGAAACCCGCAAAAATTTGTTTTACCCAATAAATTAAGCTGAAACTACTGCGATAAACCATCCCATTCGAAAACTACCCGCCTTCCCTGATAAAAGCGAATTTTTCTCTATCGCGGGTGGAACACAATCGCTTTGCTGAGTTAAAAGTTCCCGCCGTTTTTATTTATCGCGTAAAAAAAGGCAAAAAAAGACCGTTCGCGCCTTTGAGAACCATACATTGTCGACCATAAATATTCAAAAGGCCAAAACGAATTAGAGATAACGCGCTATTAATTTTAAGCTGTGCAGTAGAGCTCCTGAAGTTAGTCGGAGAAGAAAGTTATTATTTCTTTTAGGTTTTTTTTTGGTAATTTTTTTTAGTACCACTTACTGCACGGGGTAGCTAATATAAATTAGATAGGAATTTGAGTGGTTCAGAACAGTTTGTTAATTTTGTTAATTTTATGAGGAGTTTGTAATTATTGGAATCAGTAAAAGCAGAACCGGGTAAATAATTAGGTTTAGATGAAAAATATGGTTTTAAAAATTTGCATTTGGTAAAATGGCGCAATGTTTAAAACTAAACTAAGTGCCTCGAATTTGTTAAAGAATCAAGGAATATTAATGCCGTCAGGATCCAAATTTTAATATTACTTTTCTTAGTTCCTCCATCTGGGGGTGGGTATACACAAAAAAAAAAAAATGGAAATTCTCCCAATGACAATAAATTTCTGTAAAAAAAGATTGCTATAAAATTTTCCTAAGTTATAATTTTAGTAAAAATATTAAAAATAATAACTTCGTGTAAAAGAGGTAATAAAGCAGAAGAAAAGAATCTTAAGGAGAATAAAATATTTTATTAATATTTTTTATACTTACATCAGTACTTTTAATCCATGTAATATTTTTAGAGTACTTTTCCCGCATTGTTTTATATTTTTGCTTGAACATTTTTACTATTTATAAAATAAAGATACACTTTCCCCCTGCTAAACAAAAACAAAATTATTAACAACTTCCATTTTTAGGTTGAAAAATTGAACTAAGGTTTTTTAAAATGCCATATAATCAATTCTTGAACAATTACACTTTTAATTCTAAACTATAAATAGCAAATTCCTTAGAGCTTCTTGTTGTAAAATTTCCACAACAGCACTAGGATTATCAGCCACTGGATATTGAAAACAAAACAATAAATATCGGATAGAATTTTTAGCCATCCACCAAACAATTCGAACCAAATCTCCTGCGTCCTCGAATTTTCCGTCCGCATAAATTAATCCGATACCACACAGCCCAACCCCACTTTTTAATTGAAGGTACCGACTAAGCCGATTACAAACGGAGAAAAAAAACTACACGACGAAAGAATTTTTCTGTTAATGAAAGTTGTTTTTAAAAAATAGAGAGAACTACGACTTTCCGACCTCGAAGTTCAATTATACCGCTCCTAAAATTACAATCGATTTTCGAGGGATTTATGCATGGAGGATATTAAAATTCAATTCAATTAAATATATATTTCGAAAGTTGGAGAATTATCCTGGGTTAGGGGGGTAATCGCTTTTAATTTATTCCTTTTATTTTGTCTTGCAATGGATATTCTTTTGTTTGTGATTAAAATGTATCATAGGGAATAAGTATAAGGGTATGGTGAAGCCTTGTGGTGAAGTTATGTATTGCAAAATGGGAAAAAGAATACATTTGTAATGAGAATTTTTCGTAAAATTTAAATAATGGATTGCTAAAAAAGCTGATCACCGCATGTTGTTTCTACGAAAACTTATATAAGTGAAGCACAGATAATTTTTGTTTTTGTATTAAGTAATTCTTAACATTTTGAATTGAACATGAACATGTCATAATGTGTGGGTTATTTAGTTTTATTTGAACTGTAATACAGCGGTTTTGTAAGAAAACGTGAAAAGTTACAATCACAATTTAAGTTTTCTGGACTAGACAACTTGTGTTTTCCTTAACTTAATATTATAGGTTTCTTTCATTAATTTTGCGTAGTGAATGAGTAAGTCTAAAAATATCCTTAAAAATGAAATAGGGAATGATAAAGATGGTGATAAAGAAATAAACACGATAAAAGAATAGAGAAAGGGAGGTTATAAGAAGAAAAGAACGAATGTGACTGGGGATTGAAATATTCCCTTGGGGTCAATCTGGTTTAAGCTTCTATCCAATTGTTCTCCTTGTAAAGAATACAACGTTTGTATGTCTATATAGTATGTTTATCTGTCCCATTAAAAATTAACTAGCAGTTTTGTGTACTAAATAACAGAAATATTGACAATTTTTATTGCTGTATAAAAGTATAGTTTAGTAAGTTGGTTTACAATTTTGGTGATGTTTCTCTCATTTAGCCACCAAATGTGACTGTCTATTTTCAACGGAACTGATAACTTAATTAAAAAACACTCAATTAATTAATAAATATTAAGTTTTTTTAGTATATTAATTTCAACGAATTATGCATTCTCAAAGTGGTTGTTATTAAAGACTAAAGAGTTTCAAAGGGTAGGGAGTTGGTGATCTCTAAGGTTTTAAAGAGCACTTTACTTTTGTATTTGTTAAGTATAAAAATGCATTCACATTAACTAATATTTTTATAACACATTATACAAACATTAATTGATTAAATCAGTCTAAAGAATATATTGACATCCCTAAACTTTTAAAAAAAATTATTTTGTTCGTAAAAAATTGTGGTTATTTGTAAGAGAAAAAAAGATTATCGAATACAAAGGAAAGATTCTTTCAAATATATGTTGGGTTTGAAGAGGGAGATGTTTGAAAACCCTGGTATAAAGGTGGATAAAAAATTAGTATTAATTAAAAAATTCGAATTTATCAAAACACATAATTGAACTACCTAAGAAAAAAAAATCATAAAGTAAATAAATACTATCAAGACAAATATCCCCATTAAAAATGGAAACTGCACAATACTTTTTAAGACCACACACTTTTTCAATACCCTAAAAAAACCTCATGAGTAATGAAAAGGACTTAACAAATCCGATATCGGCAATGATGAAAGGACTTAAAATGAATACATTCAATGTATCGGAAAGAAGGGGTTGGGGCAGAGACAAAAGGGAGGGCATGGTTGAAAAATGGGGAAGATTTCTCCGAGAATCGATTGCGTGTGAAGAGGGCAGCTGGGTAGGTTCCAAAGGGGTGCGGGGGAATTAGAGAACGTCGCTCGGTAACCGAAGCCGACTCCAGGGAGATGTATGACCTGAGAGGCTTAAGAAACAGGTGGGGGCTTCGGTTCTTTTCCGTGGGCTCTGCATATTTTATGTGCTTAAGAAAATTTCGGGGATGTTCTGCGTTAAGAATGCATATTTTAGGGCTGTTGTGAAAGAAGATGTTTGTTTTAGGAGTTTGTGCGAAGTAAAAAGAGGGGAGCGAGACTAATAATGTAAGAAGGAAAAGGTACTGGGTGTAATTATGAAATAATCCTTGCAATGATGAGGTCAGCTCTTTCGGATTATGACAATGCATGAGATATGATGATTACAAAATATTATTAGGTTTATCGTTTGTGTAAGTTATTCTTCAGTAGATTTTTCAGTAAAATGGGAAGATTGATGATACATGATTGATTCAGATAAATGAGAAGATTGGAGAAGAAATTGATTCAGTAAATGAAACACAGAGCTCTTATTTTTAAAATTCAACCTCAGCAATTTCACCTCAACAGAAAACTTTTATTCTGTATGAGGAAAAGTAGTGAATGATTAAGTTTGAAATAATTATGCGGTTTGAATAGTTTTTCCTTTAACATTTTTTCCTCTGCCGTAGCTTTAGAGTAAAATAAGTAGGTAACGTTAACGTCTATGAAGCCCCAGTTTCGAGGACTCAAAATTTCGGTACAATTCATTTCATAAAAGTTTTAAGAGATAAAAATATTTAGCATTGAATACAGAATACATGTCTATCTTATAATCATTCTGCTTATTTAGTTTCCAAAATGTTGTAAGGAAATAAGTGAAAAACATATACATAAAATTAAAACAAACCAAAATTCAAATCTTTGTTAATTTTCTTATGAAAAAATTTTTCTACGACACATAAATTTTTTTAAATTAGTGCTTTTTATTACCGTGAAATTGGGTGACTTTGGCCCAACCATCGAAAAGAGATTCTCTGCGTGTTGAATCTATGTAAAAAAAATTGAATTATCACTCATTCAATGCTATAGGAAAAGCAGGTAGAATTGTTTTCAGGACATCCTCAAAGTGGTGTCTTGAAATTCTTAAAATACGATCACTACGGAGCTTCCGCAAGTTATGTAGTATCAACACCTAACCTTACAACCTCTCTTTGGAAAGGTGATAAAGAACATGATTCATAACTTCTAGGTCATATTTTTCAATCAATTATTAAGTCTTCTACCTATTTTAAATACCAATATTTTGTTTCACTTCGTGGTTTGATAATAAATGAATTTTCATTTCGTTGGGGTTACTTTGGCCCGATGGTATTTGCTAAAATAAGTGAAATAACTTTTGAGTTAAAAGAAAAAGTGGACTAATATGGATTAGAAATTAATTCTTAACACAAGAAATAATACGCCTTAAAGATTATAGTGTAGTAGATGGTATCATCATTGTGAAATCGATGGTGTTCAAAGAAATATAATTTTTTTTTTGTTCCAAAAGTTGATTTTCTCCACAATTTTTACAACCAATTCCTTAAAATATACAACAAGGGTGTTGAAATACTGTTTACTGTTCGTAACGGTTAATGAAAGTTTAACATCTTACAAATTATATAAACCACTGACGTTGTCAAATTTGTTTTGGTTAACAACTTTCATTTGCTTTTAATGGGAAAAATAAACACTCCATTTTGGACAAAATTATCTTTTTACGATACACTTTTTGTAACATTTGTGTTATCGTTTCTTGAATTTATGATCTGCTTTACATATCCCCTTATCACATTAAGAGTTTTAAAAAATGTAATGTAACTGCTGAACATTGTTACTGTATTAAATGAAAAAATTACTAAAACTTGTTAGATCAGCCTCGAAGATCCAGAGGACTTAATATTTTCTGATAAAGCTGTTGAGGTCGCCTTGGTGCGATCTAATATTTTATAAATTTTGCACACCATGAACACGACAACAACAACAACAACTAAAACTTGTTATGTAGGTATGTTTATAAGGAATAGTTGAATAGTACTGAATAAGTTTTTTTTTTGTAAATAAAGACATGCTACATAAAACGGAAACAAGGAAAGGCAAAAAGGAAAGCCTTTTGAAACTCTTGAAAACTAGGATACTTTCAATTTTATTGGCTTGGTTAGGTTTTTAAACGTAAGAACGGATACTACAGAGAATCCCAACCGAACCAAAATGAAAGAATATTTTTCCTCCTAATATTTTCCGGTGAATGAGGGGCCACTGTAGATCCACCCGTAAAATTCTCCCTAGGATCTTCCGCATTCTAGAAAGGATGGAATTCTCCAATAAAAAAAAAAATTTAGCACGCACATTTCTCTTCGCAGCTTCTTCACTTCAGTTCATGCTTACTGGCATACAGCCATCGAAAGTAAAATACAGAGAAAGGGGTTCTCTTGATAGAGTTCCAAGTCTAGGAAGAAAAAAGGGTTAAAATTGCTACCTTGGCTGCACACAGCTCCTTTCGATATCCGCCGCCATTTTTATAAGGCGAGAACGGGTGAAATGACAAGTTTAGACTTGCTTTTGATCGCTCGTTTCTCTTCGGGTAAATGGTCGGAGGAAATGAATGGATTGGCGGGGATCAAAAAATGATAAACTCGAGGCTTTTTGCTGCTTTGAAGCGGCTCCTTTCTCCTCGAGAGAATAATTGTAATTCTGGGGGTAATACGCTGAGGAAAGAAGGCTAAAGACTGGTTTATTTCGTCTATCTCAGTCGGCTAAATCGCTCTGGCTCAGCTATGATTACAGCAATTAGAGCTGACTGCTGTAACTCGTAATTTTTGATGGACGTATCTTTCCGCCGGTTTTGGCTTTCGTTCTAGTGTCTGATTGAATGAAAGTGTTTGAGAAAGTTGTTTGAAGTGAAAAGATTAAGGATTCGAACAATCAGATTGAACTTGAAACAATTAAAAGTCAATCTGAAACTTTAGTTAGAAAAATATTTCTCAAGCAACAAAATAGTGTTGTTTACTTTAACTTCCTTTTTCTATTTCATCAAGAATATAAGATAATTAATATTTTCTGTAAATTGATTCACTTATTGATTATAAGGTTGATGCAGTTAGGTTGCGACCCTTAAAAAGATGTACCAGTTCTTGATTTTATTAAATAAAAGAATTAGTTGTTTTTTCCCGTCTACTCTTTGTGAAAGAGCATGGTACTGGTACTGGTACTGGAGAAGCTACTGGACTAGCGCTTTGCCATTAGCAGCCCGGTCCGCGATACAGCCCAGAAGAAGAAGCAAGAATGAAAGAGCATGGTGATGGTGAATTTAAGAAAAAAATCAACAAAATACTTTTTTACTCTAGTTCAATTTGAAGACGTTCCGGCGCCGGCGGTACAAAATATCATGACATGCCCTCTCCCCGTTCCAATTGCTGGATTTGCTTAACTGACATATCCCGTATTAAAGAAAGTTAGAAGCTCTGGAAACCATCAAGCAATAAAGTGATATTCAATAAATTTATCGCACTCCAACACGCACATAATTGACCATAATGAAATATCTATTTAAAGCTTTAACGGCAACACGAATTCTGCCCGGTATACTCATATCGCCCTACACCATTTCACGGAGAAACGGGCCTATGTGAATTCCTCCATAAACAAATCTAATTAGAAGATGGAACAAACATCCCGAAAGGCGCGCTTCCACGTGGCCGAGAACTAATTGGCGACCCGCCCTCTACCGCTACGCTGCGCTGCCGCTCTGAGATTTGTAGCTCTCGATGGCAATGTAGCGCTCGATGCGTAAAAAAAGTATAATGGGAAACGTTTCGTAGCGGATCATTCATCGCAGTAGCGTATGTTTACGTCCGCTTTATCGAGATATCCGTTTTTTGGGGAAGATGAATCGTGACGGCAAATGGTTTGGGACTCGATTGATACGTCATTTCGCTGGGGAATACTCATTTTTTGTAGGAGCCTGGATTTGGGGATGTTGGTATGTTTTTGGTTGGGTTGAGTAGATTTTTTCATGACAATTGATTTGGAGACTTGAAAAGTGGCATAGAAAGGATAGAAGAGATCGATGTATATATTTTAGATGAAGATATTTAGGATGTCTAAATTTTGTGTGTTAGGTATATTAACGAATCCTTTTGATTTTGATAATTTAAGGATAAGTCTAGATTGGTATTTCTGTAATTGATTTCTAAAGAATGAATTTATCCAGTTGTATCGCTTCCCAACAAGAGTACCTAACTATTTTATAACTTGAAGTTTTGTGATAAGTGCTAACTTACAAGTTGAACATCAAATAGTTGCTTTACACTATAGCATCACACACACATCGGAATTGTTCCTAATCTGCCTAACGATGAATTACTTTTAGGTATACTGAAAGCCTCAGCAAAGAAATAAATAAGCCAAGTAATATAAACATAATTATTTAACATCACATAAAACTCACTTTTGACAATAAACAGACTATTATCAGTAAATCAATATCAATAATAATTAGTAAATAGTAATTAAACCCCTTGTCACAAAAACAGGACCCCCTCTAATATAATTTATTAACTGTTCATTTCAAAGTGTTATTTCATTTGGTGATATAATATTTTATTTTGTTTGTTTAGACATTTCTTAACTTTAAGCATTGTCTTAGAACCATAGAGATCTAATTGTTACTATTAAATATACCATTAGATCTCTATGCTTAGAACTCGGAATATTTAAAAACGTTTGAATTATGGTTCAATACAAATAAAATGAATCGCTATTGTGTTCAATAATAATCCATATGTATATATTTCGACTATTCTTCCGGTTTTAAAAAAAATCAACTTTCTTTCTGAAATTTATTGAAATTATAGCCAAAGCGGTCTTACTTTGATATGATATTATTCATCCAATTAAGAATTACAATAAAATAATAAATTATCAATAGAGATAGAAGAATGTTTTTATTGCTTTACTTAATGAACCATTTTCTCCGAAAAGGAGTTCAGAGTTAATCAAAGGATCTTACTGACAAAAACTCTAATAATATCCGAATAAGCATATTCTCCAAACGATGCTAGAAGCACATTCACTGCAATCTTTTCTTATTCCCTCCCTTACAGAATCTTCTCATTTCCAGGAATGTGTCTATTATCGTCTGGGTTTTCGCAGATACGTAATAATAACCTCAGGGAAGCAAAAGAATATGCAGAAATATTACACAACCTGTTGCCTTATCTTAACAAAAGAAATCGTACCTCTTTAAGAAACCAAATGAAGTCATACGATGTTCTGTTATACAGATGTCTCTCCTACGTTATTTGTGCTTTTTATAGAGAAGATATTATGTTCTTTTCACACATTCGAGATATAATATCAACAAGAATAAATTTGGGCAGTACATTTATAGTGAGTTGCTTTCTTCAAGTGATAATGGTGGTCTGATAAACTAATTTGTACTCGAATTAATTGTTTCGTTCGAAAAGGTTGGAAAAGTGATGAGAATAAGTGTAATCAAAGTAATTGAATCCATGAAAGTTGACTATCGAGAGAATTGTGTAATGGCTTAATGTTTAAAAATTTATTAAACTAATTTGTGTTTATTTTTTTACTGTGAGATTTTGCTAAATTTATTTTATTTCATAAAGCAGACGAAATTAGTTTTTAAAAAGTAACTGAATCATGAACTCTTTAATCTTTTAGATACATTGTTTAAGGTTAAATACGTATGACGTTATCTTTGATATTTAGAAATTAAATTATGTAGTTTAATTAGTAAAGATTCTTGGATATTGAGACATATTCTGGTTAAATATTAAATAGCTTTATTCTCCTTTGTCACAATGCAATAATATGTAATAAAACAATTGTAATTATTTAAAAATAAAATAATATTTTAAAGGATAGTTTACCTTCTACTTTTTGAAATACCTATTTATTACAGTGATACCACATACTTTACCCGAGCTTTAAAAATAATTTTTACCAAAAATATATTGGACCAACAAGAGACACCCAGAAGGAGTATTACTCACTATATTATTTAGAATACTTAACCATGTATATGTATCAACTCTGATAATCTCTATTTTCAGCTTCATGACCAATGTGAAACTTGAAAGAAAATTTGTTATACTTATAGATTCCTATATACACGTTAAATTCTATTAAATAATATAAGAATACTGTTTTAAAATTTAAATTTCATTTATGCGATTTCAATGTCGTATGGTGGTGCAAAACAGTGCTTAAAAATGGAGATGTAAAATTTTATATAGAATTTTCCTGTTTTATAATTTAGATATTGTTAGGTAAGTGAAATAAATTTATACTGTCAGTAATATATCTTTGTATAATGTACATTATCTACATTGGCTTAACCTATGTAACCATGCCTTAAACAATTTCCCCTGATTATTGCCCTTCATCACCTAATGCTGCTGGAACAATATTTGTGAATTAAATGCTAGCGTAACCGTTAAGCACTATCACGCGTGCTCTCTATCCGAGGTTCCAAAACAGCCAATCAATTCCTTCTGCATAGGTTGACATAAGTCCAGGAGATAAACAGTGGATATTACGCACGCATTCAAATACGCTAAGGCCACTGCTTCGTTAACGTGATAGGAGAAAGATCCTGTGCCTCGAGTTATTGCATACGCGAGAAGGGAAGACTTAGTTTAAGTACATGACTCAAGGTCTTCATTAGGTGTTCTTTGAACCTAGATACCTCATTTTTCCGTTACGAAAAGGTTAAGGATAGGCGGAAAGGAAAGTGCATGATGCGCAACTTGTGTATGTGTTTGCTTTATGTATTAATGATCTTTTAAAACGTGTGTTGCCTGAAAGTATCGTACATGGAAACATATTCTACAGAAATATAAAATAGAAACTCCGCAAATGAATGAAAATAGCATTTTATGCTTTTTCTGTAATCTCAACCCTTCTTTCATCATTGAATTTGTGTTCCTTTAATTAACGATTGATAAAAATATCAACTCTGTTGTAAGGTGATAATTTCTCAAAGATGTTGCTGAAAGCGCATTTCCTTATACTACTCGTATTTTTTAATAATTCAATATGAAATTTAACATGCTTTCATAAAATTAATACAAACTTCATTCATAGCAGTAAATTTATGAATAAAAGGTTCTTTTATAATCTCATTATCACCACAAACTTATAAAATTTAGAGAAAGAATAACATGATTAGAAAGACACATTTCTAGAATATCTTAAAAACAAAAATATTAGTTATTCTGCTCCAAACCTGATAATTTTAAAACCGCATATTGATTACATTAACAACAAATTACGAAACTTGCTATCATTGATAACATCCAAAAACTTAGATTAGAGAAAAAGATTCTTATCTTCCCTCTACTAGTGAGGAGATTTCTGAGAAAAGACTCGAGATAACTGGGCCAACACCCTCTATATACAAAGCCTGACAACTACGTCACTGTGACGTCAAAGGTGGCGGAAAATTGCTACATTTCCCATGTTAAGTCTATGGAGCATAAAAACTTACTTTCTTAACTCCTCGCGTTATGTATGCCTTCAAGGCTGATAATACTGTTCTGGAAACTCAAAATCTTTCGTTTAGAATCAAAATTTTGTCCCTTTTGTACAGGTTTTTTGTATTTTCATTCAGTTTTTTAGCCTTAGGACTAACATGGCTTTTAGTTCAGTTTGCAAATAATGAATGCATGTCATGTAGGTTTTTCTCACAATATCAAGTTTATCTAGGAAATTAAAAAAAAATCACTAGTAAAATAAAAAGTAAAATCTATTAAAAATTAAAACAAATAATTGAATTTTCGAATTCTTCCAACAGTAAACAATTTATTTAATTAAACTAAATTCTTTAATTTATTATAAGATTAAACTGATGAGAATCAAGCATTATATTTATTGTTGCGGGAAATGCACTAGTAGCACTAAGTTCTAGTTAATTCTTCTCATTTGTATTTTTACATTTTTCTCAGATGGCATCAGGTTTTTGTTTGTTGTTCCATCAATTTTGTTAAATTAAAAGGCATTTTTAATACTTTATGCTTATTTCAGATTTCTACTTATTAAACTGTGGTTTAAATAGCGATAGCCATTAAAAATTAATATCACGGCGTTTGTTTTTACATCGTTCCATTAATGTTAATAACAAAAACACGAATATTCCTTGTTCAGTGTTACATATAAATCATGGCGTCGTTTTGCATGTGACGTCAAAGGTGGCGGAAAGTGTGACGTCACCCACCCGAGTTGTGAGGCCATTATATAGAGGGTCTTGACTGGGCTCGCCAGTTTGTTTACATTTTGGATCAACAACAGTTTGCTTCTTAACGTCAAAAAAAAAAACAAAAAAAACAAGGGTTTTAAACTGAGAAATATGGTATATTATATTACCATTTTAATGTATTGATAGATTATCTCTACCAAAAATACTTAGTATTATTTATTTTTTATAATGTTTAAGGAAACTTTTCGGAAGAAATTTAATTTAAATTTTTAAATTTTTTGTCATGTTTTATTCAATTAAGAATAACTGTTTCTGATAATTACACTAAAATTAATTTTCTAAAATAAAATTTTCTGATTTTCTTCATATTACACATTATATTCTGCTCCTCATAAGAATCCATATTACCTAAGAACTCACTCAAGTGTGTTTATTTTCTATGTGATACTTGACTCCGAAACAAACTACATAAAAACCAATACTATCCCTAAATTTTTTCCCCAACTGTAGCATACTTTAAATAACGTAAAATAAAATATCAAAACAAAAATCTTAGCAATTAATAAAAAAATCAATTTAAAAACGTAGCAGTCAATAGCAACTTTACTATAGAGATGATTAATTTCAACTAATACCAGGTATATTTTGTTCCTTTAGCTCTTTGAATGCGAAAACAATACATTCCTTCAAAAGTACAGATGGATAAAAAATGTACTTTTATAACAATCAATCCCCCCCCCATATTAACCTTTCATCAAAACACTTCATAAATCCTAATAGTAGGGGAGCCCATGATGCTAAATGTGGATTTACTCGAGCGCGTCAGATAATCATAGGGGAGATACCTTGCATGCTTTTGAGTAACTCCACCAAATATAAGCTCTCCATGTTGGTGGGTTTGTTAAGAACAGCCCGTCAAAATTTGAAAGAAAACTAGTTACATGGACATACTCGAGCGCGTCAGATTGGCTACCAAGACAGTTTACAACTAGTTGAGCTTAGTTTCCTGGCTACTAGTCTATAAACATTTTGTTTCGTACATTTTTCTCAAAAAGAGCGATAGCGTTTTACCGGTCTTGGCTTCACTTTGCAACTTTGTAACCCTCCCGCTCCCTTACCCACCGCTCAAATCGGCAGATTTTAGAAAATGTACACTTTTTAGTTGGTAACTAACCTACCTTATCATTATCTGACGCGCTCGAGTATGTCCATTTAACTATTTTTTTTTACAAATCTGACGGGCTGTTCTAGACAAACCCCCCTACATAGAGAGCTTATATTTGGTGGAGTTACTCAAAAGCATGCAAGGTATCCCCCTTATGATTATCTGACGCGCTCGAGTTACTACCCAAAAACACTCTGGGCTCCCCTACTATAAAATACACCTTACCATGCGTCGTAACCCTTCATCATATAACCCTAACATTAACTCCACGAAACTTCCCATCCCAAAAGTTCCTCAACAATGTAGCATCCCATCTCCCGATCTGCTCCCTAACATCCCGGTATTGAATCTCGGCATGCACGGCACGCTCCGCTCGGATCGATGCTCTCCGCTCTCTCTCTCTTCTTCCACCGCACAGCTATCAGTTACCGATGGATACTCTTTCTTCTCTCATCGCATGTTTTGTGTTGTTTGGGAGTCGCTTTCTTAGTGCAATGATGATTTGTTTTGTAATGGGGGAAATGTAATTGTGGGGGAGGGGATTGATTTCTGGGTTGTAGGATTTGTGTCGTGTTTGCTTATGAGATTAAGGAGATGATGGTTTTTATTGATTTTATGATTCGAAAATGATTGTCGAGATGAAGGATGTTCGGGTGAAGTGTTTCGTGTTTCCGAAAGTATGTTACTATCGAAATGTTTTATTTGAATGGATTTGTTTTTAACGCTGAAATTAAGAAACGAAAATTACGATTAGAAAATCTCAACTAGTATTATGGATGTTTGACTTCAAAAGATGATAAAGGGACGTACATCACATTGGTGATAGGTTACATTTTTTTGTCACAATACCAAAATTGGTAATGTATGTAAGCACAAATCATCATTATTTACTATCAGAAGCTTAGAGGTTAGAGAAAACTATAAACCAGTGACAACACATCAAAAATTGTTTGAAAATATTGAGTTTCTACCCACAGATTCATATTTATTTAGCTCCACTAATGTTTTTACTCTATCTTATTACCATAGTATTGTAGACAAATATAAAAAAAGTAAAATCTGATTTGGAAAATGTATTATAAAAACTTGACGAGATTTTGTTATTCCACAATTATTATTTTTCTTTAGTCAATATCAAAGATTGTTGAGTTGGCTTTTCTATTTTTGAAATAATCACTTAACTTTTTTCTATGAATGTAATTCACGTTATTTGGGTGATGTAACGTGCGTTCACGTAACTTTATTTCACAAACATGATAGAGACATAGCTGTGTGAAGTAATTAATTCAATATTTTCTTTATGAATTAAAACCATATAAGTGTTCATTAATTTCACTAGAATAATTGCCATTTAATAATGTTAAACTAATATAAAAGATATTAGTATAATGCAAATGGTAGAATACTTATGTTGCCAACATTGTTTATCTGATCTTATGAATAAAAGTTTTCAAAAACCGCTAAGAAAATATTGAATTAGTTAGGTAATGAAAGTATTCAATGCAGTTTTAAATGCTCACCAAGTTTAAAGTAACTTATGATTGCTTTTTGCCATCTTACTACAAATAGAATGACCAAAAGTCAATATGTCTTAGTATTTATCGCAATTATTTTTATATAAGCTTTGTGTGGAGAACGATTAGTGATTCATGCTGCACAAACGCAATGCGACCACATTGTCTCACATCAATACAATCTTCCAACAACAGACAGATGGCTCCCGCTAATTACTATTGCAATTCACAGAATCTAACACCCGGCAAGAAGTTTTATCGACAAACGGCAACCTTCCCTTACCTTGGAAGAGATCGCAGTCATTCATTCATTCATTCGTTCAGCGGGTCGCCGCGGCCGCCCTGTCCAGACCGGCCTCATGGTGGCCAGTGTCTCGGCTGCGTCGGAATGCTCGACGAAGGCCTCGCTCTCTCTTCGGAGGGAGTCACGTGATGCGCGATCGCTGCGCCGCGCGGCGGGAGCGGAGGGAAGCTTCATCTGGGATGAGGAAGAGGAGGATGGTTCTGGATGGGTGGGTATCGGAATGGTTTTTTCGGGGGGTTGGTTGGGTTTTATTTGGGCTCGTTTGGATGATACGGGTGGATTGCGGTAGCGGTTGTGGATGGATGGGACGGGTATTGGGTATGATGGAGGTGTTTTTGAATGTTTAGAGGGGGAGGGAAAAGTTCACTACATTTCTTCGTTTGTGAATCGGGCTTAAATGGAAAGTGTAAAGGAAAAGATTCAAGTTACAGAAGGGAATTTATTAATGTTTTTTACTAATCAGGGGGTTATGATGTGTGGGGATGCAAAAATTAGTGACTTATAGACTTATACTTATGTTTCGTGTATTTTTATAAATGAAATGCAGTTAGGTTTAAGACTAGATTTCAACCTTAACCACAAATAGATAAAACAATTTTATCCAACATATCTTATAGACGAAATTTTTCGATTTAGAAATACTTAGTAATGTGGCGTTAAGGTATTCTTTTGTGGCAGTGTTTTT
This sequence comes from Tetragnatha montana, assembly GCA_963680715.1. Taxonomy (NCBI): domain Eukaryota; kingdom Metazoa; phylum Arthropoda; class Arachnida; order Araneae; family Tetragnathidae; genus Tetragnatha; species Tetragnatha montana. The sequence goes on from OY796675.1 coordinate 31,448,593, forward strand.
CAATCGTTTACTGTGCCATTTTATCTGTGCTGTTAAGGTATTCTTTTGTGGCAGTGTTTTTCAATCGTTTACTGTGCCATTTTATCTGTGCTGTATTTTTGGTATCAAAGGAATGTGACAAAAAGAAGAAATAATTAAACATTTATTTTAGAATAAATAGTGAAAACAGCAAAAAAATTAAAATAATAATTATTTTTTATATAAAAAATGACTCATTCAAAGCTTAATGTTTAATTTATGAGTAAAGGTATTAATTTTAATTAACAGCTTTAACTCAGGACATTTGAAATTACACATTTCTTTGATTTTCTCCAAATCAACAGGGCAGATTTGGATGAAATTTGGAATGAATATAACCCAATAAATAATAATTCAAAAATTATTATACACACGCATGCGTATGAGTAACAATCGTCAGAGTTGAATGGTATGAAATAGCGGTTCAAGAATCCAGCAAAAAAGTGGATTTATAGGGGATATAATCCCCTTCTAATGATATGCAGGCTTCCTTGAGAGATTTTATACCATGAATCAGGCAGATAATAAGTTTTCCTGTTCGTAAGTACAGTTTCTCAGAAACGCTGTTTTGATGCCCTTAAGAGATTATGGAGGGAGGTTGAGAGATGCAATTGCCTTATATAGAGCCCCCTGTACCTTCTCTTATAGGTTTAAGTCTAAAAATATGGCAGACCCTCATATATTGCGAATATAATTCGCTTTAATGAAAATTGTAAACCTGTTGAGCACCATTAAGTTGAGGATTTCCGTCCATTAACAGAAGATTAGGAAAGACAGAGAATCCCTAGAAAATTGAATAAATGTCTTCCGAGATGTCAACACATTATCTGAAACTGTCATGGTTCATCTTAGAAAGACTTGAAAGGATTTGCAACACCGTTTAGTAGGATGCAGAAATCCTAATAAATCAGTAATTCAAAGGGTAAATATTCTCCTCCCTGATAAGTCTCAAATCAGTTATAACCACTGACTCTGTATCTTTCAAAATGGAGAAATGACGGTATTAGGTAGAGGATTGACATCTCGGAGACCTGTATTCGCTTTTTTTGGAAATTCTTAATTTAATGGAGCTCAACAGGCCAACAATTTTCTTTAAAACGGAAGATATTCACCATATGGAATGAGCAGCCGGATTTTTAGACTGCTTTAGAAAAGGTATAGGGAGCCCTAGATCATGCCACTACAACTCGCTTCCCCACTTCAAAATTTCTTACGAGCCTCAAAACAGCGTTTCTGAGAAACTGGGACTTGTGAACAGGAAAATCTATTATCTTCCTGATTCACGGTATAAAATCTCTCAAGGCATGTCAGTAAACAGGGATCATATCCCCACGAACCCACTTTTTGGCTTGATTCTTGAACCTCTATTTCATACCTTTCAACTATGGCGATTGTTACTCTTGCGCATGCGTGTGTATAATATTTTTTTAAGTATTATTTATTGGGTATTATATCAACCTAGTATATTCATACCAAATCCCATCCAAATCTGTCCAGTAAAACTGGAGAAAATCAAACAAACCGTGCAACTTCTCATAATTTTGAACACCAGTGTAAATAATGTTGTGTGATAATTCACCACCCCTCTAGGAAAACAGGTCGGAATTTGGCTCGTTTAAACTAGCTAAACAAAGCGTTTCCTACATCAAATAACTTCGAAAACTCGACATTTGGCAAGTCAGGACTTTCAATGTCAGACACGCAGGGAGCATCGAACCCACAACCCTTTGATTACAATGCTGACTTCCTACCCCCGGGGAACTCTTTCCCAATTCCCGTTTGTTTAGTGTTGTTTCTCTTCCCGGCCGAATTGGGAAAAGGGCGCTGCGCAATTCCGAGCGAGTGGGTTATCGAAATGAATTCTTATTTTTTTCTCTCTCTGGGCTCCCCGCTCCGGTTTTGTTTGGTTTGGGAGATTCCTTTTTTTTTCTAGTTATTTCATTGCGTGGGCCGGGAAGAGATTGTTATGGGAGATTCGATCCTGGGAGTTTCTTGCTCCACCGATCGGGGAATGGTGTTTTCCGGGGCTCCTTTTTATTCATGGCCTTGTGGGGTATAAACTTTGATGAACGGGAGAGAGTGGGTAATGTATGGAACGGGATAGGGGGATACGTGGTGCGGGGTTTGCGGTCTTTTGTGTTGAGTTTTTATTCAAAAAAGTTTAGAACCAGATAGCACAAAACACCGGCCACTCTCGTTCGTCAATGTTGGCCTTTATAAAATTGCCCCCCCCCCTGTGAAATATCTGTGGATGTGTTATGTTTTGCTGAACAATATAGTTTCTCCAACATTAATCATAGAAAAAGGGGCAAATAATCCGATTTCATTTTTACAGATTTATTTAATTCACAAATAGTATTACTTAGAGTGCTTTTTAACCTATTTTTATCATAACTAAAATCCTCAAAATGTCAGATATTCACGACATTCAACCTACATTCAACAGTGTTACAACACTGATCGATGTTTCCGTGCAGTTGTAGATTGATTGTTGGGATATAAATTTTGCAACTTTGTTATGACTTTTAATACATTACGGGTCGACGGCATAAGAGATCGTCATGTAAGTTCAGAAAGACAAAAAACGGTACAAAAATCTGTTAAATGAAGATAACCATCCTGCAGGGATGTAAAAAGTTAAATATCGAAACAGAATTTTTCAATAAACACATTTTGTGCTTAATTTTTATTTTAAAAAGATTCTTACTTGCTGAACGACCCTTTCGTGTTCATAACCCTATTGGAAAAATTTTCCCAGTGTTCCATAAACCAGTATCAAATTATACTGGATCCAGTATGAATGATACTGGAACCAGTATAAATGATACTGGGACCAGTATGAATGATACTGGATCCAGTATGATTTGATACTGGTTTATGGAACACTGGGAAAATTTTTCCAATAGGGAAAAATGATACTCATGAGAAAATGTATTTCTATGTTCTTGGAAAATGTACTTTTCAGTTTAGTAATTTGCATTAAAATTCAAGTTTTAATGTTGAACAGTACTCTGAAGAATGCGAAGAAATTACATGCATGAAAATTTGGTAATATTTTTTAAATGTTTCAACACAAAATGTGAAAATAAAATAAAAATACGAATAAAAAATGAAGATAACTGATTGTACAATGATTATACAAGAAATTTTTATGAATAATGAAATCAAATCTAATGCTAAATATTAAATTTATAAGTTTATTCATAAGTAGATCTATGAATGGACCATAAAAAAATATTAAATTCGGCAATAGAATAAATTAAAATATATTTTCAAGTAATGCAAGCTGCTCTTAATAATAATAGTAATTTACACGACTGATACATTTTTAGTATTATACAATTCATTTAAAGTTTTGATCATTAATATAAAAAGGTGTTTTAATCCATTTTATAAGATACAATTATCTATAATCTTTGTTTTAATCCTACAAATTGGCAATTTAAATTCCATAAAAAAACTGATGTAAGTAAGTTGATGATGCAAATAATTACAATGCATTTTGAATCACAAAATATTTTACAATTGCTTAAAAGTAAGATTTATGCGTATAACACGTATTTTCTACAGCAGTACACAACTTAAAGTATTTTTTTTTTGTCTGGAAATGTTTTTCAGTATTACAGTGATAAAGAAGAATGAGTTAAGTTACAAAACGTAAAATTATTTTCAATGTATTAGTATCATAAATAAACATACCACCGGCTTCTCTATCCCAAAACAAAACAATACGTGACCGGCTTTCAATAGAGCCAGAATTATTTTATGAAACTTAACTTGGATTTCGGATACTCATTTTTAGGAGGCTAGACTTTAGCATTTGTTTTTAAGAACAGTGATAACAATTCTTTAAATTTGAAATAACCTTTTTAAATTACATAATAAGTTCTTTAAATATAACCCACGCATATTAATAGTTAATATAATAACTTTATTTGCTGCACAAAATTTTTTTTTTTTACAAAAACACAAGAAAAAAAAACATTTGACGCCAAGGGGAAATTTAACTATTCCCGTTCAGGCGACAGAGAATGAATTTTACATAAAATACAAAATAAATGAAAAAAAAATTATAACAACTTAAGAAAATGAGTAAATAAATAATGGCAATAAGCTGGATAACTGATTATAAATAGATAGCTTCAATTGAGGGAAAAATATGAATCCAAGTCGTCAATATTTATTATGAAGTCATGTAGTTTTCTTTTAAAAGTGGAATATTTAGTAATAGTAATTAAATTTAGAGGTAAACTGTTGTATAATTTAGGTGCAAGATAATAAAAACTTTTAGAAAATATATCTTTGGAAAATTTTGGTATCTGATAGCTTGCAGTTGATCTAGTATTGTAACTACGATTACGCAAGTTACACAAAGATTTATGTCGAAAAAGGTGAAGTAAAATACGGAAATCGACACAGTAAAGTAGTTAATCGACACAGTTCTTTGTTTTGAAATTATTAAAAAAGTTTCTATTTTATCATTCATGGAAGATTTGACAAAATGTTAGGTTGACCTTTCTGGAAAGGTTTATTCTATCGTTTCACCTCTACTAAATATATACTACTGAAGGACATGATTGAAAAAAAGAATTTATAGGAGTTTAAAAATTGTTCAGTTCTACATAAATTTAGAAATACTAGGTTAATTGCGCCTAAGATCTTGGAATCGAACCCTAAATATTTGTTATAATTTAGAATATGAAAACTATATACAAGATGGGAAAAAAGTCAATACGCTTTTGAAAATTCCACAAAAACCGGGGGAAAAACCATCGGAATCAAAAACAGTCTCCAGTCTCAGCATTCTAAAGTCAAGGGTTTATTTTTAAGACGATAAAAAAATCATTCTTTGCAATGCAACTAGTGAGTCTTTGTGCAGTGCATGTGCAGTGCAGGTTATTTTCGAAATTTAACACGGAACCTTGTGAATGATGTTGGCTACATCTATTATTATCTAAAAAAAACTATGATCTCAGGATGCCGAGGATGAAGACTGTTTTTTATTCCATTTTTTTCGGTTTTTATGAGTTTTACAAATGTATACTGACTTTTTGCCCACTGTGTATGCATATTCTTAATACAATCAAGCCAAGCTTTAAAGTAGTTTCAGACGCATATTTTTTCTAATCCCAATTAGTAAATCAGTTATTCTACCTCCACTTTATTACCACTCAGAGCGGACTCATCATAATTTTATATAAAACTCAATTAAATACCTTTAAATCTTATTTTATGTCTCACACTAAATATATCACAGAGAAAAATCCGAAAAGAGGGTTCCAAAACGCTATTTTAAAAGGTTGGCTCATCCGTGACGTCACCACATGGAGAGAGGGTGCTCTGCCAATGGCAATGCTCGTACAGCTCGGTACGAGCATTGCCATTGGCAGAGCACCCTCTTTCCATGTGGTGACGTCACGGATGAGCCAACCTTCTCTCTCTAAAAACCTTGAGAGGGCACCCTTGATAAATGAGGTCCATATAACCAGAGTAAACAATAAATTTTTCCAATTATTTTTTAGAATAAAGACTAAAATCTCTGTTGAAAGTGAATTATTGTTTTTTGTTTTTTTAAGATTTTAATAATTACGATCAATTATCTTTGTGATTATATTTAATACGTGAAAACAATATTTTTCTTAACAATATTTAACAATATATAAACAATATTTAAATCTTGTTTTATATAAAAGTTTCAAATAACTCGGTATTTTCCAAGCCGATCGCTTTTCAACTTGGCTAAATATTGAGAATTTGATTGTTCGTTGGCACCGTTTCATATTGCTTTCAAAAAATTCAGAACTCTTGACTTAAAACCTTTCTTAAGCCGACGAAAAAAAAATTCTGCCAATCCTACCAATCACCAATATCCTTCAAATTCCAGTCTTTAAGAATTGTAATAGGTTTTAAATATAAATAAATATTTTATTTCCATAATGCACATACAAATTTATTTTCGACATTTGAACAATCCAACAGTACATTATGGATCAGTCATCCATTTATCCATCATCTTCTATTAATCAATGCACATGGACATGAATTTGGTATAAGTTTAAACCATTATATTTTTGGAATTCTTTTAGCAGCTCCGTGAAGAAATGCTTAGTGTTTTAAGTTTGGTTTGACTTGTCAAAAAACAGCATATCAATCTTCGTCAAATGAAAAGAAAATTCTTTATTAAAAGAGCATGATATTAAAATTACAGAAATTCAGTTTTGAGAATTGAAAAAATAGCTTTTCTGAAATATTCTTATTACTTAGCTAATAAGGTAATTTATGTTTGATGTCCAATGTTAAGATCCTTCTCAAATCAAAATTCATTGTTTTAAAGACCCTGGTAATTTTAAAAAATATATATATTTTTAAATTTAGACACTTTAATTATATATTTTTAAATTTAGACATTTTAATTATATATTTTTAAATTTAGAAATTGAATTTAACTAAAAAATAGTTACACAATCTTGAGGAATCTTATTAAAAATCAAGTTGATTGCTTACTTAATCTTATTTTATTTAATAAAATGAAAAACATGATTGGCTACTTCACCTACTCAAGGTTTTCAATACACTTATTTTTAAAAGTAAAGGTTGATAAAGTTTCTTTTTTAAACCCTATTTAATTAGTTTTCTTTTTTTCTTTTTGGAAAAATAATACATTTTAAAGATAATTTTTTTTATTATACCTACAAGTCTTAAAAATAAAAAAGGTAAATGGAACACAAACTTTACACCTCGTAATTTGAAATTATGTTTTAAAATATTTTTTCACGATATTAAACAATGAATAATTAAAGGTTTGGTAAACACAATAATTTCATTTATCTTCTAAAACGCAATTTAACATATTTCTTTCCTTTTTGATTCAAAAAACTAACTGAACCATTATCTCAAACATGATGAATGTCAAACATCTTTACCATAGATACCTACTAATCCCATTTTTTTTTTGTCAGAGCGTTCCTTTAAGGTCGTTTTTGAATTTTGGTGTAAAAACTAAAATTTCATGCTGTTCTTTTTTACAATTTTTTTCTGTCTAGAGATTCTGATACTTTTCACCATGCGTTACCATCAGCATTTCAGAATAGGAAATTCAGGCATGTAAGAAAGAAAAGTAAGTTAAGAAGAGTTGTGAGAGTTTCTAATTGTTGTTTCCTGCAAGTAAAAAAAAGAAAAGGTATTAGCACCAAATAATCCCCGAGACAAGTGCATTTATAAGCGAATCTTAATCGTAATTGGACAAGAACACAACCCATGAAAACAGACCATTGAAGTGGACCATTACGGGTATCCAACGATGTCCTTGAAATGCCTCCTTCTCTCACGCATGCCGATGCCAAACGTCGTAAAACGGGATTAAGCCTTTTAATGCTCTTCCGATTCCAGCCGTCCCTTCTAATTGTGGGGCATAAAGCGGTGTTAAAGAGGAGTTCGCTTCATTGCTGTTGATTGGGAACCACCGTTGGAATTGGGAGGCAGCCAATTAGGACGATTCTTTCGAACCAGACCTCTCTTCTAATTGGCTGCGGTCGTAAAGGGGGACTTGTTCGAAGGGGTTATTGGGATGTTTGTCGGTTCGGATTAGAAGTGGTCAGATTTGAATTGGGTTTTCTTGCTCGATTAGAGTGTGTTACATAAACTGTGACCTAAAGGGTGCAGTTAAAGTTTGGTCTCCTGTTCCGGTGAAGAAAAATTGAGGGCTTTTCTCGTTGTTTCTATGGAGTTTTTAAAATTGATAGATTGATTATCAGATGGGAGGAAAATGATATGTTGAAGTTAATTCTAAATTTTATACCAAAACTATAAGTTACTTTTAGCTTAATCATTAATAAGGGAAGTTGCGATAAGGTTGCATTTATTGTGATAGTACTCATGTCATGTTCTAAATTTTAAAAAGTGTAGGTTATTTAATGGCGATGTAAAAAATCATTTTTTTTTCAATGGAAAGAAATATTTTATATATATAATCATTCATATCAAGACCTTTCACTTGAATAAGAACTTGGCATCTCATACAAACTTAATTTATAATTTCCATTAGTGTACGTTTTAATTATATATATTTTACGTACCCTAATTTACATGTAAATGTATTTTTCTGCCAACATATCGCTACAGCAGGAAAACAAATATCTGGGAGTTGCAACCCATACTTGACTCTGACTATTCCATTTCAGCATGCATTTCTTTAATTAATAAAAGACAACGTAAATTTCTTTGCCCATTAAAAAGTTGAATTTGAGAAAAGTTGAAGTTTTTGAAAAGCACAGTTGTGAATTCAATTTTTATTATATCTTTATCTAAAATAAAAGTTTCATATTTTAAAATTTTTGTGTTTGAAACCTTTTTCCCCTCTTATAAAACATAACCTTCACCCTCTTAGTTTTAAAATAAAAGTTAAATAATAACTTAAAGAAACTTAAATTTGAGGATTTTTATACCATTATTTTCTGAAACACTCTTTTAATGAACTTTTTAATTTAAACTTATTTTTTCATTATAAATTCTTTTCGATATTGTTCATTTTACATGGGAGTTTTATCGTTGTTTCAAAGATTCCATAAATTTGATTATATTAATATCACATAGGATATTTAACAGCTTTAAAGAAATTAAACCTTCCGAATACTTAGATTTTTACTGACTAAAAGAAAAAAATATAAAGTAGTGATTTTTTAAAAAAATATGATGGATAAAATATAAGAACTTTCGAAGATTTTTCCAAGATTACCTTGAGCTTATAGGAATATTTCACCCCACATACTTTATATATCACAGTTTTTCAGCATGGAATAGTAACAAAACCGCCTACGTGTCCATTTCAGCCTAGCCAGTTCACTCCCTCCCTCCCATAACACTCCTCCGCGAGGAAAAAAGTTCCTCTTATAACACAACTCCTGTTCGAACGAGATATCTATAATCCCTGCTGGGAAATAAAACTGGACAAAACAGGAATATGAAATACGAAAGAAGCCCCCTCTGCACATTCATTCCATTTTTTTTTCAGATTTCCCTTTCCCCAGAAATCCTCCAACTTTTCCCAAGATTATTCGGCACCGTAAAATTCGGACCCGGAAAAGAAGAATCGTTCAATAACTGGATTCTGATATCAAGAACTTCTCCTCGGTCCTATACAAATCAGGAAAGGGCAGAGTCAATCCAATTTTGGACGCTAGAGAAGACCCGGGGCATTAAAAAAGGGACGCGGGGGTTAAATCTTCATCACGCAAAGAATGGAGGTCTTCCCTTTTCATAATCAGACTTCTTTTTAGTCCAGAAGTCTTTTTATTCTTGTCTGGAAATGAAAAGTTTTTCTAGGGATTAAAATAGGAAGTGCTCTCTATTCAGTAAGAAGGGAGGAGAGAGAGGGGTTTCTCGCTGGAAATTAGCTGGTAGATTTTGAGTAAACACTCGGTGTAGGATTTCGTATAGAATATGGTTTTTAAAGAAGCGGGATGAAATGATGTTTTGGGAAATTTCATTCTGTTTGGAATTGGTTCATGTTACACCAACTATTTTATTAGTCGTATTATGAGTTTATCTTCTGTTTTTTGCTTAAGAAGAGTATACTGTTTTTTTTTTTTCAATATTAAAAACTTTTTAAGAAATGTAATTAAATATATACTGGTTACTCCCAATCTAATACAAAAATGTGGAAATATTTTGTAAAAAGCACTAGAGTTGAGACTGCATAACTAGTAGAGAAGAAACTACCTAATTATATATAATTTGTATAATATTAGATTCATATAATCTCTTAACAAGGGAATTCATATTTAATCATCTTTTAACCATTATTTATGTTAGAAAAGGAACAATGGTTTCTCGTTTTCTCAGCTATTAGACAAGAATATCAGATAAATCTAAGAACCCAATACACCTTGTAGTAATATTTACCTTCCTACGATGAGTTCAAGAATAATATCCCGGGAAAAATATACATAAGAAACCCATAGCTGCTCTAGACTTATACCCTACCCTAAACATAATACAAAGACACATCAGCTTGGAAGTCATATATTAGAGGGGGCATAACGTCCTTTCCCAGAACCCACCACAGTGTAATAAACCTGAAATTTATCCATCCCCATCACCTGTTATTAGATTCCTCCATCCGTTCCCCATTTCTTCGTGTAAACGAAGCCAAAAGGCAACGACCGACCTTTCCGATATTCAATCACGAAATCCAATCCATTAGCCTCCTTACTTCCTGCCCTCCTAATGAAGAAGGACTTGCCTTATTCGTCTCTCTGGCTCTCTCTCTGGCAAACGAAAATACGGCTCAATCTCTTTCCCGGAGAAGATCAAGAGCTGCTGATCGGCTTAGGCAAGCGAGCGCCTTCGCTTTGTTTTTCCTGCTTCGCATGCGTCTCGCAATTCTTTTGAGAAAAAAAAAGGATGCTTAGGTTTTTATTTGGTGTTGTTTGATGGGATGGGGTAAAAAACTGCCAGTTGTAAAATATACTTTCATTTTAATTCGGGAGATTTTTTTTTAGTAAGACAAGTTCATTATGTATTAATTTGGATTTTTTTTTCTACTTTCAATGATATATGTGCTGTATATGTGTTTCTGTATTTCTAATGATGGTTAAAGAATACATACTATTAACGAACTTACAAGATATATTTTAAACACCTTTGAAAGTTACACAAAAGTTCTTAGCATCTATTTTTAATTTATATTTATTGTATTATTATTGTATTGCTAATATGTAATCTTCTGTTTTTATGATTTTTTTCCTTTTTATATATATAAACTTAGATGCCAATTTTTATATTAATTTTTAACAAGTTTAATTTTAAAGGGTAGAATATTTATTTATATTTGGTTCCACAATTAGTGTGTTGCACATTTTATGCTGGTGTTGTGCCTATCTGGCAATTTCTCTAGCATATTACACGATGTTACTTGTACAAATCGAAATTATTTTTTGAGAACAAAACAATGTTATTATGTCTTAGGTGTAAATGGTGTCTCTTTTTCAAGTATATTTAAGAATTTTTTAAGGTTGATTAAACTTTTTGGTCTACATACTATTGAAACTAAGCTTGTTTATTTAATTAACACTTTTAGCTAATTTTAACTAATTACAAATATTTCATTTTCCTTTATAGTATTTTTTGTTACAATGTAAGTTCATCTGCTGTCGAATAGTATAAAGATATCACAAAAAGATTAAATAATTAAAACTGAAATTTATACAAACATTTATTAAACATTTTATTTCTATCATTTTTAAAAGAAAGATGAAATATTATAGAATATATTTTTATCATCTACCTTACCTAAAAAGAAAGGGAAAATAACATCGAAATTCTACATTAAACGAAGCGATGAAAAATATAGCACATTTTATCTATTAACTTTCAAACCATGAGCAACCTAAAACTCGATTTTAGAGAAGCTCGTCTAGCTTTGAAGTAAAAGGAGAAAAGGGACAGACTTACACCGTTTTTCTGTACCCACTTTGTTCCAATCCTGAAAGGAAAGAGACAGGTTTAGGGGAGTGTCGCCCTCACTTGACGCGGTCAGAGTTCGAATTAAAAATCGATGTTGGTCAATAATTCAATTGCAGCGTTACTTGGGTCAATTGTTGGCCTTTCCGGGGGGAATTGTTTCTCTTCTTTTTTTTATTAAATCTATTTGCGGGGAAAGAAAGTTGGGAAAAGCGGCTTTTCCGAAAAGTTGGCGGGTAAGTTTGTGTTGCCTTTTTTAGAGGGCAATAGCGTTGTTGACTAACAGCATTGGTGGAAGTGATTGAATGGGATTTTTAGATTCTCTTGCTGTTGGGGTCAAAGCTTTTAGAGGGGTGTTTCGAAGAATAAATGGAAACGCTCGTGGGGACGAAACGTAAAAAGGAAACTATTTCACTTCAGGATGATTCTGAGGGAATATGTTTCTCTGTTGGTCTTCCGTAAGCATTATTGATTTTAAGCTTCATGAAATCTCATGTAGAAAAAAAAAGAAATAAATGAAAGATATTTTATTCTAAAGAAGGTTATGGGCATTATTCCGGAGTCTTATTATAAGGGTTTACAATAAATATCTAACCCAAAATTTTACCCATCTACATTTACTTCACTTTTACTAAGATAAATTCTAAAAAAAATGTGTTTTTGAGTACATAATATATATTATTGATTTACAAATGTATATTTGAGAAAATTTGCGGTTTTTTTTATTCAATTAAAAAGTAAAATAATAAAATCTTTCTCTTAAACTTTGGATTCTAAAATTTATAAAAACAATTTCTTCTTCTGGATAAGCTCGTAAAAAAGTTGATTACATATACATGATTGATTTTAATATACATGAAATAGTACATCCTACTGTAAGATATTTTGTTTATACCATAGAAAGTTTCAGGTAATACGGCTAGAAAACGTCGTTTTTAAGTGGTACCAATAATACTCACTGTTCATTACTTAAGACATCAAAAGGGGCTCTATTAAAAAGCCTAAAACCAAATGTTTGTTCTTTAATCGCATAATATAATAGGCGGATTTCATATTCAAACATAACCTCTAAACTCAATTCCCTTCCACATTAATATCACCATTCATTCCTCTTGAACATTAGCACTCCATCAGCAACGCACAGCATGATAAACGATCCCATCCGTCCGGACCAGCCACGCCAAAAAGCCAATGACACCTCCCATAAAACTCGGCGAATTTCAACGGGCGAATTTGATTAGCAGAGCGCTACAGGGTCGGCCAGAACTCCCGGGAAATCCCGTAATCAAATCGGGCGATTCGTTGAGCTTAATCTATGGCCATAGTATTAGATTACGGAGCAACGCCTTTCTAATTTCTCTTTCTCTGGCTAAAGTCGTGCTCTGGTGCGTGCTAGGTGGTTATGAGAACGTTTGTGTGATTAATCGTCGTTTTATTGAGGAGATGGGGTCGGTTCTGGGATCGTTGTTGTTGTGTTTGTTGATTTGCTTATTATTTATATGAACTTATTATTTATATTTTTTTAAAAAAAATTCGATACTTGTGTAAAAATTGCCTACAAAATAGTTAAAAGTGTTATCGCTTAAAGGGGTAAAATTTAAAAGAAAAAAATGAAACAGTAAAGAATATTTTATCGTCTGTCATTTTTTAGGTCGTTTTGTCGAAAAGCGTTGAAAATACCCTTTTGCTTGCAAATTTCAGATGGAAGAACAACATCCTAAAAAATTTACTTACCTTTCAAATTTAAGGCATCGAACTTTTTATCACGTTTTTCACATAGTAACGGTGAAAATGTTTTTGTATGAGAAAATTGAAAATTCAATTTAGTTATGAAGAAAGTATTTTTATGTGCATAATAGTGACTAAAACATTTTACTTCATTTAAATTAAAGCAAAAAAAAGTATTGCAAGTATTCTATTACATACATTGTTCAATTGCAATACATGAATGCAATTTCCGATCTTAACTTACAGTGATAATGTTTAAATTACTCAATTTTACTCAAATTAAACTGTTTATTTTATGAATCTGAAAATGGCTTCTAGAGAATACTTAAAATTTTTACACCATTTTATAAGTTCTCAAATTCAAAACAAAATATAAATTTCTCAAGAAACTTGGTTCACTGGCATTACACTGATGACTGCCTTCTCCGAGGATATTCCAACCATCATCTCATCTTCCAGAACCAAGTCACCCGATGATTTAAACCCCCAAAACTTAGTTTATACACATTTCCTCTTCGAGTACACGGCATACCTCATCTTCCCTTCCGCGATAATGTCTTTCTCGCGTTAACGTCTCGTTGCCATTCCCAGAGAGATAAAGTTATGCATCCGAAATAACCTCGGACCCCGTATCTCCGAGTGGAGTGCCCCTCCGCATTTTTGAGGGAGGCACCGCAGAACGACTTCCGGAGGTGTGCTAATTGCTTTCTCGATGTTCTAGAACACACTTTGTACTCCGTAATGAGGGAAGTGTGTGACGAGGGGCTATTTCGACAAGCAAGTTGTTATAGCCTCACAATAGTGAGAGTTGAGACATTTTTTTTCTTTGAAGTTTGGAAAGAGGAATGGTCGTCTGAAATTTTCTCTATGTTGTCAAGATGTTATTCAATTTTGTATTATTTACAAAATCATTAACCCTAACATTTAATTAACCCTAATTAACATGTATCATTAACCCTTTGGGGATATTTGATCTTTTAATTAGACCGATTGAGAAATTAATAACCTGTTGGTATATAAGAAAGAAACACAAAATTAGTAGCATACGAAAAAATATTTTTAATATAAATATTCAGTACCTACTTCAAAAGTATCCAATGATCAACGCGCTTTAATAGGATAATGCATGCATTTAAATGTGTGCATAATTATACATTTATTTCTTAGATAATTTTTATAATATTATTCATAAAACAACTTTAACTAATTTGATATTTTAGCTACTATTATTATCATAACAAGCATTCCATAGTTTTCTTTTACCTTTAATTTAAAAAAAGTTCTTCAATAACACCTTTAACATTATTCTTGCTACCCCCCCCCAATTGATATCTTAAAATTACTTTTTATAATTCTTCCCATCTATAATATTGTATAAATATATTATAACTGAACTATAAAATGCATAAGCACTTACATAAAATGAAATTATAAAGACAATAACTAATATTATGTTCTTTAATGACAACTCTCAAAGTGTTATTTAATTTACATAAATATTCAAACACTGCTCTTTTTGTATTTCTTTTAACATTCTTATTAGTTCATTTAAAAAATAGCATTCACCATAATACACAAAATGATTAGAATAGGAAACCGTATCGGCAGTTTGAAAAACAGCTAATGGAAATACCTTTTGTAACAACGAAGAAATGTTGGAAGATTCATATTAGCGTAATCAAAAGTGTCTTCACATGTGAATAAACTTGCTTATTAAGAACCCATAATCGAGTCTCCGAGGAAAACATTGCCTTCTTAATTAAAGCTGAACCATTCCTTAAAACAAGTCTTAAACTCATTGTTAACGACTGCAAATAGTTTCTGTCGTTAATACTCCCGCATGACTTAATTTCGCTGATATTTACCAGTTCATTAGATGTCATACAGTAATTAGAAGAATGTGAGTTAGTCGGAATGGAATGAACCTCTTATTACAATGATAGAGAGGATTATGCGAATCAAGCGAGATAAGTCTGAATAGATTATGCATGTTTCATAATTGCTCTATTAATGACAAATAAGCCTTTTGTTGTGAGTGTCGTCGTTTTTGATTCTGGGAGTTTATTTAAAATGTCTTACATTATTTTCATATTTTAAAAGACACTGGAGACTTTTCACGGAGGAGTCACTTTAAAAGAAAAAAGTGGAAAAGCCAAAAGATTTAATCGTGAAATGATATGTTGAAATGGTATGTTTTGTCCATATTGAATAAAATCCTGTAATAATTTTCTCAATTATTACATGCAACATTTCTTCCTACGAACTGGAAACACCCTCTTTCATTTAGATGTCACATATAATTTATTTTTGAAAATTTTACCAGAAATTTTTAGAAAAGATTGTAGCAGTTCAAATGAACAAAAAACCCGTTTTAAAAACCCTAAACTTTTAATTACTATAAATTAATGTCTCAAACGAAAGAGTGGAAGTGTTTTTTGTAATAATTAGGTTATAAGACGCATGAACTCATACCAAATGTATTTTTACCTTTTTAAGCTAAACAAACTAATAAAATGATGTGAAAATTTTTCTTTAAGGTAAATTTATAATTCTCATAAATAAAGATATAATGGTTGCATAATAGTTGTAAGATCTAAAACAATTATTTAAAAGTTTACTGAAGTTTTTGAATGAATAAACTTATAAAATGTATCTCTTATGCAAATTAAACGAAATTTTAAGGAAAACTTAAAAAAATATATTTAACTGTAGTAGTACCATGAGATCTAACTTGAACTACTCGTAGTATAAAATTCCTCAACCAGACTTCCCTTTAGTCTGGATTCTATAAACTTTCTATATTAAACAAGTTTCATTTTCTCAGAAAAATACAGTTGCTTATAACGCGAATAATACTTCTCGACTGTTCCATTTATTAGAGATATTATATCCAGAGCCTAAAACCCAACAAAGAAGCACTGCCGTCTAAATTATCTGGCAGAACCAGGAAAACTTTTCTTTCCATCTTTTCCTACGCTACCGGGGATTCGTTAACAAAGCATTACAACTCTTTCAATAAATAACAGCGGAAAAAGAACAAAACATTCTCCAAAACCTGGATTCGTCTCCCCCCCCCTCTACCTCCTACATCACAAAAGAAGCCAGAAAAAAAAGTTCCATCCCCAACAGCTGCGATTGATCATTTCGAGACCAGAGGTGGAGTTGAGAGCTCGGGATGCTGCGGCAAACATCGGAAACCGAAAAATTAAGATCCCTTTGTTCGTTTCGGTTTTTTGAACGCACCCTCTCACAAAGAATCTATCCTTTGGATAGAGCCTGCGAAGGTTTATGCGCCTCATTTAGATGTGAAAAGCCATTCCGAGAAGCTGCGTTTTAATTAATGAGATCTTTAGTACTCGTGGGGTTGCAGGAGAGTTTTTTTAAGAGTTTTTTTAGGAGTACTGCTTTAAGGCAAATTAGGGAAGGAGAGAAGAAAAGCTGTGCGTAAAGGAATATTCTCTTAGGTTTGGACAAGATCCTTGAGGCACGTATTTTTAGGGATTTGTAAGCAAATATAGCCCAGAAAGAGAACTCTTGAATGTAATGAGGCCTCTTGAAGGTGTCTCAGAGTTAATAATACTTTGCATTAATAATCGGTGAAAGTTTTTTTGAGTGTCATGTCTTAAGCTCAGGGTTGTATTAGATTGAGATTGTGTATAAATAAGTATAAATCTTAAATACCTGAATAAGTCCTTGTTGAGTTTTTTAAGGAAATCCCCCCTCACATCAATAAATGATTGAATGAAATTGTAGTATGTTAAAAATGTTGTCTGCATTGTGAAATGAAAACGACATATATATATTATGAGTAACTAAAAAAGTCTCCAGGAATTCCTAGCTAGGTCTATGAGAAGATTTTATTTTAGTTCAATTAATAAAAGTTTAGTCTTTTTTTATCCTTCAAAATTTTTAATTTCAGGAAAAGTTACTATTTTTCTAATACTCCCTCATGGCGTATAAAGAAAATCTGAATCACAACCAAATATCAGAACTTCTCCGTAATTAATGTAAGTTTCATAAAATAATCTTGAAATTTTCAAATCCAAATCAAACTTATGATAACAGCATATTTCTAAAGCGAATTAACTTAAAGATAACCCCTTTACTTTGCAACGTTCTCCAAGTATTTCTCCGATCATTCGTCACGAGTGCTTCCGGTGTAATTAACACAAAACCTACTCGATGCGGTTCCAGATAATTTATTTCACTGGTCCTCTTTTTTTTTTCTAGGTTCCTCATAGGAAAGGGAGGCTCGGGTCCCATAAAAATGCAGAATTCGCAATTAGCATTCGTTAATTGGCTCAGGGCGCGCAAATCGATTTCCGGGGAATTTCTGAATCGATTTATAAAAAGCGCCCTCGTTATTTTCCCTTTGATTCCGTTTCTGAATCGCACCAAAATAAACTCGGAGAAATATTCGGAGATAATGATTAATTTGTGAATGCATCGATTTGTTGTTTTCTTCGGGGCGAAGGTCGGGATATTGATTTTCGAAGGTTATTTGAGGTGAAGAGATGAGATGTACTTCAAAAGGGAAATATTTTTGGTTGTGTTGGAGTTTTTTGAGAAGTTTTCGCAAAAGATTTTGTTGCAGTGTTGATGTCTTTTCTCCTATTTTGATCAATAATATTTTGAGGAGTGCTTGAGAATTTACAATTTATTCGAGACTTCTTAAAAGGTAAAAAAAATATAGAAAATTAAAAATATCATTACAAAAACAACCATAAGTACGAATTAACCATAAGTACGAACAATAAGTACGAAAACTTATAATATTTAGTAAAGTAAGAGAGAAAAATTCTTTTGAGGGAAAATATTTCAATTTTTGTTTTTGTATGTGAAGAGTCTTTTCGAAAAACATGATATGCATAATTAAAGTATTAGAACTTAAATTTCTTTGGTGGATAATATTGTCTCATATTTACAGCTCAGAGTTTTTTATTTTATATTTTTATCTCTCCCAAAACAACCCTTTATCCCTCTTTGTAGCTAAACAGGTAAGTATAAAATCCATTCAAAGGGTAAGCTGTACAATTTTGAATTTTGTGTTGAAATGTTTTGTGTGTTATGCTTTATGCTTAAAAAAATTGGTGCCGCTTTTATGAATACAATAAATGTTTTGGCATGGAATTCCTTTAAAAATAACCTCTTTGGGCTTAGTTGACAGCGCAAACTCTTTAATAGAATTTCGACGCCGAACTGCCTGTGACATGGCCTCCTTTACCGCCAGGGATATTTTCTTAAATAAGCATAGCAGCAAGAAGGGTTCCGTTCAAAATCCCGACAGTCAGAATCCCGACAGATCAGGTTCCCGACGACGAAATCCCGACTGGGTCAGAATCCCGACAGATCAAAATCCCGACTGGGTCAAAATCCCGACAGGTCAAAATCCCGACAGGTCAGAATCCCGACTGGGTCAGAATCCCGACAGGGTCAAAATCCCGACAGGTCAAAATCCCGACAGGGTCAGAATCCCGACAAGTCAAAATCCCGACAGGGTCAGAATCCCGACAGGTCAAAATCCCGACAGGTCGAAATCCCGACAGGGTCAGAATCCCGACAGGTCAAAATCCCGACATGGTCAGAATCCCGACAGGTCAAAATCCCGACAGGTCGAAATCCCGACAGGGTCAGAATCCCGACATGGTCAGATTCCCGACAGGGTCAAAATCCCGACAGATCAAAATCCCGACCGTGTAATGTCACTCTTGAGCCGTGAGAGCATGAATTATTGAATTTTTTTGAAATTTTAAATTTTTTAAAATTGATTAAAAACTGGTTTAATACTACACTCCTGCGCGTGCAAGACTTTTTTCTGGGTTTTTTTCAGTGCTGATTACAGATATTTCATCAAAACGGACGTTTGAAAGATTTTAAAAATTTAAATTTTTTAAAATTGATTAAAAACTGGTTTAATACTACACTCCTGCGCGTGCAAGACTTTTTTCTGGGTTTTTTTTTTCAGTGCTGATTACAGATATTTCATCAAAACGGACGTTTGAAAGATTTTAAAAATTTAAATTTTTTAAAATTGATTAAAAACTGGTTTAATACTACACTCCTGCGCGTGCAAGACTTTTTTCTGGGTTTTTTTTTTCAGTGCTGATTACAGATATTTCATCAAAACGGAGGTTTGAAAGATTTTAAAATTTTAAATTTTTTAAAATTGATTAAAAAATGGTTTAATACTACACTCCTGCGCGTGCAAGACTTTTTTCTGGGTTTTTTTTCAGTGCTGATTACAGATATTTCATCAAAACGGACGTTTGAAAGATTTTAAAATTTTAAATTTTTTAAAATTGATTAAAAAATGGTTTAATACTACACTCCTGCGCGTGCAAGACTTTTTTCTGGGTTTTTTTTCAGTGCTGATTACAGATATTTCATCAAAACGGACGTTTGAAAGATTTTAAAATTTTAAATTTTTTTAAATTGATTAAAAAATGGTTTAATACTACACTCCTGCGCGTGCAAGACTTTTTTCTAGGCATCAGTGCTGACTACAGATGTTTCTTCAATACTGTGGTTTGAAAGATTTTAAAATTTTAAATTTTTTAAAATTGATTAAAAATGGTTTAATACTACACTCCTGCGCGTGCAAGACTTTTTCTGGGCCTTTTTTCAGTGTTGATTACAGATATTTCATCAAAACTGACGATTGAAAGATTTTAAAATTTTAAACCAATTTTTAATCAATTTTAAAAAATTTAAAATTTTAAAATCTTTCAAACGTCAGTTTTGATGAAATATCTGTAATCAGCACTGAAAAAAAGCCCAGAAAAAAGTCTTGCACGCGCAGGAGCGTAGTATTAAACCATTTTTTAATCAATTTTAAAAAATTCAAAATTTTAAAATCTTTCAAACCACAGTATTGAAGAAACATCTGTAGTCAGCACTGAAAAGCTGCCTAGAAAAAAGTCTTGCACGCGCAGGAGTGTAGTATTAAACCATTTTTTAATCAATTTTAAAAAATTTAAAATTTTAAAATCTTTCTAACCACAGTATTGAAGAAACATCTGTAGTCAGCACTGAAAAGCTGCCTAGAAAAAAGTCTTGCACGCGCAGGAGTGTAGTATTAAACCAGTTTTTAATCAATTTTAAAAAATTTAAAATTTCAAAAAAATTCAATAATTCATGCCCTCACGGCTCAAGAGTGACATTACACTGTCGGGATTTTGACCTGTCGGGATTTTGACCTGTCGGGATTTTGACCCTGTCGGGATTTCGACCTGTCGGGATTCTGACCCTGTCGGGATTTTGACCTGTCGGGATTCTGACCTGTCGGGATTTTGACCCTGTCGGGATTTCGACCTGTCGGGATTCTGACCCTGTCGGGATTTTGACCCTGTCGGGATTATGACCTGTCGGGATTCTGACCCTGTCGGGATTTCGACCTGTCGGGATTATGACCCTGTCGGGATTTTGACCTGTCGGGATTTCGACCTGTCGGGATTATGACCCTGTCGGGATTTTGACCCTGTCGGGATTTTGAACTGTCGGGATTCTGACCCTGTCGGGATTATGAACTGTCGGGATTTCGACCGTCGGGAACCTGATCTGTCGGGATTCTGAGTGTCGGGATTTTGACCCACACCCCAGCAAGAAATGTTCACCGTGTATACTCTGTATAAAGTAACGTCGCGCTTTTATCGTCACATTTTACGCCCTCCTTTGTGATACGCCGAATTGCTTTAAGCGAAATGCGCGTCTGAACACGGCGGAAAAAGCGCAGTTTCGATCACATAAAGTACTTTTTAAAAGATATGGATAAACGCCATTTTTTCTCCCTTCGGTCCGGAAAAAATCCGGGCTAAACGCTCAGCGCATATAAAAAGAAGCGGCGCTTCCTTCACTTTGCAAAGTTTATACGCAATAGAAAGAAACTGTCCTCCAGTAATGCGGGCGCGGGTAGAAAAAAAAAGTTTTAAAAAACCATTCCAGCCATTTGATCACCCGTTTTTATTCCGTTTTATATCACTGTAAACCGGCAGGCTGGAAATATGGAAGTATGCATTGGAACGGCCGAGCTTAGAATTTCAATTCGAATCCATTGTGAAAACTCGAGCGTTGCTTTGTTACTTTATCCGGGGCGGGCGATTATTTTCCGTGCTATTGTGAGGAAATTTTCCATTTTGGTGTACCTTCGGTTGGGAAATGTTTATTTTTGTTCTTAGATACATTTGCTTGTTCGATGGTCAGCGGTGACCAGAACGTGGAATGTGTCGCCAAAGAGAATAAGTGAGGTCTTCCCTGCAGCAAGAACGGAAAATTAAGACATAGTTGATGTAATGGTTTGATGTTTACCATTAATTTTTATGTACAATTAGTGCTATCTTTGGAATTGAAATCCATTATGTATCTATTTACAAAAGAAACCTTTCATTCTAAATATTTTTTAAACCTTTAAAACAAAAAACAAAAAAGCTTTGAGGAGAAATAGGTACGTCACGATTAGGTCCAAATGCGAGACCCCCTGTGTTTAGCTACGAAGTCTGTATGGTTCTCAGTTTATCGATCCTCCGAAGAGATGAATGTCTGAATCGACTTTGCCCAGCCCAGCTCGAGGATACTTTTAATCCAAAAGAAATTCATGCACGTAATAACGTACTACATTTGAGGTATGTTCTTCTAAGCTTGCTCTATCCCCACAGAGTACATCTTTGTCTTCCCTAAACAACATTTACATAATCAGTGGTTAACCATCAGTCATAAAAAGAATCACTGACTCTGATTTGCGGAATACTACTACTTTGACTGATGGTTAACAGCTGGTCAGGTAGCAGATAAAACTGCCATTTAGAGGGTTAAAATATACAACTGAGAGATCCCGCACACAGACCGGAAAATATATGTAACCAATCCACAGTATACAACTGCATCCCTTATCAACGTGTCATATATTTAAGTTAGTTTTTTCTACCACCAAAGGGCTCATATTTTCGTAAATCACATCTCCCCAAGTTCTCTGAACCAATGAAGTCACACTCCTCTCTTGACTCTCAAATACTTTCCATTCGATCTCTACGAAGATATCGGTTACAACTTCAAACCAATTATTGAACCTGAATCACCATCAGTATCGATTATTCATCATCCCGATCCATCCAGAGCACTCGATCCACTGGCACACCTCCACCTCCAATAGAGAGAGAGGGGCTCCTCATAAAAGTATCGGAAAGAAATGCGCGAAACAAATCGGACCTTTCCTCGACCTGATCGCCCTCGTTTATTTCCCTGCAGAACCTGTTATCGCAATTCAATCTCGTTCCCCATTGCGTTCGCCCCATTGGGCCTCAAGCTCCCTATCCACTCAATTTTCCTCTTCCTCCTCCTCAATCCGGCTTCTTGCTCCTTGGGAAGCCGGATCACGCCAAGATGAATGCTGTGTCCCTCTCCGCTTCTTTCTTTAAAGTTCGCTTTCTTCGAATTACCCCTTGGAAAAAATGCCCCTGGAGAAGGAAAGTAATGGCGAGAATTATCGTTGCGTAAATGGCTCGTGTGGGTGATTTTTTTTCTTTTTTTCATTTTGTGAGTTGAAATTTTCGGGGGTATAATTGAGATGGAGAGGTTTTAAACTATTTTATTGGATGGTAAGGTTTTGGAAGTGTTTTTGTATCGTTGATACGTATGAGAAGAGTTTTATGAAAAATAAATTATTGTTAAGTAACTATGCTGAAATATCGACATTTTTTTAGCGGTCTCTAACATTAAGATTTGTTCAATCTAGTAGAGGTTGAGAAATATATTATAGCACAACATAGATTGATTTTGTCTCTTTTTTCAGTGGTTTTATAATTTTTAGTGGTTAAATTAACTAACAATATTCTATAAGTAAAATTATTATCAACGTTAAGTACTGTGATAAGGCTTGGTCAATGGTCTTTATGATGGATGATCCGTTTTATCCCAACTAAAACAGGTCCAAGACTGTTATAATTATTGATTAATAATATAACTAATTATGAAATAAATAAAATATTACAGAACAGATAGGTACTAACATTTATATTTAAAGAAAGACTAATTTGCTGTTTTTATAACGGATAAATTGTTGATAAAAGTAATTTTGTAAAATTGTTATTATCCTATTTTGCTGGTTATACTGAAATATATCTTATCAAAGTTGCAGTAATAAAAATACTATTAAAACTTCATTTATATTCAACTATTCTAAACAGACATTCTGATTAAAAATGTAAACCTGGAAAAATATTATTAACTTTCCTAAAGTTTTATGTGACTAAATTAAGGAAAATTGTGGTTCTAAAATTTTATTTAGCTTGTTTGTGAAGTTTTAAGTTCTTCGGAAATTATCAGAACTCAAGGAAGAAACGATATAATACACTTTAAACATGATCATAAAATGGTAAAGAACAGGAAGAATTGCAGTCCCTCAGGGAATACTAAGTTTCCTCCTAAAACTAAATCCCCTTTAGAGACAATGGCGTACGAATTACCAAAACTCCAGGGAGAAGTAAAGAAAAATGCAAATGCAGTTTTCTCAGACTTGGAGAGGTAGAAAGAAGATGGAGTGACTTAATTTCGAATTAGCGTAAAACAGTCTTCACAGTACATGATCCCTGTTAGGGACCAACAGCCTTAGTTTCAAACCTTGGATTTAATTTGTGTTCTAAGGGAGTTTTTTAGCATCGAGTTAATTGTGTTATTATTCTTCGTGCGATAGTAAACACGGTGTTTAAAGATTTTCATTCTGATTTGATTCTAAATCCCACTGCTATATACTATGATAAGTTTTTTTAAGTTAACATGTCCAGTGTTACTTTTGATTGTAGTACTTGCTTTGAAATTAAAAAAAAAACATTTAATTCTTATCACTGTTTTTGAAGGGATAAAAACCAGTTAGAAAAAGTTATTCAGAAGCTAACTAGTCAAAAATGCATTTATTCTGTTTTAAGTACTACAGAGTTGGTATTTGGAGAAGGGGTATAAAAAAGAACTGCCAGTTGGTGAATTGTTTCTTCTAAAGAGAAGTTTTGTGTCTCTCAGGTTATCAATCTTATGTGTTTTGGAAAGTTTTATTGCTTCTTATCCCATGGGTCAACGAGTACTAAAAGTTTCGAATTCTCCATAATTCTTGTTTTTGTGCCTTAAATTTATTCGATTACCTTATTTTAGTATACAATTCAATAGATGTGGAATTCTTTAATACCTCTTTCATCATATTTGGCTAGACAGCCGAGGGTGGGCCAGTAAAGTTAGAAATATTTGAATACCTTAAAGTGTAACAAACAATTACAAATATGAAAATACGAGTATAAATGATCTAACTATAAATCTAGAATAACATCTAACATTTAGTTATCCAAAAATAAATTACACACAGTCATGTATTCTGAAATTTTTACAGTCTGGATAGGCCTTCAAAAATATTGTTTTAGTATATTTTATATTATACAATACATATAAGCATTAACTACTAAAGTAAGTATAACACTTTTATCCAGTAAATATTGTTATAACTAAATAGCAAATGAAATTACTTTGGTATTGTATATAAATCTACTTTTGTATACAAATACTTAACTAAACTATCAAAGTTATTTGTAAATATCTCTCTCACTAACAAATTCATAAAAAAGTTCAAAACACAAATTGAAAATAATCTATTAGATTTCTTACCTTCGATGACCTAAGTAGAACACTCTTCTGAACATTCTTTCACATCGTTATAAACATTAAAATTTATAACATTTAACCAAAACCTCTCACCTTTCCACCCACAACAACAACAAACTCTCCTTCTAAAACCATCACACAAACTGAACAACTCCCAACCCACCTAGAATAAAAAAAAAGATCACACCTCCGTTATTACCTCCCACCTCCACGCAGTAGGAAAACACCTCAACTCCACTCCATCCATCAGCCCCAACACGGGAACTTCCCAATCTCCCTGTCAACGGTCCTTCGCCCAGAAATATATATATCACAGCCCAAGGTATACGAAAACAAACATACGCGAGAGGTTCAGAATCATCCTCGCCTCTCCTTTCTTTATTCTTCTGCTGAACCTATGTGTTCCTTCAGATAGCGGAGAGTTCTTTTCGAACTAGGCGAGAAGAGAGTGATGAAAAGGGATATTTTCGACAGGGGTGGACGTCTAAAGAGTGTCGGGGCTGAAGAAACTGCGTTAGGGGATATCGGAGTAAAATATGTATCGCACTGCCTGTTGGAAGGGAGTGAGGGCTTATATAAAGGAAGAGTGGGGATTTTTCTTGTTGGAGAATGTAGACGAATGGGAGTATTATACGAAAGAATGATGAAATAATGTCTATGAATGTGAAGATAAAAGTTCTGGGAAGAAGCGTACTTCTATGCATTATTTCGGATTTGTGATAGAATTCTGTATTGGTTACTGTGTATGAGACATGAAGAATAGCTCTAACCATCGTCTAATAGTATCTGGTCTCTGGAAATTAATGTATTAATTCTAGAAGGGTTTTTAATACAATCCAGAGGTGTAGAAAAACTGTGGTGTTTTGAAGCTTCTCCATATTTTTTATTAGAAAAATTTATGTTTAAAAAAATCAGATATTGAAACGGTAGTTACTGTTTTTAGATGTTTGTATGATGTTTAAACTCTACATACTGTTTCGTGATTTATTACAGTAACATTTTTACGATGATTACCGTTTTGGAATTCATCAGACTTTTTGAATACATTAAACGATATCATTTTATGAAAAGATGGAATTTTAGTCTTTCTCCATACAGTTCAGAATTAAATGTATAAAAATTAATTTGAATTAACATCTATCATTAAAAGTGTTTAGTCATAAACATTTTCTTGTTTGGTCGGTGTTTTGAAACGACCCAACAAAAAAATTTGTTTATGACTTAACACTTTTATAAAATCAATGGGGTGGAAATGAACACTGAATGAGCAGTCTTTGTTTCCTTGTTATGTAATATACTTCATAAAAAAACAAGAAAGTCAATTCGTAAATTGTATGATTAAATTTTGACTAGTCTGAAAACACTCGACAAAAGCTTCTACCAACCTCTCTTCAACTCACTTAAACGTAGTTACTTCTGAGATTTATCAAACTAATAACCCATCACCAATGTTGTTAGTAACATCCTACTTAAACCAGATAATACTCCGATTTACCAGTTCATTCAAATAGATAGATGGTCAAAGTGGCCAGCCTGAGAATCTCCCTGCTGCAAATGAAAGGATGAAACGAATAGCCGCTGTCGACGCAAGGAACGAAGTCGTTCCTATCACGCCAGACACCCATCCCTTCCAGCACCTCGCAATCAGTTTATACGGCGTGAAGAGATGGGATGGAAGACTCTTGGATATTGGGGGAAGACAGGGGTTTGTAGAAGCGAAGATTTCTGAAGGGTTGTTAAGATTCTTCGCCTCGTTGAAGAATATGTTCGTTGAGAAGCGTTACTTTCAGGATGTTGGTTCACTGAGCTTGAGGGGAAGAAAATGTATCGGAACTATAACAAGTGGGCGGTATTGCAGGGAAAAGAGGAGTTACTGGAAATTTAGGGGTGATGGTGAGTTTTAAAATTTGTTTTCGGTTTACTAGATTTTATTTACTATTTGAAAATTATAGCGTGAAATTTTATAATACTTTCTTGTAGTTTAAATAAAAGTAACTTTCTCTAATGAGTTGTTTTTTTATATTAGTTAATCTGGTTGAGTCACTTGAATAATCTTTCAAAACGTTTTAGTTTATCCTACGAGACAAAAGAGAAAAATCTATTTATAGTTTCCTTCTATTTTTCTCCATTAATAGTTTGAAGAGAAACCTGTAAAAAAAACAGGTTTTTCTTATAATAATTATTAAAAGATGGATTATTATTTAGTAGGAATTTAATAACACTTAAATATGCTTTTAAAAGTTTCATATTTCCTCTTTTTTTAACTGAAGATACAAAAGGATAATTTTGTCTCGTTTGAGAAGTTTCATTGTTTCCATGGACACAAACTTACACTTTTATTTTGAAATTCTTAAATCCCATATATGCTTTAATTATCTAATTGCACTAGGCAGGTTCAAGTAATCACTACCCACTCGTTCTATATAGAAAATATTCTTCGAATATTTAGAGAACATTATCTATAGTGTAGTACGAGAACGTATTATTAGTATTTAATAATACGTGAACATTTCTCAAGCGATAGTTCTTCGCAAAATATAAAAACAATATTCCACCATCATAGTACTTAATAATCGTTTTAAAGCAACCACGAATTCAGCCACTTCCCCACAATTATTCTTCACAATCTACCCGCCAGAACTAACCCGCCTAACTTTTCCACCCACAACCTTTTCTCTTCACCTACACACACCCCTACCAAGAAGTATTCGAATAAATTCCAGCTCAGTCCTGTTAGTCCCATTTTTGAACTACCCTCAATATTTACTCCTCATCTCTCGCGAAATACCACCTCCTCCAAAACACCAACTCCCGTAAAAGGGGACCCATTTGGCCCTCGCATAAAAATCCTCGGTCTGAGACGGTGTCGTTAGCATGGGTCGGTGATTAACATGCGACCCGGGGTTCCTCTTGGAGAAAGTTTTGGTCCCGGCTTCTCTCCCCCTTTCAGATGAATGAGATTGGAGGATTAGAGGGTGATGAAGAGGCTGAGGTGGATATGGGTAATGCGATATTTGGAGAGCGGTGTTCTTGCCTAGGTAAAAGAGGAAGGCTGGGATAAGAGTATTTTCTGGAGGGCTTGGTGTATTTTGTGAGGAGGTTTAATTTTAGTGGGGGGATTTAATGTTGTAAAAGTAACCTCAAATAGAAGAGTGTGTAAAAAATTTAATTAGAGAAAGCTCGGGATGTGTTTTCCGCTCTAATTTATCGTATTTTAATAAAATAGTGTGTTACGTGTTACCAAATTGGTGCGCTAATTAATGTTGCCGGTGAGAAGCTTGTACTTGTTTTTCTCGCCAAGAAATATGAAAAAACAACAACATTATTCTGTTTAATTTTTTTTTAAATATAGCTATCTATTAAATTCTAGAATGTTGGTTAGGTTACATAACTATTTGAATTGGTTAATTACATAAATAATTTATGTAATCAATATCGTAAAGATAAAAAGTTAAAGGAATTAATTCATTCTGGGAATTCTTATAAGAAGTTAAATTACTGAAGCAGAAAAATTTATTCTAGAAGTAATAGGAAGATAGAAATTTGCGGTAAGAATCTAAGTGAATTTATTGAAGATTTTCATGTGATAGTTAGGAATTGGGTACCACGCGTGCTTTTTTTCTTCGAAGCTCAATTTTTTTAAATCTACTCTTGAAACAATACCAACAATATCTATTGGACCGTTAGAATAAAAATTCATCACCCAAGTTGGAAACGCTAAGAATACGGGTGCGTACCCGAATCTAAACTAAAACAATTTTTTCAATAATGTAATGTTCTTTCTACCTTTCGCAGAAGCTACGGAATAAACCAACTTATATTTTCAAAACACTACTACTCCTATGGTAGCTCCTCGAAGAAACCAACAAACGTATTCTCCAAAGAACCATGAACCGAAAATTCCTGGAACTCTCGTTTCAATCAGAAGAAACTGATTCCGATGCAGAAGAGAATACAAGAGCATTACTTGTTTTCCATGCCGTTCCGCTCCAATAGTCCAAGAAGAAGCAAGGTGCTAGTTTTTGTTTCCCAGAATTCCCTCTCAAACAAGAGACATTTGTAGCGAAAACACTACAACTTCTCCTTGTTTATTCTCGAGAGCAGCCATCCCCGAGGGAAGAAAATTGAATTTGCGGGTTAATCTTTGGGCCCCGGATCGGTAAATAGATCGAATTGTTTCAGGGATATGAATGCGAAGGGGGGAATCGAATCGAGTTTATCGAGTGTTTGTGGGCCTTTTTTTTCAGTTTTGTATTCCACTTCCCTTTCGATTTGGACTTTTGAAGATATTGGTTGGTCAGACGGGGTAAACGTATTTTCTTTCGTAGACACTGGGGGAAATGTCGGAGGTTAAATTTGCTCTTTTCTCAAGAAACGAGATACTATCTTTAAAATGGTTTTATTGAGCTATGGAATACTATTAGTGTGCAGAAGTTTCTTTGCTCTCCAGTCTTTATATAATAGAAAATATTTGAAGGGTTTCGTATTGCGAGGATTTGGGAACAAACACAAATTTTTTACATGTTTGAACTCATTTTAACTCATAGAAGATACTCTTAATTATTTATAGAAAGTAGTTAAAATATTAATAACAAGTAATGTATTTTTTCTCATGAGTTTTTAAGGGAAAGTTCTTTTATGAAACGGCAATGAACCAATAAATTTCAAGTGGATCATTGAGAGTAATTATCAGGTTTAGAAGCTATCAACAGATTAGTCTTTTAAAATGGGTTAAGATGAGTAAAGGTTCAAACGAATTCTTTAATTCATGATACTAAACACTGTGCACAATTTTTTTAAGGCCATTAATACCTTCTATTCCTGAAACTGTCATGGAATAATCTCAATAGACAGTTAAAATAAAAAAGAAACATTACACATAATATCTTCGGATATAAACAGTAAGGCTACATGTTTAGCATAAACCCGATAGCCCAGTGCCCATCCAGGATAAACTATACATATACACACTTAGGTTTATAATATTAGATATAACTCATTAAAAGTTAAGTTAATACCTCTCTCTACATTGTTTATCCATAATTAATTAATTCCACCTATAGCTAATCTTTTCTCCCATATTAGGCAATTTTGATATTGTTTGAAAAGAAAAACGTTTTTATAACTCCTCTATACTGATCATTATAATGTCATCTTTAAAAAATAATCATAATATTTCTAAAAACTTAAGCAACACACCTAAAGACTAATCTCCTGTGTTCCTCATTACGGCCACCGCACAGTGTTGTCCGTGGCGACATCAGACACTCTCTCCCTCGGGAGAGGAGTGTGACCGCCCGATAAGTGAGATTTATGACCGCAGAGTTACGGATCGGCCTGTTATCTAGGTGTAACAGGTGACTCTAGTTCTACCCGACTTCAAAATGCGGATGGACAAATTTTATAAGTGATATTCTTTGCTTTCTTCTGACGGTTCGGAAAATTTTGGAAGAATTTTTATTTATTGCATGAGTGCAGGAAAAGAGACGTAAAGTTAGTTAAGATAAATACTGTATTTAGTTCAGAAACTTAAACTTTTATGACAAGGTTTTACATAGTTTGTTACTACTGACCGAGAGTTTAATCAAGTGATGTAGGATTATAAAAATAATAAGTTTTCAAATACTTCATAAAATATTTTAATACAATTCATTTATACTTTTGCTTGTTACTTATCTTTCGGACACAAACTAAGTCAAGCAAATCTATGCAATTGTTTACTTTTCCAAAATCAATATCAGCTAAGGTTTCAGAAAAAAAAAATACTTCCCAGAATTATATCAGTGACACTTGCAAACGGCCCTCTGCCTTGCCTTCTGAATTTCATGCATTTGATTTGACCACTCTGGAAAATCAATCCATTCTAGACAAGAAGTACCTATTGTAAAGTAGTTTTCTAAAGAGTACATATTCTTAAGTACTTATTTCACGAAATTCGAGCTATTTAAATTACCTTCACCTTGTTTAATTACAATCTTATATAAACCAAATAACCATTTAAAGAATTTTCTCCACACTACTTTAAAACTAGAAGAATGTTATTCGACTCAACCTAAAGCTACCTAATATGAGCTACCATTGCAGGATATTTTTAGAAAATACACTTCACTCCAAGATTTTCATTATACGGGAACTCACGTCCCAAAAAACGCTTGCAATGTTGCCACCGGAACGTCACAAAAAGCATGCAATAAAAGCAAATGGAATGGAAAGGAAGGCACTACAGGGCAATCCCTCTGCCTCCATCGGGCTTTCTTGTCTCGTAAACAACTGGATTTGTGAAGCGGCCAGAATCAATAAAAGTTGCAGCTGCGGTCCCTTGGGTCGTGTAGCTCTTTCTAGTATACATATGCAAGCCCTGGGCTGGCCGGCATTTACAAAAACGCAGAGTGATCTTAAGGGATTCGACTATTTTGAATTTAAAAGTGCCTTCTCTAGGAATTTTTGAGGCTTTAGTTCAGGCTTATCAAGGTTTTGGAGTGACAATCTCGTTGGAGTAAAGCTTTTTCTTAAAATAACGTTTGGATTTGTTTTTCTGAAGGACGATTTCGATTACCTTTAAAAGTTTGGGAGTTTTTGTTTCTCAGCCTATCCAAAAAGATGGATTCCTTATTTTTTAATTAGAATGGACTTATTATGAGAAGCAACGGTTACATTTTTGAAATACTGGAAGAAATATTTGATCACGTGTGATAATTTATTTAACAAAATTATCTTTTTAATTCACCAACTACTTTTATTTTGATTATATCTAAGTTTAAATGGGGCAGTATAAGGTTACATTGTATCAATTTTAAGTAGGTAATCTAATTACAAGAATAGCCTACTTAAAAAGTAAAACTATCATTTGTAACATATAAGATAAACAGCATTGATTACACATTATGTACTTTAAACAAAATAAAAGCTATTCCCATTTTAAGTACTTATTTTCACTCAACTCAAAATATTACAACACAATGCTTTTTAATGTTTTAATGTTACAAATCCACTTACAAATTCTCAATAAAAATATTCGGTATTTAACTTTTTATATCAGACAAATAAGTGTTATTTACCAAGAAATATCGTCAGTTCTCTTTCAATACCTCTTTTATGGTTCCCCAAAGAATCGTGAAACACATTTTGGTAATTGCTATTATGGGAGAAACACTCTTCTAGAGACTAAAGCTGAACGAAGAAACAAAACTAAGCATTCGTAGAAATTACTTTTTGGTAATCAAGTTTTCCAAACCATCTTTGAACATCAGCCTATAACTGGACATTTTATTGCATTGGTAAAGTACAAGTTCTCTGTTTAATATAATGGAATTAGAATATCATAATTTAAATTAATTTCAGATTTTAAATTGTTTATTTTCTTTCTATTTATTCTTGGTGTGGATGATATATTTACTGTTAAAGCTGGTGTAAGAAATTAATTTGATTATCATCTTTATATAACAAATAACAATAAATCAAGATTGAAAACAAAACACCAGCCAAAAGGATGGTAAATCCTAAAAAAGTAACTTTATTATGTAATTTAGAGAATAAAATTATTTAATTGAAATGTATGAATTGCACATAAAACACATTTAAACACACTGTTGCTCAATAAGTCATTAAATACCTCGTTCAGTGAAACCCAAGGTCTTAAACAGTTTAGTTACTATTCCGTTTTCGGTACAAGCTTTATATCGTTGGAAATTATTCATAAAAGGACTATGTAAAATCCTATAAACTACTGAATAGTGACCAAACATGGCATCTTAGTCCGTCCCTCCTGTGTCCATCCGTTTGTTCTCAAAATCGGGTGTATAAGCAAGCAAGGCGAGGGAGGGCTTCCCCCGAGGGCCGCCCTTATCACCCCAGCACTCTCCAGCCCCGTGAGGAGATAAGGGGGCGGCATGGGGCGCAATAAAAAACAGCAGTGGCGGAGAGAGAGTTTGCGGCCTGTTTTGGAAAGTTGGTGCCCCGGAGAATAGGGCGCACGGACGAATGGAGGGGGGAGTTTGTCAAGGAGGGGAGAATTTTAAAGGTTGGCTGAACTTGTTTTTGGGAAGCTTGTGGTGGGGTTTTCTTTGGGCGTAAAGTTTAACTACAGTTGTTGAGGGTCTTTAACGAATAACTAATACCATTAATTTTGAAGGTTGGGTAGTGATTAATTTGAATTAAATGAAATTCCGGAATAGTTCAAGAAGAGATTGTTATACTTAATTAACATTATTGTTCGTAACGTTTTAATTTATTTTAAGGGTGCTTAAATAACAAGAAAGTAAAATCAATTATTTATTGAGGATGACCGGATGAATAGTTTGAGTATAAGCCGATCACATGTATTTTGTTGCATTGTATAGAATTCTGCCATTTTGTTCACTTTATGAGCAGAAAAAAAAACTATTTTAAATGTATTTTAAAGGCAAGGGATAGGTTGCCATATACTATTCGCTCTTACTAACCATGCTAAAAAAAATTTAAATTCATTTAAAGAGTAAACCTTTTTCCTGAAACTCCAGCAAAAGTTTGGATTTATTTAACTATCTTTTTAATAAATCCTTTACTGAATTATTAGAACTACAGTGTATTTTGAACGTATTTAACTGGTTGAAAAATGCTGAATACCTTGCAAAAAATATTTTATCAGTTATTTGTTTTTAACTGCTTGTAATAGTTGAAAAAATCATCCGTTATTTCATCCCTGGGGATAAACAAGGCTCTAGAAAATGTCATGATTTTTCTTAACTGAGGGACATTCTCTGATTCGTTCTTTCTTAAACTTTCCCCCCATAACCACTCAACTGAAAACCTAAAAATGCGTCCACAGATTGTTATTGTCTGAGACAACAATCCTTCCATATTACATTTTTAAATCTCTCTTACAAACATCGCCATACCTCAACTGCCCAAAGTGACATATTCACTCCTTCCTCCCTTTATCCCCCTCCCTTCCCTTCAACACCATTCAATTTTTGACTTCGCCGGCGGCAGTCGACGCAAAAGAAGCAAAACTCCGAAAAGAAAAATGGAGCCTCCCAGTCTACTCCCCAATATCTTTATAAAGATAATACACCCAAGAAGAAGGAAAATTCATCGGTCGGAGACAAAATAAAATAAATACTACAGAATAAAATCTTTACGCCACTGAATCGATGGACGACCGTGGGCTACCCAGCCCATAAAGGGGACAGAAAAATGCGACGTTTAGCTTGACGTCTAACAAATGCGATACTTCCAGCCGACAGAGGGGGCTACGACAACAGAACCCCTAAAGGGTGGCCCCAGAGCTGTTGAAAGATGAACTTGGACTCGGTCCAGGGTATTAAAAAGATGGAATAACAATAAAACTGGATCTTTTCCACTTTGGTGTTTCCAGGAGTAAAAAAATGCCCGAGTCGTGTTTCCCCTCCCCCTTTTGGAACTCGGGGCTGAGTCGTAAAAAATATGCGCCCTTTGGTCGGTGCCCTGGCGACTGGAGATGGTTCCTGTTCGACGCGAGATAAGTTTGATGTGACGTGTTTATGTTCGTCGTCGTGGTAGGGAGGGTTTGTGCGGGAAATGGCGCAAAAAGAATTTTACTGATGAGTTGTGGGTATTGTGGGAATGCGTTTTCCACTCTGTGAATCTATTGGCGGGGGTTGTAATATTTTAGGTTTGTAATGGTTGTTTGGTTTGGTTATGCTGATGGCTTTTGTCTGGTACTATCTTTATAGTTTTTGATGGTTACCAAATCAGAAACCAGGAAAAATCAGAGTGTAACGATCAAAGTTTCATTTTGTCATTTATTATTTGAGGAAGTGTATTGATTTCAAAAATAGTGTGGTGAATTTTTGTTTCATTTTACTTAGATAAATTTTTTTTTAGCTTTATAAACAGAAAATATAATTATGCCTATGTATATTTTTTAAGGATAAAACTTTCAGTTAAAAACAAAATACAACATTTGACAATTTATAAGAAATAGCTGTATATAAAAGTTATTAAAACTGCTATATTTTCATATTGCATATAGTCAAGGGGACCTTTTTAAGATGAAATTGTTAAAAACAGAATGACTTTCTTTAAAAAGGAATCAATCAAAACTACTATCACATAAATCAATAAATTAAAATCTTAAAAAAAAAAAACTAAAATTTGGTTTACATTCATTTAACATTCACCAAATATTGAAATAAAAATTTTAAATGAACTTTCTAAAAAACATTTAGTTAAGCTTTATTTGAGGGTGAAATGTACACTAAATACCAGTGTATTTTGCATTTATTAGGCTTTTTATATTACCTACAATACAAAATATATTACTACTACTATTAATAATATATACTACCATACAAAAAATATTTAAAAAATTTTAAGATTAATGGTACAAAACTAAGCAACTCTAAAGTAAAATCTTACTTTGTTTATGCTAGATGTGTACAAAACTACCAAAAATTGCTGATTCCTTTTAGACATAACTAGATATTTGAAATTACCATCAAAATTACTTTTAAACCAATTTGATCTCTCATCTTTAATGAGGCGTTTCAATTTGCGATGCTATTGTACAATAAAGAAAAGAGCTTATATTTTAGACTTTATAGAGTATCTATTTTTTATAAATATATTACCGTGATTAACATTATTTATGTATTCTCTATAGTATTTTCAAAACAACCACTTTACGATATTGCTTTACTTTCTCTTAAATAAATGTTTTTCAAAAATCATGCTTGCAAAAATCTTATTGGGTTCTAGCAGGCCCATCCAATCTCGTTAAAAAACACACCAACAAATCCTTCTAAATTTTTTCCACTCCCGATCAGGAAAAAAAAGTATCCCCGCCGTCCTTTCCAAAAGAAGAGTGCCTCCACATTAACACCGCCCAGCAACAGCAAATCTCGATCTAACCACCACCGCTCCATTTTTATCCCGTTTTCCGGAGCAGCTGCGGGCACCCCTCCTCTCCCGGGACCAGGAAAAACACCGGCCCCTGTCGATAAATTCTCCCGCCAAGTTTGTCGCCGATCTAATTTTTCATTTCATTGCCTTCACTTCCCTTCACTCTCCGTTTTTATCGGTCAGGAAATAAACGACGTTGATAGGGTTAAAAAATCAGTTCCTCCTCTTCCGCACCTGGGTCCGATACCCATTCTGGACCCCCGGGAGACGAGCTATGGACGAATTGTGGATGATTTTTCTACCAAGTGCAACAGAAAAAGGGTTTTAGTTTTTGCTCTGTAGAGGAAACACGCCTGTAGCTCTATATTTTGTTGTTGTTGTTTGGTCGGGGTTTTTTTTTGGTTTGTGAAGGCTTTTTCCTTTAGTTTTGGTCCTTTTTTTTCGTTTTTTTTGCTTGTGTATCTCGTATCTTTTTATCTGCCTGGCGCTTCGTTGGTTGATTTGGTTTTTCACGTGTGTTCCTCTTCGTTCGGCGTGTGTTTTTCTGCGCGAGCGTTCTTTTTCCTACTTCAGGAAACTTGTTCTTTTAACCTAACTGTTTTTGTAGAATTCGCCTCCAGATTTATTTGGAAAATCGAGAGGGTTTTTTTTTGTGTTAGATTTTTAAGTATGGAGCTTCTCTTCTTTTTAACTTGAACCTTTCACTACTTGATTTTCGCATCTGTGTATAACTACATCCTTGAATCTGTTTTTAAAAACCGGTCAACCGTTTTATGTCTGTGGGTAGTTTTTTTTTCTTCCTTCTTCCATTTAAAAGAATTACTTTGATGTTTTAAATCTAGAATAGTTTTTCTTCTCATTCAAAATTTTATCATGTCAAAGATTTCTTTTTATAAATCAAGTATTCATATGAGTGAGAAATTCTACAACACTCCCTTATTTACCATAGTGATTAAAAAATACCTAGTAGTTCCTTGCATGTCATTCAGTGAACACTTCGCAATCAGCAGAAATAATGTTTTCAAGACAGTGTTATACCTCAATTATTGTTGTTATATTAATATCAATACTCATATGCTTGGGAAATACAATAACAGTTTTCTTCTTACCTACCATCGTTATACTAAATCACATCTCCATAAAATATTTTCTATTGAGTTAAATATCCTACTTAAAGTTAAATCCTCCAACACATAAATTTATTTGTTTAATAATAAGAATAGTCAAATTATTTTCCTAAGAAATCACGAAGAGTCTACAATATACAAGAAAATCATGACTAAATTGTTTTGATGAAAATTATACAGGGTGTCCCACGAAAAGTGGCCCAACCCCTTTAACTTTTGAACCCCTACAGATATAGTCATGAAAGTGGGGTCTAGGTATAGTAAAGTGACCATGCCCTATCCGATGAGACAACTTTCAACGCCCTCTAGCGGAAACTTTAGGAGTTATAATTTTTATTTTAAAAACTATGTGAGGTATGTAGAAAAAGTCAGTGACTAAGTTGTAGAGCATCATCGATTTATTATAAATCGACACCTCCACAACAAAAATGCCTACAATAAAACTCATTAAACGCCCGTTTATTTAATTGTGATTTGGAGCACTCAACCTCACGAAACGCTGAAAACGTTTGCTTGTTTATTTGAGGTCTCGAACACTTAACCTCACGAAACGCTTTTGCATATAGTAACTTGGTGCTTGAAGCGCTCTGTCTTAATGGATATACTAATTAAGAGGCTATTGAATTTTGGGTATTTTTGTTTAATTATGCGTAATTGTGTGTGAGGTGTAAAATGTGCAACTCGATAGAGTCCAAATGTGCATTGTCGCGGACGGGAAGCACATACAGCATCAGCGGTAAAAGTAAAAAGTTTATTTTCATGAGGTTAAGTGTTCGAGACCTCAAATAAACAAGAAAGCGTTTTAAGCGCTTCGTGAGGTTGAGTGTTCCAAATCACAATTAAATAAACGGGCGTTTAATGAGTTTTATTGTAGGCATTTTTGTTGTGGAGGTGTCGATTTATAATGAATCGATTCTGCTCTACAACTTAGTCATTGACTTTTTCCACATACCTCACATAGTTTTTAAAATAAAAATTATAACTCCTAAAGTTTCCGCTAGAGGGCGTTGAAAGTTGTCTCATCGGATAGGGCATGGTCACTTTACTATACCTAGACCCCACTTTCATGACTATATCTGTAGGGGTTCAAAAGTTATAGGGGTTGGGCCACTTTTCGTGGGACACCCTGTATTTTTTACTTAACATAGTAGTCAACTTACTTATCAAAACAATTTTAAAAGTAACTATTAATTTCCTGATAAAATAATACGATTCTCAAATAACTGATCTTATCATTGACAAAAAATAAATTTAATCTTTAAAACAACATACTTTGTCATTAAAAACAGAGCAATGGAAAGGTTAAAATATTCACTACAAAGCTTAACAACAAAAGAAAAAATCACGTTCGCATTTAATTAAAAATAAAACCTCCCCATGTAATTAAATTCCTCTCTAAAAACCTCTTAGTTGTCAATATCATTAAACCAAAATGAAGCTTTGACTTTTAAACTAAAAAAGAAACTAATAAAAAATCCCGCCAACTTTTCAAGGCAAAAAATGACCCGTAATTATTTAACGGCAAAATTCGAAACAATGCACTAATATTTTTTTTCTAACTTTTCCCGTATGATCGGCGAGCCATAGTTGCAAATTCCAGTTCACTCTCAAACTTCTGGACCGTAAAATCGTTGCTAAGCCGAGCCTAGAGTAATTTTTTGCATGCATTGTTGGTCTTTTAAATGCTGTCGGAAGCAAAGTGGGATGAGTACATTTTTTTCCACCAAAAACGACACTCGACAAACATTGACCGTGGTTCTGTGTTGACGTTTTCATAATTAAGTCCCGGATGAGATGTCACGTTCTTTCAATTAGTCTCGACCCAGACTTTCTCTGCTAATTTTTTTACGTAAGCAAAACTATCGCGTTAATTCGAGTATACACTAAGTACATAAGAGAAGCTAAGTCTGCTCGGTTAGATGTTCGCCGTTAGCGACGTTAATTTTTTTCCCTTTTCGCAGGAATCAAACGGAACGTGAAAATACATTCAATTTGGGACACCGCAATGGCTAAATATTCCCTTTAAAGCCCTCTTAAAAGACCTGAGCAAACAGGAATAAGGCTTTGTTTTTACCAGGAGATATTTAAACCTGCTGTAATTAAACAGGAGTTAAAATATTCCGCTTTTTATCGCGCTTTTGCGTGATCTTTTGACAAGTGCCTCGCGAGATTAGCATGCAATTAGCATTCTGAGGAAGTTTCGAGATTAAGTGTTGGGTGAATCTTCGGTTACGGTAACAGTGAGTGAGTGCGTCGTGTTTAGAATATCAACGGTGTTAATTGTTGAGAAGGTGATGTTAATTGTTTTCAATTACACCCACATGCAAATTGTAAGACGAGAAAGTTTTCAGACTACAGTAAAGTCACACCAAAATATGTTGGTTTTAAATTAATTATAATATCATGTTTATGTGAATATTAAATGAAGAGGCTAGTAGAATATTTCCTTTCTATCTTTATACAATCCTAAAGATATTGTTATGATCAAGAGAATAACTTGTTGCTTTTAAAACAATTTACTTTATTTTTATTATCTTATGGATAACCAAATTGCGTTTATGAATTTTATACATTATACTTATTTTATTTAAACTTATCTAATTTAAGTCTATTCAAAATATGTCTTACGTCCTTACAGCTCCAAATACCGCCTTCAAGGTGGTGGGTCAGGTTGGCTTTGTAATATTTTTAATTCTCAACAGTATGATTAAAAGAATACACGACACGTTAGTAACTTCATTGTTCATATTTCATTGAGGGGATTAATAGATATTTTTGGAACTTAAAGGATAAAAATAAGTAGAAATACGAACATGATTTAATAACTGACACTCATTTTTATAGAGGAATTTATAAATTGTTTTTTTTTATTGTAAAGATGATAGAAAGTGTGTGCTCTGAAATAAATTTGTAGAGTCAATAGATTTAGAAACATGTTTTTACAACAGAACTGACCAACATTTATAAAATTGTAATTTGCTGCTGGTCTTTTTGAAGCCTTGTTGTAGGGTTGATTAAAACAAATAATCATAATAACTATAATTATGATTATTTCGTATTTTCATTTAAAAAAAAAACTGAACTTATACTTTGAACATTAAAGTGCAAACGAAGTTTTACTCAATTTCTAACTGGAGAATGAAATACTTCATCACAGCTGTAGTTTTTTGTAACTATTGTAGGTAATTTATTGCAGAATCATCTTTCGCATTTTTGTTAAACCTCAAACATGAACATAATAATTGTAATATTTGGTTTCAAATTTTGGTTCAATATTTGGTTTTGTGTATTACGTTTTAACGTAATACACATAATAGAAAATTACAAGATTTTTTTTTAAAGATATTGGATTTTGCTTTTAATATATATGTTTAATATTATGTAATATATTTAATTTTATTCATTTATTTTTAAAGACAAAAGTAAGCTATATTTAAAAGCTTTACTAAATTTATCCCTTTATTAAATAAGGTTTCGCGACATATTTTTGCCAAGTAATTTCATGCTCACGAAAACCTTTAACCCGTGATATTTATATTTAAAAACCGTTGATGATTGCAAAAGAATTTAATAGTGAAAATAACTCTAAATTAACCATGTCTTTTAATTCGATCGTAATTTAAATTAACCATGTCTTTTAATTCGATAAAAAGAACCTTTAATTTTTTAAGGATTCAAACATTGGAAATAGTTTAACGGTCACGCTTTATAAAAAAGAAAATAATTCACTTAATCGTAAAATTTAACAAAAATCAAATTGAAGCTCTGCAAACGGAAAGTGTTTATGAGAGAGAGAATTAAATTTAATTCTCCGAAATTTAAAAACGATCCAGACCACTATTTCAGAGAGAAAATAAAATTTCCTCTCTTTATTCAAAAGCCGTTCCTACATTTTTTTCCTCTCTCTCTCCGCTTTTCCCTACAACAACAGGAGGAGGAGGATGACATTTTTATTCTCTCGTGTTTGTGTCTGTTTCAGCTCTTTGTTGTTGCCATCCGAGCGAGCGTTAAAAACACCGAGAAAAGAATAAACTCGAAGACTTCGTTATGCGCAAAAATAATGAATAAAATTCTCCCGGCTTATTGAACTGCGGGCCGCGTTCTGAAGAATAAATAATAATCCGGGGTTATGGAAAATTTGTTTTTCTGCGCCTTTCATTTCGCTGATACGTTTATTTTAGTCCCGCGATGAACTTTGTTTCACGCTCAAGTTCAAATTAAACGGAGTTTTTTTTTCTTCTCTCTTGTCGTGCGGAATGTCTTAAAAAAAGTGACTGTTTTTATGTCGCTTTTCTGATTAAAAGTTTTGAAGGAGAGCGAGGGAATTCTTTTACTTTGTGTTATCGTTTGTCGTTTGATGGTATTAAAGAGGGGGTTTGGGGAGGGGGGAGATGCAGATGCTTGGAATTTTGAGGTTATTAAAAATGGGGAAAGAGTAAAAATATAAGCTTTGAATATAATTGTGGATTTTTAATATTAAAATATTAAGTAATTATTTCCTGAAAGTTTCTCTTATTTATTTTTAATAAATTTTTATTCTAAGTAATAAATTATACCCAAATAGCAATGTAGGGCTGTTACAGCCCTGCCGTAGCCCTGCGGCGTAATCCCGTGTAAGGCTGTCGCAGGGTTGTCACGACAGCCCTGTTTACCCTGTGACAGGGTAAAACCGACCTCTGCTAGTTGACGCTTTGTAGGGCTTTGGCAGGGCTGGAATGAAAGCCCTGCGACAACGTCGTCACGTCTAGGTCTTTTAAATTGGCTATTAAACTTTATTTAAAACTTAATATAGTGTTATAAATTAGGTTTGTTGGAGGGTATTCCGAATTTTCTCCATAGTTCTAGGTTTAATATTGCAGTTCATATTTTTCCTGAGTTTTTTTAATTATGTGATGACACAAAATTTTCCCCGAAATATTGCACTATATATTATATATATTATACAGTGGTACATATTTTCAGGAATAATTTTGTATCACATAATTCAACAAAGAAACTAAAAAATACAAAATGCAATACTTAACCGTTAACTCTGGTAATATTTTATCCCTACATTTTACTAATCTAATATTAAATACTTTGCTCTCATTAAATAACTTCTTTTTGAATATTTAATTGATACATTTTATGGTATCAAAAAACTTTAAAGATTTTACATTTTTAAACTTCTTTATAAAAGTTAAGAAGTTTTCCAAACAACCAGTGAAGGAGATACCGAGGGAATTTTTGTTAGAAATTCTTTAAAACAAAATGCAAGAAAACAATATTGTACTGCTATTTGGGATAACATGGTTCTGAGGAAGAAGTAAAAATTAATTATAAAACTCCCTTAAATAAACAAAATATACTCAGAATCCCCATAGATCAGAGAAAGACATAAACATAAGAAAATTTTTAATTAAAAATACGCAGAATATTATCAAGAATTTTATTTTAACACACAATGCAAGAAAAAGTATTACACTGACAATAACACAAACTAGACTAATATAGCTTCTGGATTAACATAGAGTACAGAGAGAAATAAGCATAAAAAATCCGTTAAATATACAAAATATACTAATAACAGGATCCCATATAGATCAGAGGTCAGGTAAATTTAAATTAGAAATACACTCAAGGTTCTCATTCTTAGAATTCAAATTATGGCCACATAAAAAGTAATTTTTACTGAATTAAAATGCTAAGACTGCATACCATGCAGGAACTTTGCCAACTTAAGTTATAGAACAGTATTTGCTATTCCATAGAAAACTGGGTTAGAGAAACATTTTCAATACAAGTATATTTTAAAAGTTAAAATTGACAAGAGATTGTTCTTGCTTAAAATACCACATGAGTAAATTTTACAATTAAGAATATCCTACATAAGGAGCCATCAAAGCATACTGGTTCTACTCATAGACTCAAATCATACTAAGAATACTCATGAAATGAAGGGAAATATT
Organism: Tetragnatha montana; assembly: GCA_963680715.1. Taxonomy (NCBI): domain Eukaryota; kingdom Metazoa; phylum Arthropoda; class Arachnida; order Araneae; family Tetragnathidae; genus Tetragnatha; species Tetragnatha montana. The sequence continues at coordinate 31,491,371 of OY796675.1, forward strand.
GAACTATATGGAAGTTCATTTGCACGTTTATAAATAAAATGACAGTAAAAAGAGAGGGAAAATTATCCCCCATCAACTTTTAAATTAGCAAACATTTGTTTAAGTAAAAAAAAAGAAACAGACAAATCAGAACTATACTCAAAAGAACTGTGAGAAAGGAATTAATGAAATAATACATTTATATAAAATATTAATTAGAAATATTGCACAATATAAGATGAATTTAACCTGTTCTATAATTGCAAAATTTAAATTTGTTATTTCCATCTCTGTCAGAAAATTCTGTTGGCTCTGAAAAAAAGAGGAAAAATATCATGAAAATGTTCAACATATTAAACTATTTAAGCAATGAATAAATAAATATTCGGTAAAAATATCTTTCTTGAGTGCCAGAAATTAACATTTTGGAGAAAAAAATCCTTCTCAGATATCAAATATACAGTCACCATTTATATTAACTCATTCTAGCTGTCTTCAAAACAAGCCCCATTTTGTGTATTACATTAATGATTCTCAACCTGTGGTCTGTTGGACGTTTTTAAGTGGTCCCTAAATTATAGAACTTTTCGCCTAATAATAGAAAACAGCTGATACAGGAGATGATTATAGATTAACTGATACTCATTTTATGTACATTTAATCCAAAATTTAAGAAAGTGGAACATTTTTTGATGAAGTCATACATAAAATTACCTTAGAGCAATCCTAAATTTGGCTTGTATAAACCAATCACTGACAGCATCTCTTATTACTTACGTTTCTTTAGTATCTTTGAAGATATGTAAACAGAACTCTGAAAAGAAAAATATAAAGAAACAAAAAGCTGTTGTTCTAAAAAAGGAAAACACAATAAATTGTTTTGTTTAAGAACATAAAACAAAAATAATTTTCCCACGGAAAATCATTCAGGAAGAATATAAAAACATCCTAATTTCAGTGCGAATTCTTTTTTTTCTCACACATGTTCTGATGAAAAAGACTATCGTTAGTAGTATAATCAAATTATAATTTAATTTTATTAATATTATTTTTGAAATAAAATGAAACTACTAATATTTGAAATACTAATATTGGAACATGGGATCATAACAAAGCATAGCATAATTAATAGCATTCAGAAATTTTCCAATTATCCACAATTTTGAATAATATATACGATAAACTTAACTAGTTAACAATTTAAGGCAAAATGAAAAGAAGATGTTTCATAACTCTAAAAGAACATTTAAAACTTACCTTGTTTTTGCTCTTGAAATGAAAATATCTTCACACACAAAATTTAACTTGCACACAGGAATGGTAATAAAATGGCGATGTTGATGTGGAGTTTGGATGGACTTATTGGGGTCACGTGGTATGTCACGTGGGCTTAAATTGGCTTGGCTGTCACAGCCCTTTCCTGAAAGCCCTTCAACAGGGTTGGGGGGACAGCCCTTTCATAGCCCTGCGTCAAGCGCTGCTGTAGGGCTTTTCGGTATACCTTGTTTGGTCAGCCACGGAACAGCCCTTTTCTTGCACTGCTTAAAGGCTTTTCGGCAAACCCTTTTTAGGCAGCCCAATGACAGTGAAAAAAAAGGGCTAACCGCAAGGTTACGTGCTATCTGGGTAACTAGTTAACAATTTAAGGCAAAATGAAAAGAAGATGTTTCATAACTCTAAAAGAACATTTAAAACTTACCTTGTTTTTGCTCTTGAAATGAAAATATCTTCACACACAAAATTTAACTTGCACACAGGAATGGTAATAAAATGGCGATGTTGATGTGGAGTTTGGATGGACTTATTGGGGTCACGTGGTATGTCACGTGGGCTTAAATTGGCTTGGCTGTCACAGCCCTTTCCTGAAAGCCCTTCAACAGGGTTGGGGGGACAGCCCTTTCATAGCCCTGCGTCAAGCGCTGCTGTAGGGCTTTTCGGTATACCTTGTTTGGTCAGCCACGGAACAGCCCTTTTCTTGCACTGCTTAAAGGCTTTTCGGCAAACCCTTTTTAGGCAGCCCAATGACAGTGAAAAAAAGGGCTAACCGCAAGGTTACGTGCTATCTGGGTAACTAGTTAACAATTTAAGGCAAAATGAAAAGAAGATGTTTCATAACTCTAAAAGAACATTTAAAACTTACCTTGTTTTTGCTCTTGAAATGAAAATATCTTCACACACAAAATTTAACTTGCACACAGGAATGGTAATAAAATGGCGATGTAGATGTGGAGTTTGGATGGACTTATTGGGGTCACGTGGTATGTTGCGATAAGATCTTTTTAAAAGTCCTGATTTTCAAGTATAAATTCACATAAAGCGGATTTTCGAAACATTGCTTAAACGTCGTGATGTTGAAAGTGATATAAATACGTCTTTTACTACACCTGTCTAATTTCAAAATTCAACTACTGCCAACTTATTTACTTGGGGTTCTTAAAGCTTTTACAAGTACAGAATCACTAAACTGGTAAGAATTATTAATGTTTACAGCGTGTATGTTAATTTAAAGAATTGATTGTTTTTAAATTACAACTTCAAACTATCAACATCTCCAACTGAGCACTTTGTTTTAAAATGTTTCTAATTAAAATCACCCCCCTCTTACTTAATAGTGATTATATATCTCAATCCATTGTTAAATATGTATTTATTTACATGTGGAATTTTTTATTACTCTTCTAAAAACATATGTTTGTGTTATATATTTGTTTTCTTTAACTATTTTGATACCCCGATACTTTATTTTTATTCAAATTTTAATTGTTTATTTTTAATGTTGGGAAAGCTATGTTTTTGTTTTGTTTAAGAATAAGAATTTATTAATAACAAATACACAAAGGAGAATACAGAAGAAAAGACAGAAGCTAATGAAAACATAGAGCATATTAAATGCATACACGCAAAACCAAAAGAAAAAAAATCAAATAGTAAATGCAGTAAAACAAAATTTATACACTAAATTTGAAATCAAACTACAATAAAAATACATAAATATACATTTTCAAGATAAATAGTAAAGTTAACTGGTCAAAGACAAGCACAGATATAAATTAACATTTTTTTGGTTCTGTGTAACAAAACAGACCAATGTTTTTTCATTCATTACAAACAAAAAAATTAAATAGGTGGATAATCAGGACTATAGTGTTCAGGTGACGTCACAACCGGTTATTTTCTTTTAACTGTGTATCTTCTGTAGGGCTTTTAACTGTTGCTAAGGCCGTTGTCATAGATATATATATACTAACGTTACGTTAGTATATATATCTATGGCCGTTGTTCATCTGTTGCTAAGGCCGTTGTTTATCTGTTGCTAAGGCGTTTTTTAGGTATGGGATCACGTGATTGCAAATGCTCCAATAGAAGAATTCCACCTCTAGTCATTTTCTGTAACTGTTAACCTCTGTAGGGCAAAAAACTGTAACATCTTCTGTTGCTAAGGCCGTTGTTAGGTCCGAGTCATGTGATTGAAAATGCTCTATATGATAGAAATAAAAACAAATCCTTCTTAAAAGATATTTTGTTTGCATTTGAAGTTAAATATTTGGGCAGTGGCAATAATTGCAGTGGACCTTGATACAAGAAACTTTTATGCATATTTTCTTTATATGTTTTAGGAATTTTTAATAAAGGGGTTTAATAAAGGGGTTTCTTAAGTTATATTGATTAATCTTACTTTCATATGAATTTATATTGTCAAGAATAAAAATTAATAATCTAAAGCAATGCAGTTTTTTTAAAGATAGAAAATTATTATGCTGTTTATCATTAATATATTAGAATATTCGCTTTTGTAAATTAATTAGTGGAACTAGATTTGTTATATAATCATCGGCCTGAAAATAATTCCATATTGTAACTTGGATTGAATTCATAAGTTGAATAAAATATTCAAAAAAAAGGATCTGTCTACGTAAATTTTTAGATGATAAAATAAATATAAGTTAAATCGGAGTTTAATTCTTAAATACTGGAGATGTGTGTTAAATTTTAAATTTTGATCAATATTTAATCCCAGGTATTTAAAACTTTGCACTCTTTCAAGATTTAGACAATTACAATTCAAGGTATTTAAAAAATTATGATATTTAATATTTAGGTTATACATTTTGTTTTATTACTATTTATTGAAATATCATTATTTGAAACCAATCCTTTAATTTTATTAAATATTAGTTCATATTTCTTTCTAACGTAATATGATTTTGAGCTGAGTAAACCCAAACAGTATCATCTGCGTATGATATAATTTTTCCAAAAAGTCTTAACTAACATAGATCATTAATAAAAATTTAAAATAGCAAAGGGCCCAAAATAGACCCTTGTGGTACTCCCTTTTTTATAAATTTGAATTCACTTAATCAGTCGTTTAGTTTTACGTATTGTTTTCTATTACGGTATGATTTGAGCCAATCAAGTTGAACTCCTCTAATGTCTGCTCTTGATAATTTGTAAAGTAATATATTATGATTTATTGAATCAAATGCTTTGGATACATCAATAAAAATTGCGACTCTTTTGGTTTTCATTTATACTACTATACATCAATTTTAAAAATTCATTCAGAAAGTGTTCGGTACTGTAACCCCCTCTAAAACCATGGTGATTTCTTGCAATAAATTCAGATGAATTTAAAAATTTAGTAAGTCTATCCCTCATAATTTTTTCTAAACTTTTTGAGAAAATTGGTAATACCGAAATCGATCCTTAGTTAGTTAAATTTTCTCTATCACTGGACATATAAATGGGAGTTACAACTGCTACTTTCAAACTATCTGGAAAATCACCAGCCTTTAGGAAGTTATTTATAATGGTTGTAAATTCAGTGGGATTATGCTTAAAATTTTGTATACATTTATCGGAATTTTATCATGACCAACGGCTTTATTTTCTCTGATTGAACTCAATAATTATTTATTTCTTGATTCATCATCATCACTTCTTTTCATGCTCTATTTCTTGATTATTAATTGAGAAATATGAAGAAGATGTTTAATTGAAAAATATTGCTTTCATTGATAAATTTATAAGTTATATAAACTAAAAATTATAAGGTTGTTTACTTCAGATTACGTGTTAAATACTACTTCAACTTAAAATACAAAATATAGAAAAACTATTATTAGATAAAACTGCTCATAATAGTTTCTGTAATTAATGATATTTTGGCAAGTTTAATATCAGATTAAAAATATATTTGAACCATGTCATTATTTAGTGGCAAAATTTCAAATAGAAGAAAAATTTCAAACAAAAATTATTGTTAGGATAGTTTATGAAGTTGATATTTCGTAAGTTTCCAAGGTTTGTAGAGAGAGAAGGTTGGCTCATCCGTGACCTACAGAGACCGTGACCGTGATTTTTTGCCCTACAGAGGTTAACAGTTACAGAAAATGACTAGCCGTGGAATTCTTCAATTTGAGCATTTGCAATCACGTGATCCCATACCTAAAAACCGCCTTAGCAACAGATAAACAACGGTCTTAGCAACAGTTAAAAGCCCTACAGAAGATACACAGTTAAAATAAAATAACCGGTTGTGACGTCACCTGAAAACACTCTATTACGAAGCGACCTGTTGGTATTATCTTGAGAGTATTTCAAAGAGAATAATTTCTGGATTTTTCGAAGAGGAGTGGAGTGAGCATTTCAATTGAATCGATTCCAAAAATAGTACCTGACATTATCAGGGCTTCTGGTGATGAGTTGGTGCGTTATCGCTTGTTTAGCAATTTCAAAACTGCTGCAGGCATGCGCTGAAGCCTGGCGGCAAAACGCGACGTGAAGAATACACATATTAGCAACACTGCACGGCACAAACGTTCGGCAGTGAAAACAATTTCCAATAATATAACCATTACCATGACGACGGTCTTTGGCGGTCTTTCTGGAAAAGTCACTCTTTAGGGTTACCGGGGTCTCTGGGCCCCGGGTGGCCTAATGGGAAATGGGATTACGTGCAGCCCACTATGCTAGCAGTCTGTTTTCCAGCAGTCTCTGTACCTGGCGTCGAGTTTTTTGATTCTCGGCCTTGCCCAGGGGGCCTACCACGAGCCTCTCGACAAAAATAACGACACCCTTACTTCTTCCGTGTCGAGAACGCTGAAGAAGCAAGCAAGTTGTCGACACCACACTGTCGCGGAAGGTTATCCATAGGAAATAGCATTAGTGATCTCAAGTGAGGTCGAGAGTATGGGCTCACTTAACAAGAGGGTCTACCATCAGACTGTCGGGAAGTTTTTAACTGTCGTTAAGTGGTATCGAGAAAGTGAAAAACTCAACGACACCTCAAGAGGTGTCTATATCTTGTTAACGACACGAGAACAAGCTCTTTTATACGCTATAAATTATGTGAATTGTTTACCCTGTTATCATTGCACATTTTTTGAGATACTTAAAGGTATTTTTAAAGTAAAATTGGCTTGCATTACATCTTTTTTTTTAAATTATCGACTTAAAAATCGGGCCGGTTTTATGTACTAAAAATTAAAGTCGATTTGTGGGTTTTATTTATTAAGAGAATTGAGGATTACTCATACGTTTTTTTTTCAGATAATATATAAACAATCGTGCATCCAAAAAGAAGCTTTAAAATGATTATCTGATTTAAAAAATTTTAATCAGAAATAATCACCGTGGTGATGGGAAAAAAATTTGTTCTTTATCCAAAACTTATTTTTTTGCGATTAAAAAATTGTAATCAATTGATAACAAAAATTTCCTGAATTTAAGTTTGTCCTCCGTTATATGTTCGTAAAGGTATTCGTTTTAAGCGTCTTAATCTTATTACGATCATCCCTTGTTTAGAGTGGCGAGAATTTTGCTCATGAAAAAACGAGTTCCTTCCCTTGACCCTTGCGTTGGTGATCATTTCAAATTACGCCAGTGTAACTTAACTCCCCGCCTATTTCTGACGTACAAGATGACGAAAACTTTTTACACCAATCAAAAGCGTTATTTCTTCTCGACACCTATACTCTCGAACTCAGTTGCAATCGGTAAAAGCTTGCATTTGTCGACATTCAAAAACTACATCGTCGTGGTAGGCCACGGTAGGCCATCGAGAATTTGATCTTGATTTTTCAGAATTCCCGTCACCATCGTGCTGCCATCTATAAATCGAAGGATGAAATCCACATGAAATCACTTCTGTGGTTATTCTACCTCCAGACTCTTTTTACTGTATTAATATAAACTTGAACCTTGTAAAAATATATTTTAAAAATGAAAGAAAAAATATTCCATCATAAATAAGTACCCAATGACGTGTATTTTTATGAATAGAATTTTCATCTATTTCATACAAAGCAAATAATGGCGGCGATTTGGGCTATTTGCAATGGAAGATCTGATGACTACGCAGAGAAAACATAGTTCCTACGCAAAATAAAAATATTGTTTCATCTATAGGTTGAAAAGTAATTCCTAAGAGCGCTTTTTAATGTACAATAGCTATTAATTTGAAAATAATGCTACAGCCCTCGATAAGAGGTGTCGTAGAGCTTTTTCGCCTCTCTGTCGTTTTCTCCTCTTGGTTTCTCCTCTCATGGTAGGACCTGTAGTTAAGTTTGAGGCGCATCACGTGACTGTCGATAATTTCGGCAATATTAACGATAACGACACGCTGGTGGTAGAGCCCCTGGATATATTTCTTCTTTCTCTCACTCTGTGACATTAAAAATTCTGTCTGTCTTACTTCACGGCAGATCCTTGAGATCAAGCACACAAACCGGAGAACATATGTAAACCAATCCCAATCCATTGCTCACTCCACCAGTATGAGTGGAGTAATCAATTAAGATAATTTCCTGAAAAGACCGCCATATTTTTCTTTTATTTTCTTTACATAATTAATGTATTAATTTTTATTACGCCTGGACGGGATTTGTTTATTTCCCCTTGGCGTATCATTTTAGAAAATCACAGGGGAATATTGCATTTGTTCAATTCGGCACATCTTTTGTATAGGTTCTTCGGCCGCCATGTTTGACCAACGGGAGCCTGGGGTTCAAATCAACGCTAACACGACGTGACTCCCATCACGTGACGGCTTTCTTACTGAAAATTGTTTTTGCTGCCGAACTTTCATGCCGTGCAGTGTTGCTAATCCGTGACTTCTTGGCGTCGAGTCACTCCACTTCTATTTCTCTTCTATTGGTTAAATATGTTCATTTCTCTTTTTGATGCCAATAAATAAATCCTAAATTGTATTTAAATTACTGTAGGATATCTACCCTACTTATTGGGAACTACTACTACCCTACTTATTGTGTCTATCCAACCGCCTGTGCGATTTCGTTGTCCGGCACACTGAAGAGAAAGCACTGGAAGAGGACCCTGGTGATTGTCCCTAAGCCGGCCGGGAGAAAGTAAACTTTTTGGAGCGCCGCCTTGTCGTCGCAGTCGACTAGAACGTCTTTACTACCTTCGCTGGTAGCATTGAACATTTTTTCGATGCGGCCTTTGTCCAATATGGGGAAGCAGTGGATCGTGATGTAAGGTATGCGAGCCTCCTCCACGCATATCTCGAACCCTGAATCAGAAATATATCGTCACTTAAGGTGCTCCAACTCAATTTTCGCAACTTTTCATAGTATAAAACAACTAGCTAATTTTTTAATGTATATAATATACTACTTTTATTCATGCAGCGATAAACAAAACTGGGAATATCTGCGATTCAAGACATCCAAATGTCCAATTCCTTTTCTAAATTTATTTAGTTATTTTCCCTCCACATTCTTAATTGAGAAGGATATATTCTTCTAAATTCACTTTTTCTTTTATAAGGTTTATTAATGGCGTAGATAAATTTAATAGGCATCACTTTAAAACACGCCAAGAGCGTCTTATAATAAATATGACCCTACAAATTTTTTGCATCAAGCCAAATCAATTTAAAAAGCCGTAAAAACGCTTGAAAATTTTGATTAAAACTTAAGAAAAATTGTTTGTTTGATTTTTTTTTTTTCAATTTGAAAAACAAATCGTTACAAACATTAATCTACCAACCTAAATATTATTTACTTTGTTTTCGTGAAATGTTTCATTAAATTTTTCTAATAGGATAGCTATCTTATAATGGTCCGAAAACTTGGGAATCTACCTAAAAAGATCTCTTCTATATAGTCAAGTTCTTTAGTAGAATAATCATTTTACATTAGTTGATTGAATTTTTAAGGCTTAAGTTGAAATCAAAAAATTGATTTTAAAGGGTTCCTCATTGATACATAGATATACTTACGGACGATGACTTCCTCATCAGATTCACATTGAGCGTTCACGGTCAGACCTCCATCAGCAGAGAAGAATGTATGGATCTTTTCACCGTTTTCGTCGTACATTTTCTCCTTGAAGTCATAACACTTAGGAGATAAAACGTCTCCAAAGAATGGGGATCTCCTGATAAAGTAATAATTTCAAGGTTACGTAAAAATTTACTTAGAGTTCATCTTTAGCTATTATATACAATAATATTTGTATTTAGTTTTATAATTTTAGGGTAATTACCTAAAGAACAATGAGGGGGCAAAAAGGGGGTCTGGGGGGTCTTCCCCAGGAAAAAATTGACTATTTAAAATAATGTTCTAACTCAATTTTAAAATCTTGGGACAGACCGCCCTTTTTCTGCAGTATTTTCAATAAAGAAAACTTATTCAAAACTTATCACCAAAACTTTGGGAGGGAGTTGAATACTATAAGAACACCTCGTAGATATACGGCGCTGAGACACACACCCTCATCTACAATTTAATATTTTATGAAATTCTGGCAATTGTTTTAAATTTTGAAATATTTACTAATCAATAAGTATTTTATCCTTCTGATTGGGGACGTTTTAAATAGCTCTTTACTGAAAAAAAAATTGAAAAATCTAGATTTTAGCTTATATTTTTCTCGTTAACTGGAACTTTAGCGAAAAAGCGGGAATCTTATTTAGTGATTACAGTTTTGAAGTACTTACGAACCAAGACCATTCAACAACAAACTATCCATCAAACACTTTACTTCGGGTTCTGGAGTAGGACATTTGAAAGGTCCTACTGTAGTTGATGTTACTTCTGAAAATAATTCGATGAAATGATAACTATTGATGATGCCATTTGTGTTTATTAATATCAAAATCTTTAGTTATAAACTTAGTGATGATGTATGTGAAATAGAACAATGAAAATTTACCAAACCGATATTAAAAGAAAATACAGTCGACTCTGCTTAATGTGATCACGGTTAATGTTATCAATCGGATAATATTGAAATTTACTCGCCCCGATCACTCCTATTTATATTAATGCAGTGATCCCCTAAAAACTTCCTATTTTCTCGTTTGTAAGCAAAGACGAATACATAAAATGAGTCATTAATTTACTAGTGTTATATGACCCACTCTATATTTTTCTTACAGAATGTTTTTGTTGCAAAATATCTACTTGAAAATCGTTTCAAATACTTCAATGATGACTACACAGTGTTGATTTTTTATTCAAGCACTCTTGTTACATCGTTTGCCACTTTTTTTGTACATAGAATCGCTTATTATTATCAATCGTATATTGTTATCATATTGATCTTGGACAAATGTGATCACATTAAGCGGAGTCGGAGCGGATTTGACTTCTAGCTGGTGATACCATAATAACCTTATAACATAACCTTTTTTTATTATTTCTTTTCACATTTGTCTTTCCTTCTCCTGTCTGTTCCAATGTTTCGCCTTTTCCTCTTTTTCAATTTTTTTCTTCTTTTTCTGCTTTTTGTCTTTTCTTAATTAGTATATACTTTTTTTCTTTTTCTCTTAGTTTCATTTTTCATTAAGGATTATTTAAGTATTAAGCTATTAATTATTAATTATGATTTATTTTTATTACAAAAGCAATACATTAAAAATCAAATATGGTATGGTGAAAATGATATGGTCAAACGTTTATATGGTTATTGCATCTCTCTATATATAATGAAGGTGTCCGTGCCTGGGTTCCTGGGTTCCTGGGTTTGTCCGGAACAGATTTGGCTCAATTTCTCCAAAACTACCCGTCCGAATCGAACCAAACTTGGTACACATACGTATGGGGACGGGGGAAAGACAATGACATCATTTCCAAATTTCTAAAACCACCCCTTCACCCCCTTTTAGGCCTTTTTGTAAAAATCGCCTTACTTCTCCACTAAAGAAGATCTGTTTAACTCGCATTGTTGCAAATAATACAACAAAAACAATTTTAAACATAAAACAAAGTATTTAAAGCTAAAACTTGGCTAAAATTGTTTTAAAAAGGTTATTAATAATTTAAAAAATTAAAAACGGCCCTTATAAAAAACTTTATAACAGTATTTTCTTATTAAAAACTTCATTTTCCATGAAACTTTAAGTTGAAATAGAAAGTTTTAAGAATTAGACTGGTTAAAGTAAAGATTACATCATGCAGTTTTTTTAGAAAGTTGATGATAGAAACACTAGATCAATTTGTTATTTAACCTTATAATTTGTTTCTTTGGTGTAGTTTAACGGGATTTTTTTTTTCAATTTAAACAGGGGGTATTTACAAATTTTGGGATTTCAAAAGTCTGTAATAATTTTAATGGATTTTTTTTCACTTAGAATGGATAGTTGGGTAACTGTCGTAATTAAATGTGCAACACCGGAACTGGATGGTTAGGTTAGATTTACACAGTTGGAACCGGGAGGGAAAAGGCACAGGGAGCACGGTGATGAAAATGCACCGGGAACACCGAGATGAAAAGGCACCGGGGACACCAAGATGAAAAAGGCACCGGGATATGAAAAAATACTGGGAACACCGGGATATGAAAAACTACCAGGATGATTGGTAATTATGGTTACAGAAAATTAGGCATGTAACTTGAGAAAATTTTAATAAATTGATACACTCCACCCGTGCAAGGCCGGGCATATCAGCTAGTTTGTAATAAAATTTAAAAATTTAGCTAATTAATTAAAAATTAAGATAAAATTTTTTCAAAAAGTTGAAATTTGTAATACTTTAAAATATTCGTCTGTAAATTGAGATAGTAATAGTAATTCATTTATTAAGAAAAAATGTAATAAAAAACGAAAATAAATACAAATAAAAAGAAATAGAAAATAAAGAACTAGTAGTATAGGTACTTGGGCCTTAGCCTTACCTAGCATTGTTGTGGTGCTTGTTGTTTCCAGATCACTAGTGGTGGTGGTCTCTAGTTCTGTTGCAGCTGTAGTAGATGTAGTTTCTTGATCTCGTGTTGTAGTTTCCGGTTCCTCTGTGGTTGTTGTTTCTAATGGAAGAACGGTGGTGGTTGTGGTGTCAAATTCAGTCCTAACCGTTGTGTCCAAATCACGAGTGGTGGATGTGAGACTTGAAGAGGTAGTTTCAGTTGTTGTTGTTGTTGTTAGTGGTTCTTCCGTAGTTGTTGTTGTTAGTGGTTCTTCCGTAGTTGTTCCTATCGCAATTGTCGTTGAGGGTACATCAGTAATTGTTAGTTCTGAAGTAGTAGTCTCTTTTTGTGTTGTAGTTTCATCTACAAATTATAGATATTTAGGTAACGGGGAATGTATTTCAGATATATTTTACTGTTGTTTAAAATGCTACTTCTAACAAAAATTATATAATTTTTCAGTTATCAATACTCTTTGTTCAATTGGTTTAACAAATGGAACTGGATGCAACAAATAACATAGAATTGGACACGAGGGTGTACCCAGCCATAGCCATCTTGATCAAGCAGACCAGAACACTCGCCTGATGAGTTATTCTCAGAGGTGGCGAAAATCGAATTAGCAAGCGGTTCTTTTTTTTCCCGCTCCTCACACTAATCACACGGCAACTCACGGACGAAAAATACTCTGAGAATGAGTCATCCTTTTAGATGTCCCGGCCTTCTTGTTCTAGATGGCTATGACCCAGACTACTTCAAATGTAATGAAAATTAGAAACAGAAGTTTTAACCGGTAGAATGTTTTAATGAAAACGATGAAGAAGAATATTAAATATTGCTAAGTCATTATTAAAATACAGTTAGCACTTACCCAATATACTTGTTGTTGGTTTTTTCGTTGTTGTAAATGTGGGACTTGATACCTAAAAACATGAAACAATTTGTAAGGGGACATTCACAAATTTCTTCGTGTTATTTTTATGCAATTCACACCCTTCCTTCCTGGTGATCCCATACCACAAGTTGACACATTTTTAGCCACCTATTCCATTGTCGTACTTTTAAAACTCAAACATCAAATAGATTAAAAAAATTTTCAAATGTTACATTACATTTCCGTTTTGGGGGGTTATTAGTTTCTCTGTCAAACAAATCTATCAGTTAGAGAAATACATCCCTTAGTATTGTGGAACAGTTTTGTGATGTAAAAGTCTGGTCTCCCCTTCAACTTAGAGTCTAATATTGAAGACTTTCTCATACATTTATTTCAAAGAAATTGCTTTGAGTGCCTATAAATATTAAAAGAATGAAGTAATACTATAATACAGGGATTATATATTCATCCATTAAGATCCATTTAGAATAAAATAGAATGATAACGATCTCGTTGCTAGTTCAAATATTTCAACTTACTTTGGTGGAGAAAGCGGTGCCATACCTTATATATCTTCATTCCAGGATCCGAACATTCATCTTCAATGCACTGACCTTCATCCAATGTTTCCATCAAGTAACAGTTCCCCTCCTTGAACCCGAAGTAAGAACACTGACTATTTTCTCTGTGGCATAGAGAGGCGCATTGAATCTTAGAACCCACCGAAAAATCAGCATAGGACCATTCCGGTTTCATTTTATCTTTAACATCCAAAAAGAACTGAAACTTCTCCCCCTCTACGATGCACCAGGATAAGAAAGAACTTAATATAATTACAAGCATATCCAATCGGAAGAGCATCTCTGCGTATACTGATTTCGAATCGCTATTCATTTGCATGATAACTGCCCTTTATATGTTGGAGGGGTTATCTTGTTTGTATCAAAGAATTCATCTTTCTATCATTAAGGGTTAGTTGTGTGCAGTGCGTGCTCTCGGTGTGTTTGGGAATCCATGATACGTTTGGTATTCTTCATAGTTAAGTTGACTGCTAATGGTTTTTACAGTGACTCAGATTAGGTTTCTTTCCTTACTTTAGAATTAACTACATTTGTGACCATAGTGTTTTGAAACAAAAGAAAAGTTTAAAAGCATTTCAGTTTGGAATGTAAGAAAAGAATCGGCGTTCGGCCAATTCAAATCCGAGAATTTCTTCTTTATAATGATATAACATCACGCAACTTAAAAAATTTAAGACTGAACCATAAATTCAAATTCTGATATAAATTCACCCTGAAATATGAAATTAAATTTTAAAAAATTAATTAAAAAAAGGGGTATTGTAGATACAGTTGTTTCGCTTTCAGATTTTTTTTCTTGTGGGAAACTGATTGATTTTCAAAATAATTTATTTGTAAAATTGCTTTTTCCAAGCTCAGATTTGTCTCAAAAATGTTCTTTTTGTTATATTCAGTTTAATTAAAACAGATTTCATATAATGTAAGTTACTAGAAATGTAAGTTTAAAGACAATAAATAAAGCTTCAGATTTTTTAAACGAAATGTTTATATTTTGTTTTTCTCAATAGGATTCAAAAGTAGCTCAGAATCTTATGTTTGGTGGCCATTACATTCCCAAGAAGCACAAACGTTCAAGATTCGTCCCATTTTTGTGTCATGTATGATGGCCAAATTTCGTTTACTTCTAATTGAAGTTGCAAGTAAACTTGACATATTTATTATGAGCTGTGGTACTTTTTTTTTAAAATAATAGAAAACAGAAAACATTTCAAAATAAAACCGTCCAAAATTTAAAATGTCTTGAATTAATTTTGTGTATTATTGAGTTAACAAAAATAATAGTGCAATGTATTTACGAGTTGGCCATGACGGATTCTGAATAATCAAATACAATATTTTAATTTTTTTTACTTAGGTAATATTGCCAGTTTTGAATTTGAAGCGACGGACGTAGGACGTAAGACTTTAGGTTGGTTTGTGAATAGCTGAGTTCCCGTTCATGTGCACAGGGCCTGATTTACCATTAGGCCCACTAGGCTCGGGCCTAAGGGCCCCACAATTTTGGGTCCCCCTAAGTTTAAAAATTTAATAAACATTTGTAGTTGAAATAACTTTTTAAACTTCCTAAATGTTTTTTAGTATTACCTTTTTTAAATAGAAAATAAAAATCCAAACCTTTTACCTTTCAGCAATGTTAAAAAAAAAATTAAATATAAACGAGAACGTGTCTGGCCCTGACTCCCTGACGATAATGAATTTTTACACAAATTAAACAATACCTTGCACGCATCTACATTCATATAGCACCAATATGGCAACGTGGGGGCCCCTTCCTGCATGTTGGGCCTAGTGTTCCAAATTTTCTAAATCGGGCCCAGCATGTGCATAATCATGTCCAGTCTGCACGCAAACATAGATTTACTTCCTTTTTGCGGTTTCTGTTTACATTATTCGTTATTGGTTGGAGAAACAAACGCAATTGTTAATGTTTTGAAACCTCAGTAATGGGTGTGGGTAGCAATAAGGTAAAGAAAACATTTTGCGTGTCCGGGGGAAATGTCTTCCATGTGTCTGTCTGTATAAGTAGTGATGCTCGAATTGAAAGAATGCAACGCTTCTTAAAAAGAAACGTTTGTTTGCTATTCTAGACTGCAAAGCTTCTTTGCAATAGAAAAACAAACTGAACGAAGGAAGTAGTTCCCAATTAGAGATGTCCGAATTTTTATTAAAAAAAATTACATTTAGGTGTGTTCTTATATACTACACAAAAATATCCAAAAAAAAAACACTTAAATAAAGAAACAAAATTAAGTACTATTAATATTTCTTCATGCATCATGTTTTTATTCCCAATATAAATAAGAGAAAAACTGTTATTAAAACTCTAATTAGCCAGTTAAATATTAATTAATTAAGAAAATTGATTTATTAAATTGTTGACTGATCGATAAATATTTTGGAAAATAACAATTTATTTTTGAAAAAAAATCAGAATGGTCACAAAACAGATGGTTAAAGTTCAACACTTTATTATACGTGTCCGCACACATCAATTTAGCATTTATTATACACAAAACACCCCCTCAAGTAAGAGAAAATACCCGTAAAGAACTCAAATGCCTAATAAGTAGACTTTATTTTTCCCCCACATCTTTAGATTAGATTCTTTAAACCAGGCGAGATTAAGAATATATATTAACTCTCATATATTAGCGCGCTCCATAGGATAACATAGGGAACCTTTAGGGCAAATGTGGCATATAAAGATAGTATCCGAAAATTCTGAAAAAAAATCACAGGTACTATCTGCCACCTTAGACAACTTTTCCGCACTAAGGCATCTTCAAAATCCCAAAAAAAAAATTTTTTTCGATACATCCTATCATACGTAACATATTTTAAATATTTTAACTATTAATAATCACAATGTCTAAATATTTCTATGAAAACGCTCTATCACTTTGTAGCATTTTTTACAGCTCCTGTGCATAAAACTGAACAATATGAATTTGATATTCCATACCCCATTTGATTCCATATTCCATTTGATTCACTTTCTCAGGAGCCGCACCCCATTTGCCTTAAATCCTATCCGCTTTGCGGATGGAGCTTGGATATTCCAAGTGGCATACGACAACAACAACAACATACCATACTGTAAATATTTATACAGAGTGAAAATAACTCACTCTTACTCTCCCCCATTACATAACCTTAATTACACAAAACTAAACAACGCGAAATCGTTTCATCATCGACCAAACTCCACCCCCAATTACCTGAGTCCATTCTTCACCGACGCACCCTGCATCCGAACGAGCTTTGAACGTTCGAATTCCCAATCGAACTCATCACGAGGGGGTGGATCTTCGTTCGAAATTCGTTCAGGGAATTCCTCGCAAAGAAGCTCTTAAAACTCCAATAATGGACGTCGCCCGCCGCATAGTTTTAGAATAGTTGTCCGGGAATTCTTGACCAGAGGTCGCCCCCGTCTTTTCTTGGAATGGCAATGGGAAGGGGGTAATTGGACATTTTTGTTCTCCCTAGGAGGCGTTTGAAGGATTGGACTTTCTCCTCTATTTTTGAGTGGCCATGACTTGCAGTGAATGATTGGTATTCTTTGGGGAAATGGGAAGCCCTAATGATGGGAATGGAAGTGGGCATGGCGGGGCCGTTATTCTGTTTGCGTGGCTCAAGATGGGTTTTCAAATGCCTTATGGATTTGGTAAACAGTTAGGTTGTAAGAAGATGATTAAAACGGATTCTTTTTTGGAAATTTATTTGCAATTTGGTTATTTTTGAAACATTAAATTGGAAACTATGTCGTAAACTATTAAAAAGTAATATAATCTTCAGTGAAGAGCATTGATGATTATGACAAAAAATTATGAACAATGAACATTATGAACAAAAAAATAATTATGATTTTATTATACGTAGAAAGATGTGTGGCAAATGCGATCCGAAGGTCCTATGACTCAAAAGTATACTTTGGAGATGCGTTCGGTTCAGTCGGTATTTATACCCAACTGAATAATAGTGGTGAGGACGATGGCTCCCTGAAGAAATCTCCTGGAAGTAGCAAACTTGTTCCGTATACCAACTCGGCAAAGGATGCGTTTAAATCTTCCCGATGAACCACAGATGCATTAAATATCATTCCAGATGTAGGACATAGGCATAGGTGTATTCACTAAAAAAATAATACTTCACCACAAGTCAATCATTCGTTCGGAAATTGCAAAAAAGTAATTCAAAGCCCTCTTAGTGTCATTTGAATTCATATGAATTAAGAAATAGTTGTAATATCTCTCAGTAACAAGCAATTAAATCAAAGAACTGACCACA
Source organism: Tetragnatha montana (assembly GCA_963680715.1). NCBI lineage: Eukaryota > Metazoa > Arthropoda > Arachnida > Araneae > Tetragnathidae > Tetragnatha > Tetragnatha montana. The sequence continues at coordinate 31,509,245 of OY796675.1, forward strand.
AGTCTAACTCTATTTTCCCTCCCTGAAACTATTCTTTGACCTTTACATCCGAATCTTTCTCCAATGAGATTCACCCGAATCAGCTGATAAACATGAAAATCCATCAATAACCTCACAGGGATGCAACCGTCCCACAACTCATTCATCAACAACACTTTTGCTGAATCCATAGATCCCCATCATTGTCTTTTGGTCCCAATGGCGCCTGTCTTCCCCTACACGAGCAATACGGCAGCCAAGTGTTATTAAAGGGCGCCCATAAGCGACCCTCTTCGGCAGATCGTTAAAGCCCTTATTGCGAAGGGGCTCTTTTATGGCCCCTGCCGGGGCTGCCCCGGTGCCTTTCCCTGGGGATTCCGGTGCAGCTGTTTTCCGGGGGAGGGACTCGTAATTTATGCGCTTTTAACTGAGGTCTTGGGGGTCCGAGCTTTGGAGATGACGTTTGCTTTCGTTTTTAATCAATGGCGGAGGGTTGGTGATGGAGAAGGTTTTACGGGTTTAAAAGTTTTAGATTGGATTGGCAAGTTTGAGATGCGTCTGAAGTTTGGGAAGTTGTAAATATTTGTTGAGTGAAGTCAGTTTTCTTTGGAGGAAGGAATGCGTAGGATTTTAAAGTAGAATAATGTAGGCACAAAACGTTGTTTTTTTTAAAGATTCGTAGTCTTTGCGATCAGCCATGAATCTCGGTGAGAAAATAATGTTCCCTTAACTGTCCCGTTAAAAATCGCCAAGCTGTTTTGGGCACCATAACATAGAAATATTGCCAGTTTTTACTGTTGTTGCAATCATTTTAACAGTATACATTTCGATAAGTTGATTTTGTAATTTTTGGTGATATTCCTAATATTTTGCGCCCGAAATTGCTTGGGTATTTTTAACGGGACAGTTAAGGGAATTGAACCAAAGTAATGTGAATGAATTGATAACCCCCGTTATTAACAACGGGATTTATTATAAAATTACTCAACTCAAGAATTTTAATTAAAAATTTAATTACTTACCTATTTAGGTTTCTCAGAGAACAAATAGAAACTTAGTTGAACATTTTTAGAAAAAAAACTATTGCACATTTTTGAAAAAGACATTTTTTTAATACTTGAAAATAGAATTTTACTGTTAAATTCCTTAAAAATAATCTCCCGGCTTGATATTAACAGGTCTCCTTCATACATTTTGACTTTGTAATTCTTCTTCTCTGTATTTTTGTTAGCTCTTTCTCTTTCTTTGATAAGTTTTATTACATTTATTAATGAAAAGATCACATGATTAAATAATACTTGTATTACATGAAGTTCATGCTATATAAAAACTATTATCAATGAGTTAAAAGAAGGTACATTATTACTCATTTTATTTCTTGAAGAAAAATTGAGTAAGAATAAGACATTTAATAGTTATACCCGTCTATTAAGTTACATTGAGAAAAAATACCATAATGTTATCACACAAGCAAATCGGAACTTAGAACTTAAGTTATTCATCTCAATTAAAACAAAATCAATATTCAAATTTTTATGACTACTTATTAAAAAGATAATTGGAGGTCATTAGATCTCTTAATGTCTCGATTATCCATAACACATATATCAAACACTAATAGTTTATCGGAACTAATGCGTCTTTGATACGAAGACGAAAAAATCTCGGAATCTGTCATGTCCGTTTCATTAGGAGATTATAAATGAGACGAACTTGGGGACTATTGATCCCCAATCCATCAGAAGAAGCTTCGAATGAAAGAAATATCTCACGAGGCAGGTAGGCTATAAATCATTCCTTTTTTTTTCCTTCCTTCGGCACTTCCACAGTTGACTGTGTATAATTAGACCCGAATATTTCCATAATTTCCTTCCTTTGAGTCCATTGTCAAGCAGGAGGTCCCTTCTTCATTTTTCTTCCATATTTTTTATCCCAAAACGACGCCATATGCAAATGTTACGTCACAATGTGACCTTAATAGCCTCGAAGAAGTCTCGTTTGCCGCAGATGTTCTCGTATTAGTCTTCCCTCCTTTTTTTGTTACTTTCCAGAGTTTCATTCCGTTCTGTGTCGTTTTCAATTCGAAACTTGTCTGGGATGAAATTCTGTGCCGGGCGAGTATTCTTTTTTTTTATCAACTTTGGAAATGCGTCCGCCAGACCATATTGTCAGCGAGTTTTTGTGTTTTTCTCCGGACGGTAAATTCGTTTTTGATGAGAAAATCGTTAAATTTGAATTTCGGGATTCTGGAATAAACTTACTTTCTAATTGGTGCTTGGCAGCAAATCGCTTGCGAAAATGGTATTCAGGTGGTCGGAAAAAAATGTTATAAGTATTTTGTTTGAATACTTTTAAGTTAAGTCGTTTTCTACATAACGTTTCTTCTACTCTTTTATCATCTCTTAAGAGTTCAAATAATTTGATAACTTTTAATAATGTTATTAAAAATGTTTAAATAAAAAACGACTTTATTTCCAATTAAAGTATTAGTTTTATTTTTAATCATTGATTCAAATAAATCTCATTTAATATCTTTATTAACAAAAGTGTTGAAATCAACTATTCTGAATTTGATTTGGGATACCATTTTTATTTTACTAAACATAATGTTATACTGTTTTTAATTGATATTCATTTCTTTTCAAGAACTATATTCTTCATTAATATATAAAATTCCCTTAATTTGTTCATTTATCAGGCATGAAATAGCAAAGTATAAAAGTTTGGAGATTAGTTAGGAATACCCCATGGGAATACCTATTTATCATTTGAGCGATGAACATACATACACAGAACTCTTACAATCATCTTTAAATTTTATAAATTTTGGAGAATCAAATTCAAAATTTTGAACAAGAATGATCGAATTTATTTATTTAAATATTGAAATTTAAAAAGATACTTACACCGAATAAATAAAAATTACATCAAAGCTATACTGGAGAAGCTGAAATTAATTAGCGAGAATTACATACAGCAAAACAAAATTAATCTTAATAAAACGTAATATTTGTAGCTAAAATACGGCGGTGAATTCGACTTTACACTTCACGAAAATCCTAATTTTCCAGCAAAACGCGATATTAAGTGTTTTCAACAGCGAAAAAAACCTTCAGAAAGCATTCAAATTAACTTTAGCTGGCCGAGATATTTCCATCTGACGGAAAAATAACTTCCACTCCTCGCCTCGACGACTAAAAATTTCAGTAATTAATCCCCCCCTCTTTCTTTCATCACGACATCATGAAGATTCCAGCAGCACTTCGTTTATCAAATCCCGAACCCCACAAAAGCACGGTGTTATTTAAAACTGAGCAAATTTCTGGACGTCCCCGTGTAAAAAGCGCGGGCGGGATTCGTCGCAAATTGGTTGCAAATCCGTGGCAATCAATTAGCGCAGTTTGTAGCGCGGAGATAAGTGCTTGCGAAGGCAGTCATTTCAGAGGGTGCGAGTTTTAAACGTTGTTCATGGGGTGGCGAGAGGTCGTGATGAGAGGATTTCCTCGCAAAATGAGCCTCACCCGTATATCGATTGGAGGCGAGACAGCTGTTGTCTGAGGCTTTAGACCCAAGGTGCCCACAACTAACTTCTTTATATTTCTTAAAAACATTTACTACATGATTTCCATGCAACCCTTTGGTGATTTTGTTTGTGCTTTAAGAAGAAATAATTTGTCACTATTCTAATTCTTCAACATGGTTCGAATTGAAAATTACTCATATATTTAAATTGTTCCTCAGTTTTATCGCAAAATGCTACAAAATATATTGTTTAATGCAACTCAATGCTCTTACAAATATAAGTTTTAAAGTTAAGACTCTTGTGTAAGTTGTTAGTGTTCTATTCAATTCTAGAAACGGCTTGTCTTTCCAGCAATGCACTTCAACATGTAAAACCGGTTCTTTTGCAAGGGTTCTTTAAAGGCAGTGAAGCGAACTCAAATCTCTCACTCCTGCGTTTTGGGAATTTATATTAGTGCGGGGTGGGGTAAAATGGATGTAGCGAAGGAAAATGGCTATTTACCCCACTATATCCATTTATCTCACTCTATGAGTTGATACTTGAAACATGAGATAGCGATGGAAGACCAACGCCAGCTCTTACTAATAAATCTAATAGCTTTTTGCTATTTATTTTCATTATATTTCTTAGTAAAATTTCCAAAATTTGTAAGTGTATCCGTTCTATGAAATGGTCTTTAGTGGGCTGTGCTCCCTACATTAAGAAAGACTGCTTTATACGTATCGTTAGGACGGTCCATTACATGCATTTAACTCCCGATTTAATCAAGAAGTTTTGGAATTTAACTGCTTTATACTCAATCATTCACATAATCATAATGATTAATAATCCTCTTCCTTTGGTAAATTAATATTAGTATTATGAGTTCATATCATTATCATTTATTTTTTCTCTTTGTTAATTACACATAAATATGTTATTGGTTTTCTTCAAAGTAATAAAAACCAATTTTATCTTTAATTCTAAACTACATTTGATATATTATGAACCAATGTTATAATCCCTTTTATTAGGAGTGAGAAATAAGTTTTGAAAGATAAAAGAGATGTTTTCAGGTACATGAGGCTGTGCATCAATGAGTGAAGAGAAGTTTTAGTTGTAAAACTAGAAAGGGGTGCAATTTTTCTTATACAAAGTATTATTTTTTACAATTTTGCTAAGCAAGTATACTGAATTCAGATTATAAAGAACATTGCATGTTTTCCAGAATTTTCTACGAGGAAATTGACGAATAGGTATACTATACATTTTTTAATTTTACTTATTATTTCAAAGATAGTTTTATGCCCCAATCGTTATCCTAAAAAAATAGTTTAAATGTTTCAAAATAAGTAGCAATACTTAACAGTAACTCTTTAATGAAATATTCGTGCTCCTTTCCATTCCATCAGAACCATTATTCAACCTTGCCCGCTTGAAACAATACCAATCCGCCACATTCGTGTGTAACTAGTACCTCGTCTCTAATTGGGACACACACACTCGTGCGATTCGATCCATTAGTTAAAAATACAATTCTGCACATCGATTCTCTCTCCCTCCAATTACGATCTGCAGTTTTAACTGCGAGTCCGGAATGCCGAGCTCATTATTCACATTCCCTCTAATGGGAAATTGTCCCTTTGATGGGGATTTTTGAGCCGCATTGTTTAGAAGGATACTTTCTGGAGACTTTTTTTTGTTGAGAGGAGGTGTTTGATCTTTCGAGTTTATGCTGTTCAGGTTACACTTTGTGGTTTCAAAGTTATCTTGAGAAAAAAATATCTCTGCATATAAGTTTAAAAAGGGAAGTCTCACTTTGTGAGTTGTTACATTCTTGTTCATGAACCAAATAAAATGCTGATAATATTCCCAATACATTGAATGTATTGTCGGTGCAATAAGTTTCTTGAGTTTTTACAAAGATCATGAGTATATAAGGTTCACTAACCATTGGGTTGGAAGTGTAAAGGAAACTTTACAACTGAATTCTGGAAAATAAATTTGAAATATTTACATTTTTTTTCATCAAAATTAGAGAGAAGTTTTAAAGTTATATTAAAATATTATAAAACCAATTATTGCCCGTTTAATAAACTATCTGTCTGTATTACATGTTTATAGGGTATTAATAAGAATCTTCTAGTTAGGATATTAATTTTATCAGTATCAGTAAAAAATAATTCAAATTAACTTTGTACGATATTGAGTAATCAAAATATACAAGAGTCACATTCACCACTCAACACGTAGTAGGTTTATGTAGAAAATGCTCATGTTAAAGGCAGAAGAATTTAAGTTCTTACATCATGACAGGATTGTCAAAGCATATCCATCCCTAAATACTATCTATGACCGTCTCAGATAAACCCTTAAACACATATCATATACGTATATGAATAGGAATTCAATCTCACTCCTTCTCTAAAATAAAGCTACTAAATTCAGTGTAAATTTTAAACATTTCATTCAAGAGTATTCTTAAAATAGCATGAACTTGACAGGACATAGTCAAATTTCGTTCAAAACAAAAATGCCTTTCGTATTCTTGAAAATATCTTTTGCACACTACCAGCTAGCTCTCCATGCACGCTCATCTTCCCCTCCTTCCCGCATGTACTGACCCCCTCCTCAGAAAAGTTGGTGGACTCCAGTCCAGATGGACTCTCTTATCCTCGCCTTTACGACGCCAGCTGTAATTAGTCGCTGTTTATGCGGATCGTAAAGAGGGTGGATAATCACAGCGCGCTATGAGATGACAATGGGGGCTTTGGGGACATCCAGCGGATGGCTGAAGGTGGAATGTGTCGTAAAGTTTGTTCTAGATTGTTGGGAGTTTCTGCTAGTGGGAACATATATGGTAAGGAGAATGAGGTTTTGAGTAATTAGTTTTATAAGTGATGTAATTACATAAATGTAATGCAATAGTGTGATTAATGCTTCTAGTTAAATTATGAACTTAATCAGTGTGGTTAGCAGGGTATAATTTTGTTTTAGCTAACAATTACAATCATAACTATTTTACTGTAACTTGTAATAAATTATCGAATTCATGTTAAACCAGAATGTGTATAGTAGATAGGCATTACCTACAGTGGTATATCGGGTTATTTTGACTTGATAGACCTAAGAAGCATTCAATTTGCAATAAAGAAACTTTAACTCTTGAAGCACTGAAGTTTGCATTAAAATTTCTTCTAATATTCATCTCTTAAGTCAAATGGCCTCTGGATTTTCAGTTTTGAATTTGTACCTCTGATACTATCTTTCGATTTAGATCATCATTCTAAAATCGATCCCCCATAAAAGGGATCGATGTACGTGACATGAATCCTAAATCGATCTTTTAACCATCAGTATACCTAGTATCAATAAATTTTAAACTAGCACCGCCCACAATTTTCAAAAGGCAATATCAAATGAACTAACATTTATCCCTGAACTATTCCAGATAACCAGCTTCGGTCGTTCACTTCCCCATTTGTCTCTCTTTCTGCTGCAGGATCGGACGACCCATCTTTGCCCCAATTACGGCCATTCCCCAAACGACCGGACAGGCCGGCCCGGGGGGCCGTCCGGCTGCCAGTCACCCCGGGTCGGGTTACGATTAGCAAGTGCGGTTCCGATGCGAAATGGGCTCGTTAATATATAGGGGATTGGGCACAACACAGAAGAGGTGGGTTTGGCAATGAAGCTTTGGATATGGGAGGACGTTCTGTTTGTGAGGGTTTTTAAGGCATGATAGAAGTACCTTTTTGCTTTGTTCGATTTTTCAACATTAACCGTGGGGGGGAGATAAGGTTGATAACAATAACTTTTGTAACTTAGGTATATTATTGTTCCTATGTAATATTTTTTAAAAAGAAATTATACCAGTAATTAATTTGTAAATTTCCTTTAATCCACTCAATCAATATTGACACTTGTAGCAAGAAAGAATGTTTGGAATCAATATAATGCTTTAGGACTTTATAAATTTATTTTGATACGTACCTGTATTTGTTTTCCAAACATAAAAGGTCATTTTTAAACTGAGATGGTTGAGAAAAACAATAATACTTTTTTTACGATATTAACAAAGTAAATGCATAGATAAAGATGGGTTGTTAATCATTTAAAAACATAATATTTAAAATAATTCTCAAGAATTTTGTTAGTTGTTTTGTCGTCAAAGGAAGTATAAGTTGAAGTAGTTAAAATGAGTAAGCCACACTGCTTACTGAAGTAAATATGTTGTACATGAGTAAAATTCTTTTTTACATCAATTGTTGACGTTCAAAAGATCGCATCTCAATACCTTACTAAAGTAAATGGAATTAAGTGATAATTTGATACATTTTAACAAGAGTACCTACATTATTTCTCAAAAATTACAAAAATAAAAACATAAGTCCATCTAATTTAATTTATGAACCCTTCTTAGTTACAGACACCCTATCACCCCAGCGAGAAACCTCCACCAATCGGAACCACGCCACTAAACCCCTTCTCTGCTCCAAATGACTATTTAAGAGCGTAGCAATCTCCAATCCCCACAAACACAGTGCTACAACAAGAACAGCAACGGCCGCCATGATGAGCCGTCACTTTGGAAAAGGGAACCGCGGTCGATTCATTGCTGAGTAATTGGCCGCTTTCATCCCACCTTGAGTGTGATGGATCAGCCTCCGATTGGTTACGAATCCCTGGATGCGGTGACTTTGATGGATGAATGAAAATGTGGAGGATTTTGGGTACGATTCTCCCGGTTTTGCTTGTTCTGATTCCAATTTGGAGTGTCTGTCTATTGGTGATTTAAAGCAGCGAGGTTCTTTTGATTAGGAAAGGCGTTTTTATTTGTAATTTGTTGGTTAAGGATTTGAAAGGAATACTAAGAAAATTTACATCCATCCAATATATTTTGGTTTTGTACTAATAATATTTTGGTAATTATTACTAATATATTTTGGTTTCTTTTTACACTAATAAGATTTACCTATCGTAAAATTATATTAGAAATTAATCATCCGATATGAACCTGCAAAACTCTAAATTAATTTACTATTTATAAAGTTTTTCTGTAAACTTACTTTGAAGGATTAATGTTAAATACAAAATATATTAAGACAGCCATATAAGTAAATAAAGTAAAGGAAAATTAGTATTAAAAATTTCTCCAGCTATTACTTTAATTTTATTTAGTAACTAGCTGACTTACCCGGCCTTGCACTGGTTGAGTTAATTCATAAATATTTTAAAAAGTTTTTCAAGTTATGTCTTTTCTTTTTCTGGAACTTATCATCCCGTCGTCTTTTTCATCCCAGTTCTTAACTGTAAAAATATACCCTAACTCATCCCGTTCCGCATTTAAATTTGGCTGTTACCTTCGCTGTAAAGAGCAATCAAATTGAAATAATCAGGTTTATCAAGTTGTATGTCTTTTCTTTTTCTGGATTAGCAGTCACTTATCATCCCGTCACCCCCGTCGTCTTTTTCTTCCCGAATCCCGCCCCGCTTTTAACTTTGGCTGTTAAAGAACAATCCGATTTAAATCATCAGGTTTATTGAGCTATATGGTTTTTCTTTTCCTGGTTAGCAATCACTTCTCATCCCGTCATCTTTTTTACCCCGGTTTCTTACTGTGAAAATATACCCTAACGTATCCCGTCCCGCATTTTACTTTGGCTGTAAAAGAACAATCCAATTGAAATCATCAGTCTTTTGAAATTTATAGTTTAAAATCTTAAACAAAATTTCTATGAAGTATTTCCGATGTCCTTTTCAAAAATTATGCTTCGGCTTTTATAAATCACTTGATAAAAACTTAGGAAGTAAAAATCACAACCCTCTTTGAGCCCCTTGGGAATAATTTCCTACAGGATGTTACAAACCGTATATGAAGTTTGTATCGTTTTCCAAAAATGATATTAATTTAATCAAAAAATAATCCTTATGTGTAATCATAGATATAAATACTAACGTTTTACGTTAGTATGTATATCTATGTGTGTAATCAAAACCCTCTATATACAAAGCCTGACAACTACGTCACTGTGACGTCAAAGGTGGCGGAAAGTGTGACGTCACCCGTCCGAGTTGTGAGGCCATTATATAGAGGGTCTTGGTGTAATTCAGTCAACAACTCCCGCCGCCAAAGCAAAATATTTAACTATACCTAATTTAATTTCTATTCAAAAATGATAAAGAATCCATTTTTATTTGTATGATCCTACATCTCCAAAAATAAAAACATTTTTATCAAAATAATAAAATGCTTGATAAATCTCATTTTCCTTTCATCATGATAGCCAACTTCTTAGTAAAAACTGTTATCTAGTACTTAACAATAAAAATTTAGTGAATGTAAGTCTAGTAAACCATGCCCCATGAAACAATGAAATAATTTCAGCTATGTTTCTATGGAAACCCTTTATTTTAGCTTTTGCACAAATATATTTATTTTAGAAAAAATTAAAATTACAAATAAAGGAAAATGTTGTTTCAAAATTAATTATTTGAATTTATATGTTTCCTGAAAATAGTTATAACTTTTAAATTGAAATTTACTCGGTTTTTTGTCTTAATTTGTTATAAATTATGAAATTTTTGAAATTATATTTGATTAAATGAGGCCATACGAAACCTCAAGAGAGAAATAAACCTACTGCAATTTATGCATTTCAACAATGCACAATGCTATTTCAATGGGAAAAATTGAGTCGAAAAAGCGCCGAAAAACAGGGAAAGAGTCGTTGGATTTTAAAATCGTTTCTTAGTGCGCGTCGCATAGCTGAGAGGAACGTTTCTGTCAAATTTCAAGCCTCTGGGTCCAGTAGTTTCGGAGATTCCGTGTTGAGTGTTTGTCACTTACCAGTGAGTCAGTCAGTGGTATTTCGCTTTTATAGATATAAACTAGCTGACTTACCCGGCCTTGCACGGGTTGAGTTAATTCATAAGTATTTTTAAAGGTTTTTCAAGTTATGTCTTTTCTTTTTCTGGATTAGCAGTCACTTATCATCCCGTCGTCCCCGTCGTCTTTTTCATCCCAGTTCCTAACTGTGAAAATACACCCTAACTCATCCCGTCCCGCATTTAAATTAGGCTGTTACCTTCGCTGTAAAGAACAATCAAATTGAAATCATCAGGTTTATCAAGTTATATGTCTTTTCTTTTTCTGGATTAGCAGTCACTTATCATCCCGTCACCCCCGTCGTCTTTTTCATCCCGGTTCCTTACTGTGAAAATATACCCTATCTCACCCCTCCCGCATTTAACTACGGCTGTAAAAGAACAATCACTTTTATAAATCTTTTATATACCTTTTTATAAATCACTTTAAAAAACTTAGGAAGTAAAAATCACAACCCTCTTTGAGCCCCTTGGGAATAATTTCCTACAGGATGTTACAAACCGTATTTTATGAAATTTCTATCGTTTTCTAAAAATGATATTAATTTAATCAAAAAATAATCCCGATGTGTAATTCAGTTAACAACTCCCGCCGCTAAAGCAAAATATTTAACTATACCTAATTTAATCTATATTCAAAAATTATTAAGAATCCATTTTTTATTTGTATGATCCTACATCTCCAAAAATAAAAACATTTTTATCAAAATAATAAAATGCTTGATAAATCTCATTTTCTTTTTATCATGATAGCCCAACTTCTTAGTAAAAACGGTTTTCTAGTACTTAACAATAAAAATTTAGTGAATGTATAAGTCTAGTAAACCATGCCCCATGAAACAATGAAATAATTTCAGCTCTGTTTCCATGGAAACTATTTATTTTAGCCTTTCCATAAATATATTTATTTTAGAAAAAAATTAAAATTACAAATAAAGGAAAATGTTGTTTCAAAATTAATTATTTGAATTTATATGTTTCCTGAAAATTGTTATAATTTTTAAAAGAAATTTACACTGTGTTTTTCGTCTTAATTTGTTATAAATTATGAAATTTTTTAAATTATATTTTATCACATGAGGCGAGACGAAACCTCAAGAGAGAAATAAACCTACTGCGATTTACGCATTTCAACAATGCATAATGCTATTTCAATGGGAAAAACGGAGTAGAAAAAGCGCCGAAAAACAGGGAAGGAGTCGTTGGATTTTAAAATCGTTTCTTAGTGCGCGTCGCATAGCTGAGAGGAACGTCTCTGTCAAATTTCAAGCCTCTGGGTCCAGTAGTTTCGGAGATTCCGTGTTGAGTGTTTGTCACTTACCAGTCAGTCAGTGGTATTTCGCTTTTATAGATATAGATGAACACTTCATTGAAATTCATTGAAGTAATTGAACTCAGGTCGATTGATAACCATGGACGTATATCAATTAATAGATGTAATATGAAATAAAAATATTTTATACCTAGCATGTGATCTATGAAATAAAAATATTTTATACCTAGCATGTGATCTATGAAAATTTATATTCAATATCCTTGCTATAATTGTTAAAAATAATGTGTGGAGTAATTCATTAGTCCGGGAATCTTTGTATAGTTTATTTAAAACAAAAAAGGTTATTTTACTCATAAAAGTAATCTACTAAAAGTAACATTTTCTTCTATCGAGGTAAGAGTAAAAGAACCCATTCACTAAGGTCAGTATATTTTGATTTTATATTTTTTTTATGATGAAAACTTCTAGGATTCTTTTATTGAATTTTTTGGAATCTTTAGTTTTCTGTTTGGGTCACATCCAAATAAGAGTCTTAAAATGAATGGACTGCAAACACAAACTATACGTAAAAGCAAACAAGCATGAAATAAATGTATGAGTAGGTTTTTTTTTTTTTACAAAAATATATTTAACATGGATAATGTTTGCACCAGAGAATTTCTTTGGTATAGTCCTTGAGCTAAAAAGTGGACAATTCCTCTAGTTTTATTTATTTGTACATGCTTCAATTTTTAAATTGAAGCCAGATATATTGCCCATTTGTATTGTTTAATTAAAATCATCTTTATTCTTTCCTTTTTGGAGAATTTTAATTGTATTTCGTACAAAAAAGAAAAAAATTTTAATGATAATTCTGCTCTAATATAGGGAAAAGATAACGTAGACAATTACAAAAAGGGGTGAGCTGCGTCATATTGAAATATTTTAGCCGGATATGTTAATAAGACGTGTCTACTATTCTTTAATAAACTAAAAAAAGTTAAAATATTTCTGAAATGGCATGCTTAAAAATTAAGCATTAAAGCTTTTTCCTTTTGAAGTTATTGTAAACCAAATTTTGCATATTTCTCCAAGCTTTAGGATGCAAAGATGAGTCCTTAACAAGCGAAAAAAGTAGCCTGTAAAACTGTTTTAATGTGAGTGATCTCTTATTGCCGTAAAAACAACTTCCTTAAAAAGTTATAATTTTTATTTCAAACGTTAATGGTACAATTTCAGCGTGAATTAAAGAGTGGAAACAAAATAAATATGTGCACTTTCTTAAGTAAAAATACCAGAAAAATGATCTTTCCTTGCACCTATAAAACTGTTTTTTTTTACGTCAAGACCTTTACTGCAGGAAAACTCATACAAAGAGCTGACATTAGTTAAAAATTCTGTAGAACCTCAGTCGAGTGACCACTTCTGCGACCAATAACATCCAGCCGTTTTAACGAAAGGTCGTTATGACGTATAACATTATTCTTATGCTGAAACAATTGATACGTACAATCTCATAAACGTACTACCTATGTTATTTGTCTTTAATGAACTATTTTCTTATTAGTCTCTATTCTAAAAAAGGTTTTTTGTGAACAGTTTCTAGAGAAAAACTTTTTAATTACTTATTAGTATAGCACATCTTTGGTATCAAAGTGTTCAAATTCTCTTAAAAACTTTTATGTTTCAGTTATTGATTTTCTTAATTTATCAGCTTACCTTATTTGAGTGTAGTATATTTGTAGAAAAAAATCAGCTTCAAAATAAAATATCATGTACATATTTTTACTAATATTAGGATTTAAGGTTTTATAAATTAGTATAACAAAAAATTTTAATTTTAGTACCGTAGGCATCAATATTTAAAACATTAATAGGTGTGTTTATCCATAGTTCATCATCATCATAGTTCTTTTCACGCCAGTTTGGCGCATAAGGCCTTGTATCCATAGTTACCTATACATAAATGAAGTAAATTACTTATAACCAATGAATAATTAGTTGATTTATATGCTATTTCTTTTTCAGTAAATTTATCATTAGGTGAATTTATTTAATTTAGTGAAGTTTGCGTTGTTCTCGTTGTTCGTTGTTCTGAAATCGTTCCACCTTCATAAAACATTCATCCTCAATCCTCTCTGAGAAATGCATTTTAAAGTGTTCAGCCCCTCTTATTAATAATTTCTCGGTACAACTTCAACACTAAAGCAATAGTTCATTCAAAAACCCTCAGATACTCATTTCATCCCCCATACCTGATCGCACAGGTCCCCCATCCCCCATAAAAGACTGCGCTATCACTTCATAAACGCCCCTCAATATTTAATGGAGACGGGCGGGAAAGATCCCTCACATAAAACTCCCCACAGACCCTCGTTAAGCATAAGGGGCTGCCAACGACCAATCTCGCAATCGATATAGCGTGAATCGATATTACCCCTGCTTGAAAAAAAATCGTATTAAAAACACATACTTATAATGCGTAATGCAGGAGAACGGGAAATGTTATTCAAACTGGTTAAAAGTTCGTACGGCTTTTTAGGAAGGGAAAAGAGTTTTATAAATCGCTTTTTTTTTCCTTGGGCTGAAATGAGTAAATAGGTTTTGGCGGAACTTCATAACGCCAGGTGATACGATTTTAATGCTTCGCGCTGGGTAATGTGAGGAGATATTTTTTCATTATTATTATTATCAAGAGAATAATGGCGTTCTTTTTGGATGTTTTTATAAGGAGAGGAAGGAAGCCTTTTTTTTCGGGAGGGCGTGCTTTAAAAATTAGACTTATCTTTCACTCGCGGATGGAATGTAATTCTATTTCTGGAGGAGAAGAATATGTTTATGGTGTGCTCTCTTTATAATCAAAGGATATGGCGGTAGGAAAGGAGCTTGTTTATTGAAATTTTAAGAGAATATAGGTGTTTGGAGGAAGAGAGGAGAGTGAAGAAATGTCATTTAGAAGAATTTGGACATTTACAGTATCGTAAAGATCTTGATATGTATGAGAAGTTATTTTTACCTTTTGGATTTATATTAGGTTTTATAAAGCGTTTTTTTTCTGTGACAGATAAAATGTTTAAGGCGTAAGGTTATACATATTCTACAAATACGCTGATTTTTACTTATCAAGATTTATGCACACATCTTTAAATATTTTTTACAAAACTTTAGGATAAAAAACGTTGGTGAAACTACTTAAGAAATTAATATTGTTAATATAATATTGTTTATCCCTTAAAAGTATTTATCTATTAAAAATTCTTTTTTCTTTCTGAATTTTAAAAATACTGAGGGATTGTAAATTAAGAAACCGGTTAATACCTAGATAACTGCAAAAAATTTTTCCAGTTAGGAAATTGATTTTTTGATATATGTAACTGGAATTAATATATTACAGATATCTTTTAAATCGATTGGAGTTTTTTATATATTTTTTACAATCAAAACCTAGAAGTTATAGATTCAAACTAGCTTATATAACTATGTTTTAAGTAAAATTAGTCAAAATTTGTGATCTAACGATTAATTTCTAAACTCTTGATATCTAAAAAGTATGGTTTTCGAATCAAAACATGAATTGTATTACTTTTAAAACTCACTCTTAATAGAGCCCAAAAACAAATACATACCGTGCTTTAAAAAAAAGAAGTAATTTTTCCTAAATGACCAAAATCTACCAAGGAGAAACCCTTTTTCTTCTAACTTCTCTTAAATCAAGCTACATTTAAAACATAATATAAAGCTTTTTTTTATGATAACAGTCTATGCTTAAGTTTATTACATCCGTACCGAAGTTAAAGAAAAATATTTATCGTACAAACCGGCACCACAAACCACCATTCCTTTTCCTCCTTACTGACTGCCAAGAAATACCTGAGTTTCAAAGGCTCCACCTTTCCGAGAAAAAAAAACCTGAACTAAGTTCCTCCCGCGAAACAGCGGGGGTGGAAAATTGAAAATCCAAAGTAACGATCAAAGCGAAACTCCCTCAACAAACAAACAAACAAAAACGGGGCCGAAAAGCGCTGGATATAAAATACAAAAGAACAAGCCAACTCCAATCAGAATTTTCCAATGGGTTGAAGAATGGCAAATTAAATGCACGAAAATCATTTCGAAGCAGCTGTAAGTCCTCTTCCTTTTTCCAATAATCAATAAAAAAACGCTCTCTTTTATTTCCCCTTGCCGTGTAAGAAATGGAGTTTTGGGGGAAAGAAGAAAAACATGGAACGGTAGGTACTAGGAGAGGAAGAGAGCATTAGAATTCCTCCCTTCTCTGGTTCATCATATTACATTTAAATTAAAATTATGTCATCTTTTTTCTTCTCTAATTTGAGATTTTACTGGGCCATAGATATCCTTTTACTCCATTATATTGTGCTTTCTTTAGTTTTTTATTTCATTTGAAGCTACCTGAACGGGTTTTTTTTTCGAATGTAGCGAGATTTTCTTAAGTTTTTATGAGGTTTATGTAAGAAGTAAATAACGTGTATTCCTTCCATTAATATTGTTAAAAGCATTAAGGAAAACTGATGGGAATAGGTTTATGTAAACTATTTTTCAAACAGTGTATCATTAAATTTATTATTTTTACTGTCTAAGAATTATAATAGCCTTAAAAAGGTAAGATTTAAAGCTGGCTTTAATGCATACTTTTAAAATTAATAAGCAAAGAACACACACCTGCACAGGATAAATATTATGAAACTAAATTTCCATATAATCACAATATTATCTGGTCATTTTAAAAGTATTTCTGATGATTATGAAACCGTTTTCTATTATCTGGAATAATAATACTTTGATTCCGACAAATTTATTAAAACGACTTATAGCTTTATCAGAACTTGAAATCTTACTGTGCAAAACTCTTTGTCTTCATTCCTTGTAGTTAATGTGTTTATGCAGGCTGTTAAAGTGATTAAGTGTAAGGTAAGGATTTAACATAAGAGTATAAAAAAATTTAGTTTTCTGGTTTATCCGTTCGTTTAAAAAAAGTGTTACCACTCTTGCGTTTGGCTGCAGTATGGCAATCCGGTGAGAAAAAAGTATTCGAGGTGGCGTTATTGCTGCTTGTTCACTTTTGCATTGAACTTTGATACAATAACTTTGATATCAATGAACTTTGATATCAATGAACTTTGATACATGGGAAAAAATGACTTTTGAAATGAAAAATTTTTATCTTCCTGTGATGTAGTATAGTCATAGTATATAGTAGTACATATATCCGAATTTCCGAACCGCAACCAAACGCAAAGGTGGAAATGCTCCTTTATTGTTATTATGCCATACCGATAACTAAATGTAGAATGCAATTTTACATTAAACTGTTTAATTATGCTCTGAATTTTTAAATTAACATTTTTTTCATTTAGAAAATTTATAATAATATTTGTTTTCATAATAATGTTTTTAAAATAAATACCTTAACTCTACACCACTATAGACACTTTATAACCCCACCATCGTATCATAGCTGGTTTAATATTAATGCAGTCTAATATCCTCTCATTTCAAACTCTTAATAAGAATCTAGATTTACTTGACTTCATTTATAATCTGACATCAACGTATTCAATTTTATGTAAAACTTTATGTTTTTTCTTCTAATGTTGAAATTTTTTGGTAGTTAATTTTATGATTAACTAGATCTTATATTAATGAATAAACCTTAAAGAACACATAGGTATTGTAATATGAATAAAAGAACCCAAATTTAGCAACATATTCCATTTTTCCCATATTTAATAAATTAAAAATAAAACATTTATCAATATGTTCTAACTCTAAAGTTATGCTCCCTAAAAACATTTTCCTTAACTAACACGGTTTCTTTTGCAACTTCATGTTCTTTACCGAGAATTCAATATAAATAATGTAGCAATTTATCCCCAAGATTGAAAACCCAGCCTGACATCCTAATTAATATCGTCACGTTCTATACATTAAGTGAGATTATCATGTACACGGCCTTTTAATTAGCGGAGCATTATTTACTCCTGTCTCTTCTTCTATCTTCTTCCGCTCACGAAAATCGATTCCACCTGACCGAAGATCTGCCGCCGGTTCCTAAAGTACATTGCAGTAGTGATCATTGATAGTTGCGGTTTATAAGCTGGTTAACTTCGATTTACACTTACCCATTTAAAGTATAAAAGGAATTACTGGAATATGTATCTTTAGGATTACGATTACTTCAAATTCTAAAAGTTTTAACTTTTGATTTTACAATGAATCTTAAAAATACTTATACAGGATTTTTTATTGCTATAGGTGATACGTAATGAGACGTATAGGTGATACGTAATGAGGTGACGTAATGAGATTTAAGGAATCTATGAGTGAATTTAAAAACAATAACATTTTATGAATTATTTTTTAAGATATTGATTAAATATTTTTTCAAGTTTTTTTTTCATCTTTACTATTAATAAAAGTGTTTGTACATCAAAAACAAATACATTTTAACGGAAGCATTTTTGAAAAAAAAAATATTTCTTTTTATTTTTAAAGAGTTTAACTCCAAGTTTTTTTTTTTTGTGAAATTACTTGAAAACATAAAAATAAATAAAGGTTTTTTAGCATCGATCTTTTACTTTTAATATCTTACCCTAATTTCTGTAATCTGCTTCATTGGTATATACACCAAGTAAAAAATTAACATATTTAGATACCCCCTACCCAAATAAATACATTTGCTAAACTGCTGTAAATTTCGTTGAAATTTATTTACCCAATTGTCACTAACCACAACTGTCACGACACCCATCTAAAAGGTTTTTGTCATTCGATGTTTAATGACAACCAGGGGAAAGTTTTTGGAAACCAACCGGCGCCGTTTTCGCTTTGTGTGCACTAGACCTAATGTTGCAGGTTAAATGTTTCCATTGACAGTGGGACAAATCAGTGTTACTTAAAATGCCAATACCTTTCCGTTAAGTTTCGACGATTCGGGAGGCTGCGGAAAAAGATTGCTTTTGTTTAATGTGGCTGGGCATTTATTTGCGTTGATGTAAATGTCAAGAATATCGGAAAAGGAATAATCAAATGCAATTAAAATCATCTGTCCTGCTCAAGATGTGTCTTGTCAGAGTTGCTTTATTCAATCGATTAATGAATACAAAAGAACAAATGCAAATACTACTAAATTGAAATTATTCAGTAATAGTATAGATATAAAATTAATTTTATATAGTTATAGGTTATAGTATACGTATATCATATCGCGCTTTAATGTTTTGAAGAATTCCAGACTATCATATTGTGCTTATCATGCAGTCCAAACTATTTGTGATTGTGCTTCGAAGCCATTTTTTTGCAACTTAACTATTCAGTAAAAGATAAAACTGAAAGAAACTATTCCGATAAGACACGAATCGGCGTAATGATTAAAATAAGATTGTGTTTAGACTACATAACGCTAGCTAGATGTTTTCTAAGCTTACTTAACTTCACGCTTCAATTTCCAATTTTTATAAAGAAAGATATAACAAATAAGTAAGAAATAAATTTTAATAATAAATTTGATACTCATATTATTGTATTGAGAAAATGCTATTGAGAAGGAGGTGTAGAGAAAGATAAACATACTAATATTTTTGCATCGTTGTTCCGAGCTGTTGAGAAAAACTACATTTGAACATTTTTATTATCATTTCGAACATCATTATATCATTACTGTTTTTTATTTTCGGACATTATTAATATTACCTGTTTTGTATAAGCTATCTTGTTTGCTTAAGATATCAGATTTGTTAACTTATTTTTAATGCTTACTTTTCAGTGAAAACTTTCTAAAACTATTTAAACTAAATAATAAAAAAACCTTTTCAAGTATCTTTAATCCGAGGATATAATATCATAGGTTTGAATATATTTTCTACATTTTTAAAAGTTAATATATGTTTTACCTTACTATATAATTTTAATTTTTTAACTCACTACCCTTAAAAGTTAACTTTTTCCTTTCCAAATGTTTTTGAGGGATGAATTTTGAAAACCTATTATGTATCAAAACATTCTTTCAAAATGTTCAATTCAAAATTCCTTTTATGTTATCTGATGTACATACATGATTACGATTTCATGTGAAGAATGTGAAAATATACTAATTTTAAACCACCCAAAAAACAATGATAGTTAAAGTTAAAAAATAAAGTGAAGATTTTGAAGATTTCTTTTATAATTAAATAAATGTTTAAAGATAATACTTTAAAACGGTCCAAATATTTTAAAAGAGTTTTTGACATAATTGTATTTTGTATAAAAAAAATCATCTTTTATTTTGCTAGCAAAATAAATCAAATCTCCTTTTATTATTTTAGTAACAAGGCCACTTTTTTGCCGACTTCAACGGCATCCTTCGCTCTTCCTTATTCTCCCTTGAAGTTTGTTTCCCCTCCTTATTTGGTTTTTAACATATTGAATCGTGCTGCCATCTACTAAATAAGGCTATATCTATTCGGAGACAGAGTGCATAATGTGTAATTTTTTTAAATTAAAAAATATCCCTTTCATTAAATCAAACAACTGCGATACTTATTTTGAGGAAAAAAATGCACTATTGCTTAAATTAAAACCTAGGTTCTGAAACAATGTATTAAGAAAAGGAAAAGGGAGCATGTGAATTCATAGTGTTATTTAAGAACAGATCCCATAGATAATTTTAAAAAAACTTTCCTACGGAAAAATTATTGGTAAAGGAATTAATCATTGATACAATCAACGAAATAGGACGTTCGTACACAAAGCTTGTTTACAATAATAATTCCTATTATTATTTAATCTATATATCTATATCTATAAAAGCCAAATACCACTGACTGACTGACTGACTGGTAAGTGACAAACACTCAACACGGAATCTCCGAAACTACTGAACCCAAAGGCTTGAAAATTGACAGAGACGTTCCTCTCAGCTATGCGACGCGCACTAAGAAAGGATTTTAAAATCGAACGTTTCCTTCCATGTTTTTCGGCACTTTTTCTACTCCGTTTTCCCCATTGAAATAGCATTGTGCATTGTTGAAATGCATAAATTGCAGTAGGTTTATTTCTCTATTGAGGTTTCATCTGGCCTCATTTGTAAAAATATAATTGCAAAAATTTCCTAATTTATAAAAAATTAAGACGAATAACAGTGTAAATTTCTATTTAAAAATTATAACAATCTTCAGAAAACCGAACTAAATTCAAGTATAATTAATTTTTAATCATTTTTTTATAATTTTAATTTTTTCTAAAATAAATATATTTATGGAAAATCTAAAATAAATGATTTCCATGGAAACAGAGCTGATATTATTTCATTGTTTCACGGGGAACTACGGTACGGGTACGGTACGGTACGGGGTTTCACGGGGGTTTCATGGTTTACTAGACTTATACATTCACTAGATTTTTATTATTACTAGCAAACTGTTTTTACTTTTTCAAAGTAGCTTTAAAAGAAGTTGGCTATCATGATGAAATGTAAAAAATATTTTATTATTTTGATAAAAATGTTTTTATTTTGGGAGATTAGGATCATACAAATAAAAAATGGATTCTTTGTCATTTTTGAATTAAAACTAAATTAGGTAATGTTAAATATTTAGCTTTAGCGCGGCGGGAGTTGTTGAATTACACATCAGGATTATTTTTTGATTAAATTAATATCATTTTTGGAAAACGATAAAAATTTCATAAAATACGGTTTGTAACATCCTGTAGGAAATTATTCCTAAGGCTCAAAGAGGGTTGTGATTTTTACTTCCTAAGTTTTTATCAAGTGATTTATAAAAACCGATGCGGAATTTTAAAAGGACATCGGAAATACTTCATAGAAATTTTGTTTAAGATCTTAAACTCTAGATTTCAAAAGATTGATGATTTTAATTGGATTGTTCTTTTACAGACAGAGTAAAATGCGTCACGGGATAAGTTAGGGTATATTTTCATATTAAGGAACCGGGACGAAAAAGATGACGGGATGATAAGTGACTGCTTATCTAGGAAAAGAAAATACGTATAACTTGATAAACCTGATGATTTTCATTTGGAATGTTCTTTCACAGCCAAAATTAAAAGCGGGACGGGATAAGTTAGGGTATATTTTCACGCTAAGGAACCGGGATGAAAAAGACGGCGGGGACGACGGGATGATAAGTGACTGTTAATGCAGTAAAATAAAAGCCATATAACTTGATAAACCGGATGATTTCAATGGGATTTTTCTTTTACAGCCAAGGTAACAGCCAAAGTTATAAGCGCGACAGGATGAGTTAGGGTATATTTTCACAGTAAGGAACCGGAATGAAAAAGACGACGGGACGACGGGATGTTCAGTGACTGCTAATCCAGAAAAAGAAAAGACATAACTTGATGAACCTTTAAAAAATATTTATTAATTAAGTCAACCCGTGCAGGGCCGGGTAATTCAGCTAGTATAGTATATAAACAGCTTATTAACAGCACAATGGTTAAATATAAAGTTTATATTTTATTCTTATTAACTTTAATTACGTAGAGTATAACCTTTAGGAATGAATCTTCTCAAGGACCACCTGTTTGGAACTACTCGTATAGAATGTAAGAAAATGACAACGCTTGAACTCTAAGCACTTAATCTGATACGAAATTCCCGATAAGATTCAAAAATGTGGAACCACACCAAGTTCAAAGTTCACTGATTATTTTAGTACATTGAGCAAGCGAAATGAGTTCTTCATAGGGAGATATCCAGGCCCAGCGAGATTCGAGTGAAATTCTCCCAATGTAAGGAAATATTGGGGAATACTAAACAAAAATAAGAGTTCTATAGACATACGCCAGGAGAATAAACTTTTGACATCGGACAATATTGTTGCGATTGCTATGGAAATGGATTTTTACCACACAATTCAAGGGTGACGGTAATTAATAAACACTGAAAAAATGCTTTGTGCAAAATCTGGGTGGCTATCATTTGGATTTGTAATTATATTCAGAGTTTTGATTTTTTTCCTGGCCGTATGAATATTGCTTTATCTTTAGAAAATTGCAAAAAATGAAGAGTTAATTACGATTTGAAAAAAATTGATGCTATCTATCAAAGTCGAGTATTTCAAAAAGATTCTATCTAAAGTTCTCAAGTACAAAATTCCCTTTTTAGAAATGTATAAAGAAGAGAAACGATTTCTCTGTCATTTTTCATTCACTTATTTTTTGATAGGGCAGAACCAGCAGAACCTGAACTGCGCTTTCCTGGTTATAAAAAAACGAACAAGGAAAAGAAGATTATCTATCTTAATATCTTTTCTATCTAAAATAACTAAAATAATAAGCAAAAAATGAACAAAAGGGGCTGCAGTTAGGACACACAGTTTTTATAGTAGTTCACATGTCTTCTAATTTTGTGAGCAAAGATCTTATAAATGTTTTAGTTCTTTTATTTTATGTAAGATACCTTCGTTAATTAAAAAAAATATTTAATAAATTCTTCTATTGATGAGAAAATACGATTTTTCTA
The DNA here is from genome assembly GCA_963680715.1 of Tetragnatha montana. NCBI lineage: Eukaryota > Metazoa > Arthropoda > Arachnida > Araneae > Tetragnathidae > Tetragnatha > Tetragnatha montana. The sequence continues at coordinate 31,532,357 of OY796675.1, forward strand.
GAATTATAAAAACAATTTTTATCAAAACAAGAACCAGGTCTAAGGGCCTTAAACTGGATTCTTTTATCTAAGAAAATGGAAGCAGGACATGGAACAGAGAATGACCTTTGATTGGTCCGATAAACTTATTTCCCCCAATACGCCAGCCTCACACCCCCTTATATATCACACCCCACAGCGATAAACGTCAGTAATCAAATCTAACCACAATCACATGTACTTACTTACACACCTAAATTCTTGAAGAAATTTATTAGAAACATCTTAGGGGTGCACTTCTACCGTCGACTTTTAAACTTTTGGTTGAGCAGGAATACTAACACAACTAAAGGTAGGTGAACTTAGATTCATCTGATCAACTGTGATAATAATTGTAAACAGTTTAGAAACTGTTGGGGTTTTTTTTGTGAGTTACTCATATACAAAGGCTGGTGTAAGGACATGAGTACGGACCAATGAACTTGTGTTGGTATTATGACCCAAAACCCTATTTGATGTCTTCCGATGAACAATAGCTTTTGTTATTAATTTTTATATATATATAAGTAAAAACATATTCCCCAATTGGTAATAAATAAAGTAACACAACATAAAAAACAACTGAATCGCCAATTTGAAAAAGGGAATAAGTCCAAAAAAATGACAAATTGACTCTTTGTGCTCAAAAATATCTCTAAACTTTGCTCTACACATGAGTGGAAAGAGGGAGGAAAATAGCTACACCCTATAAGCAGATATAGCCCCTTGAATTGAATTTACGAAATCGATGTCCATTCATTGTATTTTTTAATTTAACTTGGAATCAAAGTTAATTTTTCTTTCTTTTCTTATCCTGTGTACCGCAAACTAAGTCAAAATAAAATTTGCTTTTAATATAAAAGTGTTAATCCCCTTTTTTATCCAATGAATGTTTGACTCCATTGATATTTACTTACTCCAAGTGCCATAATGACTCAGTTTCATAATAGTTTTGAATTTTATTTGTCTTAGTCTTTCTATTTTTCACTTTTATGCTTTGAACTCAGCAGAAATATAATTTAAATGTCAATTTAAGTAGTTTTTAAGATTGTTCTTCAGTTAAAATTTCATTAGTTTGAAAAAGGGAATAAGTTCATCAACTTTTTTCAACTGTAAAATATTTTTAAAATGCACTTATATATGTTTCGATGATTATTCTATTTTCTAAATAGGGTCCTGAATTTCCAGTAAAAATTTGGTAGTTATACAACGAAAATTCCATTACTTATACAGTTTTTTCTATTTTCTCAAAACTTGGTTTTTGGACTTATTCCCTTCTTCAAACTAACGATTTATACTAATATAAAGGATTTTCAATTTATTTTATGTACTCTTCTAAAAGTGATAAGTAGTAAACACATTGCCTATCTACGATTTGTTTTGAAAGTCCGTTTCACGTTTGCATATTTTGGAATCATATAAAAGAAAGTTTTCATAAATTTTAAATTTTCTTTAATGTTTTTAAATTCGAAAGTTTCTTTAATATTTTTGAATTTGAATTCATCCTTCAACTAAAAAACCGAAAATCTGCTTGATAACACACTAGAAAGCCTTGTGAATTTGAAATTGTTTTTCAAGGCCCAAAAAAGTGTTAATTTCAATTATTTCAAGTCAAGTCAATTAGTGGCTCAAATATTCCCTCGAATATTAAGTTATTTTCATGAAACATGTTCTGTGTTTCTTTATGGTATTGCACGCATTTTTTATAACTAAAGTTTTTGGTCTATCTCCTTTGTTTTCTTATTCATTTTTATTATCATATACTAAGAAAAACAAGTGATAGAGATAAATTAAAGTGTAATTATTATTACTTATTCTTCTTATTACTTATTTAGAAACTGTTTGGGCTTTTTTATGAGTTACTCTTATACAAAGGCTGGTGTACGGACATGAGTTCGTACCAATCAACTTGTGATGGTATTATGACCCAAGTCCCTATTTGTCTTTCAATGAACAATAGCTTTTGTTATTAATTTTTAAGTAAAAACATATTCCCCAACACAAACAGAATGTATATATTTTTTTGCTGTTGAAATCCTATGCCAATGAATTCAGCAGGGCTACTCTACTGTAGGTACACCTTACTTTCATGAATGAAAAAAGGCGTTGGGAAAAAAGAAATTTGTGAAAAGAACTTTGGAAAAATATTTAAAACGTTTTAAGGGCATTCAGCTTTATTGCATAATTATATACATAATTTTATTTCCATTTTCTTCTCCATTTATGAAAACCACACTAAACCTTAATTAAGCACTAGAATTTCGTAAATTTTAAAAATAAAAAGATAACTCTTCTTTTAAATTACCTTAATATGCTTAAAATATGTTATTCATTCTGGATATTTATAAATTTTAAAGCAAAATATTCCTTACATCGGATTTTAAAATATGAGTAAAACATGGACAGTATAATTGGTGTTAAATATAATTTATTTTTTTTACCAACCAACTTAACTACCTTATTGTAAAATCATAATGATTTTAATAAACTGCGTGCTCTTTCTATTTTGCGCGGGTGGAAGGGGCCCAAATCGGGGTGCTTGGCCCTCTTTTTGGGCGACTTTGCGGGGGCGGACATTCGTTCGGTACCCAGCAGAACGGTAAGTACGCTTGTACATAACATATTCCCTTTGTTTGCACTTTTTTTAGAGGAGAATTCCTATTATACTGCGAGTAAACTTAAAAAGACTTTGAAGTATCGGGCAACAATTGGATAGAAACCTGCGGTGACCAACCCTGATTTCTCATAAAGATCTAGAGTTGTTCCAATGTTAGGAGCTTTGTCCTGATCCGATCATGATCAATCACTCTATGATTATTGTGATCAAAATTTATTTCGGTGCTTGCTAATGAAAATAGTTTTCAATATATCTGAGCATAGCAATTTAATTTTAATATTTAAAATGAGATAAATTTTCAGTCCACTTATTAAATTTGTGAAGATATTAAACTGTTATAAAGTTATCACTGTAAAAGTATATCCCTTTCAATCCTAGCAGCCCCAAATTTTTCATATGAATTAATATTTTAATGGTAATCTCGGTCAGCTGCAGTGGCGGATCCAGCCTGGACCTACGGGGGGGGGCAACCACATTTAAAGAAGGTTGGGGATTCTTCCCCAAAAGAATTTTAAAAATTTGACCCTAAAAACCGATTTTAAGTCGTCTACAGGACCGTACAACCAGACTTTTGTTTTTCGGGAAGGGTTTTGACTCCCAATTTTTTTAAAGGTCTCTCCACCCGAGTAATATTTTACAGATCAAATGCGAACCTTCGTGCAAAAATATCCAAGTGTTATTGACGATGCCCCAGGTCCCCCATGGTTCATATGCCCCGATGGTTCATATGACGCCCCAGGAAAGTAAGGGGATCTGGGCAGGTCTGGGGGCTCTCCCCCAGAAATGTTTTGAAAATTAGACCTTAAACAATATGTAGTATATCTTGACTCATTTTTGAACTTTTAAGATGGGATTTAAGGTCTCATCCTCCGAGAGATATTTGTCACAAATTGAAAATTGAATACCTACGAGCATGATTTCATTGATATGGACGGCCCCTAATAGGTTCAATGTAGCTTTTTAATACATTTTAGATGGTATTTGCATCTTTAAGAAAATATAAAAAGTTATAAATAATATTGTTATAAATACAAAAAGGGGGTCTGGGGGTCCTCCACTAAAGCCCAAATATTCTGTAAAGAAATTTAGGAATAAATAATGGTACATGACTAGGTACATGACATCGTACATCGTAAATTTATGGAAATTATTATTACCTTCATGCCAAAATAGGGGAAAGAGGTACTCCCAACAAATTTCTGGAAATTTGACCCTTGAAAACTGAGTTTTTATGATTTTTACTTGTTTTCTATCTTTATCTAGTTCGCATTTTGGGAGATGCGCGTGGAGTTTTCTTCTCTTATCTATGCTTTATGCATATTTTTCAATCTAAGATTAATATTTAAAAAAAAAAAAAACATTTAATCCTTTACACAAAAAATGAAAAAGCATCTGCAAGAGATGCTAAAGGATGCTATCTACGCTTTATGTAAAGCGCCATCTTTAGGTAATAAGTCAGAATTAAAAATGAGAAGGATTGCTCCGTATACTTGAACTTTTTGTTCAGAACTGATTTGAAATAACTGTTGTGTTTGTTTATTTACCAAATTTCAAAAGCTGTGTCTGCTCAGGGGTTTGGTCTATTCATTGTCCTGAAATCTGCTCGTAAGGATAGTTGGAATGTGAAATCAGCCGGCGAATTTGAGTTTGGAAAAACCCTGAGCTCTCTTTCTTTCTTGTTCCTAGCTTTCCTTCGCTTTTGCATCCTAACTTTCTTCTTTGTCTCTCTTTGTCCTCTTTCCTTTTTCTTTCAGGGTCGATTCCTTTTTCTTGTTCACGCCAGTTAGCGTGTTCCCTTTCCCAGTTTGATATCTGTCAAAACAATTTCGCGTTTATGTTAGTCTCTTAGTTTCCCTGTGCTCTGAAGTCAAGAACAGGCTTAAAGATTTATTTTCAAACTTGAATCAAGTTGATATTCAAGACATCGAAGGTTTCCCAATCATGCAGCCGCCTCCGGGCGTAAAATCAGAAGATGTCACGATGACAGACGTGCATCAAGCTTCAAATAACCCAACCTTCATCGACAATGATTACAATCTCGAAGAACAAATTGAATTTGGACATCAAAACGGAACGCACAACTATATCATAGTATATAACCCAATAGAAGAGAAAATTCCCAAAAACAACCCCAAGTTAATTAAAGAAAACTTCGGTATGAAAGTCACCAATTTAAAAAACATCCAAGAACTTATCCATACCAACAACGGGAAAATACTGGCTATTACGTCAAATAAGAAGACCGCCCAAGAACTTACTGCAGTCAAATCCATCATAGCAAAAAAGGTAAATACCTCCATTCAAACAGAATGCAACACCATCAGGTTCACCCTGCACATTCCCACCCACGTTACCTTAACTGAATTAAAAGAAGAATTAGAAGCGGAAAACGCCCTGAAAATTCATAACCTAAGAAGATTCACTAAAAAATTATACAACACCCAAGTCCCAAGCGAAATAGTGCTAGTCACCATATTTGGAAGAATTATACCCGACCACATCAAGATTTGGCTTTCCAGACAAAAGGTAAAAATATTCATAGATCGCCCAAGACAATGCTCAAAGTGTCTTCTTTTCAATCACCCGACAAAATACTGCAAAAGCACGCAAAGATGCGACAGATGCAGCGAAGAGCACATCAACAATCAATGTAAAAACGAAATCAAATGTTCTAATTGCAAAAATAATCACATTGCCTCGAGTCAGGAATGCCCAGCATACAAAAAAGAGGAAGAATTACTAAAATTCAAAGCCCTTAATGGCTTAACATACGGAGAGGCTCGAAGAAGACACAGAGAATCGGCCAAAAAAACAACTTATGCTAACATCACAAATCAAAATATCCAAACCAAAACGCCAGAGGAACTCATAAAGAACAACTACGGAAAAGATGAGTCGTACTTAGAGAGAATGGTCGCGGAAATGAAGAAAAATCTAGAAACTCACTTTCTCGTCATGTTCAACGATTTCAAAATACAAATAACGAACCTTGTCCAAGAAGGAATCGCCAATTTCAAAAATCAACCCTTCACTAATCAAGACATCGTAAACGAACCACCTGCAAGCAAAAAATTTAGACATGAGACCAAATCCAACAAAGGTTCGCCACAACAATCAGACATGGCAAACACGATACACAACCAATCATCAGAGCGTCCGAACCCACAATTAGATAAGGCAAATATGACGCACAGCCAATTAATGGACCATCACCTAGCAACCTTGTCGGGGAAAGGCTTAAAGAAAAACAGTCAATGACCAAGAATCAAGTAGGGAAAACAAAAGAGTTGTTTTACCCTAAAAGCTTAAGTTCTAAAAATAATTACTCAAAGTAACCAAACATTCTCCAGAGGAAAACCCTGATCTTAAATTTTATTTTCTATATCATCAAGTCGCAATGATAAATAGTCTTTCAAATTTTTCAATCGTGCAATGGAACGCCAGGGGCGTTAAATCCAAAAAGCACTGGATGAGTGATCCTGTATTCAGAGACTCCGACGTAATAGCTCTGCAAGAAACCTTCTTAAAAAATAAAGACAAGTTCAAAATCCAAAACAAAACCATTTTCCGCAATGACAGAAAAAACTCCAAAGGAGGAGGAACATTAATAGCAATCAAAAGTGATTTAGTATCCAGCACAATTGACTTATCATACCTACCTTCAACAGAAAACGAATTTCAAGCAGTCAACATCCACAGGAAGAATAACAAATTACTAATCATAAACATCTATTCACCAAAAGGATCTTTTTGTGACTCAGAATTAAGCGAACTAAAAAAAATAATCTCAGCCCCCTACTTAATCGTGGGAGACTTCAACATTCAACATCCCATCTTGGGATCAAATAAAACATCTACTGACGCAAATAAGATAATGGACTGGATAGACGATCTAAATGGCATAATATGCAATACCACAGAAATAACATATAAATCAAATACTAACGTCTCCCTACTGGACCTTACCATCGCTTCGGCGGAAATGCTAAATGACATAACAGTCAAGATAGCAGAAGATTTGCACGAAAGCGACCATTTTCCCATCAAAACAACGCTAAACAGCTCAACCTCCTCAAAAAATGAAACCAGAAAGGTGATAAAATGGAAAAACATCGAAAAAGATTTATCTAACATCGATTACACAAACAAGGAGACCTTCCTAAGCGATTGCTCCAAATTAATTGAAAACAACACGAAAGAAATAAGCATCAAAAATTCCAAAACAGCATGGTGGAATTTAAAATGCGAAGCCCTCCTACAACAAAAAAGAACGCTACTAAAACTAACAAGACGCAATCATTCTCAGGAAACATGGATAAAATACAAACGAATCACAGCAAAACTAAGGAAAACCATCAAAACATGTAAAAACAACTACTGGGACAAGCTATGTGAAAACGAGAAAGAATCGAAGAACATCTACAGAATCCTAAAGGCCATCAACAGAAAACCCATCCAACCTCAAAGCAACAATATATTAGTTGTAAACTCCCAAACAATAACTGATCCATCAGTACAAGCAAACGAAATAGCTAAAACCTTCTTAAAAGAAAATATCGAGGAATTCATTCCCCTAGACCTCAGCACGAAGGATCAAGAAGCATACAACCTACCATTTTCAATAGACGAATTAAAACTAGCAATATCTAAATCAAAAAATACTACGCCAGGACCAGACAAAATAAGCAACAAGTTCCTAAAACTCCTAAACGAAAACCATCTGACCACTCTACTGGAAATTTTTAACCATAGTTGGGAAACAGGCATCATCCCAAACGAATGGAAAAAAGCAATCATACTTCCAATACTAAAACCTAACAAAGAAAGAACCGCAACTGACTCATATAGACCTATATCCTTGACCTCAGTCGTAAGTAAAACAATAGAAAAAATGATTTTGAAAAGATTAACAAGTCACACAATTAATTCCTTCCACAACAATCAAGCAGGCTTCTTACCATACAAGGATGTAAACTACTGCCAATCAATCATATATAACGACATCACCAAAGCCAAGAATGACAAAGAATTCCTACTACTAATAGCCTTAGATATAAGTTCAGCATACGATACAGTTTTCATAGACGGTCTCATTTACAAATTACTCAACTTAGGAATAAAAGGCATTGCAACCAACTGGATCGCTAACTTTCTCAAAGATAGAACCTACCAAGTAAAATGGAGAAACGAGCTCTCTGGGACAAGAACAACAAACAGAGGAATAGCCCAGGGTAGCGTATTGAGCGGATTCCTGTTTACGGTTTATATGTCAGACCTGATCCCAACATTAGACAACGTAAAATGCGTAATCTACGCTGATGACATTTTCGTATACGCCAGACACCAAAACCTCAAGAGAGCATGCCATAATCTTCAAATAGCCCTCCACAAAATATCCATGTGGTGTAACCAATGGCATCTCACCATTCGCCCTCAAAAATGTAACGCCATAAACTTTTCAAACAAGAGAGAACAGCCACAGGACTATTTTATCATAAATAATCAAACCATTCCATGGACAGAACACATAAAAATTCTTGGGCTTTATTTTTCGAAGAACCTATCTTTTCAATACCATTTCAATCATCTAACAAAAAGTTCCGAAAGAAAATTAAACGCTCTGAAAGGAATAGCAGGAGCATCATGGGGTGCAAGAACCTACCATCTAATTCACATCGTAAACGCAACCATCAGAAGCGTTTTGGATTTTAGCAGCCAAATTTATTTCTCATCCTGCAAAACCTTATACAACAAATTAGACATTTACAGGAAAGCCTTAAGAATAGCAACAGGTCTACCTCGCTGGACTCCCATCCCATTACTCCTCAAAGAAGCCGAACAACTATCACTATACAGAAGACATAAAATCACGCTAATTAAATTTGGAATAAAACACATCGCTCATGGAGAGAAGTCATCATTAAACACCTTATTTTCAAAAACATGTCAAAAACCAAGACTAAAAAGACATCCATCGATGCAATATAATTTTCATGAAATCATGAAAACTTTCTCCATAAACTCCAAACTAATAATAGAAGGCAACTCAAACACCAAAAAACATCCCAATTTAAACCTGATCCTAAGCAGTTATGAATTCCAAACGAAAAACAGACCGGATAAAGTTATCCAGGACTATTTCAGAGCTTTCAAAGAAGAAAACACCCAAGACAAAATCATCATAGCAACTGATGCCTCAAAAACATCCGCCCAAACAAAAATAGCGGCAGTAAATACTACCACATCAGAAGTCCTAGCGGGAGGAATACCAAATTCAAACTCCATCTTCACAGGAGAAGCACTAGCAGTCGTCTTAGCAATAGAAAACTTCATCAACGAAGAAAGGAACTATATCATTTTAACGGACAGCTTCTCTGTAATCAAAGCCCTAAAAGCGATAAATTTAAAATCACCCAAAATTATTCTCCAACTCATGAACTCCATTAACGAAGCTCTGACAACAGCCAGAAGTCTAGACATCATTTGGATTCCAGGACACAAAGGAATCCCAGAAAACGAAACAGCAGACAAAGAGGCAAAAAGGGCCACTAATACCTTGATCAAAAATTGCCTATCCCCAGAGGATCTCAACATAGAGCTAAGACAAAAAATCAAAGGAGAAGCCGAAATGGAATGGAAAAATTACAAAAAATACGCAGACTTCACACACATGGACAACCAGAACCTGAAGACAAAATTTCCCACATCAAACAGAAAAGAAGACGTTATGATATCCCGAATAAGAACCAAAACCTTCCCCACCATGGCTAATCTTTTCAAGTCCAATCAAATCTCTAACCCCATATGTCTTACATGCAAAGAAATAGACTCTAATGATCACATGCTGTTAATCTGCAAAAAATACGACAAACAAAGAGAAAAACTAATGAATTCCCTCAACATAACTTCCTTAAATTATTCTGAAATCCTAAAAACAAATAAAGGAAACGGTAAAAAGAAAATCCAAGCCATAATCGCATTTCTCAAAGCAAGCATAAAACCAGACTGAAAAATACAGAAAAAACCATCCTCTTCACAATAATTCAGAGAAAAAGTTTCGGAAGAAGAAGACCAAGCAGCTCCATAGGAGTCAGCAAATGTCTCTAAATAACCAACAAGAACAAGAACAAGAACATGCTCAGGGGTTTAGGTTTTTAGGCATGAGACTAAAAAGATATCTTACTTCCATGGGTTTTGGCGCTTGGTTTGGGGTTATTTTATTTTCATTATCGTCAGTGGTGTATGGTTATGCCATAGTTTTATTTTGTTCTTTAGATTTTTTTATAAATTTCTATAATAGCAAGCAAGGCAATGTCCTCTTGATTTGGGAAAAACTAGATTATTCCGAGAGCTCTAAAGTTCGTATGGTATGTAAAAAAATTTCAAGGACATCCCTTTTTGTAAACAGTTTTGTATTCAGATGGCTAGTTTTCTGAAATACAGTATACTTTAAAACTTATAAGTGAACTAAAAAGTGAGCTTTCAGTTAGTTTTGCACTTAGCAGATATTAGCCATCTTTTCACGCAAACTAAATATTATAATGTTTTAGGAACTTATTATATTCTTCTGTAGAATCAATATGTTCAACACATTTGTGTAACTCGAAGGGATTCCATAATTTAAAAGAAAGTCATTATATTAACATAGAGAAATCTGAACTTTATGGGTTCATAATACACACAACTGATCTACTTTTCACTGAGAATATAACCTAAACTGTTGAAATAAATATTTCTTATGAACATAAGAATAAAAAAGGAAACTGAACTAATTAAATAAATATTTCCAAACTTCAAAATCTTCTGAAAGATTTTTGACTTAAATTTGAATGAATCAGTTAAGAAGGAATTTTCCATGAATTATTTTGGAGATAGGTACTTAGTATTCCAAAAGATTAGGAGATGTTGTGTCAAAGAATTTATTTGGTATGAAGGAATGCAGAACTTTTGTATAAGTTCTTAGTTAACTGAGTAATATAAGCCAGCTTTTTCAGTAAGAATTTTAGGGAGAATAATCATTTGAATAAATGGTGTGAAGCCTAGATTAAAAAAAATAGAAGAATATGATTTTATACACCAGGTAAAGGACTTTTTACATCTTGGTTAATAATTTTATTTCGGGTATTTTATCATATAGGGTCACTTAATACTTATGGGGTATACGTTATGATATAACTTCCTCTTGATGTTAGTATTTTAACTAATGTTCAATTAGTTTCATTGTTCTTTATTGATAAATTTCTCTATATTGTATACATCAAGTAACTAATTATCAATTATGGTAACTCGGCAAATGTATCTGTTTCCAGATTATTCAACTGCATTCAAATGTAATAATAGGCATAATCATCATAATAATAATCTAAATAATATGTGAGAAACTTAGTAATATTCCTAATTTTTTAAAGACTAAAATAAGGGATTTAAAAATGATAATTTTTACTCATAATAAAAGCAGGTTTGTCCCAAAAAGTAAACTCTATATATGTTTTACAAAACCCTTACTTTAGTGGCTTGGATAAAATAGTAAAAAATACTTCAAGAGATTTGGTTCAATAGATAAAAAGTCTGAGCATTTTAAGCTATGAAATAGTGGTTATATTTAAAATCTAGTCTAGTATTCATAGATTTACATATATTAAAGCTTCAAAGCTTTCTCAGATATTGATGTTTTAGTGCTATCATTTTTGAAATTTTTATGGTTAATATTATGGTAGTAATCATAGAGGAGAGCTAGGGGTTTACTCATTACTAATATAGATAGATACTTGTATCTCTCCTCTATGGTAGTAAGGATTAAATTAGTAGGTTTGGTTTAAAGTTGGTGTTTTTAATATATAAATTTAGTGTTATTGTGATTGGCAACACAAGTTTTTAAACTCTTATTTATCCCACCTTAGCCTATTTTCTTCATATAGCCTTGCTACTTTCTTTTTTAAATTACTCTAGTGTTTTCCAAATTTTATTTGCTATAGTTTACTTTCTTATTCACTGTAATTTTTTATAAACTTCTAATCTATCTTACTATTCAGATATCACAACTTGTTAGTAATGTGGTCTAACAGACTAAGACCCATTCTTCTGAGATGCTCTGGATCCATTTCTCGCCATACTCATCACAGCTCCTCATCTTCTGATGCTCCTCTTTGCAGTCAAGCATCTCAAAGAACTTCTCATCTAAGAAAGAAACAAGTGGTTGTGGAAAAAGTGAACACTAATGAACAAGGGATAAAAAGGATAAAAATTTATCCCCCTCCTTCCCTAATGGGATCTCAATCTGTGATTTTGCTAGTAAGTGATTATATTTTAGCCACTTTACTTTGTCTTAAAAGTAAGTTTTAAAAATATGTGAACAGATGGGGGTAGGTTTCATAGTTGCGTCTGGGTAGCTAACTTTAAGATAAGTCACCAAATCTGGCAATGGTTTCCATGGTTATTTAATTATTGGCAATTCTAATTTGATGCTATATTACAACAGGGTGCCACTCTTCTTGATGATTTTTGACACCTCTTAGCATCATAATCCAGTATATATGCTGGGTTGCTAGTAAAGGAATTATCACCCTTCCTGTCGACGTCAAAAAAAGAACAAGTGGCAACCAGTTGTAGTATAAAAACCCCTAAATGTAAGGCTTGTAAACAAAACTCAGTTTGAAATTTATCCATTACCCGTAACGCCATAACTCAAATCTGGTTTTTCATCAATCAGTCCTTCCAATCATTACTTCTAATTTTTTTTATCCAAACAGACTTCTTTTCAGTTGTTGTGGTAGGGGAAATTATTTAATTTTTCAGTTTTATTTGCCAGCATTTAAGTGGATGTGTGTTGTAAAAATAACCACTGTTTACAAGATAAATTATAGTTACTAATAGGCTGTGGCATAAATTATTTAATATCTGATGATGATGATGAAAATGGCATTGTACATAGCTTTAGAAAGGGTCTTCTATGGGATCACTTTCTTTAGCACTTGCAGGCCAATTTGCTGGTCACCAATTGAAATATTTCCAACTTGGTGACAGCTCAAAAAAGCAATCACTAGAGGACCCATACCAAAGCTGTGCCAATCTCCTTATTTTCAAGTTCTCCCTTTTTAATGTTCCACCTATCATTTTTACGACTCAATAAAAATAAAACAACTAGGTATGTCTTGCTCCTTATGTTTTGAATGCATTTAGACTCTTTTGTTTAATGAACAATAAAAATATGCAGGGTTCTGAAAGGATTAGAGCTTCTGGCGCTACTCCACATCCAGAAGATTATGTTTTATCCCCTGATGAAGAAACTTTCACTGTATGTGATGCCCTTATGAAAGGAGTGAATAAATCTAGTAAGTGATACCGTAAGTATGATTATGAAATTATTTATGAGTTACAACTATATCCTTTTGGATTGTTATTAATACCGTATTAAAAACATTATTTAGTTTACAGTAGACTCCCTCTTGATATGCCAAAAGCATGCTTGTTGAATTATTTGATTGATAGAAATGACTTTTTCGTAGTTTAGATAGTTTTATTACATATTTCTATTTTTTACAGAAGCAATTTTAAATAGTATTAGTCTTTTTATTAAGTGGGCTCAAAATTCAATGACTATCATTATAATTTTGCTATTTTAAAATAAAAGCATCATCAGTTTTTTATTTTATCTTTGACATACAAAGTTAAGCAAACATTATTTCGAAAGCTAAATTTTGTTTTGAAATTATTACATCCATTCAAAGAGAAGCTAGTTCAATAGGACTCTACTGTTAAAATATTTCATGTGTTTTAATGTTTAATGCAATTACCATTAACATTTTTGTAGTTTCTGGTAGATGCATGGGAAGAAGAAATCCTCTTGGAACTGGAAAATATGAATGGATCACATATACACAGGTATTCCTTTTTACTAAATTTATTTTTAACATTTAGTTTTTCTAATTTTTAAAAATTGATGATACTGTAAGAGCATAGCATTTTGGGTGAGCAAAGTATTTGGTTATTTTCATTAATTATTTGACAAAATTTTTATCAGGTTGTGGAAAGATTGCATCATATTGGATCTGGTTTAGTTAATCTTGGTATTTCTCCATCTCAAGAATCTAAAGTTGGAATATGTACTAAAACAAGGCCAGAAGTAAGTACAGTTAAGGACAATGTATATTGTTTACTTCATTGATACTGGCTCAATGACAGTTTCATAAAAATTTTTGAATTTCTTTTGTCTTAGTCTTTCTATTTTTACTTTTTGTGCTGTGATCTGAGTAAAATTTAATTGTCCATTAAAGTGTTTTTAAGATGTCTTGGCACAAGTACAGAACTGCAGATGCACCAAAATGGCATTGATATTTTAGTGATAAAGCCAACCCTAATGCTAAACAATGCTAAATGTGATGCCAAATCTTGCCAACCATCAGCAGTTCTGAACTTGCGCCAGATGTCTTCCATCTGAAATTTTATTAGTTTGAAAAAGGAAATAAGTCTAACTTTTTTCAACTGTAAAATATTTTTGAATATACTTATATTTTTTCCAGATTTTTCTGTATTCTAAATTAGTGTCCTAAATTTTCATTAAAATTTGGTGATTTTGCAATAAAAATTCCAATGTACATTTTTTTTTCTATCTTCTCAAAACTTGGTTTTTGGGCTTATTCCCTTTTTCAAACTGACAATTCAATTAAAACCATTTAAAACCTTTGTTCCAACAATTATTAACCTCAATTATATAAAATATATTTCTTTTATAATTTTTTAAGAGAGAATATTACACTTATCAGAATTTCACTACTCTTCTCTAAAAATTTGTTTTCTTTTATAGTTTCTTTTGACTTTGTTAGCATGTTCTCATTATTCCATGGTGTTGGTACCTTTGTATGAGTGCTTTGGAGCTGATATACTTGACCACATTATTCACCAAGGTTATTTTTTTTTTGTTATTTTGACAATTTCTTTTTAATTGTCTAAATGTATGTCTCTAGGAAATAAGTTGAAACTGATTTTTGAGTTTTTATTGAAACTAAAATACATTTTATGCTACTCATGTCCACTAGAAAAATACCATCTTTTATTCACTAATTCCAAGTCCTCATTGATATCATGTTTTGAAAACTCTTATTTCTCCAATGGATTTCCCAAACATTGTTAACTGGATGGGTTTAGAAATCCTCATATATCTTGAAATTTTCCTTGAGTTAATTAACTTAAAAATAATTTTGAACTCTTACTCAGGGTTGTTATGTTTAAAAAACACTTGTTTTAAACAAAGTAAAAAAAAAACACATTGTTTTAAACACATGCCTTTTTTAGAAAGTTGTTCACTTTATTCATGCAACAAACTCACCATTTTCATGTGTGGATCACCAGAGTTTAAAAAGTTGGTTTCAAATATAAAACCTGGGTACAAACCAATAAATTTTCGTGGTACAGGTGGTACATTGCTTGAAAAAAAGCATCATTCTGTGACTTCACTTACAAAAATCACTGTAAGAGGACTGACAGTTTGCACTGTATTTAAAAAGTATAGCTCTATTAATCTGATTTCAATTTTAAAATTATATTTCATTTTTTTAAAAATCATGTTTTTTAAGCATTTTTGTGTTAAGGGTAAAAAAAACTAATAAAACATGTTTTAAACAAAAAAATATGTTAAAAACGCACAAAAAAACATGTTTTTTTTTCCAACCCTCCTTTTACTATATTTTACTTGTTGATTAAAAATGTTTAAATCCTTAGTACTTTTTAAATGTTAATAAATAGCAATCTTAAATAATTTTAATGAAATGCTGTTTCTTTTTATAGCTGAAATGGAAGTGGTTTTTTGTGAAAATTCAAAAATAGCTGCAGATATTATAAAAAGAGTTGATAAATATCCAAGCCTGAAGCATATAATCCTAATTGATGATGAAAATGAGAGTTTAAGTCATTCTTCTATCAACATTTCAACACTAAAAAACTTAGAGGTGAATTGTGATAAAATATTTTTTAAGTTTTTAAAGAGGGGAATCCCAAAAACATAATGCATTAAGTACCCATTATTACTTAAATTTTGTTATATTTGAGTGATAATAGTTACACTAGACCAAGAGACATTATAAAATCATGCATATAACTCACCAAAAGGGAAATTTAAATTTCTTTTTCTACATATGCAATAATACACATTATACAACAAAACTTGTGTATAACAATACTGTTTACCCCATGGTTCCAACAAGGTCAAAGCCAGCAAACAATATATTTCTTTGGTCCCTACAGTATTATTATAGACAGTTTTTAATGTTCTGAGAAACTTATGGAAAATCTTGTTATATTGTATTATTGATATGGTGTTACCTTATGTTGTGGATGTGATGTAACCTTTATTAGATGTTGCTGAATATGATTCCTTTACTCCTTAAAGGTATATTAGCCGAACATGTTCGGAAAATATTTCAATACTGAAGTTGGAATAGCTTACCTATATTCAGATCTGCCAATCTTACAAAAGTACCAAGTATTTTTTGGTAGACTTAATATTACATATCACAATCAATAAAAAATTATCTTGTATGGTATGCAAAAGATTAAAAAATCTTGTGTAAAATAATTAGTTTTAAAAACCTCAAAATTTGGGAAATTAACATGAACATTAACAGTAATAAACCAAACTACTAACTAGTACTAAAACAAAAATATAGTATTCATTAAAAATTGTACTATAACATGTAAGGTAATTTGATTTATGAGCACATGAAAATGAAATATTTTGATCCAATGTGTATGTGTGTGGACTTGATTTTTGCTGTATTTTTATAAATTTTAATAAAAAAATAACTGAGGATAGAACCCAGGAACTGACGCATGCTACGTAAGCATCCTACCACTCTTCCAGTGGGGATTCATTAAATTTAAAACTTATTATAACATCTTCCTTTTGATGCATGTACATGTCGAGACCAAAATATTTTGTTTCTGAGTGCTTTGATTTGATATTGGCTTAGGTATGGGTGTTGAATTCAAGGTATATTTTAGGAAAAGCAACCACTTTCATAGCTTATATGTATAGTCTTTATGTGGAAATATATAGCATGTTTACAAATGTCTTGATAAATGCTAAAAAATGTTAATCACATTATGTTTTTTAAATATTGCTTCTAGGAATGTGGAAAAAAGAACAGAACAGAGCCCATAGTAAGATAAATATTTTTAGTTATATTTAGTTAAGTATCTTTAATTTCAATCCAATTCAACTGTTAAAATCCTATCTTTGTTAAATTTATAATTTTTGTTGAACTTCATTTCATGCATATCTGCATTGTATGTTGACAATTTTTTTCACTACGCTTTTAAATTAGTTTATTCAGGTTTTCTTTATAATATCTGATTAAAAAAGGTACTTATATTTTACTAAACATCACAAGTAAAAAAAGGTTATTTTTAACCTATAAAATTGAGTTAATGTAGATAAAAACCCAGTTAAATCAGCTTTTTGCTTCTATTTATTTTTGTTCACTTCTATTTATTTGTTTCAAATAGTTTTTTGTACCAATGAATTCATTTTCTAATTTTTAAAATATCCTATTAGAAACCTAACCCCGATGATCTGTTTTGCATTTGTTATACTAGTGGTACTACAGGCAAGTTGCTTTAGCTATATTTCTTTGAATTTTGTTATCCTAATAAAAAACTAAGCAAATTTGTTGATATTGCAGGTGTTCCAAAAGGAGTTATGTTCACACATGGAAATGCTTTGGCTAGTATTGGAGCTTTGGATACTGTTTTAGGAGTAATATTTTTTATTTAAAATTTTTATAAAATTTATCTGAAAATGGATCATAAAGAAACTATTTGGATGTCATTTTTATTTTGATTAAACAGACTGGACATGATTTAAAACATCAAACATGATTTAAAACATGATTTGAACATGATTTGGTTTTCTTCAATTTTTTTATTTGTTCAATAAAGAGCATTTATCAACCCATGATTGAAGAAAGTATCCATACATAATGCTTTTGCATCATTTATTGCATGCATTTGGTGAGATATTTCTGTTAAATTTTAAAAATCATTAAACTAAGTATTGAAATAGTATTTAGTTTGCTATTGACTGTATTTGAATTATATTCTCTAGTTAGGATTAATAAAGGAGCATAATGAGATGTGAGAGTTAATGGGATTTGTTTTGTTGATGATTTGCATTGGTTCTTAAAAAATCCATTTCTTTAAAAATGTTTAAAATGCCTAATCATTTCACAAAGAAATTACGGTTTCATATCATGTTTCATCTGAAATAAAGAGCTGATCAATAATCTTGCTTAATCTTTTTATTTATACATAGTTCTTTAATTATTATTGTTTAGTTAACAATTTCTTTAAAGAGTAAAGTTATTCTTTAATAGAGAATCTTTTACTACATGGCTTATATTTTATGAAAACATTTTTCAATTTTTTTTAAAATAGGATCTTTAGTTTATTTACTTGAATGTATTTTTTTTTAATTTCTTATTTTATTAATAATTAACTTAGTGAAATTATCATGAGTTTTGTAATTACTTTTTTTTGTAAATTTGTAATAAATTTACTCTAGGAAATTACAATAACTTTTTCTGTATGCCCAGGTCTGTATTTGAAATAAGATATTTCTTTCTAATGTAAGCAATTTTTATGAAACTTTCAGGATTCTATACCTAAATCTGGATCTCTTATGTGCTACCTACCATGTGCCCACATTTATGAAATCTTAAATGAGGTAGCTATAATGTTCAGATGTTTATTCTTTTGTTGGTTTGTTAAAAAAAATTAATTTGTGATTTTTAAATCCTAGGTCTTTTGCTTGTATCATGGGGGTCAGTTGGGATTTTACAGTGGAAAAACTGAAACTTTACTGAGTGACATAGCTGAATTTCAACCAGATGTGTTGCCGTTAGTTCCCAAACTCATGAACCTAATTTATTCAGGGGTATGACTATTTTGAATAACCTCTCTAACTCTGGTTCTCTCTAAATCTTCCTGCTTTCTCTTTCTGCCTTTTTTCCAATTTAAGAATGTTGTATTTGTTCATTCAGTGTTTTTTTAAGTGCAAAAACATTCAATAATTTCTTAAAATTAAGGTTTTTGTAATTTAAATATATTTTTTTGATTAGGTGAAGAAAAAGATTGCACCTAATCTCTTCAGAAGGCAGCTTTTTAGGTTATCCTTGGGCCAAAAAGAAAAGAATCTAAAAAAGTAATTTTTGTATTAAAATTTATATTGAAATATGGAAAAGATAGTGAATACTGCTTTTAAATTTCAGTGAATATTTTTCATTTTGTGCATATTCAAAATGCATAATGTGATTTTAATGGATCTTTTCATTGCAAGTTTATAAAACATCTTAATTTAAGTTTTAGTTTGATTGTAAAATTTTAAAACTTTGTTATTGATGTAATTTAAATTGGTTTTTAGAGGAATTGTCGCCAAAACTGCTATTTGGGATAAACTCATTCTGTCAAAGATTCAGAGAGTGTTAGGGGGTCGTGTCCAAATGATTTTCAACTCTTCAGCTCCTGCTTCCAAAGAAGTGATGCAATTTTTCCGGTGTTCCATGGGAAGTTTGGTATGTTAAGATCAAAAATATTTTGTTTTACCTGTTTTGGATTACTTAGAAAGTGCAATTTTTATTTCAAATTGAGCTGACTTATTCTAATTTGTTTAATTTTAAAAAGTTATATTCAAATATTTTAAAATCAATTTAGATAATTGTAAAGTGTTAAAATAGCTAAAGACAGGTTTAAAGCTGATCTTGTCCATAAAGCAAAATATTTATCCTTTTCTTCAAAAGAAATTTTAAAAAATCATATAAAGGTGACTTATTAACATGCACATGCATACATCTTTTCATTAGGCTCATTCTATATATATGTGTTTCTCAATGTCTTTTCTTATTCCAAATTTCATAGCTTATTCATATTATTTTCACGCATTTTTAACACATTTATTAGGTGTTTGAGGTGTATGGCCTCTCTGAGGTTGGAGCAGCAACAATGACACTCTTGGCTGAACATGAATCAGGTGAGAACTAAAATTTTTTGTCACTTTTTTGTGTATTTTGAAAATATAGTGGTGGAAAATTAAAAGTGAATTACCAATCATTAAATGACAAACAAATCATTTCATAAAAAAATATTATCTTATATATTCATCTTTCTGGTTCAGGAAACAAACCCATCTTTCCAGATTTCTTACATTTGTGTTCTAAATTGAACCATCTCAGTAAATAGATTGAAAATATTAATATTTTGTGTTCCTAATAGCTTTTTAGATTCATCGAGTTTGAATATGCACGAGTTTTAATCCTTAATAATTGAAAATAATTTTAGCTTTAACAGTCTTTATTCTTTTCTCTAATCATTAAGAATTCCCCAAGATAACCATTCAAGACTGTTTATTTCTCTCTCAAACCCACCTTTTTTTAGAGTCAGAGATATTGTACTAAAAATGGTTGAAATTCTAATTAATGCTGTTTGGGGGATTTTTTTCATGAATCATGCCAATAATATTCTTATCTTCCTTTTTTTATAATTTTTATCAGGATTTGTTGGTCCTCCTTTACCTTGCAATCATATAAAGCTAGTAAGTGTTCCAGAGCTGTCTTACTTTGCTGAAAATGACACAGGAGAGGTTTGTTTCATTATTTATTTTATTATTGTTTTTATATTTAAAATACTTTTTGTTACTTTGTTGTAATCAATGATTTTTCATTTGAATTTTCAAATATTTTTTACCTAATTAAGGATCTTTGCTTACAAATTCTTCCCAATTCCAAATGATTCTGTATTATTTTAAAATTTGGTTATCAACAATTAAGAAATAAGGGTGTGTTAAACAGCTTACAGTAAATTTATCACTCTTATGTATAATGTACAGCAGTGTTTCTAATTTATTTCATACAACATTTTCTTTGCTGTGGTATCAGTTTTTGAGACTTTTTCCAAACTGAAGTATTTATCATTTTCTTAGTAGATATTTTTGTATAAATTGTTACAAAAATTTTAAAACACTTTATTGTTGAAAAACTATATGATTAAAATCTCGTTTTGATAGGAATCTATTTCTATTGATCAGCATATAATGACCCACTTGCTTTTAAAATAGTTTTGATTCAGTAATCAATAAATAATTTTCTGTCATAATAAGTTTTGCTAGTTCTAAATTTTTTTTTATGGTTAAAATATAATATTATTGAAGTTGTTAAATCATATCACATTATAAAATGTGAATATTTTTGTTTTTGAAATAACAGAAAGTTCCTTCTTCAATAATTTATTAGTTGGAAGAGTCAACCTTATACTGGTACAAAATAATTTTAGATCTGCCTCCGAGGGGCCAATGTGTTTTCTGGGTACTACAAAAATCCTGAAGCAACCAAAGAAGCTATTGATAATGATGGGTGGTATCATACAGGTGACATTGGGAAATGGCTTTCGGTAAGTTCTATTTCTAACAAATATTACCTTTCAAAATTTTGGTCATGTTATTTAAGTGTCTTTTCTTTTATCTAGAATGGAGCACTAAGCATTATTGACAGGAAAAAGCACATATTTAAGCTTGTCCAGGTAATTGAAGTTATTCAATTAAAATTATAGATGTGTCATACTAATTTCATGGCTAATAAAACCGAAAATACCATAAAAGTTTAGGAATAACTTATTTGAGTCATGCTTAGTTACTTTAATGGAAAAAAATGTGAATAAATTTTAAAAATTGAAGAGCATGAGTTTTAAAATTAATTTAAATTATTGTAGGGTTAAAATCTGCTACTTTGTGTATCCTATGTAGTAACCATTTTCAAATAATTTTGTGATTGAAATCTACTTTTTCTTGAAAGGTAACATTTTGACCAATTTTGCATTCAAAATTCTCATTACCAAGTATTTATTCTGTCAAGAGAAAATCACAATTAAGAACAGTCAATGTTTTTGCATTTTCTTTGTTAAATACTGGAAATATTTAATTTTCAAGGGAAATTTAATCTATTCGGAATTTATTATAAAATGTGTGTTTCAATCTACTTCTTTTTACAGGGAGAATATATAATTCCCGATAAATCTGAAAATGTTTACATTCAAAGCCCTTTAATATCACAAGTCTACATAGATGGTGACTCAAATGAAGTTAGTTTCTTTTTACACATTTTATATTTACTATTTTATATTTGTATTTACTTCATTTATTTATGAAAAGCCTAAGTTAATGCATGATTAATTTACTGCACCAAATTTATCAATCTATATATTTTTGTTTTGCAAGTCATGATAGTGTGTTTTTCCTTTAGGAGTACATTATTGGCATTGTTGTCCCAGATCCTAACTCATTTATAAATTGGGCTAAAGAGAAGGGTTTTGAAAATATAACAAGTGATTATGAAGCTCTGTGCCAAAACAAGGTTAGTCTAAAAAATAATTATAAAAGTATTTATTTTGGTTGTCTGGTAAGTTATATGTTTAATTTTTCCACTCCTATAATATTTATTTAAAATAATACTTGTATTTATTAATTTTCTTCACAAATCTAGTTGTTAACTTGTATGACAAGTACCAAAAATACAATTTGTACAGTTTATACAATACCTGTACCATTTATTTTAAAGGAAGTGAAACTTGCCTTGATGTCACATCTGTTGGAGCTGGGTAGAAAAAGAAAATTAAACTCATTGCACCAGGTATATTTTGAAACTACTAAATATGGATCATTATTTTTTTCCAATAATAACTTATGTCTGTAGAAAGTATCATTTTATGTGATATATTCAGGTATTTGATAAATCTGTGATTTATTTTTAGAAAAACGAACAGCTTAAATTTGAAATAGTAGTCTGGGATAACTATTAAAGGTTCTGAATAAAAAGTTCTTAAATCAAGGGAACTTTCAAAAAATTATATAAACTTAAAACTAAAAAAATGAACAGTGAAGGTATCATATTTTGAAACTCCAACCAAAGGAAGAAAGTAACATTCAGAACCTTAACTTAATGAACCTTAATAAATTGAATTTAATTCCTTTAAATGAGAATAGCATAATCTAGGGCCCAAACTTTTCTGTGTCGTTGCACCCTTTGGTGAAATTTTCACGTCATAAAATATCTATCTGTTGTATTTAAAATTATATCTGGGCTTTAAACAGATGCTTTTTTTGGGGGGACTTAACATTATTTCTAAGGTATCCACTAATTCGAGTAATTTTATACTTAGTTTTAGATTACTTACAGGTAAGATTTGAACCTTGGTGGCAGTGGCGGATTTACCAGCAGGCTGAGTAGGCTGGAGCCTAGGGCGGCAGATTTTTGAGAGGCGTGACTTTTGAGAGGTTGAGATTTTTGAGAGGAATAGACTTCAAAAAGTCTCAAAAGGACTTAAAACACAATTTTGAGGATCAAATTTCAAAATTTTTTTTTGAGGGAGCCCAAACCCCCCTCCACAATTTGGAAGTCTGTTACATTATAGTGTTTTTCCTTTGGATACTTTGGAAATTCTGCCGCTTACAAGAAACGGTTCCCCAAAGTGGTTTCAAATGAGATAAAACACTAGTTTAAAGGGGAAAATTTTAAAAACTTTCCTGGGGGAGGACCCCCAGCCCCCTATTTATAATTTTTTTACCTTGAAAATTGTGCGGTTTACAAGGAACCTTTCTCTTCAAATGTTACCCAAAAGGTCTCAAAATCAACTAAATCACTTACTTTAATAGGCCAATTTTAAAAAAAAATCTGGAGCTGACTCACAGACCCCCATTTTTACTTGCAGCTAAGATTGTAAAATTTTGACATTATGTGCACACTGTAAAAAAAATCCCGTAAAATTGTCGATTTTTAACTGGCAGCTGGGTTGGTTGTGGAAAACCGTAAAAATTACAAAGTAAATCCATAAAAACAACGGTATTTTACCTTGTAAAACAAAAAACATGGATTAAAATGGTAAAACACCATTGTTTTTATGGATTTACTTCGTAATTTTTACGGTTTTTCACAACTAACCCAGCTGTCAGTTTAAAACCGTAAATTTTACAGGAATTTTTTACAGTGAATAGGCGGCAATTTTTGGTTCAGCCTATAGGCGGCACATTTGGAAATCCGCCACTGCTTGGTGGACTTAATGTCAAAATTTGTGCAAGGATGTGAGCATAAAATAAAGATGAGATGTTAAGAGGTCCATACCCCCCCAAAAAAAACCCCCTTTTTTTTAATATTAGTCTTTCAAAGTTGTGTTTTAGCTACTTTTGAGACCTGTTGAAATCAAAAAGGATTGTTTATTGTGATCCACAGAATATCCAAAGAAAAAAATCTATCTAAAAATGTCAAATTTCAAAGGGGTTGGGGGAACTCCTCCAGAAAATTTTCGAAATTTGATGGTTCAAAGTAATGTAGTTACACACCCAAAGAGGGCAACTTTTCGTAAGCTGCAGAATTTTCAAGGAAAGAACAGTATTAAAAAGTAGTATTAAAATTTCCTGCAGGGAGGCAGGCTAAAGAGTTATTTGTTTGATAATGGCTGTTTTAAATTACCATAAGAAATAACACCTTGTGATACATCACATGTGTTAATCTCTGTACATGCAATACATAGTTAAAGTATTGTGGAATTAGAAAAAAAGGATTGGCACCGAAAAATATGGGCAATTATATTAAGAGACTATTCTCAATTTCTGCTACATACTTCAAAATCTAGGATTCTGTAAATCTAGGATTGTTTTAGGTGCTAAAATTTTAATTATATTACAAAATTCATTAGATTTTTAAAATTTTTAAACTGAATTTTTTTAGTAATCTAAAAACTGACACCATGTTATCCTGAGCTCCTCGCATCTTTCCTGACATCCGTTCATGGGACCCACTTAGGGAACCACTGGCATAATCTGTGGAGAAATATTATTTTCATTAAGCTTTTACTATTACTATGTAAATATTACACTAAATGGTTACTTCTTGATTTAGGTTGGAAACATCTATATCTGTACTGTACCTTTTACATCAGAAAACAACCTACTCACTCCCACTATGAAATTAAAAAGATCTGCCTCACGTAAACATTTTGAAAGTGTCATCAACATTCTCTATCAAGAAGGAAATCTTAGGAAAATCCACAATTTATGAAATCTTCATTCTAACTATCATTCAATCAATCAAGATCTGATTTTGTTCCGAAGATGGGTACAGACACCTGATTTTATACAACTTGTACAGTTTTCATTTTATTAATTTTTCCAAAATGAATTTATAATAAAGGATCTTGTTTATAATATTTTCAGCCTTTAATAATGAACTTGCATCAACAGTTCTTTCTTAACCAAACTATTTTAATTATGTTCTTTTTTTGTAGACTCGCTCATTACATTTAAATTATTGTATGTACATTTTAATCAGGTTTAGTATACTAAGAGTAAAGTAAATAATTTAAATTTATATTGCTAAGGAAGGAAAGTGAAATTTATGACGGAAGAAACTTTAACCTTCTAAACATACTTGTTAGCTCTCCGCGGCCTTCAGACTCACAAGGATTTCCACAACAATACATTACAGTTACACATTTTTTAGTTGTAACAGGATCGATTCCTAAATTTGGCAGTGATTCCAATTCGTACTGTCGTAAATTTAATTCATTTAATTCTGCGCCTCTTTGGTCGAGGCTGGTTGGAAAGACATCAAAATAAACTTCGTGGAAAGGCAGCTTCAGGTAATCCTTAAGCTTCGGGGGAATATTGTCCATACTGTCTATATCTTCATCACTGAGGGTGTTAGCGTCGCGCAGATTGTTCCGAACCTGAACTCGGGATAGATGCTGGAGCAATCGAGGGTGGGTGACTTCTGGAACCTCGAAAAGTGGGTTATTTTTATACTCGTCACACAATTCCTGGAGCTCGAGATCTTCTCCTACAAAGAAGGGTGTCAGCAGGGTGAACATCTCCGCAGAAGAAATGTACGGGAAAGGCACCGCCCGCCAAAGAAGGTCCAGGATGTTCTTGAGACTTCCTTTAGTTTCGTCAAAAAGTGCCACTAGGAGCTCCACTGCCATCTGCAGTCGCAAGGTGCCGAATCGAATGATGCTCGGCTTGATTTCATTCATCAGCAATTTTCCTTTGACCTTGGCTCTAAAAAAAGAAAATATAATTACCATCACATTATAGCCCCCCTCAGTGGTGGCTCGTGGAAATACTGACAGTTGGGAAATGTATTTGAGTACCTCGGGCCTATTTTTACTTTTTATCTATTAAAAATAAACTGTTGAAACAACCTTCCATCGATACTTTAGCTTTTCATACACAACACATATATTTTTCGGAATTTTAATTGAAGTATTTCAGTACGTAATTAATGAAAGAAAAACTAGTTAGAAAAAATCTAGTTAAATTCAAAGTTCTCATCAATATTAAAAATATTTTTTCTGATAAAAGTTTTTTTCTAAACAAAATAAGTGTTTTTCATTGAGTTGTATTGGAAAGGGAGGTCTGGGGGGCTTCTCCCACAAATTTTTGAAAAAATTTCCCCTTGAAAACAGTGTGAAACACTCATTTTTGGTGTCAGGCCTAGACCTAGACTTTTGTTTCGGAGGAAGGTCGACTCAACGCTAGTTAAAAGTACCTTTTGACAGTGCTTCTCAACTTTTCAATACTGGTGACCCAATTTTCAATCGTAATTTTCATCGCGCCACCCTTTTATTAGTGTTCGGCAACTAGTGGTCAAAAAATAGTTAACTACCAACTACTAAGTAGTTTGAGATATTGTAGTTGTAACTAGTAGTTAACTATTTTTTCCTGGAACTAGTTGCAACTAAGTAGTTAACTACTTGTTAACTAGTCTATTTAATTTCATAACCTATTTTTTGCCCAAATTCTAATACATCTTTCTTATCTATGTCACAAAAAACGTTTATGCTTCGCGTAAAAATGGTCTTTATTTCTGTTTATGATATTTGAGTACTCTATATTTTTAAATTTTAAATAAATTTTTTTTGAAGTATAGTTGAAAATTTGAAAGTAGTTTTAACTAGTAGTTCATTAAAAAAGTAGTTTAAAAGTAGTTAAACTACTAGTTGATCAGTAGTTAACTACTAGTTGCAACTAGTTCTAGTTAACTAGTGCCGAACACTACCTTTTATACAGTAACAACGCAGGGATGCAGAAAATGTTTTTACTTCCAAGATTTCCCCCAATCCATACAGAAATTTCCCCAAAATTTTAAAAAGTGATAAAGACCTACAAAATTTCTGAATTATCGTCTGTATTAAAAATATGTTAAAATGTTCTATCTTTAAAACCAATAGACTTATTTTTTTGAATGGCAAGATATTTAAAAGTTTAATAAAACTAATACTAGTATAAGTTTTAAAGTAAATATACATAGGAAATTCCTTAAATAAATACACAATTTTACAAAGAAATAAAACATTTATTACCTTTTCTAATACAAGGATGAATCAAGGGTTAAATCGCTACGTAAATTTTTATTACTGTACTGAAATTGAATTCAATAGTATATTTTTCCGCAAAATTTCCCCAGATGGCTAAAATTTCCCCCGATCCTAGATCGCCGGATCGGACATATTCTGCATCCCTGTAACAACGTAGTACAGTACATACGTAAAGCATTAATATAATATATTTTAAAGCAAACGATTTTCGATATGAAGCCAACCTCCCACGTGGCAGCAAACTTTATAATCGTAATCAGCGCCCTCGAAAACATATAAAACCGTCGAAAAAAAAAACTTCAACAGTGGAAGCTCTAATTACTATACTATATCTAATCTAAAGTACGTAAAATTTCCTATAAGATGCACTGGTTCGTTCCTATTTTGCGAGGAGCGGTGTAAGCTTTAGAGCGTTCTGAAGAAAAATGATTTTCATGTTTCTGTGTAAAGTCAAGAAACAGCTGTAATTCAGTGCGCTCTAGCGTCAATACCTCGCATTATAAAATGAAAGTTGAGTAGTGCATTTTGTAGGAAATTAAATGTACTTTCCTGTGGTATAAAATATGTGACTGTTACGTGTATATATTTAGAGCTGTAGTGGGGGAAAGCAAGCGCTCTTCACTTTTTTTGTAGAGAAGAAAAAAATCGCTGCTCTTTAAAAATCTCTAAAGCGTACACCGCTCTTTTTAAAATAAAAACGAACCAGTGCATCTCATAGCAAATTTTACGTACTTTAATTTGGTGTACTGTTATTTTTCGAAAAACGAATAATTTTTGAGAAAATCGGTGAAAAACCGATCAAAAGAGCGAAAATTTGAGATATTTTGCATTTTTTGATGTGAAGATGACTTTTGAAATGAAAATGAACTTGAAATTCGGATTCAGCAATGCATAAAACCTATAAATTCGTTCATTTAAAAATTCCCATAATTTAATTTATGAATTTTTTAAAAATATTGAATTTTTTCTTAAAATACCTAATATTTAGTATATAAATTTAAAAAATTATTTTTTTAAACATGCTTAGTCATCAATTTACACAAAACAACCAATTTTATTGGTAATATACCGGAATTAAAGCGCAGATTGGAAATTAACAACTGCGGGAGTTCGTTTTGGCTGTAAGGCGCGAAAGTTTTATTTCCGATCTTTGCTTCGCTCCCTCCCCCATTCTCAAAAAATAATAATGTAAGGCACGTTATTTATAGACAATTAAATGCTCTTTCACGTGGTATAAAAGTTTTGTTGGTAACGTGAATAGTTTTCCTTTTGTAGAGGGTAGAAGCGCGCGCTTTTCATTTTTTTGCGGAAAGGCCAAAAAATCGCTGTTTTTCAGCGCGCTCTAGCGGCAGAACCACTCTTCAGAAAATCAAAGTTGAGTAGTGCATTTTGTAGGAAATTTTGTTTACTTCAACTTTATAACTGAGATTATCTTCGAGAAACTTATAGTTTTTGATGTATGAGAAAAAGAGCAAAAATTTTGCGATTTTTTGCGATTTTCGATATGAAGCCGACCTCCCAGGTGGCAGCAAACTTCATAATCTTAATCAGCGCCCTCGAAAACATATAAAACCGTCGAAAAAAAAACTTCTATATGAAAGTTTTGAAAACGTCCCTTTTGAGCCCCATTTGACTGGGGTATAAGAGCAGGTCGCTATAAGAGCTTCCACTGTATATGAAAGTTTTGAAAACGTCCCTTTTGAGCCCCAATTGACTGGACTACTACCCCCAGAAGTTCTGAAACATTTATCTGAAACACCCCCTGTACAGTGCTGAAATTGGAGAAAAATATTTGGGGGGACTCACCTTTTTACAGAGTAGATGGTTGATGGAGGGTAAAATATGATTAATTTTTGGTACCTACTCGAATTGATAATCAAATTTTACATAAAATTGCATAGTTAGGGGAAAGTGGAGGCTAATAAGACATTTTTTAAATGCTAGAATAAAAGCACAAATGCAGTTATTATAATTTTTATAACCTTAAAACTTTGTAACATTTAAGTCCAGGGGCGGATCCAGGATTTGGTTTGGGGGGGGGCTAAGAATTTTCATAATCCAGTATGGAAAAGGTAGTGAATTATCCTGCGCCAACCACTAAAAGGGGGGTCTGGGGGTCCTCCACCAGAATTTTTTTGGAAATTTAAGTAAAAAAAATCCCACTTTTCCTTTTGTTTTTGTACGCCTCATCCGATTTCGGATATAGATTTTTTGTGTTTTGCCAAACTTAATGTGAAATATATGTAGTTGTAATAATAGAGTTACAAGTACCAAGGGGGTCTGGGGGTTCTCCCCCAGAAAATTTTTGAAAATTTGTCCTTAAAATAACAGGGTTTAACTCACTTTGTTGCATAAAATTCCATATTATATAGTGTAAAACTTTTCATTTTAGGGGGGGGGGGCTCAAGCCCCCTAGCCCCCCCTGGATCCGCTAGTGTTTAAGTCTTCACAAATATTCATTGAAAGTAAAAAAAAAGAACATTATTCACTTTGTGTTACCAAGCAGTGGCGGATCCAGGATTTGGTTTTGGGGGCTAAAAATTTGTTAATCGAATTGAATCATCTTGCTCAATCTAATGTTAAAAAAGTTGTTCATAATCGAGTCCCAAGTAGGAAAAGGGTTGTCTGGGGGTTCTCCCCCAGAAAATTTTTGGAAATTAGGCTCTAAAAACAGGGTTTTAACTCATTTTTTGTACAGCAAATCGTGAGTGATAGAGATTAAAACACTTAAAGGGGTCTGGGGGTCCTCCCCAGAAAGTTTTTGGAAATTTGACCCTGAAAATCCGAATATGAATATATTTGCGAATCGGAATACGGGGAGACTGCTGGCAGGCTGATAGGTGAATCCGAACATTCATTCGAATGGGAATTTAGGTCAGAAAAATAAACTTGCTTACGTATTTAAATCTACCCTTAAATTTATAATTTTTTTTCGTGGAAACATATATTTTAGGGAACGGGGACGGTAAAAATATTTCGGGGGACGGCGTCCCCCCGCGTCCCCCTCCAATTTCAGCACTGCCCCTGTATAATAAAAGTCAATTTGTGTGTGTTCGTTTGTCTTTTATACAAATCTTGATTTTGTATACGTATTAGGGTGGCCCTTAATAGTATGGGGATTTTTAAAAGTTAAAAATATGCTGCTCCCACCCTCTAACTTAGTGCCAATGGACAAAAAAATGATAATTGCAAAATTTCAGCCAATTCTGATAATATTAAGGCGACCCTCAAACGGCCTAAAGTTTTGATTTTTTTTGCTATTTTTTTAAAAAAAGACAAAAAACCCAAGATAAAATATTCACAATTTTTTATCAATTTTTATATGATGAACTACCCTTGTTAGAGATATAATGGCACAGGTTTGGGTTTTGTGTCCCCCCTCATTTAGGAGTAATAAATTTTTTAGTGGTTAGCAATTGCTGTAAAGTTGTTTTTCCTGCATTTTGAAAACAACTGCTACTCTACAACCCCTTAACTTAAACACATGAAATCGGGCTCATTTTGTTCGTGATTTTAATATCTTTATATTGATGGGCACTATGACCAACTTCCTTTTTTAAAAAATTCCAAAATTTTGAAAAAAGTTGGGAAAAAAATTAAAAAATTTTAAAAATAAAATTTTTTAAAAATTTTTGAAACAAAACATTTTGTTGCTTTTTACCGTCTAATATATACATTTGTACCAAATATAAAGACAGAAATTGAATTGGATCACATTGGAAAAAAATGAAATTCACCGTACATTTGGTAGGCCCCTTAATAACCCCCTAATCAATAGAAAAATAATGATAAGCTCAAGAAAAACTGGTAAGATCTTCGAAAGGGTTCATATGATTCAAAGACATGCAAAAAATTCGACACACATTATTTAAAGAACATTTTTAAGCTAATTTTCTATAAAAATCTTATTTCCAGAATTGAGATGAAACCTTATTAAAGGAATTATTTTTATTTAAAATTCCTAAATATTGTTCTCATATTTTCCAGCTCTTATGTTATTACAATTATTTCAAAATGATAAGTGTAAAATTGCAGCATAATCAGACAATTTAAAGGTTCAAAATACTTGAAATTTTGTGATTTTGACCGTAAAGTTATTCTTTTGAATTTAAAAAAACTTTATATCTTTTCAATATTTTTTTAAATAATATTTCTAATTCCTTGCTAGACCCTTCTTATTGGAAATATGATCCTTTCTACAAAAAAGGAATTGAAAAACTTGGTAAAAATGTTGTAAACGATACTGTAGAAAAATAATAATAAAAACTGATTCATGATTATAAAACATTCTTACAAAAAAAAAACTGATAAGCAGTTTGTTTTGCAAATTGTTGCTGAAGACAGAAAAAAATACCCATCGGTAACTAAGTATCTTCTCTAAGAATAAAATGTTAAATAGATTTGTTGTTTCAAATAATGTTTTAAAACTATAGGTATTCATTTTAGGAATAAAAATTAAATTTCCATAAAAAACAGTTTGCTATTGAAAGAAATGTTATATTTTATATTGTTCATGATTTAAGGATTTTTCCAAACTTCAAGGCATTTGAGGAATGCCTTGTAATTTTCCTATTCAACTGAAACTTTGGCCAATCAGTTTTCGTTGATTGGAACAATATTACGGGTAAGTGTGTGACCTATTTTAACTTTTTAAAAAATCTCATGAAGCTAAGAGCCACCCTTAAAAACCAGGCCTTAAAGTAGAATTGATTAGAAAAAAACAGCCTTTATAGAATTAGTATCTTAATTGCCTTAACCATCCACTTAGCATTAGCAATGAGAGTTTTTTTTTTTAAATTAAAATTAAAAATCACTTGAATTATTCGAAAGTCTTCTAAAAAAACAAAAACTTGGAATTAAAATTACTTCATTCAATAGCAACACTATTTTGTAGAAAAACTAATTTTTGTTCATTCTGTATTGATATTTTAAAGAACAAAATATTCTATTAAAGAACTAATTTAGTTTTAAACATAAATTAATACGTAGGATTAAGGTTTTAAATGGTAAGAAGAGTTATATGAAAATAATTATTACTATGGAATTTTAAATAGAAAATATTCCTTTCATAAGGTTCCATCTCAATTCTGGAAATAAAGATTTTTATAGAAAATTAGCTTAAAAATGTTCTTTAAATAATGTGTGTCGAATTTTTTGCATGTCTTTGAATCATATGAACCCTTTCGAAGATCTTGCCAGTTTTTCTTGAGCTTATCATTATTTTTCTATTGATTATTGGTTATTAAGGGGCCTACCAAATGTACGGTGAATTTCATTTTTTTCCAATGTGATCCAGTTCAATTTCTGTCTTGATATTTGGTACAAATGTATATATTAGACGGTAAAAAGCAACAAAATGTTTTGTTTCAAAAATTTTTAAAAAATTTTATTCTTTAAATTTTTTAATTTTTTCCCCAACTTTTTTCAAAATTTTGGAATTTTTTAAAAAAGGAAGTTGGTCATAGTGCCCATCAATAATAAAGATATTAAAATCATGAACAAAATTAGTCCAATTTTATGTGTTTAAGTTAAGGGGTTGTAGAGTAGCAGTTGTTTTCAAAATGCAGGAAAAACAACTTTACAGCAATTGCTAACCACTAAAAAAATTATTACTGCTAAATGAGGGGGGACACAAAAACCAAACCTGTGCCATTATATCTCTAACAAGGGTAGTTCACCATATAAAAATTGGTAAAAAATTGTGAATATTTTATCTTGGGTTTTTTGTCTTTTTTAAAAAAATAGCTAAAAACTCAAAACTTTAGGCCGTTTGAGGGTCGCCTTAATATTATCAGATTTGGCTGAAATTTTGCAATTATCATTTTTTTGTCCATTGGCACAAAGTTAGGGGGTGGGAGCTAAACATTTCGAAAGTTTGAAAATAAGGGCCACCCTAATACGTATACGTAAAAAATTAATTCAAGGAAAAACATAGGATGTGTTTCAAAAATTTTGAATGACCCCTTGACCCACTTTTGACCTTTTTTATGCTCGTTTTGCTAAAATAGCTTCATTTCTCCTTAAGAAATGGTCTTTTCAACCCAGTGTTAAAAAGAAAACAATACAAAACAACAAGTAAAAAGAAAAATTAGATATGTCTATTTAAAAATCCTATTAATATTAGTCTATATCTATAAAGATATATTTCAACGAAATTTAACTATAGTATAGTTTATCTTTAAAACTGCTTTATTTCAGATTTTATCTGATTTTAAAATAAAAAGTTTCATGAAATAACATTGTTCTTAAAAGTCTCCATGGAAATGCATGAGGATGTAAAGTCAAATATGATTGTATTGTAGGGGAGAGTGGGGCACCTTATTCATAAAAAATATCATAATCAAACTCAAAAATATTAAAATTGCTTTGTACCTTGGCAAGATAGATCTTCCGAACCAGGTTCGGCGGACATTCAAGAGCTGGGACACCCGCTTTTTAAAGTACTCATTATGAAACGTGTACGGAAACCCGTGTTGGATGAGGGCAACACTACTAGTTCTCCACAATAAGGCCGTCATTAGTTTCCGGTTGTTTCGAATATCCCCTCCATCTGTTGATCGCTCTTGGGCTGGAAAACATCCCAAGACGACTCCAGTGTCTTCGTGAGATACCATTTTCAAGAAATCACCCAGCTCCAAAAGAACTAGTGTTTCTTTAAAATAATGAATTAAATGAAAAACTGCTTCGGGTTCGACGGATTGCACCAAGCGAAGGAGCAGCGTGAAGGTCCGCCTGAAGAACAAGACTTTTTCTTGGATGTCGGAAGATGCTGTGTATTTGCACAACAACTCGTGGTACAGGTCTGCTAAATGATGCCAATACTTGCGCCTTTCCTCTTCGCTCATTTTCTTAAAGAGTTCTTCAAAGAAGTCGAAATGCCACGGGGGAAACACGGAGCACGGGTCATGAATGAGGACCGATTCGGGTGACACTCTTCTCAGGACGTCATGGGGCAGTCCAAAGGACTTGGCCAATCTCAAAAATTCAGTGTAGCGATCTCTAATTGCTCTTTTCCGCAGTAGATCCGACATTTTTGATACGATCTATCAATCGGCGAGGTTTGATGAACACCGCACGGTCCGTCTTCTATTCTAGCAGTGCTCGCTGCTTGATTTCAAACGAAACGACTAACCAAACCACACAACACAAACAAAACTGGGGGGGGGCGACTAGAGAGGGCGACTGGCATCCGAGCCCTCAAACCCCTCAAACCGGTTCTCCATTTCGCCGAATATGTGCAGTCCTTTCTCACTGTCAAAGATTTTCAGTGAGAGGGGGGGAATGGCGGAAAAGAGGGAGGCAGGGAGGTAATGACGTTTTCCCCCGTTTTCGTCAGTTCGTGTGGCTATCAAAATGGCTAGGCCTGTCTCGTCCAGGGAGCTGCATGCTGCATCCCCCCGGCTGTATGGACCTTTTTCCTGCATAGAAAAACCGCATGTGCTGTGCAAGGGTCTCGAGATGTAGAAATAATATTTCTACGTGAAATTAAGCTTAACAGTAGAACCGCCTAAGTGCCTTTTCTGTCCCCTCGTAAAGTTAAATGTTTTGCACATTCTATGTTTTTTTGTCAGACCACTCTAAAACTCAGTGACAGTAACAAACACAAAAAAATATATCCGCTCGGTCGTAAACTTTAGAAAAAAATGTGGATTATACTAGAACCGCTAAAGGTGACATTTTTCCCCTACAGCAAAACTGTCCTTTCACGCCCCACAGGCATGCACATTAGGGTGTATCGAAAAAACTTTTTTTTGATTTTGATAAAGTCTTAGCAAAAAAAAGTTGTCTAAGGTGGCAGAGAGTACCTGTGAATTTTTTCAGAATTTTCGGATAATATCTAGGGGTGCCGCAAAGCCCCCGAAGGTTCCCATGTTAATCTATATTTAGGCTATTATTCAAGTTTTGTCGGATAGCCTAGATCATATAGGGTCCATAACTCGAGTGAAGACATTCGTCGTGTGATTAGGGTAGAAATGAGGGTCGAAAAACCGATTTTCGGCCTTTTTGGCTTGCGCGCTCCATAGGATTAACATGGGAACCTTCGGGGGCTTTGCGGCACCCCTAGATATTATCCGAAAATTCTGAAAAAATTCACAGGTACTCTCTGCCACCTTAGACAACTTTTTTTGTTAAGACTTTATCAAAATAAAAAAAAAGTTTTTTTCGATACACCCTAATGCACATCTCTCCTCCCCTCCGCTTGCGTTGTTCCCTCGTTGAATGCAAAGAAATATTCGAAGATATTTCCCCCTTGATATAATACTACTTAAAAAATGTGTCGTGAAATGAAATGGGGAAGAAATGAAATGTGACGAAATGTATGACGTTTGTTTCGGAGGTGGCTTATCGATTCATCTACTACAAGTATATATATATATATGTTTTACTACCAAGTCTCTGTGTGGTTACTTATGGAAAACTCTTCCCACACTTTAACCAGACATTAATTTGTCTACCCAATATTCAAAATTTCACAAGGTTTCCGTTTCCCTTAAATACAGATTCCTTCCATACGAACCACGTTTATATCGCGAGAAGAAATACTATCCTCTGAGTGCGAGCTGGCTACAAGCTTTTTATTGCGCTAACGAAAATTTAACAGTAGAAATTTAGAAGATCATTAATTCTTAAATGTTTGTAAAAACCTGTAGGCATGTTCTTTTTATTTGCTAACATATATAATTTAATGGCTTTTTGTTAACTTCCTATACATATAAATTGGTACATAATTGAGATATTTAGAAATTGCACTAATTTCCAAAGCTGAATTTTTTTCCCATTGGATATTAGAATTTCAACTTAAAATTTACAGACATATTTATTAAGATATGTTTAGTTGTAATAAAATTAATAATTTTAAAAATTTACAAAAATTTGTATTTTTAATTTATTAAATACATTTGTTTCTAAATTTTGAAGATTTTGAACACTGGTATGAAAGGAAGTTAGTCAAGATAAACACCATTATTAACAAAAAAAATTATAAATAGAATGGACGAAGTTGCAAGTTTCTGGGTATAATAGTCTCCAGTTGTTCTTGAGTTATGGGTATTTTACGAATGCAAGAAAAACAACTTTAGGTAATTTTTTAAACTTTCAAGATTTATTTCTTTTAAATATTCGGGCACAAAGAAATTAAACTAGGCATATTCTATAGACAATGAAGATACACAACCATGAAAAAATTGAGGACATTTGAGCACGTTACCTAGGATTTTCGGATGATTTCCCCAAAAATGACCAAAACATCAAAACCTTTACCGCGTTGCGCGTTCCCGATTGCTCCCGATTGTTCCCGATTGCGCGTTCCCGCGAGTTGCGCGTTCCCGCGCAAACGTTGACCGATTTCAAAAATTTTTGTTGCATTATACTTGTACAGCTGGGCGTAACAAAAAACGTTACATTGATCCATCGATGGATAGGCTGAGGATGCCAATTTCGGCGATTAATTAACAGTTTGGGCAAAGGAAACTGGGCAACCCGGACCAACCCCCGGGTCAATTCTTAGTTTTGAATCT
This sequence comes from Tetragnatha montana, assembly GCA_963680715.1. Lineage (NCBI taxonomy): Eukaryota > Metazoa > Arthropoda > Arachnida > Araneae > Tetragnathidae > Tetragnatha > Tetragnatha montana. The sequence goes on from OY796675.1 coordinate 31,568,915, forward strand.
TTTTTTGGAATAAAATAAATGTGGAACAGAACAGGATATCCTCGTGTGCAATGTATTCAAAATGTTTATTCCCCAAACTATATAACTAACCAGGCGCTGATCCAGCACGGCTCCAAGGGGGGCACTTTTCCAGACCATCACCTTACCTTTTGAGAGAAATGCCAAAATGTTTTGGGACTCAAGATCCCCTTTTGGTACCTCTGGGGGTATGAGGGTCCTCCCCCAGAAAATATTTTCAAATTTGACCTGTAAAAGTTGGGTTTTAACTCATTTTTAGTACTTTTTGGGACTTTTTTTCGTACTTATGAGTGATTTTTTGGGTCCAAGCGGAGGGCACTGTCCAGACTGCCCCCTGGATCAGCCACTGCTCCTAACACTCAAACTTCGTTACTTTTTCTAAACTTGTAGTTGTCTCAATACACTCTCCTAGCTCCTTTCCCATTCAAAAAAGTTGAGTGTAAGGGATGGGGTACATTGGTCTGCTGGTCCAGCAGACCAATGTACCCCATCCCTTACACTCAACTTTTTTGAATGGGAAAGGAGCTAGGAGAGTGTATTGAGACAACTACAAGTTGGAGAATTAAAGTCATAAAACTACTGTCACGGAGTTTCAATTGTAAGTAATTGCACCTGTGTCTACTGGAAATTTCTTGAAATTTGTTGACCAATGTTTTGGGTCCTTGGGGTTGCATAGAAATTCAGGAGTACGAAAGAACAGCTGAAGTCACTGGCAGCGAAATAGAGACGTCACGAGCTTTTTTCACGTCTATGTGAAGAGCCAACCTCATATTCTATAGTCACCCACCCAAGTATTGTCCGTACCTGAAAGTGCTTAACTTCGGTGATGATTTTGGCTATTTATTACACACAGCCAATTGAAATAATCGCCAACGATATTCCACTGTGTCTGTTTCAGATGATAGATTTAGATGTGCTGTGTGAGGCATCTTCCACGACGATTTACTCATTTACGAGTGAAAGAACAAGTGTTCGAATCTCTGCAATGTTTATTCTTTGTGGATTGAAAATTTTATTTTGTGAACTATCACTTGTGAAACGAATTTTAAAATACCAAAAGTTCCTTCAAAATTCTGAAAACTTTTGTTTGATGTAATAATTATTATTATATTACAGCCACAATTTTGTTTGATAAGCCCATATTTGCATTACATTAGGTAATCTATAATAGCCTTGACTTGAGTATAGAGCTAACAAAAGGTCCTAACGGCGATTTTCCTCTTTCGAAGGCAATAGTTCCATCGTTATCACACAGTGGCGCTGGTGTTCTCAGTTGTCAATCAACAGTAAGTGGGAGGGAGCAAGTCGTAACAAGTTATTCTCATTGGACTTGGAACTATTTATGGGAGTTGCATTTTAATTTCTTTCCCTGGCAGTAGCAAAATTTTCCTTTTTATTTTTAAACTTTGATATCGTTTGATATCTCATTCATTGATTGCTGTAGTTGAAATTATTTTGGTTAATCCTAATGTGAAATTATGGAAGTTTAAAGAAATCAAGATCGGTAATTTAAATTAAATAATATTTTAAGCATTTTCATTTCTCTTTTTTTAAATGTGATTAAATTATAAGAAATTTTACGCTTAGAAGGTTTCCTTTCTATAATTATGACAAATCGCATAAAAAATTGTCTTGTAGAAAAATATTTACTTCTCTTTTATGAGATTCTGAATGAAGATCCTTAACCTCAGTAAATTGATTTAAAGATTTTAATAAATTGATGAAATGAGAGCTTTAGTGAATAAGAATCGTAAGATAAATATTAATGGAACTGAACCTTTGACCTTCTCTTTCGCTTGAACAGCCCAATCAGCAAAAACGTTAAAGATTCGTCCAATTTTTGTCATGTACTGCCAAATTTCGTGTATTTCTAGTAGCAGTTGCGTAAACTTGACATATTTGGTATGAGCTGTGCTACTAGGGAAGTTAGTTGGGAGAATTGAATCACAGCTTACCCATTTAGGTGACGGTATTCTATGAAAATTTTATGTTTACTCCTTTGCAAATAAAAGGAATAAGAGTTCGAATATCACCATTGTTTATTCTTTGTGTATTGAAAGTTTCATTTTGTGAATTATCACTTGTAAAACGAATTTTATAACATGAAAAATTCTTTCACAATTCGGAAAAATTTTGCTGGATGTAATAATTTATTATTAAATTACGGTCACACTTTTCTTTGATAAGCCCCCATTTGAGTTATAAGTTTACTCTTGACGAGAATATTTTAGTAAATTTAACTACTCGAAGTGAAGAGTGGAAGTTACATTTGTTTCCTTTACGAACACTCTTCAAATTTCTTTTACTATTCCAAAAGACTTGAACGTCTACTGATCATTCAGTTTTCACTTTGAAACTATAAATGGTTCTATCAGTTTGTGAGTAACTGCTACATTTTCTTATTTTTTAACATTAATGGAAATTCTATCGAAATTGTTTTTAAAAAATACCGAGAGAAAATTGTGAAAGTTAACTCGTTTCTCGGACATTTCAGATTTGAGAATACAAGTGTATTTTTAAAGAACCTACTGTTACTAAGGGTGTTTGAATCGTAAAAATGTTTCCCAAAACTCATAATTAGAAAGTCCAAGGAAATGCTGTATCAATTCTAAAACGGGTTAATCTTGGGCTATTAGTTTTCTTAAATGGTTAAAAAATAAAGTAGTAAAAATCGGCATGTGTACATTTGGACGATGCTATTTTATAGATGCAGCTTAAAATAGTTTTGGACTGGGTTCCTTTTTACCGAGTCAGAAACTATTGGAAAGATGAATTGCTAAACTCTTTAGGCCCCCCTTCTTCAAATGCCTTAAGAAATTCGTCTACTTCTAACGTAATCAAAATGTTTTACACCAATGATTTTGGAGATGCATAACAAAAAAAGAAATTTTAGTAGTTTCCTCTCAATTTTTTTACACCCCAAAAACGAATTTTCTGTAACAAATCTAGGGATTGAATTCTATGAGATCAGGTTAACTTAGCTCTCACTTTGATATTTCCCTTGTACTCTGGTTATTTTTGTTAAAACTGTGGTAATTTTTTTTAATCGAAACCATCTAGTGATTATTCAAACAATTTAAAACTTAACTTAAAATACTTTCAAATTTATAAACATTCCAAAAATGCAAAACCAGTTTTATAATAGTGCCTACGCTTAACAAAGAAGTACCACAGAAACAAGTAAAATACCCATTTGAAGGTAAAAAGGACAGTTTGAGATACTCTTAGTTTCTATGTTAAGCTCTTAATAGCAGGTTGTATTTGGGAAAAATTAGGCATTCCAGGTTGATCCGACTTTTACACATGAACTCCATTTTAAAATGTTTTAGTCACAGAAAGAAGACTCCCTGCACAGTCGAATCCAGGATAATATGGGGAGTGAGATTTTTTTTTAATCAGTGCGTAGTTTTCAAAGTTTTCTAAAACAATGAATGGTGTTCGATTTATTATGATTATCTATGGAGATGGGTTTTGGGCACAGCTTCAATAAGAGTCCTCCAGTCGCCATGTTTACTCGCAGCTCAAATGATGACGTTTTGCTGTGGATAAACATGGCGACTGGAGGACTCTTATGGAAGCTGTGCCGCTTTGGGTGCTCTTGGAACTGCTCCAGACTCATAGCGTCCACAGCCTTCATCTTTTTGAATAGAAAACTGTTGAACCATTGCCAAATAGACTATTCTGCTGAGGTGTATCATTTGTCTCGTTTTCAGCGTGTGGTGGCATGCGGGGGTGTCCGGCCGGGTTCCGCCTGTTCTTCAGTGAGCGGGACAGCGACGTGGCTATTCGGGTGGAGTGGGAGGGACAGAAGTTCCGCTTCCCCGGACACCAGCTCATTCTGTCCACCATGAGCGACGTCTTCCGCACCATGCTCGACATCGACATGATCGAGAAGAACTCGAAGATCATCACCATCAAGGACAGCAGCCCGCAGGCTGTCAAGAACTTTCTCAAGTAACTACATTTTAAATTATTGTTGCGGATTTTGTTTGAACTGTTGTGAAGTATTTTGCAAAAAAAAAATGCTCTGGAAGCATCACTTCATAGTTTAGGACAATTTTTTAACTTAATAGGATTATGGATAACTTGCACAAATTAAGCACTCGATAACCCATATCTACATGACAAGAGGGGGGTTTTGTGCCATTAAGCACACCACACCATACCATACCTAACCTACATGACCAGAGTTCTATGTAAATGAAATGACGTTGACTGGAGGCTGATCTACCACTCTTGGTCGCTTATATTCAATGAAGAAGTTTCATTGCATGATATAGTATGCTCAGAAACTTTTATCAGTGGGTTTAGGATACCTCAAATTGCAATAATTTGTTTTAAACAAACTGTAGGTGCTTAATCATATTTTCTTGGAAGTTACGCAGATCTTGTGCTAGGTTGGCTAGGTAGGCTATGGTTGGCATGTAGGTTAGAAGAGTTAAGATAATGAATGGGGGTTGGGAAAGGGGTATTTTTTCTTAAGGAAGTTTTATTTGTTTTTGTACTTGAATGTTGTAATCAGAATCTAACGGGACCCACCTCATCTTCAGTTAAGTTATTTAATGTTTTCAGAAACTAACTTGAATAGCGAAAAACATTTAAATCAGTTTTTCTCATAATCTTTCACGTCTCTACTCCCAAGTCTAATTTTTCCATGTCCCTACTGAGACGCAACGAGATGTTTCTTATACTAAATACAAATGTAGAGTAGAGGTTAAATGCAGTTTCTTTTAGAAAATTAAAAGGTAGTATTTGAGCATCAAGCGCTGAATCTCACTTTAAAAAGGGGGTCTGTGCCTCCCCCGGAGAGAATTTTCAAATTTGATTTTCAAAACAAGGTTTTTGAGGTTCAAAGTATTAGTGATCTGGGAAGTAATTTGCAGTTAAACATTACACAAGAAAATTACCATGGTTTGTAATTACCCCTTACCTATAAATTTGTAATTGGCACCTCCACCAAAAAATTAATCTGGACCCACAAGTTTGGGAACCTCTGCTCTATATCGTCCCCTTAATATCTAACACTACTATCTCCGTTCGGCAAACTTCAGGAATCCCGATCCTAGGCGATCGGATCGTTGGAGAAGCTCATTTCATTGGTTTTGATCTTTCCAGCTCGATGATGTCAGCGCTTACGAACCAATCAAATGAACTTTTCCAACGATCCGATTGCCAAGAATTGGGATTTCCGAAGTTTTCCGAACGGAGATAGTAGTGTTTGATATTAAGTTGACGATATATTGTACTCTTATATCTCCTTTGTTCGCTTCCAGGTACCTCTACACCGGCATCGTCGAGTTCCAGAACTGGACCGAAGCGGCTAGCCTGTTGAAGCTGGCCCACAAGTACAGCGTGCAGACCCTGGTGACCCTGAGCGAGTCCTACCTGATCACCCAACTCGCCTTCTCAAACGCCTGCGCCCTCTTCGAACTGGGGCGCACCTACTCCTTGAAGATGCTGCGGCGGCAAGCGTCGACGCTGGTGCTGGACGGGGCTTTCGTCGTGGCCCAAACTGAGGGCTTCATGGGGCTGAGGGCCAGGAGCATGGAAGGGTTCATTTCAGACCCCTCCTTCAATGCTGAGGGGGAGGGACAGGTGTTGAATTGTCTCCGGGAGTGGGCCACTGCCGAGTGCGTGCGAAAGTGAGTGGTTTATTGTCAGTTTGGTTATTACAGTTAAGGCATACTATTTTATTAAGGCCAGAACTTATTGATGGGAATGAGCTGTGCTCTTAAAATATCGTCTAGTTTCCAGGCTTCTAAGTATGAAGCCGTCCAAGACTCCGGATACAAAGGTTTCCTAAGGATGATCATGATAGCTTGATATAATTTTTGAGTACTTTCATGAGGAAAGAAGGGGGATTTCAGTATTAAAAACATAATGTACTTTACGATTTATTAGCTGGGCGCAAATCTCGTCAATCGTACTTTGTTTGCGACGTTTTATAAATTTATATAACACTGTAAAAAAACTAAAACTATAATAGCGACACAAGTGGGTGAGATATTTAAATTCTTTTTATTTTGATACTTGATTATTTTTGGAGATTTAACAGAACACTTGGTAATATTGCACCCTAGTTCTAGTAGTTATTTTAATGGGGTGTTAATAATTCGGCGACGAGTTTGCTTTTTGTTTGAGAAAGGCCTCGTATAAATAACTTAAATAGCAGGCGCTTTTAAGGTGCGTTTCCGCTTATGTCATCTGTTGCTGTACGGCAATCCAACTAGGCCAATAGGGAAGAATTCCAATGAGGGATATCAATCTTGGTTTTCTCCATTGGTCTCGCTGGATGTCTGTCCGTTCAACAATGGTTCACCCATATCCTAAAATTTCCATGCCCCAGCTAGGCCAAAATAGACTAGTTTCGTGTTTGGAGTTTGTTTCAAACTGTTTCTTCAATGGTTTTCATGCACTCTCTCATTAGAAGTTAATGTAGCTTATCAGAAATTTAAAAGATAGGACTTGAACACCAATGCACAACAAATTTTTATGCTATGTTAGTAACACGAAGTCTCCGGGTGTCTGTGTGTAATTTTGTTTTCAAATTGTACTCTTAAAAACAGTTACTCGTGTTTTAGTAGTTTACGAGTAGTTACATTTCTTTACAAAATTCACAAAACTTGTGATTGTCTCCCACACTGATTTATAACTTTTCTTTAAAGGTGTGTCCCCTTGTCCCGCCACAACGTGCTGTTAGTGATGGAGCCCTTTCTGAAGCACATCCGCTGGAACGTCATCCCAGAGAACATGCGCACCTTCGTCCCTCCAGCCATGGTGATCAAGCACAGTGACATCACGCCGCGGGCCCGCAAGCCCTTCCACGTGTCCGCCACCCTGCAGAACTACATCTGCCACGTGCGCCTGGTGGTAGAATTGGGGGGTTTCCTCGAGTCCCCCAAGAGGAGCGTGCAGCGAAACCTCTGTTGCCTCAGGTTCAGCGTCGACAACCACCTCTTTTTGTGCGGCTTCAGGATGGTTGGGCTCTTTGAGAAGACCTATGGGAGGTTTATCGATGGTGAGTGCGAGTTTTTGTTATAGTGGGTTTCAGTCCAATATTCAATCATACTTGATCGTTAATCTGTTTTACCTAAATCGGCATCCCCATTGGAAATGAAACTAAACGGATGATCAATAGCCATGCCATAAACAATCGCTAAACTTTTAATTACATCAACTTTTAACGAAGACGCCCGGAGGCGTAGTGGCAGTGCATCACGCTTCCACGGTACTGGTCCGGGGTTCAATGCCCGGGTCCCGGGCTGGGAAAGGTCAAATCAACCTTTCATCCCTTCAGTGGGTTGATAAACTAAAGACCAACCGTGCTTGGTAGCTAAACACTGGGGGTATCGCGTTTGGATGACCACCTAAGCGGGACATATGCCAAGCCCCACGGTCATGAAAACGAAAATGAGCATCGTAAGCCTTGGCCCACTAGGGCTGTACCGCCGATGAGTTTAGTTTTTTATATTTTATTAACTAAGTATCCAACTGCCTTAATTCTGAATTGGGGTCCATTTTTCAGTAAACAACTCTTTTCACCATTGCATACGTGCATATACGCAGCTTGCTTCCATGGTGTGTCATGCATGGATATTATAAGGGGGAGGTTATCAATGGTGTTCCTTATGAAGTTGTAACTGGTACTCCTGATGCAATATTTGTAACATAAAAATAAATTCCTTAACTTATAATTGAGGCGCCAGCAGCAAAATTGAGCTTACAGAACTGCAATGTAAAGCTGTTGGCTTTTGGTTCGCATTATGAAATTGTGTATAATTCGGAGTTTTTTTTCTTTCAGATCCCTCCCAACTTGCGCTAATGAAAGACGCTACGGCCACAGTGGTGCAGTTCAACCTGAACTCCCTCCCTTGGACGAAAGGCTCGCCTTCAGGGAAGGACGTCTGGCGAGAGATGATTGCTTACCTGCCTTATCCCGTACGGCTCGATCCCTTTAGCACTTACACCTTTAACTTATGTACTCGAACTTCCGCAAAATGGCCCAAAACCCGGCTCGACAGCGAAGTCATCAACACGCATGTGGGATGCATCAACTTGAAGACTTATTCAGTCTGCTATGGGTTGACGCAGCTGTTTGTTCTGCCTGCGCCCCCTTACAAGCCTTTCTGTCTCAATGATTGAAGAATCGCTGGACAGGTTAAATGACTAGTAAACTGTATGACCATCGCTTGATCTCAGTGATTGTAAATTTTTATAACTTTTAACTAGCGTGACGAGAGAAAGCCTGTTTGATCAAAATTAAGTTTGTGTTTGTCGGTTGCATCTTGTTGCTTTAGTCTAAAATGTTGGAACATACGGGGTTTTTGTCAGTTGCATGTTATGGATAAGGACTTTCATAACTGTAATTCCCCCAAACCCTCGAGTTTTTACTTATTTGACTATCGGGTTAACCGATGAACGGTAAGTTGATGACTATAAGATGTTAATTAATGTGTTTTTCACGCGTTTACATCAATATGGCCATGGAGATTGTGGTGCTGAAGTGTGTGGGGTAAAATGAATCGATGAATTTAAGCCGACTGTCTGTACAAAATGCAAAGAATTAGTTGATCTTTTGACACGAAACGTTCCATTTGAACTAATGGTTAGTTTTTAATAGTTTCAAAGAAAACTGAATGACTGGAATGAAATAGTGAATCATCCAGAATGAATTTTTAGTCCACCAAGTTTTGACGCAATGTAAATTGCTACTTACGTACATAATTTACTGAATGGTGTAAATTATTTTCAAATGTTGATTGTTTACGGGTGTCGTTAGTTGAGAAGACATGGCTCCGTCAGATTTTTTCTGGGTAACTGAAGGATAGGCTAGAAAAAGTGCGTGTGTAAGAGTTAACGGATTGTGACGTCATTTTCGTTTAAGTGTTCAATGTCTCAAAATGGCATGGGGCAAAGATAAGAATTGACTAACGCAGTGTTCATTTGGTTGAGGCACTGGTCGGGATATCGCAGGAACGGTGTTCCGTAGTTCAATTTGTGATGATCAGTCACCACTAAATAGTTTGGAATAATATCTCCAAATGCTTATACCTGCGCAATTGAGGGTAGTTTTGTAGTGCCCTATGACTTACGGCCGTATTCACCGCTAACCTGACCGGCGGTTAATCAGCAAACTTCTGATAGGCAGTTAAAGAAGGAAAGATAGTTTTTCGGCAATCAGAGGTTTGACTCCCGGTTAACCGCCAGGTTTGGTTAGGGGTGAATACGGCAGTTAATAAAATCCAAGAGAGTGCAGATTTCAGATTGTGCAGGTATGCATAGTAGATGGTATTTTCCACTCTGTGGGAACAGATCGTCACAAATAAACAATTTAGTGCCACAACTTCAACTGACATTTGCTGAAGTTTCTTGCAAAGCTTCAAATATCAATAGGCTGGTGTTGGAAAGAAACAATCAACTGACATACAAATAAATTGGAATTTTATGTGCGTAAGTATGGCTGTGTTTTATCAATCAGAGACTACCTGTTGAATTTCTTATATGGTAGCATTTTGTAGTTTTATTGCTCGTTTAGTTTTCAATTATTCATTCGACTAAAAGCATACTGTATTCATGCCAGTGTATGTATGCATACATTTAGAGATTGTTTTTCAATCCGAATGTTGCTTTTTACAATTGTTATACCTTTGAATTTGAGTTTTCTTGTTTTATGAGTTTTATTTTTGAGGCACACATTTTTCTGCTTTTATCATTCTGTGCCGACTTATTTATGTATACTTTTATAATAAACTGTTCTAATACATCTATTGGATATTATTCAGTTTTATAAGGAACCTTGTAAGCAAATTTGAATAAAAAAAAGCAGATCTGAGTGTTTTGAATATTTTTAAACCCTCCAATGATGAATATGCTAACTGGTGGATATCAAATTCCAATCACCAAATATTTATTTAAAGTTAAATACAGCATATTTACAAATCGAAATACAAGAAATATATTTCAAGTGACAGTTTTTTTATTTGCATGTTTTAACATAACAAAAACACTTTTACATTAAAAATGCAATAAAAACAAGACTAGTTGCAAGTAGGTTTCCAAAACGCTTGCTTTATATGAAATAATTCTTCACCCTGATAAATAGCTCAATTTGAAGAAAACATCCTTTTATCCAATGAGAACTGTTTGTGTTAATATCTAAAGATTTCAAATTTTAATTTTGAATGAGCAATGCTGGAAATTCAACTCGTCAAAAGACACAAGATTTTAAACCTTTAAGCTAACCAAGTATTTTCATACATAAAATTGTCTTTTCAAAACTGGACATCATTGATTTAATAAGAATAGTGATTGATAGTCTTTCGGCCATTTTTATACATGACGTCTTTAGATAAAGCCTTGTACATATTTTATTAATACATTTAATGATTTCAGCCTTATTTTCTTGTAGAAAAGCTACGCCACAATGATTTTTCTCAAACTCTTTCCTCCAAGTTAATCTTTTAATATATTTAGATGCTATATTCAATTTTTAACAACGTAAAAATGAACTATCACAATTTTTTCAAATCTAGCTTTTTAAATTTAAATTTTTCTCAGAATGCCATCGGCTAGTCATAACTAGTCAAATGTAAACAATTTTAAAATTCTTTCCATTAACTTTAATTATTCGCTTTTTCTATAAAATTTCTCCAATGTTTAGTATTTTCGAATGAAAAACTCTTAAAGCAGACTTAGATAAAAAAAACCCCCTAATGTTAAAAGAGAATTCAAAGAAAATTCTTAAAATATTGTTTTTCTTAAGCTTCAGGCATTGTCTCGCTTATGAAACCTCATCCTAATGGGTCCGTCGTTTCTCAGTACCATTTCTGCTGTTAGTTGCAGCTTGTCCCTGTGGTCCAAAGACTCCAACTTGAACTTTCTCAAGACATTGGCAACGACAGTTTTCTCCTCGAGCATCGCAAACCGTTGACCTAAAAAATAGTGCTTGTATTTAGTAGGGAAACTTTTATTCAACAAAAACAATTTTGTTAATTTTTAATAACCTGAGAAAATTGTTGCTAATTATTTTAGGGGTTATTATAGTTTGATTCTTTGATAGGGCTTAATCTATAGAATGATTTAATTGATATTCTTATAGGGCTTTTTAATCAAAGTTAAAGATATTACAAGTTGGCTTTACATAACGCTTATTTGGGTAACTGTAAATCGAGATTTTCCTTTCGGTGAAACAGAATACAGGAAAAACAATACTACACTTTACCTTATTCGCTATTCCAGTTGCTTGTTGGCTATGGCTAGACGAAAGGCCTTTTTCCTAATTTCATTTCTTAAAATATCAATGAAGGCTCTGATTGATCATTAAGAGAAGGTGAAAATCTATCAATGTGGTAATTGGGAAATATGTATTAAGCATTGTTTCTCATATTATGACGAGCATAAATCCATCGAGTACATACAATCGAATGAATCGCAGTTCAAAAGAACGTCAATTTTGTTATTTTGTGATTTGGTCGTTGATCTTAAGATTGCTCTATACTGCAACAAATAAGCTAAGAGGAAACGCTCCCATAGATATCTTTGTTTTCCAGCAATACATCCAGTATCCACTCCTTTATCTAGCCGATAGAATATTTTGCATATAAGAAATTAACATTACTCACCGATACAGTTCCTCGGACCAGCGGAAAAAGGAACGTAAGCGAAAGGGTGCCTACTGGAACAATTTTCTGGGAGAAACCGTTCGGGATCGAACACCTCAGGATTGGGATAAATTTCAGGATTTCGATGCAGCATGAATGTAGCCAAAATGCATGTGGTGCCAGCTGGAATGGTGTAGCCATCTGTGGAGAGAAATAAGAAACGTTAGAACATTTGGTGACTTTTGAAAATCCATTGAAGAGTGGAAAATATTTTAATATTAGTACTTAGATTACAATTTATGCTTTCAGAGTTCTTAACACTAAAAATTTCTTCTGAAAAATTTGATACAATAAAACATAAGTCAATAACTTTATTTTAAGTGCTTTAACATTTGAAAAAAATTATCTTTAAATTAAATGAAATTTATTATAAAGGAGGCATTAAAAAAAGCTTTTGAAACTAACCAATAACAACATCCTCCTCTAATTCTCTTCCGATAGCTGGTAAAGAAGGAAAGAGCCTTTGACTCTCCTGGAAAAAAATAGAATTGATTTTAGTGATTGTAAAAACTGATCGCAGAGTATAAATAAAATGAAATTCGTGTTAGATGTTGCACTTCAAAAGAATCGATCCTGCAGGATAGGAGACATTTACTCATGTTTAACCTTTTTTTAAATGCAATGCAATGCAAAGAAATCGTTTTTCGAAGGTATTAGTGTAACTTATTATTCATGTTTGGTAAAAGATAGAGTACGCAAAATTCGTATTTTCCATTTCCATAAATGATATTAGATGTATTAGTAATGTACAATTCAAAAACACATTAATGATGTCTTTTGGTTATATGAGTGATGGGTACTTTTGAAGTGTTTTTGGAAATGAAACGAATGAATAATGTTTGATAGGATAATGAATTGGTAGTAAGGTACGATGATTACACTTAATATCCTAATATATTGCACTTTTATTTTTTTTTTTAATTCTGGAACATTGAACATGAGAAATTGATACCACAAATAGGCTAAATTTGTAATAAAGTCACAAAATAAAGTTAAATACATCACATTTCCCTTAAATTAACAAAGTCGGTATGAAAAATATATTTTTTAAAAATTTAATTTCAAAATATTTTACCATGTAAAAAAAATTCTTAATCCCTGTGTTCTAGATCCTTAGCAAAGGAACTAAAAACAATATTGTTTCAGTTTAATTTTTAAAAACAGATAAATGCTCAACCTTTATGACACATTCTATGTACTTCATCTCTCGAACGTCCTCCATATTGATGGGCCTGTCTTGGTCATCTCCGAATATCCGGTCCAGTTCTTCGTGAATATTGGCCTGGATGTCCGGCCGGAGTCCAATGTTATACAGCACCCAACTGATTCCCATTGCAGTAGTGTCATGGCCCTAAGAGAAAAAATACCCACACGATATAAATTGTGTACCTAAATCACAATCTGTAAAATACAACGATGTATCCCAAAGAGAATAGATTGTTCATAAGTTTAACACGTTATAATCCTTCTTTCAAAACTTTAATTTTAAATATCTAAAGTAGAATATTTTATTATCCTACTATTTTAAACAATTTATGTAATGTAATACCTAAATCTTCTGGGAAGATCAGTTATTATCTTTTAACATTGGTTTTACTTAGAAATTAGCTAAGCTTTATGTTTTTAATCCTTCTTATGCCTTTTAAGCCTATTATCGTAATAATTGATTCGCTTGAACAGCAATAAAGAAAAGGGTTAAAGTCAGTAAACCGAATTCTTTAAAACGACTGGAACTTTTCATGATCTATTAGACTTTACATTTTTTTATTATAGTTATTGAATTTAGCTTTTTTGTTTATTGTTGTTACGAATTCAGTTTACTCCCCTTCTTTTTTATACTAATTAACGGAACTTTCTTTTCAAACAAGTTCAGATAAAAAGTATTGATGATTATGATAAAGTTGATATCCGAATTTTTAAAAAATATTTTACTACATATAAGGTAAGAAAAAAATATTAATAACCAAAAATATATTCATATGAATAGCCATCAGAGTTATTAGATATAGTTACATTTTAAATTTTTTTATATTATATTATATAAGGCGTATAACTGTTTGGGCACTCACGCTATCAATTTACCCACTTTTGTACAGATAAAAGGTTAAATAATATTAATAAACTATTCTAAGACGCATGTGTAGTTGTGTCTGATTCCATGTTGTAAGAAAGCGTACCACCAGGTCCAATAGACACCAAGCCGCGATAGTAAGTGTTCTGCTCATAAGACTATGTTGAGCATACTATAAAGTGCCAATTTATATACAAAAGAGCAGAAAATACAAACAGCAAACATAAACGTATCCACTTCCTCTCGTATGTCCCGCTCACTGAGGATGTTGTCTTTGACGTGGAGGTCCAGAAGAAGGTCGAGGAACGCTTTCCTCTTCTTATCCTCTGGGTTTTCATTTTTATCAGACAAACCATCTTCCTTTATTTTGGCCAACAACTCTCGTTTTCTCTCTCGTATGACCTGCAGAAACGAGGTAGTTTTGAAGACGCTATTTTCTTCTGATAAATTACCATAGAATTTGAAACAAAGAACATGCTGCTATTTATGTACCACATTTAATTACTTGGAATTTCATGTTAACAGTCCTGGTATAAAAAATGTTCGAGATATTAAATTAACTACGCATAAAATACTCAGCGTAAACCAAAATTTATCCTGTGCACATATAATTTTTGAATACTTAAAAATCATAAAACCAAAAAACACTGCTTTAAAACAATAACTATTACCAGTCTGGTAACATTTGATTCAAGGATATTTCGATAATTCTACACTATAATTCAAGTGCAAGTAATATTGTAGAATGTAGATGCTCATAAAATGATAAAATTTTAGAGTTCTTTCTCTTCACCATTCTTATGCATCGATACATTTCTTACTATTACACTTAAAAAATTCATTTTGTTCCAAATTCCTATCATTTGTTAGAACGATATTATTTTCAGAAAAGTTTTAAGCATAACGTGACGTTTCAAAAGAAGCAATTTCATGCATATTCTATTTGTGGAATTACCGTTCACAAAAACGGAAACAGTTACATATAAACCTATTTAAAAGTTTCAACAATTTGCATACATTTTGTTTGAGTCTCTTTATAATGCATAAAACAGAACAAAGGGAAAAGTACTTCTGTAAAAGGTAATTCTAAAAGCAAATTATTCTGTTCATTCTTGAAATATTTTTCGAAACTACGAGTAGATGCGTATTATTGGATGTCAAACATTTATTTAAAGCCTTTGAATATTTCGAGAGCATATAAGGATTAAAATGAAATAAATTATTTAATAAGAGTTGGATTTTATTTCAGAAGTGGAGGGTTTTTATTATGTGGCTGGTTACAATATTTTTTATTATAATTTGATTTCTATAACAAAAATTAATTATTATATGAAGTACCTATATATTTTTAAAAAAAAATTAAACACATTAATACATTAATATTTTACCTAGTTATTAGGAAATATTTATGATATTTAAATTTATGATCGAATCAAACTCATCGAAAGGTCGAAATTTACCTTTTTTTACGGTAAACTCATGTTATTCCTTTATTTTTACTCAATTACTCAGATATATTGATATTATTCTGTATGACAAGTTTGAAATAAGTGCTAAAAAGAGAAAAAGAACTTAGCTCTCAAAATACGAAAACAATAAATTCATTTATGCCTACAACCTACATAGATTATTATCGGTGTTTTTTTCTGGATTTTGCACTGGTTTCCTAGAACTTATGGTAATTTTCTTACTCGATAACCTTAGGTAAATCAGATAACTTATTTCACTCCAAACCCATATTTTTCTTGAAAAGGGTTTCCTTTACTTTGTCTAACGCTTAAAATATATTTACCGCTGAAGTGAACTGCAGCATAGTTGAAACGTTATTTTTGTAGTTCCTTCCATCTTGAGTAAGGTAATAGGTGAAGTCAGGCCACACCCAAGGCTTCATAACTCTGTCGGAAAACTGTTCAGATGCTCTAAAATTTTAAAAACATATTTTTAACTTAACAACATTCTAGAAATTAAATACTTATAAATAACTTAGTAAAAATATCTCAAAGTAACTTTTTTTACAAAATTTTTAAAACTAATTATCAAAATTACGATTGTTTCAAATGTTAAATTTTTCGTTTGTGAAATTAAACATAAATCATAGCTTCAATTCAATAAACTTTGTTTAATATTCAAGGATAAAAAGCAATAAAAACCGTTTTGTTAGGATGTTAGGATTTCCATACGGGTGCATAAATTATATTTTGAATAAATATATCGAAAGTAATGCTTACACTTTTATAGCATCAATGTATTTACAATCCTTTCTTTGAGCTTGTATTTTAATACCCATCGCTGTCTCTAAAAACAGAAGTTAAAATGTATCAATAAGGTAGATTTGAGTTATGTTTTATGATTTGCAATTGAGAGAAACATGTAACGTTACTGTTAATATATTTGAAGAGAAAATAGCAAAATTCTTAAGGGATATGGATGTGAAATTAATAAAGATAAAATGTGCTTGGTATATTCCATACTTTTCATTGGAGTAATATCGAACTGTCCATAAGAGATTAGTAATGAACATGCAAATACCCCCATTGCTTTTCTTATAAGGCAAATGCGCATATTGTGGTCACTGACCCAATAGTGTTCCCCTTGCTGAATAAATTTAAATAATAAGAGTTAGAGGCATCAAATAACTTTATATGCATAGTAGATTATGTTGATTGTGTTAACTGGTAAGCACTTAAGCACCGATACTACAGATCAGCGTGGGAAGGAAATTTAAGGTCTTTGAATATAAAACCATCAGTTAGAGTGACTGGAAGTTAGTTCTGCTTATTGAAACGCCAAAGAAGGCTGGTATGTTGGAACTGAACTCATTCATTGTTATTATTCATTTTAATATTGAGTAGAATATATAGATTAATGCTTTAAAAATTGCTTGCATATTTTGTTTTTACGAGGATTTAGGGGGATGACTACTGTGCCAACACAGAATCTTAAATTTTGCGATAGTGTAAAATACAACGACCGTTAATAGAAACATACAAATTAATTTGTATCAGTTTTCGTTTCTAAACTGTTAATTGTGCTTTGAATTGTGTGTAGTATAAATTTGGTTTCATTATGGTTTCGGATACCAGGGTATCGTGGACGGTAGCTACATGCAAATTCCCTATTAAAACAACTACGGCGTTGGCTATGGGCCGGATGTGTAGCATAACTTCTGAAAACTAGCCTCTATTATTTTGACATTAAGGATAAGGTTTTTTTTTAAACGAGATAACTATTTAAATAAACGATATTATTGTTTTGAGTTAGTAATATAAAAAGGAGTTAGTCTTAATAATTATCTTCGCCTAACTGTAAAAGTATTTTTCTAAGCAATGTAACTAACTAACTTATTGATCTAACTTACCGCATAGAATATCAAGGGTGCAAAGTGTCACGGGCTGGACAATGTCCAAACTCTGTCCCACCTTCTCCTCAAGAACCTGAGCGAGAATGCGAGACTGTTCTTCGATGACCGGTTGGAAATCTCCTAGAATTCGAAAATGGAATGCAGGAGTAAGTAACTTTCTCCTCGCTCTCCATTTCATTCCGGAACTGAAAAGAGTATACTTTCAGTGGAGGAAAGGGGGGAAATTAAAATATAGTTGAGGTGAAGAAGGGGGAATGCTATAAACCTTGTGATCAATCCTTCTTTAAACCAGTTGTTAAGAAAATTGTACATAAACGTCTTTTTGAGAACTGTGTTGCTACTCAAAATGGCCTAAAAAAGGTAAAAAAGAGTAAAAATACATTTTTATGAAACAAGCTAAAATACTCTTTTTACAATGGAGTTGATGAATTATTCTCGTCATTATAAAACAACGAAAGAAAAATAACCATAAAAATGTGTTACTATCTCGTATATTCATATTTTTATGTTTTCCCTCTACCTATTTCGTTTAAAATCTAACGATGTATAAGAAGTGAAACGAGGAAATTTTTATCTTTACATCTTTTAAAAATGTATGAAAGAAAATAAATATGAACATCCTGTCAAAAGAATAAACACTTTTTAGAACGCAAATTTTAATAAGAATTCGAGGTAATTCAATCGTGTATGTCGTTATTGTTTAGGGGAGAGTGGGGCACCTTAGGACACTTTTCATCAAACTATTTTTCTAATATTTTGTACAATTATACTTATTTAAACACAGCTAATATATTAAATACACTCCTTTCCTCACCTAATAAACATTTTTACGACTAATTATCTTCTTCAGGTAATTCATAACAACAAATTTAAAAAAAAAAACACTTTTAGTGCCTCAAGGTGTCTTACTAGTGGCCACCTTGGGACACAAAAAATTATAAATATTACTTCAAATAATATAAAATTAACACTAATTAATGATTAAGGTATGGTTAATAAACACTGAAGTTGGTAAAGGTGGCTATTTGGGCGCTTCCAAATTCAAATATTAAATTAGGCATTAAACATATTTTACATTAAAAATTTTTCTCTGATTTCCTCATTTTTGGCATGGCATTTACAAATAATACCTTTTGCAACAATTTTTAAACTTATTGTCCTCTAAATTAAACCAAGAAAGATAAGAAAACTGATGTAAATAATTATCCGGCCGCAGCAAAGATTCCAAAACACGTTGAAAAGTACTCGTAGGTGTTAGTTTCACTTATTAGTACGAGATAATAACTATTGTTTCTTTAAAGAAAGGTTCCCCACTCTCCTCTATCAATTTTAAAATTTTTGAAAATAGAAATTATATTTTAATCTTATTTATAAGTTCAACATTTTTTTATTGAATATTTAATTTTGAATAACTTACAATATTATTATGTTATTTCTCTTCACCAGACATTTTCTGATTTGAGCCAAATAATTACACAAAATAGTACTAGATAAAAGTAAACAAGATAGTATAGTAGAAGACAGATTTCAATACTTTGAAACATTGATTTAAATTTAATTAACTTTAAGTTCTACATTTCATGAATTGATTAAACAAGTTTTTAGTATAAAAATAGCTCAGAAAATAAATATCTCTTTTATAAAAACCAACATAAAACAATAGGTACTATGTAGAAACGTTTTATAAATCCAGCCCGAAACAGTAGAAATGTCAAATCCTTAATCAGAATGTCTAATGGAAGATAATGGCCATCTCATTAATCTAAATTCTCAATAATACACCCAGTATCAAAACCCATAACTGAGAGTATCTTCTATCTCTCCTATAAAAAAGAACCTATCAAAACTTTTTTAAAAATTAGACACCCCATCATCATTTTCCGGGGAACCTTTATTCAAACGCAAAGATCAATTCATTCTGTTTCAGCAGCTTTAACCAAAGAATCGATTTATTGTTCCAACCGTTGCCATTCTCTAGAAATAAATTCCCTTGTCTCATTAAACCAACGGTGAAAGACCCTTCCTGAGTAAAGTATCGAGAAAAGTCATAAATGGCTACGCTTTAGAAGCTTTCCATATCCGTTGGTGAACGCGTTAAATCACAAAATCAATTCTTGAGCACGAGTTCTATTCAAAGCCCAGAGACTCCAAATTTAAATGGGGGTTTTATGTATACTACAATACTATCAATCATGCGTCTAGAATTCTCTGTAAGTATGGGATCGGGTTATTTTGAAGGTATTCAGAGAAAAGAGCTGAACTGGGAATGGATATTTTGATTATGGGAAATGCTAACAGATCTAGAGCGTTGAATTTAATTATATTTAAAAGCCAATTTTTGGTATCGATTTGCTCAGCATTTAATGTGACTTCTGATAATTCCCCATCTGCATTTTGTTTATAGATGTGTAATTCATTCTTTTAGATTTGACTCTTTCAGTTAATTTTGATTGCTTTTCCCATTTTTTTTTAAAACTAGGTTAATGATTGAATATTTTCCATGATATTTTCGAGTTATTTAAACTTAAAATATCCTTAGCTAACAATTGTAAAACCTTTAAACATAGGCCTCTCACTCAATCAGGAACTCTAGATATGAGAAGAGTATTCTTAATATTGAAAAAAAAAAGCTTTTCATCAGTTTTCCGGTGAAAAACTCCTTTTTAGAAGTTTCTCATCAGTTTTCACGAACAAAATGACTAGACTAAGACGAAGCTCTAAAAAAAGATTGGGAATAGACATTAATAAGAGGGAAGATATTGAATTTGAGGTGTTAAAAATGTCAATAATTTTTAAAATTATAAATTCATAATTTGCTAATAGATATAAAGTTTATCATTACAATCCTCAGAGAAAAAAGTGCTCACAAAAATGCTACTATGAAGAGTGAATTCAACAGCTTATAGTTGTCCTCTATGTTTCACCATTTTTTTTCCAGCACACTATACTTGGTTGCAATGTTTCTTGACCCTATGACTATACGGAAGGAAAAACTAAGTAAACAGAAAGCCTGTTGGGTTGCTAGGAACAGCTTCGGTACGTAAGTCGAAATAAAAAGACGCTATAAATACATGGGTTTAATCACGGCTTACTAGATACTATATAGTATAGTATAGTATCTAGTAAGCCGTGGTTTAACGAACTAATCATATTTCTAATTGAAGTTTCTAATTTCACTCAAAATTCAGACACCGCGCTCGGAACTACTTTGTTTTGTTTCTCCATGGTCAAGTAACGTTGCAGTCTAGTATAACAACGACAACCAAAGCAAGACGAAGTCCCTCTCCAAAAGCAGCGAAGTCGCAGCGATAGAGCGCCCCCAATGAAGTCATCGGAATTCCAATAAGGGATTATTGTCCGGGCCCAAGACGTGACGCAAAAGTGGAAGGATTCCGGACATTTCATATCGCGCCCCATGGAATAAACTGATATTTGTATGCTGCTGCTGGTGCATTTCGTTTTCCCACCGCTTGCATAGCTCCACCATAGTTGGGATAGTTGGAGAGAGGGGCTCTAATCAGGCGTGAGAGGATTTATAAGGACGGGAGAGATTTTGTTGGGTGTCGGATTAGGCCTGGGGATGATTCACTTTGAGCGGAGAATTGAGCAGCTTATAGGTTTTCGGTATGCAAGTTGAATTTTATATAGGTGTAATCTGATTTTTGAATCCTATACGTACAACTGCTCTTCTATCAAACAAAATACATGTATACTACTTCAACCAGAGTTCTCCGTTTTTAAACTTATTTTGTGGGGTATAATATTGTCGGGGATTTCTATACCTTGATATTGAAGTTCTGTACAGTAAATCTTATACTTTTTTTATGCTTTACCCCCCTTACAATAACAATTTTTTTATTTTGTAACTAACTTTCAGAATGTTTTGCCATACATATTATAAAATATTATCGAGACGTAATTATGTCTCGATAACTTTTATCACATTTTAGATTTTGTTACCTTGATAACGTATAATAATTAAAATTTATTTTATTATTATGTAGAGAGTATGAATTGGATTTGAATATTGTGGCAGAATGCCATTTTTTTAAATATTAGCCTGTAGGAGTAGGTTAACAGTGAGATATCAACGGTTTTGTTCATGACTATTCGGGTAGTTTAAAAATATGTAGTTTACTCGTAAAGGAATTCAAATTATAGAAATAAATTAAATTAAAGAAATAATTTTAAAGAAATTAATTGAATTAAACCATTTTCTAAAAATCAAAGCTAGTTTAAATGCTGAAAACAAAATACAAAATGATTTACGACGTTCAAAACCAGAAACCATATTTTAACGTCAACTACAAGTTTGTGTTGTATCAGAGTTACAGTTCTTTGCCCAGTATAACCTAACCAAGTAAGGCATTTCTTAAATTTCAAAACTAAGCTCTCAAAAATTCTTTGAATGCATTATGCATTGCGCAGTGATCTCCGAGGGCCTCACCCCTTGCAGGTGTTACACCAACCATACGACTCCCCTCTTCTCCATCTTTCTCCACAGGTGTGCATTGATCCAAGTCCATTTGCAATGCAAATTGGGGGAACTCATTAGGGTTGAGACCACGTAGGGTGTTGTTCAGACCGCGAGGTGCGAAAATAGGGTATAGGGACGCTCCATTGCGTGAGAAATTCTACAACCTTCGAGTTACTCAACGAATTTTTGTTTGTTGCACAAGTGGGAGTGCATTTCGTTTCTTAACTTCCGAATTCTCTGGATGATGGTTTTATTGGGTGTCGGATCTAATGGAGCGTACATCGTCAATTATAGTTAAGAAATCATTAAAGTTTTTTTATATTACACACATCAGGGTTTGGAAACGTGGAAGTATGTCGAAAAGTTGCGAAGTGTTTTTACGTTACATTAATCAGGTAACTCATTCTGTTGACTATTATTTTCTTAACAGGTTGAGCTATTTCCTTATTTTCAATGATAAAAAGTAACATTTCTACTAATCTGTTATAACTAATGTCTAACTAAGCTTATATTTATTTGTTTTAAATGCATTCATGCAAATCTCTTTTTAAGCATGTCTAAGAAAAATGTGACAAGAAAATATTTCATGTTCATGAGTTTTGAAAGGTATTATAATCATTTTTACTTTTATAGATTGGAAGCTGTTTACAAAGATGGTTAATATTTCAAAATGAAAAAGATAATCCTTTTGCATATTTATGAGATAAAATAGAAAAAAAGGGAAATTGCATGCAAGAGACTTACTTCCACGGAATCGGGTTTGTACAGAATGACTACCGGCTTTAGACCAATCCACATTCGCCACAGTTTTTCTTTGTAGAACAGAATAGTACTACCACACAAAATTTGGAAGGATACTAAAACAGAGAAAATCCATCTAATAGAAATAACACACTAAGATAACGATACGAGGTTGGAATATCGATATCGGAATGGTACTGTTTTTAGGATTTATCATTAAATATGTCCATCATGTGTCTTATTACAATAGCGAGTTATAATTAGTATTTTCTTTATTAAATATATTTTTTTGGAAATTGCTTCTGAAACATTTTTAAATGGGCAATTTATAAGTTATTTACTACTTTTAGGAATTTCTTAAAAATACCGCCCGTTTAGAAAAGAAAAGGTAAGTCGGGCCTGAGAGGCTCGGCGGACGTTCCCGTTTATTAACATAGTTTCGTCGATCTTGAAAACTTGTCCAACCGTGAGATGAGTTATGAAAGTGCACTATCAAAATGCAGCCAAAGAATGGAGTCCTATCGATTTGGTGGAGTTCCGAATATGATCCTCTTGAATTAGATACTTCTTATGTAGAAATGTTAATATACTATTTTTAAATTCTGTGAAATTAAAGTATACCTTTTCGAAGAAAATATAGACGAAACAGAAACTTAATCACCGGTAATGACATTTTCAGAAGAGGAATAATTTAAAAATTAAAGAATCGCACTTCCCAGGTACGGATTATTAGGATCAAATATTTTTCCTAAAAATTCTAGAACTCTTAAAAACTTTAAACATAATTTCCCTTTTGGGTATTTTATAATTTCCTCTTTGTAAAATAATAAAAACACCATTGAAAATAAGTTTTAGAAGAAAATAGGAATAATACACCAAAAGTTCTTTAACATTAAAATCAGAAATTATACTAAAAAGAGCTATAACTCACATATATTTGCCTTGATCTGGTTGTTTAGCAAAATGGTCCTTATAATAGCCAAGTATAGCAGAAAGTAGTTGACGTTGCATCCCGGTAATTTCCACAGTAGATCTGTCTTTCTCTTGCGATCCAGCATAGCTCGGATCCCAGGAAGGACAATGAAAAGGACTGAGAACACTAAGATCCATCCTGGCCAGCTCTGCGATACTAGCACACGGTTCCAATTGGTAGTTTTGGTTACGATAAAATCTGAAGCACTGCCCAAAATGCCCAACATGGTTCAACAGTGAAGATGACTGAAAAATACCAACTAGAGAACTGTCTTTTGAGAAAGACTCTTCTTCGTGTAGGAGAGGACAATGATATTTGTAGGAAACAAATACTTCTAGTGTTTTGTTGAAACGCAGAGAAAATGAAGTCCTTGACAAAAGAGAAGCTATATTCAAGTGAAAATTCTTAATGATAGAAGAAGTTGGAGGAAAATACTGTCATTGGTAAAAAAGAAGCACCGGTTTTTGAGAGGACAAGTGGGATGTATGCGGGAAGATAAATCTTTTGTAAACGTTGATGTTTGAAGTACCTTCTTAGAATTCCTCTTTCTATTGTAAAAAGTGTTGAAGATGGGACGACCCTTCACTCTAATTGAATCACAGAATCGGTCAGGGAAAAAATGAATATCCAACAAAATACTTTCAAGATTTTTTTTGTACAAAATCTTTGAAGTAGAAGCAACTTTCACGAGAGTATTCTCGAGTGAAGTAATCTGAAAAAAAAATATTCGAAGAAGAGAACTAAGAGAAAGAGCTCTTGATGAGAGAATTCACATTTTACACACAATTCGCCGACTCGATCTTTTCAGCATAATAAGGAGGAAACCTTCACCTTGAGATTAGAGTAGTGGATATCCTCGAAAGAAAAAAAAAAGGATGAAAAGAGGAAGCTCCGGAAAATCTCCTCAGCAGGTGGTTCGAGGAAGAGAATTCATTCGGGGAAAAAGTGAGAGTGACTCTCACTTTCGTTTCCGTTGTAGTGAGTGACAGTGGTGAGATGGGAAAGGGGTTGTCGGCGGAAAGTGGGTCAAACAGTCGACTCGTTCTTGTCGGCACGATTTATGATTGCTCTCCCTTGGCCCCTAAGGGTTGTGGGTAAACAAGTTCAATGCTAAAGTTTTTCTTGTTTTTCTAACAAGTCTGTGTACTGTGATGTAATATTGATATAGTGGGTGGGTTGGAGAGACGCTCTCTCCGTTGTGTGGAATTGTGAACTCGGCTGTTTCTGGAAGGTTCAAGGACGACGCTAGGTGAAAGGGATGGACTTCTACTGTGGCCTTTCACCGTTTAAGATTGTTTTAGGTTGGGTTTATGAGGAATTTTAACTAAACTGAAGTACTTATAGCTCATGGAGCTGTTATTTTATCCAGCGCGACTTTTATTTAGTGTTATTTGGAAAAATATTTTTAGCAAAGATAGAGAGATCTTCTTCTCGGGATGGAAAGAAAATTTTCTGAGTTGATTAGCAATTATCGAAAACATCAATAATTGTTAATCTCGCGGATGCTGGTGTAACCTTATAACATGAAAAAATCTCGCACAAGATTTGAGAAACATGTTAAACCAACCAAATATTATAATTTCTAGTCATTTCAAATACTACCATTTTAAAATTGGACTCTAGTATTTCACTTTTCATAATCTGCAACACTGCGCCTACGTCAAAAGTTAACCCAATAAAAAAATGTTATAACAAATTTTAAAGGTAATGAATCTTCCCTGGAGCAGAGGTAAGATGCTTGCGTAGTATGCGGCAGTTCCTAGGTTCTACCCCCAGTTATTATATTTCATAAAAAAAAAACATTACATTTTCCAAAAGAAATTTCAACTAACCAATCAGAACAGACTCGGCCAAAAGTGAAATACTGCAAGCAGACTCTTGTCACTAAAGCTTTTAATTTACACTTGAACAAAATGTTTAAATATTCTCTTTACAAAAATGGCCGACAACAGGTCTCTTGAATTTTTTATGACAAAAGTAATTTGTTTTTTCTTTCTACAAGGGAAGATAGTAAAGGGAATATAAGAGACATTTGAATTCTTTTATATGAGTTTTTGGATTAGTTACGTTACAGCAGGGAATCAATCCCAACTGAACAGAAACTTTTAGTATTTTAATATACAGGGTGAATAAAAAGTCCGTAAGCCTTTTAAATACTCATAAAATATAGAAAAAAAAAACGAATTAAAAAAAGGTCCTCAGTATTGTATTTTTTTAAGACAATCAAATTGATGTTAAAGATATAATTCACGTCAAGCATTTTTAACGTTATATTTTAAAACAAATTTACTTGAAAATGTAGTATAGTCGTAAATCTCATCTACACGATATGCCATACACGACGTAAGCTTTTCCTATATGTTCAATATTTTTTTCTTCTAATTCCAGGTAATTTGAACAGTCATGTTCAATATAGACAAGCTAGTTTTTGTGATAAAAATTGAGCATTTTCTGCATTTCCAAATTCATTTGAACAAAACTCAGTAAACTTTAATTGATACTGGTACATATTGAAGGGTTTTAGCAAAAGAAAAACGTTTAAAAGTATAACAAGAAATAAGTATATAACGTACTTAAAATCTTCTGTGTATAAACTATAAGTACAGATATATACTACACAGCAACGTTTCCTGACCCTATGACGTCACTACGCAGAAGCAGAAACTGCGTAAACAGAAAGCCTGATGGGGAGGTAGGAGGAGTTTCGGTACGCAAATCGTGATAAAAAGGCACTATATGTATACATGGGTTTAACAAAGTAATCACGTTTTTAAATTGAAGTTCTTAATTTCACTCAAAATTCAGACACCTAGCTGGGAACTACTTTGTTTGTTAGTGACGTCATAGGGTCAGGCAGGAAACATAGCTGTCTAGTAGAGTAGTTTGGTTATTAAGAAATTCGGAATTGAAACTAACCAGATTGTACTTTTTTCAGGTATTCCTAGAATGATAAATTGGAAGTATCGAGAAGTATTTGATGTTACATATTTATATATTTATATAATCAAGAGTATATTTAAACCCCTCCCTCTCTCTAACTAAAAAGTTCTATTATTCATCCATTATAAAATATTTATATAAAGGTTGTATCTTGATGGACATTCATAACCAAATTTTATAAAAGAAGTTAATTTTAAGATTTGAGAAAGAAAAGTAACTTTGAAAAAATATGTTTTATATAATCGAGATTTTTATTTGATGTTATTCCTCTGAATACTAGCAATTATAGGAACCATTGTTTGGTTATGTTCAGCTGAAGTGAGTTTTTTTTATCGAGGAAAGCTGGTTGGAGTTATCTGCAGTGGAGAAGATTCAGTAAGAAGCTTTGTTTCAACGTTCAGTTTAAGTAAAACAGCTTAAAATTATAGATGCAATATATTTTTAGGGAATTACACTGTCGATTATAAACACCGCGAACCCTAAAACAGTGAAATCACGTAGTATTTAATATTTTATTAATAATTTTTGATAAATAATTAAAAACAAAACCCAAATATAAAGATAAGATAAAAAATACTGGTAACTTATCCTTAAATTTAATGGAAAGAGAAATATCCAAGCAAATATTATCTTTAATTTATCAAAATTTAATTTTAGAATAAGGTGCCTTTAAAACTCTTGGTTAAAAGGGAGAGCTGCAACGCTTTAATGTTCACTCCGAATTTGGTAACAGTATAACTCACCTTAAATTTTATTCCTTATTTAATAATAACATAATTATTAAGTTCAAAATTGATAGGAAAGAAAGTTGTAAATAAGTTTAGCTTGATTGTTACAATTTATTATTACTAATTTTAAATCATGCAGAATGGCTACTTAGCAAGAATTTTTTTTGTGCAATTACATCTATTTTTAGGTAGCTGTCTTATTATGTGTGCAAGTAGACTGATGTGTAGTGTATATTAGTGTATTTGTCATAAATAAAAACTCTGTTATTTGAATGTGTATTTCTTTATTATGAAAATAGATTTGAAGGTAAGTGGTAAATATAGAATAATTGGTCATAGAAAAAGCAACATTTCAACCCAGTGGAAGGGGAGGATCCCAATTTCTTCTAAGCCCCAACTTGTACAAACAAAAGGCTGTTTACAAGTCAGGACTTGGTGTGGTGCCACAAGTAGCAGTTTCAAAATACTTATTTTAACTTAAGTACCCCAACAGGTTATTTCCAATAAGTACTCAATCTAGGCAAGGGTATAAGCTGTACTTAGCCAAGTAACTGATAGGCAAAGATTAGTCAACTTAGCTTGAGTCTTCCACTATTAAACTAAGCATAACTTAATTAGTAATAGCTACTTAGCGTAAGTATCACAAGGCTACTCATCTTTAGTTACAAAGTCAACTAAATAGTTTACATCAGTTAGCTAATGGGATCAATCCAAACTTGTAAAATAACTAGAACTGGTTTATTCTGTCATAATGTTCAGCATAAAAAAAAATAAAACCATCCAAAAAGATCAGACACTTTGAATAAAATGTTCTTTGAGAAAGGTGGATTCAGCTATTTCATGCGGCCCTGTTGGCACAACAGTCAGGACTAATCCAAACTACTTAACTATATTGCATCGATTGAAAACTGCAGTAATCTTTATTTTAGTCTAGAAGGCGTGTCCACTTTCCAATATATGCACAGCGCATCCTCACATGCGCGCAGACTTGTTTTTCTTTCACCTCAAAGCCCAAGATGGTATGAACCTGGAATCATTCCTTATGCTTATTAATCATTCCATGCACATTTTCGTAAGCATTTATCTTGTTGTAAAATAGATTTTGGCAAGTATTTTGTAATGTACGCAAATCGACAAAATATTTTCAATTGGCAAGCGGTCCTAAGATAAAACTTAGTCGTTAACCACAGTTTTAAATCAGTAAAATTCAAATTAAATTTAAAATTACTTATAAGTTTGTTGAAATTATTAAATTTTTTAGAGATAAATATTTTAAATTGGTATCAAATTACTGGCAGAATTTTTCTTTCGAGAGATTTCTTTCCAAACACTAAAATTAAAACGCAAGTACTAGGGCTAATACAAAAATAATTATTTGCAAATTAAAAGATTTATGCAGTTCAGGAAAATGTTCTAACTTTACCCGTTTTAAAAGAAACAATTTGATTCTTTATTTCAAACCTTATTATAACTGGTAAGCCATTTCGTATCCTAAATACATCGTCAGTAATTCAAATGATATGAATACAAATCATTACATACACGATAATAGGAAAGTTCTCAGGATAACCAGAAAAATGTCTATTGATACTTTTGAGACTAAAACAATCCAAACTATATTCTAGTGTCTGTTTTACAAATTAAAAAAAGTTAAAAAACCAAAAAAGTTTAACACTTTAGTAAATATACGCACAAATGAGATTGTCGATAAATCAAATAAGGATATTTATATTGACAGGTTTGCACTTAATCGAAGTAAAAAAAATAATTTTATAAAGAGCTTCTTGAGAAAAACTCCATTTTATAACCTAACAAAAACCTAGACGGCTTAAAAAATTGGAATGTTATAATGCATGTTTTTTGTAACTATTTTTCGTTTTTAAAACAAAATGTTTATCAATTTGGATCCCTATTGACTTAAAAGTTCAGAAACTTCATCTTCTGTACTAATGCCTACTACATGGGCCAAGTGCATAATTTCCTGAAGTATAGGGTCGGGTGGGGTAAAATGAATATAGGGATTTTAAACAGTTTTTATTTTCAAAATTCCTATGTTTTTTGGCAAGCTGATATTTCTTGAGCCTCAATGACTCCCTATAGCCATTTTGTTCCACCTGACGACCTGACCCTAATTTTTGATGATCGAAATTAATGTGCTCTTATTCCACTCTCCAAATACTTTTACACTAAAGGCTCATTCAGACTTTTAAATTTTGATCTTCATTTTGGAAGAATCGTCCAAAGTGTGAATTGACGTAATGACGTTTCACTTCTTACTCCTTCACTTTTCCATGCAAACTAACGATTCATAGAAGTGAAAAATGAGAACGAGCCTTTAAAAAGGCTCATTCACGTTGTTTATTTATGCACAAGTTGTGTATTTGTTTTATTTATGCGCTAGTTGTGCAAGATAGAGGGTGCATATCACTCTTATCCATACATGTGATATATTATTCTCCTATTATTTCACCTTTGTTTAAAAAAAACCCCACTTGGTTGACTAAAGTGACGTTGCCCAGGCAGGACCGAAAGCTCAAATAGCTAAGTAAGCTCCTTCCACAAGTAAGGTGAGTAAGAAAGGTGCATATGCATACCCATACCCTAACATTTTAGAAAATAATTTATTTTATTGAGCACATGTAATACAATACAAACACACAAATAAGATCGCAAAAGGAGCGATGAAGCTTGCGATTGCATCCGAGAAAAATTTATTTCTTCTAAATTTATTTTAAATTTACTGAGTAGTGTATCAAATAAGTCTAAATTGTGTTCCGATCCCACATTTAAAAGTGATATTTAAAAAAAAAAAATACACCGAAATTGATCTCTTTACTTTAAATTGAGATTTCATACCAACTACCCATTAGAGATCTAGTTTTTAGTGAAGTAAAACATCTTTTATAACGTTTCGTAATTATGAAATATTCAAAAACCAAATTGCTGCAGTTCATTATAAGAATGTGAATGGAAAAAAGGATAACGAGGCACAAATAATGCAACAAGTTTGAACAATTTACATTTTATTTTAGTTATTTTCAAAATTAACCAAATAATGCAATTATATCCATCATAAAGTTTCTTTTGTTTAAGAAGTACAATTATCTTAAGAACAATAGAAAGTGGTACACGATTCATGGACAACAAGCATGTATAAAATTCCTTTATTTGTGTTTTCTTAATGGAATTATCTTTCTTATTACAAGACAAAAGTTAGAGTAAATATTTCTAAAAGAAATTCACGCATTTCATGCTTGAAAATATCCCATATATCTTAAATATTTCATGTGGAACGAACAACGAATGGGTACCGGCTACTGTTATTTAAACCTGCTCCGACATTAATACATCTTTCTTTTATTTCTGTCATTAAAACCAAGAAGCTTTGGAATATTTTAAAAGCTAAAATATAGAGCATCTTGTTGCAAATAGGCTAATTTTTAATAAAATT
The DNA here is from genome assembly GCA_963680715.1 of Tetragnatha montana. Classification (NCBI taxonomy): domain Eukaryota; kingdom Metazoa; phylum Arthropoda; class Arachnida; order Araneae; family Tetragnathidae; genus Tetragnatha; species Tetragnatha montana. The sequence goes on from OY796675.1 coordinate 31,599,335, forward strand.
CTTACGAAAAAAACCCCAAAATTTTCTCAACTGAATCAGGTTTTCTTTATATAATCGTCCCTTAAAACTAATTACAGTTTGTTTACGGAAAATCCCCCTACCTAACAAGGAAGTACTAGAAAGCATACACAAAATATTTCAACTCACTATTGATACACAATTTAAATTTCAGTAACTATTTATGCAGATAAAACCTCTCTCGGCTCGCATTTAGAAAATAAAATAATCGACAATGCTATTCCTGTAAGGGGCCATCCATAAATAATGATGTCACACCTTTTTCCCCCCCCATTTTTTCACACCTCCCTCTCATATGTCACAAAGTGTCGCACCTCACTATACCCCTTCCCCCTTTGTCACATGTCACGTTCTACTACCAATAATAAGTGTAGAATATGGTAGGAATATGGGACCAATGTTTGTTTTCAAGTTTACGTGATCTCCCCCTTAAAGCGAACTCTTATTTTGCTTGTATGAGTTTTATAATAATGTGATTTTACTACATTTTCCAGAATTTTTTTTATTGATTTTCAATGTGTGATGTCACAAACACCCCTCTCCCTCTTGTCACAAAGTGTCATAGATTAATGAACAATCTCTCCCTCCAAGCGTGACATCATTTATATGGACAGCCCCTAAGAGAATAGCAGATTTTTAGTCTCTTTCGGATCAGAAGCTCTCCCCCGATCGCGCATTGCGGTGAAACTCTACACCGCTATCACCGGCATCATAATAGCCTGCGACAGCCATTAGCGTGTTAAATGTTCCCCATCACTACACTTCTCCATGCAACAGCGACCACTCACTTTCCCATAATAATACGAAACTCGACCAAAACAACAACCATTAAACGACCCGATCCGACAGGTTCCCATTTCCAGTGCAAGGTCGGACTTTCGACTACTACTATATAACTAACTCTCAGGCCCGTTACGTCACGCTTGTGTAATCCTCATCAGCTGGAAAGGATGCTGATGCCGAGTTTAACCCCGGTGGCACACTAACCCAGTGTTTAACCTTCTTTCTTCGGCTAGCCGTTGTAAGCCCGCTGAGGGCACGTTTGTCACTCAATCTTGATGAAGAAAATCGCAGCTTGGGTATGCGAGTCCATTGTGGGTCAGGTGAAAGTGAGAGGCCCCAGAAGCGCTTCAAGGTCTCGAGATTCGTTTATTTTTTGTTTGTGTTGCTAGTCGTGTAATAGGTTATGTCATTGAGAGGTATTGAGTGTTTCATGTTGTTTCAGGCATATGCGAGTTTCGTCTTCCCTGTGAAGAGATCTTTCACATGCTTTCTCTTATTTTTTATAGATACAAAACCAGGAAAACGAGTTTCTAAATAATGCTTAAAAATTGTTGGGTATATTTACAAATGAATGTTAAAACAGCAGGAGCTGGATCAAATTTCTGTAAACTAATATGACTTTTACATATTTTTGAAAATGTATGGATATGAGTCGCATAAACTAGAAAAGAGAGAGAAAGTTTTAATCTTTAATTTTATTCTATTTAGGTCTTTATACATGGTACGAACTATTTTTAAACTAAAGTTTAAATATCCCGCCTGAGGAAAAGCTAGACAGTTTTTATTACATTTTTTTACTACTTAAGCGTAGGAAATTGAAAACAACTGACGACTTTGTGTATAAAAACATATATTCGGATCATCTAATCATCTTGTTGCTTTTATATTTTTATGGAAAACCTTAGTGTATATCTTTTAGGATTCTAAACTTCAATGCACAATTTAAATATACATTTTTGAGTAATTTTCCATTCGTTTTTAATGTCTTAGTTAAGAAAAATGGTCTACAGTCTACACCATTTGCAGCTCAACAAAACATAATTTTAAAAAATGTTTATTTATTTAGGTTTTGTTTTAGAAATATTTCAGTCATCTATATCTATAAAAGCCAAATACCACTGACTGACTGACTGACTGACTGACTGACTGACTCACTGGTAAGTGACAAACACTCAACACGGAATCTCCGAAACTACTGGACCCAGAGGCTTGAAATTTGACAGAGACGTTCCTCTCAGCTATGCGACGCGCACTAAGAACGGAATTAAAAATCGAACGACTCCTTCCCTATTTTTCGGCGCTTTTTCTACTCCGTTTTTCCCATTGAAATAGCATTGTGCATTGTTGAAATGCGTAAATTGCAGTAGGTTTATTTCTCTCTTGAGGTTTCGCCTGGCCTCATGTGATAAAATATAATTTATAAAATTTCATAATTTATAACAAATTAAGACGAAAAACACAGAGTAAATTTCTATTTTAAAATTATAACAATTTTCAGGAAACATATAAATTCAAATAATTAATTTTGAAACAACATTTTTCTTTATTTGTAATTTTAATTTTTTTTTCTAAAATAAATATATTTATGGAAAGGCTAAAATAAATGGTTTCCATGGAAACAGAGCTGAAATTATTTCATTGTTTCATACGGCATGGTTTACTAGACTTATACATTCACTAAATTTTTATTGTTAAGTACTAGATAACTGTTTTTACTAAGAAGTTGGCTATCATGATAAAAGGAAAATGAGATTTATCAAGCATTTTATTATTTTGATTAAAATGTTTTTATTTTTGGAGATGTAGGATCATGCAAATAAAAATGGATTCTTTATCATTTTTGAATATAAAATAAATTAGGTATAGTTAAATATTTTGCTTTGGCGGCGGGAGTTGTTGACTGAATTACACATAGGGATTATTTGTTCATTAAATTAATATCATTTTTGGAAAACGATAGAAACTTCATATACGGTTTGTAACATCCTGAAAGAAATTATTCCCAAGGGGCTCAAAGAGGGTTGTGATTTTTACTTCGTAAGTTTTTTATCAAGGGATTTATAAAAACCGAAGCATAATTTTTGAAAAGGACATCGGAAATACTTCATAGAAATTTTGTTTAAGATTTTAAACTATAAATTTCAAAAGACTGATGATTTCAATTGGATTGTTCTTTTACAGCCACAGTAAAATGCGCGACGAGATACGTTAGGGTATATTTTCACAGTAAGAAACCGGGATGAAAAAGACGACGGGGACGACGGGATGATAAGTGATTGCTAACCAGGAAAAGAAAAATCATATAACTCAATAAACCTGATGATTTAAATTGGATGGTTCTTTAACAGCCAAAGTTAAAAGCGGGGCGGGATGAGTTAGGGTGTATTTTCAAAGTAAGGAACCGGGAAGAAAAACACGACGGGGGTGACGGGATGATAAGTGACTGCTAATCCAGAAAAAGAAAATACATACAACTTGATAAACCTGATGATTTCAATCTGATTGTTCTTTACAGCGAAGGTAACAGCCAAATTTAAATGCGGGACGGGATTAGTTAGGGTATATTTTTACAGTTAAGAACTGGGATGAAAAAGACGACGGGGACGACGGGATGATAAGTTCCAGAAAAAGAAAAGACATAAAACTTGAAAAACTTTTTAAAATATTTATGAATTAACTCAACCCGTGCAAGGCCGGGTAAGTCAGCTAGTCTATATCTATAAAAGCGAAATACCACTGACTGACTGACTCACTGGTAAGTGACAAACACTCAACACGGAATCTCCGAAACTACTAGACCCAGAGGCTTGAAATTTGACAGAGACGTTCCTCTCAGCTATGCGACGCGCACTAAGAACGGATTTAAAAATCGAACGACTCCTTCCCTGTTTTTCGGCGCTTTTTCTACTCCGTTTTTCCCATTGAAATAACATTGTGCATTGTTGAAATGCATAAATTGCAGTAGGTTTATTTCTCTCTTGAGGTTTCGTCTGGCCTCCTATGATAAAATATAATTTCAAAAATTTCATAATTTATAACAAATTAAGACGAAAAACACAGTGTAAATTTCTATTTCAAAATTATAACAATTTTCAGGAAACATATAAATTCAAATAATTAATTTTGAAACAACATTTTCCTTTATTTGTAATTTTAATTTTTTTCTAAAATAAATATATTTATGGAAAGGCTAAAATAAATGGTTTCCATGGAAACAGAGCTGAAATTATTTCATTGTTTCATGGGGCATGGTTTATTAGACTTATGCATTCACTAAATTTTTATTGTAAGTACTAGAAAACCGTTTTTACTAAGAAGTTGGGCTATCATGATAAAAAGAAAATGAAAAAAATCAAGCATTTTATTATTTTGATAAAAATGTTTTTATTTTTGGAGATGTAGGATCATACAAATAAAAAATGGATTCTTAATAATTTTTGAATATAGATTAAATTAGGTATAGTTAAATATTTTGCTTTAGCGGCGGGAGTTGTTAACTGAATTACACATCGGGATTATTTTTTGATTAAATTAATATCATTTTTAGAAAACGATAGAAATTTCATAAAATACGGTTTGTAACATCCTGTAGGAAATTATTCCCAAGGGGCTCAAAGAGGGTTGTGATTTTTACTTCCTAAGTTTTTTAAAGTGATTTATAAAAAGGTATATAAAAGATTTATAAAAGTGATTGTTCTTTTACAGCCGTAGTTAAATGCGGGGCGGGATGAGTTAGGGTATATTTCCAAAGTAAAGAACCGGTAAGAAAAACACGACGGGGGTGACGGGATGATAAGTGACTGCTAATCCAGAAAAAGAAAAGACATATAACTTGATAAACCTGATGATTTATTTCAATTTGATTGTTCTTTACAGCGAAGGTAACAGCCAAATTTAAATGCGGGTCGGGATGAGTTAGGGTATATTTTTACAGTTAAGAACTGGGATGAAAAAGACGACGGGATGATAAGTTCCAGAAAAAGAAAAGACATAACTTGAAAAACTTTTTAAAATATTTATTAATTAACTCAACCCGTGCAAGGCCGGGTAAGTCAGCTAGTCATCTATATCTATAAAAGCCAAATACCACTCACTGACTGACTGACTGACTGACTCACTGACTCACTGGTAAGTGACAAACACTCAACACGAAATCTCCGAAACTACTGGACCCAGAGGCTTGAAATTTGACAAAGACGTTCCTCTCTGCTATGCGACGCGCACTAAGAAAGGATTTAAAAATCCAACGACTCCTTCCCTGTTTTTCGGCGATTTTTCGACTCCGTTTTTCCCATTGAAATAACATTGTGCATTGTTGAAATGCATAAATTGCAGTAGGTTTATTTCTCTCTTGAGTTTTCGTCTGGCCTCATTTGTTAAAATATAATTTCAAAAATTTCATAATTTATAACAAATTAAGAAGAAAAACAGTGTAAATTTCTGTTTAAAAATTATAACAAGTTTCAAGAAACATATAAATTGAAATAATTAATTTTGAAACAACATTTTCCTTTATTTGTAATTTTAATTTTTTTCTAAAATAAATATATTTATGGAAAGGCTAAAATAAATGGTGTCCATGGAAACAGAGCTGAAATTATTTCATTGTTTCATTGGGCATGGTTTACTAGACTTATACATTCACTAAATTTTTATTGTTAAGTACTAGCAAACCGTTTTTACTAAGAAGTTGGCTATCATGATAAAAGAAAAATGAGATGTATCAAGCATTTTTTCATTTTGATGAAAATGTTTTTATTTTTGGAGATGTAGGATCATACAAATAAAAATGGATTCTTTATCATTTTTGAATATAAATTAAATTAGGTATAGTTAAATATTTTGCTTTGGCGGCGGGAGTTGTTGACTGAATTACACATAGGGATTATTTTTTGATTAAATTAATATCATTTTTGGAAAACGATAGAAACTTCATATACGGTTTGTAACATCCTGTAGGAAACTATTCCCAAGGGGCTCAAAGAGGGTTGTGATTTTTACTTCCTAAGTTCTTATCAAGGAATTTATAAAAACCGAAGCGTAATTTTTGAAAAGGACATCGGAAATACTTCATAGAAATTTTGTTTAAGATTTTAAACTATAAATTTCAAAAGACTGATGATTTCAATTGAATTGTTCTTTTACAGCCACAGTAAAATGCGGGACGGGATACGTTAGGGTATATTTTCACAGTAAGAAACCGGGATGAAAAAGACGACGGGGACGACGGGATGATAAGTGATTGCTAACCAGGAAAAGAAAAACCATATAACTCAATAAACCTGATGATTTAAATTGGATTGTTCTTTAACAGCCAAGGTATCAGCCAAAGTTAAAAGCGGGGCGGGATGAGTTAGGGTATATTTTCAAAGTAAGGAACCGGGAAGAAAAACACGACGGGGGTGACGGGATGATAAGTGACTGCTAATCCAGAAAAAGAAAAGACATATAACTTTATAAACCTGATGATTTATTTCAATTTGATTATTCTTTACAGCGAAGGTAACATCCAAATTTAAATGCGGGACGGGATGAGTTAGGGTATATTTTTACATTTAAGAACTGGGATTAAAAAGACGACGGGGACGACGGGATGATAAGTTCCAGAAAAAGAAATCCAGAAAAGAAAAGACATAACTTGAAAAGCTTTTTAAAATATTTATGAATTAACTCAACCCGTGCAAGGCCGGGTAAGTCAGCTAGTCTATATCTATAAAAGCCAAATACCACTGACTGACTGACTCACTGGTAAGTGACAAACACTCAACACGGAATCTCCGAAACTACTGGACCCAGAGGCTTGAAATTTGACAGAAACGTTCCTCTCAGCTATGCGACGCGCACTAAGAAACGATTTTAAAATCCAACGACTCCTTCCCTATTTTTCGGCGCTTTTTCTACTCCGTTTTTCCCATTGAAATAGCATTGTGCATTGTTGAAATGCGTAAATTGCAGTAGGTTTATTTCTCTCTTGAGGTTTCGCCTGGCCTCATGTGATAAAATATAATTTATAAAATTTCATAATTTATAACAAATTAAGACGAAAAACACAGAGTAAATTTCTATTTTAAAATTATAACAATTTTCAGGAAACATATAAATTCAAATAATTAATTTTGAAACAACATTTTTCTTTATTTGTAATTTTAATTTTTTTTTCTAAAATAAATATATTTATGGAAAGGCTAAAATAAATGGTTTCCATGGAAACAGAGCTGAAATTATTTCATTGTTTCATACGGCATGGTTTACTAGACTTATACATTCACTAAATTTTTATTGTTAAGTACTAGATAACTGTTTTTACTAAGAAGTTGGCTATCATGATAAAAGGAAAATGAGATTTATCAAGCATTTTATTATTTTGATTAAAATGTTTTTATTTTTGGAGATGTAGGATCATGCAAATAAAAATGGATTCTTTATCATTTTTGAATATAAAATAAATTAGGTATAGTTAAATATTTTGCTTTGGCGGCGGGAGTTGTTGACTGAATTACACATCGGGATTATTTTTTGATTAAATTAATATCATTTTTGGAAAGCGATAGAAACTTCATATACGGTTTGTAACATCCTGTAGGAAATTATTCCCAAGGGGCTCAAAGAGGGTTGTGATTTTTACTTCCTAAGTTTTTATCAAGGGATTTATAAAAACCGAAGCGTAATATTTGAAAAGGACATCGGGAATACTTCATAGATCATTTGTTTAAGATTTTAAACTATAAATTTCAAAAGACTGATGATTTCAATCGGATTGTTCTTTTACAGCCACAGTAAAATGCGGGACGGGATACGTTAGGGTATATTTTCACAATAAAAAACCGGGATGAAAAAGACGACGGGATGATAAGTGATTGCTAACCAGGAAAAGAAAAACCATATAACTCAAAAAACCTGGATGATTTAAATTGGATTTTTCTTTAACAGCCAAAGTTAAAAGCGGGGAGGGATGAGTTAGGGTATATTTTCAAAGTAAGGAACCGGGAAGAAAAACACGACGGGGGTGACGGGATGATAAGTGACTGCTAATCCAGAAAAAGAAAAGACATATAACTATATAAACCTGATGATTTATTTCAATTTGATTGTTCTTTACAGCGAAGGTAGCAGCCAAATTTAAATGCGGGACGGGATGAGTTAGGGTATATTTTTACAGTTAAGAACTGGGATGAAAAAGACGACGGGGACGACGGGATGATAAGTTCCAGAAAAAGAAAAGACATAACTTGAAAAACGTTTTAAAATATTTATGAATTAATTCAACCCGTGCAAGGCCGGGTAAGTCAGCTAGTCATCTATATCTATAAAAGCCAAATACCACTGACTGACTGACTGACTGACTGACTGACTGACTGACTGACTGACTGACTCACTGGTAAGTGACAAACACTCAACACGGAATCTCCGAAACTACTGGACCCAGAGGCTTGAAATTTGACAGAGACGTTCCTCTCAGCTATGCGACGCGCACTAAGAACGGAATTAAAAATCGAACGACTCCTTCCCTGTTTTTCGGCGCTTTTTCTACTCCGTTTTTCCCATTGAAATAGCATTGTGCATTGTTGAAATGCGTAAATTGCAGTAGGTTTATTTCTCTCTTGAGGTTTCGCCTGGCCTCATGTGATAAAATATAATTTATAAAATTTCATAATTTATAACAAATTAAGACGAAAAACACAGAGTAAATTTCTATTTTAAAATTATAACAATTTTCAGGAAACATATAAATTCAAATAATTAATTTTGAAACAACATTTTTCTTTATTTGTAATTTTAATTTTTTTTTCTAAAATAAATATATTTATGGAAAGGCTAAAATAAATGGTTTCCATGGAAACAGAGCTGAAATTATTTCATTGTTTCATACGGCATGGTTTACTAGACTTATACATTCACTAAATTTTTATTGTTAAGTACTAGATAACTGTTTTTACTAAGAAGTTGGCTATCATGATAAAAGGAAAATGAGATTTATCAAGCATTTTATTATTTTGATTAAAATGTTTTTATTTTTGGAGATGTAGGATCATGCAAATAAAAATGGATTCTTTATCATTTTTGAATATAAAATAAATTAGGTATAGTTAAATATTTTGCTTTGGCGGCGGGAGTTGTTGACTGAATTACACATAGGGATTATTTGTTCATTAAATTAATATCATTTTTGGAAAACGATAGAAACTTCATATACGGTTTGTAACATCCTGAAAGAAATTATTCCCAAGGGGCTCAAAGAGGGTTGTGATTTTTACTTCGTAAGTTTTTTATCAAGGGATTTATAAAAACCGAAGCATAATTTTTGAAAAGGACATCGGAAATACTTCATAGAAATTTTGTTTAAGATTTTAAACTATAAATTTCAAAAGACTGATGATTTCAATTGGATTGTTCTTTTACAGCCACAGTAAAATGCGCGACGAGATACGTTAGGGTATATTTTCACAGTAAGAAACCGGGATGAAAAAGACGACGGGGACGACGGGATGATAAGTGATTGCTAACCAGGAAAAGAAAAATCATATAACTCAATAAACCTGATGATTTAAATTGGATGGTTCTTTAACAGCCAAAGTTAAAAGCGGGGCGGGATGAGTTAGGGTGTATTTTCAAAGTAAGGAACCGGGAAGAAAAACACGACGGGGGTGACGGGATGATAAGTGACTGCTAATCCAGAAAAAGAAAATACATACAACTTGATAAACCTGATGATTTCAATCTGATTGTTCTTTACAGCGAAGGTAACAGCCAAATTTAAATGCGGGACGGGATGAGTTAGGGTATATTTTTACAGTTAAGAACTGGGATGAAAAAGACGACGGGGACGACGGGATGATAAGTTCCAGAAAAAGAAAAGACATAAAACTTGAAAAAATTTTAAAATATTTATGAATTAACTCAACCCGTGCAAGGCCGGGTAAGTCAGCTAGTCTATATCTATAAAAGCCAAATACCACTGACTGACTGACTCACTGGTAAGTGACAAACACTCAACACGGAATCTCCGAAACTACCGGACCCAGAGCTTTGAAATTTGACAGAAACGTTCCTCTCTGCTATGCGACGCGCACTAAGAAACGATTTTAAAATCGAACGACTCCTTCCCTGTTTTTCGGCGCTTTTTCTACTCCGTTTTTCCCATTGAAATAGCATTGTGCATTGTTGAAATGCATAAATTGCATTAGGTTTATTTCTCTCTTGAGGTTTCGTCTGGAATCATTTGTTAAAATATAATTTCAAAAATTTCATAATTTATAACAAATTAAGACGAAAAATACAGTGTAAATTTCTATTTCAAAATTATAACAATTTTCAGGAAACATATAAATTCAAATAATTAATTTTGAAACAACATTTTCCTTTATTTGTAATTTTAATTTTTTTCTTAAATAAATGTATTTATGATGGAAAGGCTAAAATAAATGGTTTCCATGGAAACAGAGCTGAAATTATTTCATTGTTTTATGGGGCATGGTTTACTAGACTTATACATTCACTAAATTTTTATTGTTAAGTACTAGAAAACCGTTTTTTTACTAAGAAGTTGGGCTATCATGATAAAAAGAAAATGAGATTTATCAAGCATTTTATTATTTTGATAAAAATGTTTTTATTTTTGGAGATGTAGGATCATACAAATAAAAAATGGATTCTTAATAATTTTTGAATATAGATTAAATTAGGTATAGTTAAATATTTTGCTTTAGCGGCGGGAGTTGTTGACTGAATTACACATCGGGATTATTTTTTGATTATATTAATATCATTTTTAGAAAACGATAGAAATTTCATAAAATACGGTTTGTAACATCCTGTAGGAAATTATTCCCAAGGGTCTCAAAGAGGGTTGTGATTTATACTTCCTAAGTTTTTTAAAGTGATTTATAAAAAGGTATATAAAAGATTTATAAAAGTGATTGTTCTTTTACAGCCGTAGTTAAATGCGGGACGGGGTGAGTTATGGTATGTTGTTTTCACAGTAAGGAACCGGGATGAAAAAGACGACGGGGGTGACGGGATGATAAGTGACTGCTAATCCAGAAAAAGAAAAGACATATAACTTGATAAACCTGATGATTTCAATTTGATTGTTCTTTACAGCGAAGGTAACAGCCAAATTTAAATGCGGGACGGGATGAGTTAGGGTGGATTTTCACAGTTAGGAACTGGGATGAAAAAGACGACGGGGACGATGGGATGATAAGTGACTGCTAATCCAGAAAAAGAAAAGACATAACTTGAAAAACTTTTTAAAATATTTATGAATTAACTCAACCCGTGCAAGGCCGGGTAAGTCAGCTAGTAAACAATAAAATCAGTGAACACAACTGAATCATAAATAATTTGAAGTGAAAATCCGTGATCAAGTAAAGGGCCCCATTCACGGTCGATCCACTCCACTCCGCACGGCGTGGTGCGGAGCGGAGCGATGAAAAATCGGTAATAAGACCATCGCTCCGCTCCGCTCCACTCCGCACCATTCCATTCAAAGCTCGTTTGGCCGCCATTACTACTTTCAACCAAAACTGTAGATTTTGTTTGGGTGTCAGCGGCTGTTTTCTTAATTAAAAAAATTTAAAAGCCCTAAAGAAAAGAAAATAAGAAACCTAGAACGAAGATTCGGCCAATTTTAATGCAAAAAAAGAAACTCACATGCAAATCTCTCTCTTCAATTCAGAGTCGAAATGGGCCTGTACACTAATAGAAATACTGTAGTCTTGGAAACCAATAGATGTCATGGCCCATTGGTTAGCGTTCTCGATTACCATGCGGTATACCTGGGTTCGATTCCCAGTGTGGAATTTGAATTATTTTTTTTTTTTAATTTCGAAAATCATGAAAGCTTTTGTTTACAACTTAAAAAATTATTTTTTTTTATGAATTAATTTTTTCCAGTGGCCTGTATCTAACTGATTAAGCTAAATTTAATCCAATAAAATTAATTTATCTGAGAATTTATTTTAGTATTGTTCAAAACATGCTATAGTTATGCAAGGGGTTTATGAAATAAAAATTAGGTATGCTAGATAATGCATTTTACTTATAGATTACTATTTTATTAATTTTTACACAACTACAGTTGAGTCTGTTTTTATAAAGCAAATATGGAAAAAATGGGTACGATTTCCACTATTTTTCCCATTTAGGATTTTTCTATTGAAATCAATTTCTAAATTCCGAGTTTTTTTCCACATTCACATATGCTAATCTTCAAATAAATTGATTTTGTTTTAATAAATATGGATTATTTTTCGAAAGTTCAGCTTAAATGTAACCACTGAACAAGAGATGTTCTTTTTTACTTCTTTTAATAACTTTAAATGTTACTTCAAAATTAAGTTAAAACCGATTAATTCAATATTAAATTAATTTCTAAATATAAATAAAAAATTTGAATAAAAAATTAAATTTCTGCCACTTGAAATTTACAAGAAAATTTTAAAATAAACTTTGGCTTTTTTTTAAATTTCATGAGATTTATTGCATTTATTTAATAGTTTATAAAAAAAACCCTTAATTTTTCAGTAATATAGTTTAATAATTCATTAATTGTCTGAATTTTTTTAAAGAAACATTTATTATTTAGTTAATCAATCTTCATGCAACAGTTTTGAAAATTATACGTTCTTTTTTCTTTAAAAGCAAATTTTTATTTTCTCGTTTAAAGTAATTTCTTATTAGTATTTCTATATTGATTTTTATTGCGATACCCCAGGTTTTAATGTTAAATTCCTCTAAATGAACTATTTATAAAAAAAAAACATACTTTTGAGTAATAAAAAATAAAAAAAAATCTGGTAACAAAACGATAAAAATCATTGGAGGGTTTTTAAAGGGGTATCTGGTCACTACTATCCAAAACAATTTTTCATGATGCTTGCGATCATTTGAACCCTTCCATGATTACCAAAAAAAAAAATCTATATCAGATAGAAAATCTTGCGAAAAGGAAGTTTTGTAGCATAAAAATTGAGCATGAGATCTAGCCTGGGCGCAATTCACTCTGTGCTGACTGGGATACCTCCTTGGGTATCACTACTTCAAATAGATTTTAAAATTTTGGGATTTGCATTGGAAATTTTAAGTTCTAATTATGAGGAGTTAAATCATAGGTAATATTCTTGAAGATTTTTCATAATTAATTTAAATCGTTTAATTGGAACTATTGGATTTCCGAAATTTCGGAAATCCATCGCTGCACAAAACTGGAGCGATGACACGGTGCCACATCATGAATTACATCACGCATGACGTCAAAAATCAAACCACGTGACTCTCGATCTGATCGCATTTGGAATAATTGGAATGAATGGATTGCGATTTCGGACAATTTTGGACTCCTGTCACTCCAGTCGCTCCAGTCACTCCACATCATGTGACGTCAATCACTCCAAAAAGCATGGAGTGTAGCGGAGCGGAGCGATCGTGAATGGGGCCCTTAACAGATGATAAAAAGGCAAAATATTTAAGAACCAGTAGGTATACATAAAGTAAGTAACTTTCAAGGACTACTTTATCAATGAATTGAGAAAGGTGCACTTGAAACTTAAGTAAAATACGTGAGGGAATTCTGGAAAATATTAGTAGATTTAACGCTTCATGGTCAGTGGCCACTCTCAGGATTGGTTTCTGGCTCAAGAGAAGATATTTACATTATTGGACTAAAAGTCGTAAACTAAAAGTCAGCCAACCATTCAAAACGTTTTTATGGAGAATCGTGGAGTAATAAATGTCTGATTGGATACTTAGTCGAATGAGCGAAAAATCAGACACCAATGAACGAACTTAATAATAAAATGTTTATTTTCAGTTCAAGATCAAAAGAAGAGGTTACTCATGAAAATCAAAAGCTTATAGTAACAGAATGAAAACTATTACCATTCTTAATTATTTTTCTTTTAAGTATATTTACTAGGTATTGAATTTATAGGAAAAGAAACATATATTAAACATAATAAAAATTTCGAAATGAAATACTCCAACTTTCTAATAGTTTAACCCTTTACTCTGCCCATGTTACCGTAAGTTTAGCTTCAATTTTCAACATGAAATTAATAAATAATGTACCATATTTTAAGTTATTGCCGCAATAATTACTCCTTTAGGTATTACTAGCTGATATGCCCGCCGTTGCTCGGGGGATAAAAGGCTTATCAAACTGTGTGTTAAAATAAATAAGAATTATCGTTTAGATGCAATAGAGTCAACAGTCTTCCCGCTGGGATTCTTTTTTGATGCCATAAGATGCCATTTTTTGATGCCATGATATTAAAGAGAAAAAAAAATAGAAAATTAATGTTTAAAATAGAAAAAAGTCAGGGGACCTTCTGAACCCCATTATTTTTTTCTCTTTAGTCCTTTTCTCCCTCCATCCATTTCTGCAATTGGTATAAATGTATATTTGAGGCAAATTTCTCCGCCTTCGCTTCACAATAAAGATATATTATTGAACAGCAATGTCTATAGATAAAACTTATTTCCCCCTCATCCCGCTAAATTTTTATAAAATACAAAACAATTAAATAGTATACTACATACTTTTATATTTTTTAAGATGTTAAACAAAATCTTAAAAAACCAGTTTAGAATTAGTGTTTATAACCATTTTTTTATAATGATATTTTTTTTAAATCAGGGGGAGACCCCCTGAACCCCCCTTTGCTGATTTATCCCCAACTCATTCATTGAAAGAAATTTTAAACATGAAATAAAAGTAAACATCATTTGAATCGACACTGAAAATGCCTGTGATAAAATATTGTCTAATTTGAACTTTGCTGGAAATACTTAAATTTGATTAAATAGAAAAAAGAATAAAATTTTTCAGTGGAACGGTTTTTGGTTATCATAAAAAAAATTATTTAATCATTAAAAATTGTTTCTTTATCATATTTTTTAAAAATTCACCTGTTATAAAACATTTCAAAATAAATATTTCCAACAATAGAGGTTTTGCGTGTCCTGGAAAGAGCAATAACCGCAATAAATTTAACATTGAAGGCTAAGCATAAGAATTTAGAAAAGAGACAAAAAAGGTTCCTTGGAATGCTTTGATTCAGAAAATTCTTTTTCGCAAACCTTCCTGGTTGTGTGAGGAACAACATGCTAAAATTTCATAACAATCACATTAATAATGTGAGTGCTAGGATCCAAAAACTAAAAACGGAAGTGAATATTCAAACCCCCGTGCACCCCCTCCAGAATGGAATATCGAAAAATCCAGAAATTACTTTCTTTGAAATTCTCTCAAGAAAGTATTACCAACAGTTCAATTCGTAATATCGATTTCTCGGTATTGTTTTCTTCGAAAATATAAAACTTGGTTTATGCTCAGCAAAAACGGGTTTTTGGAATATTCAGACCTCTTAAAATTCGAATATACAAAATCTGAAAAATGCCTTTCTAGAAATTGTTGCTAGGTACCTTCCTGCGAAGTAACAAAGATCTGGGGTCATTTGGGACGCCGCTGGGCTCAAAAACGTCAGAAACGCTCCAAACCCCCCTGTGGGTCAGAAAAAAGATATTTCGAAAAATCCCTTCTTAGTGCGCGTATACACCGTAAGGTCTTTGACCCTACCAAGTTTCGAGTCTTTAGCCCCGGTAGATTTTGCTGTGCGTTGGTAAGTGAGTGAGTGTGTGAGTGAGTGGTAAAGCTCTTTTATTATTATAGATAATTCATAAAGTTTAGCTTTAGTCCCCAGTTTCAATCCCATCCTTCATTTTAACATACTACCCATGAATTTAGCTATTATGAAGGTCAAGTAAGATAGATAATGATTTTCCGCATTAATTTGGCAGCCTGCTCATATAGATGTATTCAATTCATAGGATTCCTTATTATGAATTATTTATTTGATGTATCCCTCTATTGGTTTGAAAAGGTTCCATTTTCAAATTACTATTGGTAAAAGATGTGAAGATGATTAATTAACGGTGTGAAAGACACAAAATATTAAAGAACAAAATATTAAAACATTTGTATCCTCAATTTATCAAACACATTGCTATCCAATTCAAAAATACTTGTAGAAAATAATATTCATTATCCTTTTTGTACTTAAAATGATAACTCCTTCATTCTTCTTCTTCTTCGGCTCTACAGCCCTTGATGGGCCTTGGCCTGCTGCATCAATCTACTCCAGGCAACTCTATCAAACGCCTTTTTTCTCCAGTTGGTTATTTTCATTGTTCTAAGATCTTTAAGAACATCGTCTAACCATCTCATTTTGGGTCGTCCTCTAGGTCTATTTCCCATTGGCTTCCAATTTAAAGTCCATTTTTTACTCTGTTTTTGTCATCAGATCTTTCAATGTGACCCAACTAAGCCAATCTCTGTCCTTTAATAAAACGGGTTATAGTTTCATTTTTTACCAAGATCTCCAATTCTCTGTTTGTCCTAATTTGGAATCCATTATCATTCATAAATTGGGCCATAAATTTTTCTGAGAATTTTCCTTTCAAAAATTTCCAAATTATTTAAATCTTTTTGAGATAAAGTCCAAGTTTCACAACCAACTGGTCTAAGTATTGTCTTATACAACTTAAGCTTAATTTCCTTAGGTATCAACTTATTTCTAAAGAGATGCTGATACATGAAGTAACATCTGTTTCCCTTTTGTATTCGAGATTTAATTTCTTCAGAGGGATTGTTAACAGTATTGATAACTGAACCTAGATAGGTAAAACTATCAACTGCCTCAAATTTAAAATCATCTACTATCAAGAATTCCCTACGATCATTGGCAGATTTAGTTTTTTCCATGTACTTTGTCTTGTTTTCATTAATTAAAAGACCAGCCTTTTTTGCTCCATCAATTAATATTTTTGTTGAGGCAATTAATCCTTGTCTAGTTCTACTTAATATCACAATGTCATCAGCAAAAGCACAAATTTGTGTTGTTTTACTACAGATAAGACCTCTAAGGTCTAAATTTCTAATAACCTGTTCAAGTACCAGATTGAATAATAGGGGTGATAATGAATCTCCTTGGCGCACACCAGCATTAATGTCAAAAACATCTGATTGATCGTTGTTGATCAGAACTAAGGCTTTAGATCCCTTCAGTGTAGCTGCAATTAGTTTTACTAATTTGATTGGTATCTTTAGCTCAGCTAAAGTTTCAATCATTTTGGATCTGTCTACCTTATCAAAGGCTTGCTTAAAATCAACAAACAGTGCGAATAGGTCAAGATTATATTCATAAAATTTTTCATAAATATTTTTTACAATGTGAATTTGATCAATAGTTTAGCATTTAGATCTGAAACCACACTGGTAGTCACCAACTATCTCCTCTGCAAATGGTACAAGTTTTCTGTAGATAAGACGAGTGAGTATCTTGTAAGTCACATTTAATAATGTGATGCTTCTGTAGTTCTTACAATCCATTTTGTCACCCTTTTTGTAAATGGGAACAATAATTCCCAAATTCCATTCTGTTGGTATTTCTTCTTTCTCCCAAATCTGTACGATTAATTCATAGATTCTGTACCAAAGCTTTTCTCCTGCAATTTTTATAAATTCTATTCTGACTTCGTCACTTCCTGGAGCTTTATAATTTCTCATTTCTTGGATAATATGTTTAACTTCTTCGAATGTTGGAGCAGGTACTTCATCGTAATTAGCATTTTCAAATTCCTGATCACTCATTACATCTCCACTATCTGAAGTTAGCAGGGTCTGGAAGTAATCTTTCCACCTCTCTTGGATTTTTGGTAAATCCGATATAATTTTGTTGTCAACACTTTTGCAGTTGAGAATTCTAGGTTGAAATTCATTAACTAATCTTTTAGAATCTTTATAGAATTTTCTGCATTCATTTCTTCTATTATTTTCAATAAGCTCTTCGATTTTACTCTTAAAGAATTCTTTTTTCTTTTTCCTACATATTTTGTTTGACTCTCTTCTACTGTTTCTATAAACTTCTTCATTTTTTTCTGCTAAAATGTTGTAGCATTTTGTGTCTTGCATTATTTTTAACATCTAAAGCCCTTCTGCACTCTTCTTCAAACCACTCGTTTATATGTTTTCTGTCTTCTTCCAAAACTGCAATAGCAGCATCCATAATAGTTGCTTTAAGAAAATTCCAATCTGCTTCTATGTCTGCAGAAATATTTGAATTATTCAGTTTTTCCTCAACTCTTGCTTTATATCCTAGCCTGATATTCTTATCCTTAAGTTTTTCTACTGATAATTTATTTTTCCTTCCCCGGGAGCCAAGAACAGGGGATATTCTGTGTCGAACACGAGCCACTGTCAGAAAATGGTCAGAATCACAGTTAGCTCTTCTAAAAACAACTCCTTCATCGTTTTACGAATAACGGCCGTATTCACCGCTAACCTGACCGGTGGTTAACAGCCAGCAGTCAATATACTAATTTGAAGGAGGAAAACTAATGCTCCTCTAATCGGAACTTTGACTCCCGGTTAACCGCTGCCTGTCAGGTTAGAAGTGAATACAGCCGCAATAGAAAACACTAGCACACATTTACACTCGCAAAAGAAAACTTTCAAGTAACAGTAGAATTTGTTTGCCACAAAAATGTTTAGGGAAACAAAAAAAAACCCCTTCATTACAACAGTGTTTCCCAACCTTTTTCGGTCCATGCCCCACCGAAGCCTTTCTGAATTTTTCAAGCCCCCCATGTAATTTTTTTTTTTCGAAAATCCTGCTTGAAAAGTAAATAAAACAGGGTGGTCAATGCTGGGGGCAATTTGGTTAAAAAAAATTTCGCATTGCCCCCCTAGAAATTCATATTGCTCCCCGGTGGGGCGTGCCTGCCTTAGCTCTTAAACACTGCCTTCCTGCCTTAAACACTGCCTTAGAGATGTATTTTAAATTGATTTTGTTTGTATTTGAAATTCTCTTTTGAAAATTTTCTTTTATCAAAGATTGATTGATCTTTATTTCCAATAAGTTTCCCATATTTAAATGTTCTTTTAAACTGTTTAAACTTATACTTTTTCTTTAGATTTTTCTGCTAACGATGTTTCAGGTTTACGTAAAATTTTATCAAATATTGTTTTATAACTGTGAGAAGTTAGTTTTCACAAGAAATTTGTTGCAAATAAGTTTTTTTTTGAAATTCGTAACGGTTCAACACCATTCACTTGCAAAAAAAAAAAAAAAAAAAAAAACACAGCTCCAGTCCATAGGAAAAAGTAAATAAACAGTATTAAACCCTTGCAGCGTAGAAGATTTAATCAAGCACGAAATGCAAATGGCATATTAACAAATAGATAATACTGATTTTGCTTCGTTGGGGATTTCTTTCTGAAATGGTGCAATCGCTTTGAAAACAATGCCAATGATTAACCTGTTGATAAATCAAACCATAATTAATTTAAAATTTTCATGATTATTTAATGCTTGGCTTTGGTCTTAAGCTTTACTGATTAGCCTGAGGAAAAACAAGAAATTTTGATTTTAATCTTTATTCTAAAGAAAAAAAGTTTTTGGTACAATCAATCGAAATTATTAATTTTGAAATCTAGGTATTATACAGGGTGTCCCGTAAATGATGTGTCACACTTCTAGGGGGGATAGTAGACACCTAGACGAGTCAGAATCACATAGGACTTAGGGGTCCCAGACCCAATCCCAGGGAGTTAAAAATGGAGCGACACCCCAAAACAATTATTGAAAAATTCAATTTGTAGAAGAACTGCTATTGGTAAAAATGTAATTATGGTCTCAAATTTTGCGGTTTATTATGATCTTCAAAATTATCTTGACAGTTTTCAATTTAAAATTTTTTTTATTACGAAAAAAATTAAAAAACAGCAAAAAAATGTGAAAAATATGCCAAAACTTTATTTTGTTTTCCGAAATCCTTTCTTTCGATTTGATAATCTGAAAGAGCATAATTAATTAACCTTAAGTCCAAAGTTTCACGTAAATAGCATCAGTATTAAACGCTTGAGAGCCTGTTAAAGTTAGTTTTATGGGAGCAAAAACGGCTTCGGAAAACGAACGTTTAGGGACAATCTACAAGTTACGGATAGATGTCTGCCAACTTTCATTCCTCGCCCGATTTGGCGAGACAGGAGATGAGTATGAAAATATCTGAAATGCGCCAATTGAACAATTTGGCGGAATGAAAATTTCAAAAGCGTAAATGTTGATTCTTAATTCTTATTATTTTTAGAAAACAAGAGATTAATTAATTTAATTAAAAAATTTTTTGAACATAAAGAACAAACATGATTTTACTACTGATTTTTAGGAACTATCGATCTTAAAAATCAATAGTATGAATTGTTAGAAATTATCTGATAGTATCGATAGTTTTTTATTCAATCGATAGTTGTGTTAGTTTTACAAATGTATCAATCATGCAAACAGCATTACTACTTATTGCGTTTAATGAGAAAAACTGTACATTTGATAACTTAGGTAAAAAAACAGAAGAATCTATTATTTACAAACATGGTTCGTAAAATATCTTTTGTACATAGTGGGGATACGTCAGTCGGTGGATCCTCAATCGCTAGGTTCCTGATTTCGGGTTGCGATACAAGGGTGGTTCCTATTAATTAAAGAATGATATAATAAGCAAGTGGGTATGCAGGGTCTCCCCTCAACTTCCGATATAAGAAATTTGCAAAATAAAAGAATGCAGGTTATTGAAAGTTATGACAAACCTAAGATATTGCTTATCGGACGGTGAGTGGATAGCCCCCATACACTTTGCTTATCCCCATTGACATTTCTCGATTAATAGAAACCAATCTTGTATCGCAATTCGAAATCACGAACCCAGCGATCGAGGATCCGCCTACTGACCTATCCTAAAGCAGGGGTATAATGAAAAATAACGACAAAAACTGTTTACAAAAAGTGTTCAAAGTTGGCATGGTGGTTCACTTTTTTATGGGATGGGAATTATTTTGAAAAAAATTAGTAAATTAATTAATTTACTTAAATTTTTGCCTTCGATTTCAGACCGTCACAGAAGTCTAGAAGATAAATGTTTATTGAACTTAACAAAACAGAGACTTAAGAAAAAATAAATTGTAACTATCCCTTTTGCTAAACAAACATTGCTTATTTTCTTAGGTATAGTAAAAATTTTTTCTTGAGTGTCTGATTTGATAGCTTGAATACATTTACCTTTTAGACTTCTAGTGACGATCCGAAAACTAAGGCCACACATCGCCAAGGAAGTTTGAACTATCTGTAGAAGCGTAGGTTGGCGAGGAATCTCGTATCGCAAATAATGTTGGGAAATTTGGCGAGCATCTATCCGTAACTTGTAGATTGTCCCTGAACGTTCGTTTTCCGAAGCCGTTTTTGCTCCCATAAAACTAACTTTAACAGGCTCTCAAGCGTTTAATACTGATGCTATTTACGTGAAACTTTGGACTTAAGGTTAATTAATTATGCTCTTTCAGATTATCAAATCGAAAGAAAGGATTTCGGAAAACAAAATAAAGTTTTGGCATATTTTTCACATTTTTTTGCTGTTTTTTAACTTTTTTCGTAATAAAAAAAATTTTAAATTGAAAACTGTCAAGGTAATTTTGAGGATCATATTAAACCACAAAATTTGAGACCATAATTACATTTTTACCAATAGTAGTTCTTCTACAAATTGAATTTTTCAATACTTGTTTTGGGGTGTCGCTCCATTTTTAACTCCCAGGGATTGGGTCTGGGACCCCAAATCCTATGTGATTCTGACTCGTCTAGGTGTCTACTATCCCCCCTAGAAGTGTGACACATCATTTACGGGACACCCTGTATATGATCGTCTATTTAGTTTATAACAATAACAGAATGAAATTCTTTTGTTTCGCAAATCTAGTCGTGATTTTTCTTATATGACATGATAACCCCTATGGAAATACGATATTCGCTAATACCTCCTTAAACATGGTTATGTTGTGTGTGTGTAACATTTAATTCCTCAATAATGACTTCCCTTTGACTAAGTCAACAACCAAAAGGTTTTGAGAGTAAACAAGACTATTTGATGGCCAAGGGCTAGTGAACGTCACGTATGAATGAGTCCAAAGATTTGGAATGGTAATTGGGTGTCCGGGGATTACAAATATTGACCATAGGTTATCGACAAATAAACAATCACGTGATTTGTGGAACTACACCGGAAATTTAAATGGCGGATGTGAAGCGTGACTTTGTTTTAGAGTCGTAATAGGTTAAAACCATAATCTGTTTGTTTTTATTTTGCGGACAGTTTAGTATGGTTATTAAAAATGACTTATTTTGTTTAACAGTTCTTTTTTATTCGTTGATTGTGTGTGTAGTTACATGATTACAAAATTTGGATTTAAACCAGAGTTGGCAAAACCTCGGGTGTTATTGAAAAAACTCAAGGGGATGGGTGTTTTCGGGTTTTTTTCAATAAAACCCCGAAAGAAAATATGAAATTCTTTTTTTTCAGAAAAAGTGTGTTTTTTTTTTTTCAAAATTTAGTGGGTTTTTCCTAAATGTATGGGTGTTTTCAAAGTTGAAGATGGTGCGTTTTTTTTTAAAGTTTGACAGATGGTTTAAAAATGAGTTGTTTGTATGAATCAAGTGGGTTTTTTCATATTTAAATGTTTTTTTTTTAGTGTAGTATCTGTGGTAACCAATTGCAAGCTCAGTTGTAGGTCACGTGTTGGTTCCGTGAAGTCTCGAACCAGATAGGCGGTTAGAGTCCATAGAGCATTTTCAATCACGTGTCTCCGATCACGTGATCAAGCTGGCTTGGAGGATAGACAACTTTTCTTTAACATTAGGCTCCCATAGAGAATACGCGCTGCATTTAGTTTTTATAAGAATAGTTCATTTAAAAATATTCTTTAGGCTCGGTTAAAGACCAGAACGAAAGAATAATAGTTATTGAAGGTACTGTCGTACCGCGAGGAGAAGAGCTATTGACGTCACACGATGATGCTGCGGTTGTTATAGAAACGGATTATTCCACTGAATTTTGGGGGTGATGGTAATTCACTTGGCGCTAAAATAAATGTTCCGAGCCAAATCTGAGTGGCTATCTTTCAGCTGTGTACTTCTTTCGATTCTAGAGTAACGGATTTTGGAATTTCATTTCGCATTGCATCTGATTTGATTAAATATTTATAATCTGACCTTTTTCAACTGATCTGATCTATTTTAACTGATCTGATCTATTTTAACTACCTGATCTTTTTCAACTGATCTTAAATATTTCACCGAATCGGATCTTTTTAATTTGATATTATGTTATGTGATTTACATCAATTTATCTGATTTTATTTAGGATATTTTATAATTGTTTGGATTTATAGTTACAGTGTTCATCAATCTTTCTTTTTAAACTCTCAAGTTGCTTATCATTTATCCTATCAAGTAGTTACCTTCAATTTTATTTGATTCAATTGATCTGATCTACATCAACTAGTCTGATCTATTTCATATCTGATCTGATGTGATTTTAGAAATTTTTGTATTTATTTGCGCCTTAAATTTTTGCAATTTTTGCATCTTGTCCATTGATCTTTTTTTTTAACTTTCAAGTTTCTTATTATTTATCTTATTATGTAGTTATAATTAATAAAATGACATCATTGAAAATTGAAAAGACTTTGAATTCTCAAGCACGTGCTATAGTTCACAATGTCACGGAGTTTTTTTGAAGAAGAAAAAGCACGAATTCTCTAAAAGTGCCCATTGCAAATGCCATCAAGAGGACTGCCCAAGCAACCGGAGTTTCAGAGTCGTCAGTTAAGAGGACGTACAAAATATACTAGAAAACGATTATTGGAAAAAAGATGGGTTTATCAAAGATATTGTAGACGAATTAGTGATTAATTTGTCGGACAGCGATTCAGAATCTTTTTCAAACATTGACAGTGACTGCAGTTCTAGTGACAATGAAATGTATTAGATTGTATTTAAATGTTATAAAATATTTTTTAAAAAAATAATAAATATTTCTATATTTTGTCTCTTTACAAGTTTCTAACGCCTCATTTAAATTTCAAGTATGGCGATTAAATTATAAAATTAGTAATTTAAGTGATGAGCTATTTTATATAAAGCTAAATGTTTCATGCCTAAAGGTATTTTCGATTTTAATTAACGAGAAATTTCAAAGATAATCTATATATTTTAATGTAGTTTAATAAAATATGATTATCTTATTTTCATTCGCGAAACTCGTTTTCTCATTCGCCAAATGTACGCTTAAAAAGCCAAATATTGCCGTTCAATTCATACCAGCTTCCCTCTTCTTTTGGACTCGTCTACTCACGGCAACCCTGTTCAAAGCTCTTCTCCTCGCGGTATGACAGTACGTGCATATGTTTTTGTGTTTTAGTGGTAAGCTAAATTTAGAAAAAGACTTATTACGAGGTGACATGTTTTTGTTTACATTTGTTAGAACAATATGCGAGTCCGATACATCTGTAAAATACTTATAATATGCTACTGAAACTAAATATTGATAATTAATAAATGATTAAGAATTTTAAAATATGTTAGTAGCATTGCGAATGGTACTTGCAATTAGAACACTGGCAGAAATGGTTTCAGCAATTAGAACACTGCTAAATATAAAATGTAGTATTATTGAATGACTTATAATATGCAGAGATGCCATTTTAGAGTAAATAAAGGTTACTTTAAAGTAAACTTTGGAGAAAAACATAAAACATCCTTATTTTTCAAAATTCACATCAAAAGTAAACAAATAAACGATGTGCATCCTATAGTTTTCCATCGTACTGTCTGTCATCCAAGCCTCTGACGTCACAAGCCTGTGACGTCATGTGCGAATGCTCTATTGGGTTATTTTCAAGTTTCAATTTAAAAATTAAGTGGATTTGTTTAAAAATTTGATGGGTTTTTCAAAGTTTCATGGGTTTACTATCAAGTAGGTCCTTTCAAATTCATAACAGCATTTTTTTCAATATTAAGATAATGTTTTTTTACAAGTCAGTCATTCTATAAATTTATTTGTTTTTTAAATGTACCTACTAGTTTTAAAATTAAGTGTTAAAGTTGGTTATTTGAAAATAAGGTGGGTTTTATCGCAGAGTATAGAGCATTTTCAATCACATGACTCTGCCTAACAACGGCCTTAGCAACGTTGTTTTATTCCTCCAGTGACATCATGTGCGAATGCTGCTATTGGATACTTCTATGTCCCGCCCCTAACAACAGCCTTAGCAACGTTGATTTTGTCCTCCAAGTGACGTCATGTGCGAATGCTCTATAGAGCTCTATACTCTGTGGGTTTTATCTAATTTACGTGGGGTTTTTTATGAGTCAAGTAGGGTTTTAAAAATTTATATCTCGGTTTAATCAAAGTTCAAAGAGTGGGGCTTTTTTATATGGCGGGTTATTTAAAACTTCAGTGGTTTTAAACTCAGATACTTGATAAAAGTGCATTTTGTATATAAAAAAATAAATAAAATAAAAAATAAAAAAAATATTTTAATCTGTGGCAGCATCACCCAAAGCAATTTTCTTAAGAGTTGCCTTAAATGGTTTTTAACCCATATCCTGCCAAGCATTGAAAAAATTAATAGTTTGTCCTAAAAACTCAAATATGTGTCATTTAAGCCCATGTGCTCACATGACGTTGAAAAAATCCTCAAACTCTTAATAGTTTCATCGTTACAGGGTGTCCTAAAAATAGGACGATTGCAGGATCCCACTGCCTACGTGTGCCCTATTAGGTGTAATGGGTGAAAGCCTGTTAGACTAAAGCCCTGGATGAAGCTACGTTACTTAAGTAGCGACATGAATATATTACAAAGAGAAATAATGTAGGATTTAAAACTAGGGCACCGAAAAAAAAACCAAGGCTCATATTAAAAATACTCATAATAAATTATAATAAATAAATTTTACTTATGAATTTTTATTTAACAAGTCACGGTTTCTATGATTTCGTGTACAACATGAGAATGTAATGGGTAATTACTATTAAATTAATAAATACATTATTTGAAAATATTGGAATAAAATGATTTTAGAACAAAATCATTATTCGCTTAGTTTGTTTTTCATATAACAAGTAAATTACTTTAACAAGAGCGTACTTAACAAAAGAGCATTAGACATATTGGGAAATAATTTTAGGTATCATTATTGAAAAAAGTTTTAGTAATATTTTCCCATTTTTTAAAATTAGTATATTGAGAAATTTTCTCCCAAATTCTGTAGGGAAATATACAACATGGGAAAATTCTGGGGTGGGCAACTGCTCCCCCCACATTTTCGGTTTCAGCTGCACAGTCGACGGGATAATACGGATAGTGGATAGTACTAAAATTTACCAAGGTGTATGAAATAGGCTGGAAAAGTTCAAATCTTTTCACATAGAGGGCGACACAAAAAACTGTTTAATCCGATCAATGGTGAATTGTGTCGCTGAGCTGAGACTTTCAACCTAAGTTTACAAGAATATTTCTAAAACTGTGAATACAGGACTTTGGTGGGGATAGGACAAAGATAATACGTTTTTATGGGAGAGATGACCAATACTGTAATAAATACTCTCGTAAGAATTATATTTAATTTAATCAAGTTAAGTGTAAATGCTTAATTAATAAATACAAATTTAATGATAATCTATTTTTGCGAATATGTAAATTAAATTTGTCAAATACAAATTAGGAGGATCTCAAAGTCTTTTGATTGACTTGAAGGACTGTTTATGCGTACTCCTTACCCTTCTTTCGTCTATATTATATATTTCTCCCTCCACAAATGCAGATTTTTAAATATATTATTTTTATCCAAAGCAATAAGACCTATAAACAAATAAAGTTATTGGAATAAGATGTTAATTTGTTTGTTTATAATTAAATTTATTATTTTTCTTGCAAATCTTTATTCAGGACAAATAAAGATAAAAAAGAATTCAACTCAACTTGAGGAATTAAACGATTCTGATTTATCAACTTTATATCAGATTAAGAACTTGAAGTTGAATGGTTTAATTTTGCTTTAGATATGAAAATAGTTTCACAAATCAAACTAGCAGAACATTTTCATAATTATTTATTAACATTGAAACACTACCAAAATTCAATACAGAAATTTAATTAATCTAAAGATGTTCTAATCTTGTTTATAAGAAATTTCGTTTATATAGAAGTAGGGACAACATAGTTTCCTTTTGAGAGAACAAACTATTCCCGGTATCTTGAAATAAGCCAGAGCAATCTCAGAAAATCTCCCAGCTTTGGGCAAAAAAAAAGAGAAAGATCAGATAATCTCTCAGTGGAAAAGAAAAAAAAAGATACTCATCGTCCGTCCTCTGTTTTCAATTTTCCTCTTCTTCTCCGCATAAAAGGAAGCTAATGGAAGGAACAAACGACTAACCAAAATTCTTTTATTATCGGACACATGCCACTCAACTCGTCTCATTATACCTCGGATAATGGGATGGAATTAATTTCAAGGAATCTTTCCCGGTCTTAAGACGAACAATCTTTTTGACGAAAGAACGTTAATTAACTAATTAGCAACTCAAAACCAGGTTTTTTTTCGGAGGCAGAGTGTTCTATTATTGTCGCTATCTCGTAGTTTTAAATGTGTATTTGTTTATTGTGTGTCAATTCACAATACTTGGAATATTTTTACAGGCTCTTTAGAATTAATTGCCTCATAAAGTATGACCGGATGAAAGGTATTTGCAAAATGGACTATTATAATTCTTTCGAGTAGAATCGGTGATAATACAAAGCAAGACAAAGGTGCATAAATTGAAAGCTTCCAAATAAAATAAAAAATAAACTCGTATAATAAGCTTTTATTAAGATGTGTTCTAAAAAGTAAAATGTAATTGATTGGGCGTTGAAAAATAATTTATTGGAGAGAAGAAAATAAATTTTCAGTTAGACAAAAATATATTATTTTCTGATGACTACAAATAAAAGTTTTGGCACTAGTAATTTGTTAATTTTATCTGGAAGAAAATGCGAACAGATAATTTAGAATGAAGGATGAATAGAGAGTTATATTAAATATATATGTTAAATACTATGTTCTAGAAGTTCTAGTGATCACAGACTATTTGGAAGTGTCTGAAATTTTTATTAAAAGGAAACTTAAAAATACTAATTAATTATCCTTAATACTCAGTTATTTACAGAAGGATATTGGAATATTGCATCTTCTTGGAAAATACATCATGACAGTGTATTTTCTCTATAAATGTATATTCGAATTATGCAGAAAATCGTGGTTAAGTTTTGTAATTCTCGTTTATAAGATAGATTAAAAGAAAGTCTATATCTAATACACAAAGGGATCGTAGTCCTTTTGGACTGTCTCAAATTCTAGTTAAATGGATTGTTGTTAATTATCGATATTACATAGTAATTCTCGTTTTGAGGATTATATATAAAAAGTCTATGTGGCTAATACACTATTGTACAAGTTTAGGAAGTGTCTCAAATTCGAGTTAATCGGATAATAAAAATACTGCTAGAGGATAATTGAATATTGCATTGTAGACGGGATTACACCATGGTGTAAAGTTACAGGGTCCTAGCAAGAGGAAGTGCCTAAATATAGAATTGCAAGATTCCACCCATTAAACGCAGCCCAGAAAATGTGTAATAAAAGTGTTTAATAATGATAAAAAAAATGTTTTAGTTTTGTTTGTCTAAACGAGAGTTTTTCTTTTAATTTGGACTTTACGTAATTGGTTTCTGCCGCTGAAGTAAGAGCGTTGTGTCAACCAATCATGAAAGGCTAGATCGCTTTCTGACGTTGAGGGGAAAGACTAGAGGACACTAATGAACTTGTTAAGTTCTACTCTACGCAACAGAATTTCCTAATCGAGCGGAAGGATTCAAACATGTTTGGAAAACTGAGTATATTAGGATAAAACGTATTGCATATTTTTAGAATTTTAATTTCGATTACATAATTTTTTAATAACTAAAACATTCAATGTTTTTAAAATAAACGACATTAAACACTATTGTAATTATTTTACTTGAATATAACAATTGAAATAAAGAGCGTAACATCAAATCCTTATAATGATACAGATGAAGGTGTATGGATAATAATTTATTGAGTTTTCAAAATGTGATTACACAAAACAAAACACAGAAATTTTTTAAAAATATAATTATGATTTTTCTCATTCAAGGAAACACAACTACCAAGAATAAAATTGGAAACAAGGTTAATTTTTCTTTCACAAACTTTACACCAAACCATATCAATTAAATCGAAATTTCTTTTTTAATTTATAGATTTTTTAAAATTTTAAAGTTACTTTAAATTTAAATAATTTTGAAATAAAACAAAAAAAGCCATTGATGCAAAATTTTAAGATTACCGTTTTATAACTTTGATATTAAAAAAAAGATGATTTTAAAAATAAGTCCTTTTGTCTAGTTACATACTTTTGAAATACATTTGACTACATTAGTCAAACATTGTTACAATTAGTTTATTTTTTGCTTTTAATTTATAAGTAGGTATCTATGTAAGTACATTTTTATCAAATATAATAACTAACTTATAATCTTTTAACTATTGTGTCGTAACCTTAAACAATAAACGATCGGGCATTCTCCAATGTCTTTTTTGTTGAACTGAATCCCAAATCACACTCCATCAAACATTTCCTCAGAACCCCTGCTCAGAAAAACGTTTTCTAACATGTAATCACGGTGGCGCATTCTTTGCGGTAAATCACGGAATAATTGATCATCGGAAGGAATCGGGATGCCGAGTGCATCATTTATATTCATGGAAATGACGTTAGTCTCGCAGATGGAGTTTATTTTTGTGCATTTGGGTTCAGTTTCATTAGATTGGGGGAGATTTTAAACATTATTTCTCTCAGTTTATGCAAAGGGAGGGATATAGTATATACGAGAAAACAGACAGACCCGCTTAGATTTTTTTCAGGGGTTACTTATATTGTGGTTTAGAGAACCCTAAGTCGTGTCCTTTGTCTAATTACAGTTATTTATTTTTGATACCTTATAATATTATTGAGTTAAGGTGGGGTTGACGTGTTTGGGAAAACACATTTCTTTTAAAATATAAAATTACCAGGCATTTAGTTTGGAGCTTACACTAATCAATAATATTCTTCGAGAATTGGCCAAAATTTTCACACATGCAAAAGTGTTAGATACTCACCTAAGAGAAAAGATGTTCGATTGAGTAGTATAGTATATCCGAATCTCTCTCCTTCCAGAACGATTTTAATTTAATTCCTTCATCTCAACTACGTCATAAGGTGCACACTGTAAAAATTAGCGCAATGCAATGGCAATGGGATAATGTGGTTGGTACGTATTGTCTTAAAACATCCCATACATACATATTTTTTAAAACTTGACGAATGTTTTAAGCTTTCCTTACATCAACATTTAAGCTTAAAACTTGTAAATTAATTTCAGAACAATTTGACAATTCTTAGTCTCAAATTAAACCCTCTTTTCTAGCGAAAAATGACATAATTAACCAGGTGTCATTTTTAATTATGAAACAGTAATTAAATAACTAGAGAAATAAAAGTTTAAAGCCTTGGAACAATTAGCCACGACAAGTATTTCTTCTAAGTAAATATTTGGGAAGTAAAGTTTTAATATATACTGTTTCAAGTGATTCAAAGGGATTTTTAATTATAAATCACAAAATAAATTCTAATTTATATCATATGCTTTTGTCTATTTATCTATTTTTTAGTGATGCGTGAAACTAAATCTACGCAGTGACTTTCTACTTAAGAATACTTTTTAAAAAATTACATTTGGTAATAAATTTTAGAACATTAAATACGAGTAAAAAATGGTGCAGTAGAGTGAGATAATTGAAAGATAAAAACGCGACTGGTTAATTAGGTACATATTTTTATACTTGATTGTAACTTGTACAGAAAATCATAACTCTAACGGGTTAGCAATAAAAGATATTTTAAATTCTTTCTAACTAACTATATTTATTTATAAATTACCTTAATTGGTATTAGCATTGGGTTATTTTTTCCTAATACACTAATTAGTGGAATTAAAATTTTTCCTTTCATGCTTTAGGCTTATGATTTACTTAACCAGACGCTTAACAAATGAATATACGCTTAAAGTGTAAATACGTATTATTAACCTTTCTAATAAGGCATTAACTTTTTACAAATTTTAAGTTTCAAAACCATAAAATTTTTAAACGTATGTTTGCTCATCGGAAAACTAAACATAAATGTTAAAAAGGGTTCCTCTTAGAAACATGGGTTCACTATAAAATCTCTTCTGAGTAAATCTCTTTTGAAAGACTAGAATACTAGACTACTAAAATATCAGAGTACTACTCTTATTACATTAATGAAAATATATATCTCTACTCTATGTTAAAAAAAAAAGTCGCCGCTTCCTCCGCTCCGCCGCTGTTTCATTAAATTTCATTTTAATTTTAAAGTTTAAAAATTTTGAAATTTTTTCGGTTTTTCGTTACAAAAGAAAAACTTATCAGGGTAGAACTATGATATTTTATACGATGAATTTTTTGAATGACTAGGGGGCTCTGCCCGCTGCTCGCTATCGCTCACCAACCAAAAATTTAAAAATCAGCGGCGGCGGTCACTCTTAATTTTTTTATATATGGAGAGAAAAGATTGGTGTTTTTTCTTTTAATTCTAAAATTCTTTTATTTTTGACGGATTACTAGATACACACATGCTTATTTTAAATTTAAAAATATATTTAAGAACATGTTTTCTCTCTCTAAGTTGGTTTATGATAGTTATTAATATAGTATTGCTGGATATAAATGTTAAATTATTTGGGGGCTAGGAACAGTTATTCAGCTATTTCAGCAACAGTTTTATTTGACAGTAATAATTTAGATTAAATTACAAGAGAGATTGATAGTTTCGGTTTTAAAGGAGCATTAATTAAGCTAAACCAGAGGGGTGTACTGGATTGGTAAGATGAAAGATAGAAGAGAACGTGAAGCGATCTCTAAAGAACTGCGAAGCAGTTCTGGGGGTTGGGAGCAATAGCGAGCAGGGGTCAAAGCCCCCAAGTAAATTAATCAAGTCACAAATAATATGGTAAAATTCGTAGGTTAAAAATAGTAAATACGGGAAGAAACAAAAATAAGAACACCTTCTCTAACTATACCATATATGGCTTACACTATCGTAGTTATAAAATGCTTCATTATTGGTTAGTGAAATTAATAATGTTGTGTACATAAAAAGCACATATATTGTAGTTTTATCGGAAAAGAAATTATCTTAGTGCAGAATATTACCGTACTAATGGCTAATCTAAGAAAGCCAATTTAAAGGAAATCCCAAAATATAAGGTTTCAGTAAACCTAAAAGTAAATATCAGTGTTTTTCATTGATCTAATTTACTTGCAAAAAAACTCATCTCACACAACAATACCAATTAGTCACTTTTAGAAACATCTAATTAAGGAGAGTAAGGTGAATTTCTGCTCACTGTAACTGGATAATTAAACCTCTGCTTCCCGGTTGGTGGAAGGAGGAAAAAGGGGTAACAGGAGAGGATAATTGTTCTACTTAGAGACCTTTCTTAGAAGAATACTTTCGAAAATATAGCCAATCCCTAATAACAGGTTCTAAAATATCGAAAGCTGCTAAGTTTTCAACTTCTTTGATTATTCTATTGTTTTAACTTATTTTTGTGTATATTTTCTTTGTCTGTGCATTGAAAAGCAGAAAATCTTTTTGTTTTGTGAAATACATTGATACTGAAAGAAAAATATTGCTTTTTCTAAATAATTTTGGCTAACTTTGATTAATCCTATGTAAAATACAATTTTGACTTCCTCAATTAGAGTTAACAACCCAATGATTCTGCATGTTCAATTCCAGATACAGTTTTAGGCTCACAAATGGTCTATTTTTGATAGCTGAAAAAGTTAGAAAGCAAATTTTTAAATGAATGTAATTTATGAATCTTAGAAGCATTTTAGAGGAAAAAAAGAAAAAAAGTCATGTAATAAAAATTTTATTGGGCCACGTTAAGTGCTCTGTTACATTTTGAATACTGAGTTAGATAAATAGAGATGAATGTGAAATCGTTTTATAATATTTCTGATCTGTAACTTCTCTAATTAAAGTTTATAAAAAGCGTAGTTTCGAAGAATAAAAATGAGATAATTATTCAATCCATTTCAGCATAAAATCTATCTACAACACCTATCGATGAAAAATGAGGTGTTCAAGATACCTTCGTGAGAAAAATTGCAATCAGTATACTGAAGAATAAGGGGAAGTGATACTCCTTTCCTATTTTTATTCTTGTGGAAATTATCTTTAAAAGGTTTTACTGGGTTGGGTAGAGTTTTCATATATTTTACAAATCCACTGTACAGTGTTCCCTTTCTGTCCAATAGTTCTGTTTCCCATATGTATAGAACTAAAACGAAGGCGCTTCGGAATTCCAACCATGAGGGCATTCCAACATTTATAAAACAAGCATGAGCTAAATTTCGTAACAGAAACATCCTTTCAGGTATACAAAAATATTGGCAGAAAATCTTTTATACCTCCATAAAAAAAGGAATTCTATACTTTACCTGTTTATATTCAGTCCCATGCCGGTGAAAACGTATTTTATTCCCACAAAAAGTATGTATTAAGAAAACATCATTTTTGTCTACAGAAGAATAAACGCTCCTCCGAAAACACGAAGGAAAACATACACTGCCCTTCCTCATGAAAAACTATTCGTCGGAATTCCATTGAAAACCTCTAGCGAACGTGACTTCGAGAACTCCTTGAACTATTTTTCTTTTTGCACATGTGCTTATTCCGAGAGAAAACTCTCCGAGAAAGTTCGATCAGAGGAAAATAAGGCGTCCTCCCGGCAGAAATACTGCGGAAAGCAGGTTTAATGAAACAAGTTGTGGGCGGGAAATACTTAGCTTTTCCCTCTGTTAAATATTTTTATTCTCTTGTTTTGGAGTGAATCTCTAAATCAAGTTTGAGTTGGATGTTGTGGAAAAGTATTTCGATTACTTTTCGATGGATTGTTTTGCTTGAGATTGTTTTTGACGTATTGTTTTCAGGGGAAGTAAAAATAATTTAGCGATTTCTTTCATAAGAATCAGACAAGCGTTTATGGGTCTTTCAAAGAATGAATCATAGCTTCTTAGAGATAAAATTCCATTGTAACGATTATTAAAATAAAGTTGAAGTCAATTAGTTAATTTTACAATTATTTCACACTAAGAACCTCAGTTAATAAATTCCATTTATATCATAATATTTCGAATACAAAAACGAATTTTCAAAACAATTAAATATTACATTACTTATTACTTACATTACTATTACGTATACAGCATTCATTAAACTATAAATAAAATTGTCAGAAATATAAAATTATTGGATGACCATAATTAAGTTAGGCCTTTTTAGAACGCACTCTATGGGCCAGAATGACATGAAAATTGAACAGAGGTATTATACTCCGTGTATTTAGAATCGACATATCAAGATCACGTCTGACCTAGTTGCAAATTTCCGCTCGTCAAATCAAGATTGGTAAGTAAATTATGTCTTTTAAAATGTTGTGTTTACTGAAAAATACTGGCTTGGTGTGGAAAAAAAATTAAGATTTGACGAAACCATGGTGATGGAGGGGGGG
This sequence comes from Tetragnatha montana, assembly GCA_963680715.1. NCBI lineage: Eukaryota > Metazoa > Arthropoda > Arachnida > Araneae > Tetragnathidae > Tetragnatha > Tetragnatha montana. The sequence goes on from OY796675.1 coordinate 31,633,734, forward strand.
GGAGGATGTGGAGAGTGTGAAAATTGGGTGACCTGGATACGCCTCTCCTAAACATGAGATCATACGTTCGCCATTTCTTAAATAAAATTACTGATAGGCTGGGCTATAATACTGATTTTTTATTTAAATAATCCCTAACCCATGATATCTCAAGGAATTATTCTCCAAACTCCAAGCCTTTCTGCTAGCCTATACCCTGAACAGTACATCCACTGTACAGATATTCGAAATGACCAAATTTAATCATGACAACCCTGAGTTTTTAACGAATCCCAGAATTCCTTTAAGATAGAAATTCAGATCCACCCAATGAAAAGACCTCTCAGTAACTTGAAAAACCCTTATCCTAAAAGAAGTAGACCCAGATCCACGATTCTGTCCCAAGCATCGATTCAATTACACTAAGATCTTTTCTTGCACATTTCCCACCTCAAAAACGAAGAAGGAAAATGCATTTAATTTCCTGCACGCGCTCACGTCCAATCAATAACGCTCCCAGAACGTGGAAAATCCCCCTTCTATCCTCTAATGGCATTCAAAAGACCGAATTCTGCTATGGAAATGTATCGGCAAAATGATGGAAGTTCGCATTTCTTTAAGTAAACGCTCTATACTACTATCTAAAAAACATCTCCCTAATGGAACAGAAAGGATCGGATAATTGTGGAAGAAAGGGTTCTGGAAGGGTTGAAGCGTTGCATAATGCTTTCTGAAAGTTCATTAGGCAATCTATGCAACATTGAGTGAGCTCGATTTAATATGAATCGTGCAGTGAATGAATGATCTTTGATGGAGTATCGATTCAGAGGGAATAGTCTATCCATAAATTTATTTTATCCGTTATTATTACAGAAAAAAAGTAGAACAATTAATATATCTATTGATTTTGCATTAAAGTTTAAATCAGATATTAGATTGATTGCAAAATTCAACACAACCAACAGTAAAAAAAAAATATTTTAATGCAAATTAAATATATTTGAAATAATTATGTGGATTTCATTCACTATTCTAAGAATTCAAGTATCAGAATTTATGTTAGAAAAAAACTTATAAATTCCTTATTTTCCAGCTAGGTGTAATAAATAATTTGAAAGACAAACATTTTCTTTTATTTACAGGTAATAGGACGGAATATTACAGGTTAGTATAAAAGTAGAGTTAAAACTGGAACCAGAGATTTTCTTATAGTTTAGTAATTAGACATCAAATATTTCAGAGTTTGAGTTCAAGCTAATTATTTTGAAATTCGGAAAGCAAACTTTATCTGAAATAAATAATTTTAAGAAAATAGCTTTATAGTAAAAACTTATTAGTACTTAATTATCTAAATATTTTGACTTTTGAGAACATAATTATTTTTTAAATAGTTCATCTCTCTCTCTCCACAGCTCTACAGCCCCTGGGTTTCTCTACTATGGTACGCCACGTTGCCCTCTCTCCTGATTTCCTTTTCCAATTCTTTATTTTCATTTTGTTTAGATCTTCCTCAACTTGGTCCAACCATCTTAGTTTAGGTCTTCCTCGTTCCCTATTACTATATATAGCTTTCCACTCATAATTTTTTTTGCACATGTCCGTTTCCTTCATTCTTTCCACATGTCCAATAGGGTGGAACGAAAAAGACGAATTTTGTCGAATCGTTTCGTGATAGTGCGGAAAAGTTGCCTTAATACATCAGTATCAATATGTGAAAATCTGAAATTGATCAAAAAATATCTTGAGGTGCCGCAGAGCCCTTAAAGTTTCGAAAAAAATGCTGTTTTTTTTACAAAACATCAAAAAAAAACAAAGATTAAACCCTCCGATCTTCTTCTTGATTTTTTTATGAGAATCTAATATAGTTATATTCATAATGTTCCAGATTCTATTCTTCTATCACCCCTCTTTCGGTAGTAAAATTTTTTTAAAGTAAAAATAACTCTTAAAAGTTGTTTTTCCTGCATCTTAAAACAGCTAATAACTCTAGAACTATACAACTTAAAAACATGAAATTAGTGTCATTTTGTTTGTAATTTTATAATCTTTGATTTGATGTGCAACATAACTGCCTTTCTTAAAAAAATAAAAATTAAAAAAAAAATGGGGAAAAATTAAATAAAAAAAAATTCTGAAATTTTTTTTTAACAAATTTAAAGTTTTTCAACTCCCAAAATAAACATTTCTGCCAAATTTCAAGTTGAAAATAAAATTTTATCATATAGAAAAAAAATAAAAATTTTCGAAATTTTGGCAAGTCCTTAACATTCCATGTAATTTAACAAAAAAAAGCGATTCACTCATGGGGAATTCAAAAACTCCCTTGATAGTGTTCATACGATTTGTATCATGAAAAAAAAATTCACTTAAATTTCAGAAAATACAACTCTTAGCCGATTTGGTACAAAATCTTACAGAGCTAGTTTCCAACTTAATTTAAAGTGCCTAAATTTCATCAGAATTTTCCTTAGAATTAAGTTTTTACGTAATTTCTTCACTTCCAACATGTAAAATCAAAGGAAATTAAAAGTGTTTGAAGATAAAAGAATAAAATAAAATCATAATTCTAAATAATAATAGGTTGACTCAATATTTAAACTTATACTTAAGTAACAAATGAATTCTCTACTTTGTTGTGATGTAGTATTTTATTCTAGTATATATAAAAAATATTTTTACAAGAGCACATTAAAATTAAACCAATTATTTACTCTACATAATCTAAAAGTTTTATATTGAACAATAAAAAAAAATATACTCACTTTTTTTTTCTATAACGCATGGATTTCTCTAACCTAGCTAGCTAAAGAACTGACTCTGACTACAATAAGGAAGCTTGCAGTAAGTATGGTGACAAGATGTAGAATAATCCTTAAAAAGTATGAAAAGTTTGACACAAGCAAAATACAAAAACCAAATATCTCTACTCGGTGCTCAGGGTGCACTTAAAAATGGAATCTATGCAAATAACATTATACAGACAAAGTAATAATCACAATAGATAATAAGTAGCATCTTAATCATCAGGGTTTTTCAATGTCCCTCGATTGGATTTCGGATATGTTTTATTAGGATTGTTCAATGTAAAGCTTTTAGATTATATAGAGTAAATAATTGGTTTAATTTTAATGTGATCTTGTAAAAATATTTTTTTTAAACCTAGGATAAAATAAATCACAACAAAGTAGAGAATTCATTTGTTACTTAAGTATAAGTTTAAATATTGAGTCAACCTATTATTTTTTAGAATTATGATTTTATTTTATTCTTTTATCCTTCAAACACTTTTAACTTCCTTTGATTTGACTTGTTGGAAGTGGAAAAAATTACGTAAAAACTTAATTCTAAGGAAAATTCAGGTGAAATGTAGGCACTTTGAATTAAGTTGGAAACTAGCTCTGTAAGATTTTGTACCGAATCGGCTAATAGTTGTGTTTTCTGAAATTTAAGTGAATTCTTTTTGCATGGTACAAATCGTATGAACACTCTCAATGGAGTTTTTGAATTCCCATGAATGAATCGCTTTTTTTTGTTAAATTACATGGAATGTTTTGGGACTTGCCAAAATTTCGAAAATTTTTATTTTTTCCTACATGATAAAATTTTATTTTCAACTTGAAATTTGGCAGAAATGTTTATTTTGGGAGTTGAAAAACTTTAAATTTACTTAATAAAAATTTTTTACAGAAATTTTTTTTACCATTTTTTTCAATTTTGAAATTTTTTTTAAGAAAGGTAAAAGGTAAAGGTAAAGTAAGTTATGTTGCACATCAAATGAAAGGTAATAAAATTAAAAACAAAATGACACTAGTATCAGGTTTTTAAGTTGCATAGTTCTAGAGTTATTAGCTATTTTCAGATGCAGGAAAAACAACTTTACAAGAGTTATTTTTACTTTAAAAAATTTTACTTCCGAAACATTATGACTATAACTATATTAGATTCTCATAAAAAAATCAAGAAGAAGATCGGAGGGTTTAATCTTTGGGTTTTTTGATGTTTTGTAAAAAAAAAAAAAAAACAGCATTTTTTTGAAACTTTAAGGGCTTTGCAGCACCTCAAGATATTTTTTGATCAATTTCAGATTTTCACATATTGATATATACTGATGTATTAAGGCAACTTTTCCGCACTATCACGAAACGATTCGACAAAATTCGTCTTTTTCGTTCCACCCTAATGTCCAATCCACTGTATTCTCATAGCTTTAATATATCTTATAATATTTTTCCCTTTAATCAGTCTTTCTATTTCATGGTTGAACCTTTTCCTCCATGAGTTATTTAAAATAGTTCATCATAAAGTAAAAATATTATTGGCAGTTTTATGCATTAGGTGAAACTATAGGTAGTATTATAAAATACCATAAAATAAAATAACACTAATTATATTCATTCGATTAAAAATTATTTAAAAGTTATTTTTAAAATCAAATGTCTTAAAAATTTAACAAAAATCTACAGTAATTACAGTAATCAGATGTAAATTTGACTATTCCCATGTCATTATTTTTATCGGGGTCAAATGTTAGGATAGAACCATATTGTACGATGAACCTACACAATTTTATCACAAATTTGAAAAAAAAAAAATTGGTGTTTTTATTAGAATAAGTGTTTTTAGAATGCTGTCCAAGTGGGCTGTGCTTGAGGATTAAGTTGGCTTTTCAAAATCAAAGAGATATTTCATTTCAGGGATGTAAGATGGTATGTTTAGAATTTTAAATTCATAAGCACTGTGAAAATTTTAAAAATTAAAAAAAATATATATATGAGAGGAATAACTGCATGTGATCAATGGATTGTTGGAAACATTTAGGTATAGATTGGAAGTAAACATCAGAGAACTATCATTTTTACGAATACTTTATATATTTTTTTTTATAATTAGAATAAGTTTAATTTAACAATTGATGAAAAGATTATTAATTATGTAGAAGTTTTAATTTAAGAAATCAATTTTAGAATTTCTATTCTTGCATCTATATGAAGTTTTGAATGTTTTCTTATAATTACACTCGCAGTATTTTATTTTTTTTTTTAATTTTTTGTTCTAGAAAAAAAATATGAATTCTATACAAATAGCTACAATAATTTACATTATAAAAAAAATCTTCTTTTGCATATAAAACTAAAAGAGGTTTTACAAACCAGATGTCGTCCACATTCTATCGGTTTTCAATATCTTAATAAAGTTTATGAAATTATTTTAGAAAATATTTCACTTTTTAAGAACAGTGAAAGGATATTAAGAAACAGAGAGTTTATTGAAAAGACACACTATTTCCTGGTATTTACTTTGCAAAGTGTAAGTTGGAAACTAAAAGTGTTTTCTAAGAAATCTTTTTATAATGAAATATGAAAACTAGAAAATCAAATTTTCAATATAATATTCAGGTTTACCAGACCGAAAGGAACGAAATTCCTTTTATGCTACATCAAGGAATGCTGTATAAAATTATTTTTAAATCTTTGTGGCCTCTTTCATAAAAAAGAGGGAAACTAATTTTCCGTTCGAAGGAAGTTAGAAAAGTTTTCCTTCGCAAAAAAGAAATTCTTGCGAGCTAAAATTTGGAAAGTGTATTTTGTTGTGAGACCTTGACATAATATCTCTTCACTTGTTACCAATAAAGTCTTTGTTGCTATATTTGTGCCTAAAATTTCAATTCGCCATTACAAATATAAATGAAGAAAAGATTGAAAAAAAATTATCATTTACAGATTTATCTTTTATCAGCATCCGTAAATTTTGTGCTTTTCATTCCTTTTACTTTTTCTTTTAAAAAAAAGTGTCTTGTGTTTTTATCGTTGAGTAAGACTTAAATATTGTTAGTTGAGATCTATGTGTTATAATTACTATAACTTTCACATAGGTAAATCTTTGTGTAAACCTTTTGAATAAATCTTCAAATAAACCCAATCCCTACCACCATAAATCTAAAGCAAATATATACACACTTATTATTCCCGTATTGGCAGGTACTCTCCAAATGTACCCTTGACCTATCTCTTACCCCGTATTCATTTTCTAGCATGTCACTTGAATCCTACCCATTGACCGGAATATGAATGCTATCTGTCAAGCTGGTTCCATCGCAATCGATATGGGAAACTCTCCACTGTCATCGTATGGCCTCTTCAAGACTAGGCCTGGGCGCTCCGAATAATTGTAATCGATGGTTTGAATGGGAATGTATTCCGAGAAATATCGGTTATGGGATTTGGAAGGCTGTTATTACTGAGGGGATGTGAGTTTTACTGAAAATGGTAGTTTTTAAGAGTGAAATTGTCTTTTTTAGAATCATTAAGCTTGGTTTTATTCAAATTTTTGAATAGTTTTATGTTTGTGGTATAAAATTACCTTTCTTTAAAAAGTTTGAAATGGATTTTGTTGGCATTCTCGCTTCAATTTATATTTTGCTGGGTTTTTTTCGATGATGTTTGCGTGAAGTTTTTCTTTCTAGTCTTTAAATCTTTCGTAAAAAAATTTATACTTTTTTTTTCTCTTAAGGAGTGATCATACTAGATTCAACATTAAACAATGTAAATTTCTTTGCTCACAAATATTTTTACATGGGGCATTTTAAAATATTCTCCTTCATAAAATTTTTACATTAAAAACAGCTAAATATATAGATACTTCTGTAATTTTTTTCTTTCAATACCTCCACTCGAGTATAAACAACGTAAGAATTCAAGACCACCACTTCTGATGATGGCTATACTTATTCTCATGAAACTTGAGGTGTATCATCCCAATCAATCAAATATGATTTTACATAGCCACTTTTCTATCTATAAACGAAACAATTACAGAGATGATTTGACTGAAACCAGATTGAATTCAGACATTCAAACTTAACCCTATTTCATTTACAACTAAACCAGTGGTAGTAAAAAACAAATTAACTAATGAAAAATACTCAAATGTGTCTGCTTGAAAAGTGAAAAAACCTTAATATGTAGGCTAACCTCATCACCACCAACCAAACCATAACTATCGCCACAGTCGGGCTGTTACCTTCCAAATCGAATTCAAAACAAACATACGACCCCAGACGTTCCATAAACCCCTCACCACGCGACTTCGACACCTTTTACGAGTGCTCTCCCCCCTCTTCAATCTGCACTTAAACCCTGTCCAGGGGTCGTAAAACAATCTCGCGGCGCTTAACGAAGCACCTCGGCTCCGTTTTAAAACCCGGTCGCTTTTACGACCTTTTCCTTCGACGTTCACTCACAGAAACACAGCATCAGCGGATGAGTGTGTTGAGATCTCCGCTTCACCAATTAGTCACAAGTGGGAAAAATATATAATGCTTTAATGGTGAGAAGAGTGCTGTTTCGTTTCATAAAGAGGCGAAAAGAGAGTGAGTTGCAGATTTTCGATACGATTCGTTTGGTGCTTCGGCTATCACTGGTGCGGGTGCTTATCGTAGGTTTCCGTTCGCCTGGTTGAATTATTTTGAGACTTACCGTTGGAAATCCTCTGACAGGAATTACTTTCATTTGCTGTTCGTTTTATAAAAGCACTTGAAAAAATGTTACGTTTTGAAGAGTTTATTATGCATTTTATTTTAAAGAAGAGTTTTAGAGTAGAAAAAGAGGAGTGAAAGCAATATTAATAAAGTGTAAGTTCCAATAGGGTGGCATTGGTTTCAGGAACTTTGAAATAAATTGTGAAATGATGCATCTTGTTCATTCAACGAGATCTTGATATCCATACGGTCAAATCTTGGAATTTCGCTTTCCTATTAAAATTATGCAAAGCTAAAGAAAATAATGCGTGACATTCGAAGAAATTTAGCCGTAAACCTAAGGAATGTAATGATTATATTTTTATTTTAACAATCATTATTTTTGGCCATTGGCGTACACTCGATTCTCAATTCTTGATCTAGAAATCGCTGTGAGTAGTACCTGTTTTGTGTTACCCAAAGGGGATCTGTGGACCACAAAGCCATGGAGTGCTGTTACTTAAGCCATTCCAATTCGCTTGCACAGCCCCCTTTTCACCTGTTGACCATATTCATAGGCATAATATACAATATTATACAATATTAAATAACAATTGTAATCAGAATAAAACATCCCATGCCCAAATGAGGGTTAACCCCTTAACCTCGACTTTAAGACCCGAATTCTGGAAAACTATTATTAAATTATAACTAATCACTCATATTGTACTCTAATTTAAGCACCTTTTGAGAACCGAACTAAATCAGAAACCTTTTAGAATAATCTCCAATGCGTTGGATATCCTCAAAAAGATAGAAACCTTTCCTAGGATGCATCCTATGATTTTCCCCCATAATAGTCTTTTCAAGGAAAAAATATTCCTCATTCCAAAACATAAAATCAAAACCATTCTTCATCTCCCAAACAACCCCTTTCAGCTACATTCGATTTATTCGATGGAAAAGAAACATTCCAAATCGAACTTTTGTTGCAGCTTCCGTGATCCATAAGTATTCCCGGAATAAACCACCTGCATACCTTCACACGAGATTACCGTCCTTCGGCTTGACATTCGAATGAAAATACTCTTCTCTCCCTCTTAGTATCCCTCGGAATTCTATGGTTAATGAAACGCAGCGACTGACCAATTGTTCCGTTGACATTCCCTTCCAGTCGTTAAGGTCATAATCAAACCAGACGTTCAAATAGAACGGTGACGGGTCAGTCAATAAAGGATGTCCCGTTGTATCATGTATTCGGGATTAGGGTGCGTTTTGAATTACCGGAGCCAATTAATCTGCTGCGTCAATCAAAATGAAGTGGAGGCTACTGGTGGGATTAAGCTAAGAAGTAATTTATCTCTCTTTTGATTGGATAGCATTTAGAGTTTTGTCAGGTTGAAACTTCGATTGAAGTCATAACATATGCAAGCAATAGGACTGTAGATTTCCGAAGAGATCTTGTGTCAAAAGGAATTACAATGGAATTGGTTGATTTCGGTTGATTTCTTTTACATTTTGAATCGCTAGCATCTTTTAATGCAATATTCTTCATTGAATCAAAACACTTAAAATTTTATTTATGTCCTGCAAAGAATACACAGAGTGGGGGGCATACTTGATATGAGAATTATCAAGAAATGTGTTTTTAAAATTTTCTGAAAGTTGTAATTAGACACACGTTGTAAAGAATACATGGAAGTGTCTATTTAGACGGCAAAACCGGCAGTTGGCACATGCGCCGTAGGTCTTACGTAGAAGTCCCGGCGCTCCAATCAGATCCGTTGCCAGGCAGTTGCCGGGTAAAAAAAAGTAGAGTTTAGTTGTATATTTACCGGCCAAATAGACAGAGCCTATTTTTATTAAATGAAAAACTTGATGAGAGAGAGGGAAGCAGATATTCGAAAGCTAATAAACTAAGAAAGATTTAATCATAATTATGGTTTAACCCATAAAAAAAGGGTAATCATCAAATATATAATTCATAAATTGGTTATATTTTAGTATAGTGGATTTAGTATGTTATAACAAGGGGCACAAAATGTTCGTACCATTAGATAATGCAAGGAAATATTTAAAAATTAAAACATTAAATAAACATAAAAATTAACTCTAAAAAGGAGACTTTTTCCATAATCATAAAACCTATTAATTACTTTTATTTATGTAATAAAATCTTAATAATATATTTTAAGTAAAATACGATTGTATAATACGTGACAAAATTAAAATCTAAATATTTTACATGCTTTTGTGGATAATGATTTTAACTTAAACAACCATAATTTTATTTTATTCATACCAGTTAATCTTTTAGAGACAGTTACTTAAAATCTTAACGAGGATAGTTTAAAGTTTTTATTCCCTCATTATAGTGTTAAAAAATAACGTGGTGCTTTATTTTCAATGTAGATACTGTGAACTATCTATCTTTATGTAAGCAATCGATCACTGCCTACGCTTCGCTAAATAATCCTGTTAACAAACGCTTCATTTGGGTACTACAATAGAAAATCCTTAAAAAAAAGCATGTGTTTTCTAGTGAAAGAAATTCTTTCCATACACCCTTCGGGTTTTACTACTTAATTAATTTTCTGCTTTATGAATAAAAAATTGTTAATAAAGCTATCTATTTTGAAACACTTAGTTAAATTTACAAATGAGTTAATTTTCTTATACATATGTAAAGATATTCACACTAACAATATATAACAAGAATATGTTCTCAAAAATATACCCATTTAGCGTAGTGAAGTATTTTGAAAAATAAAATGTAAACAATTTTGCTTCGGAATTTAGAAATTAATTTTAGTTTTAATATTTGCGTGGTCGGATGATTTAAAGATTTTTAAACATGCCAGTTCAATAATTCATGTTTTATAAATATTCCAATCTAGGCTTCGCAGGAATTTTATAAATTCGCATTTATAATTTTCTCTATCACAATGACCTATTAAAAATTCAGTAACCAGGATTGCTTCTGAATGAATTGTGGGGAAATTTACTTGAAGGTAAACTCTCAAAAGTACAGGGAAAACGTAAATAATATTTTATGGGAGGATTAATTTTAAAATTTTGATAGCAAAATATAAAAAGTATCTTCGCCTAATACATTAATTTAATTTAATTTTTTTACAAATACGAATTTTGTATTTTAAGTTGGTAAAAGTGGCAATAAAAGTAAATACGAGTACTATATGTGCTCATAACATGCTTCTACAGTGCCTTGATGATTTAGTATATATTAGTAAATAAAATAATAAATAGCATGATATATTTTCTATTTTTTATGTATGTTATTTGAATTTTGTTCAGTTGGATTATTAGTCAAAGCATTTTTTTACTATTTAAATAGAAAATCAATTATGCTGAACATAAGTTTTTATGTGACAACGAAATTTTAGTTTCTTTTATTCACATTGAATAATGTATAAAAACTAGAAACTAAATTCAGATGAAAATAATTTTTTACTGAACTTAAAATGGATTATGAATCTCTTAGCTTAGTTTTCTAATGTTACCTAATAACAATAATTAAAGTTGAAATAGTATTTTTAAAACACTAATTCAACACTCACTATATTACGTATTATAATACATCGTATCATATTTAAACCTTTATAATATTTTAGTACACCTCATTATAATATTATTAAAGATACCCAAACCTAATATTTTTAATATCACATGAAGATCATCTTCTATTTTATTTTTTTCTTACCATTGATAAATTACTGTATGGATACTAGTTCTATTTTTAACCTTCCAGCTGGCGCGCCCTCTATAGCAACACGAAAGGGCGCGCGTATCTCTTAGATACACGATTGTAAAATGTTAATTTTCAAGTATGTAATTTTAAAACCAAGTTCTAATCAGTAAATGGTTAATGAGTATGTTTTATTTAAATCAGTATTATTTCAAAAAGAACAGATCAAGAGAGGTTATAAAACACAAGAACAACATAACAGCACGAATAAAATATGAAGTAACCTGTAAGATGTGAAATCAATTACTGGTATTTTGGCTAAACTATTACTGAAGCTATACACGAAAATAAGTGAAAATATATTAAGTTACAATGTTTACGACCAAAATAAAAAAATATTTTTTTTCCTAATTACTTAAAAAATCAAAAATACTCAAAACTTTCTTGAACGGTCGCGCGTATCTCTAAAATACAAACAGCAGATTTTTAGAGACCTATTAACTGTTAGAACTTCAAACGAAGACTGGATGTAGCTGAAATGAAGTGCATAGAATAGCTAAGAACAGGAATTCGTAGCGCCTTCTAAACAAAATTTATACAACCAAATCCATCTCGAGTGTATTTCTCACATACGCGAGCCCGCTGGAAGGTTAATTTGAAAATTTTGATCGATTTAAGTTTAAATCTATTCCCAACAACTCATAAGACCTACCGAATATATGCGGAGTACGTGCTCGTTAAATATGTGACCCGAAAGTCTTGTGGTCGGTCATGGAGGATTTTACCATAGGTCCATGTCGTCTGTAGACATTCCCTACCCAACAGACACATGGCAAAATTGGGGAGGGGCCATGGATTGTACCGCTATCTAACATATGAGGAAGAAGTCGGACTCCTGCCATTTATTGGCCTTTTGTTATCAGGAGCTGCACCCTCATTGCCTTGAACACGAGCTTAGGTAAATGTTGCAAGTGGCACAAGAAAACAACAACGTAAGTATATTTTTATTCAATGCACATCTTAGAATAGCTTATATTCAGTATCGTATTGAAAAATATTCGCTTTAGGTAAAAGAAAACTTAAACTACCTATCAAAATTTTCGATACAGTGTAGCTAGCTGTTTACTCCCACATATTACAAAGGCCTTCTATACACATGCTTTTCCTCCTTCAACACTCAAGTAAGATCCACTAGTACGAAATGTTTTGAAGATGGATCCCAATCCTTTTTAGACGAGAATGAGCACCATAAACACAACTCTTGATGTATTTTTATCTCTTAAAAGATGCTATTTTTCCAAAGATATTCTTTGTTTCTCAGTTTGTACTCGAGGGGATTTGTAGCATTTTGGTATCCATTGTACTGTTCAAGTTTTTCAGGTGTTATTCTATTTTTCCCTATAAAAATCATGGTTTCGAGGCTATCTTTTGAGATGAAAATTACATTTTCTAGCTTCGGAAGTCCCAAGAGGACGGGTGGTTGGTTCAGCCTCAAATGATAACTTTATGTTTTAAAATGAATAATCTAGATGTGGATGTGGTGTATTTCATTTTTAGTAATGGTAAACTACTCTACAAAACCCTTATTAATTAACACTAGAACCGTGGAGTGGGTCAATGTAACTCAAAACTAGTTTTGATTTCGTTTTTCTCAAAAAGTTACACACGCAGACTTTAAAAATTTTGTGACTTTTCCTGACTTATCGTTAATAGTAAACTGTGGAAAAAATGAGGATTCTAGCTTTTACCATTTTTTTTTTTTTGTAAAATACATATAATACGCAGAGCGGGTCATTCAGACCCAAAGCGTTCTGTAGTAGGCTCTTATGAAATCGCAGTAGAGCGCTGTCCAGAATTTTGAAGAATCCCGTTTTACCAGTTTTATCCTCTTATCCTACAAAGGTCAAGGTCACTACACCATTTTTTGATAATAAAGAATGCCTGAAACAGGTTTTTTGAGCAGATAAGTTGCAAATTGCATTCCTCTAAATACACATGAGTAGATTGGGAAAAAAATCATAGAAGAGCTCCTGTCAATTCCCCATTTTGTAAGGTTATTAATTTTTCAAAGGTGAAAAATGTTTTTTTTAATGCAATTTGAGTACACATATCCTACTAATTATCCTCCAAATTCGTCTAATATGTACTCACAAAAGCAGTCTAATTTTTTATTTGAAGAAAATAAATAATGCACAAAATCATGAATTGATATTTTTGAAGCTCTGAACTCCCAATTTCATAAACTAGAGGTAGCTATAGCAGAAAAAAATTTAGAACTTTATATTTTCAGGTTAATCATGATTTTGAGAACCACCTATCTATTGCGCTTCTATGTCCAAAACCCTATTTGTGGGAAAAATGAGAATTTGCCATTAGAGAAATAAATGCGATAAAAACTACTTCAAACCGATACTTTTTTAATTACTTCTGAAACTTAAAATAAAATTATGGGAATTGTTATTAGTTTATATAAAGAAACGATTTTTTTTTTAAATTGACAAGCAGTAGTTTTACACGATGCGGAAAAGACTGAAACTTGAATTGAAATTACGAATTTAAAACTAAATATGGCATTAAACTATGGATTACCGGTGATGTTTACGAAAATATAAATTAAATTATTTGGATATTGATATCCGGGTTTCCCGAAATTTTTAGCCTCAGAAATATAATCAGTCCCTGAAAAATTCTAAGTATTGTACACATTTTTGGGCATTTTAATACTTTAATTATAATAATGTTTACCTTTATTGACATTAATGTAGAGCAAGGAAGTAAATTAATGTCATTTCCCTCAAATAATGTGATATTTTCAATTAGAAGCTCAATTTTATAAGCCGAGGTTAATTTGACCCAGGCCCGCGGTTTTAGTTTTATCGAAAGTGCCGTGGTTCTAGTGTTAAAATTAAAAATTGAATTATATAGCTTCAAACAAAGTATTAACAATTTGTGATATACTTACTTAAATTCACCATTAACTCTTTTGTCATTTCTTTATGTCCATGCTTTTTAAAAGTGTTTTTCACCTGACATTTTTCTACAATGGTGTATTAAATAAAAAATACAATTTGAGAGATCTATATACAATCTATACTATTACTAAATTATTCAAACTTTCCTCCCCATTATAACAACCATACTTGAGGCTATTTATCATGCTAATTTACTTGCAAACTTAATTCAAAAGAAAGTTCAGGAATTATAAGAACATAATTTAATTCATATTTCTTATGAGCGTGTGGTTTTCTATCTAATAAAAACTCTTACAAGAAAATTTTCCAGCCAAGGTGCAAAGAATTTTATCCCTATGCATATTTAAGTTAAGTAACATTTACTGAAATTTCACCTATTAAATTGATTTTTTACGTAAAAAATGACAGGATTGAACGATTTTGCTGGTTTTTTAAGGTTACGTGTCAATTTCAAAAAGTCACGTGAAATTTTCCATAAGGATTTTTTTTTGACAATTTCCATTATCATACAACCTCCCATGCCCGCTTATAAAACTCCTTAGGTCATTAGGGGTGCATTTCCGACCCCCCATTCCTATGAGATTTTGAGTCGTCTAGGTGTGCCCCATCCCTCCTAGAAGTTCTAAATCATATATCTGAAACACCCTGTGTAAACAAATCACTTAGTGTTATTCATAAGTGGAATAAAATTAGAACACTGTATTTCATAGAAACACTTTCGACATAGTTAAAAAGATTAATTATCATTTTCTCTCTGTTAGCAAAGTGACTTCCTATCCTATTATATTTGATGTGTTATTACTTGGAATAACGAATAGGAGTCAATAACATATTATTTACCTCCTTCAGGCTATGCATAATTAAGTATTGAAGGTTATTTTAAAATAAGTAGTTCCAACTAATCACTGAAAATATGATACGAAAAGCAGAAGGGAGTAGAGATTCGATGGATGTGTGTATAATTTTCTGACATTTACGATAAATTCTAAGAGGTATTTAATGAATGAAGTGTTATTGGGTTTCATTCTCTTATTACTGATTCATTCCCATTCAAATTTCACCTTCCTAATGGTGTACCTTATACTGTGACGTATAAATCGGAGTAATTTTTAAATTATACCTTGATATATGTTAAATACCCTATCATATTAAAACGGTTTATATTCGTTAACAACATTTATTTTTTGAAAACTGAATTACAAATAAAATAGTCACACCAAAGAAAATATGTAACTGAGATGTAGTGTGATACTTTTTTTCCCCAAAATAATTCAGGTGCACTTCATTATATTACTTATCATAGACTACCTTAGTCACTAAGTGACGTCCATTGGTGGGGAATAAGTTATACTAATTTGGGTTAAGAAGTCACTGGGACTTTTCATAAACTAGTGTAGGTGTGCTGGAAAACTATAGTATTTTTTTTAAAAAGGTCATACAAGATATCTAAATCTTCTTCCTAACCCCAGCCTTTCACTCACAATAGGCACTGTTAAGTTTATGTTTAAAAACTTTTCAGGATTTGGTGCTTTATATTTTAAATTGTACAAAACACAGGAAAAACTTTCTGATGAGGTAAAAAAAAAACATAACATAAAAGAATGTTACAAATCTTAATAAAATATTAAGTGCATTTGAAATTTTCCTCAAGTGTATAAGAATAAAATGGTTAGAAAAGATAAATGGTTTGAAAAAACTAAAAACATGCTTTTTTTCTTTGTAAGCAAATAAAATATCGAACCATTTCTAAGATTCTTAATACATGCTTCTGCGAATTTCAGTTCCAACATCGTAATTTACATTTTACTCACATCACTGAATCTTTTTAGTCGACATAAAAAACCATTGTTTTTATAAAATTAATTAGGTTTTGAGATTTTTTTTATATTTGCTGCAATTAATCGATTGCATTCCTTATTAGAAAGATGGAGAGTATGAAAACGTTTAGCTTATTAGTATTCACTTTTTATTCTCATTAACAAAAACATTCATTTTAAAACTGATTAGAGATATTTCATTATAATTTTGGATTTGTGACGCAGGCATTACTATGCAGTTTCATAAAATAATCCTATTTTTAATTCTTTTTTTTTTCCCTAACAGCAATAGTTCTTAAGTTGAGTATGTTTGTAAAAAAGCCATTTTCATGCATAAAAATTGGTAAATAAAGTCCTTTTAAAACGATCACAAGGGCCTTATTCCACGGTCCTAAATCCTTATTTGTAAACAAAAATTATAAAACATCTCTTAGTTTCACGAAACACAATAGAAATAATATTTTGTACCTTTTTGAAGCTACCTCTCAATATATAGTATCTTATTGTTGTAGATTGAAATATTTTAAGGTCTTTATAAAGTCAACAACATTTAGTTCAACAAATTTACCTGTTAGAAAAACAAGATTATAAGGAATGGAATCATTTATAATATTTCTCTTTGAGGTTAGTTAAAACTCACTCATTTTCTGTAACACATTTAAAAAACAAGCACCCCAAATCTCTATCTTCTAACCTAAACAAGTCTTTTCTGACTTTCGTGTACACACCACGATTACCCATATCCCATCAACCACTCTGGGCGTTAAAACGGAGGAAATGGTCTTAATGATCAATCATATCTATAAGTAAAAGGTTCTGATAAAAGGACTCGTTGATAGAGATATTATCTTCAGACTCCTTACTTCAGGAAACTATTCTGGGAATATCTACGACAACGACCCTCACAGGATATGAAAAACCTAATAAAAGCATAATGTAGAATGTACTTACCACCATCTATATAACCATTAATATTCCCAAATAAGCATTTCTCTAAGTAATTTAAACTACTAATTATTTTAATGGAACAACAAATTGAAAATGCAACTCCTCTGAACCTTGTACTCAATAATTCTTACAACCCTTTTGGGGTGAAAAAATGCCCTCCTGAATTATGAAAAATTGTACAAAACTCTACTACTACATACGCAAGGAGACTATATTTTCGACATGTGTTTTATACACATAAATTTTCTGATACGATATCGTTACCACCACACCAAAAATACGAATCTGCTATGTATAAGAATACCAGATTCGTGTTTTTGGCGTGGTGGTAACGATATAAATATTTAGTGTGAGTTAAGAGTATTGACCTTTATTTGCTGAATTACAAGTTGCATTATTTAGTACAAAACTGAAGTTTGAGACTGACGAAGGTAATAGTTGGTGGTTCAGTTTTCCGGCGTTCACAAATAACATCATGCAGTGGAAAAATGCAAGTAAAGGAGTTCTTAAATCTCCTACAGTTGACTATTGCAGAATGATTAAAAATAGACAATCGATCGAAATTCATTAACATTGTCTTTAAAGCTAAAGCATTCGATGATCACTTCGTACTTGATTTACTAAATTAGCTCATTCACCCATAACCCATATATGCTCTCCGCGGAAGCGATTGCAACTATAGCCAACAGATGGCGCTGTGTAGCAAACCTCCAGGAGAAGCAACCATGCAGGTGCGGGAAAAGTCAGTCCGAGTTTTTGCTGGGAAGCGTGTCATGCAGAAAAGCGGACTATAAGTGCCGCGCTTTGTGGTTGCTGGATTTAAAGGATCAAGGGAAATTTCTCGCTCCGGACAAATTTTTATGTGCAGTTGCTGGGAAATAAAATGAGCAGGCTCTGATACTTTTTGTTCACTTTTTGGAGCATTTTTGCGACGGTGTTAATTTGGAGAAAGTGGTTAATCTCTATTTGGCACTGTATATTTAAAAAAGGAGAATCTTTTTTTCGAAAGAGCTGAAGAGTTTTTGTGTGTCTGTTAAAACTTAGGTAAGTAAATTTTTCCTTTGTTCTTATATTGCTCACCTTAAAAACTCTGAAGGTTATGAGGAAAACTGTGTGAAATTTATTTCTCTAACAGAAATGTTTCAATTGGAAATTTGTATGAATAACATTTGATTTAAGTTTTCCAAGGAAATGTGAATTTTCAAAAGCACTAGTATATAAGATGCATTACAGAAACATCATATTCTCATTCACATAAATATTCTTATTCACATAAAATTAATTGTAAGATTTCAGGGTTTTAAATTTTTGTTTATTGCACAACGAGGTTAGAATTTGAATAAATCAATATACTAGTTTGTGGATAAAATTAATACTTTATCTTCTGTGCCATAGTAGTACAAAGTTTTTTATTTTAAACTTTGTCACTTTTGTCAAATCATTTTTTAACAACGTGTAGTAAAAACATAAAATTTTAAATGTCATACTAAATAATCCATTGTAAATATTTTTTCATTGCAAGTTATAATATACAATATTTATCATTAAAATTTAGGAATAGCCACTAAAAAATAGACGTAAACTTGTATGTGTGTGTTATTTTTTTAAGCTTAATTTTTAATTTAGTTATTAATAGTATGCAAAATGGTAAATTTTACAGATTTTCTTAAAACTGTTACATTTATTATAAGAGTTTAAGAAAACATAACAGTTTAAATAAAGTTTTTAAATAAGAAAATAAAAATGTAACTAAATTAAAACCATCTTGTTACTTAATTAGTATTTTTCAAAATTTATATTTCACTTTTGTTTTGTAGGAAGAATTAAAAATAAGAATTATAATTAAAAAAAACATCTTATATTTTAACTTGCACAAATTATGATTTAAAAATATGTTTTACACTACGCATTACACGATACGATCTATAGTTAAGTTTTTTTTTATAAATGCTTTCAAAATAAATTTCAAAGGTAAATTTCTGCAATGAGTTTATCTCCTCATGGAATAAGAATAGGTAAAAAAAAGGATCATTATATTTCCTTTTAAATTATATGTACCGATGGCAATCATTAACGAAAATTTTAAATTTATTCAAAAATGTTTTACTTGAATTATACCTTCAAAATAAATTCTTGTGTGAGATTTCTTAGAAGCAAACTTTATTTAAAATAATTAAAATTGAAAAAGTATTTTATGGTTGATAAACTTCTACTACTCAAATAACGTATTTTAACAAAATAAACATTCACATTTCCACTGAAAATAGGTTTTAATTCAGCATTGATCCAATATGTAGTTAATAAACTAACTTTTTTGAAAGGATTTTTATCATTTAAAGCTTTCAAACCTTTTGTCGAAGACAAACATAAAAGAATGTTCTGATGACTAAAACAGGTCTGGCGTCCATCACACGTCTGTGATAAGAATTAAAATTCTCCAAAGATAAACATGCTTCGAAGAAACAGAAATAATTGAAGTGAAAGGGCGGCTTTGCACGGAATTTCGCACCAACTAAAATTCGTTAAGCAAACGATCGGCGCATAACTGTAACCGTAAACTTCAAATCGCTTCTAGGATACTTTCCACTCAAACGAATTTATTAAAACTTATTCAACGTCACGGATTTACAAAAATAAAACCTGAAAAAATCCTTCTTTGGATAATAATTACGAAAAGAAATCAATTTTCTCCTATCTCCGGGTTTCCAGAGGTGAATTTTTCGATACTTTAAAAGAGAGGATTTTTGAGGTTATTAATTTGGGAAGCTTTATTCGAATGCAAGCTCGGGTGATTTTTCTCCGGTCTAATTTACAAAGCTATCCAAACACGAAAAATCCGCAAATATTTACAGACTCTCCCTCTCGTAAGAATAGTCGCGAACAAGACGTTGAATTTTATCTCTAAAACCGTATTGATCATGGTGTATTTTTCAAAAAGTTCTGTAGTTCTTCATTCGATCTCGGCTGGAATGTGTCCAATTCCGATAAGAACGGACCCTGTTACTTTTGTCTCCGGAGGTGAAAATTTCGATAAAATCTTCCTTTTAGCCGGAGTTTTTTGGGGAGGAAAACAGCAGGAGTGTCATTATTTGGATGAAATTTATGGAGTCAAGAGAATTCAAAGGGGGACGCTAAAAGGTTCTAAAGTTTCTCTATTAGAGTCCATGCTAGAAGTTCCTTTTCTTTCTTTCTTTTTACTTAGTTGTGTAGGTGTTATTAAAGGACCAAGAAGTAAAACTAAGTAAAATGAAGTTAAAGTTGGTGTACTATAAGATTATTGATTGTGTACTAAGGTTACAGACAGATAATACTACCCCTATAATAATATAATTCCCTACTTATAGGGGATTATATTCTGTAAACTTTAGAATTATTTAACTAGAAAAACATTGAGGAGATGAGGGTATTATGGAATACCCTTTATATCTTTAAGAATATACCTATACTGATTTTAAAGAAAAGGCCACAAAATCGTTTTCAGTACATACTATATAACTATTGATAGTAAAATCTCAATGGTGAAATAAAACATTATTTATTTTGTTGTTATGAAAAAGGGTACTTTAAAAAAGTTACGAATGGAGGGTAATATGAAATAGTCGGATAATATGAAATAGTTGTTTACAACTATTGAAAAACTGAGTAGGCTTCGTAGGACATAGTTATTTTCTAACTATAAACACAATATTTATAAAATTACGTTCTAATAGTTTTGTTGTTGAGAGTTTATTTGCAAAAGTCACGAACATAATCTTCTTTCTCTGCTCAAGATGAGCCCATAGAGAACAGTTAATGCATTGAATCCAAATTTCTCCTCGTTGCTATTTGGCATCTGTGTTTTCCGGTTCTTTATTTGATGGGATTAATTCAATTTCAGATGATACATCAGAGTGGACCTAGTATTCCATAATACCCGACACGCAATCTTAGATACATTTACTGATATCTGAAAACCGACTACAGCATAAGAAACTATTATTATTTTAGTGCACATTATGTTTAACTACAAAATTTAAATCTCATAATCACTGGTTGGTTAAAATGTTTGAACCTTTACCGGCAAAAACTTTCGAAAATCCCAAAACACACTCTGTTTTGCAGCGACTGTAACGACAACAACAAGATGTTAAATCTTTATGAACTGCATCATTGGAGTCTTTCTGAAGTCTTTCATGGTATTCCCACGTGATAGCAGTTTGGGAGAGGGCTGAAACTTCGGTATTCCATATTACCCAACTATTCCCATATAATACCCTCCTCTTCTATATTTATTACTAGGTATACTATACTGCATCGTTACTTGACCCTGGAGAAACAAAGCAAAGAAAGTAGTTCCTAGCGCAGTGTTTGAATTTTGAGTGAAATTAAGAACTTCAATTAATTTAGAAATACGATTAGTTTGTTGAACCCATATGTATAGCGTCTTTTTAACACGATTTGAGTACCGAAACTTCTCCTAGCAACCCAACAGGCTTTCTGTTTATTCAGTTTCCCTTTCGCGTAGTGACGTCATAGGGTTAAGAAACATTGCAGTCTAGCATAACTATAATTTTTGATACCTACTTGAATAAATTTGGTTCTATGGTTAGTTGTTGGATGCGAGATAACCTATATTAATTTATCTGTTTGTATATCATTCGAACTAAACTTTTTCTCTAAAAATCTATACTGAAACACTCTGAACAGAGATTTTTTGAAACGTTAGTTTATTAAACCTTGAACGTGATATGATTGATATAAACAAGAAGGTATTTAACGTATTTACAACTCCATCCACCTTAATTTATTCATAATCTTCCCACCCCATTCCTCATATTTAATTTTAAGCGGTTCATCGGTCCAGTAAACTAATTATAAATTACAGATACCATAACTTAAAAGCATTTTATACAGTAAAGGGATAAAGAATATTCCCTGCCTGTAATAATACGTCACTATATTTGGTATGCACTTTTACGATAGTTACGTTGGCATAAAACCTCGAATAAAGTCATTCACAGATTGGTTTTATGAATGAAATATGAACCTATATCATGCAGCTAAATAGAACTAAGATCATAGTTTTCTGAAAAGGTAGTGAAGTGCTCCGGTGTGGCTTTATAAACTTAAAGAGAAATAATGAATACAAATAATTTATTTTGTAATCAGAGAAATATGCTTTATCTTCTCTCGTAATGAATAAGAACATAGTTTTCCTTAAAATTAACTCAATTTTATGCAATGGGTAAATCAAATTTATACTTCAGACAACATTTTACCCTTCGGACTGCCATTTCATAAGACATTTTTATGATTAACAAAAAAGGAAATATCATTCAAATGTATATAATTTGATTTCAAGAACTAAAAATATAAAAAATTGAAAACATTCATGTTCAGCAGAGAACCTTCAAACTATAATGAGTATTATATAGTCTATACAAATCCACGTGAAGGGGCACAAATAAATAAAAAAAATGTAATTCTATGAGCAATAATAGAGCATTTCAATCACATGACTTTACCTAACAACGGCCTTAGCAACGTTGTTCTTATCCTCCAGTGATGTCATGTGCGAATGCTCCATAGAAGGAAGGAAAGTAATGCAAGTAACAATGTTTTAAACTTTTGTAGTCAGTTAATTAAATTCTTACAAATAAAATTAATACGGAAATAAAAAAAAATGTCTTGTGTTTATGTATAATTGAAATATTGGTTCTAATGTGTCAAATGTAATAAAATTTAAAACACCCACCCATTGATGCGAAGGGAAAATAGTGAGTTGAGGAAACGTATTAGTAATAATATACTGCCTTTTCGATATTGGTGGTACAAATGATATCCCTTCCATTTCTGTGGGACCATATAAATCAAACAGCGAGACTGCGCTGATTGTATAGATTGGGCAACCGAGCCTGCATTCTGTCGATTAGGATCGTTCCCTGGACGATACACCCTCTTGAGCTTCTAATCATCGAGATGCTCCCGAGGATGCTGTGAATCGCTTGCTCTCCATCTTACATATTACTCGTGTATTCTGCGATTCCTTATTGTATAGGTGTTGGCTCGTATACTGTTGTCGCGTATCAAAGATCTGAGATTTCCGCTGAATGTTAAGTTATTTATATTAGTTGAAGAATGGGGGGAAATTATGTGACAGAAGGAATCTGAAAATTGTGATTAAAATATTAAGAATAGTAATTTATGTTTTTAAAATCAAAATGTAGTTTGAGAATTTCTGGTTGGGTGAAAAGTAGTTGAAACATATTCTTTTCGTGTAGTATTCAAGCAGGGTGTTATATTTTTATCAAAGATTTTGTTGTTATGAATGACGTGTGACTGTAACATTTATCATAGTTTTAGATTTTTTTGTTTTTAAGAGAAGCAAAAAAAAAGTAAATAAATAAAAGAATAGACTCCTTTGATTTTTTTGTGTTAATTCAGATTATAAATAATAATATTTATCATAATTTTAGATTTTGTTTTAAGAGAAAAAAATAAAAGAACATATTCCTTTAAATTTGTGTTATTTCAGATTATAACTATGACTTCATTTCACAGTACCTGGTTTTGCGGCCGTATTCATCATTAACCTAAAGTTTGCCATTGGACAAAAGTTAACCTAGAACCAAACTTTTCTTAACCTCTGATTGGCTTAAAACCTTTCCTTCTTTAATTGCAAATCAAAAGTTTGATTCCAGGTTATAACCTTGGGTCAAGTTAAGGGTGAATACGGCCATTAATGTTACTGTGACAAATAATTCTATATTCTCAAATATACAACAGAATACAGTCAGATTCATCAATTTTATTAAACTTGAAAATATGATTAAAAGAACTGCTTTTTAAGGGTGAAAATTACCACT
The DNA here is from genome assembly GCA_963680715.1 of Tetragnatha montana. Classification (NCBI taxonomy): domain Eukaryota; kingdom Metazoa; phylum Arthropoda; class Arachnida; order Araneae; family Tetragnathidae; genus Tetragnatha; species Tetragnatha montana. Next base: position 31,657,457 of record OY796675.1, read on the forward strand.
AACAAATCAATCATGGTTTTACAAATATATATTTTGCTTGATGCCAGATAACAAACATACCGATTCAGCTTTTAAAAAACTACACAGAGTAGATTTATTTAGAAATGTTAAGAAATCAATTTTTGATTTAATCCAAACATTCAGTCGACTCTACCACCTCCCTACTTTCATCCATCTCTAAGAAACGAATTCCAGAGAGCGAATAACGACTGGATTTGACTTTCAAAAGAACCTGCAAAAAATTCGAAAGCCCCTCTGCCCTTGTCGGGTGCCCCCATGCCTAAGGGCTGAATATTCAGCGACAGGGTTACGTAATCACTGTTTGCAGTGGGGCAAAAAAAGGGGAAGCAGGAGTACCTAAAAGGAACTAGTAAATGTTCTTTTGGAAAGTCACTGAGTTGCGGCTGATGGGCTTTAACCCCGGGGAGTGACAACTCTTGGAACGGGTGCGTTAGGGGGAATGTTCTGTCGAATATCCCGAAGGAGTTGCAGTTTTTCGAATGGAATAATTTTGATGACGTTTCCAGGGTAAGGAATTTTGAGGTGCAAGATTTGCATAGAGAGAAACATGAAAAACGCATTTGAGGAGGAGGGTTACACCTTGAGATTTTGCTTTTGACTTCTTCTTATTTGAATAAAAGAAAGTAGATATTTAAGAAACACGTTGATGGGAAGAGGGTCAACATATAACTTCAACTTTATAGCTTTTCTTCTGATATTTTTAATTCTTTTAAACAAAGAGTAAGTATTTTGACAATGTATTAGGATAACTTGTGACTGCAAGAATATCTCTAAATATAAAAACATATCTATATGTAGTGCTCATTGTAAAATATGTGCGATAAGAATCCGCTCTTATAGAAAAGGTAACACTCTAATACTAAAGTATCTGAAGCCTTTTTTTACTGATAACCTGTGTAAGATAGAAGCAAATAAAAATTACTGTAAGTATTTTTTTACACAGTTTGTTTTCCTGTTTAAATTCTAGTAAATGAAACATTTTATTGGGATTGATCAGATTTATAATAAGTCAGCATTATTTTTTACCTCATCATACATGTATTTGTTGGTTAATTTTAAAATATGTTATCTTTATGTTTATGTTGTTTATTCTCATATTTTTGAGTAGATACCTATAGTAAAAAATTGGGATTTTAAAATTAAAATTATTTAAAAAATAATAATTTTAAATATTTTATTATCCTAAAATGTTTCAGTGGATATTCTAAGAAGCTTCCATTACTCGTACACATACGATGAAGAATACCTGAGAATCCTTACCAAATGACAATGACACAGGGTTCCAAAACAAGATAATAAATAATTAAAGTAGAATTTACAATCAATTGGACTAATTCTTAATCCTTAAATCAAATACATACTACTTAAAAACTATTTATTATCTTAAGCTACTTAAACAACTTTCACGCATCCATTTTTGATAGGTAAGAGAGAGAAGATATTAAAGTAAAAATATTTGTTAAATGTGATTAACGTAGTTATTATTTATCAAGAAGAATCTTTTTAAAAAAAACTAACCATCTAGCTCAAATACAACTTGGTTGAGTAGAAAACTTTCTTGTTTTTTAATTAACTTGTTCGTACCATTAAATTATGCATTCAAAACGAATGCATTTCCTTAGTTTTTCTTACTCGAAATGGATATTCAATTATCATAATAGTTTTTGAAGGATGATTATTTTGCATTTAAGTTGTCTTCTACTACTGTTATTTATCCTAAAGAACTTATTTCTACTTAATATTTTTACAAATATCTAGTATCTAAAATCGAAAAAGAAAGAAGTAATTATGTTGATAAAAGGATGATTTGTAATTAATTTATTTTAACTGACATGAAGGTTGAATATGGACTTAGGACAGTTCCTTTTGAATAAGAATACACATTTTTTTACGTTAAAAGAAATTAACAAGAATATGTTATCAACTTATGAATAGTAAGTTTTAAAAGGGGGCTGTTAGTTTTATACAACGTGAAACACAAGTTTTAAAAGAGTTCTTCATAAAATTCTGATAAAATAAAATTCTGATGAAAAATACTAATTAACAACAACAACAGATCTAAAAGGCTCTAAGAGCTATATTTAATTGTTTCTTATTTGTTACTACACAGATTTGAAAAAAAAATATCCCTTGGATTTAACCACATCACTTATTATAGTTGAATAAGCAATACATCTAGATTTTAATAAATTAATTTTAAATATATATCTTATATTAGATGTCCTGAGAGGTTTTTGTAAAAAAAAGGAAGTTAAAAAGTAAGGAAGTAATTTGAAGTGAAAAAATTCCGAACTGTAACCTTTTGGGAAAGTTGGTATGTAATCAGTCGCACGATAAGTAAACTCTCGCGTGCCGAGTGATTGTTACCCGACGTGAAATTCTTAAACGGTCTGTTGTGCCCTGAAACGAATTGCTGAACAAAATGTCTGGAGTAGCGAAAGCATTTGTTTTCACTTGGAAAATGACTGCGTACAGATGTGTCTTGCGTGATTCAGTGACATTCCTTTCGGTTGCTGATTTATTTTTAAATCAAATACAACGGCTGGGGATAATGGTTTGGATGCTAAAAAAGGGAATCGGGAGTTACTGCGAAGCCGTAATTAGAAAGGTTAAAAATGTTTCAAATGTTATGACGTTAGTTTAATCGCTTAAAATTACTTTTGCTACACGAGTTATAATTATGTCACTTTGTATAGAAAGAAATGACAAGTTGAATAGTGCACAAAAATCTGTAGAGAATTTTTGAATAGCCACTTAATGGAAAACGTTTTTGAACTACGGGTTAAAGTTAAATGTTTCTAAAAGACATATCCGGGAGTCTGGTAATTTTGATTTATAATTTCGTATTGAATTAGTAAATGTTAGCTATTTCAAAGTTGGATGCTCTAAGACTTTTAAGGCCTTTTTTATGGAAAACTAACGGAGCGATGGGTACAGCTTATAGGCCACTAGGCCTGGACTTAATTTGATTTTGATATTGAAAATTATTAAAGCCTCTCTATTTTTTTCTGAAACTTAGAATCAATAATATAATTTACTATTCATTTTATAAAAGTTAAATGTTTAAAAAAGAAAAAATAATAATTATCTATAACGATACTTTTTACGTTTCCTTCTTATCTTATTAATTCTAAAGAAGTGGATCGTATACTTTTCAGCACCCCATTAGTCGCACTGGTTTATAAATTCTTACAAGTCACAGTAGCAAAACTAGTTGATATATATATAGCTTCTTTTGTTTCAATGAGTGAGCAGTATCTTATAAAAACCACTGATTATATGACGAGAACCACGTATAAGAGAACTATTTGTTTCAATTAAATAGCGTAGTCATTCTATTGATAATTATTAATCAGGTTTTAAGGAAGTCTTATTGAACTTAAATAGAAAACTTCGCTCTTTCTAATAATTTTACTTAATTTCCTTTAACAAATTTAAACCTATCGGGTTTTTTCTACAAAAGCTACCAAATGCTAGTTTCTTTATGTATGTAAATATAATTACACCCTATTTTTCAAATCTCAAGAAAACAGCTTTAAATAAAAGACACTGAGCTCTAAAATAATCTCATCTACCCCTACAACTTTCTATAATGTTTCTCTCTAGGGTTCGGCATAGGGCATTATTTCATCTCACTCAATTTCAATGGACCTAGTGCGAGTGTTTATGTATAACCCAGTTAAGACGTGCTGAAATCGGTGGCAGTCCCACGAGACCTGAGAAACAACTCGCCGACATTATTCTGAAACAGAAATGGTTTCCAAACTTATTAGAATACAGCTCTCGCGGGAGAAAGAAACGCAACAATGATATATTCCTCTTTTATTTAGGCCATTTAAAATTTTAATTCCGTGAACTGGAACTGACTCCGTGGAGGTTGTGTCCCCAAAGGAGCAGGGCATAATGCAGTCCATGCATCAGCCAGGACATTTCCTCTGCCGTTGAATAAAAGGAAAGGGGCACAATCCAGGATTAATGCCTTGAATTCCGAACGGTCCCGTGGCAACAGCGTCGCAAACAAAGAAAGATGGCATCGGCCAAGAATGTCGTTGGCTTTTATGAGGGCACTTTGTTCTTTTTGTGCCCCCTTCGGCGAACGCCACTTTTGGAAGGCGAAGGAGGTGTATATGGCGTCCCTCTTTGAAAGACTGTTCTGACAACAAACTTACTGCCTCTACTTATTCGAGGTTTCAAGATCTGACTGCTCTCGAGGTGTTTCAGATGTGACTGTTTTTTTTTTACTAAAGAAAGGGGATCAGAAGTGTTTGAAAAAAGTTCCACTCAACGTATTTTTATTTGTAAGTTATAACATATTTCAAGGCCTTGGGTTATAGAGATGGGCTGAGGTAGAAAACATTTCATACACACAAAACTTGAAGAACTTGATTGTGGATGAAGACTCTATAAATTGCTTTAAAACAGTTTACCATTGTTTCCAAAAAATGGTATTAGAATAGCCTTGAAAAGTAAAATATTTATGGTAAATTTATAATTTTGAATTAAAACCCTTAAAGTTTTTGTCTTTTCACTTTGATATTCCGGCTTTAAATTCATATTATTGAAAATTTATATCCATTGTTTAAAAAACACCTCAATTTTCAATACACCTTAGGACAACACATTTGGTACCAAACAAAATATTCTTTTAAAATCATATTCAAACTAAATAGAAGCTCTAGAGCCAATTTCCTAATTTAAAGAAATTAACCTGGTGCCCTTATACGTTTTGAAAATCTAAAAACTGTTTTCAAGAAAATTTTTGGTGCAGATTACATAAAGCAAGGATCTCTTATTATTTCTATTTTTGGGTTGTTAGAAGATGATGATAGTAAATTTTCTGTTCAAAAATATAAAAATAATAAATTTTTTATGACTTTATGGTTTTTGAAGAATGATCACATTTCTAAATTTATTTAAGAGAAATATTTTAATATTAATTAACATTGCTTTAGATCATAGGTTCAAAATCTTTTTGGGACCACCACCCTTTTTTTCAAGAAAAAAACATTTCCACCACCCCCTTACAAATTTTCACCTCTAGTTTTCTTTAATAGAATTTCATATTTTATAATTTCATAGAATTTTATACCAACGTTTTGTAATAAAAATACTAATTTATAAAAAACAAAATAAAATTTTGAATCCAGTACAAGAATAATATTCAAAAGTTAAGTTTTCTCCTACACTTTAAAATTTAATTTAATGTAATTAGGATAATAATTTGACTCTCTTTATAAAATTTGATTCAAAAATATTATTTTTTTTTACCTAATTATGAATGTATACTAAAACCCTCTTGTGTGATACGCAGGGCGTATACCTCCCCCATTTACTTTCAACCCACCTTAAAAATTCCTGTTTTCATCTTAAAATTATTAAACTATTTATTTCTCAATTCAGAGGTAAAGGTCCTCCCCCCTAAAATTCAACATCCCCTTTTACTCTAGTAATGCTTCTCCCGCCCCCCCCACCAATTTTTTATCAACTCATCACCGCCCCTCTAGAATGCCCCTAAATAAGAAAAATTCTGTAGCATATACAAAATTATTCTAAATTGTTATTTTCAGACGTTTTTTTTTATAATGAATCAACAGAGATTGTATGAAATTAATTTGTCCTTTATTATTAAAATATATTAAAAAAAAAAAAACATTAATTATTTTTTATAATGAAATACAATATTTTATAACAGGATTCACTTTTACGAACGTATTTAAAGATTATTGAGATTTCATTTAAAGCTTCTATTTAATAATGTTATTAAATTACATAATGAGGCCTCTCTTTTTTTTTACTTAAATGTCAAGAATCTGTCTGAATTGTCAAAGTATTTTTTTAAAGTACTGACTCTTAGGGAGAACAAAAAGGATAAGATAATTTTATCAATAAGTAAATAAAATCTGATAAACATAATTATTTAAATTAACCCGATTGTAAAAGCAACAAACAAGTAGACAAAAACCATTTGCAGGATATGTGATGTACGAACTAAAAAAACCTAAACGCTTAAAATGAATGTCAGAACCATTAATTGAGTGATACACTTTTATAAAGTATTTGATTTTACAGTATTAAAATAAATGAATCAGTAAAATTACACAGAAAAAGTTTTATTGTTAATTTATAACTAAATAGGAAACTCTATCTTCAAAATCATAACATTCCTCCTTAATTATACTAATTTAAGGACCCAGGCGTCAACCTTACCTTATGACAACCTTACGTCAACCTTATGACATTTAGAGAAGTTTCTTATGTAAAAAAAGAAGTCTATAAAATAAGCTTTAACCATTTAGTACAGGTTTAGCTAATTACCAAAGTTTTCGAATACTCGTCTCGTGTTTTTCTTTCCAATTCAATTATGCTATTGGCTTGAATCCAGGTTTTCACTTCCAGTAAACGGAATAGTCTAGTCAGGTTCCATTTCCTAATATATTTTGTTTCTGTTGGGAGGGAAAAGAACAATTTATCTCTCTTGTTTAGTGACTAAAAGTAATCTATTTCACAAGTTTCACAAATTAAGTTGGCCAAATTTACTTCGAAGTGTTTCACTATCATTTATCTAAAGTGTCAATTAAGTAGAAGGGAGAACTCATATAAGGGAGGAAAGACAGTGCTTTAAAGGGAGAATGTTTTGATGAGTCTGAACTGACACTTTATCCTCAAGCCACAGGCGACACCTCTTAAATAAAAGGCAGCGACATCTTTAACAGATAAGGCTTTATACATAGATGAATATTCTATCTAATTAAGAATTTCTTTCAAATTGCAATGTATCAATTAGGTTTTGTGAGAACTGAAATAAAGAAATTTTTATTTCTGTTTGTAAAACTGAAGTTTGTTGACTTTTTATAATAAAAGATATTTTGTGCATGTGTGGCATGTGTTTTTACATAATTCCTGGCCTTTTTTGCCAATAAACTTATTATTATTATTATTAATTCCTGACCTAGTTCATTTTGAAGTTTTTAGAACTTTAAAGATATGGTAAAGTAACAAGTTTTTGAATGCCGCCCAGCCTATGATAGAAAAGGATGGGTGACAGTTCCTTATTAGAGTAAAAAATAACTGTAAAACTATAATTGAGAAATAACATGATTTTCAAAAGTGTTATTTAATTGTATTTTTTATTGTCTATATTCGTGTTTGAATTTGAATTTTGATACCCTTTAAAACACTGGGAGTTTTGTTTTGAGTTTATTAAATTTGAACTTCCTTATAATTTTTTTTACTGTTTAAAATACACAGTTTAAAAAAAAGGACTTGATGAATGGATATTTATCAAACACTAGTTATTTAAGACTACTTTGATAAGTAATATGAGTTGTATGATTCTCTCCGCAAAACTTACGATTATCTCGTCTATGCGTACTCTCTTATCCCCAGATGTAATGACTTACTAAGTGATCAGATACTATAGTATTTACTTATAAAGCAACAATTAGCACTATATTTGTGAAAAAACAATATTCGTCATTAAAAATTAGATACTAACATAACGAAACCATATCTTCCCACGCCTTATAAACAAAATACTGAGAGAATGAAAATAATAATGACAGTCTTTTAAGATAGCTTAAAATACATGCGTTCATATGATTCTACTCGTTTCTACTTAAACTGTTGGCAACAGGGAAAAACACTACCCCTTACTCTTACCCGACTGTATATTCTTCCCTCCCTTCTAGTATTATTATACATTACCATTATTCATATAGTCTTAAAACAAACAATAAAAAAATATTTCAAATGATAAGTGATGAAAAATAGGTAGGTACTGTGTCTTCAAATAATTCTTTCCTTTTTGCCTATTATGCGAATTCATAAACTCGCATTAAAAGAAATCCCAACTTCCAGAGCAAAAACTGGGCATGAATTTATGCGACAAACCACCCCCACCAGTTCAACCGAAATCCACTCCATCACAATTTCGCATCCTCTCATGCAGACGCTCACACACCAGAGCACGCGCTCCACTAAATCACGCGGCAACAAACAACCAAACAAACCAGCCATCCCTCCCACCTGTCAAAAAAAGGAGAAAAAACCCCCGCACAACAAATGACGAGGGTTTTTGTGCACCGCGGTTTGGCAACACTCCAGATCCGAGGTAAAAGCAAAGGGGAATAGTTTTTCTCGTTCTGATTGGGTCTGGAACGAGAGTTCGCGTGATTAATAAGTGGCCGCGCGCTCTGGTAATTATCGGTGGGGGGGGGAGGATGTTTGAGGTTATTATTAAACGGTGTTTGCCGATGCGCGCCCGGATGATAGAACACGGATGCAGGTTGGTGTTTGTTAGAGGAGGGGTTGTAAAATGGTTCCGTGTAATTATGTACTCGTCGAACATAATGGACTTGATGCCTCTTTTTCTATTAACTTTTCGTGCCCATTAATTTGTTTAACTATCTTCTGGAAGTTGGCTGTCAGGATTTTGTTGGGAAATAGATATCATTAGGAAAAGTTCATGCTTTAATGCAGCATCAATTAAAAAAATGTAGAACTTGTGTTGTGTTTAGCTGTTATTTATTTGTTTTTTCTCTGTAGTGACGAGTGCAGTGATAAGGCTGACTGCTATGTCATTAAACGAAACTAATAACCTAAAACGTATAATTTCTAAAATTAATCGTAACCATTTTAATTAATTTGTCAAGTAATTCACGTTAGTAAGAGTTAAGAGTTAAGTTCAGAAATAATATAAACTGGTTATGTACGATGGAATATTTGAAAGTATATTTTACTTGCTGTTCAACAACAAAGAACTTATTAAAGGAAACTCATTTAACTCACAGTAGAGGAAAAACAGTAAACATTAAAAGTAATATTTAACTTCATTAACTATCTTCGTAAATGAATTTTCTTCGAAACAGTTGTTTTTCTAAGAAAAGATTGAATGTGAAAGAAAAAATAGATAAGGTAATATAAGTAAGGTCATAGTTGTATTAAATACCTAAAACACAAATATTATTAAAAACTAAGGAAACGTTTACAAACTCTACCTCTTTGGCACTATTCTAACAATTGCAAAATTTAAAACATAAACTCAAATATTATTTTAATACTTAAATTGTTTAAAACAACACTTTACTTTCAAGTATTTTGATTAAAAAATGAAGATTACATTTATAGATAAATAGACCTCTAATACTTATTTTAATTATGTATGTATAATATATTTTTCGATAAATGTTTTTACTGTTTTATTCATTATTAATATATTTTTAGAATAAACAATTTAAACACATTTTCTCTATTGAATGGCATTTAAATTTACTCATTTCTTACTTTTATGAAATGATTCTATAAACTTAACAGTTTTTAATAAGAATTTTACTTTTAATAAATTCATATATTACCAACTGTATAGATTCTATGATATGTATAGTATTTTGGGGAAAGGCAAGATTAACTGAGTCATAAGACAAAGGAATTAACTGTTTGAAACACACACAGTTCATCCTTTTTACATTCTCTGACAATAAGCAGCTCTGTTCCTTTCCAGAACCTTTTTAAGTGTCCTCTTTGCTGCGAAGTCTTCCATTTACAGCTGACGCCTTAAATAAATGGAGCCGAACTGTCAGATCGTTTCCTGAAGCTTATGCTCCCAGAGGGCGCTTCGATCGTCGATCACCGATTGATTGGTTTCCGAAGTGCCGGTTCCACCTGTGGAGTTTTGTCAGGGGAATGTTTTCGAAGCAACAAGTGCAGAAGGAATACTGATTCAAATACTTTTCTTAATAAGAATAGCTGAGAATTATTTTGGGTACTTTTATTGAGGTTTATGTTGTATTTTAGTTCTTTTATTTTATGATAAGGAGTTTAAGGTTTTATAGAAAAGTTAAGGTTTATCACTTGAATTTAAAGGATAAAATTTGCCTTTCATTATAGGCTGGTAAGGGGACATCCATAAATTACGTGAGGTGTTTTTTCCTAAATCTGGACCCCCCTCCCCCCCTTGGTGAGATTTAGTGAGATTTTGCTGGACCCCCCTCCCCCCCACGTGAGATTTTCTCAACCACTAGTTTTGTTTTATCGGCATAAAAATTACCATCCAGATCGCAAAATTTTGATACAAAAAACGTATATTTTCTAAACTAAAAGTTGACGTGAGATTTTAATTGACTCCCCCCTCCCCCCTGGTGAGATTTGGTGAGATTTTCCTGGACCCCCCTCCCCCCTTTTTACCTTACGTAATTTATGGATGTCCCCTAATAAGAGGAGGAAAATTCAATTCAATTTTCCTAAGAAAGCGATATTCTTGTTATATCGCGTACAACGATATTCTTATCATACCTTAAAAGATAAATTTCAGTTTCCTTCCATCAATGATATTTTGTTGTGGTAATACCCTTGAAATTTGAACATTTTGTTAAATTGCTAAGAAAAACGTGAATTTATCGAAGCATCTCGTATAACAAGGATTTTTAAGTAAACCATTTCTGAAAAATATTTTATGCCATACAAATTTTAAAGAAAGGAATATATGTTTTCTTGGGAATAAATACGTGTATAAGTTTTTACTGGTGATAAGGTAGTTGTGAGGAAATAAATTACAAAAAAATGAGACACAAAGTTAAAGTGACTTTTAATGTTAATTTGTAATTTAGGAAGGAAATTGTTTGCCTCTTCACATTTGTGTTTCCTCTGCACTAGGCGTTTCATTCCTAAACTAAATTTTCAAAATCAGGCCTTTGCGTTTAAATGGGAATTCCCCTATCCAATTTAATTTAAATGAAGTAGAAAAGAGATACTACCATAAAGTAAAAGAAAAATCTAAAATGGATAGAAAAGGTTTTACCTGATTGCATAGAATCAAATAATGATGTGTAAAAAACCCTCACTTATTTAATATTCAACTATTCTGATAATATTAGTCTGATACTATTCTAAATATTCGCTTTAAAAACATAGTTACTTTATGCAAACACAATCTTTATAATCTAATGCAAATATCTTCGGAAAACATACTCGTTGCACAACCCAACCGTTTCACCGTGTAAAAGATTTCGATAGCTCAAATCTAAACCAAGCGGAGGGAAAGAGCAGCTCTTCCCCTTTGATCCCATTCAATGCAAAATCTCGAAGCGATCGAAATATTCCGACACCGATCAAAGAGATGGGGGCCTGGGGAAGGGGGGTTCGCATTTCAGTTCTTAATCCGATTGGCCGCTCGCGTGAGGCAACCTGTTCAGCAGCGAAATCAGTTTCGCTGTCGAGCCCGACCGCAACGCCAGGTGATCGATCCCGAGGATCGCAGGCTCTGGTTGCCGTGGAAACCGGAATCACGTGACGGGCGTGCGATTCGGGCATTCCGGACCGCATGCAGGCCTAGGCAACAGGTCCCTGAGTTCCGGGTATGACCCATATTTGTATTTCATGATATGTCAAACATTGATCTAGAGGGAAAGAATAGAATTTTGTATATAGGCCTTCTATTTTGACCTTTCTCTTCATTGGATGAATGTATAAAGCAAGATTTTAGGTTTGAATTAATGTCTTTATCACTGTTTAAAAACAGTAGTATCCATACATGTTTGCACAAATATACAAATTTATACAGGCAATATTTTGGAAATATAGAAAGAAGAAAGGCTATTTTTGGTTTAACAGAGTAAAGATTCGTGTTTTTCTGAAGGTCAAATATTGAAACTCAACGGAATCATTTTACTCTTATGATGTATTTTATAACTTAAAGAAATCTGCGAAGTTAAAAATCTTTACACTTTCTTGAAAATACGCCAAAGAATATAACTTTGATCACTCTCTAACGCATTCGCCAAACATTCTGTTAGGCATATTTCCTTATCCCTCTGTTTAATAATAACAAATAAACAATAAACACAAAGTTAACGTAATGGATTATTACACTGGTGTCAATAGCTCGGAAAAAAAGAACTATTATTACAATTACATAAAATAAAATAAATACTAATAACAATAAAATATTAGACTGAACTTCTGTAATAAGAAGCATTTATTACACATTTTTTACACTTCCCACGATATCTTTCTAGGCAGAGATATTTCAATGTATTTTGCTCTTTTATCCTCTAATACCAACAACCACACATTTCTTTAAGTTATTACTTAACTTAATAGTAACTTATCTTATAATAATAGTAACTTGTAAGTCTAATTAAATTTTCATTATTTAAAAACTATTCTTCTTTTACAATAATAGCCTTAATAATTTTTACCTGGAAAATTTGAGGTTTTCTTTATAGGAATTTGAGTTCTGAATTTGAGGGTTTTTTTGAGAACAACAGAAGCCTCTTTACAAATTATCTAAGAATAGACTACTATCGCAGTACTGAATATTACCAAGAGAAATACCGTAATATTATGTTACTCATTTCCTTCCAAGTTAACCTAACCATAAGTGACATCGCGTATTTCCCGGATGAACCATACCTAATGCAAGCGAACGGACCCAGAGCCCATCCCTTAACAATCCCGGACATTTCTTTCTTCCCGGATTATCTGGAGAGAGGAGTCCCGAATCCGGGAAGCGGAAAAATCCGGACACCTGTTGTTTCTCTGACATTCCATCAGATGCCTTTTCCCCTCTTCCGAGTGAGCGCTCCTGTGTTCTCTATCCCCGTTTTGTTCCAAAAGATTGACTGGGGTGTTGGCAATAATGGAGGTCGAAGGAAGAAGCATCTGGAGCTGGGAATCAGTAGGTTGTGAAGAGAAGTGTCTTAATTGAGGATTCCGATAATTGATGGGGAGTCGGTTCTTTTGTGGTGTGTTGTGAGGATTGATTTCTTAATTTGAGGGGGAGCATGGAAAACGAAAAGGTTTCTTCAACCTGGTGATCCATTGTTATTGTTTTGTATTATGATACACAAACAAGTTACTTTTCTTGTGAATTTGCTGCACTAAAGTGTATGTAGAAGTAATGTAGATGCCATTTCACTAAACTTTAATTTTAATTTATGCGTTTAGAGTTTTTGTAGTATTTTCTAAAATAACTCTAAAAATGCGTAACAAATTTTACAACAGAGTAAAACAATATTTGAAATGAGTATTAATAAATGTTTGTGCAAATGTGGAAAGTTTATTAACATGCAATAAATTAAGTAACTGTAAAAGTATTTTTCCTTAGGTAGGATTCTACTTCTTTTTTTTCCTTTCTTCTTCTTTTTAAAAAATGTTCACTTTTCATTTAAGAGAAGTATACAAAAACGCTAAAATATTTCTTTTTCTCAACATTGTAAAAATTTACACATCTAATTAAATATTCAAAATTAATTCTTATCCTATCAATTTGTATAAGTTTTTCTAACTTTTAACAAACATTTTAATCGAAATCTAACAGCAAATAGTTTTATTCAATGAAAATTTCAGATTTTCAAGAATCTTGCATTTTCAATGTAGCTTATAATAAAAATATGACAGTATTTTGGAATATTCGATAAAAATAGTTCCTAGAGGATCACCTTTATATTTTCCTTAAAAGCTTTTATAATTGCTTAATTATTTAGTTTATAAATCTTCTAAATAAATCTGCTTCACAATTCTAGAAAATTAGCAATTACAACATAGCTAAACAAAAATTACTGTCAAAATTTGGTTAATTACCTTAATGTTTCCCAAAACTCTTAAATAGAAATTCAGGCTGATATTATCTCGATAATATTCCAAGATCAAGTTTCCCTAACTTTTATTCATTAAGTTTTTGAAACTTAATCTTCTAAATTTATCGTAAAAAATATGAACTTAGATACAATGAATAAATAGGGTGTTTTATGTCTACTAAAATATTTTCTTATTGTGTTGCAAAATACGCTAGTAATATTTCTCATAAATTGTTTCTATTTAGATTGTAATAAAACATGAAATGTTTTCGTTCATACTCTGATTACATTGGTAGCAATTATTTTAGGGAGTAATAAACATAATTTCCTAATATAAAACAAAAGTGTATACTTTTATAAAATGCTTTTCAAAACCTGTTTCATTTGTAAGTCCTTTGTTGATCGTACGGAGAGGCTCACGTTATTCCTCGGTTTCATAATTACTATGTTTGCTTCACTGCATACAAACTATATCAAAGGTGAAACTCGTTTTACAGGCATTGTGTTTGACAAGAAAAACAACTTTTTGTGGATGGAATAATGAACTGATCTGTAGTTGAAAAAAGACCTGAGAATAAATAATGCAGTGAAATGCCAGTTTCTAAGCATTCCATAATGGTTCGTAATAGTATATACAAGTATAGCAGTCTTTTCCTTTTAATTTAAGATAATTTTTCTGTTTTCGTGTTTATCGCTATTTTTCCATTTTTTAAATATTTTAAGCGCACATTAAAAAACACTAAATATGCTATAATTATCGCATAATAACGAGGAATTTTCAAAACAACTTGTTTATATTTTTATTGCTATATTAAAATTAAAATTTATTATAAATTCTCAAAATAAATAATCATTGGTAAGAGACGCTTCCTTATCAAGAAGCCATTGTCCCTCTCTATACTCAATGCGATTTAGAAAAATTTTGCGTTATCAGTTGGCTCTAAGCTGCGTTTACCCGAGATTCAATAGCATCCTGCCTCTGTTTCGACTTCCACACCCCCCTAGTAAGAATGGAAAGGCGGAATCAATCGCAGAGGTCTGGCAGTGGCTAAAGGTGACTGCAGGTAAATAATGCCTTCGCATTTCTCTCGGCTGATTGTGTTTGTAGATTCGGTGCCAGAGGCAAGACAGAAAACAAGCAATTGCTCCACCGTTTCTATTCGTTTTATATTGTTGCACTCTTGAGAAGGCAGAGGCTGGGGTGTTTGGGAATATTGTAGAAACGAATTGGGAATTTGGGGAATGGAGTGCTTCATTGGGTTAGGGGATCTGATTTTCGGGTTTGATTTATGAATCTCTGGGTTTGTGGGATGTATTTGATGTAAATTGGGTTTTATATTGGATTTGTTAAATTTTCATGTCATAGAGGGGATTTGAATTTGAGATATTATTGCAATAGGAACAGCTATGTTTTAAAAATTTTAAATTTGCAAAGGGATATATTTTTGTATTTTATGTAATCTTTTGAAGGATATAGGTATTGTAGACGTGTTTAACGTGTATTTTTTGTCAATTTTTTTTATATTTTGAGTTCTGATTTATTCCTTCATAATTCGTTTTTTTTTGCAGAAAATCTATGATTTGATAAAAAGAAAACATTTATTTTAAATTAAGTGATAAAGGATAAGTGATAAGTGAAAGTGATAAGTGATAAAGTTAGAAAATGGAAACTTTTTTTGGTTTTATTTAACACGAGATGCAGGTTCCTAAAATGTAGTGTACTTTATCTATGTCACATTTTACCGAACAACATTAAGTAATAAACATATATGCACTAATTAAAACAAATCATCATTTTTGAAATTTAATTTCGGAACTATCTTAAAAAAAGATTACAAATATATTACAAAATATGTTACACAATTTGAATAATTTAAAATCATTTCTTGTTTTAACAGTTTTATGTAACGCATGAACACATGTAAACAAATTCCTATTTATTTTGATAAACAACTTCAAAACAATTTAGCACCCTTAAGGTTCAGTTACAAAAAGTATGTTTAATTGAAATTTAAAGAAAATTGTAAAGAAATATGTTAGCTAATATATTTCTCTAGGGTGATATTTATCGCTTTGGAAACGATTAAAATAAAGAAAAGTATTGTAGAAATATAAGGTATAATGGGATTTTACATAACTTGCAATGCTAACTTTGTATTCTTAAGCTCCTATTTATATAGAATATGTAAACTGATTTCTACTGTATTTAAGGGAAAGATCATTCCTAATTTAAATCTACAATTCTAAAAAAAACCCCAAAAAAATACACTTTCTTATTTATCCATACAATCACGTTAAAATGTATCTTAAATTACTTAAATCGTTCTTCAAAGTCATCTCTTTATTAACACCAAACAAATCCAATTTATCCCGGAAAAGGGCAAAAAACTTAAATCCTCCTCCCCATTAAGACGAAAATAATAGAGGAAAGCCACCAGAGCAATAACAAGGCAAGAACCCAATCGTTATCGCTAACAGGTGGGAAGAAAAGCTTCAAAGAACTCCCCGCTCCGAACAAGCCAATTCTTTTCGGACCCTCGATAGAGCCAATTAAAGGGGAGAGAGAGTCCTATTTCTTTGTTCCGGGAACGGAACCCTGCGTTGATTGTATAATCAACTTTCGCCTCTGCGTTGATTTGATAAACGGGTATTTGCAATGGACGGTCCACTGTTTGGCCTGAAGTTCGAGCAATGGGATTTTCTTTGGGTGCCGATGCCTTTCTTTGATATTGTTCTTGTATTGTGTTTACCAAGGGAACTATTTCTCTCAATAGTTCTTGGTTGACTAATGGGGAAAAGCTTTATGTACTAATTAACTGATTTACTGAGTTGGAATGAATAGGTACTCTGCACTAGACGTCCATTCAGAAAACGGTATTGAATTTGTACTATATACGTATCCGATTGATTGTTCTTATAATCAAATAAATAAATGAATACGTCACAGGCTTAAGTATTTGGAAAAGTAAGAGTGAATATGATTCTGTGAAAGAATTAAGCATAGGGTCTTATAATAAAAATAAATGTTACTTCTCATAAATATTCTTTACTACAATTCTTTATTTCTTTAAAAAAATTTGGCTCATCATTTATTTCATTAAAACAAATTCTTACTGTCTCTTTTGAGTGTCTAAAACTTTATGGGTTTTTCTATAACTCTTCCCTGCCAAAACTACTTCCTTGGAGTGAAATATGATCTTGAATTCTGTTGAGTGAAATGGTTGAATAAATATAAAATAAAAAGTTATTCTTAAATTATTTGAAATTGAAAAACATTTTGTTCAGTGCTGGACTGATTTAATGATATACGTACGGAAAGTTGCATACATAAAAACAGCTAAAAAATAGTAATTATATCTGACGAAATTCTTGTCATTCTACTCATATTTTCCATTGTTTCACCCCAAAGGTAAATGTTAAACAAAATATATTAAATTGTATTTATAATCTCTTGAGTAACTTAAGAAACTGGGATGAACTAAGGTCTTGTATTGCATGGGGATAGTAAGGATTAAATCAAAATAATATCTGAAAGCACTTGCAAATATTCTGAGAACTCAACCGAATATTCCTTGAATCTCTCTCTCGTCTGTTTGTGACACAAAATCCAGTCGAGTCCTGTTTATTACCCCAAATTGGGGCTGCAAATTAATCCCCAAAATCCAATTATCCTTATTCAGAAGGAGCCGGGCTAATCTATTAGCATAATTCACTTCATGTGAAGGTTACCGCCGTGCTGTTTATTAATAGTTGCGGGTTAGAGAGCCATTACAGCATTTGGATTGAAACTAGCACAAATGTTATTCATCAATCACAATGAAAATTTGTATTGAGAATGTGAGAGTTCACAATTGATATGCTAATTGAAATGCAGTTAGGAAGTGCCTGAGATCGACAAATTTTACAAATGGATGTCCAAGGCAATAGATATTTTAAAGTAACTTATGATTATATTGACTCTTAATTATATCATAGTTGAATATTAGTTGAGTGTAGTTAGCGTGAAAAGTTTCCAATGCATGAAAAGGAAGACAGATTATTTTAAAGATGTTTATAATAGGTATTATTTAAACGAAGACAGCATTTTTCTTTCTTTTCTGTTCAATTTTGAATTTTTAATATCAGTATTAATAAACATTGATTGTTTGCATAGTACTTTTGCTCTGATAACTCTAGTATTTTGTTGTATTTTGTCTTTTTTTCATCATGATTAATATGAAATTTATTTTGTGTGTCTTTTATTGTTAACATTTTGTACTCCTTAATGGGTATTTAGAAAACTTTGAAACTTACTATAACATTTAATGTTTGATTGATGTATGCAAAAAAAAATATGCTTTAGATTTAGAACGTAATGAAAAATTTAGGTAATAGGTACTCTTGAAAAAATAAATATCGTTGTAGAGAGTTGTTCAGAGAGAGCTCATCAATGGTTTAAAAAAATCATAAACAAACTCATGTAGAAAGATGTTGTGATAATAAGTTTGCCCATATGAATAAAAGTTAAATAAAGTAGATAAACTTAAATAAAGTAGTACTTAGGATATAATTCAGGTAACACATCGATTCTGGGTAAATTGCACACATCAGAATTTTTGAAAATGAGAAAAAAAACATAACACAAACAAAATACTTCATGTGAATAAATTATTAGGTTGTAATATTTCATCCAAAAGTTCCCTAAAAAGTTATGAGCAACACCTTTCTTGCCTTTCCACCCTCAAATAAATCTTCTCCCACCATAAAAAGTTAATCATCTATTTTTAACACCAGTTGTAACACAGAAAAAAGATCCCAGAGTTTATGGGATTTGAAATTGATGCCAGCGTGGCATAAGAGGGTCTAAGAGTGGAAGTTACTTAGAGAAACATTAAATCCTCCATGGGCTTCTCATAAACAATCTCATACCACGCGGCAAAATGACTGGGCCTTTATGGATTCTAGGACTCATAAAAGAAGGCAGGGAAGAAATGTCTGAGTTTTTAGTCGGATCGCCTTTCACATTCCTTTCGTGCTGTGGTGCAGTCGGCATTTGTTTTCGTCCTCGGTTATCTTCTGGGTGGAATGCGGGACGGGTGTAATTGTGTGTCTGAGCTTTTCTTTTGCGAGTATGTAATCAAAGGGGTAAAGTTTTTGAGGGTTTTGCAAGATTGAAGAAGAAATAATTAAAATTCCGTACGGGAAAGAATGCTTTTGGGTTTATGGGACTATAATAAAAAGATCTTATTCTGAAAAAAAAACGGAAAGAAAAAAAAGGAAAGTAAAATCGTATTTTAAAGTTCTTAAGAAACAAGAATTGTTGATTATCCTCATTTTAAATTACCTAAGGTTTATCAAATTGCTGATACCAATTTATTTAGAGCTTTCTTTTGTTTTAATTTCTTTAGAGGATGTAGGGACGTGGTTTAATATGGTTGGAGGTAAATATTAGTTTATAAGTTATGCTTGTAGAAATTTTAATTTTTTATTGCTTAAATTTTAAAGGATTCTTATTGTATTCTCTACTAGAGTCTAGGAAAATAAAATCAAGTGTTTTATAAAAATTGACAGTAACAATCCCTATACGTATTTTATGATACTTACAAATCTTAATTTTTTTTGTTTAGTAAGAGTCAATGCATTTATGTAAAATATTTTTTAAATAATTTGATTTAAAAGAGGATTGAGAAACCATAGCTTTAAATCAAGGGGGATATTTGAGGGAGTACCTAGGTCTTTGGACCTTCAAAGTCCAGTATAACTATGCTAACTTGCTAGCCAACTTGAGTCCAGCTAACTTGAGCTGAGCTGTTACAGAACGTGTGACTGGAAGTCACGGTCAGCTGAGGAGTGGCTAGCTTGATGCTAATCCCCTCTTGATTTCCCCAAGTGACCTTGGTACTCATTTTATTGACCTCGGAGGGATGAAGGGCTGAGTCTACCTTGCCCGCGGACCGGGATTGGAACCCCGGGCTTCAGAAACCATAGCTTTGTGGGTTTTAATAAAATCTAAGCAAATTGCATTTAAAATGTAACACTAAATACAGAGAAGATAAACAATTTTTACTTTACATGTATTAAAACACAAAACTATCATTCTTAATCATCTTTAACAGTTGCGAAATTTCTCAAATTTGGGTGATAAACATTAAATATTAGAGCAACAAGATATACCTAAACATGAAGAATAAATAAGAGAACGTTCTTGTAACCAAATCTCTTAGTGTTATTGAAAAATATTCTATTCAAAGTATTATATATATTTAGGTATATATATCTCAAGAAAATATCAAATCAAAATTCGAAATAAAACGATTTCGATTTAGAGCCCAGTCTTCTGATGAAAAGTAACCCCATCTCCAAGAAAAAAACCCTCAAACGGCCTCCGATAAACCAATCCCTCTTTTTTAATGAAACGGCAATATACATGTCAAGAAGCGATCCGAAGACCAAGTGATTCGGGCGATTTCGAGTCCATATTTTCCAGTGGGAAGTAGATCGAAAATATTGCAGTACATCTTCTCGTTTTTCACCCCAGATTTGTTTGAAAGGGAACACCGAGGAGCGTATAAATCAAAATCTGTTTGGAGTTTCTCCGACGCCGCAGAAAGAAAACGGTTTTTATTTTCTCGGCGGGCGGCTGAAAGTGGGCCAAGCCCATATCTTTGGACGCGCAAGAATGGTATGGGAGAAATATTGGGTTGAAAAGTAGGCGTTGGGAGAGATTTTGAGATGTAAGAAGTTGTATTTTGTTTCGTCTTTTTCGTCAAAAGGGAAGTGGATTGGTATGAAATTCAATTACGATCTGGTGAAAAATTAAAAGCACAAAACATTTTTTTTCTTCAGAGATTTATGTAATAAAAGACGGAAATCCTTTCCAAACATAGATTGATAAAAAATGACTTGGTGAACGGAACATACTAACCCCTTTATTTTTTATAATGTTATTCCACTTACGAACTTTAACAAAGAAGCACATTTATGAAAGTTTTGAGTACAATTTCACTTTTTATTGATATAACTTTTTCTTTCATTTTAAGAAGTAGTATAATTAATCTTATAGGAAAAGTAATGTTCGAAAATATAATTAGTAAAAATATCTGTATTTACACTGTATACATTTTATAATGTAAATAAATCTTGATAATTTGAACCTCTACACTGAAAAATTGAAGTTGTCTTTTCGACAGGGCTTAATAGGACATTTATGAAACTTCTTTTAAACAATTTCCATAAAGAAAAGTATGCATCTTTTATTTAAATTTTTATGTTGTTTATCCTTCATCCTTTTCAAG
Source organism: Tetragnatha montana (assembly GCA_963680715.1). Classification (NCBI taxonomy): domain Eukaryota; kingdom Metazoa; phylum Arthropoda; class Arachnida; order Araneae; family Tetragnathidae; genus Tetragnatha; species Tetragnatha montana. The sequence goes on from OY796675.1 coordinate 31,678,326, forward strand.
AAGAAATTCTTATATTTTTTTTAAATCTACCAAAGTTTAAAATTTTTTAGGTTGAATTGAAAATTAAGTTGAAGATGATTTAAAATGAAATTTTTTTCTTATACCGAATAGCATATTTATTTATCCCAGTTGAGAACTTCTGAGGATATAACTCAAGTAAAAATTTATTAGTTAGAAGGTCATTTAAGCAAGAATAAGAATATAAAAAAACGTGCTAAATATTTTTGTAAAGAATTAAATTTAAATTCGCTCCACGTCTCAAAAAATCCTTTGAATCACTCAAAAATTGCGAGCGTTTATTAAATCAGCTTCTCCATGGACAAAACATAGACGGTTGAGCCAAGGGCAGTTGAAAACTTAAGCATTCAAATCACGACTCTTTAAAGTACAAGACCCAAACAATCCAGAATTGAAATGTCTGGGAGGCGTTGTTTTTTGATGGCGCTGAAAGAAAGGAGAAACCACTGACCAAAAGAATTTTCTGAGCGACTGAGGAAGCGAATATCTTTCTTCTTATGATCCCGGTTCTTTCTCATATCCGGAAAGGGACGGAAATACTGGGGATGAGTTTCCGGGATCCACCCTTCAAGGAGAGAGGGTCGTTTTCTTTTTTCTTGGAGGAAATGAGTGGTAACTTTTGATGAAGAGGTAATGTCTTTTATATTCAGATGTTTTGAAATACATGCCTTGGTGTTGTGCATTTGTTAGATTGATGGTCAAATGTGTAAGGAAAAATGCTTTTTGTTATGCAAAAATTCTAAAAATAATAGTTGTTAAAGAGTTAGAATAAGGAGATTATAATGGTAATCAATCAATAATCATAGCAGAGAATAAAGTATATTCTAAAATTTCTATGAATTGCAAGTATGTAAAAAAGTAGTCGATAATAAAAGGAGTTTTCAGTTTTTGTGAGTCATTTTTTAGAATTCTTCTTAGACAAGTAGAGTATATTCAGTGTTGGAATATCGGGGATTTATAAAAACTCAGATGATGACAACATATTTCCTGTAAACTGAAAAATATTCCTTATACATGGTTCGCAATCTATAATTATAATTGGGGAGAAACAATTGAAAACTGAGTCTACAAATCAAAAGACAGTAATTAAATCATCTCTTACAAAGAATACTATCCAACAAAAAATTATGAACGCCAAACACCCTACCCTTAAACAAATTATGTCTGCAGGTGTTATCCTCTGAATTCGCACTGAAAAGGAGGTATTTAAGGTTCTGATTTACGTCCTTTTGACTAGATAACGAGTTTTATACCGACAGCTATTCTTTGTCCACTGAGCTTTGCCGGATAGCTTCGAAAGAGAATCGGCTGCTTTTGTGTACATAAGGGGTCTTTGATCTCGTTTATTCCCCTAACGAGTTGATTAAGAAAGATGTTCATGAAGTTTCCACTGCTTGCATACATTGATTGCTTTTAATTAGGGTAGGTAAACATAAACAATCCTTTAATGTTGAGGTTGAGGTGACGACCATAAAAATCTTGCGAAATATGAATACTTGGGCCCTAAAACAGCTTGACAATATTTAACGGGATTGAACCGATGTTCATTGAAGAATTAGTATATTTTTTCAGTGACGGTTGGTTACTGTTTCTAGAAACTATACTTAAAAGCTAGTAGTAAATTAGAAAGAAAGTTTTTTTTAAATAAGTCAATATCCCTACGTGTTGTATTGGTTTAAATTCTTTTAAAAAACTAATCAAAACTGAGAAAATTTACGATTTTATATACCTTAAAAATTAAAACAAATAAAGCGTTTACAATTAAAATGGTAATTTATATTTTTAATATATAATATATTTTAATAATATTGTTTTAAGATGAGAAAAAAATATCTGTATAATGTTTCTCTTGTTTATTCTGGGATTGACTTTGGATTCGTGTTCAGCCAAAATTTTTAATTCTTCAGTTTACTTTAAAAAGTTTTATTTCACTGTCGCAAGTAAAAGGAAACCGTAACCTTGCCAAATTAATAGCGTTTAGTGTTCAGGATAGTACTATTTTAAAAGTAGAACCTAAATAGTTAGAGTAAAATTACCATGCTTGAATTGTACACTACTTACAAGGGGTAAATAAACGTCATTTCCATTTCAGTATCACGAAAAAAAACCTGAGAGCATTATCTCGAGTCTAATGATACGATGCAAACAAATAATTGCAAGGTTATGAACTAAGATATTTTTAGACTGATAGTTAATGAGAATGTCATACTCAAAAACTTTTTTTTTTTAATTCTCTCAACTTAACACAGCAAAAAACCCAATATGTTATCAAAAATAATTGCTCCGTAATTGGAAAAAGCTTTACAAAACATCCCATAAAAACCAATTCGGAGAGAAATACCCCATAACAAGTGCTGAGTTATTCTTTTCTGAACATCTCTCTCTCGAGGCGTAAGAGCCTCTCGCATGATCAGGGAAACAGAATCGATAGTTCCGGGATTCCGTGTTTTCTTCACTCGTGTTTCCTGCATTTTAATGAGAACGGAAATTTAAATAAATCTCCAATTAATGAAATAGAAACCGACTGTTCATGCTGAGTAGATTTATTCAAGAAGCGTTGTTATTTGTACGGAGGCTTTACTGGGGAATTCCAACACGCGTTTTTGATTTATTTTTACCGCATAATTCATGGGGTTGAGGGTCTCGTTTGTGTGAAAATTGGATGTTTTTATGGGATAAAATTGTAACTAGCGGAACATTAGGTCAATTAGGAAGCCGAAAAAAATATTTTAAATAATGAAAGGGTAATAGGATAGGTAATAGTAAGGAGGTTCACACTTGTATTTTTATCGATGGATTCGTATTTGTTTAACGAAAAATTTGCTCAAATTTCAAAAGCATTCAAAGCATCATAAATGGGAAGTATTTTTTTTTTAAATTATATCTAATATTAAACATACCGTCTGTGTAACGTATGGGAAAATATGTAAATTAAAATAAAATAACGATACCTTTTGTCTCTTCTGTACAATTTATTTTTATTTAGAATTTTACGCCGTCCAAAAGTAAACGTTCTTTGACACGCAAACACATTAAACCTAATTTAATTTCTCAATCAAATTTCTTCAAACTTAAATATCTAAATATTTAAAATATATGATTGAGTGTTGATAAGAATCATTGCTTTTATGATATTAAAAATATAATTTAAACCTAAAATACAAACATTGAGGTGTTCACATCTCTGCCGTCTGAAGAGTGTAGCTTGGAGCTACACTTTTCTATTTATAAAATTTTTAAAATATCTCTTAAATGCAGTTTATTTTAATGTAATTTTTAATATTCTAATTTACAATTTATTGCTTTTATTATAGTATAGGTACTATGGAACATTTTCTTAATGTTTAAATCTTCTTTTTTTCTTGAAAATCTATAAAGCTTTGAATACCTGTGACTTGAAAAAAGATAAATATTATTTAATATTCAGGATTTAGGAACAATAGCATCCTAATTGCTTCTTATCTCACAGCTTTGTTTCAATTTCTACGAGAATTCCGATCTTACACGACATAGATGATAATGCTCTCACTACCTCCTATACCTGTTTCTATTGAAAATACTTTACTGGAAGCTTCTATTGCAGGTATAGCTATTAATAGTTCCTCCCCCAATCTCCCATTCCCAATTAAGGGAAAACGGCCGTACGTTGAATACCCTGCCAATAGCTCTTGAAATAACAAGGTATAAACTGGGGGCCTACCACGAGCCTCTCGACAAAAATAACGACACCCTTACTTCTTCCGTGTCGAGAACCCTGAAGAAGCAAGCAAGTTGTCGACACCACACTGTCGCGGAAGGTTATCCATAGGAAATAGCATTAGTGATCGCAAGTGAGGTCGAGAGTATGGGCTCACTTAACAAGAGGGTCTACCATCAGACTGTCGGGAAGTTTTTAACTGTCGTTAAGTGGTATCGAGAAAGTGAAAAACTCAACGACACCTCAAGAGGTGTCTATATCTTGTTAACGACACGAGAACAAGCTCTTTTATACGCTATAAATTATGTGTATTGTTTACCCTGTTATCATTGCACGTTTTTTGAGATACTTAAAGGTATTTTTAAAGTAAAATTGGCTTGCATTACATCTTCTTTTTTTAAATTATCGACTTAAAAATCGGGCCGGTTTTATGTACTAAAAATTAAAGTCGATTTGTGGGTTTTATTTATTAAGAGAATTGAGGATTACTCATAGGTTTTTTTCAGATAATATATAAACAATCGTGCATCCAAAAAGCAGCTTTAAAATGATTATCTGATTTAAAAAATTTTAATCAGAAATAAACACCGTGGTGATGGGAAAAAATTTTGTTCGTTATCCAAAACTTATTTTTTTGCGATTAAAAAATTGTAATCAATTGATAACAAAAATTTCCCGAATTTAAGTTTGTCCTCCGTTATATGTTCGTAAAGGTATTCGTTTTAAGCGTCTTAATCTTATTACGATCATCCCTTGTTTAGAGTGGCGAGAATTTTGCTCATGAAAAAACGAGTTCCTTCCCTTGCGTTGGTGATCATTTCAAATTACGCCAATGTAACTTAACTCCCCGCCTATTTCTGACGTACAAGATGACGAAAACTTTTTACACCAATCAAAAGCGTTATTTCTTCTCGACACCTATACTCTCGAACTCAGTTGCAATCGGTAAAAGCTTGCATTTGTCGACAATCAAAAACTACATCGTCGTGGTAAGCCACGGTAGGCCATCGACAATTTGATCTTGATTTTTCAGAATTCCCAACACCATCGTGCTGCCATCTATAAATCGAAGGATGAAATCCACATGAAATCACTTCTGTGGTTATTCTACCTCCATACTCTTTTTACTGTATTAATATAAACTTGAAACTTGTAAAAATATATTTTAAAAATGAAAGAAAAAATATTCCATCATAAATAAGTACCCAATGACGTGTATTTTTATGAATAGAATTTTCATCTATTTCATACAAAGCAAGTAATGGCGGCGATTTGGGCTATTTGCAATGGAAGATCTGATGTTTACGCAGAGAAAACATAGTTCCTACGCAAAATAAAAATATTGTTTCATCTATAGGTTGAAAAGTAATTCCTAAGAACGCTTTTTAATGTACAATAGCTATTAATTTGAAAATAATGCTACAGCCCTCGATAAGAGGTGTCGTAGAGCTTTTTCGCCTCTCTGTCGTTTTCTCCTCTTGGTTTCTCCTCTCATGGTAGGACCTGTAGTTAAGTTTCAGGCGCATCACGTGACTGTCGATAATTTCGGCAATATTAACGATAACGACACGCTGGTGGTAGAGCCCCTGGAGTGTGAGGCTATGTATTCACAGTAGCTGCTTCAAAAACCAATAATGTCGTGTTTAAAATTGGACTAATTGGTCGTAGAAATTTACCGAGGCGATAATAGATTTCATAAATTGTTTACGATAGGGAAATCGAGGATACTTATCGTTTTCGAGAAAATGTATTTTTGAAAAATATTCTTTTGTTATGTTCCGTAAGAAAAGGTAATTACTAAATCTTGGGTACATGACCATGTCATTGTTAAATATTTGAAACGCATTCAAGAGTATTTATTCTTCTTTAGAAAATTGATTACAAGTAATTTAAACTAGGTGAATAATTATTTTTAATAACATTTCATGATTCTGCAATGGAACATATTTTAAGTTTTAATAGTCTGGGATTATGGCATTTGTTCTCTGAAGAACCTTCACATTTATTTACAGATCACTTTGCGATCTTAGAAAGCGGTGCTAACCTGTTCCACATTAACAACTCGGAGAACACCATTAGAAAGGGTTTCTTTTGTATAAAGATTTAAACAAAATCTCCAGGAGCTTACAAATATTGTGTATTTACACAGAATAAATGAACCAAATTCCTTTAAAAATCCTTAATGAACCCCTAAACACTTTAAAACTCAATATTCTTAAAACACTTAAAATGTTAATTAAACCTTAAGCAGAGAAAACATCAACAACTTATATAAAAACTTCAAGAAGGAGAAACACTAAAACTTTAAAGATTAATAATTACAAAAACTGATCCTACGTGGTAAAAGGAAAAGTATTTCTTTACTTCAAAAGTACAAATGTATCTGGCTTTACACAGCAGCATCTTCTACTTCAGTCAGATTTTCTTTCGTCGAAAGACTGGAAAAGCTAAAAAAAAAACTGAACTGACTGAATCAGTTAATTGTAAATTAGGAATGAATAACTATAATATAGTTTTATTTTTTATCTGAATTGGAAGGAAGAACAAAGTGATAGAAGTAGTTATTTTTACAATGTGAAAAAGATAATCTTGAAACTATGTTTTTTTTTATTTTCCAAGACACCACAAACATTTACATTATTTTAATTTTCATGAAGGATTGATATTTTTTAAGTAAAAGGAGGTTGCTTTAGCAAAAATATATTTTTAAAAGCTGTGAAAAAAGTTATAAACACCGGTTTTTCAAATCATAAGGAAAAAAACTTTTACAAACATACTGTGATATTCAACGGATTTTTATTGAATGCTTTTCTGAAAACAAAGTCAACAATAAGCACTTTTTAAAATAAAATTTGAGGGAATTATTTACTTAAAAAGGAACGAATGGATCCGAATATATTATTTCTTAAAATACAACGCCATGGCAGGTAAACGGTAGTAAAAGAAATACCAGTGACTCATTCTGAATAATTTATGAAGCGAAAACCAAATATTGCCTTTAGTATTTCGAATGCTCTATAAAGGAAGTTGACTGTCAATACCTTATAACTGAAAAAAAAAGTTGTCTGTTAAACCAAATTTTTATTTTAAATATTCCTATTGAGGAAATATAAATTCCTGTAAGGAATTCACTGAATTATTTAGTGGCAAGTTTAAAATTCCATAATTAATGACCATCCGATGTTAATATTTTACAAATTATGTAGTAAAAATAATTTAAAAGTCTATACGTGGATTGCTTGTAACAATTACTATGAAAAAACTTCTATTTCTGTTTGCTTAGGAGTGCAAATAGAACAAATACGACATTCTGTTTTTTAACCAATCACAAATTTAAACGCATAAATTCATACTAATTTACATTATACGAGGGTAGTTTGAAAAGTTCTCGGCCTGACTATGAAAATGACAACTTATGGTTTCAAAAATGGTTTATTTTTCAACATTGCCTCCTTATAAGCTGCCTCACTTCTTAGAACGACAGTCCTATCTTATTTTACGTTCTTTTGGGGGTTGTTCTAGATTTTCGTGAAAAAACCTATTCATCTCACAGTTACTTTTTAATTCGAAGAAAAACGGTGACCAGAGAGAAAATTTTTCACTTTGGAGGAGAGATGGAAGTGTGAAGATACTAAATCTGGGTAATAGGATAGGTGCTTTTAAAATTTTTAACCCAAATCCCTCAGTTTTCCCACCTCAAAAACACGTTTGTTAAAAGAAGCACTGTTCTAATGAAAAATAGCATTTTAATCTGCTAAATGGGTCTTTTTTCTCGGGTATTCTCATCAACAGTTTAGATAAGTATTCTGCTATTATATTCATACCCTTCTCCTTAAAATCCATTGACAAAATTTCCCTAAAATCCCAGAATTCTTACGCCATGAATTTTCTAGCCGATAGCACGTTTTGGTGCTGAAAAACTGACTTTTATCCATTGCATTGATTATTATTTTACTTAAAACTTCTAAGTTATGTCTATTTCTGCATATAGACGTAAAAAACCGCTTTTATTTTGTGTAAATCGCATCAAAAATCGCAATGAAGTTGTCATTTCAATGCATTTTTGAGCCACAATTTGGATTCGCGGCACCCATCTAGTCCAAATTGGTTTCACGCGCAATTCCTCGTGCAAAAAATAACTTATGCGCTCCTTTGCAATCCCTAGACTATTAGAAATGTCCCCACCTTCTTTCATCATTATTCTAAAATCATAGAGGGCACTTTTCGACGATTTTCGGTATGGCGGCTCTTTTTGAACGTTTTTCACATGGTTCTTTAAGAACACTCTTGCAACCATGTTAAAGCTTCAACTCTAATTCTTTCACGGGGAAAACAAAGGAAAAGAGTCTCCTTACACATTTAAGATCGTAGAATTAATTTCATCTGGTGATATCCCTTCTTTTAAAAAGAATTTTATAACAGCTCGATACTCTCTTTTCTCCATTATTGAAAATAAGCTCACCTTAACTCATTCAAAAAATTCCCGACAGTAGAATTCTGATCAGAACCACCCAAAAATTTAATTAGGCTCATTTGAAGAGTTGTTCTAACTGGAGAAAAAAATTCGCGCGAATTAGTGAGCGTGTTCTGGGTGAGGCCGAGAACTTTTCAAACTACCCTCGTATGGGGATTATATAAACTATAAACTGATTGAACAATCCAATTTCCCATTATCATTACCTTTAGTAATGCATGATGATTATAATTCAAGTAAAACAAAATCAGTTGCTTGAAATTTATTTCAAAGATGTTATATAGAATAATTTAAAAGTTGTTCAGCTATTTCAATCACCAATCAAAACCTCACCTGCCTAAAACTTTATGAATTCCATTCTCTAAAGTATTCAGAGTCGAACTCTAAGATTCTGGCACGCTTGTTTGTCTTCATCTTATACGTGCTTGGTATTAGCCGCTTCGAAACCACCTGTTCAAATATTCCCAATCCTCCGGATCTTTTATTCAATATTCTTTAAATTCCAAGCCCCTTTCTTCGGAATATTGAAGCCTTTTCCTGTCAAAGTCACCTGATCCTAAAGAACTTGAGAAGTGCTGCCGTGGTTTTAAAATGAAAGCGCAAACAAAGGTTTTACGTCAAATGAATTGAAAAAAAATCCGCTTTCTTTGGATCTGCATCTCTTAGAGCTGTCGTATACTCAAAGTTGGCGGCTTTCTGTTTTGACATTCGCCTCAATTGTTTAATCTTCTTAATTTCCGAGTAACCGAATTGCATAGCATAGTGAGTTTATTCTAGGTAGAGATACTATACTCGTATTTTTCCTTCGACATTTAAATTTGGGTTTTGTTTCATTCTGTTTTAAGTGAAATTAGGTCCATCTTTGGATCTTTAAATAGAAACAGTGCCCAGTGCACTCTGTGATAAAATGCAGAAATATTTAGAGAAACTAAACATGTTATAACATTAAAAAATGCATAGCACTTTTCATTTTTTCTTAAGCAAAAAAATGTGATAAAAACAGATTCAATTACCGAGCTTTTCTTTAATCTTCTGCAATTATACTGCTAAACAAGTAAAAAAAATAAAGTTGGTTTTTATCTCACTGCTGATAGAAAAGAAGAAGATCATTTACAATTTTTTAAGAAGATTGAGCAAAAACCCGCATAACGGGTTTCTTTTTCATTTCCATGGTGTATTAAAAAAAACTTAATTTAAAAGAAATCACTGAAACAGCCATATTAGAGTTTTTTTGAAACAATAATGCCATTACTATTTTTTACTTCATAATTTTTTTCAACCGCAAAAGTATTTTCAGAATATTAATTTGTTCACCTCAATGAATATCATCTTCATCAATACATCAGTGTTTTTTTTAATTCATGTTTTAAAGAGTTATTTTTCTCAAAACTACTGCTAAGAATTTTCCTTAAATATTGGTTTTTGAAATTCAAAAAATAAAATAACGACCAAATAGCATTTGAGGCACTTGAAACAGCAACGAGCTAACTCCACCAGCATAGCTTGTTTCTGCTGCAAGAACACATTACAAAGTAATATTAATGACAAAAGTTAACTAATGCAATTTCGCGTCTTTTACTGTATTTGAATTTCACTTTAAAACTTTATACTATAAACTTTATTTTCTTCCCCCCATTGAACTAATATTATATAAGTATTAATATTATCAATAAATAAAATATTAGTTAACACAAAATAAATAAGAACAAAATGATATTAAAAAATATTTTAACTACAAAAAAAACGAAATTTGTTTTCATTTATAACGGTTAAATAATTCTTCTGATTGTCAATGAACCTTAAAGTACTCTCTGCTACAAAATTGTTTAAGCTGAATATTTCTTCCTAAACACCATTTTTAGGGATTCGGTGCATTTCATGATCTTCTTCACTAAACAACAACAAAGGCGACCTATTCAGTGTCAACAGTTTTTTAATCGCCTTTTCCTGTGTAAAAGTAGTACATTAGTATCTTTGCATCGCAAAGTGTCCATCAATGGCTTCTACTTAACATTTTTCTCTTGAACTATAAAACTTGATTCGTAGAGGACATATAGCATTGGGAATTAGCGTTAATACTGCCCCAAAGGCAGATGTAGCAGAACTTTATTTGAAGATTATGAGGATCCGTCATAGATTATGATATGCCATAGTTTGTTCTTGATGTGATATTTTTAAAATATGCTTTATAGACCTCATAAATTTTTTTATACTTCTATAAAGTACTTTTTAACTTCATCTTTAAAAAATTATCACAGTTTAATGAGAAGAAAGCAAAGTAAGATGTATTCCCTTTCAAAATCTTTATTTTATTTCCTTTTGCACTTAAAGCGTAAATAACTATCACAACATGCAAATATAGTTCATATAAAATATCACATACACCCATAATACAGAAACTATTCAAATTACTCATATTAACGTGATAGATAAAAAAAGCAATCTTTTTACAGCAAAATTTTTATTTAATGGAGAATCAGGGAAACACACAAAAAAGTCCAAGGACAGAAAAAAATATAGTACAGGGTGTTTCTACAAATCCAGAACAAATAATAGTCTTCGAGAAAATCGCGACAGAAAAAGCTATGACGTCAGATCCGTTTAAAACTTAAAAAAGTTAATGGAAAACGTGAACATGGTTATTCGGATATGCTTGCACACTAAGATGTTTTAAAAAATATCAATTTCGCATGCATGCTCACACCGTAAAAGGAAATAATAAAGTGTTTATCGGATATGACGTTACATTTTACAAAAAAATAAAAATAATTCGTCGGGCACAAATTTTTATCTACTCCAAGCAAGGAAACTTTCTGTATGGGTTTGGGAGGACTTCTCGAAACACCCTGAATAATAGTAAAACCAATAAGTCACCCAGTAGTCTTAATCCAGTTAGTTACACTTATACGCGTACAAGAATAAAAAAAATCCCATACGCTATTTATTTCAGAGCATTGAGATAAACAACTATATCTTAAACAAAACCCTCTTAGGACCCTCAAATTAGCTAAAGCATATTCCACATTTGTTTTCTAAGACAAAAGAGGAAAGGGCGAAGCTAACAAGATTTGAATATTGGTGAGGATAAAAAGGTTAAAAGTCACCACACCCTATGGAACAAAAGAACCGAGAGCAAAGAAGCGGAGAAAACTTCTCAAAGCGGGCAAATCTAATCACTACACCGCCTTTCACCACCGCAGCGTTCCAATCGGTTCGAATTCAGCCATCCAAACGTTCTTAGGTGCAAGAAAGTATCTTTCTTTTTGAGAATCCGAACGCTTAGGGGATTGCAAAAGGGAATAGCCAGGACAAGGAGGTTTTCTGCGTGTAAGGGGCTAAAAGCAGGCACCGTTTGGTTTATTATTCCGAAGGTGCAGGTAAAAATATTTGTGTTCCTTTTTTTCTTGCTATCGTTTGAATGTATTCCAAAAGCGGAGAAATGAAGGAGATTCGACATATAAATCGAACAGAGTAGAATTCGGAATACTGCGGGGTATGGGATATTTTACTGTTCGCTCGCGGATGGAATAAAATTTACTTCGTATTGGTAGGTTTTACCAAACATTTATTCGGAGTTGGGCTAAAAATGTTGAAATTTTAGTCGTTTATCCTTTGATAGTAGTTTATAACAAACTAATTTTACTTGATATAATCAACACTTTATAAATTCTATTGTATTCAAGATTCAAATGAACCATGAAAATTTAAACTCATTTAATACCTTCAAGTCGATTTTTTCTTTTCTTTAAATATTTTATGAAAATCATTTAAAAAGAATAAAGTACAATAGAAAAAAATTCGTTGAAGGAAAATGATATTTAGTGTTAGATTATGGAAGATTACAGAATAAATTGTTATTTTAAATAAAAATGCTACATAGTTGAAAAATTGAATTAGTAGAAACCTCTATATAGGAGGTAGAATAATAGTAGATACTTCTAAAAAAATATGTAAGTGGTAAATTTCATAAGTGTAGTACAATTACTTTTTATAGCTCATTAATTACATAGCTCAGTTACATTTCCTAAAAATTAAAAACTTTAAATTTAAACTGTTAAAGAAATATCTTTTTATTTTTTGCTTAAAATCAATTTTATATCTTTTATAGAAAATTTCGAATTTGTCTTGACTCGAAAAGGTGGAATATCCCATTTTCGATACGTTGGACACTTTTACACATTAACGGTAAGTACGAGTATCTTGAATTTTTTTCTTTCACATAAAATAATAGAGGCTTTTATGTAAGCTTAGTTCTCGCAAGTTTGAGTATTTTAAGAATTCTCAATGTCAATTAAGCTATTCTAGGTGGTGATATGTTATTTATTTATACCTTCAATAAAAAATTAATAAATTTTCTTAAGTTAGCGAAGTTTTATGGTTAGCTTCAAGTTTTCATAAAAACAATAAGGTTGTTTACGCTATTGATCTAATTTTCTCAGGTCTTTGTCTTTCACAATAGAAGTTAAATGATAATTTGCTATGGTATAATTATTTGACTGTACCTAAAGAATACGAACAATTCAAGAAATAACTAGAATCAATCTAAAAAATATTGATTCTTGTTAAAATCTAGAGATTAAAATCAGAAAAAGCGTTCTCAATGAGATATGCCTCCTACAATGAGATACAATCGATTCCTTTTTACTACTTTTTACTGAGAAATTGTTCTTTTCCATACAGTAAAGTACATAGACCAGTGATGGCAAAAGAAACATTTTTATTTGTTCCTGTTCTTTAACAATATTCACTTCAAAACAGCAAGAACAATTAAATTCCAGGTAAAAAATTATACACCAAAATAACATTTAATTTCCCTCCGGAACAAAATGTAACGCTTTAGTTGTGGATAGTTTCACTCCGGCGCAAAACTCAGAGGTGAAGATCGAGTCTTAATTTCCCTCCGGAAAAAGTTCTACGTTTTAGTGGTGACTACTTTCGCTCCGGAGCAAAACTAAATCTGATAATCGAGTTTAGTTTCCCTTCGGAACGAAATTCAATGGTTTTAGTGATGAATAATTTTGCTCCAGCGCAAAATTAGGCAATTTAGTTAAGTTTAATTTCACTCCAGAACGAAATTCAAAGCAGAATATTCAGTTTAATTTTACTCCCGGGAAAAACTCTATGTTTTATAGTAGTTTATTTCACTTAGGAATTAAATTCAAAGCTGATGGATGAGTTAAGTTTTCTTCCGGAAGAAAACTGAACGCAGTTATAGAGGATCATAGTTTTGCTCCAGAGGGAAACCAAATGTTTTGCGACCATCAGAGTATTCTTCGGGAGAAAAACTGAACTCAGCCATCAGTTGAACAAATACGAACAAAATATGTAAAAATCACATATTTCAATTTTAGTTATGGTTCATTTACCAGCCCCTACATACACCAAAAAAACCTTATTTTATGTAATGCTACGCTCTCGATTCTTCTTTAATCATCTTATCATTCTTATTTACTCATCGGGTGACGAAAATTTGAAGACATTCCCGATTTTTATGTATTAATAGCCACATTCTTCGGATCGGACTCTTATGTATTTATGAAAAGATAGTTTACGAAAGAATATTTCAATATCGCAGAGGCTTAATAGCATCTCTCCAATCTTAACAATGCAAACTTTCGTCACTGTTCTACGAAATTCCTCGGCAAGTATAAAACAAACCATCAGAAATTCCCCATGCAAAACACCCTAACCACCAGCACAAAGCACTTTCTGCCCCACATTCCACAGCCATATCGTCTGCGGCCCCGATCGATCACCCCTCCCACCTGCTGCATCTTTCGCGCCCGAGACTCGATCTAACAAGTGAGATCGAATCGAAAAAAATACTCGAATCGTTGCGTGATTCCCGGTATTCTTGCCGCCTGTTCCTGAGATGAATGGCTTTACGTGTTTGGTCAGGAGTATTGACTTAACTATAGATTGGTTTCTTTCAGTAGAGTTCAGTTCCGAAGTTGGTTGGTTGGTTGGTTTTCGGAAATTTACTTAATGCGTTCGTTTGTAATTGATGGTGTTTGGTAGCGGGTGTTGTAATTTGAGTGTTCTTGGGTTATAGATGGAGTTATCAACTTGGAATAATTCGAACTTTCTCTGACGGAGTATCTGGTTATTAGAATGTGCATAATGGATACGAAGAATTTTCAAAAGCATTCCTTTTTTTGTTTTCATGACTTAGAACGTACATCAAAATCTAAAATATTTATTATAGTTAGGAGAGAGTATTATGTTTTGCCTACCGGAACCAGATATATTTTGATTTTTATGCATTGTGTGATAGTATGATAAATCAGGTAAACTCGTTCGTACACGTTTCCAAACCAAAGAAAATAATATTTTGGCTCCAAAATAGTTTGGGGATTTTATAAAATAAAGACGTAAAAAAGATATATTGGTGATAATCTGAAGAATGTTTACGTAACGGTTTTTATGGTTGATAAACGTAAAAAAATAAAGAGAAGAGATCATTTTATTTCAATCTTTGCAGCATCTCTAAGTCCAATTTTATTTTATCAAGGGCATAGCTAAGCTAGGGGGTGAATGGAAGGGCAGCTGCCCCCTTCCATTCATTCGCCCATAAACCATGAGTAAACTATTTTATTTTATTATATCTGACTTTACATTTTTAATTTTCAAAAAAAAAAAATAAATAAAGCGTGGTGGAACTACTACTAGATTGTGAACGTACTTGACTATCCACTACCTCCACTACGTTGTGTAATTAAAACATATTGCATAACAACAACTTTCATTTTAAATTAGAAAAAAAACTCTTTCTCCCTACAAAAAGACCTTAACCTGATTAAGGATTAACCTGAAACCCTAAAGGCTTTATCCTTAAACCTGGCCAGTTTGTCCAAACAAGAAACACTCTATGATATTAGTTATTTTCTATCGGTTTTTATTTTCCACGATAGCTAAACCCCATAACAGTAAAGCACTGCTTGGAAAATACTAAAACAATTTCAGAAGAACTCACCAAAATTCCTCCTCAAAATACCCAAACTCATCTCATGTTCTCAAAACATTTCTACAGGACGACGACTAATATCCATCTCAAATGAAAGGAACAGCTAATGAACCAACCCTATGCACACTACAGCACTACCACAGCTATCCATACATAAAACCTAACGCAGCAAAATCCTCTTTCGGCTAAACACATCTGAAATGAATGCGGGTGCCGCGAATCCTGCCGGCATTGAAAAGTGAAGCCCTTCTCATATCTCTCCCGCTTCATTATTCAAAGGCACAAGAGATGAAGAGAAGAGCGCTTCGGGGGCAGAGCGACTAATTGTGGCCACACTGTTACCCCGGGACACTCGAGAGTTTAAAGACTTGAGTAATGTGGAGGAAGGAGGGCTGGCTAAAAAGTCATCACTTTGCAACTCTTTTGGAAATCCAATTTGTTTCGTCAGGATGAGTTTGGAGACGAATGAGTTGATGATTGTGAGAGTGGGGATTGGTATGTGGGTGGTATATTGATCCCAGGGTGGGGGAGGATAGTGTGTGAGAATTGCATTGGGGAATGAATGAAGGTTTTCTTTTACCAGTGAAATGATTGTGAATGTTTGTGAGGTAACCATTGAACCCGTGGTGCACTTTTGTGGATACCTAGTAGAGGTACTTAATATTTCTCACGAGATAATAATTGAAAGACAGTATATAGGTTACTAGAATGATTATCTGAGTGAAATAAATCTTTGCCCAAGCCCTGGCATTGTAACTTATGAGGTGGAATAACTATACTAATACATGTTCAAATAAAAAATATTTTTAAAATAGTTAAGACTATAAGAACAATTCAGTTTTTTCTACCCTTCATGTTAAAATTAAAAAATAAACACGAGGATGATTAAACTGGTTTTATTGGGGAGAAGAAATTTAAAATCTTTAGTGTTATTCTAAAAATAAATATCTCTCTTGACAATAAAAAATAAAAAGATTGCAAACATTGCCGAGTTCACTTTTTATTCAAAGCTAACTTATAAAAGAATATAAAGGTATAAAAATCAAAATACCAAATATCATGATTTAATCAAGTTGATTAACTTCATAAACTATCATCAAGCTAAAAAATTTAAACGTTTATTCTTAATTTACCAAATTTTTATACTCAGGGGTATATCTACTTGCAACATAAAAATATTTAACGTTTTCATAAAAACTCTTCAATTGCTATATTATAATTACTGAAAATAAAGTAAAACAATAGAAAAGACCCCTCTTTATTGTAAGCAAAAACTTAAAAATACTCTAAATTCTTTCAAATTACTGATACTGATACATTCACTTCTTTAAAGCTTTCTTTCTCTGTAAGTTATGCAAGGATCCTAAAACTTTGACGGGTGAATTAATAATGTGAGGAAACTCACCATAATTTTCAGAACGCTATCCAACAAACTAAAAAAAGAATTCGAGTCCTCACGAAATTGAGACGACGAGCAGATAAATTGTCCATTAAATTGAAGCAGCTAAATTACTTTCGGAATCTTTCGTTTTTTCTGGTCTTTTTAACTTTCTATCATTTGTCTCTTAAAGACTCTCACTTTCTTTTTTTTTTCTAAAGAAGCGTTCGCTGATTAAAAAGGCACTTTATCATTAAAAGAAGAAAAATTTTCACTTTCCCTTTTTGTGAGTGAGATTTATTGGTTTTTCAGTTTTTTCAAAAACTTGATTCTTACTTTTAAAAACAATTTCATGGTCGAATTAACCTATTAAACTATAGCTACCTAAAGATTACAGCGTGTTTTTAATTGAAAAATAAATGGAAGCCTGAGTTATTTGTTTTCCCCTAATAGCGGTGATTTTCATACACGTTGTTGGCTTCTTTCAGTCATTGTTTTAAACAATTTACGGTATATTACCCTTTATTTTAAGAAATTAAATGCTGCAAGTTTATTTTTTAGAGTAATTTTTTTCTCAATTTTAGGATCTTATGTTTTGGTACCATAAATGATATGAATAGAAAAACATTAAAGCCTCTTTAAATTAATGAATATTTAGTGCACTGATAAATCTTTTGCTTATTTCCATTTTACAAAAATATTTGTTAGCTAAAAACCGCGTAAGTAGTTGGAATGTAGCATTTTGTTCAATACAAAAAAGCTGCGTTACATTTAAACAAAATACTTGAAAATTTATTAATCGTAAGATTTAAGTATTTCATAAGCTTAGCATATCCAAGATAAAGAAACACTAAATGAAATGAATATAGCTTAAACCAAATGCTTTAAAAGATAGATGCATCTGACTTATGAGCTTCGTGACTTATGGATGTTTATAAAAAAGACAAAAAGGTGGACCATTTATAAAAGTCCATTCGTATCTTTGTAATGAGGCATTAATAGATCGTTTGAAACAAATTCTTTGAGTAAAATATTTTAGACCTCGTAATATTAAGACCTGTGTGACCTAAATAAAGATAATATTATATGAGGAGTAAAAAAAAGAAGTTTAAAAGATAATTCAGAAAAAATAAATGTCTAACTCTTACGTTTGAGAAATTTCGTATAGGTTTATGAAACTATTCTGCATGAGCTACATCAATGAATCATCCATAATAATGATTTATTTAATCACAAAAAGTACAAGTCGTTATATGGATAAGACTAAAAGGATAGATTAAATTAAAATAACTTTATCAGAGCAGCTTAAAATTCTACCCTAGTGTAGCTCTCCGTTATTTTCTTGATGTTTTTACGGTACTAATTACTATGTGTATGACATGAAACTGATGCTTAATAGACAAAACCTAACAGAAGTAACAAAATACATCCATTTCTCCTACTCCCTCAGGTTGCGTAGCTTAATCCGCCAGCTTGGGAAAAAGAGTCGTTAAGGGAGAAATAGAGTCAAGTCTTCTAAGAATGCCCAGACAATAGCGGTAATATCTAGTTGCGGTTTTTGAAAACTGCGATTCAAACGCATTTTAAATTTTTCTTAAAGCTAAAGTTGGAAAATTTATTCAGTGTTAAATGTTGAATTTCTACTCTCTCTAACTCACAAACAATATTTTTGTTAAGATTAATACATTTGTTTAAAAATAAGTATAATATATTTGTTTTAAAATAATAAGCATACACCATTTTTATTCTTTTATTAACATATCAGGTTTACCTAAATTTTGTCTAGGTAATATTATTTTAAAAAGTAAAACCTTTTCCTATATAATCTATTTTTATACACAATAGATTTTCACTTGGGTAAACTTTAGAACAGTGGTCGCCAAACCTTCGATTGTGAGCTAATAGTAACTTGCAAGCACATTATAACGTTAGATCATGTTAAAACTGATTAATATAATTTAAGATTTAGTACTATAAATGTAAGTTTATAGGAAAAGTTGGTAGTTCTTTTGGTTGGTACTTCACAGGAAGATTTAAAAACAGCAATAAGGTATCTCAAAAGCTTCATAAATTTGGCAACCACTGCGTTAGAGGAAGTAGATTTAAATGTTTCTATAATAATAAGATCCAGCTTACGTAATCTGATTTTGAAAAAACTAAATTAGTGTAATTTATCATGACCTTCTATTTAACTGCATCTTTAATTTTCTTAGTGAAGTATTTGAAAAGGTAATTTTAATGTTTACAAAATTATAATAAGAACTACTATATTAACTACCCATTTAAAGTCTATTAGAAAATCAATGCCCCAAATACATACGCTATTTCTTACAAAATCTATCAGTAAAGTAATTTGATTCACAAGATAAGTAATTTTCTCACACGAAACTAAAATAATACTAAACAGTTTCTTGTTTACTGACATGAGTTCTTCTCGAAACTTAAGAGCTCCTTCCATAGTTTCTTCTAGTGATCACTATCGTCACGACACCCTAAGAAACTATCCTTTCTTGGATTAAAAGGGAGGCTTGGGGCAGTTTAGAGGTTAATTGTGGTAGGCGGCAATGACTTCGCGTTAGTGCATTTTAATCCTCGTTGTTGTGCAAACGATAATGTGGCTCTTGGGTTAGGAGTAGGTGATTTTGTTATTTTATTATGGGTTTCTCACAGAGTTGGATATTTTTAGTAGAATTTATGGCAGTAGTATTATTTGTAATTAACACATTACTTTGGAGCCTGCTATTTCTTTATTTTTATACGTAAATTTAGTGGTCTCGATGATATTTTTAAAGGTCTGTATGTTAAGCGATTGAAACTTTTTTACGGTTTCTTGTTTGTACTAAACAAGCCCCTAAGGTATTTTTGGACTATTTAAGTCTTTCTATAGGCTGAATATTAGCAGAAAGGTAGTTTAAAGGGGGGGGGGAAGTAAAAACTGAAAAATAATAACAAAATTATTAAACATGAATACCCCCTTTATAACATCGTATTTCGTTTTTCGATTATTTTTGGGATTTTTCTATATCAATCAGATAATTGACTAATGTCCAAACATTATCAACCAAGAGTATATTTAACTAGTTCATATATTACTTAAAATAGGTCTATTTTTTTCTTTTTTCCATGACTTTTTTTATTGAAGTTTACTTATTTCTCTTTTCAACCAATCTAAGAATCATAGCGTAATTTTTCTTATCACTTTGATCATGAATGATTTACTTTTATACCACGAAAGTGAATAAGAAAAATGTTTTGGGCATTACCCTTTGATAACTTATATAAATCTTTAGGCATTTATAATTAACATCCATCCCAAAAAATAAAAAGAGTAGTTCTAAACTATACTAAATTGCTTAACAGAATAAAAGCAATTACTCCAATAGAATTAACGGAGAAATTATGTTATACACACCCTTCAGCTATTTTCATCTCTCACTTCATCTCCATTACAATTCTTTTCGAACTCCCCAGTGCCCCCTTCAAAAAACAACTGAATTCAACACATCACTTTAATTACGTTAGATCCCAGATTATTTCCAAGAAAAAAATCGCAATCCCACTACTAAGCCTTGTTTCAACTCCACGTAATTATGATTCGCGAAGTGTTGCCAAAAGCCTGCAGCATAAAACACGCACCTGATGGGTTATTAGGCACGGGGAGAGGGGCAGGATAATTTATGCGGGTTTTAATAATGTTAGGCAACACCGAGGCCTTCCGGATATCTGTGACAGAATTGGTAATGAGCTTATTCTGAGACTGAATTTGACTCTCTGTGGCGTCAAAAAAGAGCAACCACAGGCTGAGAACGCAAAAAAAGAGCCATCACAGTGGATATTAATTAGAACTAACTCATATAAAATGGTTATTTATGGTATTTTTCTTTCCGCTTAAGAGAGAGAGACTCAAAAATGTTCTTGTTTCGCTAGTTATGATCATAAGGATTATGTTCACTACATTTGGCTATTAAATGTCTTTTTTGCATGAATATTTGTTTATAAAACACTTTCTAGGTGGTTTGATAGATCTGTTAAAAGTAATGAAGCGATTTGCCATTTATTTTATTAAAGCACATGAATCCTGCTTTTATGAGGTGTAGTAAACAACTAATGCAAAGTAATTTATACTTGAAAATAAAAGTGATTATGAGATAAAATAGGATATTATCATGTAAAATAAATTTCGTTTTGAAATAATACTTTTACATTATTTTCTTGACTTCTATACATGGAGATTTTTTCTTTATAATTTTTACTACATTTCCTACCTTATTTTGATCAGTGAAAAGGTGTCGAATCAAGCATTTTAAATTCTGATTGATTTCTGCATTTACCACGAATCCCATAAAAAACAAAATGTTAGGAAAATATTCTTCCAAAAATCCATTAAAACATACTCAATTAGAGCTCTTAATTAATTATATCTTCATGATTTTATTATATCTTTGGTAAAATTTAATATATAATTTTAAAAAATGCCGATATTTCCACTTGAAAGGGTTTTGGATATTAAAAATAATTTTTGCTTTGTTGACCAACTTTCTTAAAAACTACAATGGAGCATTTTCAATCACATGACTCGGACTTTAGCAACGTTGTTGCCTGTCCTCCACGCCTATCCACGTCGTCAAGTGTGACGTCAAGTGCGAATGCTCTATATGATCATCTTTTGATTTTACATCCTCGTTTACATCTTATTTTAACAACAATACCATTCCATGAAACTTTTTATTTAAAATTTAAACTTTCAAATAAAAATATTTTAAACTATACTTAAACCAGTTTTCAAATTTTAAATTTCGTTGAAATATATTTTTAGATTATTAATATGATTTTTAAATATACTTATATTTAGTTTATCTTTTAAAAACTTGTTATTTTGCATCATATTATCTATGTAACAATGGGGTAAGGGAACATCCATAAATTACGTGAGGTGTTTTTTTTCCAAAATCTGGACCCCCCTCCCTCCTTGGTGAGATTTAGTGAGATTTTGCTGGACCCCCCTTCCCCCCACGTGAGATTTACCTACAACTTTTTAAAAATTATTTTCCTTTTTCATACTTAAAAAACAAAGAAAATCGTATAATTTCTAACTTAAAAAGTTGACGTGAGATTTTATTCGACCCCCCCTCCCCCCTTGATGAGATTTGGTGAGATTTTTCCAAAACCCTCCCCCCCCCCCCTTTTTGACCTCACGTAATTTATGGATGTCCCCTAAGCAGATCTCTTTTTGAGACGAAATAAAGCTATTTCAGCAATATGACCATAAAGAGGGTCAAGGGGTCGTTCATAGAACTTCGAAACATTTTAAATGGGATGTTTTTAACAAGTTTGGTGCAGATCAGAAGAAAACTGTGGATTTGTATAAAAGACAAACAAAAAAACACACACACTTACTTTTATTTTATTAGATGACACCTTGTACACAAAAATGACAAGAATAAAACCCGAAAAAAGTGCTTTTTTATCCGCATTTGTGTACAAGGTGTCATTTTGTGTAAAATAGAGAATGCTATACAATGCAATATCAGAATCTTTTGCTGATGCTGATAATGGTTTAACAGTGACATTTTTCTCGTATCTAAAGGTTTTTAATATAGACACGCTTACTCCTACACTTGCCGCTAGGGGACGATAAAATCGTATAATCGGAAAGAGCATAGGTGTTTTCCTAGGGATAGACACCACTTTTATGGAAATAGCTCCAGGCGTTCAGAGATTCACTCATTATTTCCTTATTATCAATGGCATTTATCGCAAATTAGATTGATTATATTAATTGCATTTCAGTTTGAAAACTTATTATGCTTCTTAAAAAATGTCTCATGTTGTACTGGATTAAGTACATACCATGGATTGTGATGTTGCAAAAGTATGCACATAATAATCATTTTTCCGGTTCATAAACTTTAACTAAAGATATAAACATCGATCTCAATTTCCAAAGGAATAACATAGTAGCTAGGCAAAAAAAAAGAAGCAAATTAGCAAGAAACCCGCTCTGCCCTCGTCAAATCTGATTGAGATCAGAATTACAGAGTAACGTTAATTATCATATTTATAAACACACGGGTTAATGCTTTTCCGGATGCCCCTAACGAGTTTCCTGAGCAAAATGCTTCATTAAATCAAAATCTCTAGCTAATGAGCCCACGGTGGGCGAAGAGAAAATCTACCTAAGAGCATTTAGGTGCTTTATTTAAAAACCTTCTTTTTTGCACATGCCTGTCGTTAAGTTCTACGGCGTTGAAAGAAGTGCTTAGTTAAGAATTGAATGTTTCGAACCATTACATTCGGGGTTTTTTGTTTTCGTTAAGTGGTTTTCTCGTGCTTTCGTTATGTTGAAAGGTTTGGAGGTAACAAGAACCTGTTAAGAGAAAGAAGAAAAGTTTATGGTTTGAAAAGCTTTGCAATTGGCTAGTTTCCAGAGAACAGTTATGACTACTCCAATAATATTTAGTTTATAAATCGTAATTTATAGTGTCTTGGATGACAAAATTGTTGGGGGGAGAATTTTTAAAGATCATTTAAGATAGCCGACAGTTCTAAAACTTCTTTTTTCAATTTGTTTAATCAATTTTATTTTCACTAATTTATTGTTACATTTGAGAGGCCAATTATATTTTCATTAATTAGGAAATTTTCTAGCTTTTGATAATTTTATTGCAAATACATTTTAACAAGGCGTAACAGATTATTTAAGATTAATATTTACGTTTCAACGTCATAACTGCAATTCATATGAGTTAATTTCGCATTAAGTAAAAATAATTTCGTAATTTCGTAAAAAAGAAAAACACAGAACAAAATTGTCTTAATTTAAAAAACCTAATTAGTTACTTATCTTAAATAATAAAGCTAATATTTTAACAACAACTTAATTTGTAGCTTCGTATTTTTGTATTTATAGCAGTTGCGTTAATGATAAAATTTTGCAGATTTTTATGTGAACATTTTGATGCACTTTCAATTAAAATTTAAAAATGAATTATTAGAATCGAAAAGTATAAAACAACTTATTATAAACCATGCTAAATTTTATTTAATGCATAATATTAGTTTATATGAAAAAATATCCACGTAAATGTGAGAGTAAAGAGCAAAAAATATATTCCTAAACACAACTAATTTTTAAAAGTTAATTAGTATGTGATAAATTTAAGATTTTTTTTTTTTCATTTCGTGAATTTCAGTTTCCAAAAAAATAAAAAACCTTATACTAACATTATTTTTCAATTTTCAAAATTATTTCAGAAATATTTTTTTTTTGTTTTCTTCAACTAAAATACAATTAAGTTAAAGAAACGGAATGCGTTAATTTTATTTTAATCAAGTCTAATTTCTTAATGGTGAACCATCATAGATCGAAATACTAAGGGTAGACTTTTACAACCAACGAGGAACGGGCCACATTAAAGGTTGGGGAACCTCTAATCTCTCTAAGAGCTCCTCACCTTTCCTTTTATATGTTCCTGCTCTCGGGTTGCACCGACGCTCATTAAATCGGTGGTTTAAAACTCTTTTAAAACTTTTAATCACCCTAAATGATTCACTATTAGGGCCATGTTAGACTTTAATAACCATTGATTTTACTATCAAAACGGAATCTCAATGGCCCTCGGTGTCAATAAGACCACAAAAGAAATATGTCCTCTCCACACGGGAGTTTGAGGGAGTCTCTCAAACCACACAAAGTGATTCCCCCCTTCCCTTTGTGTGTGGGATCGTAAACTCGATGGTTGTAAAAGTCTAACATGGTCCTTACTAAAACTTCTCTAAAATCCATAATGGTATAACCACCGAATATACAGTAGAAGTATTATATCCAAATTTTACTTTAAAGGATTTCGACTAAAGAGGGACATTTCTAAGATAAACTTCTTTAAACTCTCGTATTTAAGAAAAATATCCCAACGATGTCCTAATACTGTTTCTGTAATATTCCATCGTATTCATCTCAAGAGAACCCTTTTGTCAACAGTTTCCAAAACTGACATATTCACTCAAACAACAGACAGTTTGAAAATGTCAACCTTTCCCAACAAACATCCAAAACTTCAAAATACCAGTTTCATCTCCCAAATACATAAATCCCGAACAGACTTCCACTTAAATCTTTTGAAGCCCTCTTACCCCACGAATCGATCCCTCCCTATCCCAGACCCCTCGAGCCACAAACAACACAATCAGCAACTTTCCCAGCAAACAAAGCAACTGCGTCACCAGCAAAAGCTCAAGAGCCCCAAATTTCATTCCCCGTTAAAAATCCCTAATTGAGCGGAGCGATGGCACTCCAAAAGTTGCGATGCTGCAGCTCAAGCTCTCTTTAGCTGTATAGTATAACTTGAAGCTCTCTTAGCCGCGTAACTTCGTTTTTGAAGCGACGAAGTCACTCTTGATTAAGCGGCTGAGGACAGTGGGACTTCGGGCGGAGATGGCAAATAGGCTGGAAACCTCTCGTGGAGGATTTCGAATGCAGTTGGAGAGGCCTTGAGGGAGTTATGGACCTATTTGGAGGAACAACATGAATCTATACAATATTTGTATGGACATAGAAAACAGTAGAAAAATTACGCCCATCATGTGTTTTACATTGTATCACACCTTTTAAAGTTCAGGATACACTCTTGAGTACCTATAGTTTGAAAGTTCAGAATAAAATAAAAAATTTATTGAAAAAATATATTCAAAATAATTTATTATACATATTTTTCACTTCATTCATTCTTTTAATACTCTTGTCAAGGAATTTAAATGAGGTCTAGTCTAAATATTCTTATCACGGTAAAAAAAAGTATTGATATTTTTCAACTTCATTTGTGAAATATTAATATAATAGCCAACTTCTTTTGTAAACTATTGCAATTGGTAATAAGTCATATATACTATTTATATATATATATATATATATATATATATATATATATATATTACATTGTTTGAATTGCGAAACAAAAAAAATATTTATTGCCGTTTTGCTTAAATGTGTTTGTGACTATCGAAGAAATTTAGTAATAAAATGAGAGATTAAACTAATAGGTTTGTTGGATTCTTTTCAGAACATAGGAACAAAAAAAAATGATAATAAGGCAACAAAATTATTTTGTTATTGGGGCAATACAGGGTATTAAAACTCAGAATTGTCGTTAGTTTGTGATTACAAAAATACTCACAAAAATTAGGAGAATATTCATGATTTAGTCAAATGGGTAAAACAGTTGCAAATAAAATGTAGACTATCAAAACAATTTACGGGTGTACACTTAATTGTAAAATAAAGTGTTAGTTTGTTCATTTAAATCTTTAACAAATTAGGAAATTCCTCATTCAAACTCTCAATATCCTAATTGTACCAAATCAACAATTACGCTTAATCTAGTTTAATCTTAAAATAGCAGTCAAATAAGAATAAAATATCTTTAATCCCAAACTTTCCTAAGACGAAACTATGCCGCGCTATTTTAAAAGATTTCTCCTTCATACCCTTCCACGATTTCTGACGTCACTCATTACGTAGCTCTTTACGTAATGCAAATACGTCATTCTTCATTTCTGGACAAATCGAAAGAAATACTTGAAATATTTGAAGCGTGTTTCTTAAGATTACTACTAAAGTATGATGAGTTTAATTTTGATTTTTTTTATTTTAAAAATGTTTTTTAATTTAAGGTGTGTAGGACTGTATACGAAATAGAACAAGACGATCCGTCGATTTATATATAATTTTAATCGAGAAACAAACTTAACGAGACAAGACATCACACACACACAAAGACGAAGAAGAACCGAAAAAAAAAAAAAGCGGAAGGAGAAAAAATCCAACAGAGCACGCCGGAGGGGAAACGAAATTTAGAACAACTGAAGCTAATCGAGGCGCTCCAGTGGCAGAAATTACTAATAAGGGAAAATTAACAGAAATGACTAAATAAGGGAGGCGTCAACATCCCGGCCCCCGTTGAATGGTCTCTCCTTGAACATTCAACAATTAATCGTCCAATAGTAATCAAGTAACTGCTACATTAATTAAGCACAACTAAGCAAGTTAATGACGATGAAGAAATACAATTAAGAATAATAGTCCAATAAACAAAAAATTAACTATACCAATTAACACCAAATACAAATATTGAGACAATAGTTACAAGAAAAATTATCAATACAAAATTAACACATCAATTTGTACTTATAGGAAGAACACAGATTTTAGATATTGATCTAGTATATAATCCAAAGGCTGTACGAACATTTACAACTCGAGCAAAACCATCTTTACCTAAAATTACATCCGTGATTCTACCAAGAATCCACTTTCCTTTTGGAAGATTATCTTCCTTAAGAATGACCATGTCATTTGTTTTGACATTACCTTTTACAAATTGCCATTTTTGACGTTGTTGGAAATGGTTCAAATAATCTAATCTCCAACGCTTCCATAAGAGTTGAGTGACTTTCTCAACTCTTTTCCATCTAGAAAGACGGTTGTCAGGAACTTGAGTTATCTGCTGTGTTGCTATGGAATTAATAGCTCTACCAATTAGAAAGTGCCCAGGTGTAAGGGCTTCTAGGTCGTTTATGTGGGAAGACATGGGGGTTAAAGGTCTGGAATTTAGAATAGCTTCTATTTCATGTATTATAGTTAGAAACTCCTCATAGTTAAAGTGAGAATTACCAGCAGCTCTTCTAAAATGATGTTTGAACGACTTCACCCCGGCCTCCCAGAGACCACCAAAATTAGGTGCCCTTGGTGGAATAAATTTCCAGTTAATATTTTCAGATGCCAAAAAAGCTCCCAACCTTTCATCTGGGTGCGAAACTAATTTGTGGAGCTTCTTTAACTCTAAGTGGGCTCCTACAAAAGTTTTAGAATTGTCACTGAATAGAGTATTACATTTACCACGTCTGGCAAAAAACCTTTTTAGTGTTGCTACGAAAGCTTCTGATGTCAAATCACTAACTAATTCAATGTGAATGGCTTTAGTAGCCATGCATACGAAAATTGAAACATATACCTTGTGCAGTGGACCCTTTCGCTGGTTTTTATATTTAATGAAAAAGGGTCCAGCATAATCAACTCCAGTATTTAAAAATGGAGAGCTGACATTAACTCTTTCGGAAGGGGGACTACCCATTAATTGGTCCACAAATAAGGGGTTGTTCTTAACACAAACAATACAATTATGTACAATTTTCCTAGCCAGATTTCTTCCACCTAATGGCCAAAATTGTTGTCTGGCATAATATAACAGAGTTTGTGGTCCAACTTGTAGATACCTTGTATGAAGATTTTCTAATATTAAACAAGTAATTTTACTCTTGGGTGGCAAAACTATTTGATGTTTTTTATCATAGTTCACATTTGAATTTTGCAAACGTCCACCCACTCTTATAATATCATTACTATCACAAAAGGGATTTAAAGATTTCAAAACACTATTAGTTGGAAGTGCTTTACACATTTTTAAACACTTATATTCAACTTTAAATTCAGTTTGTTGAACCCATCTTAACAAAGCATTTTGTGCCCTTTCAAGTTCAACAGTTGTTATAGGGCCATTTAAACCTTTTTTCCTACAGTTATCAAGAAACCTGTAAACAAAACTCAAAATTCGAATTAGTTTTGCATAATTATTGGTAATGGAAATTATATAAGAAAACACTGAATTTTCAATACAAGAAGTTAAACTAATTTCCACTGGCTTTTTGAGTTCAATGTTAAAGTCATCACGATTAGATACAGATTCTGGAACATCAGCTTCCTGAAAGGCAATGGATTGAGTTAGAAAGGTGGGACCATACCACCACAAAACCTGGTCCTTCATCTGATTTGGTAAGAGACCTCTGGAGACGAGATCAGCAGGGTTTTGGCTAGAACCTATATGTCTCCATTCAAAGTCCTTGGTCAGTTCTTGAATCTTCATTACTCTGTTGGCTACAAAAGTTTTTAGTTCATGGGGAGATTTTCTAAGCCATGCAAGAACTATAGTCGAATCTGACCATAGTACAATGTTCTTTGGGATAATGTCAAGAGATTGTAGAACCTTATGCAATAGTTTGGAGAGTAGAAGACAGGCACATAGTTCAAGTCGAGGAACTGAGAGGCACTTGATAGGTGCAACACGAGATTTGCTGCACAGAAGCCTTACTGTAGGAGATCCAGATGTGGGTACGGATTGAGCATAAACAACCGCACCATAAGCCAAAGTGGAAGCATCAGCAAAGCCATGAATAATGATGCATGGTTCTCGAAGAGCAAGTCTTGGAATCTCAAGAGACTCCAATTCTGGAAGGGTGGAAACGAAATTATCCCACTCTTTAGATAGGCATTCCGAGAGTACTTCATCCCAATTTAGCTTGGATAGCCACAGACCTTGCATAAAAATCTTTGCCTTAGAAATAACTGGGCCTATCAGTCCCAAGGGGTCAAATATTCGCGAAATGTGAGACAATACATCTCGTTTAGTGTAAGAGTCACAAATGGGCATGTCTATCTTAAAATTAAAACAGTCATTCTGAGTGTTCCATAACACACCAAGAGTTTTCATTGGGGTAGTCTCTAGCTGAGATGCAAAGTTGAATTCTAAGTCCGGGTTAATGCAGTCGGAAACTCGAAGCAAATCTGGATGGTTTGCACACCATTTATGAAGTTCCATACCTCCACGACCCAACAAAGCGATCAATTGTTGTTGAAGGATTTTAGCTTCATCCAAGGTTGATTCACCAGACAGTACATCATCGATATAAAAGTCACTCAAAGTCACTGATGCTGCAAGGGGATAGTTAGGAGATTCATCAAGGGCTAGCTGCTTAAGAGTGCGAGTGGCTAAATATGGAGTATTGGCTGAGCCATTAAAAACGACTCTCAATTTGGTCGAAGTCTTTTCTGGACGGTAGACACCATGATGGGGCAAATAATAACATCTTTCTGGCTCCTGCTCCTCACAGACTTTTTCCATGTGTCCTAGGTTTTCATATTCCCTAACAAAGTCTGCATATAAGGATTGCATATTGGAGTCACGAGCTAGTCTTTTATGAAGAGAGGCTAACTGTTTAGATGCCATAGTTTTTGATTCTCCTAATTCAATATCTGATTTTAAAGGCATTTTTACTATGTATCTGCCATTAGGCGTTCTAGAATGTGTTTCTAAGAAATGCTTTTCACATTCCAGTTCCTCATTACTTAAATTAATCTTAGTCTCATCTGTGGACTCAATTTCCCAGAATTGCCTCAAGGTATTGTCCAAACTTATTGACTCGCGTAAAAAGCCACAATAGAATTCTTGATTCGGACCCTTAACAGTAGTTGAACCACTAATCAAAAAACCAAATGCACTTTCTTGCAGAACCAAATGGGAATTTTTAACATAAATTTTCCTAGTTCTTAACATATCAAAGAAGAGTTCTACGCCAATTAAACCATCTACCTTCCCTGGCCTAAAGAATTCAGGATCAGCAAATTTAATATTTGGACTGAAATTTTGTAGATTTATGGCTAATCTTTTTGCAGGAGTGATATTAGTTATCTTAGAAACTACTACAAACTCTGAAACCCTAACGAAATCACAAGCAAAATTTGAAACTTCTACACAAACTTTATATTTTACAGGAATCTGAGCATTATTTAATCCTGATATTGTCATATCTAACTTATGCTCTTTCACTTGCAACAAATTAACTGCATCCTTACTTAAAGCATTTATCATGCTCCCAGAATCACATAAGAAACGTAAGGGTTGTTTATTCCCACAAGCGTCCCGTACATAAACAATTGCTGTAGCAAGCACAACCTGAGTTTTATCCAAACAATTTGCACTAGCACAAACTGATTCAAGGGGTTCCACTTGGTTCCCTGTGTTTGTATCATTAATTTTTCCTGAATTCACTATAGAATCAGGTGATTCAAAACCATCATCTTTCTTTCTATTATATTCAGGTTTGGGAGAAATATGTAAAAGAGAGTTATGCAATTTATCACAAACCTTACAATTAAATCTAGAATTACACTGCCCAACCTTATGAGAGGATGAGAAACATTTTAAACATAGGTTATACCTCTTTACAAGATTAAATCTCTCCCTTACACTAGCCTTTAAAAATTCAAAGCATTTATAAACAGGGTGAGAACCAGTTTTGCAAATAATGCAAGAAGATTTCCCATTTGAGTCAACAAGAAGACTTTTTACCTTGTTTACAGATTTGGATTTCATCTGCCCAGTATTTCCCAAATTTTCCAAATACTGACAACGTTTTTTAAGAAATTCAATTAAATTTTCCCACTGAGGCAATTCTGAACCTTCTAAAGACAATTCATAAAGCTTCCTAGTTTCCTTATCAACTTTTTGAAGCACAATATTAACTATTATATTTTCACTCAATTTATCCATTTCAAGTTTTAAGGATTTAAGAGCACGAACATTTTTAATTAATTTATCAACTAAAGCTCTCAAATCAACTGCTGATTCATGAAATATTTTATCAAGATTTAATATATCATTTATGTAAGCATTCACAAGTAATCTTTTGTTATCATAACGTTCCTCTAATGCTTTAAAGAGGGAATCAAATGTGTCCTCAGTAGTTTGGACTTGCTTAGCAGATCCAACCAAAGCTGACTTCAAATAGAACAATTTTTGAGATTCCTCGAGCTGGGTGCTCGAAGTAATTAAGGAATCGAATTGAGTTTTAAAACTACGCCAATCTTCAAAACTGCCCGAAAACTTAGGCAAGGGAATTTCAGGTAATTTTATAGAAACTTTACGATTAAGATTACTATTATCATGACTCAAATTATCACTATTGTGACTCAAATTACCATTAGTAACATTCGAATTATCACTACTAACATTCAAAGGCAATTGCATAATTGAGGTTTTAAACCTTAAGAGGCTCACCTCAATATTTTCAATTTCGTTCTCCATAGAAGACAGCGTTTCTTCCACGTTTGGAAGTTCTTCATCACTGATATTATCAAAATATTCCATTCGAAGGGTTTCAACTTTCTGTTTCACTTGTTCAACGATAGCTAATTTCAAGTCCAAGACCAGCGGGTCATTTTTAGGAATTTTTCCATCTTCAATAAAGTCGACGATCTTCTTAATTTTAGATTTGAGCGCTCCTCGCTGCCGATTCAAGGTTTTAATAACGTCCTTTTCTGAAGTTTCTATCATTACGAAAACTAAAAGTTCCAAGTTCAAACAAAGCGAAAGTTCAAGGCGATGCGATAACGAAAGGTACGACAAAAGTTCCGAAAAGTCTCCAAGGTAGCTGATTTTTCACCTCCGGCTCGACGGACCAAAATGTGTAGGACTGTATACGAAATAGAACAAGACGATCCGTCGATTTATATATAATTTTAATCGAGAAACAAACTTAACGAGACAAGACATCACACACACACAAAGACGAAGAAGAACCGAAAAAAAAAAAAAGCGGAAGGAGAAAAAATCCAACAGAGCACGCCGGAGGGGAAACGAAATTTAGAACAACTGAAGCTAATCGAGGCGCTCCAGTGGCAGAAATTACTAATAAGGGAAAATTAACAGAAATGACTAAATAAGGGAGGCGTCAACATAAGGCTATTAAATTGATATTACATTTATGTATTTCATTCTTCTAAAAAAATAAAAGGTTTCAGTTCAAAACTTTTCCTTTTAAGACATGCATCCTTTCAACAGTGAGGGTCTTTATATTTTAATTTTTAAGAGATGTGAAGTTATTATTGATTGAGGTAATCTTTACAAGTGATTTATGGAACTTGAGTTCTACATTTGACAATTATTTTAGTACAATTTAATGTAATTATTTAAAAGATGTTGAAACCGAGAGAAATAGAGTCTAAGTTTCTCATGCTGATAAAATGAGAATAGCTATCATAGAGAATTTCTCAATATCTCCTAGATATTTTTAGATCTCTACGGTTGATGTTATCTTATTTTTATCAAAACAAAATAAATTATTTTTAATAAAACCGTAAATAAGAGACATTTTTGTATTACTTATTTATTAGTTTTCAGTTTTAACAATGAAAATAATAAAAACAAAATCTTAAAATAAAAAAATATCAGATTCAGCCAAGTTTTCATACGTTTTATATTCCTAAAATATACTCTTCCATTGAAAATAAATTAATAATTTTAAATATAAATTTTTAAAACTTCAGTAGAAAATTCCTTTTAAAAAACCTTTAATAGCCCAGTTCATTTTCGGGCTAATTTCAATGCAGTGCATCGTGACGAAAATTATTTCCACTGATCACCAGTTATCCTAAAAATGCATAACTTCATTTTAAAGTTCACATCATGTTTTACAACAAAGCCAGAAAGTATCAGGTCATAATGAAAAAAAAATGCCAACAACAACTTAATTAAAAACATCTCCCTATCTCCTTAAGCCTTAAACATACTCTCTAAATTATCCTTAAGCAATTTTTCAGAAAAACACAAAACATCGAATCCCTGATCACAGAATCGAAAATTTATGTCGCTGGACTCATTCACAGTGTAATAGATTAGTTGCATTAGTCCCCATCATCCCCTATAAAACCCCCATTTTCGAGAATCGAGGTTTATAAAGGATTTCTCGGCTCTTTTTCCCCCGTTTCTTCAGATCCTGGAGGCATTTTTCTCTCTTCCTGGCTGTCGAGAAATCTCCTAGCTGCAGTAATCCCCATGCTCTCATTAAAGAAAAGATGTTTAATCCTCTTAATGTGAGACACACCAGCGGCAGTCGCTTCCCCCCTTTTTTTACTGTTTCCTCTGGGTTGTAATTTAGTAAGTATTGATAGCGGCTTGTGGCACTTTCCTTCTGAAAAGATCTAATTTCATAAGCTTTTGTTGGAGTGGGTGTCTCAAGCGATATCTTGAATGGAGCAATTAAGAGATAAGGCTTTGACTTAAGAAAGAAGATTTCATGTTGTGGGGAAATAAGGTATGGAGGCACATGAATGCTTCTATAACATGATAATTTATTATTGCGCAGTTGTATTGAACAGGGTTGAATTGATTTTCGTAACAGGACTCAGTGATTATACACTTCAAATAAATATCAATACTTTATGGGAAATAGGTACCATATATTTTTAGAATTGATCTATTGCCTACAAATACTTTAATGTCTACATTATTACAAAATAATGGTAAAATACCATTATTTTCCATCTAAAATAATAAGGCTTTTGATTTTTTTTTACTTTGTTTTGAAGTAAAAATCAATGGTCGAATACTATATATTTATTGAATAGTAATATTAATTAAATTATTGAGTTACTTTCTAATGCATTCATCCCAATTTAAAAAAAAAACTACTTTTACTGGCTAATAACACTGGAGAAAACCATTAAATTTTCTTAAAACAGCACTATAAAAGCTAACAATTAACATCCTGCTTAACATCACATTTAATATTAACATTGGCGAAGTATTTGTTGCAAACTCAGTGGAAGAGCTGGAAGCTAATTGCAATGTAGCCAAATTTGATTCGATTGTAAGATTATAGCTTTTTAAATGGTTTTTTTTTTTCGAATTTGGTAATTTCACGTAACATTAGAAGTGGCAAATATAATAAATCTCAATTTCTCGAAATTCTTGAGATGGTTAAACTCTGGATGATGTGCTTAAGTAGTGCTTCTCCTGTTTGCAACTCACGCTTTGCCACTGTAAATTATACAGGGTGTTTCAAAATTGCGTTGCACGGCTTTTATTCGGAACCAGCGCCTCCTAGGGTCATGGAAGTAAGGTCTACCCCTAGGTTAGTGACCCTGGAGAATCTAATGAGATGACTTACAGCGCTCCTAGCGGCGAAATTAAAAAGTTAAAAAAATTAATTTAAAAACTAAAAGAGATAGAGTAAAAAGTTTAGTACAAAAGTTGTTGCCAAGATCATAACGAACTCAAGTAAAAAAAATTCATCAAAATAGCTTAATTATTCGAGGAGATATTCACTGTTGAAAATGGCACTTTTTTGAGTGGCGAAAAAGGGCCCGGCCACAAATTTAGAAACGCTTTCTCGTCATTATCGTGCGGGAGTTTTAAGCTTTACAGTGACTGATTTGATGGATCAATCGAAAATTATTTTTAATAAAAAAAGTATTAACGATCAATGGCTAATCGAAGGTTAATTAGAATTAAATATTTCGAAATCTGTTGACTTTTTAATGTTTTGCATATTGATAGGGATTGTCGTTGAGGGATCTGATTTGTTTGCCTCAAGGTAGTATAATTTCGAATATGGTTATTCAGTCAGCGAGCGCTTAGATTGGCCTGAGGGGAAAACGTCACTTGAATTTGACAAGCGTGCTGATTATTTCAGATGAGAGAAAGGAAATTATAGTTCTTAAATCTGAAGTTGATTTCTTTCTCAATTATAAAGCAATTTCACGTCATTTATTTTTCAAACATGACGACTTTTAGTAAATCTCAGTATTTAGAAATGGTTCTCATCTATGGAGAAACTCTACGGAATTCGGTTCGAGCTGCACGTGTATTTGCTGATCGCTTTCCAAATGATCCTCATCCTACATCAGCGACTATCAGGAAAGTTGTGCAGCGCCTTAAAGATACAGGAAGCGTTCTTAGGAGACACTATTCGATGAGACAACGTTCTACTAATCGCATACCAGATGAAGACTTACTGGCATACGCTTTATCCCATCCTCACACCAGTATTAGAGAAATGAGCGATCTGACTGGCTTACCAGTAAGTCGAATTTGGAGGGTTTTGAACAAGAATGGAGCGCATCCTTACCATGTTACACCACAGCAAGGATTGCTACAAGGAGATGAGGAACGACGTTTCGATTGGTGCAATTGGGCACTTAATGAATTGGAAAGTGACCCAAACTTTTTTAAAAATATCATTTGGTCCGATGAGGCAAAATTTCATCGCAATGGAATCTTTAACAGGCATAACACTCATGTTTGGGCTCTTCAAAATCCTGCATGGGGAGTTAGTGTTAGACATCAAGTACAGTGGTCAGTAAATGTGTGGTGCGGTGTTTGGAGGGACCGTCTAGTTGGGCCAATTTTCTTCGTTGGTTCGCTGGATGGAAACAAGTACCTTCAGAATTTGCAGGATATCTTGCCTGATTTCTTGGAAGACATTCCTCTCTCACTGTTACCATCACTTTGGTTCCAACATGACGGCGCTCCACCGCACAAGCCACATCTGGTTCAAAAGTTCCTCAAAGACACATTTGGCAATAAGATAATTGGGTATGGTGGGAGTATTGAATGGCCTCCAAGATCTCCTGATCTTAATCCACTCGACTTTTTCCTTTGGGGTCACTTGAAAAATCAAGTTTACGAAACGCCATCTACGAGTCGCCAGGACTTAAAAAACCGCATCATCGACAGTTGCGCAACTGTCACACCCCATATGGTCCAAAATGTGCTTTCTAACATGGTTGAAAGGACACAAAAGTGTATTGTTGCCCATGGTAATCTTTTTGAGCAAGCTCAATAAATTATAATTTTGCACTGTGAATTTCTTCCTTTTCTCCTACTTTGTGTCCTACCAATATGCAAAACATTAAAAAGTCAACTGTTTTCGAAATATTTATTTCTAATTAATCTTCGATTAGCGATTGATCGTTAATACCCGTTTTAGTAAACATTTATCTCGCAAAAGTAACGATTTCTGATCGTGGTAGTTCTTAAATGTCCAAGCTTGGACTTTCCTTTTTAAAAAAATTTGAAGCATTATTTTCGATTGATCCATCAAATCAGTCACTGTCAAGCTTAAAACTCCCGCACGATAATGACGGAGAAAGCGTTTCTAAATTTGTGGCCGGGCCCTTTTTCGCCACTCAAAAAAGTGCCATTTTCAACAGTGAATATCTCCTCGAATAATTAAGCTATTTTGATGAATTTTTTTTACTTGAGTTCGTTATGATCTTGGCAACAACTTTTGTACTGAACTTTTTACTCTATCTCTTTTAGTTTTTAAATTAATTTTTTTAACTTTTTAATTTCGCCGCTAGGAGCGCTGTAAGTCATCTCATTAGATTCTCCAGGGTCACTAACCTAGGGGTAGACCTTACTTCCATGACCCTAGGAGGCGCTGGTTCCGAATAAAAGCCGTGCAACGCAATTTTGAAACACCCTGTATATTTCACGTTTACACTATTCTTAAACACTTCACCTTCGATCCTCCTTTGATTAACTCTTTACCCAAAGGGTGCGATACTGAAAGCCTCATAAGTCTTAAAGGTTCCCCTTCTTAAAGTTTCGGAAGATTAATGTCCCATCTTCATCAAAACAAGGATTAAAAAGTTTCCATACTTTTACCTTCAAACTGAGATCAGAATCCCATTAGCATAGATTTAGGAGCTAAAGTGAATTATCGGATGTGTATTCCAAACCTAAAACCTTTATTCAATAAACGGATAACGAAAAGAGAATCAATAAAATAGCATAATGTATTAGAAACTCAATTTAAGCTCATGAAGGCTGTGTTACAATAAGCGAGTAATGGTAGGAAATTTTATTGAACATTATGAATGCATTAATTATCTTATAAAAGGAACACTACTGCTGTACGATCATTTTACATTTTATAAATTACTACCCTGTATAAATAATTCTTGTACTTAAAATGATACTATTGGTGTGATTCAAATATGTTAATTTCTTAAATGAATTCATTCAATTGCTTTGACTGCAAAGTTTACTTACATAAAAAATGTTGGGGCAAAAACATACTGGGGCATGTAAAACTGTAGTAACAAGAGAGTTACTTAATTCCTGTCAGAAACATCTGGAACCAGGACTTGAAAGTTACAGACACGTCTCTTTATGCTGTTCGAGGTTTCAGAAAAAATTCTAAACATTTATTTTTACAGCATAAATTAAGTATCTTTTTGCAATTCAAGTTTAAAAGGTTCTCAAGATTTATTTTGAACACAATTGATTATTTTTTGCTTAGGAATTCTAATTAAAGGAATCGAGTAAATTTTTGATAAAGCTAATATGAAAAATTAGTTTATTAAAACTTATACAAGCTGAATTTTTAAAAATGATGCACGGATAAGTAACTGATAGGTGAGATGGTTCAAAATAATGAGCATATTCATTTTTAACTTTCTATTATTTTATGAAATAAAACAAATATACTGTGTAACTGTGGATTTTGTGTTCATTACATATTCTTTTCTAAATCTCACTAAGTATCGCTTTTGTTTGTTTTGTCTTCGTTTTTTCCTTTGTTATTTTTTGTCGTTCTGTTATCATTATAAAAATTTATTGCAATAATTTATAGCTTCCCCTGAAAATTTCAGAGTTCTTATTGGTGAACAACATTGTATTCTATAGTTTTGTTCATAATTCTTGAACTTATTCTACAAAAAATCTAATCAATAGCGTGTGATTGTTCTTGCAGATTAAAATTTATTTCCTGTTTTGAAAAAAAAAATTACAAATAGTTAGAAAACAAAGAATTTCATAATCGCATGATCTTTACAGCAATAATATTTTAAGGTTTCTTGACATTTTGATGGTTAATTTTTATAACTATAAAATATAAATTGAGGACAATCCTAATGTTTCTCAACCATATTCTAAATATAAAAAAATTATATAAAATGTAAAACAAACTTAAAATTTCATTTTATGAAAGAAATAATGATTTGAATATATAATATATACTATATAACCACCATAATTAACATTATGACTTAATATACTTAATGAGTCTTTTTAATTCATATTTAGTATACTTTAAAAATATTTTTAAATTATAGCATTTCATTTCATGAAAATCACTAGGCTCATTGCAATTTTGAATGTAAAGAATGGTATCTCTCAATTAAAGTTTAAGAATACAAAGCAGAAAAATAATGAATGTAGAAAAGTTATACGCATATCTTCAAATCAAAATGTGCATGAAAAGGACATGTTCTCTAGAAATAAACCTTACATTTTAAATTTTACTTCGAACCTCTTGTTTTTCCAATAAATCCCTAATTCTACATCCGTATTTTATAAAAAGCACTTCCCAACACTTAACAAGCTGAAATCTTCCAAGAACAACACCAGAACTTCTCTAATAACCAGGGGGAAAAACAATTCATTTTAACAAAACCAATAAAATCCTCAAGACCGTTAACGAAACGAAAAACCCGGAAAATGATTTCCATTTTCTCCCGTCTCGCTACAAAATCGCTCTTATCAGATCCAACGCCTCCAACCGACGCTGTTTCCTTAGCGAAACAATGCACCGGGGCCTGTGGGGCTTCATCTCACTAAAAGCCCCCCTCCTCCCCGTTTTGCAGGGGGGGGAGGAAGAACATCTCGTATTAAGTAAGGAACCAGATCCCGATGAGAACGCCAAGAACGCGAATAATGTACTCTGGGTTGGGCCCTGCGGACAAATATTGAACGAATTTCCGCGTGCCCTTCACTTTTTATTCATCTCTTCGGAATATTTGAGTTTGGTCTTAGGACTAAGATCAGAAAAAAAAATGTGGGAGGAAGTCCGTGAGATGTATTCTGTGCGTAAGAAAACGGACGGGGTTGGGGATTTATAAGTGAGATATTTCGGGCGTGGGAATGGCGGCCGGGTGTTAGAGAGGAAGGCGATGTTTTCGAATTCGAAATTTTGGGAATTGAGGCATGTTATTGGTTTTGTTATGACCTTTGTTTGGATGAATGTGAAATAGACTAAAACATAACTTCGATTCTCATTATGTTGAAGTGGAAAGGAAGCATGCCTGAAACGTTAGGGATTTTTATGATGCAATGATGAATTCATTTTTTTTTTCAGCATTAAAAATGAGTTCAAATCAAAATATTGTATAAAGTGTCCCGCACCATAAAATTAAAGGATTCGTGGTGTTGTTTTCAATAAATGTATCAATGAATGCTTCATTTTTATCTAAACAAACAGTACTCAATTAAAATATATATGCTTATAGTAACTTCAACTAGAGTTTTTAAAATTTCTGATTTTAAATACTTGATTAAATACTGAACTTTTGAATCGCCAGTTAATTCAGTAAATAAATAGTAATAATCCAGTAATAAATACAGTAAATAACAGTAAACTATCTTTTAGTTATTTACTAAATATCTAATTCTTATAACACTTATGAAATAGGGATATCATTAGTCACAATTTCGAAGGAAAGTTTCATGTAGATTTAAAGCAAAATATTACAAATCAAAATGTATAACTTATGGAAATACATACATTGATAGCAATTTAAATTGTGAATTCACTTTAAGTATCAATTTAGTACTACTTATTAAAGGCACTGTCTATTTGCCCGGCAGATATAATCTCTAACTCTAGTCCGTTTACCCGGCTTTTGCCCGACAACGGTTCTGTTTGGAGCGCCGGGACCGCGAGACCTACGGCGCATGCACCAACTAGTGCCAACTGCCGGTTTTACCGTCCAAATAGACACTTCTTTTATTAAAATACATTGTAAGGAAAACACAAAAGAAATTCTTCAATACTTTCTGGAAAAAAAATAATAAAAACAAATCAAATAAAAGAATGAAAATATCTTTCCTGAGATCCCTTAGACTAATATCAGAATCAATCATTCTCAAGTCTAATCGCTGTTTGAACGATTTACGCCAGTTATTTCAAAAGGAATATGAGATTTTAAATCCCATGCAATTTGGGAACGAGAATAAAGATTTCTAACTTTGAACAAGAAATTTATTCTTGAAATTCAATATATATTTTTATCTTGTGAAGATCCTGTGCTTCTAAAAAGCTGTGTTGGTTGTTGCTACTACTATAAATAAATTTTCATTTTGCGCGTAAATGGAAAAGATATTCCTCCTTCTCCTTCATCATCCAACTACCAGTTCTCTTGTCGGTTTTTGCGGATTCCCCATGAAAAATGCAAACAGAATATAAAACCTTCCTACAAGAGTATCAGGTTTAGAATTTCTTATTGGTTGGAACGTGGAAGTTTTTCCTTTAAATGGGTATTTTAGATTATAGGATAAAGTTTGGTGGTGGTTCTGGGTAGATTTGGAAGGGAAATCAAAGTGGCAATGTATCTTGCTAAAGTTGTCTATATCCAGTCCATTGAGCTTTTGAGTGGAATTCTAAGGAATCAAGAATTATAGAATTTCTTATTGAAATACTTCCGCCTTTGGAAAGATCTTGTTGAACATTGAATTGTTCATGTAAAGGGGCTCTTTCACAGAAAATGTTTCAATCTATTAACTTTTCTATCACAAAAAAAAAATTGGAGTGGAGAGGTAAGCACATACAAATATTTAATTTGGATACCCCTCTTTTTTTATTAATCTCACGTTGAATCAGGTTCAAACGGCACACAAAATTGCTACAAATGCACATTTTTAATTTTTTGTTATAATATAATTAAACATGGAGAATATAATTAAACACCCAATTGTATGATTATAAATAATGTCCAAGAGCAGCCAAAAAATGATTGAAAATAACCCATCTCATTTCAAACTTACACCAACCGTATTTTTGTTTTTGGCATCTAGCTAGAAATTTAACCGCCACACAACCATTATTTTGCTTGTCGTTGTGTAGGAGGAAGATATTATAGGTCAAATTCTCTAGTTTCTCCCTATAAATAGTAGTTATCCATATATTTCCTCTTAAACTGTAATGTTTATTCCCCATTTTCATAACTTCCGTCATTTCCTCCAAGAGCCACTTAGTCAAGAAATATTTGGTAGGCTAAACTAGTATTACTCTATATCCAAAATCTATTCTTCACAAACAACAATT
The DNA here is from genome assembly GCA_963680715.1 of Tetragnatha montana. NCBI lineage: Eukaryota > Metazoa > Arthropoda > Arachnida > Araneae > Tetragnathidae > Tetragnatha > Tetragnatha montana. Next base: position 31,719,574 of record OY796675.1, read on the forward strand.
GAAATAAATGTACAGAAAATCAAAACCATCATATACTCTTATATTACACAGAAATCAAAATACTCCACTAACAATTAACTGCACTGAAAATTTCGCGTCATACTTTAAGGCTTCTATCTCTTGAAACTTGCGTTTGAAATCCAATCAAGGGTGTAATTAGCTTCATTAAATGCAGCATCCGTTCCTTACCAAGAGTTCCAATATAGAGTTGATTTATACATGTTCGAACTCTATAATAATGACTTTCTTCAATAGCAACCGAACAAAAAGATATATGTAATATATCAGTAAAAATATCTCAAAACTTGACTTTTTTAAGCATTTGTTCTTAATGACAAGTTTTGTTTTTCAAAAATGCTGCAAACAAGCGAAAGGCAGAATAGATTTTATATTAGTTAGAACTGCACTTAAACACTGTAATAAATTTGTGCGATTTGAATTAACGAAACTGCGCAACATATTTCAAAACTGGAAAAGACCTCAATATACTTTACAGAACCTAGATTATCTTCAAATTACTTGCAAAATATCTATATGTAAAACAATCCATACTATAGTGCCAAATTTTCATTTGCGAGAGTCTGTTAAAAATAAATAATAAAATATAGATATATTTTTATAATGATTTTCTTTAAATCATAAGTATCAAATTATCTAACTCTTATTATTCTTAACTCACCAGTTTAGGCATGGCTACCTAGACTCAAAGGGAAAAGGATGGTAAGAAGACGCACAAAAATTATTTTGGGCTATAAAATCGAGAAATTAAAAGCTAGACCCTCAAAAACATACTGAACGTAAGTATATTGACTAATCAATCAACGTTCAAAAAAGGAAAAGTCTTGGCTTTAACGAAAATATGCTAAAAATCAAAAAGAAAAAAAAAATAATGCGCACTATTACTCGATGTGGCGGGTAAAAGTACGGAGGATGCGAGGCCAAAAGTACACGGCATTAACAACTTTAAAATAATGAAAATAAATAAATTTTTCCTTCCATATTTTGTTTATTTGTATCAATAAGAGTAACAAACACCTCTTTAAGATTTAAAAATATATATTTATGATTCTTTAACTGGCAGCTTTTCCTGACAACCGTCCTTAGTGGAACTCCAACTTAAACTCCGAAGAAAACTTGGTTGTATGAATGAAACCTCGTTAGAATTCATATAAATTCCCATAAGTAGTAATGGATCAGTTATCTCTTCATCAGTTAAGAAAACAAACTAAAAAAAAAGTATTGAATCTATCCCACAAACTATGAAAACTCCCATAACGATCGAACCAATACATTTTCACACTCTTCACCCTAATTACGATCCGAACACAAGCAACGGCACAATGCTTGCTCCTTAAAAAAACTCCGGAAAACTAATCTTCTCTCAGAGGCGTAGATGAAGAAAACAACGGAAACAAAAACCTGCGGCGACAAAAACGCTCCGTGGGGTAATATTTTAGGCCGATGAGTTGTGCCCGGCGTAATTACGGAGGAAAGGAGAGAGCCCGGGTTAATTTTTCTGCTTTGTGCCTGCGCAGGCCGTTAATTTGAATTTCTAGGCTCGCTTGATTGCCTTCGGTTTTGTTTTAGAGCCGTTCTTTGTGAGGAGGTGCCCTTTCTGAGGGGAGGATGATGGAGTCTATTTTGGGAGATGGTGTTTGGGGTTTTTTTTCATAGGTGGTTGGATGGGGTGTTTTTGGAGAGGTGAAATGTGGATAGTGTACTAGGGGCGAAGTAAATACATTGTAGTAATTTGTTTTTGTGCATTCTGTAAGTCTCTTAACATTTCTTATTCTTCGTTATTACGAAAGAGTAATTATTGTTATGGATTTAAATTTTACAGTTTGATGTTTCGAGGTGAACGAGAAATTGCATCCCTACTTAACTTAAATTTCATCCTTATTATTATGAAATTTCATCCTTATTAAACTGTGTTAAGAAGTAAGACTCACATATTTGCATGTCCTAAACACCAAAACTATAAAAAAATATATAATTTGTTACGGAAAGTTCTTGTAATTATAACAAAATTCATAGGGATGAGCAGCATAACATGAAATGTAAGCTTTTTGTACGTAGGGATATATTTGTTACACTAATATTAATTAAATCTATTTTTTAAAAACTGAAGCAACATTTAAATACCTATCAATCGATCAAATTAATGAATAAAACAATGCATGATCATACAAAAACACATGTTGAAAAGAAGAAAAAAAAAACATAAAACAACGAGTAACTTTAAATCACAATCCTAATGCAGATCGATACTTAAAACTGAGAAAAAAAAGTTATAGAGTTATAGTTTTTCAAATGATAGTGATATGTTTACCTCTAAAACCTCATTATTTTTATTTAAATATTTATTTTTATTTGTATTCATACCAAGTATACTAATTACATTCGATGTATATAAACTCTTAAGATGACGGTTAAAATAATGTAAAAACAAATTCTATAAATTTATCAGCAAACTCAATGGATGACTTTATTCCTTACACAGACAAATATTTCTTGAGCAATCTTGATTGATTAAACTAAGTCCTTAAAACAAATGAAGCCTATGATTCTAATTAGAATTTTGACCTTTGCTATTACTTATTGGTTCATAAAAAACCTTCCGAAATTCCCTCGAAGACATGAAAAAAATCCCAAGAGTATTTACACAGCAATCAAACTAATAAAAGAAACTTTCTATCTTATCTTTTTTTTTAATGTAAAATTGACAAGATCCACTAAAGATTCCAAATCCAGAAGGTTTTAAACAAATACCATCGCCAAAGAAGACTGGAACTAAGTTATTAATATTACTTCCCACTCTCAAAAAAAAAAAGAGAGAAGCAAATACAGTGTTTGCCCGGAATCAATATTTTATCGACTTGGAGGACATGGTTTCCTTTTTCTATTAAAATTGAGAAGTGATAGTTTTATCTTAGAACCGCAGGTTTGTTTTCTTTGAAGACCAGACTTTAAAAAAAAAGAAGAAAAAGAGGTATACCTCATTAAGCTTCTCTTTTAATGTTTACTTTACAATTCAAGTGAATGAGAAAGCTGTTTTAAAAGGCATGCGGGTTTTAAGCTTAATTAATTAACCAGGATCGGATGTAATTAATATTGAAAGAATATTTTAGCATCTACAAACTCGGTATCAAAGAGAAATTAGTATGGATGGAAATGTATTTGACTTTCTTTGTCAGGAAATTAATCAATTATTAGATTGGATTAAAGTTTGTATATTGATATTACTTTTTCGAAATATGAATGAAATTTTGTTTTGTGATGAATCTGCCAACTACATCAGTGTCTACCACATCACAGGATTCTCACTCTATATGCAAATAATTACCATAAGGGAAGGCTTTATTTCTGAGCTTAATCGTTAATTTATATGCATTTTTCGAAAATGATATCTAATCTCTCTATTCTAAAAAAAGTTTTTGGTGAACGGTTTCCAGATAAAAACTTTTTAACTACTGATCTGTAAAACACATTTTTGGAATCAAACTGTTCGAATTCTTTTGAGACTATGCAGTAAGCCATTAGAATTTCTAAAAAAAATTCTCAATTTTAAAATATTTCTATTTTTTTAGATTACGGATAAGAGAGTTCGCAGTTACAAGGAATATCATGAATATATCATTCAAAGACTCATAAAAGTGTTCTTACAGATATGCTATTTCATACTAAAATTACACATATTTTGTCTGAAATTCATAATTTTTAGTTTGATATAATCGAAATTAAGTATAAACATTAAGTGTTATGTTGGTTTTGTCTCTTGTTATTTTCAATGGCTTAAAAGGTATTGTTTAACAAGTCAGGGTTTAAACAAAAATGCGAATGATAAATAAATATTTAAATTTTTAAGAGAGTTCTTCATGGAAATGACCTGTGTCGTATGTTTGGAAAGTTGGTTAGCTTTTCTTCTGCTAATTTTTTATTAATATTTATGTTTTATAAAGTGAGTTATGTTATGTTCAGTGAGCTGGGTGTTGTGATGATTGCGAAGCAATCTAAAAGGTCCGGCGTAAGCAGTTTACGGGGGTTGGTGAGCGATAGCTCCCTAGTGTTATTAAAATTTAAAACATTAATTTTATTAATTTATAATAATTTTTATTATTACACTATATTTAAACAATATTATGATTTAGTTGTTTAATTTTAAAATATAGTAAGGAATAAATAAAACTGAGAAAGGTAATTGTTAAAATTCGCTAAATAAGTACGAATGTTTCAAATAGGTGACAGAGAGAAGAAGTAAAAAGTTAAATAAATAAATGAAAATAATATTTATGGGATAATATTGAATAGATTCTCATGCATAACTTAATGAAATAGGTATACAATTTAGTCTTGATGACAAAGCTTTATTTAAGCCTAGCGCTTTTTAGGTGTTTAGGTTTTATGTCATAATGAAAAGAATTAGGTATCCAATCCTACATAAAACTTTATGGAATGAATTTTTCATTTAAACAAGTTATGATTTAGAAAACTCAGTTTACTTTTTTAATTTGAGAAATATGATCATAATCAGCATACAAATACGACCATGATAAAAATTTGAATTTTATCCATCAATCTCAATGCTTATGACGAAGCATTATCTAGAAATCTGTAGTCAATTGATTTATTCCAGATTCGCTTTAACCGACAACGTTGGCTATAACGACGACCATATACTATATTATCTTGGTGAACTGCATTATAAGAACCTATAGAATAGACACTAAGTGGCTACTTCAACCACTTAGTGTCAAGCAGCGAAAGGGAAATAAGTCTTCTACGGTTGACAATTTTTTTTTTTTTTGTGAAAAATGGAACCCATCTTTTCTTTCATGATTTCCCTTAAATCGAGCTGTGTGAAAAACACCAAATGTGTTTTTAATTACTTCTTTCTAAGAAAGATTGATTGAGAAATAATTATATTTCTACAATAAAATTATTACCATAATGCAACTATTTTTTTCTCAAATTAATATTATCAGTGATATTATTCATAAACTTATTTAATTTTTGTGTTAAATAATTTTTCTATTTCATCATGACTATTGTTTTTATTGTTGTCTACTTTCCCTGTAACTAATACTATTATTATCATCAGTATTTATAGTGTATATAAATAAACTCTATTAGACTTGGCAATGAAGTAGTCTAATGCTGAATAAAATACTAAATTAAAACTACAGGAAACCTTCAATGACCCAATTAATTCCACAATCACTTTAGATTTATTGAATTAAAATGCCTTTCCATCTGGTAAAATAGCCATTAAGCGAAACAAACATTTATCTAAGCACATCCTTTATAACCTCCGACGTCTGCAATCTAGCATTACATATTTGATAGAGGCGCCCAAACGTCACATCCGGAAATCGAGACATTTATTCGAGTTGTCAGACAGAGATCTTCCGCCAGGGCACGGCGGCATAAATTAAGCTCTTTTGTGCCGAAGAGCAAAAAGCAAAACAACTCCTTGCCGGATCTTTTTTTCCCAATAAATAGCACGGGAGCGCAAAAGCCAAATAGAGTAATACGGCGAAGAGAAAGGACTTACACTCACCTCCCTTCTCGATAAGCAGGGAAAAGAAACAGACACACCAGGAAGAATTTTTCCATTTATAACCTTGTTTCGCTCTATTCTTTGAGTGTGTTTCTTTGTCGTTCTGCTGTATGCATAAGTTTAGAGGGAGGGAATTTTCGGGGTGATTCTGAAAGAGAAAACGTGATTATGTGATACCGAAATGGGGAGGGGATTTTTGAGGGAAAATGCGTGGTTTGAGTTCGTTTCGTGCAGAAAAACTTCCATGCTTTCAAAAGAGACGAAACGAAGTTATCCAGGGAGATTGATGCCCTACTCTATCAGGAGAAACAACATAAAATAACTGCGTTGAAAAATGGCAAGTGGTTTTTGGAAACAATGTACCACGTCAAGTAAGAACTCGAAACACAAACTTACAATAACTTTGTAGATGTCGGCTATCCATTATTGTTGAGGGATTCTGCTTCTTTAAAAGACAACATGGAACAAACGAACCTGAAAAAGATGGAAGGCCCATTTATCTTGAGGATCAAGCACTTTTCAGTAAAACTGGTACAAGCAAAGTTTTTTAAACTAGGATAAAATTAAAAAAAAAAAAAAACTTTTTACCTTTTCAGAAGACATGTGTCTTTACTTTATTATTATTTCGTAATTTGAAAAAAAAACCTTTAATTTGCTGGGGTTTTTTACTCAGATGTTTCCTAAATGTTGTCGTCTTAAGCCAGTGAACATATTCACAAACTTTCTCTCAGATCTACATACTTTCAGCTGAACTTTCACCAAATCCTATTTGGGAAGACATTTTTTCTCTTTGGTAGTCTCTTTTACTATATTTTTAAAGGGACTTAAAATAAGGCCAACAAATAAAATACAAAGGAAAATGACTGGAATGAAGGGAAGAAACGTATCAATTCAGTTGCACTAAAGCGACAATGATTCATACATTACACATTTATAGTACACTAAGCTATTATGTAAATTTTAGCTGTGTCAGAAAATGTTGATATGCTTTTATTATTGACTGTTAAAAGGTTTATACGTTTTTAAAAAATAATAGGGTAGTCACCAGCAAGATTCAAAGAACACCAGGGTAAAAGCTCTAAAAGCTTCTAAAAAGAAGTCAAATTGCGTGTACTTTTGTTTGGAAGCACAAAATAGATTTCAAATGATTTAATTTAGGCATTACTTAGATTAATGTTATGTTACGGGCAATGTGATAAATTCAGTGGAATTTATGAATGAAATTTATCACTTTGCCCGCCTCCACTTCAGGCGTTATTAATAATGCCCGATTAATCACTTTGCCCCATGTATAATATACATATATGGATCACAAATCTCAAAAGGAATAGCCTTTTTACCCTTCAGTTAGATTGGCACTTTCTGTAAATGATAACAAATGAGCTTCGTAAATCACGATCTAATATTAACAGTTTTTTTTTAATCATTTACTTGAACGATGGGACATATTGAGAGGGTGATGCACAAAATAACTACAGTTTAGAAAAATAAGGAACCCTATTAAAAAAATGGTTTTCATGCAAATTATATCTTAAATGAAATATTCGACATAAAATCAAAATAATATTTCATTCTCATGAATTGCATCCAATCCATTGAAATAGTAAACCTTTTTCGTCTTATTTCTCTTTAAATTAGTCTTATCCCATTTTCTTAATCCCCATATCACATTCACATCTGCATTGAAGGACATTAAATGAAGAGATAATAGATTAAAAGAATGCATCTTTCAGAATGTTCTCGAAAGATAAAATAAAATACACCAGTTTTCTGCTGTAAAGAACACCAGAAAAACGAACGGCTATTTCAGCTTTCTTTTTATTGAAAAGATTTCAATTTGCCTTCTAATCCTTTTGAGTTTTCATTTTTCTTTTCTATGCGATTAGTGTTTCAGTTACAGCATGCATGGTTGATACCAGTTTAAAAAAAAAGATAGAACAGAAGCAAGATTCCGAAATATCTTCCAATAAAGGTAAATACATAAAAATAAAGGCTCGACATTTGACGGTATTTTTTCTTGACTTTTCTTTCATCTTTCTCCTTTCTGCTTCCGGACATGGAACGGGATTAAATAAAATTCAAAGGCTATTTTTGGATTTCATTGGGATATCAATGCCATAGGAGGCGATAAGCAAAAATAAAAATTCAGAATCCCTCCAAGGGTTTCATTCAATGTATCATTGTTAACAGCTCTTAATTCAATTTTATATTTTCAAAACGATGCAATTATTTGGACATTACTGTGCAACATCCATTTTTAAAAATGCTTTTATGCATTTCTACATAAAGGAAAAGGTAAAAATTTCAAATAAACTTTTAACATTTTAAATTTTATTTCATTGTGTTTATGCACTGATATAAAATGTTAAGGTTTTAAATTTATAATTTGATAACACCTAGACTTGTTATTATCAACCCAACTTTTCACAGTTGACGAATTAAGGATACATACTTGTTTCAATAATTCCAAATTGCTACAAAGATGTTGCTGTAATCCACATGGCATAATGTGCCTTACACCCAGTTTAAATTTTGTAGACAACAATTGAATCGTCAATATGAAAAAGGGAATAAGTCCAAAAACCAACAAAAAACTGTATAAGTAATGAAATTTTCGTTGTATAACCACCAAATTTTTACCGATAATTCAGGATCCTATTTAGATTACAGAGCAATTATCCAAAATATGTAAGTAAATTCAAAAATATTTTACAGTAGAAAAAGATAATGGACTTATTCCCTTTTTCAAAGTTATAAAATTTCAACTGAATAAAAATCTTAAAACTTTAATCTAGATATAAATATATTTCTGCTTAATTTACAGGACAATAGTAAAAAATAGAAAGACTAACACAAAATAAAATTTAAAATTGTTATGAAACTCAGTCATTAAGGTAGTATCAATGAGTAAGTAAATATCAAATGAAGTCAAACATTCACTGGATAAAAAAAAAGGTAAAATTACTTTTAAATTAAGAACAAATTTTATTTTAGATTAGTTGACAGCACAGAAAAATAAAAGAAAGACGAATTAACTTAAATTTTAATTAAAAAATACAATGAATGGACACAGATTTCGTAAAATTCAAGGGGTTATACCTACCTATATTAGGGGGTTGTTTCCACTCATGTGTAGAGATTTATTTGAGCACAAAAAGGTAATTTGCCATTTTTTGGACTTATTTCCTTTTTAAACTGACGATCCAATTCATATAAAACATTTAATACTGATTGATTACTTAACTATACAGTTAGCAAGTGACAAATTGTGATTTAAATTTTGAGAACTCAGGGAAAGTAATTATTAATTTATTTTCAAACAATCTTTTCCTGTAACATTTCTTTGTTTATAATTAAAAATACTCCAGTCTTGTACTTAGGAAGACATTCATTTTTTTATGAATTTTAATAAAAACTAATAAGGAAATTAAATATGTTCTGTCATCTATATTTTAAAACATAAATAATTACAAACGAAAATAAATATTTCCAGAATTATTCCAAAAGTTAAATAAAGTTTTATCTCATATATCTTTGTAAAAAAAACAAAAATCTTCTTATGAGAGAATATTAGGGAGCTAAAACTTTCAAAAAGCTTGGTGTGTTAGAAAATTTCTACAATTTTTTGTTTCGCTATTTAACTAAAATATTATCTGATTTTTTTACCTCTTACTTATCGTCTTTTTTACATCATCATCATTCAGGTCTTGTCTTTACTAAAAGAACTACGCTTGGGAGGAGTCATTACTAAACTTCTTTTGGAAAAAAGGCATCCTAAATCCCTTTTCCAGTTCCACTTTTAAATGTTGTGATAGACTAGGAAATGGACTTGTGGTAAAAGTTGGAAGATGTTTAATAGGTTTCTTTGAAAAGTTGTGGTCGGAAAGAAGTAAAAAAAACTAAAATTGATTGGAAGTCTTTTATTCTTAAAGCTTGTGACATTACTTGAAAGTTTAACATCACTCCATGTTAAACTTTGAGTATTTTGAAGCGGTTCTAACATTTATTACCAATTCAAATTTAGGAAATATTTTAATTGAGTGTGAAAAATAAATATTTGATTGGGATGGGTTTTTTTAAACAACGATTAGCATTAGTATAACGAGTATTGTATAAAAATGTAATCGTGATTTTGTGTTTGATTCAATGTAAGATCATCTACTAATTAAGTCTCTGACACTGACATAAATATTTACTGAAACAAACCTCTGAAAAACTTACTCCCTCCTTTTTGACCTAAATGGAGGAAAGATTAAGTTAAAAGTAACTTTGGCCTTTAATTTACCTTCAATACCATAAGAATTTTTTTGCATTTTACCTTTTAATATTTGATGTACGCATAAAACTTTTTGGATGCATTTTAACCTTGCTACTTTAGAATTTGGCTTTAACTTATTAAATATAAAGCTATTAAATGTATAAAATATTAAATATTTATCTTATTAAATATAGTCGAAAACTTGAACTTTTACTTTTTCGTCTAAAAATTTCTAATGTTGTAAAAAGCAAATTTAAGTTTCATAACATCTTCAAACAACTAGTTAATCATATTTACTGACTTTCTCTCATAAAAAACATAAGCTTGAAAAGCAAGCCTCTTACAACAGTTGTATACATTTGAAAGATTCCCGACGAGCAATTTAATAAAAGTATAATTTTATGATTTATTATTTACTTATGAGATAAAATTAACTCGAATTCCTTAGACACCCGATCCAGTTAAAGCTATGCAGTTACCAGAACTGAAAACAACTTCCAAAACGTCTTAAAGAGAACAATAGACTGCAATAAACCCCACCTCAAAGAACCCTACCCATTATCCAAGGCCATTACCCCGAAGGTAAGTGGGAAGCTGTTACAGAACATTTTCAGCAAAATTTGTCTCCCTGTCTAAAAGACAACGGGGATAAAGGCTCCGGTAGAAACACACCTCATTCCGCCTCAGTTGACGCTTAATCCGCCAGACAGCCCCTGTTCTGAAATATTCAAAGCTTTTGGGGCGGAGTGAATATGAAAAATGCCATCAGCCCTATTCAGCCCTCGCAGCAGAAATGACAGCGCCCCGTGAATAAGTGACGGCGGCGGCTCACCGCACAATGAGGCTTTCAAGAGGGCCAAGAATGCTCGGCCGTCTTGCAGGATGTGCTTAAGATAATATTGCCTTCCGTCTTATTCGGGGATACAGACTTATTTAGGGACAAAAAATTTTAACATCAGGAAAATTGTGAATATGTAATGAAAATGAAGAGATATTTGTGATTGTGTATTCCAAGGCTAAGTAGAAGATTATTTGGGTAAGAACTTGTTTGATAAATCGTGATATTTACCAATAAATAATGTCTATTATAATAAAATTAATGTCTATTATAAATAGGTAAAATATATTTCAACCACTCATGCATGTAGAGCGTTTAAGGTACTTGTTAAGTTGTTTTTTATGAATATCGTTAGAAATATATTTACACGATGACCCATAATATTTTTCTTATGATTATAATATTTTTACACAATATTTTAATTTTTAAATTCAAACTAGTTTAGTTTTATTTCAGTAATTCACAGTAATGGGTGTGAAAAATAAAATACACACACGTATAACATCGTTTTGTGAGTTATCTGTGTAGAATAATCTGTAGATCACTTGTCAATTTTGTGTGTATATTTTACTATCCTTCTAAAGAAGATTAATTGTCTATGATTCCATTGCTTTTTTAGTCTCAATATATTATGTACCTACATACAATACATTGTTTATTTAGAAAAACTAGAAATATAAGTAGAATAAATTCGAATTACGCAATCATAACATAAGCAATGACTTAAGGTTGATGGGTTAGTTTTTACAATCCTACTATGAATATTAAAAATAGACAATTGATTTAAATTGAAAAAACATTGACTGTAATTGATTGATTGATGTTTTAACCTGAAACATCATTATTTAAAATATTATATGAATGAATAGAATAGAACATAAATATAAAATAATATCGTATTAGTATTCTATTGAGTGTATATTAATACATTAAAAATCATTTTTTCATCACATTAATGGCGTAATTGCCCATCGAGGTTAACATGTAAATACAAATTAAATAAAAAATAAGACCTTCATTTATACCTGAGCGTTTCCAAGATTTAAAAGAAAATAACTTATCTTAAACTCGAAGCACATACTTTTTTCATGGTAAACTATTCTCAAGTTTTAGCTTGTTCCATCTCAATCTGTCTCAAGTTTTTTTAAAGACGGTCAATAAAAAAAATTGAATACTTTCCCCTCTATTAGCAGATCTCGTGAGGCAGAAGGATTTTGAATATTTTCACTCCTCTACTCCGAGGGTAAGGAGGGACTCCATTTATAATGAAGGAGAGGAAATTAAATTTCAAAGAGGTCAAGAATTCTTGGAATGACATGTGAAGAATTAATTAGAGAAATGGATTCGCATGAATATCTATAATTACATTTTTCAATATGATAAATGCTTTACTGTAATTATGATTTCCTATTCAACTTCCTTTACTCATGTGAATTTTGAGATACCTCATTACACTACTTCGAACAAGATATGGACTAGTTTAGTAATCAAACTACCGTCAGAAACCTGTTGTGATGCAAATGTCGAAGAGATCTTTTGAGAAAGGAATAATTCATTCAATAGGAGAAACGAATTCATAACTTCGGGAAAATACAATTGAACGTGTGGAAGATTTGAAATGTTCTTATGATAAACCTTAGTGTTTTCAGATATAAAACTTATAGAAGTACAGCATTTGTATGAGAACAATTTTGAAATGATTAACTGTAAAAATATATTTAAAAAATTTATATCATAAATTCAAAATTAACATCTAAAGAAACTAGTTTATAATATAAACATTCAAAATGTCCATTCTGATTATATTTAGAGAACAACTGCAAAGAATAATTAAACATGTTATAGTTAAAACGTTTTTAATAGTTTATCTCGGGTTAGTAAGTAATTTATAATTTTATATGCTGATTTAAACTAAATTTAAATTAAAGGTAAATTTAAGTAATGAATTAGAGTATCATTATTGCTTTTCGGTGTATAGCTTAGTTTCTGTTTTTTTTTACATTCCTTCTAATACAAAATTCTTACCTAAGCGTAAATGCTCATGAAAATTGTGATTCCTTCCTTTTTAGTTCATTTCCAAAGCCAAAAACACTATCTCTCATTGATGATGATAGGCCCATTACAGGCACCTTATCGTTCTTTTTCTTAATGGGTGCTTTAGCCAGAATCACCTTTGATTTCGAGAACCTAACGTCAAAAAAAATAAGCAATCCTCACAAGTAATATAAAAAACAACTCTTCCAAACGTCATCGACGGATTTTTTTCTATTCAGAACTGACAGTCAGAACCCGTTCCCATTCAGACTCAGTTAACGTCATTTCCCCTCTTTTCGGCCATTTTAATAAAACGAATCCTCTCTGACATTTCATTTAGGGCGCACTTTCAATCCGCGATGAGCGACATTTATTTTCATATCTCCGGGAAATTCCTCATCCCTTTTTGGGCGTCCAAAAAATATGTAAATAAAGGCCTAGAGAGAGAGAGAGAAATAATAATAATAATTCTGGAAAATAAAAGCTGTCATGTCCCTCTGCGATGGGAGGGCTGCCGCTGACATCGCTGGAAATGCGTTTTTGATTTTATTCGGAGAACTTATTGCCTCCTTTAAAGACACTTCTCGGTGGGAGAGATAAAGAGATGTCGAAAACCACTTAGTTTATGGAAATGTGGGAAGAAGGGGTCCCGAGAAATAATGAAGGGTTCGACAGAGAATTCAAAATTGATTAAATGCTATCTGCAAGTCGAGGGGGTTTGGGATAACTTTAGTCAAAAGAGTTCGGAGTGATTGTGGTTTCAGGCATTCTGATGTGAATCTTCAAACTTCTTAAGCAAACTTAATTTTATCAGCAAAGTTTATCGGCAATAAAAATGAAAGCGATTAGATTTCTTGAAAAACCATAATCTTAAACTGTTAAGGTGTGTTTTAAATTCCCTGATAAAATGGGTAGGAACGTTTTTTGCTGCAAATTCTTTAGACGAGGTCCTATTTCTTTGTTCATTATCATCTGGAGTTTTTTTATTATTATTAACTTATACTTATTTTTTTTTACTACCTAATTAATCTAGAATTTTCTACTGATACTTAATGAATACTTTGAAATTCGAATAATTAGTGAATACTTTGAAACACTTTGAAAATTATTCAAGTTCGGTGTAATTATAGTCAATTAAGTGGTAATATATGTGTCGTATATCCAAGATATTCCAATTATTAAAAAAAAACTCTATTCTAGACTGGAACGTTACTTGACCGTGGAGAAACTAAACGAACAAAGTAGTTTCCAGCGCAGTGTCTGAGTTTTGAATGAAATTAAGAACGTCAATTTAAAAATATAATTAGTTTGTTAAACTCATGCATACTGTATAGCGTCTTTTTTTATCACGATTTGCGTACCGAAACTCCTCGTAGCAACCCAACAGGTTTTCAGTTTACGCAGTTTTTCTTCCGTGTAGTGACGTCAAAAGGTCGGGAATCGTTGCAGTCTAGTATAGTAAATTTAATAGCAGGTAAAATAGTTTGGTTCTCATACAAGCTTTTAATTTTAGAAATTTTTTTATCCCTGAAAGATTAAAAAAGTGCAAGTAAGAGTGGTAATAATTTATCTCCGTTAAGCCAGTAATGATTATTATTACTATTATTATCACTTTATTTACATTTTGCTCATTTTATGATATAAACGTAAGTAAAAAAAAAAACGTTTTACTTTCAATACCTCTATTACATATTACAGCCAAAGCATATAACACAGAATGATATTGCCTCAGATAATGAACATTTAAAACGTTTAATTAATGGTTAGTGCGCACAAGATTCCCTTAACCCAAATCGCGTGCCAGACTCAACACGACCATAAATCGCCAAAGGCACGATCCTACCCGTGTTCGCTGGAGAACACGTGCATTATTCAGGTCTCAGTGCAAGACGACAGTTAAATATTCATGCGAAAGTGAGGCTGGTCTTGTAGCATAACCTGGTTGTGTTGATAGAGCATCCTCATTAGGTAGATTAGGAGGTTAGGTGAGAGTTGTAAGAGGGAGGGGCCTGTTATGCATTTTCAGGTAGTTTTCCTGGAATTTAGGTGCTTTTAAGTTTTTGTTAGTTTGCTAATAAGGAAAGATCCAACAGCTAATTGTTATTGAGGAGTGTGTAGCGTATAGTGGAAAAATTATAAATAGAAAAAATACATAGGTTACCCAGTCATTAACAGTTAGCTAGCAGTTAGTACTGATATTGTCCATTAATTTAAAAATAATATTCAATTTATTTCTAACCGTTAATGGTTTCTAATGTTTTATTAGTCAGTTGGATTTATAAAGTTATATTTGACACTATATTTGATATTAACGTTAAATTAATTTATCATCTTCTTATACAAACAGATAATTTCCACATTAAACATCATTCAATTAAAATTATTAGCAAAAATACCAACTAGATAACGATTGCTTTAAACATTGAAAAATAAAAGAAAACGTATCATTAAGAACATAATAATTCTCATCCATCATTTTTTAAAACTATTCATCACTTTTTAATAAATTGTTTTTAAAACTTACTTTAATTTGATATTTTTGATTAAATTGTAAATGTAAATTTTATTTCTTTAATGATTTTAATCAAATGTTCTTTTCATTTGAGGAACAAATATATAATCAGTAATAAAACATAAATGAAACTGATGTATACAAATGGAAATTTTCATTTGGTTGATTTAACCACCAAAGATTTTTGAAAGCATATTTAAATAGAATCAAACGAAATATTTAATGAATCACTTCTCCCATGCACACCTCATTTAACATTCTTACGCTTAACAAACCCTCGCAGTTGTTTTTCTCAAAACATAAATATTTATTAAGGATACAAAAAAATCAATTAAAAACGCGTACACACTGACACCTGTCTTCAATATCACACTCCCTTAATAGCAAAATCATCCCACTCAGGTGAACAAAGAAAAAAAAACCGAAGTGTCGAGTTAGGTTTGAGAGACCAGAGATAATAATGAGACGTCACTAATTAAAGAGACATCGTCAAACATCTTATTTGCATATTTCTCTAAACGAGAGATACCTAATTAAATTGGGTTATCTTTAATAAAGGGATGATTCCTTTGAAAGACTAGCAGGGAATGAATATTTACGGATGACTCAGGAAACAGGTCGTTTATCTACATATTCTGCGCCTAGAGCTTACGCGCTTATTTTAATGTCTAGGTGTTGGTTACATTTATCAAGAACTGCTTTATGATTTCATACAATGATTCCTTCTAATAACGGAATGCATTCAAAGTAGTTTCTCAGTAAGTGCGCTAATGGACCAAAATGAGACAAAGGGAAGCAGTTTACATTTTCAACAAAATATGAAGGGGGAAGGAGGGTAAGAGTACGCGCAAAAATGATTTGGATCAATAAAGTTGAGAATTAAAAAGCCAGGGTAAGAGCATCAAAAATTTACTTAACATAGGTTTGGAGATTTATAAATCAAAGAACAAAAAAGGAAAATATGATAAAAACCACATAAAATATAAGAAAATAAATACGTACTTTTATACGTAAGGGTACGCAAGACTTAAAAAACTTAACAGAAATCACGAACAAATATTCCACAGCCTTCGTAATAAGACTCTAGATTCAATCTTTTTGGAGAATCCATGAAATATCGCACTGTTCTTTTCCTAGACTTTCATATCCTTACAAAGCTTTCAAAGGGAAAAATAAACATTTATTCAACATCTATAGCATTACTCTTATATGATAAAGAATGAGATTAGTTACATGATAAAAAAATTCGCTAAATTCGCAAAAACGTACGAAACTTTTACAGGTATAAGAAGAGGACTCAAAACACTTACTGTGAAAAAACGTTTCTGATATAAACGATAAAATTTTGGTATAGCTTATTCTCTCTCAGAGTAAACTTTTCATTCCTTTTTTTAAGTTAAGCACAAGAAAGATAGGAAGCGTAAGAAAGGTTTAATAAGATAGGAATGAATGAGTAACGATATTGACTCTCTAAAATTTTAATATACATACCACACAATGAAAGTACTCTTTGTACAGTAACTTTAATATTGAAAAGCGTTAAAGTATAAATCTTTTAGTTAAGTCACCAGACATTTTCTTTTACTCTTTATAACAGTTAAACATACCTATTAGACGAGAAATACAATCTATATAAAATTAAACTATAAAGTCTTTTTGAGTCTAACTTAAAATCAGAAAGTAGTGAGAACTATCTAATAATGATTAAAGGACTTGAGAATAGAATATCCACAGAAGAATTCTTCCATCGTTGCAATGGTTACCATTCTTGATTGTTCTCAGAACCTACCGCCCCTTTACCCTGTTGCAGAAAAACCCATTTAACAATCGTATTACACAAGAAAGACAAACTCTGGACAGCAAACAAAAGGAAACACAGATTACGCTTTGTGAAAAAAAAATAAGAAAAAAAAAAGTAGTCTCTGCCCTAACCAACTTTACTCGGAAACTAGTTTTAAACTCTAAGAGATTCCGTTTTCCGCTGGGAGTTAAAACTACGAAGGAAAAGTCCAAAACTCCCAGGTCCCAAGCTTTGAGGCTCCACATCGCAGGTCTCTCTATTGGAGAAGCACAAAATAATTCACGATTTACTTGGTTTTGCCGAAATTCCTATTTGAGTTAGAAAGAATGTGTCTGAAAATGCTTGGACGTTGTTATGAAGGCCCAGTGTTTTTATGTTGTTATCGGGAAAAAGGGAAGATTCAGGGACCATCGTGAAATAACGAATGAGTCTTTCACCGAGTTCTTCCATTTTGTTTCCTCCTTTTTGCTTATTCCAGTGTCTTCAGGAAAACTGACAGGATTTTTCCTTTTAACCTTCCGTGTAATCTCGCTTTCTTTCGTGTTCTTCACATCTTCTGTCGCTGGATTGAAGATAACGAACCATGTTCCTTGCCTTTTAATAACTGGAGAACTGGAAAATAAGTGGGGACACGATGTTTGTGTTCTTCGGGAAAAAAAGTGACTCGAAATCTTTTCTTTGATAGAACTTAACTTTTCCAATTTAAGAAGTAATGCTAACAAGATTTCTGAAAGTTATGTGCTTGCTTTTGTGAGAAAGTATATAATCTGTACCATTTATTGAAGCTTATAGGTAAAAAATCTTTCAATACAAGTTTTTGTTCAAATAAACACAAAAAGGTATTTGTGTCCTAATAGAAAAAAAAATTATAATGGAAATAATGTTTCTAAAAATCTCTCTTATCTTGTTACTATCTTAATTGTATCAAACTAAATAAAAAACTCCATATGCCTAATAAAACTAAAGAAATACAAAATAATGTCTCTAATCCAATTATCATCTTAGCTTTATTTATTACGTATAAATATTTATCCGTATCTAAATCAATACATAATAAGCACATTGCATAGTCATTAGCATAAAATCATTACGTTACTAAAAGTATCAGCAAACAAAATAATAGTTCCTAAACTATTATATAGCTATAGCTAAAGATATATTATTGAATTAGTTTTAAAATAAAGCTTTTATCCCATTATGTAGCGAAAATAATCACATAATTTCCCATATTAAATTAGTATATATGTTAACAAATTTATTACCTTCTATAACTTTTCATATTCTATCAAAAACATTTTATTTGATATCATTCAAAAAATTTTGAAATACCTCCTTTTTATGCGATTTTAGAGGAGAAAGGACCAGTTTTTCCACTTCACTGATTTTATTAACTAAGCCAAGAGAAATTTTTTCTTAAAATAAATGCTTCACAAAATATTTATTTATAAGATATTTTATTAACTGAGAAGAATTTTAAAAATGTGAATAAATCCTTCAGTTTTTTATAGTTTGAAGCGAAAAAAATAAGTCTTTAAAATGTCATGTCTGGGAACATAATTACTAAAAGTTTTTATTGAGTGATTTTAAGTATCCCATAAAAAAAGGAATTGCAAGGTAGAAAAAAACTATATTGCTTAATTTTAAGACATTATTTTATAACGTATACTATATAATTTTGGCAAATTAAAATTATTAAATAGGGCATTCTATAATTTGAATACTCAAAACTGTATTGTACAGCGTTAAAGTTTATATAAATATCCAAAATCTTTAAGACTGCTTCCAAGGATTCGATTTTAACCGAAGCTTTGCAGTTTATTTTTAACATAAATCTAATATATCAATTTTTTGCTTATTTTTTCAGATAGTTAGAAAAGTTTTATGAATGTACTACTCTGATATAAACAGCGATGGGTCGCCCCGTTACATGATTGTCCCAAAAGAAAATTTGTGTCAGGTAAAAGCGATTAAAAAATATGAATGTCTTATTGTATAAATTTTACCAAGAACAACCCATGAATTAAAAATAAATGATACCAATACCACCAGATACTATTTTAAAAGTAGGCAAGTTTATTGAGTCACATTAAAAATTGAGGAACATTCCATGGTAAAGCCATTTACTTAAAAATATTGCATAACCCCTATTTAAACTTATCCATTGCTTGTATACTAGACAGTTACAGGGTTGAGTTGCTACGAGGAGTTTTGGTACGCAAATCGTGATAAAAAAAGACGCTATATACATTATATACATGGGTTTAACAAACTAATCATATTTTTAAATCAACGTTCTCAATTCCACACATAATTCATATACCGCGCTTCGAACGTTGCAAACTTGTATAGGAACGTTGCAATCTTGTATAGAAATATTGTTGAACAAAACTCAATCTATTTGGTTCGTATTAGCTGTTTCGAGCGGATTCAATAATTCACTAGAAGATTTAAATCTTGATTAAAATTATAAAGAAGTGTCACTGTTATGGACAAAGTGATTAATCGGGTATTATTAATAATGCCCGAAGTGGAGGAGGGCAAAGTGATAAATTTCATTCATAAATTCCCCTGAATTTATCACATTGCTCGTAACATCTATATTGTTTTACAATAGTGTAAAGAAAAGAAACAAAAACTTATTTTAAGTTTTTTAATACACTGCATAAAAACATTTCTAAAATACTTATTTTATCTTCGGGTTTAATAGTTTTTGGTTGACTACTTTCCATTAATTTCTCAAGGGAGTGATGAAGTTGGAGGCATCAGTTTTTTAACCCAAGTTCCCAAAACGCCCACCTGGAATCTAAACGACCTATGTTGAGATAAATAAAATAATACAGCTGAGTCAGGTCTCCGGCTATTTTAGGCCACTAATCTTTGGGTTTAATGGAAGAAAAGAGCAACCCTTAACACGGTTTTTCACAAGTTTTAGCTGTATACCTATTTTTATGAACAATGTTTCGGTGAAGATGTTTTGTTGTGATTACACGTGAGAATCAGACCATCTATAAAGTTTTGTGAACCACAATTATTATAATTCAAGACTTCCATTTAGTTGTCCTGTCCTCTACTTTTTTAATGAAAATAATTGCTATTTTTGGAAACTTTTGATGTGGTGTTTGAATAGAAACTAAAATTACATACAAATAAACTAAAATTACATACAAAAACTTCACTTCATTTATAAAAAATACTTTTTTATAATCCTTTTAACATTATGTTATGTACAAAAATCCTTAATTTAAAGTTTCTTATCTCTTTTTTGCATAAATCATATGCTCATATACAAATAGTATACCTTATTTTACTGAAATTAGTTGATATTTTACATTTATTAATTGTTTCAACTTTATTTTCTCCTTTAGTTCAATACAAAAAAAAATTTAAAAATTAAAAAATTAAGTTAAAAAATTTAAAACACTAAATAAATATCCTCAGTTTTTTATTTACTTAAAGTAATATTTACAGTTGAATGTTTTATTCCTTTGACTTTTTGATCTCATTTTATCTTTAACCGCAGCGACTTCATTTAACACATTCAAGAGCTGCACAGATTTAAAGGGCCAAGTCAGTCTGAAAGTGGCTTTTACCGCCATACTTCGACAAGGGGGTCGAGTGAAAGTTAGGTTAATTAAAGCCCTCGTGTTTGTAAAGGGGCTCCAATGTTGACCGAGCGAACACACGGAAATGGTCAAAGGGAATTACGGACGCAAACACATATGTACACCTACCAGCTTCCGTACACGATTCGATCCAATAAAGGGAGAATCCTTTCGAAAGGAATCATTGGCTAAGAGATATCCAAAGCGTACTGGTTTTAAAAATGGTAAAAGTCACGTGCGACTTACCTCTAAAAATTCTTGAAGAAGACAAATGAAAGAATATTTTTGTTATTTTAGCGTTTTAAACTTATAATAACTTTAAACAATAAACCTACGCTCATAGGAAAATTTCTAGAGATATTTTATTTTGAAGAAGAATAAATTCAATTTAGGAAAAAGCAACTTTAAAACGTAATAAATACCTAAGCTTTTTTTTTAGCAAAACGTGTTTCTATTCCTCCCCACGTTCATTTTTTATTTTCATCTTTACCATTCTATAAACATCTAAGGTTGTTTCGAATTGATTTCTTATTTGTCTTTTCAAGATACAAATATTTTTTGAACATGGACTTCAGTGAAAGGTAAAGAAAGATATTACATCAAGTTTTTTTATATTTTAGTGATGTAAATATATATAAGGTTTAGGAAGTTTTATTAGTTAAAGTGCAAAGATGTAGAAAAATAGAACAGATTGATACAATAATATTGAAACCGTCCGTCAATTTATGTGAAAGGTTATTTGCTCTGAAAAGGTGATTTTAAAAAATTACGTCTTTAAGTATCTCTAATATCCTGTTTCCAATCTCACTGAAAAGCAAAAATATCCATGTTTTATTACTTGAACTGAGGCAAAAAAAAAATATTTTAAAAAATTACTTGATTGAAAAAAAAATCAGCTTTCCCCTTTTTTTCTTATACGAGTAACGAAAAATATATTCACAAAGTATGTCAAACAAACTTCTACTCAACCCCCTTTGCTTTTTTTAAACTGCTTTTTATTTATGAGCATATTATATTTGCTGTTTCGTAGATAGGGGAGAGAAAAAAAAGTATAACTTTATTTTTTATGCTTTTTAAAAGTAATTACCTGCTTTAAGTCAAGTAACACTAGATTAACACCCAAATCTTCCACTTTTTCTGTAAAGTAAGCTTTTCTCAGATATTTTAGTTTACTAATGAAAATTCTCAAGTTATGGTAAAAATGAAAAACTTAAAAAGGAGCTTACAAGTGAAAAATTATTAAACTTGTAAGCTATATTTTTAGTTATTTATACGAAACAGAGGTATTGATTGTTTTCTTTTCTGGTCTTATACTTTGACATCTGAAAAATTTTTAATATTGCACTTATTTTTTTAAAGTCTTGAAATAAATTGAAAGCAAAGAGCAGTCTTCTTATTTTTTAACAGAAAGAAAAATACAATCACCTCATTGGCTCATATTTAAAATGATAATGAAAGTTGATGGAAACAAGTCAACACCAATGTAACGAAAAAAAATAGTTTATTGTTCTCCATTGTAAGACTTATTTTTATTTAATGTTTACCTAATTTTCTAATTTGTTCTATCAATAATACAGAAAATAACTGACTTAGTTTATTTTCCCAGTTAAATTCAAGGTTCTTTTGGTACTTCTGTGGAAGGGTCCATACTAAAAAAAAATCCAAATATGTTAACCTTTGGATAATCGTTTTGAAAAATAGTATTTCGGTGTGTGTCTTTTTTACTTTAATTCAAACTAGAGTTAATGTTACGCAAGCATTGAATCAACAGGACTTAGTTTTTATTGAGTGACCTGGCTGAAATAAACCGGTGCCAATAAATATTTATTTCACACAGAATGTTCAAATATCGTGAAGCAATGAAAGCCCCCACAAAATCCGCAACAAAATGATGCCTGAACCTCGGAAAAATCCCACTTTAATCAACTATTCATTCGTTATGCGGAAATACCCCTTACCACGAAGATACCCGGAATTTATTTGGGGGAATTCCTTTTCTCCTTTAAAAACACGGACTTTTACCACAACAAGCAAAATGAGAAAAGAAAACCGGGAATAGATGCATCTATTACTTTCATTTTATGACTTTCTGGAGTCTAAAAAGATTTTTTTTTCTTCATGGGTTTGTATTTTTTTCCCCCAATTTGGAAAGTGCAAGCCAAACAGATTGGGACGCATAATACCTAGGATGATTTCCGACCGATCTTGTTGCGTTTGACCCGTCTTTAGACTAATGGAGTTCGCTGGAACTTTCTTCTTCCATGGAACATTAAATGTAATCCCTCCATGGAATTTTTCATGAGCTCTCTAAAACTATATTTGTTGGGATTTGTGTGCCAGCCTTATCAAATATTTCGGCCCCGTTGAACGTCTGTACAAAGATTTCATTTTAGTGGTAAATTGGATTACTTTCAAGTCATGCGACGAGACATCTATGAGAACAGTTGCGTTTTAGACTTTGATCTTTTGGGAATCCGATGAAAATTGCTCTATAAATATAATCGCTAGGAAATAGGGTTAAAAATGTAAGATTTCCGATGTTAAGACTAGCTACAAAGGAAATGCAGTTCATAACATTTTGTACAATAAAAATAAATTTTGTAAGAAACCAGGCTAATGGAGAAATTTAGTATTTCATAAAAATTTATTTGTGAATATGAATAGTAAATATGTTTTAATGCAGATTTACATTTCCAAATAACATTTGGTTTTCCCCTTGATATAATCTGGCTTTTAAGAGTTATGTAAACAAAATTTGAAATAAAAATAATACACAGTTTTGGTTTAACTCTCTGTTGTTCCAAATTTTATTTTTGTATCACTACATTTTCTTTCAAGGTATTTTTGCACATGTAACTAAAGTAAAAATGTACATGCGGGTTACTAAAATTTTGACTTCTATTCATTTTACAAATAATTCATCAAAAAATCTATAACAAGTGCAAATAAGAATATTTTTTGGATAGGGTATTTTTTAGTTTAAAAAACATTTGATGAAACAACAGCAGAGTTCTATTTCAAACAGGATTATTTGTGACTTTCCGAGTTCAAAGGGTACACTCAACATAGGGTAAAAAATATCCATATTGTAATTTAAATCTACATTATTTAAATAATCCACTCTTTAGCTATAAAAACACTCTTAGAAGGTAATACCGAGCCTATTGAGTTTTCGGTCCAGGGAAACTTTTAAAACACACGTTTTTCTCAAAACACTTTTTGTCGAATTCCCTATTTGTGTCCGTTGTCATCTGTTTGCGCAATATGCCCGTTGTGCATTTCCTAATATAGTATCTTAAACCAAGCAATAGTTTTTGATGGCTACAATAACTTTTTTATTTCTTTTCTATATTTAAAAAAAACATATTGATATTAAATTGTGCTAATAATTCTCTTGATTAAGCTCAGAAAGGTGAAACATTACCTATTTTAAGGTACTAAACTTTAAAAACCTAGAAATAGTATATATTCACGATCTCCTAAGCTTTAGGCCCACGATATCAGCAACAGCATACAAGTAAGAGTAAACAACCATTACGTAAATACATTACCTATAAAGGAACGACTTGTTGACTGACTTTCATGAGGTTTCACTTCATTTCACCGTGGGGTAAATATCATATTTTTACACGGAAATTTCAGGATGAGAGGAGAAAAGTTTCTATCAACTCAAAATGCATTGCTAATGCGGTTCTAATGATCCTTACTTGTCTGGCCTCTCTTCTTATAAAGGGAATTTGAATTTTATGCGTATAAATGTTATGGGTAAAGTGATAAACCGGGTATTTAATGCCCGGATTTATCACACTGCCGGTAACATATATACAGATACGTCTGTTCCAATTTTGTTTATCTCACATAAGGGAATTATTTTCTGAATTTCATTTGAATTCTGAAAGAATTTTATATATTCTGAATTTCCCTCATTGTTTCAGATATGATTTGATGTGAGGACCGAGGCCAGAAGTGATCCAGCAATCATGGCTGATTCTCAGGATAGTATTCTAGACTCGGTTCTGCACGGGAACTTGACCGGTGTCCCGGAACCATCCCCCAGAGTCGTCAAGATCATGGTCGTCTCTTCGAAAACAGGTGAGTTTTTGCTTTTAGTTTGCGATCATTGCGAACTTTAAGTGGATTTTGTAGTTTCTAATGAAAACGCGAGTGCATTAGTAGAAAAAGTGTATTGCGTATTGCTCTGAAGACGGCTCTCGAGTGACTACTAGTCAATCAGTCGATACAGAAAATTAAATCTTTCTAATTACTCTACACAATCAAACTTTAAAAAAACATTTGCACATTTGTTTTCTTAACATCAAGGAGATAGCAGGCTGTGTATTGCATACACATGGATACATTTAACACTCCCATGGACACGACACCAACCAACCAACCATTTGTTTTCTTAACATGATCCATCATTTATAAAATACCTGATTTAAAAAACATTACCATGATCCTTCCTTTATTTTATGATATGTTTATCCAAAATAATGCGCAATTCTTAAATCATCAAAATTCATTTTTGTACAGGATAGATCCATATTGGGATTTTCCAATCAATTCAGTTTTTCATTTCATCGTTTTCACCTTCACACACACACACACACAAATAAATACATTTTCAATACATTCTAAAAAGCGTTAATTTTCCGAGACTTTCATTTTAATAAAAGGCTATTTCACAACTTGCAAACCTTTTTCAGTAAACATTTGTTGAGTACAATTTTGTGGTTAGTTGTTCAAATATTTAAATTACTATAACTATTTTAAGTTCAATAAACCGCAAGATATCTGATGGTTTAGAAATGTATGATTGTGCTTTCAACAAAGCTTTTTAAATAAATCACAAATAGTGAGTTATTAGAAGCAATGTTATTTCTTTTGTAATTTCAATATTATTTCTATTACTTACTGTAGATATAGTATATAATTATTATGCGGTTCTCTCATAACTAAAACATTGTTTTAATCTTGGACATTCGTGATAAATATCCATTCAATCATCATAACATATCATAAACCCCATACTTTTCTTCTGACATCCCAAAATACTACAATTCCTCCGATAAAAGCAAGTTCACAAATTTTCAAAACTAATTAACTACATAATTCATCTCTACCCAACCGCACGACTCCTGCCACACCGGAATGCCCTCAAATAACCCTAAAGCAACAATCGATATTTAAGAAATCGGTGGAAACAGCTCTCTAATCGCCACGTGGCAAACTACTTAACGTAAATTTACCCGTTTAAAAGATTAATGCCGGCCGAAAGGCGAAATGAACTGCTACTGGCAAACACACATCAGCTGCAGCGCTTCATTTAGAAGTCTTTATTTGGGAGCCGCAGTGGTTGGAAACGGAAGGTTCATTAGTGATCCCTTATTCTCCTCCTACATATATGTCTTTCTTGCGTTCGTTCGTTTCAAAGTTTGATTGTAGTTTCAACTAATGAATGAGTTGAATCTGATGTGTGTCTGGTTTGATGTTGATAAAATATTAACTATAGTTTCGGTGTGCGATTGAGTTAGAGTGCATTATTAATGCGGAATTAACTGAAATATTGTGGGTGTTTGAAGAGTTAAACGGGTACATGGGGGTTCTATTTATTTAGTTACACAAGTTTGATCCACTGTTTAAATACGGATGGATGATTCCGCGTAATTTAAAGTTTTGGGGGAAATTTACAGCCTTATTTTCAATTAATGCAAGCTAACTAAGTTTAATATTATTAGATACTTTTTGATTTTTTAAAAAATTCTAATGGGTTTGAACTTAGTAGCAAAAATTATCC
Organism: Tetragnatha montana; assembly: GCA_963680715.1. Taxonomy (NCBI): domain Eukaryota; kingdom Metazoa; phylum Arthropoda; class Arachnida; order Araneae; family Tetragnathidae; genus Tetragnatha; species Tetragnatha montana. The sequence continues at coordinate 31,745,973 of OY796675.1, forward strand.
ATGACACAAGATTAATGCTAATGCAATCTGTTAAATAAGTTTTGACTTACATTTTTCTTTATTCTCGAAACGTATCCGGTATTTCTTCTGTAGAACAAATGCTGCACACGAGTCTATATCAGTAGATAAAATAAAGTTCATTGCATATTTTAACATTGTTATTTTATACATTGTATATTATAACATTGTTGTTGTATATTTTAACATTTGTTCATTATATTATTTGTTCATATGTATTTTAACATCACTGTGTATTATTTAACATAGATTCTTAATTTATGTTTTAACCAAGGTCTACTTAACTCTTACACATGTTTTTCTTCCTTTAAACTAGAATTTTTCATTTTTATAACTCTGAAAACGATTGGTACACGTTTTAGTATTTAACTACGAAGTTTTTTGATACATGTATAAATAATAATAATTTTATTTACAACTGTATAAGATGTTACGTAAAAGTTGAGAAAACATAAATAATATGTGTCGACTGGGGTAGAGAAAACCCATTTAGTTGTCAGAAAAATTTTATGCAGGCTTTATTCTAAAAAAAGTTTTTGGTGAACGGTTTCCCGGGAAAAGAAAACTTTTTAATTACTGATCCGAATGACACATTTCTGGTATCAAAATGTCCGGAATCTTTCAAGAATTATCAGTAAGCTATTATATTTTTTTTTAAATTCTCAATTTTAAAATATTTTCATTTTTATGTTACGGATAAGATTGCAGCTCTACAAGTACCTACTGTCAGACAACTTATTATGCAAGTTAAGAAGAATAAAAAAATAATGAAAACAAAAACACATTGAACCAGAATGTATTACAAGAGAAAAATGACAAAAATAGTTTTAAGGCATAAAACCTATTAGATGCTTCTATAACTTAACTATGCTTCTTAACTATTTTGTTTTTAAAATTCTCAATTTTAAAATATTTTCATTTTTTATGTTACGTGTAAGATAGCAGTAACAAGTACCTACTGTAAGACAACTTATTATTACAATTAAAAAAAATAATAATAAAACAAAAAACAAACAACTTTGAACCAGAATGTATTCCAAAAAAAATTACAAAAAACAGCTTAAAAGGCATAAAACCTATTAGATGCTTCTATAACTTAAAAATACATCCATACCATCTATGTCTACTAAAAAAGTTAAATAATAATTGTTTCAAATGTTAGATTATTTGTTATATTTTGTAAATTAAAAGATGCTAGAAAATGAAGATGTTTGGGAAAAATTTCTAAATAAAAGCGGTGAATCTGATATACATACTTCATTTGGTCTTCTATTGGAAATTTGAGTTTTATATCCACAAGCTGTTTTATTGCGTAACATGCGATACATGCGAAAAAAACCACACACTTTGAACCAACTCTATCTTGAGTTAAAAAGACCCATTTTGCATCCAGTTGGTTTTAAGTCCTTCAGGTTAAGAGATTTCGCAAGTCAAGTGGGAAAATCTCCAATGCGAGTCGAAAGAGCATGAAAAAGTCTTAAGAATGTCTGCAAGAGGGTCTCGACAAACTTTCGAGGAGTATCCTTTTATGAAAAATGTATTTTTCGGATAAGTAACATTCTTTGTATATCAAATACAACTCCTTTAGAGAAAGTATTTAATACTGTATATAGTTTTAAAAAATGAAAGTAAATAAAAATATTGTGATTTCCTAAAGCCGTTTCATTTACACTAATTAAAATGTTTACAATAAACCGCATGAAATTTATAAATCATATTATTTGTAAATCCCGTAGGTTTTCCAGTTTGTGTAATTCCAAATGTGTGTGTGTTCTCGTATTAAAAATCATATTTTTTTCTCCCCCTCCCCTATCTTTTAAACAAATTACAAAGTATTTTTTAAAGTTGAAATATATATATACGTAGCCAAATTCTCTAAAACCAAATTCTGTAGAGGTTACCAATATAATTTTTTGAAGAAGGGTGCGTTTTGTGAATTTTTTAAAAGCTTCACATGTCTGGTATAAACTACATTGGAAGATAAATCATGCATTCTATCTCACATAAAAGTGCATTTTGTTTTACATTTACCCTTTTTACATGATATTTATTTCAATCAGGGTTGTTACGTTTAAAACACTTTGTTTAAAACACTTGTTTTAAACACGTTTAAAACAAAGCAAAAAAAACATTGTTTAAAACACATGTACTTTTTTAGTAATTCTTTTTTCTATGAACAGATGGCATTAGTATATAAAACTTAGTATTTACTTTCAACTGTTTTATTTGATTTTTGTCTCGAAAGTTATTTAATAAAAAATACAAATAAAATTGTTTAAAAATCATATTTTTTTATAATTGACCTGTTCTTTATGTTTAATTTTAATATTTTAAACGATCAATGCTGCTAATGTCGTCAAAATACCCAATGAACTGAAAAGCACTGAAATGAATATGAATATAAAAACTTATAAATGTTTAGCTTGTATCTTAAACCTTTTAGCAAAATATATTTACATTTCTAATGTTAAAGCTGAAGTTGTTGACATAGTATCATATTTCCAAAACAATCATTTTACTCCACCAAGCTCAAAGAAACAGGTGCTAAAGAGCTCAAGATGCCATTTGATGTCAGGGATAGCTTTGTTAATCCATTTTCAATTTTAAAAACTTAATTTAATTTTTTAAAATCATGGATTTTTTTTTAGAATTTCTGTGTCGTGGGTAAAAAAAACAAATAAAACGTTTTAAACAAAAAAAACACGTTTAAAACAAATAAAACACGTTTTTTGTATTTTTTAGAAAAAAACATGTTTTTTTCCAACCCTGATTTCAATATTGCTTCACACATTTTAACCAATGTCCTACTTTTTTAAGAATTTTGAAAAGGATGCGCTGAAATTGCACGCACCCCTCTAAAACTAAAGAATTAACACCTATTGGAATCTCAAACAAATGCAGCAGTATCCTAAAGATGAATTTCAAAATAATAATACCAGTTGACATTGTGATAACGCAAAATAAATACTACTTCAAAGCTGTCAAAACACATATCTCGCGAAGTTTAAATTCAAAGCGAAATTTCAGCTTACTCTTAAACTCCTTATTTCCAAGTTTTCAATGAATATTCCTAACGCAGTGTTTCTCAACAACGCTCTTCCTATCAGCTATCTCAAACCGCGCAGGCATCAGCTTTCCGAGATGCAATTTATCGGAATTTAAGTCCCCCTGGGGACGAATTACTCAGGCGGTATCGTCCCTGTTCTTCAGGCACTTTCCTGCGTCGTTACAGAACCCCATAATTACCCCCATAGGCTGTCAGCCGGCGTAAAATTTTAATCGCCAGAAAATGGAATTCCGCTGAGCGTTCATCCACTTGCAATCAAAAACCACCTCCTCACGCATTGATAATATGAGAATCGTTTGGAAGTGGGGACGCTTTCTTTCTTAAACAGCCGAAACTTTTTTGGGGAAGGTCGCGTTTCATATCGGTGATGATTTGATGGGAAGCAGGTTTCTGGATAATTAAACCGTTCCGTTTTAATCGCAGAAAGATTTAAACGTTACGAAAATTGCGAAGGTATTTCGCGGGAGGCCTTAAAAATCGACCCCTCTAATCCGACAAACGAATCTGGCAAGTTTTTAATTAAAGCCTGGATCGTTTTAGAGTCGCCATGCAACCTGTTGATGGTGGGCATAAGGGAACTAATTAGTGTGGAACGGGGAGCTCTCTCCCCCACTTTTGCAATAGAGGAACTCGGGGCTTTAATTAATCGATTTGTCTTAAAGGGTGTGTTTTACAAGGTGGGAATTTGGGATGCTTGTCACACCGTCTAGACGGGTGTGATCAAAGCAAGGTTGTTGGAGGGATTGCGAGGAAGTGATTTTGTTTCAGTGGAAGTGAGAAAACGTTTAGTTACAGGGAGAAACTATTCAATAGAATTTGGTTGTGCGTTACCATTTGTACTTTTTAAATGCATAGTGTGTCTAAGTTTTTAAATTACATTTGTTTTGTAAATGTGTATTATATTAAAATAATTCAAAAGCTGGTATTCATATGTAGTATTTGTTTTGTCATTCAAAATTACATTTACTTTCTTTTATTGCGGAGGAATTAACATTCATTCCAACTAAATCAAAGCAGTTTTTACGGAACAAACTGAATTTCAAATAGGCGAAGAGAGTAGCATTGAATTTGGAAGTAAACGGAAGGAAAATTTGCATGCGTAATTCAACTTTGCAAACATTTAGAGTAACTTAAATGCCAAACGAATTACTATTTTTGGTAAGAGCATTTAAAGTAGAGATTTCAAGATTGAATTATAGGTTAATTAAAAGCGGAATTTGTTTTTGACAATGAAACAGATTGATGCAAAAGAACCCTGAAAATAAAATTGATCATACATCTATTGAAATGCACTGCATTTATTTGTAGGAACTAAACTAAATCATTAAAATCTTTGAAAGTGATACTTAAACTATAAAAATCGTGTTGGATAAAATTAGGCGAATATAATCACCAATTTAAAACAAATATTACGTGTAACTAAGTATGATATAAAACAATTTCCCCAAAGTTGTATGTATATGTTAGATATTTAATAAAATTTGTCTTGATAATTTAATAAACCAGGTATTATATACACCAAAAAAATATATCCGTAGTGTGGCTATTTGGCCAAATAACAACTCACAATATAATTCATAAATCCATTTGCATAACAAATTGCCCCAAAGAAGATACCAGTAGCCAAACGCTACAATCTCCAAACGGTATCTCTCCTCGATCTTTTTTGTATACAATCGTGGGAACCCACAGAACATATTTGCCCGGCACGACCTTCCATTAATGAAGTAGACGAAACCACTCTGCAAGGGGCTCTCGCCATTCCATTACACTCTGGTCCTCCAGGGACAAGACTAGACAAACACAGTGAGTGCCGAAAGCCACACCGAAGGAAGTGGGAAAAAACGCAAGCGGACGAATGTGTGGGATGGATTCAAGTTATGGAATGGGATTTCTGTAACGGTTATTCTTTGTCAGGGGTTAATGGAATCAACCTTTTAGTTTATTGGGAACGAGCTTTTCCCATAACTGAAATAACGTCGAAATGAAATGTCTGGAACTGTTTTCAACCCATCATTATTTCGAATATTCTGTACTTACCTCAAATGGAATGTGCAAGAATTCGAAAGACAAACCACTGAATCAACGAATTATATGCTAACACATGTAAAACAATAAAGGTTTTCATACCCCTACACAAAACTGATCGAGTAATGCCATTTTGAATTTCATAGTTTGAGAGCTTTTTTGCGCTTTAAATCGTCTAGTTTAAGGTAAAAGTAACGGTAACGAATAACGGAAAGTTTTACGGGTATTACAATCGTTTTAAATAACTATGTATCACTTTAATTTTTCAAGGCTTTCCTTTGGTACTGTCTAAATTAGTCTCAAATAAGTTTTTAACCACGATACATTCAAAGGGCAATGGTATTCGTTCCTTTTTTTATATTTTGAATTGAATATACCAGTATTCTGCATCATGAATTTAACTTTATCATTAATTTTAACTCTTTCTACATTCAAAATATTAGAAATCATTCCTTATAAAGTATTTTAAACATAGTTAAGTGAGAATCATGAGAAAAAAGTGAAGGTAATTTTCCTCTCCCATCATACTTTTGCCTTTCCCTTAAACATGAAATAGCAACTTGCCTTGAATAATGCCTTATCAATTGGCTATCTGTAAAACTTAGAATTTATCACAAATTTCATAACTGCTATAGTTTCCCCCCAAGAATACACTAAACAGTTATATTACTGATTACTTGATTACTGATAGATTGGAAGACTTTTCAGCAACTCCAGGACCATATAATTAACTTGGCAGGCTTACGTATGCTTACAATATGCTAGGGCAGTCATGGGCAAAGTACGGCCCGCGGGCCAAGTGCGGCCCTTCGGACGAGTCAATCCGGCCCGCGGCATGGTTTTGAATAACCCCTTCAAATTTTACATAGGACAAAATGTTTTTTATATGACCACCATTTAGCTTCACTACTGCAAATCAGCTCCTCCCAGTTTCTACCAGAACATGAAAAACTTTTAGAAACTCAGTACCACAGTTTCAACTGTCGCATACGCCTTCATACTATTCTAAAGAACAATCAATTTTGTAACTTTTCTTCCAAGCTTTTTACCATTGTAGCACATAAGTTGTGTATGATGTACCTAAAAATGAACTTTAAAAATTATCACTCATAAAAATTTGTTTTGTTAAATTTTTTGTTCCCGGCCCGCCTAGATAATTTTTTTATTTTATCTGGCCCTCCCCTTAAAAAGTTTGCCCATGTCTGTGCTAGGGGAACTAAGTAGCAGAATGGCACCGGTGCTATAACATTTCTATGTAATGTCAAAAATGAACTTTAAAAAACCAGTTCAGGTTACTTCCGTAGGTACTATTACCAACCCTAAATCCCAGCAGCCCTGCTATTGAAGTTTCATACCTATCACCCCTCGCTTCAACGCGAACCACCATACAAGTCCAAAATGCACTCACCCTGTCTTGCAGATTTCGAGATGGAGCGGCGGTACCTGCAGGAGAGCGTGTGGCCGGAGCTGCAGCGCTACGTGGCCTCGTGCGGGGTGGACCTGGAGGTGCTGGACGTGCAGCAAGGGAACGACATGGACGCCACCTTCGACCCCCACGCCTTCCAGCAACAGCTGACGCAGATAGAGCACTGCCACCAGGACTCGCTGGGCTGCTTCCTCTTGGTAAGGGTGTCTTGCTCTCTTTAGTATTTAGACCTGTTTGGAGAGCATATGATAGCTTTAGTAATAAATATTTCATTTCCATAATGTACTATACAAAGTTATTTTCCAATAAATACGCTTGAACCACGGCTTACTAGATACTATACAGGCTAGTCGAGATACGGAAATCATTAAAAATCCAGATGGCAATACTTGACAAACTGGCAAAGCAAATCCAAAGAGTTGAAGGCGGGACTTACTAGCTCAAAAATTCAACTCAGCCACTAATGGCCAACAATTAGCAGTTTACGTCATGAAAATACGCCTTTATTTTTCCTTTTTTGTCAGTTTGTTATCCTATTGGTTGGGTGATATAGGTAGGACTAGTGGCAATCCAAGCGGGAAAGGTTGTCAAATGGTTTTAATTATTTAAAACTCAACTAGCCTTAATAGTATCTAGTAAGCCGTGCTGGAACAGTCAAACCGTATTATGGATCAGCCACCACTTTAGCAATCTGCTGTTTTGTGGTTGTGGCGGCAACATGGAAAAAAAACAATACCACAAGACACAATTCTGCGATTATCCTTACAACCTTACAACAAATTTATTAATATTTAAAATTAAAAAGGTTTTGAGCCGAAAATGTAAAAAAACGCTTATAAGCCTCTACTCTAGAAAAAGGAATAGAAACACGGTTCAAATTTCGTAATCTTTTCGAAAATACATTTAAATTTCCCTGTAAATTCCCTCCTCTTAGAAAAAAAAATTCGAAGAACACGATTATATAAATATCTAAGAGGAAGAGTTTTTAAAAGCATATAAAGGATGGGAAGAATCCCGCATCCTTGTTCTGCTCACTATCCTAATTATTTTATTTTGACAAATTATTAATGGATAAATAGTCGAATAAATAGGTTCCTCCCCAGCAAGATAAACCATATTGTAATTTATTTTGAATTAACTAGTGAGTAATAAACAGTTCTCAGAACAGATAACGGGCATAAACATTTTAAGTAATAAAACTTTCGAAGAACATTATTTAATCCCTCAAACTAATGAACAGAAATGCAATAGTGCATCTTCAGTAGAATTTTTACAAAAGAAATAATTTGAATTTAAAATCCCAGTAATCTTACTTTCATTATTTTTTCAAAGATCTTAGAAAAGTATATAATTAGCCTGCTTATCCTATCTATCCTTCTGTTTGTAAATATTGAAGTTTCAATAACTAACTAAATTTATTTTAACAATCATAAGTATAATTTAATAAGTGTATATAGTATAATAGTAGTATATTTTGTATAATAGTATAATGTTTTAATAGTTCAATACATGACTTGAAGAAAGAATAATTTATATCAAAAAGGGGCTATTTTCATTCTTAGAGTTGGTAACCGTCATTTAACTTACCTACTACTTATTCTGTGTAATTAGAATAAGCGTGTGAATGTCAAGTCTTAAATCTCGTCTTCTTGGTAACGATGCGGGAGAGAATTTCGAGTGGGGCTTTGGGGTAAATTTATTCCTTTTCTATGGTCAAAAGAGGTAAATTTCTGAATTTCAGGGGGGGGGGGATATATCCCGAAATCCCCCCTTTGGCTACGCCCCTGAGGGGGAATGTATATAGACTGGAGAAATCATGTGACTTCCATACGACGATTCAAATTACATGTAATATACTATATTTAAAGCAGTGTTGTTATAGTACTAGAATATAACGATAATTAACCAACAAGCTGAGAGCAAAAAAGAAAGTAGTTCCCAGCGCGGTGTCTGAATTTTGAGTGAAATTAAGAACTTCAATTTAGAAATATGATTAGATAGTTACACCCACGTATACTATACTATAGCGTCATTTTATCGCGATTTGCGTACCAAAACTCCTTATAGCAACTCAAAAGGCTTTCTGTTTGCTCAATTTTTTTCTTCCACGTAATGACGTTATAGTTTCAATAAACATTTCAAACAAGTATAGTCACATGTTTATTTACCTATTCTAATACTAATATTAAGTATTTTCATCAACGGCACAAGGCTCTCCACCACTCTTTTGAGTTAGTATAAGAATGTTATTTTATTTTTTTCAAATCTTAGTATGTGTTATGGTAGTTAAAATAAATTTAGCTTGTTATTAAAACTTCAGTATTTACAAACAGAAGGATAGATAGGATAAAGTTCACCTTTGCACACCTTGCAGGCTAATCAAAATACTGAATAACAATAACACAAAAGGTGCACATAAATGGTGAGGGTAAGGGTTGGGATTAATGACGTATACGTGTTAGTGATAACGCCATGACATTTCTTACATTGTGTGATTCACTTCTTTAACCTTTAGCTTAGCATATTATACATATACACACTTAGTGAAAATATTACAAATAATGAATACATTTAAAAAAAGTTCAAACTTTATCTAGATCAGATTTAACTTTTTCCCTTCAAAACAAACCAAATATTTAGATCTATAAATATTTTAAATAACATATTTACATTATAAAGCTTTCATTAAAATATATGTTTTTAAATGTCAAAAAATATGTTAAAATGTGGTTCATGTGGTGAAATGTTTCAGAATGTCAGAATGTTCAGAATGTCTGTAAGCTAAATAAAACTTTTGTACGACAACTGGAAGCATTCTATCAATAAATAGAGATGTTACCCCAAACGAAAATGCTACATTTATTTTACTTCGTAAGGGATTTTTGCAAGTCTATAAAGAAAATATTTTTTACAGTCAGCTGAAATAATTTACTGTTTTTCTTGAATAGAAGTCCAACTATCTTCTGGAAGTAAATTGATTGACCAAAGCGATAAAAATCTCCTTGGGTAAACAAATTCCATCCAGATTGCAGCCTTCACCCGGCGATTCCCGCTCAGTATAAAAGATAGTAATAAATTAAGTGTAATGACCGAAGCCAAGAAATATGGTCATCGTAACGTGGCAAATGGCCATGAGTAATGATACACCAGTTGGGTGCAAGCCACATAAAAGGTGTCCATTTTCCTTAATAGCCAAAACACATCTTGCCTTTTTCTTAACAGTGAAAATTGATTTGTGAAGCGATGTATTAAAACTCCAGTAAGTGATTCGTTTGAGATTAAATATCATTTAGGAATTAATCTTCTTATCCAGAAAAAGTTAAAATCATAAGTAAAATCATAAGAAATCATAAGAAAAAAAATCATAAGAAATTAAAATCATAGGAAAATTTAAAAAGTAAAAAGTAATTTTCTCTAAGCTAGATTTTTTTTTAATTGTATTTGACGCCAAATATTCTCGGAATTATGTGGAAAGAAAGAAAATTAGATAGATAACTTATGCAAGATTATTAAAAAGTATAATATAATTTAACATAACATTATGAGATCCACAATCTATAGCAGTTCAGTTTTACTATTTGTTTAAAAAAATAAATAGTAAATCAATAGAAGCTCTTTTTTTTTTAAAAAAAGTGCTGAATTTTTCTTAAATAAAATATTTTTGAACATGAAAAAGAGGTTGGACACTTTTTTCTTAATTAAATTATTAAAAGATTGAAAGTATCGGAAACAAATCACCGTTTTTCCTTGTTTCATGAACAAAACAGGTTTAAGTAACATGATAACCTCTACATCATTCTATATAAATGTCCTTAACAAATAAAAATATATCCATCAACACAAATGTCTATAATTTAGAGATAACGAATCGTACTATTATTGACTTAATGGTAAATATTTTCAAATTATATGCTTGGTAAAATAAATTACAGAAAATTGCATCTTGGTATTACTTTAACAACAAGTATAGTTTAAGCAAACCGGAGATGATTTATCGTGAAAATGGAAACGGATACACGAATCATTAATAATACAGGTTTTCCACAATAGGGTATCGGACCGGCTCACATCCTAACTCCTCCCTCTATTGAATATTGATTCATAAAATTCCCTCAAAATAATAGTCCTCACTGTATCGAGGAACCGTCTAAGAGAGGGGATTTCCAAATGGATCGATTAGCCCTTCAAAAAGGGCGATGAAGGTTTTGAGATCTATGATCTTAAGACGAATATTAAGGCCTAATAACCATTTTATTGACCGTTTTGTTTAATGTACTACTTATATTTTTTACTCTCCTAATTTCGGTTTTTTGAAGGTAAGAGAAGTAATTAGAAATATTTAAAAAGGCGTCAAACCCACCATAAAAATATACCAATCTGGTTGACAAGTAGAAAATTTTAGATTCTTTAATATTTTTACAGTTTAAAGTATTTGGAGGTAAATAAGTGAAACGATGGTGATTAATGACTGTGGGAAATTTCATGTCGGCAGCCGATGCTAAAAAAAATTTAGAACCTCTTTCTAAACAATTCAGAATCACCCTGGAAGGTACTATAAACGCAATCCTAGAGAGTGGACGAAAGTTGCCACATCGTCTACACTGCAAAAAATAATCGTCAAGAAACAGAAAAGCTATGACAGCAAAAGTTGCCATAGCTTTCCTTCAGACGGTATTTCTCTGTTGACTGAACTTTTTCTGTATGCAACGGCTTTTTCTGTAAAAGTATTTAGGGACACAGCCCACTAAAATTTCCAAAGTTGGTAAACAAATATGAAACCAATGTGTAGTTAGACAACATGAAGTTAAATAAATAGAATGTTCCCGATAGATAAGTTCCCTAAAGTTGAAAAAAGAACGTAGTACAGAAAAAGTTCAGTCAACAGAGAAATCCCGTGTGAAGGAAAGCTCTGTCAATTTTTGCTACCAGGTTTCTTGACTATTATTTTTTGCAGTGTAGCAACTTTCGTCCGCACTCTGGGATTGCGCCTGGTATCCCCCTTTCCTGTGTGATTCTAAATCCCCTTAAAGTTTGTCAACGAGACACTCCGTAGTATTTTAATGATTCAATTGATTGTGTTCGCAGTGCCTGATCGGCAGTAAGTACCGTCCGTGCCCGCTGCCGTTCAGCGTGGAGGCCGCAGAGTTCGATGCCATCCACGAGAAGGCTCTGGAGGCGGGGCTGGATGTAGGCCTGCTCACCCAGTGGTACTCTCTCAACAGCAACCTCGTGCCCCCTGCCTACGTCGCCAGGCCCATCCACACCAAGAGCTCCAGGCTCACCCTCAGGTACGCTTTGGAAAGGGAAACTATGATTACTATGTCGCGCAAATCTCTACTTTTCTAATAAACTGATTACGTGAGATCTGTGAGATTCTTAGAACTTAATGAATTATTATAAACTTAAATGTATACAAAAAAATAAACTCTTTAAGCCTAATGTTTAAAATAAATTTAATCGTTATTTCAAATATATTTATATGTAACCAAACGGATCAGTGTATTTGTATTTGTTTCCCTAGATGCCTACGTTTCAATAAATTTTAATGGTATAGATTTAAACACAGGTAATTTTTCTACAGGCTGTTAAAATCATTTGTCATTCTTCTTTTCATAATAATTTTGAATTAATGTAAAATTATACCGCTCCCACACACAAAATTATTCCGGTTTTTCACTAAGAAATCTATCCCCATATTATTACCCTGTTATTTCTAAACGAGGACCCATAGTAAGGTTCAAGTAATATTATTTTTGGCTTTATATTAATTTGAACTTTTACAATTATCAAGTAACAATTATTTAAAAACTCTTAATATTTACTATAAGCTACAATAACGTACGGTTTGTTTCATAAAACTATTGTTCTTAAGACGTTCCTCAGAAGTACCGAGGACGGAATATGATAAAGAGGTCCAGGAGTGGATAGAAGAAGAAGAGCAGGTGCTAAAAATACTTCAGTATGGTGCAAGAGTAGCTTATCAAGAAGGTCTCATCAACCAAAACCAGGAAACCAGGCAAAAACGATACTTCATGTCTGGTAAACAATAATACTTTTTCAAATTATTCCATTATGTGATTAGATTTTATTCATAATTACCAAATGAATATGATATATTTAAACTGTGGACTTATTTGCTGTTATTAACCCATTTTCACTTTTTTCAGGCGTGTACAATCAATTAGACTTCGCCCTAGGTCTTTCAGGAACTGCATCACAGAGAATGTTGTGTGTTATTAGACAATTAGAAGGCAAGTTAGTTTTTTTCTCGTTAAAGATTTCATTCAAAGGTTTGCATTAAAAATGTTGTAAGGGAAGAAGTTCGTTTATTTTCAAAATATAAAACGGTTGTAAAAACACATAACTACTTTAATTGACTGGAACTTATGTACAGTGATTATCGGTCAATTCATAACAGTTTAACTTCATTTATGCTAGCTAAAATGAATTTCTATAACATATACACTTATCACAGTGAAACCCGAAATAACGATATATTCGAACCACTGGAAAAATATTGTCCTAGCCGGGTTCCTTATTATATAGACAGTTAGCTATTGCTGACTTTGACCTCAACGGAATCATGGAGAAATATCCTTTTAAACAGTTTATAGTTAAGACAGTATCGTAATACACAGGTTTCACCCGGTAACATGCCTTAATTTAGACTTTTAAAAGATATCAGAATAACTATTGCGTGAAGTTTTCCACAGGAAAAAAACCGAACGTTAACATTAATACACTTTCCAACATTTAGAAGCTGTATTTACTTGCTTAACGCACTTTTCCGTATACAGTTCACTTCAAGTATGTTTTTTCTTCAGCCCTCGAACCATAATGGTTAGTGGTTAGTGAAGAGTTGAGTTACTGCAATTAACCCTATACTCATGGAATAATTTTTAGAGAATATTCACGTAAATTTTGTAAATTTTCTCGGTTTAGTTAATTTTTACTTTGAAACTGTACTTCCACTACTTAACCATCAAATATTGTGAAGAATATTTATATTTCCTTCACAAAAGTGAACACACTCCTCATGTATGCTAAGCCATTTAGCTGCCGATGCACACAAGTGGGAGCAGCTCTAGCTTTTCAAAACTAGCCACACACTATGCCATCAGCGTTGACTCGTAATTGGGATATGTGTTAACAATCCATTGAATGGAAGTCGTCGATGGCCATTAGCCCCCGCTTACTCAGTGAAACGCATACTCGGATTAGTGAATGGTCCATGACGCATTCAATGACGTCGTGTTTGCTGGACGTAATTAATGTTTGACGGTCGCGTAATGGGAGACGTCGGAATACACTGGGTAAGGGATGGGGGCATGCTCCCGTTACGTTAATTTGAATAGCTATGATAAATTTTGCTCTCTTTTGCATGCCAGGGATTTGCGTTGGAGAGATACTTGTATCGAGATAGGAATGTTATTAGAGTCACCATAAAATCATTTTAATTTTGTGATTATTTATAAAACGTGTAGTGATAGTTTTTTGTTGTAGGGAAATAACAAAACCCCCTTTTTAAGAGTGTTGTTCCTCTTGAATGTAAGTAGTTCGAGGTATCTTTGAGACCATCTAGCAAACCCTTCCACTACCAACTTATACTTAAAATCAACGGTTTAGTCAAATTACACCTAGGCTATGCAATTTCATTTTCGAATATTTATCGATTGAAAACTGAAAGTAATCTTATATTCCTTTACTGGCTTCCAAATGTGTTAATATAGGTTAATATTGGATGTAAAACAATTAGAAACTATGATTTGGGTTTTTTTTAAATTTTCCTAAAAATTTTCTCAAGGTCAGTACTCTATGAAAAATATATTTTCTTTCACTTCAGTTTACTTATAAAAATCTTCATGCATCTTTTAATTTAATTGGATGTTATCATCAGGAATTAGGATTACTCAATATTAAAATATAAACTGATGTAAGAGTACAATCAATGAGATATCAATTTGAATTATACTCAGGCAAAACCTTTCTTTTTAACTCTATACGCCATTTCCCTTCAGCGTGTTAATTAACTGTGTCAACCCATGAATTAATAACAATGCCAGTGAAAATTGGTGGCATAATACATAATGAATGCAATTAACTAAGTCTGCTAATGATTTCTTATATAACGAGAGGAAAGTTTAAAATCATTTTCCCAAATGTAAACACAAATCCCGCCCACAGTCTCAATCCAACACAATTAATATAATCTGTACCCTTAATGTAAAAAGCTTAACTCAATCCATACTAAATGCATGTAAACACTCAAAAGCGATTGTCCTTTCAGAAATCCAAATCTCCTCGAGAACCGTCATCTGCATTCTCATGCACCCCATGACGTAATTAAAAAGGGACATGGCGTTCGGTTCTATTTGCAGACCCCTCTCTCGACTTTCCAAGTATCGTTTGTTTAATGAATTATTCATCCTGTTAAGGAACGATTACATAAATGAACGACGACCCTCAAGATCGAACTCCCTAATTCCACCACTGCTATCGTTTAATACAATTAGAAACCAATTTAACGCATTATTGGTCTGGACGGTTTGAAGGTCTTTTAATTAAAAGAACAGTTTTGAGTTGTTATTGCTCCAGAAAGGAATTGTTAGCCACAAAAATGGAAGGAATACCCCCAGGGATTGCGTGGTTTTGATTGGGACGTTGATTTTCTGCTTGTTCGGGTTTTCTGGATCGAAAGATACGCCAGCTTTTTTAGAAGTTTTGTCCCATCTAAGATTTCTGGGGAAAGATCTGGATTTCATCTCTAATAAAAAAAAATCCACCCCATTCCTGTGATTTTTTGTGAAGATATTTTTGAAGGAATTAAGCTCATTTTCGTAAACTGAGCGATGTGTACGTTATGTGTTTAAAAAATGGTTTCATTTACTTTTCAGCTGAATAATTCTGAATTAGAAAGCTTCTACATTTCATGATACTACCCAATTTCTGTACAGAATTCAGATAATTAAAGTAAAACAGGGAACTGAAGTCATATAAATTACAGACCTTCGCTATGTTTCTATATATTTCTCAGAATGATTTTCTGAATTTTAATGGGAAATAGGTTTTGATGAGAAAAAGCAGAGTGCCTGGTATATTGCCTTCATACCAAACCGCCCACATTAAAGTACATGATAATTTCATTGCACAACTTACTTAGATAGAAAAATTTAACAATGTGCTATACAATCAAAAATATATTCTTGCTCATAGGATCATTAAGTATCCTTTCGGATTATAACGTTGTACCCTTATGTTTTAGTTCATAGATTATTATTTAACTTCTGTAGAAAATATCCTAAACCAAGTATATAACTGACTTTATAAAATAATATCAGCTACAAAGTTCCTATGCGAACATTTAAAAAATCTTTCTAAATTAGTGTTTTTTTATAGTATAAATAAATTTAAAAGCATTTATTTCCAACGAGTTAATAAATACTTTGAAACAAAAGATACAAGTAAACATTTATTTTTTAACCTTAATTACTGGTTTTCTTTTCTCCTCATGTTCGTAAACATGTTTTCTGGTACGAACATAAATTGTACAGCCTACCGAAATCTACTTCCTTAAACTCAATTTCCATTGTTAAATAAATATGCAACCTCTCTTATAATAATCCCTTGTCAAATAAAACCCCAACTGAAGTTTGGAATTTGGTATAAGACCCGATATACCAAACGGGGAAAATCGGAGTTTATCATAAGAGAGCGCCAGATGGGATTTAAACTACCTTCTTATTGCGTTGGAAGATTTAAAGTAAGTAAAGCAACCCCCTCTTTTTTCTGAAAATTCCAATATATATTCAAATCTTGGGAGGATTTGATTTAAAAGAGGGGGAGCTCTCAGTTTATTTTCTTTCTTATTATAAAGGTATTGGGTGAGATAGGCATTATTTGTTAGGTAATACACTGTTCTTATCCCTTCCTAGATTGGGGCCCTTACTTGTGCTGAATAAAATATTGAGAAATAGCATCCTATCAAAATGTTTCATTCTGATACGAGATCACGATAAAATTATTATAAAGCGTGATATCCTAAAATTTTTTGCATTTAGCAATAGTTTTTACTTCAACTTTTCCACTTCAGAACTCTATGCTTAAATTGCAGTTTTAGTTCATCCTAGACTGTTTTCTAAATATTCTAAAATATCTTTTGTAAATGTTGGGGCATAAAATATTTTAACTGCAAAAATATAGATTTCTCATTTTTATTTATTTTTATGTTTGTTATTTAGATTTGGTTTGTTGAGAAATTGTGTTTCTTTTTCAATAGTTCTCAGTATTTCAACTATTGCGTTTTCGATTTTGTAGATATTGCGTATAATGACCCGTCCGTTTCTCAGTATGTCGATGTTTCACCTCAAGAAAACTTCACCCTGGATGAGGAATCGGCATCCAGTCAACAAAGCCTTATAGACGACATTATTTTCTCTGTGAATAGGAAAAATATACACTACTTCAAGTAAGCGACATAATACTCCCTTATCTGATGCATAAACCAATTGTACTCAATAATTAAACAAACACTGATTGCTAAAACAAATGTGATAGTAATCAAAATTCATGCCAAAATCTAAAAAACAATAATCTTAAATATATGCCTAATAGTATGTCCAATATATTTACCCATAACAACTAAACAAATGAATCTACTATAATACAAGCTTACCATTATGAAAAATATTAAACTCATTTTCAGTTTTGAAGTGAATTCAGTTGTATTAGTAAGGTTAAAACAAAAATTAAACATTATTATGTATTTTACATTTTATTACATACTCCATGTATAGTTTTTCTTATATGTTTTAAGTAACAATTACTTTAAAGTAAGGGTTTTTGTACAAAAAAATTCTCAAATGGCTTTAGGTGTCTTATTGAAGCTCATATTTCTAGAATTATAAGTTTATTAAACACCCCGATGACTCTTTTACAGTTAAATATTTTAGCAGCGTCGTTTGAATTGCAAAAAAAACCACAATATGAAATGCCTTTTATTAGAGATACTTTGACCTAAGGTAATTTCAGAATAAGGTTTGTTTAAATATTTATTCAAATCATCAAAATATGTTATTACAGTATCTAGTGTCGATAACTATTTCAGTTTCATAGATAAAGCTGAAATATTTCTTCAATTATTCGAAGAAATTTCGATTTAATCGAAATTACGATAATTCGTTTCTTTTTCAAGATTATTAGCTTTAAACCTTATGGCAATAAAAAATTGGAATCTGTGGAAAAAATTAATGCTAATCTTTTTCAGCGTACAATGGAAAGAAAACGGGTTAGATCCAGAGCACCGAGAGCACCGGTTTTACCTGGAAAAGTTCGGAAACGCTATCTTCACCAACATTAAAACCCTAGTAGAAGAAGACATTGCAGCTACGACCCCAAGCTGGCTCAACCTACCGCACAACATAAGGAAGCCCATTCAGGTCAGCAAAACGTATTTACTTCTCGTGAAAAAATTAAAAATTTCTAAAGTATTTTCATTGATGCATTATTTTTTCACTAGGTTCATTTAAAACTATTAATTGTCTTATTTTAAATTTCTTACAGGAGGTCGTACGGGAATCACAAAGTCATCTAAGCAACAGTCGGCATCATCTGCAAGTGCTTGGAGTGTCTCAGTCACTGGACAGCGACTGTGGGGCCTTGTTACAAATACAGAACCTCATGCTGGCTCAGGATGACACCTGTGTCCGGCATTCCCCTGTTATCGTTTGCGGGAACAGTGGGTCCGGAAAATCCACCATTTTATCACAGGTAAGTCCGTCATTGTCTATTTCTAAGTGCTTCCATGCATTAGTTGTAACCCTAAAGATCACATACGCGTAAGCATTTTGCATTATAAAATATAACTATACCTCCTCAAATAGATATTAAAAGTGGATCCAGTTTAAGCGTGGAATTTTTAAAGTAGCTCAAAAGTGTTTTTAACGTTTATTCGTTTACACTTACTACGAATAAAAAGTAAAGTCATGCCTAAATTGGTTAATTAATGGAGAATTGCACGAGAATCAAATCTATAACAAGCTGCAAGCAGGTTCTTATATTATTAAATAAAACTCATAAAAAAACTGGAATGCCATAAAAATGGTCGTTGTATTTTAGATTCACAGATTTGCAACATTTAGTACCATTAATAAAATATTCATTTAACAGGTTTTGAAAGTTATAAAAATTAACTTAAGATATAGTATATTTATAGGCCCAAAGCAAGGTAAATATCGCTATACCGGTATAAAATTTAACTACTGAACAACTTCTAACTTAAGTTTTAAAGATTTTACATTTATCACATACATTATTATATATTTATCATATATATTATATTTATCACATATGTTAGGTCTACAGTACTATATATTAAAACAATTATTGTAAAAGTGTTGAAAAATAAAGATAATATAAATATAATCGCACATATTACATATGCTCCAGACATTTACATATAGGAATATACACAAAGGAAAAATATTCCATTCTTTCATAAGTAAGGAATAATATATTCGGCGCAAAATCTATACCAAACGTTTAATATTTTCCTTACCCTCGACAAAACCAGGAATATTATCAAAAACCCATCCATCCCATCTCGGTCACCGTTTTCACCCCCATCTTTTGCTGATGTCACTTAAAGCAAGGGAGGATATATCCGAAAAACTGCTCGATAAAAACGCATTTCCTGAACGCTTTCTCCTTGGGCCTCGGAAAAGATGGGACGTTTCTCTGGAATGAGGGTTTTCGAGAAAGAGCACAGACGAATGTATTCCAATCTTCGGAAGGAGAGTAAAGCGACTGGGCATGTTCTTGAAGGGATGGTTTGCGGGTTGAGAAAAATTTAGGGTTTTAGGGTTTTTCCCTTAGTCATGAAAGTGAATTTTCAATTTCGGAGTCATGATGGTGAAACTGGAAGAGGTATTTTTGGGTTGTATTAAATCGGGGTCTGGTTAAAGGCAAAACTTAACTGAAAAGTTTTAAGATAGGTATGTATTATAGTTATCATTATTAATATGAATACAAATATGCTACTATATGGGATTGATATGCCATAAAGTATAAATTAATGTCTATGCAATTCAAAATGCTCTATTGAGGAATTTATTTAAAAAAAAAACAGCTAAAAACGTAGCATGTTTATGATCAAATTTAGCTTATTACTTCACTCAATAACTCATTACCACGATGTGAATGAATCTCTTCAAGACAAAGCAGCGTTGTATTAGGAAATGCAATCTTTCGATGTTCCCCTCTTTCGCTTTTTTTATTGAGATTTTTAAGGTATATCTTTTTTAAGTAGCATATGGGCTGTACAACTGTCATGAATATTTTGAATGACTTCCATATCCCATCACCTCCATTGATACAGGCATTTCACACGATACAGACTTAATGAACTTTGTTATATCAAAGGAAATGTATTGACCCTTTGTAAGAGTATTCAAAAATTTGATACGTTTACATAAATTACTCTTACAAGAGAATAACGAAAATGTTTTTTTTTTAAAGATAGAGCTCTAAAACAATAAATATCCCATCTGATTTATTAATAAACATTCCGCTTCAACAACTACATAATAAGTTAGATGTGAGCAAAAATTCCCATGCAAGCAGTTAATTCAATCGATTAATACTTGGTTAGTAAAATAACTCCACACAAGATTTTTATTTCTAGTTTCATCTCTCTCTCCCAATTAAATCAAAATTCAAAAAGTCTCAACTCCGTGAATGCGAGGACTTTCTTTCAGTTCCACCTCCTATATAATTAAAACTATACTCTGATAACCGTTTATGTAAATTAGTTTTCTCTTTCTCACCCCCTCTCACACACGCTGCTTATAATTTAATGTATTGATTGCTTCCCCTTCTCTGTTCCTTCAAACTATATTCCGAAACTTTAACTATCAGCCTGTTTTCTGAACCTAAGCGATGACCATCTTATTTCTACCTTTACCATCAAGGTTTAAAGAATTATGTTAAGAGAGCTGAAAGCTTTAAAGTATACACAGCGAAAGAAGTTAACCCCCGAGGGAGGAAGTAATTTATAGTCATGATGGCGACTGGGAAACTTCCTTGCTGTTGCTCTTCTTGAGAGATAAATGATAAATGAAGGAAAGATTTCAAACTCGGATCATTTGAGGCATCTCATCTTCTGTGTTTTTTCAGCACCCTCATATTTCAGGTGGTTGGTCTAGTCTTTGTTATATTTTATTCTTCAATCACGTTGTTCGTTCTGAAAGGTGAAAAATTAGAAATTATTATAAATATTTTATAAACCTTAGGGATTTTAAATTTATTTTTAGTTTTCTTTGAATTGCTAGATTATTTGGAAATTTTATTTTAGTTATAATACCGAGCACGTCCTTTTGTATTTTTTCATTTCTGTATTAAATTGATATTTAATCTGATAATTTATTAAGGTAATTTGACGTAATTTTAAAAGCTAATTCATTAATAAAGTTTACACTATGCATTTAAAACCTTTCCGTGATTAGGTATCAAAATTAACTAAATTTATTAATATTATAATGTCTATTACTAAATATAGTCAAAGATGTATAATAATTATGCTAGCTTGATTTTTTTTAAACCACTAGTTTGTACCAAACTCAAAAGATTAAATATATTTCTATAGAAGGGTAAAATTTTCTTTATATTTCATACATTTATTTTAAAAATCTTCTTATGTTTCACTATTCTAGAATTCATTTTAGCAATTCAATTCGAAGGCATTGCGTATAATATAATATTTCAACACCTTATAACAATAACTGAAACAAATTCCTTTCCACGCAAAGACTAATCTACTCAATTTTTTTATTCAAAACAAGAAAAGGAGAAATGGGAAAACGTACTTTTCCCACATTTAAATTGAACTGGCTCAAAAGAAAACTAAACTAAAATAACCGACATAGCGTGAATGTTCGGTTATCCTAATAAATGAAGCGTTAATAATTTTTGTGATTCCTCTGAATTGCTTCACTGAACTCACCGGTGGAATATTCTAATTAATGTCTTTGAAACCTATCACCATGATATTTGAAGTCTTCCTAAGGAATAATTAATATCATATTCCCGGGTGCTTTAATTGAATTTTGATGCATTTAAATTTGAAACTTCTGTGCTAGTTTGCTATTTTCCCAGATTGCAGTAATTAGAAGGGACTTTATTCCGAGTATTGAATTAAAATGTTGAACTTCCATATGTATAGTTCTTATTCTGGGCTAAAGCTATGGGAGGGTTGAAATTCTTTACTTAAACATTCTAAATTAATCTTGTTTTTCAGAGATAATTGAATTTTATAAATAGTTCTCCAGTTAAATTTCAGTTTATGTTAAAGAATTTATGCTAGGACCTATTATTTTGTTTTAATTTCCGTTACCTGAAGTAAATTATATCATTAAATTTTCTAATGAATATGAACATGAAAATTTATAACCAGTATACTGTAAAAAAATATCCTCTAAACAGAGACAAGCTGGGAAAAGACAACTTAAAAGAATTTGGAAATTTTAGGAGTTTTTCTTAACCTATTGGATAAAGGGAAAACAGTGAGACCAAAGCTATGTTTCTTGTTTCATATTATCTATTTAAACCATAGGTAAGACTTTAAAAGGTTAATATTTGCAACAAAAGTTTTAATCATAAAATTCCTAAATACGCATTTATAAGAATTTTTGTTTGCGCTTGGTATGCAAATTAAAAATACAAACCGACTTGAATACATATTGAGAGAGATTTTTCAGTACACAAGGAAACTTTTTCATGGTATTTTTAAATTTGAAAAATAATCCCTTGATACACCCAAATTTCTACCTCTACAATTTCAATTTTCAACATTTTTATACCAATGAAACATTATAATATTTTCATCGCAGCTGATTCCATTTTTTTAAAATTACAATTATAGGTATACACTATTATTGAGCATAAGAAATAAAAAAAATCTCACTTATTCCAAAATCACTCTTTATTCATAAAACTATAGTCATCCTATCGTCTTCTTTTATGTAAAAAACTATTTATTTTCAGTCACAGAGGATTGGAAAAAACCAGTGCGATTGGCCATGCACCGCATATTCAAATTTGAATAACACTTTGAACTTAAAACAAGTGCTTCAAAATTTTGCTTCCTGATGAATAGATACTTAAACGTTTAATTTTTTATGGAATTGTTTGTGGTTACATTCTTTAATTAAACATGATAGTAATTACAAAGTATAACAAGAATCTTAACGAAGCTCTGATCTCAGCATTTTAAGAGACCGTAAAAAAATTCTTGGCTTTCATGAAAGCGAATCTCCAAGGAATTCTTCTATTCACCATAAATCTCTTTTGAAGATTCCACTCGAGGACGATAAAAAAATGTTTCGTTACATTTTTCGACTAAAATTAATGATTCTGTACAGGCTTTTGCTTCTTGAAAAAGATTGGAAAATGTAAAAAGCGCATTTAAAAATTCAAAATGTCTGCAGACTACATCAAAGATCTTGTTTAAACGAGATATTTTGTAAATAAATTAAAGTCTTTGATGTTGCTCGTTTTTGGATAGCATGGATTACCCTGATATCTTTCCATTGTGGTGCCATCTATTAATGTATTCTAAACCACTTTTCTTGCAAAAGGTGCTTAAAGTCAAATTATACTGTCCCAATTTTTTTATGCATAGAAGGTTTTAAAATTGAATCAAAGGAAATTCATAATTCTTACTATTTTCATTGGAAACAAATTGTTTCGAAAAACTGTAAGTACCTTAATGATACTATAATTATTGCTATTTACCACATTTAAAACATAATTTATAAAATAAAGGGTGTTTCAAAAGTCCATTTAACGGCTTTTTTAAGAAACAACTATATCCACATCGACCCAGCGCTAACGACACGTTGCTTCCTAATAAAAGCCGGAAAACGTACTTTTGAAACACCCTAAAATGGGTTGGATTAAATTATTCAATGAAAAGGATGATATTATAAAAAAGGTTTTGAACTTGACTTTGATAAATGGCTGAGAATCTGAGTACCAAACTGTATGCCGTGAAAACATGCAAGTAACAACTACTAAATGAGGAAAATGCCGCCCCAGACATATAAAATTTATTTCTTTTCAAAATGTCTATTTAATATAGTAGTTTGAAAACCACTAATGATATGAAGCATCGACACCTTTTAAGCTAAACAGAAAAACTTAAGGAATTTGGAAAAGTCACGAAAATTTAAAATTTTCATACGTTCAAATGTTCATCTTTAAAAAAAGCCCTGCATATGTTGAGTATCGCAGTATTGAGTAGTATCGTTGAGTATGTATGAGTATCGCAATCTGCCAAACGAAGATAGCAATTACATGTTCAATACCAGTCCTGCACATCGTAGAATACATTATTCTGATTACCACTGTCCCTTCCAGGCGTTCATGTACTGCCCAGAATGGCTGGGCAGCGACGTCGTCCGCATCATCCGTCACGTGGGCCGGAGCCCCTGCACCTCCTTCATCCCGGAGCTGCTCCGCAACCTCTGCCTCCACATCAGCCTCCTGTTCGAAGTGGAGGTGAGCCCTCGACACCACAGTTTCGAGCTGGGGAAGCTCAGCATCTGGTTCCAGGACCTCCTGAAGCTGGCGGAAGAGAAGGACATGGAGTTGGTGTTGCTGTTGGACGATTTGCACGCGCTCAGGTGCGCTCCTTCCAACCAGGCCGCCATCTTGGGGTGGCTGCCGTGGAACCTGCCACCCAATGTGCACATCGTCTGCTCCGTTGCGCAGGAGGAGGAGAAGATCCTGGGCTTGTTGAGGAGTAGGATATCGGCCAGCGAGAACTTCGTGTACATTTCGTCACTTACAGGTATTATTAATAAGTTATTGTTGTCAATAGCTAACAATTCAATGAATTTTTGTTGGGTAATGTAGTAAATGGCTAACAATTCAATGAAATTTTGTTGGGTAATGTAGTAAATGGCTAACAATTCAATTTGATGATCTATCTAGCTTTACCACTCAAAACCTATCAAAACCCAGCAGTTACCGCTATTGTTTTGAATTTTGGATTTTGTTGTTCAAACTCCTGAATTAAAATTTTTAATTAGATCAATAACTATTCAGTTTATTAATAAAAGTCAGAAGAAATTGTTGATATTTGGATACATTTAGAGATTTGGATATTGGCGATATTTAGCGGGGACTCTAACGGAATTGTACCTTGTTGTGTTCTGTGGTTTCAGAATTGAAGGAGTGTTGGGATTAATGCTTTAGCCATTCACTAAAAGCCAGTTCAGTAGAAAATGCTACTATATCTAGTACTGCATTGACTCTTAAAATATAAACCCTCTATCATTCAGTAATTATAGGTATAAATATTCTGTTTTACGGCCATACAGAATTGCGCATATATCAATTAATTCCATCAAAAAAAATTGAAATTGAAATTTTCTAGTTATCACAATTGTATGAGGGAGAAGGACAAATAAATATCCTTCCGAATTTCTATTTTCCCCTAGAGGTGCTACTTTAGATATGCGGGAGAAATATATTTTAACACAGCTTTTTGTTGAATAAACTGTTCAGTTAATCTTCATTTTCTGTTCAAAGTGTTAGGTGTACTGCTTGCTCATCTCATACAACATTTTGCCTTTCAGGTCAATCTCCCATCAGCATGATGCAGTCCAACCTCAAAGACAACAAACACGTGCTGACCGCCGACCAATGGCAGCACGTGAAACAGCGTCTGTCTGGGAAGTCCGTTTGTGCCCTCTACGTTAAACTACTCTCCCATCTGGCCCGTCGGTGGCCATCCTACAAAACTCTCACAGACTCGGACGTTCCGCAAACAATCGAAGAGATTGTGACAATGTTCCTGATGGATCTGGAGTCGAGATACGGAGTGGAGACCATTCAGAAGATTTGCACGTACCTCACCTGCACTAGTTTTGGACTTAGAGAGGCTGAGGTGATAGAGTTGATGGCTTCTACGGAATATGCTGGGCCACAGATAGATAACGAAATGGATAACAAGAAAGTAGAGTTTTCTGCCACCAACTGGCTGGATATAAAGAAGGAACTAAGTAAGTTATTCATTGTTTTTTAATTAATTTTATGATTTTAAATTCGGAGTTATTCTTTCACTAAATAGCTACAGATAAATAACTTTAGTACTATCCCTGAGCGGGTTATTGTAAATAAATGGGTGCAAAGAATACAGTGATACAGTAGGATGATTTTTTTTTATGCGATGGGCTGATAAAATTGCCAAATTTGTCTTTTACCATGTGTATTCTTAATGAGAAGTTTCACCCTCTATTGGCTGTCAAAGGTAAAAAGGATAAATTAGAGCACAGGATATCAAAACTCCAGAAATGTGTTACATTTAATTTTCAGTGTTTACAATTTTACTCACTGCGCATAGTCAAGTTATCTCAAATCGTCAATTCTATCCCTTAACGTCTCATAAACATATTATTTAAAGAAGAAAAAATATTACCGTTCATATTTTAACTTTCATTTTATTCTTCAAACTCTAATCAAGAAGACTGGTGTTAATCATTGTAAAATGGCTCCTACAAACTTTTACCATTAAAACAATTTATATGTTTCGGAGTTATTTTAAAGGGGGGACAGATAGACTTAAACCATTCATTTATCTCAGGAAACATGTAGACAACGAATTTCCCCTAATTAATCGCATGAGAAGCCCCCAAGTTTGTTCTAAATAACAATCAATATACCCTGGTTTTAATTAAACCTCTCCACCAACAAATCACCCGTCATTTCACACCGTCATCCCCGCAGACTCGGTCATTTCGCCAATTCTTCGATACACGGTCTCAGCCACAACAACCATCCGACGGTCATTACCGACACTGTCCCCGGGCTTCATTCAAAACGTGGAACGCAAATTGCGGGTCCGTAATCGCACACGTTAGAAGAATTCGGGTGGCCTGGCGATAATTGGAAAGCGAGATCAAAGCCAAGTTCTGGATGAATGGAAGTCGTTGCCAAAAGGCCTTGGTATGATTGCAGTTGATTTTGGGTCGGAAAATGCTGTCTTCGCGATTCCGATTGTAGGTGAATTTGGTTGATATTTTTGTAAGGGGGGCTTTGGGCGGGAAATGTGATTATCCTTGATGGTACTTCGATTGAGCAGGGATAACGACTTTCCCAATAAGATGGGGGCTTAGAAAAAGTATTAATTGAAGAGCATTCATGGTTTTTTCCAGTTATATCAGAAATAAAGCTTAATACAGACCAATATACAGAAGTTCAAGTATTTTGTGGGTTTTTTATGGTAAAAAAGGTTGTTCAAAATGTAAACTTTTTTTATGCGTAGCATGCAAATCGTAAAACATGTATATGTTACGGGCAATGTGATAAATCCGGGCATTATTAATAATGCCTGATTTGAGGCGGGCAATGTGATAAATTCAATGGCATTTATCAATGAAATTTATCACTTTGCCCGCCTCCACTTCGGGCATTAATAATAATGCCCGATTAATCACTTTGCCCGTAACATATATACGGAGGACAGAAGCTATGCATCTTTGGAATTCATGAACAAGTTGTAAAAATGTAAAATGTCCATTGTTGTTGTTGGAATTCCTCATATTGAGAAATACGTATCTCCCAATTGAAATATGAAATTTATTTCTATTAGATTCAAATATTTGTTCTCTCTTCACCCGAAATAAATTCACATATACGTTCCTCTTTCACTAAAAGTGCAAATTTTGTACAGGTTGATAGGCCCTGTCCTTCCCTTATAAATTCATATTTACGTTTTAAATAATAAAAAGAAATTACAATTAATCACTTGTTTGTAGTTTATTTTTAAATTTAAAAGATTAAAATGCTACTTTAATGTGTGGGCTATTTGATAACTACAAGCAAGACCTGTTACATTTGTTTTCTGAGCTCAATCAAAAGTTCTAGCTTCCATACCACTTAACTTGGTTAACTCATTATTCGTATACATCGTTGTCATGAACCATGGAAACTACAACTTTTTCACCAGTTTAACTGTTTTCTTGATATTTCTCATGAAATGCTTTAACAAAAATACGACGAGAAAAAAAGGAAAATTCACAAAAATAACAAGTGTACTGCATAAAATAAAACAAAATAATCAGCCTAATCTTTGTCAAAATCTTTCCTGAACATTAGAAACAGCGGCCCAAGGTTTCATAACTTAATTTTGCCTCAATGCTTCAGTGCGTTTAAAACGCTCAGAAAAAGGAACCGCAGTTCCTGCCACATCCTCTCGAATTTATAAAAGAAACAAGCCAAAGCCCAAAAAAATAATTTAAAACTTTTCAATGGAGAAAACATACTTGGAGGGAGCCATCCTAAATTTTTAATTTCGCTTTTCTTCCTTCCTTTGCGAAAATGAATTCACTTATTTTTTTTTTTACCTTACCTTCAATAAAAAAACCTCTCATTTCTTAGGAAAGTAAATGGACTTCTAAAAGAACATTCTCTTGTTTTTTGAAAAAAAAAAAAAAACAGTTTTTTTATTCGTTTTAGGGGGTAAACCCTAGACAAACATAAAAAAAGTGTTTTTAATAAGGACAAATTCCCTTTGTTTCTTAGGTGAGGTAAAAAATATGAATTAATTACACTCAAAGTGTTTTATTTAAATCCACTTCTTTTGCTAATTCCATCGTTAAGTAATGCAATTAATATGAGAAAATTAATGAGCAGAGTTTGTGATTTTGGTTAGTTCAGAAACCGAGATGTTAGTGATCAGAGTAATTCAAACGTCCGAATAGAAATGCAGATGGTAAATTTAGTCGCCTGTAGGAGCTAGTAAATTTAAGGTAAATTAGAAAAAAAAACGAGAGATATACTCTAAAAAAGATGTACATAATTTAGAAATAAGTATGATTACAATTTCTTAAAATGCTAAAAGATTAAAGAAATAAAATTCAAGTATTCTGAACTGAAAATAAAAATTAAATTGTTAACATTTTTAATTAGATTAATATGTTATTGTAATTAAATTTCTTTAATTACACTACTCTTAAATAAAAAATATTCTCCAATATACAATTTAACAAGAATTCAATGTATTAAGAATACTTTGATCAGATAGCTTTCCGATACTGAAGGGGATGAAATTTACACTTTCCAAAAACAAAATTTTTTAATATCTATCTCTCTATCTCTCTATATTAAAAAAAAGTAACAGTGACCGCCGCCGCGGCCGCCGCCGCCGCCGCTGCCGCTGCTTTTGAAAATTTTATTTTTGAACACTTTGAACTCTCACTACGCAAAAACTATTCCACGGAAATTTGTGAAATTTTAAACATTTCTATTCAAGTGTATGAAGATCGTTTTCGTTCTAAAAGCTAATAGATGAGATAATTAGTTCTAGAGTTATTTAACCTTTTACCTGCCGATGTTCCCAAATGGGAACATCACTTTAGGGAATTTTTTCACCACTTAATTTTTCATGCAGGAATTTGATATCTGGTAGTAAGAAACTCAAAGATATGAAGTTATTTTACATGCAAAAGTTTTTCACGTGCAATTTAATCCTTTTTGTGGAATTTATATCAAAATAACAGATTTTTGGCTCTTCCAAAAGTTGCACAAGTTTCAATTTATGATAAATTTAAATAAATTTAGTTTTAAATAATTATGCAGTGTTTAGGTAGCTTAAGAACACATCTTTTCAATTGGCTTGGAAGAATAGCTTCATATTCCAATTTTGGAGAGTAATTACCAATTCAACGTATATGTTCCCAAATGGGAACATCGGCGTTTGGGGTATAGTTTTTGAGGGGATTTTTATAACATGTAAAAATTCAAGTTATTTCTTATTTTCTTTAGTTGTTTGAACCTTTTCTGTCTCAAAGGATCTAAACAGGTTAATCATGCTGTTTTAAATTCCTAAATCAATAATTTTAATTTTTTTCACCTGATTTATGGAGGAATAAATGCCAAATCTTTATAGCAATTCCTACTTTTGTATATTTTTCTAACTCCCCGACCGATTTAATTTCAGTAATTATTGTTAAGGGTTATGCAAAAGGCATATTTGGAGTGTTTCTGAGGACTTGGGTACTTATTTTGCTCAAGTGCTCTTTTTTACATAAAAATTTTAGGTATAAATTTGAAGAATTTTGAAAATAATGAAAAGTGTGTATAACTAAAAACACACTTCTAACGTAAGTTGGATGTAAGGGATACGTTGTTTAGTTTGGAATCTTCTATGAGAAACGCAGATTTAACAGATCAATGGAGATAGTTATGATTATCACTTTTGAAAGTTAATTAAATTTGAATGCAATTCATGGATTTTATGCTAGATATTCGGATACAACAGTAATTAAAACTAATTTTTCACTCAGAAAGATAACTGTTTAGCTTTGAAACGCATGGGAACATTCTTTCGTATTTTTTATACCGAAAAATTACCCATTGTGCAATAAAAATATACGGAAAAGTGTCACGACTGTAATAAATATGTAAATTTTTTCTTATGAAAATCTATAAAATTTTACCCAATCGTCCAACCATGGGAATTAAATATGAAGAAATAGTCCAAGATCATAAAAATGTTCAAAATTATTAAGTAGAAACCTATTTCAGTAGTTTTACTTGAATTAATTTTGAAATAAATGCCTTTTGGAAATCCCCCTAAAAACTTCACTCCAAACGCCGATGTTCCCAAATGGGAACATCCTCAAAATCCTACTTAGGATTTTTTTCCTGCCAAAAAACGTCAAGATTGGTTTTAGTAATAATGAAACAAGCCATTTAAGCCAAAAATCCGAACCTTTAATTTGAAATTTGAATTGCGGCGTTTAAAAGGTTAATGTCAAAGTCGAAAATTATTTTTTTCTGCTGCGAGTTCGCCCCCAGCAAAATCTATTAGCAGCAGAAATATGATTTTTTGCAGACACATACTCTTAGATGTGCAGTTTTGCACCACGTCGCCCTTTTTTCGAATTTCGAATTAGTTTTGGAGTAATTAAGTTTTAAAGTTTCGAAAATTTTGAAGATTTTTCTGTTTTTTCGTTATAAAAGCAAAACTAATCACAGTAGAACTATGATATTTTAAAGACACATAGAAATAATTTTTATAAAAATATTGGCTTTTTGTTTTTTCAAAAATTCTAATTAGTTTTAGAATTATTAAGATTCAAAGTGTCAATTTTTTCTTCTCTTTCTCGCCGTTCACTAGAGAAACAGACGAGTTTTATGCGTGTTTTATTGATGAGTCTGATTTCTTTTATTTTCAACAATGCTTTTTTCTACAAAGTGGTTGATGGTTATTAGTAGACTTGCTGAATATTTTTTTAACATTTCAATTAAATTATTCGGAGAAAAGGCTTCTGCTGGATTGTTGAGATGAACAAGCGAGCTCTGCTCGCTAAGATCGCGAAGTGATCTGAGAAGAACTGCGAAGCAGTTCAGAGGGTTGGTGAGCGATAGCTCACTATGTGTGATTTCTTTTATTTTCAATTTAAGTTAGGAAAGTAATATTTCAGCAATAGTTTTTTTCGGGATGATTTGGATTAAATTATTTATCAGCAAGAGTGATAAGTAGTTTCGGTTGTAAAGGAGCATTAATTAAGCCGACCAGCGGGGTGATTGGTAAGATGGAACAAGCGAGCTTTGCTCGCTGAGATCGCGAAGCGATCTAAAAAGAACTGCGAAGTAGTTCCGGGGGTTGGTGAGCGATAGCGAGCAGGGGGCAGGCCCCCTAGTATTAAAAAAAGTAACAGTCGCCGTCGCCGCTGCCGCTGCGCTGCCGCCGCCGCTGTTTCAGAAAATCTTCACTTTGACAATTTTGAACTGTCACTTTGCAAAAACTATGGAACGGAAATTAGGAAATTATTGAAATTCTGACCATTTGTAGACAAATGTATGAGGGTCCTTTTCGTTCCAATAGCTAATTAATGAGATAATTAGTTCTGGAATTATTTAATGTCAAAGTCTAAAATTATTTTTTTCTGCTGCGAGTTCGCCCCCAGCAAAATCTATTCGCAGCAGAAATATGATTTTTTGCAGCCGCATTCTCTTAGATATGAAGTTTTGCACCTCGTCGCCCTTTTTTCGAATTTCGAATTAGTTTTGGAGTAATTAAGTTTTAAAGTTTCGAAATTTTTGCCGGGTTTTCGGTTTTTTCGTTATAAAAGAAAAACTAATCACAGTAGAACTATGATATTTTAAACACACATACAATTATTTTTTATAAAAATATTGGCGTTTTGTTTTTCAAAAAATTCTAATTAGTTTTGGAGTTATTAAGATTCAAAGTTTTAATTTTTTCTTCTCTTTCTGTGGCCGTTCACTAGAGAAACAGGCGAGTTTTATGATGAGTCTAATTTCTTTTATTTTCAACAATGTTTTTTCTACAAAATGGTTGATGATTATTAGTAGACTTGCTGGATATTTTTTAACATTTCGATTAAATTATTGATAAGCTAAAAAAGGAATGTATTTCAGCAACATTTTTGTTGTTAATTTAGGGGAATGATACGAATTAAATTATTTATAAGCAAGAGAGAGGTATTTTCGGTATTACAAGAGGCTTAATTAAGTCGAGAAGAGTGTTAGGCTGGATTGTTGAGATGAACAAGCGAGCTCTGCTCGCTAAGATCGAGAAGCGATCTGAAAAGAACTGCGAAGCAGTTACGGGGGTTGGTGAGCGATAGCGAGCAGGGGGCAGGCCCCCTAGTTAATAAAAAAAATGTTTCATTTTTCATAAAACAGTTTATCTTACAAAATAATAGGTACCTATAAAAGAGTGAAATAACATTCCATATGAAGTGTAAGATATTATGACTTTAAAAATTCCCCAATTAAATTGCCAGTTCCTTTAAAAAGCATATATAATAAATTCTGATATATATTATTTTGAGTTACAAAGAAAGTTTTAACTTGAAGGAAATCTCCTTCAGAAGAAAACTTGTATGACTTGTTTGATTATTTTTCCAACATTATTTTTTATTTGTTGGATTTATAAAAGGGCCTTGAACTTTCTTAAAAAATTACTTACCTACTGAAGCAATAAATTTAATGGTAATGAATGGAAACTTATTAGAGAAGTAAATGACCATAAGCCACATTTAAAATCATAAAAATGGTTTGCCATTTTTGTTTTACATAATGAATAAGGTAACTAAAAAAACCTGGATTCTGAATGAATGAAAAACTTAACTTAAACCGTAAAAGTGCAGAGAAGGGAATTGAATACATGAAACATCTTTAAATACCTGAACTAAATTCTGTTTTTAAAAATCCATTATGTTTTTTTAGTTTTTTAAGCAAATTGAAAATTAGCGGTCAATTTCTTTGAATTAGGTTTTATTAAAAACTCTCTTTTCTTAGTAATGATAGAAGAAGGTTTTTGAATTTCACAGTCGTCGAATTAAAAGAAATAAACTATAAATTAAATTACAAATTCTAATCATTGTGCATTATGATTGAAGGAGAATTTTCAATCTATTTAAAGGATGAATTTAGAGAAATTCCTTTAAAATATAAAAAGGAGTAAGACGCAGTTGGATCACATGGAAATAGCAGTTAAAACGCGAAAATTTTAAATCATAAAATAAAGTAAAATTTATTCCTCTACTTTACGTACTTAAACAATATATTACAATTTTACATTTATTGTTATATTTTCTGTCCCTCTAGGAATTTTTATTTTAAAAAACTACAGGAACTACCGCACCCCCTGCTATCACTCACCAACTCTTGTAAACTGCTTACGCAGGGATTTTCGATTCGCTTCGCAACCTTCACAAAACCCAGATCACAACACTTATTCACTTTATAAAACATGCGAAAAAAAAAAAACAATGTTTCTAATTGAGGAACTCTTTTACCCATGCTTAGCCAACGATTTTGATTTTTTAAACCAACAAACTATGAAATCTTGCCAAAGTGACTTTTAGTTAGTTACCCGTGTTCAAAGATCAGATAATTTGGATCTACATAAACTCCTAAATTGTCAAAAGTATGGCTTTGAGCTAAAAAAAATTATCAGGTCAAATGCAATCTAATATAATACAACTACATGAATAACACTCTTTTAAAAGTTATAATATTTATTAATTCTTAAATTATCAATAATTTAATCAAAATGTTTTCCTTAAAAATATTCAGAAAGTCTACTAATAATTAACCTATTATTAATCAACATTCTGAAGAAAAAATACACCAATGAATCGTTTGTTTCATATTGTACCTAGTAACTCCTCTGTACACCTAGTGTTTCATCCTTCATATTTTTTTTCAACCCACACTTGTTTAAAAATACCTTTTACATCACACACAATGTTTACAAACAATTTATTTTGGTGCTATCAGACTAAAAATTATAAGTCTTATTTAGACAAAATGTGTGGAATTCTACATTAAATAGTAAATCTGTAAGTTTTTAAATCACTCTTATCAGTAGTTGAAAAATATATTTAAGAAAGCATATTGAAGGAATCATCTCAAAATATGGCGTCAATCGTTCGTTGTGATTAGATGTGGATGGTTAATAAGTTGTTTGACAATTGCTGGCTATTAACTGAGACCTTATCCGTAATATAAAAAATGGAAATACTTTAAAATTATTTTTTTTTTAGAAATTCTAAGGGTTTATTCGGAATCCTCAAAAAATCTGAACACTTTGACACCAAAAAATGTGTAAAACATAATAATAACAAATAAATATAAATATATATATTAAATTAATAAAATTAATATAAAATATTAATAAAATTAATATAAAATATTAATAAAAACATATTAATAGAAATAAAAACAATAAAATTAAAAAGTTTTTTTTCTGTAAACTGTTCACCAAAAACCTTTTTTAGAATAGAGACTAAATTTTTCATATGGAAGGGCCTTGACTCCTTAGAAAAACAATATATATTTTCTAGTTTTTTGCTGTGCATTCCTGTACACTAATGTTAAAAAAAAAGTTATAATAATTTTTTCCCTTGTACAGAATTTTTTTAAATTTCTTTTATAAATGTTGTATGTTTTAAAACTGTTTTTGAAGATCTTTGCGAATCAGTTGAACTTATGTAGTAAATACAATCTCAAAATGGTTTACCATCAATGACATACGATATCCTGAATATTAAATGTTAACCCATAGCTTTCTTGTCTTCTTAGGTGTATTACTGAAGCGGTATTACGTTGATCAGCGCGTCTATATGTATTGGAGTCACTCCACTGTAGCTGACGCAGTTCGGGCTCGTTACCTTTCTACCAGCAGTGCCTCTCAAATGTGCCATGCCGACTTAGCCAACGCTTTTCACCTGGGGTTTCTTATGGAAAAAGAACAAAAGGTATATTCTCCTCTCATTGGAATTATTTCCGCTGTTTTATTTATGTACTACTAAGTTTCAATTGATGCGCTGTGGTCCAAAAAGACCTCTTTGGCCTATTTTGCAGTTTCAGGGTTTGCCCAATTGAATACGGTTTTATTATTTATTTCAAACAAGATAATACGTGTTAATTTTTAAAACATAAAATCTTGAATGTGATCTTTATTTTTAGCTTCTCTTGTCTTAATAGAAACTGCAATGTATCGAATAGTTAGACGACATTGTTATAGTCTTTATGGGGTTTTTATTATTAGTTTTACTTTCAAGTTATAAAAATCCTTGAGGAAATATACGGATATATAAACGATATAGTATCAAATAGGTAAATTATATTCCTCTCTAACAAAGTTTTTGTACAGAATTTCACTAAGCAAAGGATTATTATATTTATGAATTCTCGCAGTTTATTTAAGGAGTATTTTATTATTTTAAGTATTTTCTCTAAAAATCAAGAACTATAAAATGTTTAATGCATTCTAGCAATAAATGGGGAATAGCATAAGAAAAGTAATTAAACATATTTTAATGCTTACATTTTTTAAGGCAATATTCTGTATGCATAATTTCGTATTAAGAATTAAATAATTGAGTGTAATCAAAAGAAAAATATTACTTCCAATTATTGACAGTATAGGTTTTAAAAAGTAAACATCGAGATTTGCAGAAACTGGAAAAAATCGGGATCACGCAAATAAATTCCAACTAATAAACCCCAAAACAAATATAACTTTTTTTCCGTGGGCATAATTCAAACTTACCATGATTAACTAACCTTCATCCCTAAAAATCTAACCGAAAATTTACAAAAAAAATTATGGCGTTTTCATCAAATACCTAAACCCATTATTCAAAATAGTGACACACCATCTTCTTCATAAAATCCGAACATTCTCCATTTATTTAATAAGGAAAAACGTCAAAATTTTCCCAACCCACTCCTTTCTTTCAGGTTGAGGCTTTCATTAA
Organism: Tetragnatha montana; assembly: GCA_963680715.1. Taxonomy (NCBI): domain Eukaryota; kingdom Metazoa; phylum Arthropoda; class Arachnida; order Araneae; family Tetragnathidae; genus Tetragnatha; species Tetragnatha montana. Next base: position 31,781,812 of record OY796675.1, read on the forward strand.
TCAGTAAACCCTTGAAAACAAGGGAGTTTTTGCTACCATTATATAGGCCACAATGTAAAAATTTTAAAAATTGGATTGATGCATTAATGTTTCACTCTCGGCTGGTTGGACTCATGTAATTTATCAGGTGGAAAAGGACAGAAAAGTGTCATCCAAGAACTTCTCAGGGATGATTTGTGATGCTCTGAAGAAAATCGATGGGAGAAATCTATTTGAAAATAACTGATGAAGTTTAGAGTAGATTGACCGCGAAAAATAACTTGAGCTTGTCTTCTCAAAACTATATTTCAAGAGGATTAACTAGGATATGTCGTATTGTCAATTAAAATTGTTTTTTCAAAAGTTCATTACTAGTTGGTCGCTGCTAAACTTTTTGAGTTTACTTTGAAGACTGTCAATTTTGGAGTAATTGTTAGTTTTAATTACAGTTAAATATACGGATATGGTTTTTAAAATGATTTCGAGTATTAAAATAATCTAATAGATTAATAAAATCCAGAAACCTTGATGTTCTTTTATATTTACAATATTGGGTTGAAAATGCTTTTGATAACAAACCTTTACTTTATAATATTTAATTTGCACGTTATATGTACTATACTATACTTGCATTTAAATGCAACATAATTTTCTCTATCTATTATGTATTTGCCTCTCATTTTACCCGAATCGTTGGACAAATTTTTCTGTTTCAATCACAATTTGTCTCATTTCATAAAAGCTATTTAACATTTTGATCATCAAATTCGTTAACTTACCTTACTTAATCGTATCTTGCTGAATCTAAGCTTAACTAAGGTACTCATTCTATCAACGGGTTAAATCTCTATTTCTGCAGTTTCTAGGTGTTCTTTATTTATTCATTACTTTTGTCTATTGATATTTCATTGTAACATTAAATTCTTTTTCACTGTGTTTAATGTAGGATGTTTATATTTTTAATGTTAATGTGAGTATAATATTTCATATAATAGAGGTAGTATTTGTATTTATTACCACTTACTATATAATTTTATCTGTTACCTTTATTATTTATTTATAGTCAATCAAAAATTCTTTAAAGTTATTGAAGCATTAATAACAGCAATTATTAAAGCAGCAATTCTAAAGTTAATTATAAAACGCTTATTTGCGGTTTTTTTTTAATATCCATTGCCTTTCGATGTAAAAAAGGGGCAATAAAACTCAGAACACATAATTAAAACCAAAATACTTCACAAAACGTTAAAACTAATTCAAAGACGGAAATTCCAACTCGGTTTCATTACAGCTCATTGCGTCCCCTTTTTTTCTATAATTCATCACTCTGGCGTTAACGTTCAAATATTTGAGTGTTCAGTTTTTTCACAACACATTTTCATTTCATTTAACTCCCATCTGATCACATTACAACGAGTGTAACAACTCCATTACGAAAATGATGATTTTTTTTTTATTATCCTTAGAAACATATCTGCAGTAGCAACTGATAATAATCCCGAATAAAAACCAGACCATTAACCAAATTATTCCGAAAAGAAACATGTCGTTAATTTACAATAATACCGACCACTAGCATAACTTTTTTCCCGTTCGCTCACCACAACGAGTGAAAAAAGGAAAGAACGTGACGGAACAGAACAAATCCATTACTCCGTTCACAGATATGGCAGCGCGTCCATCAGAGCGGCCCTTTAGCCACCCGACCGTTCTTTTCTTGTTCGTCTGGAGGGGCTTCCATCCCTCCCGAGGAGAAGAAATGATCCCCTTTCACTCAAAGTGATTGATTTGCCTTCGTTAGAATATGGAACGAAATCAATAGTGTTGTTTTTGACCCTTCCTAGACGCTAACGTCCGCTTTTATTGTATAAGCGAAGAATGAGTCTGGACTGTAATATTAAAAGAGGGTCGTAAAGTATGAATTTATAACATGTACTAAGCGATGCAATGTGCGGTTAAAATGTTCTTTTTATGCCTGAGTGTAGCATAACTTTTAGCTACGTGCTCACTCCCTGAAATTGTTGTTTTCCTTAATATATCCAAGTGTTCCATCACAGTAACTAGGAGATTTGATAGTTAGTGCTAACCACATATACGGTTTAGATAGTATATCGTACAAAACATTTTCGTATATTCATCTTGGTTCTATCTATAAGAGATTACATTCTATTAAAATTATTTAAAGGTCATAGCAAAAATCTTTTGCACCACTTCTTAGCCATAGCCCTAACTTCTTGATAGTCTTCTTGATTGAAACGTTATCTATACACGCAATCAGTAATTTGAAGGGTTAAAGGACCAATAAATTTCGATTTCTAGAATTAAACCTTTTTTATGTGTGATCCTTAAAAATTTTCCTAACAAAACTTTAATCGATTTAATTTTTAATTTTAAATGGCATTAATATATGTAGAGGTATGTAATACTCGTATATAGTTACAAATTATTCTTATTAGAACTCAAGCCCACATCAATCTAGAGTTAGTGTTTGTGTAATTTTTAATTTTAAATGGCATTAATATATGTAGAGGTATGTAATACTCGTATATAGTTACAAATTATTCTTATTAGAACTCAAGCCCACATCAATCTAGAGTTAGTGTTTGATGTTTCCTTTTTTTGACAACTAATAATTGTAGAACCAGTGTTGTAATAATTGACAAATTAATGTGATATTAGTAATTTTTCTGCTTAAAGGTGAAGACTCTGTCAAACACTGGCTATAATGGTGTAATACTTGAAATTTATTTTAAAAAGCATTTATCCTTTTTTTTAAGAAGTACACTTTTTAAAAACAATCTGAATCAATATTTTCTTAAAAGAAACATTGAAGTTTTTTATTAATTCAATTTTGAGTTTAATTTTTTTTTATAAAAGCTTTTATATGCATTTTTTGAGCATAGAAACTCAAAGCCGTCGAACTAAATAACTAAACTAAGAGCACAATAACTAAACTAATGTACTTTTTTGCGCAATGCTATATTTAAGAATCTTTCTGTTTCGATGAGAGGTGTGTGTGATGCAAGGTTTCCCTTTCAGGGCTCCCCTGTCGACGAGTCTAAGGCGAAGAGGAAAGACGACTGGTCGGACATGCTCCGAGAGATAGACGAGCTGTGGTACCACCTCATGCTCAGCGGTCAGTCCCATGGTTTCGTGGTTTGTTGTCACACTCTGCTTCCTCTTCCTCACACATCCCCTATCACCTTTAAACCCCCTAAGTTACTATTTTCCCTCAGTGATACTTTATTAATTCATTAACTTGCAATTTGGGAACAAAATTATCTTAATTGCATCAAAGAACTCGTGAAAACCACTCAATAAAATTATCTAATTAAATATAATGTTAAAAAAACTTTTTCCATTAGCTTTTATCCTTTGATTTTCGCACTTTTTTTCACAACATTGTATGAATGAAATGCCAAGTTCTAGCAAGCTAGAATTTCAAACAAATATCATACAATTAATCAAATAAAAAATGAGCAATTAATTTCACTTTTAGTTACACAAAACTAGTGCAATTAACGATATCGCAAACTTTATGCTTGCCGCTATTAACACCACGCGATGATTAACTATTCCTTTCCATAAAAATGCTAAGGGTTTTAGTCCTTATGGGGAAGAATTTTTATTCCAAAGACTTTAATATCAGGAGAATTATGAAAGAACCATAAAACAAACTTTTACGAACTTTGTTTCAGATTTTGATCTCTTGTTTAAAGTGTTTCTTTTTCCTGAAGGTACACTTAAACGGGCTGCGATATATTTTCCTTTTTTTTTATTAAAATGAGTTATAAAAATGTTTTAGTACCAAAACATTTTCCGAAAGAACTTAGTTTTATAGACTCTCTGAATGAAACTTTTCATTAATTTGTATGATTTATAACTTGAGTCTGGGGGGTGTTACGTTTCATAAGAGAATTAATATTGAGTGTTAGTTTACTAGTTAACGAGGTTTGTTGTTGAGGATTTGAAATGCAGCAAAAACTAACAACTTATTTTCCCTTATTGATGCAATAAAATTATAAACAGGAAAATCTATATTATTTACTTCCAATTATGATTAAAGCCTAAGTATTAATATTTCTTTTCTATTAAAATAAAAAGAAATAAATATTAGCGAAAATAATATTTTTCTCATGCGATTTTGATTAAATTCAAATTAGTATTAACAAATTTTTTAAAAATTTTAATCGCTTAGGAGGATTTAACTACTACTTCAGCAACATATTACAAAATATCATAAGAACTAAAAATATCCAAAGTAATAAACCAACAATTAAGATTAATTTTAATTTTGATAATTGACAGTTTTTGACAATTTATCAGAATACATGGCGCTTGCGGATGATACTTAAGCACCGAATAATGTTTTATATAGACGAGTTCAATTGGTACAACATGTTATTTTGACCAAGAATATCATGATCACTTCCAGTGAATTCTATAACATTGAAGAGGAATCGTATTTTAAGTTAAAAATACATTATATAAACGAAAGTGTTCTAGGGCCTCGTGACGTCACACTGTTGAACTCTCGTCTATAGCTTATGAAGTAACATAAAATACACTTTTAAAAATTCGCATTCTTTTTAAAGTAACGGGCAATATGATAAATCGGGGAATTATTAATAATGCCCGCGTATTTCCGGCAAAAAGATAAATACTCATTGATAAATGCCATTGAATTTATTACATTGCCCGCCTCAGCCTCACTTCGGGCATTATTAATAATGCCCGGTTTATCACTTTGCCCATAACATAAATATTACACTTGCTATTTAGTTTTTAAATTAGCTTTGTATTCCGCAATGAGAAAAGTTCTTAAATTTTTTAATTGGTCATCCCGTTATTTAGTCTTCATTATAAGTTTTATTTTCTTAGTAACAAAGCATTTCGATATTTAAACTTTATATATAGCAAAGTGACTGTATCAATTTCACCTTAGGCGATCACAAAAAATTAAAACAAGATGCTGTTTGCAATTTTGACTTTCTTCTTGCTGCCACAAGAGGAGCCTCAATTAGTTATACTCGAAGCATACTGGAGATAGTTAGGTGCGAGGTAGGTAGTTATAGTGTTTTAGTCTTTTTTTAGTGAAAAGAATTCTCAAAACATTATTTATAGGAGTTTATATTTTGTAATAACACCAATAGGACTTAATATAAATACAAACTTATAATTTGAAACATCATTTTACAATAAAAAATAAACTGATATAATCTTGACTTTTGAAATGAATAAAACACAGTTGTGACATTATGTAAACAAAAAAAAATTCGTGTAAACCAATATGGAGTTAGAAGAAAGAATTAAATGTCGTGAAAGGAGAATTTTTTTCATTTTTTTTTATCATTTAACACTTTTAAAACTTTAAAATTCACATAGTTCATACTAAAATTTTTAAAAATTTCTGAAGAATAGAACATTTTTTTCTGTATAAAATATGATAAAAATCAATTAAATATATTTTTAAAAAACTGCAAAAGTTTGGTTTTTGTTTTCAATTTATAATACAGTTGTCGGATATTTGCAACTAATCTGTTACAGATGCTTGACTGGGAAGTAGAGCTTCTATACTGCATGACAAAACAATCAGTTGATGTTCTCAGCCAAGACCCTCAGCAATTAGCGACGGAAATAATTAACTGGCTACAGCCCTTTTTGAGTGAGTGCATTTCGCTATTAACAAATTTATGTTTGTTTTTTTAGTTTTGCATTTTCAAGATTTTTTTCTTTTGGAATTGTTTAATGAATAAACTTTTAATAGGTTTTGACGCACAATTTATTCATAATTCTTAATAAGCTAAAGATTGTACTACTTTTATCTCAGATAAATACAGATGCAAATATTTCTAAAAATAGTACAATGGTGTTTTTAAGATTTTTAGATACTTGTTATGAAATATTACTCAGAAATCTTACATAACTTTCTTTAAATCTAATATAGCTACTTATATTTTATGTATCTTTTACTTGAATTTTTAATGCAAGTAAAATTTATAATATACTTGTATTGAAGGCAGAGGTATCTATCATCCATTATAATTTATTACCCAATGGTTGTAGGCAGTTGATCAATAGTTGTTGCACTTCCCAAAAACTAGATAAAAGGTCGGAACTAACTGAATACTCATCAACCAAATAATCGAGATAAAATACGAGATCTCTAACGCTCTCGTTTTCTTGTAACTGGAGGGGTCAACCTAGGTTAATTTTTTCTATTTATCACACAACCAGTTTTTATTTACAGAAATAATAAATAAAATTTAATAGCCTCGTTAATTTGGTTGTTAACGTTTTTACCTCACATTCAGGAAATTGCATCTGCCTAATAACGAAGGTTTGTCTCTTAAAATTTCTGTAAATTGCTTATTCTGTATCCTAATAGTCAAAGAACATAATATACGCATAATGTAGAATACAGTTATAGCCTATTTAAGAGTTCTCAAGGCATTTTATTTTCAGACGGCACGACAAAGACGATGGACACGCTAGTGTCCCAGGCACGAGAGTGGTGCAACACCAACGCCGTTCCTCTCCTCGTTCCTCAGAACAGCTGGCTGGCCTTGACCCTCCCCCCACAGGTGTCCGTCATGACCAGTACGCACCCGGCCTCTCACATGGTCACCACTCCTGACAGTCAGCATGCCATATTCTGCACGCAGGAGACGTGCATAGAGATGCATCATCTGCCGTCTAGAAACCTAGTCAGACTATTTAACGGTGAGTATACAGGGTGTAATTTCAAATCTCCGTTTCACGGCTTTCTTTCGGAAACAATGTATGCTGGAAATTCATTGTCTTTATTTGATCATAATCTTACTTAGTTTTTGCAACTAAAAGACAAAATTAGTTTTGCATTTCTATTGGTGTCAATATTATACAGTATTATCTCAGTACATTTATATGATACATCATACATCCTAAAAATAATTTGTTTAGTAAGTATTATTTACATGAAAATCCCAATCTTCTATCTTCATAATTTTGAATTACAATTTTGAACGGTGGGAAGGAGTAGGAAAATAAAGAAGGAAAATATTGTGTGCATGGACTGAAACTGTAGGTATCTATATCTTCTTAGAATATGTTAATAGCTTAAAAGAATTTACAATCTAATGATGCAGAAAGGGAAAACCTTGGTTCATAAACGATATTATACACTCTTTACTGGTATTAAAATTTTCAACTAATGTAATAGAGTAATTTTTTCACAACTTTGAAATTTACATAAAAATTCAAATTTTGTTCACTTAAAACAACGCATTCAGTGCGTTCCAGCAATTCCTTTCAAAATAATTAACATTTTTATATGAAAAGATGGAATTTATTAACCACAAAATCCAAAGAGTGAAAGAAAATACTTATTGACTTTCAATGGCACGGTTTAACTGGAATGGAACGTTCCAACGACGTATAAATTAGTAGAAACAGACCCCAATGACATAAACGCTAACCGTTTCGAAACCGTAACGATATTTCCAAGAGTGATGGTCGCATTAAAATTTATCACCTTGCTCAACAAAGGGAGCATTTCTACCGATCTTTTCAAAGGACTTTCTAATGCGCAAACCCGAATTTTTCTTGCAGCAGCTTCTACTTTCTCCGCATCTCTGATCATTATCGTGAACAGATACAGAGCCAGTGGCGCAGAGCCAACCAGCACCATATCATGCCCTTTTCCTGACAAGAATAGTAGTGCGTACGACGCACGAAACATTACACCTACTAACATAACGAAACAGGCAAAAGTCGCGGACCCAATGCCAAGATTTGCGAGGGACAACGCATAGGTGACCAGATTATGTCGCCACAGGGCGTGAGAAGCATCCTGTTGGAGTCGGAGGTTAAAAATGGCGGTGAATGCCTCTTCCAGACTTGCACAAGCGGTGGAGTAGACAGCGACGATGGTAGTTGTTGTCATGAAGGTGAGGACGTGCCATATGCTGTGAAGAACCTCGATAAAATGCAACTGGTATCCGTAATTTATCCCACACAGTTTTGTTTGTTGGTACTGTTTGTTTGTGTTCAAAAGGTAAAGATCCACAAGAGTGCCGAGAGGCAAGCACAATGCAATGCCGATCCAGCACTGGAGTTTGATTCTTTTGCGAATGCGGGATTTTTGATTGGGGATGTTCAGCTTTTCTATCAGGTTCATGGATTGGGAGAAGTTTCGATTGTTGAGTACTGTGAGGTATTGGATGAGGCTAACTAATGAAAGGACGAAGAGTAGAACTTTGTCCGTGATTTCACCTTTTTTAGAGTTTAAAAGTGTGCAGCTGGTTAGTACAGTCATCAAGATATATGAAAAAATGCCAATGCAACCCATTAGAAGGGGAAGGAGTTTGCAAAAGACGCCTTTGTTGGTTTGGAAGGACAATCCGACTATTTTCAGAAGAAAAATAGATGTAGAAAAAACTCCCTTTCCTTCAGGTTTCATGTTGTCATGAGATGTTCTAAGCTTCTGACTGATATCACGGAACTATCCAGACAAATTTCGTTATCTGAACATCAAGTAAACAGTTTTGTTTTCAGAAGTTACTACTAATGCGAAAATCAATATGAAGTATCTCTTAAAAATAGATGTAAATAATAAAGGTGTGATACCACAACTCCGCTTCAAATCATAGTAATTTTCTTTTCATACGAAATGAATTGCAGTCATTATCTGCTCTGATTTTCATTAAATTTCTGCTTTCCTGAGCACGAAACACCAAAATGAGTGATTGTGATGGCAACTTGCATTTAAGTTAAAATTTCAGGCGCCAAAACTATAAATTATTTATAGTTCTTGTGTTTCAATAAGTTGAGTTACTATGGAGATGCCTAGGATAAATTTTGATCTCTTAAATTTAGTTGCAAAAATCAAAATATACTTTCAATAATTTTAAAATTTTGCAACATTGTTCTGATTATACTTAATATATTTTTTCTCAAGTTTTTTAACCTAAGGTTTTTTAAAAATTCAAATCAATTTAAACCTTAAGAGGTAAGGAAGAAAGTTAGACACACATCATGTTAATGGTATAATATTACTATTCGGTAATTACAGTTTAATATAACATTTGAAAAATGAAGTAAAGTCTTTTACCACATTATCTACTATTAAAATAATTTTCATATAGACAACAATTTGCATCACTAAGTACAAAGCAATGGATTTATAAAAATAATATCATGAAATAAATAAAAAGTTTTAAATTTCCTTTCCAGTCCTTTGCAGTAGTTTTTAAAAAAGGGAAAACAAATTTTGAAATATTTTTCTAATAAAACGCTTTGGTAAAAATAAAAGTATTGTACGAACAAAAAAATAACACGAGTTAAATATTAAGATACAAGAATCTTGCACGTATCGAACGGTTTTATAATTGTTTATAGGCGTTAAATAACTTAGCGTGACTACGAATATTTCCTAACTACCTACATAAAAATATCACGCAACACAAAAGTTAAAAGTCTTATTAAAAGCTCTATTACATGTATTTTAAGGATAGCCATTTCTTTCTTTGAATACTTTGCAGTTTTGAATCACTAAAAAGAGTAAATGTTTCTTTCAGGACACAAGGCTCGAATAACCTGTCTCCACCTAACGGTCTCTGGAAGGTGGTTGGTCAGTGGTTCTAAAGATTCTGAAATCATTATTTGGGAAGTGGAAAACGGCAACATAGTTCACAGATTCAGGTAATATTTCATGCCTCCATGTGTATATCTTATTAGCATCAAATCCAGTGTCGGTCAAGTATTATAAACTGCTGCAATTGTGAATGAAAGAATTCGAACCAATCCTAACTTAAGATATCGGTTGTTTTCTTAGTCATCACAGTTCCGGGGTGCAATGTCTGACCACCGTCCATGCAGAGACGTACATCATTAGCGGTTCGGACTCTGGAGTGGTAGTTGTGAGTCGATTGGACAGTGGTCAAGTAATCCGAAAGCTAGAGAACCATAGAGGAGTCATAAGCAGCGTTGCTGTCAACTCCGGTGATGACATATTCGCTTCAGGTAAGTTGACAGGATTTATTACGGAGACTGAATGCTTGACAGTCAAAATATACGAATTCGTTTAGAAAAAAATAATAAGTCTATGAAAATCAACGTTTAAGCATGAATTGGGGTTGAATGTTATAAAAAAATATATTCATTTTCTGCTAGGTATAAGTGATCAATATTCATAACAACAGTTTTCTAGTTCTTATTTCAAAACAGTAACGATTTGATGGATACAATAGTAAACATATTTTAATGTTTAAAATCCTCAAAAAAATGTCATTTAAACTGAAATATATTATCAACATTATGAATCAAATGGATTTTTTTTTTTTTTTGAATAAGCAACTTTTTTGTTCGTAAAATCACAATATTTCAAAAACATCTTATATTTTTGTCTCCGTCATCGTACTTTTATACCACCACGAGACAAACTAATCAATTTGTTTATCATCTATTCTCTAATATTATATGGAATGGATAAAAATAAACAAGAGTAAACACACGTACAAAATCAATATCCATTATTGTATTTGATAACAATATCATACTTTAAATCATAATGGAATACTCTCAAATAACGGAAAACTATCAAAAAAGTTTTTATTTCGGCTTCCAAAAAGCAATTTCCCTGAAAAACTACTTTAAACTATACATTCCGATGCCATAAATGTATCTCTTCCCAATTCAATAATATTTATTTCTCAGGGATTTAGTTCATGATACCTACCCTTCCTATAAAAGATCACCGAAGCAAACTGAATTCCGTTAAAGAAAAGCGATCGAACCCCACATTGTCGTTTCTTTCTAAATGGCAATCGGTTATTACGAGATGCGCCTCTGCTAAACTGAAATAAAAAAGATCCGCAATATTTCCCAAGATATTCCATTTTTCTTTGTATTATTTATCTCTCGGAACGAAATTGTTCGAAAGAGGCCATTTCGTCTCCCCATCAAACAAAAATTTTCGAAAAGACATAGTTGAGCTCTCACGCTTTTCAAGATTGTGTGCCCCAAAGGGCGCATTTTGCGAAAGAAAACCTACCCCTGGACTAGACTTCGTGCAGGTTCGGAAAGCACGCGTGCCTTGCCGGATGGAAATCGGGACGCTTCGGGATTTTATAGGGTTTATAAACTTTTCCTCGGTAGGGAACGTCTGGAAGTTATTGAATGCGTCGTTTGGTACGTGTTTGGAAGAAAGTTTTTTTTTTCGGGCAACTATAGGTATATAGATGTTTTTTTCTGTCTCAGTGCATTCGAAATTAGCAAGAATTCTCTATGACCATCTGTAGGGGAATATTTTCGTTTTAATTGATTGGTTTGCAATTTAAACGTAATTATCAATCATGAATGAGTGACACAGTGGCAAACCAGCACTTAACCAAAATATTTTTTTTAATTTAATGATGAGGTTGTTACGTTTTTAGTTATTAACAGTTATTAACCTTATTGTGTTGGAATAGTGTTCTGAATGTTTGAAAAGTGTTAGAAATGGTTAATAGAAAGTGTTATCCATTAGTGTGTTCGAAAAATAGAAATGAGTTGTAAGTTATGTTTAAAATCTGTAAGTGTTCTTAAATTTGGATCGAAACACCACAAAACACATTTCTGTCTCTGTAATTTTTAGCATAAATTTTAGAACACTATCTTTAACTTGTGGAGAATCCCCAAAAGGGTGATAAAATCCTCACCACAGTCAAACCCACTGGGGAAATGTAGCTACCCCCAGTCGGTAGCCCAAATCTCAAGGATGAATATTTTCTTAGTCTTTAATAAATAATATCGGAGTCCTAAACCAGTGGCGTTATATTTATAAGGGCGAGCGCGCATGGGCGACTTTTGTCACGGTGACAAAGAAAAAAACAACGTTGCTAAGGCTGTTGTTAGGGGCGGGACATAGAAGTATCCAATAGCAGCATTCGCACATGACATCACTGGGAATAAAAACAACGTTGCTAAGGCCGTTGTTAGGTAAAGTCATGTGATTGAAAATGCTCTATTGTTTTCTAATGATATTTTTGATACTAGTAATCCTGGTCGCCGTGACTTTAGTCGCTAGTGCGCGCCCGGCCTAAGGCTGGGCGCGCACGAGTGACTAAAGTCACGGCGACCAGGATTACTAGTATCAAAAATATCACTAGAAAACAATGGATCTCTATGAAGAAATTCTTGGCAATCGGCCAACTGTCACGTCGCCTAGTGCGCGCACTCTTCAATCACTCTTCAAGTGTTTCAATAGCAAAAGCAACAATTTTGTCTTTGTCACCGTGACAAAAGTCGCCCGTGCGCGCTCGCCCTAACGAGTACACATCGAATAGCAGTAATCGCAAACCAACAATGATCGTTTCCGCAGCCTCCACCGACCGCTGCGTGTGCATCTGGAGCCTGGAGGACTTCAGCCTGCTGAACACCATCCACCTGAGCTGCCCCATCACGCACATGCACATCTCGTGGGACTCGACCTTCCTGCTGCTGGCCTGCACAGACCACTCGGTGCACGTGCGCTCGCTCACCACCGGCTCGGACGTGCACTGCCTCTACGGCCACGGGTCCGCCGTCACCTCGCTCTGCTTCGCCAGAGACAACTGCCGCTGCGCCGTCGGGTGCAAGGACGGCAGGGTGCACCTGTTCGACGTGCACTCGGCCAGGCTGCTGCACACCCTCTCCGGACACACGGATCCCGTTACCAGCATCCAGGTGAGATTCCTAGCCCGCAGATCATAGTGTCAAGTCTGCGTAATGGCGGATTTACAGCAGTGTGTCAAAAGCGACAATTTTTTTTTTCAAAAGAACCAATAGGGAGCCTCGGAAACTATCGCTTTTGCTGTCTGCCTTTTGCAGCACTGCTGTAAATCCCCCTTAACTGCTACTAGAAGTAAAAGAAATTTGGCCATACATGACAAAAATTGGGCGAATCTTGAAAGACTGTGTTTCTTGGGTAAATACAGAGTGTTTCAACAATAAGTTCATCCCAAACTTTGCACAGCCTGATTCCTGGAGCGGAGTATATAAAAATTGCCTTCAGAACTGTACTTCTACGTCTACGACCTATTCGTTGAATGTATTTTTGTAACGAATAATTCTCCAAAGATCAACGAGGGGAAATTTGGATTCAATGCATTAGCTGTTCTCTATGGGCTCATCTTGACTGTACTGGAGCAGAGAAAGAAGATTATGTTTGTGACTTTTGTAAATATACTCAACAACAAAACTATTTATAGTCTGGTCTGTTAACCGAAAAAAAGGACACATTGGACAAAGTTACCAAATTTTCAAAATTTGTTCCTTAGAACATAAGGAAAGATTTTACTTGAGGATTCATATGAATTAGCAGCCATCTTGGATTTTATGGGCGCCATCTTTGATTGAAGAATTTTCTTTATCTCAAGATTCATTGGGCATATAATCATAAACAAAGTATCAAAATATATGTTTATGGGGTCAACAAAACCGAATATGACATTTTCGAATCATCAAAAGAACAATTAACCATTAAAAAATACACTTTCTATTTTCTGCTACTCGTACATTTAACCATAACAGCTCAGTTCACTTATTTAAAACATTACCAAAATTCCCAAACTTATAAAATATGTTATTGTTACCATAAGAAACAATTTTAGAAGAAGAACCACCGGATTGAAACGGCCATTTTGAATTTTTTGGCCGCCATATTGGATTAAGAGAACCTGCTGTATCTCAAGATCCACTGCTCATATTATCAAAACCAATGTGTGAAAATGTATGTTTTTTGGATCAAGAAAATCGAAAATGACATTTTCGAACTATTTAGAGAACAATTTAATTGAAAAATTACGCCTTCCATTTCTTCTTGAAATTAAACAGCTCAGTTAATCAATTTATAAGCCAGATAAAAATCCCAAAAATTAGTAATAAGTTTGTAACACTATAGGAAATAATTTCAGAACAATGGTCACCAGATGAAAACGGCCATTTTGAATTTATGACCGCCATATTGAATCATAAATACTTGCTATATCTCGAGATCCACTGCACATATAGTCATAAAAAAAGTGTCCAAATATATGTTTCTTGAGTCAAGAAAACCGAATATGTCATTTTCGAACTTCTAAAAAAACAATTTAATTAAAAACATTACACCCTCAATGTCCCATTAAACTTGACCAGCTAATTTTAATCACTACCAAGACAGAAAAAATCCCAATATCTCCAAACTCACACAATATGTTCTTTATAAAGTTAAGAACAAATATAGAAGGATAGACACTTGAAAAAACGGCCATTTTTAATTCTAGAGCTTCCATTTTGGATTGAAAAGACTGAGTGTAAATCGAGATCCACTACGCATACAACTATAAACAAAATGTCGAAATGTATGTTTCTTGAGTCAAGAAAACCGAATATGACATTTTCGAACTCTAAAAATAATAATTAATTGAAAATAAAATTGCGTGATTTTACGTCACAATTACGTATGACAGGTCAATAAAACAACTCCACAACAACTCCCAAGCCAGATAAAAACACCAAACTTGCACAATATGTTTTTTGTAAGGTTAAGAACATGTTAGAAGGGTCTCCATTTGAAAAAAACGGCCATTTCGAATTTTACAGCAGCCATATTCGATTTACAGATCTTTGTGTAACTCGAGTTCCACTGCGCATACAACCAAAAACAAAGTGTCGAAATATATGTATTTTGGGTCAAGAAAACCGAATATGACATTTTCGAGCTCACAAAATAACAATTTAATTAATAAATCCGCCTTCTAAGTTACTATAAACTTCTTGATCAAATTAAACAATAACAACCTAATAATGGATGAACGCTGCAACTGATGCATCATTGTTGTAATGGTTTTATCTCGCAGCAGATTATTTCAAGTTTATAGTAACTTAGAAGGCGGATTTATTAATTAAATTGTTATTTTGTGAGCTCGAAAATGTCATATTCGGTTTTCTTGACCCAAAATACATATATTTCGACACTTTGTTTTTGGTTGTATGCGCAGTGGAACTCGAGTTACACAAAGATCTGTAAATCGAATATGGCTGCTGTAAAATTCGAAATGGCCGTTTTTTTCAAATGGAGACCCTTCTAATATGTTCTTAACCTTACAAAAAACATATTATGCAAGTTTGGTGTTTTTATCTGGCTTGGGAGTTGTTGTGGAGTTGTTTTATTGACCTGTCATACGTAATTGTGACGTAAAATCACGCAATTTTATTTTCAATTAATTATTATTTTTAGAGTTCGAAAATGTCATATTCGGTTTTCTTGACTCAAGAAACATACATTTCGACATTTTGTTTATAGTTGTATGCGTAGTGGATCTCGATTTACACTCAGTCTTTTCAATCCAAAATGGAAGCTCTAGAATTAAAAATGGCCGTTTTTTCAAGTGTCTATCCTTCTATATTTGTTCTTAACTTTATAAAGATCATATTGTGTGAGTTTGGAAATATTGGGATTTTTTCTGTCTTGGTAGTGATTAAAATTAGCTGGTCAAGTTTAATGGGACATTGAGGGTGTAATGTTTTTAATTAAATTGTTTTTTTAGAAGTTCGAAAATGACATATTCGGTTTTCTTGACTCAAGAAACATATATTTGGACACTTTTTTTATGACTATATGTGCAGTGGATCTCGAGATATAGCAAGTATTTATGATTCAATATGGCGGTCATAAATTCAAAATGGCCGTTTTCATCTGGTGACCATTGTTCTGAAATTATTTCCTATAGTGTTACAAACATATTACTAATTTTTGGGATTTTTATCTGGCTTATAAATTGATTAACTGAGCTGTTTAATTTCAAGAAGAAATGGAAGGCGTAATTTTTCAATTAAATTGTTCTCTAAATAGTTCGAAAATGTCATTTTCGATTTTCTTGATCCAAAAAACATACATTTTCACACATTGGTTTTGATAATATGAGCAGTGGATCTTGAGATACAGCAGGTTCTCTTAATCCAATATGGCGGCCAAAAAATTCAAAATGGCCGTTTCAATCCGGTGGTTCTTCTTCTAAAATTGTTTCTTATGGTAACAATAACATATTTTATAAGTTTGGGAATTTTGGTAATGTTTTAAATAAGTGAACTGAGCTGTTATGGTTAAATGTACGAGTAGCAGAAAATAGAAAGTGTATTTTTGAATGGTTAATTGTTCTTTTGATGATTCGAAAATGTCATATTCGGTTTTGTTGACCCCATAAACATATATTTTGATACTTTGTTTATGATTATATGCCCAAGGAATCTTGAGATAAAGAAAATTTTTCAATCAAAGATGGCGCCCATAAAATCCAAGATGGCTGCTAATTCATATGAATCCTCACGTAAAATCTTTCCTTATGTTCTAAGGAACAAATTTTGAAAATTTGGTAACTTTGTCCAATGTGTCCTTTTTTTCGGTTAACAGACCAGACTATTAAAAGTAATTTTATAAATACTGTGTTAAAAGTTAAAAAATAACTATGTTCTCCGAAGTCTAATAAGTTTTTCAATAGTTGTAAACAACTATTCTATGTTACCCGACTATTTCATATTATTATTCCATATTACTATTCCATATTACTTTTCATTTGTAACTTTTTTTTAAAGTACCCTTTTTCAAAAAAACAAAATAAATAATGTTTTACTTTACCATTGACACTTCATCATCATTAGTTATAGTACTATATACTTAAAACGATTTTGTGGCATTGCCTTCAAAATCAGTACGGTTATTCTTAAAGATATAAATGGGTATTCCATAATACCCTCTCTCCTCTATCTCTAGCACATAACGAGAAACTCCGGTAATGCTGTGATTAACGGATATTACTGATATGACATCACATTTTTCTTTAAAAAATAAATCGCAGAGGTACTGTTCTTAGAGCATTTTTATGTACTTCACACAAGGAATCTGGCTCTCAAAGATCTTGTTATTTCTCTTCAACCCCATTATAGATTATAATGGACCCTGGATAAAGCGACTTCTCGTTTACAGGGAAGCTTCCTCTCCAGTTCTGCCTGAAATATTCACATATGCTAGTAGCAAACTATGGAAGCAGAAAGAGAAATGAAAGTTCGGATACAAGTTTTCCATTCTTCGGACAATTTTTATTTCATATTTTTATATATACTAGAGGGTGTTTCAGAAATCTATGTCAAAAATGATAGAGTGGGTAGAAGGGACCTAGGCAAGCATATTTCGAATAGGAATAAGGGGAAGAAATGCACAGTTAAAATTCTAGGACGTAATGTGTTACGACGGCGTCACAAAAAGATATTTTGAAAAAGCCCATAAATAAAACAAACTAGTAATAACTAACAACTTCTCTGTTACTTAGGCTCAAGACAATGACAGGTTCCTAATAACATCGGGAGGTAATAAAATGGTGGTTTGGAACTTCTTTTGCAAGAGGTCCGAAATGCAGATACCCAAGTCTAGGAGTCGCAAAGAAGACAAACATCAAGATCCAGCCACCTGCATAGCAGTCTCCAGAGACGGGTCTTTGGCTGTGTCAGGTGAGAATTCAATAAAGTTGTTTTTGCCGCATTAACACTACTATAAAGGAGGAACGGGTTTTACAGAAACATAAAGCAATGCGGTAAAAACTACCCTCTGGCGTATTTCTATCCTTACGTGAAATAGCATGATTTTTTCAGCAAAATTTCTTGTGAACGATTTGAATACTGAGTTCTGTTTGCGAATTGTATTTTTTATAAATGCAAAAAATAAAGTCGATCTTTAGGATGTTTAAAGTTCTTATAGAGAGCTTCCTTTTTAAGTTTAGATAGAAAATTGAACTGAACCCGTATGCCCCTTTTCGATGTTTTTTAATCCATTCTATTGATGGTAAAAGGATTATTCGTTTTTGAATAAAAACAAAAAATATAGGGTTATTACAAATAAAGTTTCTATTTTAAAAGGCTGTAAAAAGAGAACCATTGGTCGGAATGACTTGGTATTTCAAATGAGTATTCCTTAAGCAAGGTGATTTTTTTTTTTGCGTAAGAGAAATATAGATCCAAAATTTATCAATAGGGAGCGCTCTACACGTCATAACCCCTTAAGGACGAACTAAAAACAGATAACATGGATCAATAGAACTATTTTGCCGGTTTTTAGATCGGTCTCATAACGAGCACAACGCCACCTATTGATCAACGCTTTAGTAAATAAGGTTTTATTTTTACGCCACAACGTTTATTATGAAGAAAACCCCTATTTTACATGAATGGAAAGCTTAGGTATTTCTGTCTATTTCTTCCAACATTTACCGTTAAAATGTGGGAAAAGTATTCAAAAGCCGTACAAACTGCGATGCTTACAAACAAATAAATATTTGCAAATCCATTTACTGATCGTAGAACCTTCATGAGCATCTTAGAAATAGATGGAAAAGAAAGTTGAAAGCGCGTGCAAGCACCTTTCAAATAGACTCACACACAAACGTAATTCCCCTCCCATCTTTTCATAATTCGAATCGGGAAAATCTATTGAACTGATGACGCTTTTCAGTGACATGTTTCATGCAACTAATTTCCATATACCCAAGTTGGTTTCGGAGTAAGAGCACTTCGAATAGTTTTCCCATGAGGGGTTTTATGAATCAATTGAAAGGCAAGAATGCACTTCGAGATTGAAGCGCTACGTGAGTTGTGAAATTACATAACTATGACGTATGGGAGTTATGGTATCGGTTGGAGTAAATTAAGGATTTTCTGGTATGCGATCAAAGCAATTAACATTGTGCAACCAGACGAAGAGTTCCTGGGATTTCCTCTTCTCGACTTCATAAAGTATTTTGGGTACGTTTCTATAAGTGTATATATTGATCGCTTTGAATCGTGGGATATCAGGGATTTAGAGCAGTGATCGACAATGCAAAATATGTTTTCATTGAATTAGATAAATTAGATTAAGAAACTGTGACAAATTCTTTCGAAGTGTATTCATGATTGACTAAGTATAAACTCTACTTCAACTTTATATTTTTACGTCAGATGTAATTTCTAAGGAAAAAAGAAGATAATAGAAATTTAAGAATCTGCGTTATATATGCTGATGTAAAAATACATAGGGAAAATAACCGAGAAATATATAAATTGTGAAACTAAATTTTCTCATTGTAATCAAGTTAAACGGTAAATATAGATATTTTTCTAAACTTAGTTTTACATAATTTCTGAAAACAAAAACACCAAATATGAAAATTTAACCTTTTTACGTGAGCTTTTTTAATACTCAAAAGCCTGTTAGCTTTTATAAAATTACAAACGATACAGCTAAAATTACCTTATTAACATTTAATTTAACAGTTAAAATTAAAATTGCCTAAAGTAAAAACACTACCTTTGATGTTTTGTGGAAACATTTCTGAATTTTGAACTTTTCATGGTTCTTCACTTTTGTAGGGTCTAGAGATAAAATAGTGAAAGTTTGGCAACTCAATTCCGGTGAGCTTCACGCCAGTTTGAAAGGTCACACTGGCACCATCACCTGTGTGGCTTTCTCCCCCAACGGACTGTTTGCAGTTTCTGGTTCAGAGGACACCACTCTCAAAGTATGGGGGCTCACTCTCGGCCTCATTGTCTCCACGTTTCAGGTAAGGTTTGCCATTTACTTAATTAAACCCTTAGCGTGTAACTCTTTAATTAACTTAAAATGCGTGTAAGTAACTAATTAATTATTTCAGGTAAGAGTTAAAAGTCATTAAGATTGATTAGTTAAAGTAAATTTTACATGTATGAAGTATTTTTGGAAGATACAATTTCGGTTATAAAAAGCTTTCAAAAAAGGTTTTTTCCAATAAAAGAACAAAATTAATAACAGTCTAAAAATAATGGAAGAGGTTAATTCTATTATTTACAAGAAACAAGGACAAAACCATTTCTCTCAAAGTTAAAGTTTGTACAACTGTAATAAATCTAAGGTGATTTCAGATATTAGTTTTATTAGACTCAATTTCTTTAATTGAACTTTTTAACTATTCTCAATTAACACTAACAACTAAAAACGGAACATAAATTTAAAATGTGAATGAATCCTCTCTTTTACTGTTAGAATCTTTTAGTAGGAAACCACGGAACTAAAAGTCTAGTGTATCTAATGATTTTCCCCGTTAAAAGCAATCTTTCCAATAGCCTCCTAAATCTCCAGCAACTTTCGAAGTTCATTGATTAAATTTCGAGTTTTCCCCAACAGGAACATCAGAGCAAGGTGATTGCAGTGGCTGTGACCTCCGACAGCCGGCGGGTATTGTCGGTTGACAGTCAAAGTCAGCACCGGCTGTGGCAGGCAGACTCCGGCACTCAGCTGGTCGTCTGCACCAAACCTTCCCACAGTGTTGCAGTGCACGCCAACATGGTCTTTGCCATCGGTGGGAAAAATGATTCAAGGTAAATACGCGGATCAGAAAGTATAGAGTAACTGCTAATTAATTTTGTATTGTAAACACATTATTTAATTTTCTAGTTATTATATATCAGTAGGTACTTTTTATTATTTCTTGAATTATTCATTTTATCTTATAGGAAATTAAATTAAGATCATGCATGTACTTGTATTTTTTTGTGGATGAACGGATTTTTATGTAACATTGATTTTTTGTATTATTCAAACCCATGTGAAAAGTCATAATTATACAAAACTAATTATTGGTTATTTTTTTAAACTTAGAATGTCAAATAACAAAAAATGACGACTCGAAACTAAAACAGTAGAGTTAATCGATCCTATGATAGGGGAAAAAACAATTAAATTTTTAGAGATTTCTTTTCACAACCAACGAAATTTATTATTGAAAGTCGTTTTAGTTAAATATTAAAAAGTTTTATTAATATTTATTAATAATTTTCGAATATATTCTTATTTCATTACTTATGAAAATATGTATATAAAATTCAAATCAAAGTTTTTTCGCTTACGTTATTTTTAAAATTAAAAATAAATCCCCTTTTCATTAAAAATATTTCTTTCACAGCCTTAAATTCTGGCCAGTGATGGATATGGAGAGCGAGAAATCAGTGAGCCACAGTGACACTATCACATGTTTTACGGTCACGTACGACTGCCAGACAATCGTCACAGGTTCCAACGACATGTCCCTCAAAGTTTGGGAAGTCGGCACGGGAAAACTTACCCAAGTAAGTATTAATCAGTTATAACTATGGCAGCTACCAGCATGTTCAAAAATTCATATTGCTAGTTAGGAATAATTAGTTTACCTCCTTTAATTTGCAGTGATTAACTAAACTAGTTTTCTATTTATTGATTATTTGCAGATGCATTTGACATGACTGTACGGAAAATTTAAAAAATGATTCATTGATTTTGTGATAAACTATTGAATTGCTGGTTGAATCAGTTAAACGCCAAAAATATTGAGTAATTTGTAGTCTAAGGATGCAGAAAATATGGTTCCAAAATCCAAACTGTTGGAAAGAATTTAGGAAAAGCGAAATGGTCATTGGTCAATGCCAAATCATTTATGCAACCTTATATCAAACTTAAATATTCATCATTTTACAAAGATTCCCTGCAATTCATCCCCATAGATTTAATTTATAATTTATAATAATTGGTGCTTTTAAAAATTAAATAAATTTTCGCCTCTGTTTATTCCTTGGTAAACATCTTTAAAATATTAAAGTAGGTCGAAGTATTTCTAGTACTACTTTACAAGTTCATATTTTCTCAAGAAATCTTTCATAAACGTGCACAAATTGCGTTGGAAGCAGCATAGTATGGCTGCCGTGATAAAAACAGAATCAATAAATAGTTCATTACTGTTTTACGGCTCCCGTACCTGCTACCTTCCCAGCCGTAAAAGCCGCTCGGCCCCGCTTGTTTACGACACATCGTGGTGAGGACCCACGCCCAGTATAACAGTAGCCCGTTAATCACTTTTTAACATCTCCCTGATCTGCCCACACCATAAATAAAGAGGCCCAGGGAGTTAAAGTTCCATTAAAAAGATTGAGACGCATTTTAATCCAGAGTAGCGCACTAAAGTGAGATCGCTGTTTCGGATGAACAGATTCGGGTATAGAGTATGTGTGTGATGTGTTTATTTACACTAAAAAATCGAATAGATTGAAATAAAATAAAGAAAATAAAACTCAAATGTAGTCTTCGAGAAAAGGGTCGAAATGGAGATGGAATTAGAAATGCTTAATTGGATTGAATTTTTAAAATCGTCTCTTATGATAAACAACATTTTGGGATTGTATATCCTTATGGAGACTTTACACCAGAGACCATTTATATTTTATGGAATTTTTTTTGTTTTGTTTTTTAGTGCAGAGCAATGTAGTTAGTTATTAGGTATCGAAAAATATTGTACACATTCATACTTTTATGGGAAAATTGCATTCATCCATTGATGTACACCACTTTTTATAATAGAGCATTTTACAAAAATTAATTTAAGATACTGAATGTTAATTTTAATCTTCTCTCTTAAATTACCCTCATTTATAACTAATTAAATAAAATTATTATAAAAATACGTAGTTCTATTATCAAGATGAAATACCAATATCCTGCAAATCAAAGCAATAGTGTTGATTTTGAAAGACAGAAAATCCTCATTAAATCCATTACAGGTGCTTGTTGGTCACGAGAACCCCGTAACGTGTGCCGCATGCGCCCCTCTGAGTCCCGGACTAGCAGTGTCCGGCTCGGCCGATTGCAACCTGATCGTCTGGGACCTCAACACCGGAAACGACACTTTCACACTCAGGGGACACACGGAGACAGTCACCAACGTCAAGCTCACTTTGGATGGCACTTTGGCCATGTCTGGTAAAACATCCCGTTTCTCTTTTAATGTGATGATTCTTTCCTTAAAAGGCGTTTTGAGGAGATGATGATTAAGTAAGTTGGGAAAGTGAGTTGAAAAGGTTTTAAAAACTAATCAGCACTTGGTCTAGCTAGCTTGTAAGGAGAACCTAGATGCTTATATTTCTGAATAGCATGAGACATTCTTTCAAAAACTCTAGGTATATTAATTCACTAAATTAAATGGTACTTAAGTAAAAAAGTAGGGTCAGTGAAATGGCTAGGTAAACTCGATATAATGTGCAAAAAATAGTTTCCTTCGTGATCATGTTGTTGAGTTTCTTAAGCCCTCGATAGAAAATTTTATTAGTTTGCGGGTACACTGATTCATTGGCAATTAAAATTGCAAACCCTAAACTTAACTGTAAAAGCCTTCATAACAAAAATTATGGTTAGCAATTGAAGGAAAAGAAATATTCAATCAAAGAATATTAAGAATTACTTTTGAGGAAATCTGAAAGGAAAAGACTAAATTAGGCGATTTGAATTCTTTATCTCTTGATTTTTTATCTAAAGCCTTCTTTGACTGCTTTAGACAAACAATTTTGTCAATTTGATCTAGCCTGACGAAATATGGTCTTGTATGACACATTGATCCTTCCTTTTGTTACAATAACTTTAACCAACCGTCATTCATTGTGGGTTTAGCCCATTGTTGGAAAACTCCACCAGCACACACACATTTCTTTATCTTGACTCTCGATCGTTTCAGCTTCTGACGACAACACACTGGGTATCTGGAGCACGAGCACAGGAGTCCGCCTGGGGATGCTGGGCATTCACCAGAGCATCGTCAACATCTCGGGAGCCCTCAACCTGTCCCAAGTGGTGCTGCAGTTGGCCAATCAGAACGTCGTTCCTCTCTTGAAGCTGCATAACAACCCCACAAAGGGGATGGTTCTCGATCTGCCGCCGGGGACACCTGTCACGGAAGAGGCCAAAACACCAGGTAACAAGGGCTTCTCAATAACAAAATAGTTTGGCTCGTGAGGAGCCGATGCTATAACTAGGGTTAGGGTAAACAAAATTACCTTTATTTTGGTTCATGAAGAGGTGCATCTGCAGTGAATCCTTTTTCTACATTGACATTTCCTCAATAATAAACTACTAATTTTCTTCAGGGCACTAATACCAAATGTTTTGTTCGCAGGGCACTCGTGGCGCGGCGTGGTGCCGCAACGCGTCCTCCTCCGCGGCAACCTGAAGCGCGAGCAGTCCTTCGACTCCTTCTACTGGGACATGCGCTCCGCCAGCCCCAAGCACGACCTGGGGCTGAGCCTGGAGGACTTCCGCCGGGCACCGTTCGGGGGGTCGCGGGAGCACCTGCTGGTGTGGGACGGCCGCCGCACCAAGCCCAAGCACTCCAAGGCGCTCAAGAAGCAGCAGAGCATGTTCGCCTGCTTCCCGCTTTTGCTGTCTCCGCCGCAGGACCCGCGGCCGCCCAAGCCGCCGCAGCCGCCACCGCCGCACAAGGCGCTCAGCCGCGCCGCCAGCCTCGAGGAGACGGGGGCGCGCCTGCAGGCCGCCGACGCCGCCTCCGCCACCGCCGCCACCCCCGAGAGCGTCGTCGTCACGTCGGCCGTGTGCGCCATCTCGTAACACTCTCTGGAGGAGCTGCTTTTTTAATCGCACTCACCGATGCGGGTCGAGAAAGGAGGCCCGATTTACGCGATGCCCAGCTGGTGTTCCAGTATATCAGTGTGAGAGAGGGTGGGGATTATACCGACTTGTGAAAGAAATTTTGATAACCTCAGCATGGGCGGATTTATGGAGGGTCATAATGGAATGCCCTCAAACTTTAGGGTAGTGTCCAGTAAGGCTGGGCATTGGTATCTGTGCTGGCGATCGCCGGCTATCATTCCATCGAACAAGGCGAAACCGCAAAAAAATCCCCTAAAATGACTCCTAGCCTAGAAGGGGTAAAACACGGTTTGGGGTTCGTTTTATGTCGTTTGTGGTTTCGCCATTGTCCGATGGGGTGATAACTGGCGATCGCCGGAACAGATATCAATACTCACTTGTACTTGACACTACCCTTAGGAAATCTTGTTCGCAGAATCATCAGAGACAACTTGAACACCCCATCCCAGGGGTGCCCCATACCAGGGAACACCCCATACCAGACAACTAAAAATCCTGTTTTTAAAAGATTTCCTAAAAACTTTCTGGGGGAGAACCCACACAGATCTTCCATTCTGACGGGAAAATCAGCGTTGCCCACAAAGTCAATTTCATATGCTCCAAGATTCAAAACTTACTATTTAATTTCCTAAAACACTACCTTTAACCTCTTATGGATTAATGAAACAAAAATACTTAGTTCCGGATCTGCGGAAGGCATGGAAATTTTAGAAGGTATTTGAGAGGGACATGGCATGCAAAACGTTGAGAAATACAACAGTAGAGCTTTCTAGTATCGTATATTATATTATCTATTGGCTGATGAGCGTTTTAAAGCTTTTTGGAAACACTGGTATCGTGTAAAATGGGCCTGTCCCTGGTGACTCAGGACCATCGATCAATGTTCTAACAATATTGACCAATATCGCGAAAATATATTAACGTCATACTTTTTGTGGAATTTTTATTAAAAACAAGCTTAAAACATTTTAAATAACACTATTTGATGAAAATAAACCTGAAAAAGTAAAAATAGTGTTTTTCATGCCTCTTTTGATTATCAATGTCGAAAAACGATATTTACTAACTAAAATAAACAATACTGGGCAATATCCAGGGACGTGCCCACAGGGGGGTAGGGGGATTTTTCAACCTCCTCTCCCCCAGTTTTTGAGGTGAGGGGGGTGAACATTATATCTCGCCCATTTTCCATAGTGTCAATTCATGTGAAGGATCCAAAGGTTGTCGCTCGATCATTTTTTTAAAAACCTAATTATTTTTTGAGTGTTGATTCTCAAAAAAATCTAAACTTTGACCCGATCTATATCTCTGTTGGGACAAAGTTTAAAATCCAAAATTTTTATCAGGTTAAGCCTCACTAAGGTATCATCCTCCTGTGAAAATTTCATCTTTAGTATTTTATTTAATTCTAAGTCAAGTTACAAGGCTGTAAGGGGGAGGACCCCCAATCCCACTCCTTTTGATCTTGGAGCTTAATATTCCCCGAAAATGTTTTACATTAAGTTAGTTCATCAAGATGCAAATATCCAGGTTAGCATAAAAAATCGAGAAAAATTGAAATCATATATTAGGGGGCACAAAGTTTGAAGAGGGTGAATTTCCAAAATTTTCACCACCCCCCAATTCTGAAAAGATTGGCACGTCCCTGGAAGAAGAGTTCGTATTGACAGAAGGTCAATATTGGCCAGTGTTTTAGTGCTACCTGGGGTGTTTTGACGTGTGGGGGCTAAATTGCGATTCAGGTTCACCTAAAACACATACATTCGCCTCAAGCAAGGTCATTTCAGTGATGTAGTGCTCTGGACAGTTAGGTCGTGTTCTGTTGGTGTTCGGACTCATAGGGGAAGAGTAGTTTTCCCCATTCGGCATGTTGCACGCCGATAATATTAGCACGGACTTCAATCCCTTCTGATAATCCTCAATACCGTATGCGACCGCTGTGAATTATGTAAAACGGTATTTAGTTTTGAAACATGACTTGTCCGTAAAGAATCACTATTTTGACTAAGTTTAGAGTTGCAGGTCAATGCGTGGGGTGGTCATATTTAATCTAATGATTTAGTTACATAAAGGGAACGAATTTTTTTTTCCATCAGAAAGTGTAGTTCTTCAGACATTTTAAGAATTTGCGTTAAGACTTTCATCCTTTCACTTCCAACCTCTACAGGAGTAGTCTTCTAGTACATCATTATCATTCCTCAACTGACTAAGCTTCCAAGTGTCCTCTAGATTTAAAAAATCCCAAACCTTTGGTTATGAGAATGTTGGCTAATGTGTTCTCAAATGATTGAGTTAAATGTTTCTTTATGAACACATTATTATTTGCACTGTATTATTTACAATTCCTTCGAAAATTATAACAGTAACCTTCTTTGCCAAAAAAAAAACATCTACAATATTTCACTGTTTTTTAAAACAATAATGTATACCCTGCATTGACCTGACGATCTGACTTATACAGAAAATTCATTAGGACCCTATAAGGCGCACTCATTTCTAATCAATGTGTCTTGTATGCAAAAGTTACATGTCATCCCTACAGACTGGCACTAAAAGAGTATTCAAATAATAGAACATTGCATTCTCACTGTGATCTTCTCTTTGTCATAGGAATCATGCCACTCAGTCAAATGTTCATAGATGTTCAGCGAATGGTTTTGCTTTCCCTTCAGTAGGCAGCTATTAATTGTTTCAAATATAGTGTGTGTGACATCAATGTACTTAAGAGATGGGTGGCACTTAGAAAAACATTCATTATTAACTATGTCAATAGGATTATGTTACGAGCAGTATATTTCAAAACATACAACTGCCATTTAAAATATTTCTCAAATTTATTTCAAAATAAGTATTATTTTGACTGCTTAATAGTATTACAATACACTTAAACTATTCAATTCCATCAAGGCACATCGAATTATAACTAAAACAGATTCTACCCATCTCTATAATGCATACAAAACCCCCATTTATGTGAGCATGTGTAATGTGCATTTTTGTGTGCAAATATGTGTAAATTATATTTATACCTCCTGTAAATATATTGCACATATGCCTTCCATTGTACTGACAGTATTTTCATCCCTTCTCGAAATTTTTGTAAACCTCAGCAAAGGTGTTTTCTCCTAACCAAACTGTGCTTTCATATAGAAAAAATATCCTTTTGATAAAGGAATAGATAAATTTTAAAAAATGTCAAATAATACCCAAGTGTGTTGACATCAATCTATGCACCATATTTTAGAATTTCGATGACTTGATTGTAAACAAAGCAACAAACACTTGCAATGCCTTGAATAGTCAGATTTGTGTCATCTGAATGTTAGAGAACAATCAATTTTAAAATTAAAAGTTTCTCATACTAAGTTTAATTTCTTGAAAAGTTGTAAAATGTTTTCAGATTTTGTCAATTTATTATTTTTTTTAGTTTAAGAGTTAAGCTAACTTTTTATCTAAAATTCAGCTATTGAAATAATTTTGTAATCCATTCCATGTTATTCAATCAATCACTATTCAGTTAAGTGTGTAAAATACAACTATGCAACCTTTAGGGCAAGCAAAAAGTAGATAACTGCTTTGGTAGTGTGCTTAAAGACTATCCTAAATATTTAAAATGTTTCACTAATCATTAAATGTTCATCGATACTACTTTCAAAATAACATAACTTTCTTAGAAGCATTGTTTATAAAACCTGTTTTGTATTCGTACCTTCAAACCATGCAAAAATGTGATATGTATATACACTATAGATTTCATAGATATGTGGCATGACGAACAGAAAAATACACAATTTGTGCCAAAGCATTTAGTACTCCACGCTTAAGAATTTAATAGATGAATAATTTAAAGCAACAGGATGATAACATTAAGTCAGGAATGTATATATGCTTTGAAAAAAAATTAAAAATCATGTTTAAACTTTGTTTTCTTAGTACATAGTAATGTAAATAGTTCTATTGTAAACCCCACAAGAACTTGCAAAGGTTGCTCAAAAAATCAATTTTATTGTAACAAATGATTTCATATCTATATAACTTTTAATAGTTTGAATTATGAAAAATAGTACATAAAAGAAATAATCAACTACTTATACTAAAAATTATTTTAATGGGAGAAATGAGCTTGTGTAAATTATAGGGTTTTCGAAGAAAATAAAAACCTAAATTGGGATTTAAACATATATTCATAATAGAAAAATAACTTTTACAGCTATGTCGTGTTTTTTTTTCATGGAAATTATTAAACCTAATAATATTTTATAAAAGTAAAAAGAAATTGTATAATTTTATTTTAATTAAAAATTATGTACTTAATTATAGGAGTATTATATCAAATATATTTTCAAAACAAAAATTGTAAAAGCATTACTTTTAGGTAGAAAAAATTTAATAATTCAATATTTTTGAAGTATAGGATCAAAATTTTATTTGGTTTGTGAATTTAAAATCTAATCTCTTAACTAGACATATAAATCACTATTTTGTGTGATTAGAAAACAAATTGAGTTTTTGATGAATCATTGAGTTTGTGTCAAACATTGTTACTGTATTTTAAAATCAAGTACAATCAAGGAGACAGCATCTCACAAGAGTTTTCTGTATTATAAATGTAACTGATCTTTGTATATTGTTGTATGAATGACATATTGTTCATAATAAAACTTGTCTAAGCTATAAATCCAAAACAAATCTATTCTCATTATCGTTTTATAAAAAACATGTTAAGAGTTGCATATATAAAGGGGGGAAAGATCTTATTTCTTTAATAAATTTGAAGTAGCAGGAAAATTATCTTACTATGTTAGGGAGGAATACATGCTTTAAAAAATGAAAACACCAAGTTTAAATATTTTGTTTTTCTAGTAGTTAATTAGTTCTAGCAAAACCCTTCAAAATCTGCAAATATTGCTTAAAAAGTTATGTACTATTATACTGTAACTAAAAAGTAACTGTACTGTGTTAAATGATAAAAAATGTTCTTGTGGGAAAAACTTCTCATTATTATACAGTAAGTTTGCTTAATTTTCTAAGTGAATGTACCACACAAATAAAAGATACAAGACCCTATTCAACTACCCCATTAAATCGAACGAACATTCTTAGTTGAACAAAAGTAATCCAGTCGGCTCAGTTGCGTGGAGGCAAATGAATTTCTTTGTGATTATGTTTTTTGGGTATAGCTTAATCTAAATAACAGTTACAATCAAATGCACTCAATTGAATGTGTTAATTGAATAGAGTCCATAATCATCACTTGAATAGTAGTCAGCTCTCAGATTTAAGCTTAAGTTTTAATAGAAAATTACAAACTAATTTATTTTCAGTATAAGAAGTGTGTTAAAATCAGTTGTTAAAAACAATAAATATATGGGTTTTAAGAGGTGCAATTAAAAATAATTGTTTTAAACATATTAAATCAAAATGTGACCATTCACCTTTTATTTTTAATACTTACACAAATTTAAAAAGCAAACACAAGACAACTTGTATTTTCATTCTTTCAACCATGCAACTAATCCAATTGATAAGCAACATAAATTGCAACTTAGTCAGTTGATTATAATGCACAGAACTTGGGAACCAAAAGCTCTTAGAGTATTAAAAGAAAAATATTTTAAATAATATTAAAATCACTTCGTTTAAAAGATTAATATATTTCCTTTTAGTTTCAAACAGCATAAAACATTGAAAAGGAAATGTAATAAAAATACAATTTTCTCTATAAATAGAACACATCTGCAAAGAATAATCAATAAATTATATTTTTAAACAATCAAGTCTTTCAGAAAAACCACTCATAATCACAGATGCCAAAATACTCAAAACAGTTCATTATTTGGCTGAGCAGACCAATATTTTGCAAAAGTGATCGTGCAATTGCTTTAGTCCATACTTTACAAGTGCTGGGATCAGATAATGCAGCGACATTTTGCTTTATGATTTTTATGTACAAAACCTCATTTTCCTATTTTAAACTTCTGTTCCTCTCAAATAGACTCAACAGATATACAGTATAACAATCCTTAACATCTAAAATTCCTATCTCATTGATCATTCAGTGTTATTTTAAAGGAAATGTAAATTTTGCATCTCTGAAGGGAACTAAAGACTAATTACAAGTAATTTGGCTTCATAGAGTAGATGATAAACAATAATCAAATATATTTTTAAAATATCAACAAGAGACAAAAAGGTAAAACAAAAATCGGACAATCCATTGTAGCCAGCGCCTTATTACTTCACAAATCATTGTGGACTGGAGGCACAGACTTTCTCCGCCTAAATTTATAAACTTTGGTCCACTGAATACATAACCATTCGAATCAGAAAAGGCTGCCATGACAAACAATGATTATAAACTTATTTATCTGCATAGAACTGATGATCGAGCACAGGCACAAGTGTCGGGAGCACCCGTTTCTTCACTTTGAAATTTGTTGTCTAATGTGTTGCAGGAACTCGTAATAGGAAAATAGTGATTCTGTCCTATCATCCAGCATGTGCTGCAGGAAGATGAACCTTTCTTTACTATCCTCCCTAGAAAAAGCAATGAATAAATAAAAACAGCAACAAACTAAAGCAGAATTTAGCTCAAAATGGGACACAAAATAATAAAGTGAAATGAAATATAATTATTGGTTTTGTACTGTAAAACTAAACTGAGCGACCATGACTATACAACAACCTGAATGAAGTTACTACTAGGTATTCTGCTATGGTCGCTTATGTACTTGAAAAATATAAATGCAAAGAAATTAAAACTACAATGAATAGTCAACTGGTACAGATAAAGGCCTGCCAAAATGTAGCTACAAGTTACAAACCAGAAGATGCTGACACTATGACAGGTACTATATACCGTTAAAACTTGAGGGTGAAACTGAACACATAGCAAAATATGAAAACTATGCATAAGAATCCCGTGAATTTTCTCAAATCTTTCATAACAAAGAAAATACCAGTTTTTTTATTAACTGCTTTAAAAAACCATACCATTAATATATTCATTAAAAACTTAGGAGGGTCAATCTGAACATAGGATAATATGATGTAGTACCCCAGAACACTTATCACTTCTAAAAACAGTAAATACTTGAGTAAAAACTTACCTAATAATTTTTAGTGGACTATAATATGGCTTTTGCTCCTGCAACCATGTTACAAAGTTCCTCATTCTTTCAGATTCAGGAGTGGATAATACAGGTAATGTAACCTAAAAATAAAACAGTAAATTGTGAGTAATATTTTGTACTATACTTCTACTTATTCAAAAGCAAAATAAAACTAGATTATCTTAGGAATTCTTATCTTTGCATTTTATCCAATAAATACAATAATTTGTAAAACCAAGGACTTACCAATTGAATGTGAAAGCAATTGATAATTTCATAAAAAGTACAGAAATAAACAAATTTAAACACAGAAAAAATTATTTCAAATTGCTACTTTGGAAAAATAAAAGTGGTATATGATTAAAATCTAATTCAAAGGTGAAACTGAAAGTATTTGGACAGACAAGAAAAATACACACATTTAACCTTCAACTACTCATACCAACTCATACAGCCATTTTTTCCTAGGTGGTGATTGGTGAACTTAGTTCACCATATTATTCTAAGCCTCTTGGTAAAAAGATTTTTTATATTAAATGATTAGTTTTAAGTCAAACACAATAGCTATAATCTAATACAAACAAAATAATGCTTAGAATTTTGTTTTGATTACTTACACTTAACTTAACACAAAAAAAAATATGGTCAAAATGCCAATGGCATTATTCTGCCTCATTTATAAGTGAAAAGGCCTCCTGAAACCGAACATGACTTTTGTTTTCTACCATCACCTTCAGATTTTCAAGGAATATCTCTTCCCTTTATTGATGGTTTTGTGACTTTGAATTTGATTTACAGAGTCAAACATCATTAATTTTGCCATCAATTTTTTCCTGAGAGGCTAGAAATGTTAGCAATAAAAGATTTAAACTAAACAAATTTCATACATTTTTTTTTTTTTTGCAAATAACATGTTGCATTTACCAACAGAGTTCTTATGTATTCATTCTGTGTTTATATGTCACAGATAGCCCAGAACTCAATTTCCCACAATTTGCAAAATACAAAATGTTTCCCCAAGCTCTTAATTTCATATGAATGATTACTAAAAATTCATAAATCATTCAGCACAAGTCACTGGTTGGTTAAATGGAAGGAAAAGTTTAAGGGTGAAGCAAACATAAAACAGGGGCATTTAAAACTCAAATGGTGAACAAAATTCACCAAGTAGTTGATGGTTATTGTCATTTAGTAAACTATTTTACTAGTTAAATGGCATATTCAAAAGCTGAGAACATGACAAAGTTATATAGAAAGTTGTCTTTAGATTCTTTTTAAGAATGTTTATAGAAATGCAAAGGTAAAAATGAGATTACCACATGGGAGAAAATAGAGCTGTTGGAATAAAAGATTTTATAGAGAAAAATCAAAGAACTTACCAAATCCTCTGGAATGGCATTGAAGTTGGGTACATTGAGCACACTTGTGCAGAATTGGTCACTTATAGCACGGCCAATATAAAGATACAGCACATCAAATGTGTCCAATATATAAGCTCCATGACGATCAATTTTCTCACTAGACAGTTGTAAAATTACAGGCTGCGGGATTATTGCATCATCATCTTGATGAATGGCATTCTGTAAGGAATTTTCAGGGTTGGATGAATATCATATTTACATAAATATCAACATATTGGATATTATATTTGATACATGAATTAAGTATAGTAATACCAAACAAAAGTAATAGTACAAATTAAAACATTGTCCTAAAAAAATATTGTTAGAAATTTAAATTATCTTAATTTAAATTCTTTAAAAAGAGACCAAAGCTCACTTTAAAAATATATCTTTTCATAATGTTAATTAAGTCAATTGATTTTCTTTTTAATAGAGAAAACTTAACTTATACCTTTACCTTTTCATCTAAAGCATGAACAGGATAAAGTGTTGGATAGATGTAATTCATAAGATATCTGAGAGGCAATGCCTTCATACGTTCCATTGCATACAATCTCTCATCTAATTTGGTACTAACACCTGTCCTAAAGGCCACCTAAAAGTAACACTTATATTTCATTTTACTTTCCTACATTTCATTTCTACAACTAAACACAAAATACTAGACAAATTTACTTTTATAGTCATCACACAAACAAAGTAAAAAGTTGAAGTTCACAAAATTTTTTAAATGAATTACACTAGTTAAGAAACACAGAGCTAAAATTTATGCATACAACAAATACAACTGCTTACATGTTTCAACAAGGCTAGGATGAACAGCGGTATGAGGCGCGTTGAGTAAGGTGCCATCAAAGCACCAGCAACTTGACCAGACATTGTGGATTTGTAGACACCAAGCACATCGAGGCTTACGTTAATAAGTGCGTCTCGGGCATCAGTCAAAGAGGAAGAAATGCTACGGTCTACAGCTATAAAAAAAATTAAAGTTGAGATTAGGGATTAAATAATTAAGAAAATGGTGTTTTTTAACAAGTCCCTTAAATAACTCACCCATTTTGGCAACCAGCCCAATAATGGCTTCTTGGTCAGCTCCTCCTAGAACATCTTGGAGCAGTGACACAACAGGTAAACTAAGAGTGTGAACTCGTATTCTTCTTTCACCTAAGAACAGAACATTTATACTTTACTACAAATCTAACACTGAACATAATTTAATGCCATACTTGTTAACTGTTTAGTACATTAGAACTTCGATTATCCGATTGTTTCATTTTCATTTTATAATTTAATTTTATTATAAAATGAATTTTTGAATTTTTTCCGAATTTTTGATCATGTGTATGGAGTCCAGTTCCAATTCATTCGGATAATTGGAGTTCTACGTTAGTAGTTTGTTGAAACTGAGAAGCATTATTCAATTGTTTAAAAATAAAGCAGGGTTTTCAACCTTTTAGACACAGCAACTCCCTCTTTAGGTTGAGTAATTATTCCAACCCCCTCAGAATCATTATGTTAATTTTTTTATCTACAAAATTAATAATTTTTTACTGGTAACAATCAAATGTAACTTATTATTAAACAAACATTAACAATTTTAGTTACACGTCATTTTAAATATGACAAGTAATAAAATCAGGGATTTTATGTAGTTTAAAAAAGTTTTATTAAAGTGTTCCTTTTTATCTTTATTTTCCTCTTATTTCATTACTTGCTACTCATCCTGCAACAAGACTAGTGGGCTGCGAGTCACTGCTTAAGAACAAAGTGAAGGTTTTGGGCAAAAAATCATTCATTACTACTAAAAATATGCAGTACTTAAAAACTATCAAAAGAAAATGTTTAAAGAATTTATGTCAAGAGTAAGTAGCATGAAATATATGCTTTTATTAGACTAATTTTGGTTATAGGCTGATGGTAACACATTTCTTATCAAGAAATAGAACATTATGTATTAGATAACTAATAGACAAGAAGTATAGTTAGAAGTAAGTACAACAAACTTACAACTTAGATAAATATTAAAAATAAAAAACAATATTTTTTCAAAGAGAATTACCTTTACTAGATGTATAAAGAACTGCAGCTTGAAAACATATAGTATTGTATTCAGTTAGGTTTTCTTCTATAGCTATTTGCATACCATATCCGGTATCTGGATTCACATTTGGTAAAGAAAGCAAATCAGTGGATCGGACAAAGAAATTGCCATGGAACGTGTGAATGGCTAAACCTAAAAAAGATATCAAGATTTAGAAACATACTTTGAATAAGCAGAAAAGTATTTTTGAGAAACATTAGAGAATTGTAAGAATTTTTTTTAAATGATTTAAATATTGAATTATTTGAAAATACTTTGTTATAACAGCTTATGATTCTCAAATAAAAGTAATTAATTTCCCTAAGAGAAACCACTTGCAACTTACCTCTTGTACATCTAATACGCATTACAGCTTCAAATCCTATTCTTCTGGTAAGATATCTTTTTAGATCTCCAGCAAACTTTTCTACCTGCATTTTACCCATCACATGGTGATAGCCTGGATAGTAATTTATGCATCCAGATGAATACTTGGATATGCCACCTGTAAAAAATATTTATTGAATTCTAATTATTTAGAATAATAAAAACTGTCTTCTTATGGACACATTTTTAGGGTGCATAAGCGGACCTGGAAAAAGTTTTAACCTTCCCCCGAACCTAATAAAATTTACCCAAACCTAATGTATTGCTCCTATGGAGCTGACAGGGGCTTCCCCCGAACCAGGTTCGTAGGTTCGGGCACTTTTTCCAGGTCCGTGCATAAGTCAACTATCACACAGACATTTGAGGTTTCAACACTAAATAAAATCTATATGAAGTTCTAAAAAGGTTTATGAAATGCACTTACTAATAGTAGCAAGATCCACATACTGAGAACATAGCAAAAATAAGTCTACTGCAATTTGCTGACCCGAACAGTCCAATGCAAGTTTTTTGTAGAAATCATTTGCTGGCCCAATATTAGATACATCCTAAGAAGCAACAAAATGTAAAATTTTAATTTTAAACAAAAAAAATTGTTTAAAAAGTAACACTTAATATTTTTACTGCATGTATCAGCTCTTGTCTTCGCTTAACATTATTTTGTAATTTTAAATCAATTAAGACAGTGAAAATTCTGCCAGTGTAAGAAAAATTTCACATCATAGAATCACAGAAACTGAGTTACCTTACCTACTTACTACTGAATATGAAAACCTTAAAAGAAGCAAATTTTTCATATATTTCAATAATTTTTGCTTTGTCTCTTATATTATATCTATATGAAACTAAAGTGTATCTATATGAAACGCTTAAGCATACATGTATTGTAGCTAGTTAAGCATACATATATTGTCTATCTTAATTCTAGTAGAGTAGAATTAAGAATTTTGAAGGGAATCTTGTGTTTGCATCATTAGGGTGGTCCTAATTTTTCAAACTCTGAATTTCTTTGGTCGCAACCCCCAACTTTTTTCCTTTAGGTATGAAATGAAAGTATACCAAATATCTTTCCGATATTTTAATATTAACACGTGCCGCATCGCGATTGAAGTTAGACTACGATAAAGGCGCAGAACTACGTAACACTCTTAGAGGAAAGCGGGCTCCCCTCGCTTTCTCTCCCGCATGACAGTAGACCTTACGGATGGTGCTCGGGCGTTTTAAAAAATGAGAACTTTAAAGGCGGGATCTTCATGGATTTTATAATAAACTTGAATGCATCCTACACTATGGTTATTTAGGGTATAAAACGTAAACATAAAGTGCAAATCATTATTATAAGTGAACAACAATGGAGAATTTAAGGTAAAGTGGAGGATCTTCCAATGAGGGTTGTGAGAAGACATTGCAGCAGCTATTTATGGTTTACTAGTTGATTATGACATATTGGACACAATCAAATCCTTGTGCTGTGACACCAGTGCATCCAGTACGGGAATTAAGAACGGTGCAAAAATCTTGGGATCTTATCGATAAACCAAAGTACTCATCAAAGTACAAAACACCAACCGAGGGATAACTACCGAGAGCTCCGAAAGTCGACAATAGCATTTTTAGGTTATCAAGAAGTAAAAATTATTAAATTTAGAACATCCTAGTGCTTTCCATCATGCAAGATGGATGTCTAAAGCAATTTATTGCTTGAAGATGTTTATTTTTAGAAATTAGTTTAATTTAATTTGGATAATCAAAAACTACAAGGATTAAAAGATATGAGTATTTATTGTTAAGTTATACATTAGGGCTTGGTTTGATGCGCAAATTGGCTCACAATACCCCCTTTTAAGATTTTAAATTCTTGAGGGACCTGTTTTTCTACAGAGAAATAAAAAAAAATATATCTATAGCAATAACAAAGAAAATGATTAGTCATGGATCGTATCTTACCGAGAGACAGTTGCCTTAGCCTTTTTTGATGAGACTTTCCCCACACAGCAAAGAGCTTCAATGGCCAAAGAGTTTAAAGAGAAAGAATCCACCAATGTATCAAAGCGTTGCAAATTAGTTTTGAAGAACTGGGTAGAACTCTCAAAGAAAAATCTAGCCGATTTTGTGTCAAAAAAACGAACCTCAAAATTTTTCAAAGACTTAAGTTATTTATTTATTATAGGGATCCTTTAACGGTGGAACCCGTGTGAAGATTATCAGGAAGGTTTTAAGTCGTTAATAACTTGTTTGTTGTAAATGATGCTGCAGAAAGCGGAATCAAGATAATTGAAGAATAAAGAGTATTTTAACGCATAATGAGGAGCAAAAACAATACCTTTTAAAAACCGTCAAAGACTATAACGGTCAATATTCTTCATGTTCGAAGCATTCTTGGTCAAAAAAGTATTGAAGTATATTTAATAATATTTTTTAATAAATTTTGTGATTTTTCAAAGTTTTGAGAATTTTGATGTTTTTTTCAGATTTTCACCCTTTTTGCGGCACGTGTTAATATGTATGGATTCGGATAAAATTTTTACCAGTTATTTACTACCCCATAAGGAAAAAAGTTAGGGGGTGCGACTTAAGAAATTCCGAAAAAAAAATTTTACCATTACACTTAGGACCACCCTATTGCATCATGGCAGACTTTGATGTTAGGCTCAGTAATTTTTTAAATTACTGCAAGGAAAGAATTGGTTTCATTTTTAGCTTAGAGGTACTTTTAATTTTGCTAATTCAAAATTAGTTTAAATCTAAAATACTTAACAGACTCTACATAATTGTTCACTTAATGGTAATACAGGTAGAGACAATTACTTTTCCAGCTCTTTGGTTAGGATCTTCCCTGTTTTTCAATGCTCCTGGGCCATGATTAGGCAAGCATGTTTGTAGAACAGTGACTCTACCACCTATTGGAGACTGGAAAAGAAAATGATCAATATTACATCTAATTATTTTTAAAGCAGCATAGACAACTGGATACCTTTCATACCATTAACTTGAATGCTACTTGTAAAGCAGCACCTAAACAGTTATTTAATTCTCCAGTAGATGCAAATCTCTTTGGAAGATCAGTGAGCAGGTCTCCTATTAACTGCAATAAAATAAAAGGAGCTTAACTATTTGTTTTAAGAATTTTGCCAAGAGATGCTAGAACATTCATGCATACTTACAGTTCTACTCTCATTTAGATTGACTAATAAGTTATCTGGTGATGGCAAGAAAACATCTGGAAAAAAATAAATAGTTTTTAAAATCACTTTAACAAAAACAAAACTTTAAAATGTTAATTATTGGCCTTTTATAAATGATAACCTGACCGGTGGTTAATCGAGAGTATCCTGATTGTTGGAAAATTTAGTTTTCCTTTTTTAAAAGCCAATCAGAAGTTTAACTACTGGTTAACCTCTGGTCAGGTTATCAGTGAATTTGGTTGTTAACTAGAGGTAGATATTTATATCAAACCATTAATAAGGAATTAAGCACTTTTAAAACAGAAAATCAGCAAAACCGTACCTTCAATATCTGAAACCACCAACATATGTGGTTGGTTTAAGCCTTCGCCAAGATTATAAAAGTGAATGCTACCATCAAATGTCATAAAACCCACTCGAGTTCTAGAATCTCCTGGAAGTTCATCTATGTTTTCTAATAAAATTTTACAAAATGTTTCCAGGTATCCTAGAAGAAAGAAATGGAAAATTACAGTTTGTATAATTAAAATTTCTATGCAAATAAATAATATTAAGATTATATTTTACCTGTCTCAACTGCTCCATGAGAGACATCTAGCACAAAAAGATAAGCTGCAGGTTGTGGAGGCCGAAGCTAGAATAAAACATTCACAGGGTAAGCTTTACACAAGTTAACATATTTCTGTCAGAGGCAGTTATTTAAATAATATATAATGGAATGTTAATTATATACAATGCATTTGCTAACACTCAAAAGATGCTGATAACCTACCCTACCTAGTAAAAAACCACAATGGAAGCAGATTTTCTTGGTTGAGCGAGGAAAAGCTGGAGTAGTTAAATAAGCAGAAAAACTTAAAAGATTTTATTTCAGCAGTTAGAAACAGTTCAATTGTTTCTTAAACATTATACATAGGTTTTTTTAAATAACTGAATGATTAACTTTTTATTAATTAACTTTAATTAATTAATTAACAAATCTTTACTCTAAAACTTGAGTTTTAATAGCTCAACATTACATACTGGAATAATTAGTAAAACGTTTTCAGGTATGTCCCACTTTCAGTGAAAAACTGCTGTGTTTAAATATTTTGAACACTAATGTATTTATGTATACAGGGTGTCTACACTTAAAGTGAACCAATAGCTACCTTCTAAATGTCTGTTATAGATGCAAATGAAGTAAAGAATCATGTTTGAAGGTTTTTTGGTAAAAAAAAAATACAAAATTTAAATTTTACAGGTCCCTTAGTGTTATCAATCATATTTAGTAAAAAATATTTAATTGGAAGTATGCATCTGTAAGGAATGGTTTAGAAGTAAGTTATTGGTTCAATTTAAGAGTGGGCAGAGTATTTACTTAAATTCATTAGAGCTAAAAATATTTCAACATGGCAGTTTTTTTCCCTAGAAGGTGGGACATGCAAGAAAACTTCTGGCTAACCATTCTAGGGTGTTATGTTGAGGTATCCAAATTTAAGTTTTAAGAGTAAAGATTTGTTCAGTCATATCTACTTGAAGTGTAATAAAATGTTTGTTTCATAGGAAAGATTTTCATTTTTAGGAATAAAAAATATACAAAAAACCTGGAACAAAACAGAGCTATTTTTTTCAGGATGGATATAAAATTTTTATATTAATTTTAAAAACCAATTTTTTGTGTTACATTCAGTTTTTAACCTCCCCATGAGGAAAACCCTGCCAAAAATCAGGAAATTATTCTCTTATCTAGCAAATGCATTTGTCAAAAAATTTTAACAACTAGCACTGATTTGATTTAGAATTTCTTATTTTAATATTTTTAGTTCGTCAAAACATAATAAAAACAAGTCAAGTAATTACAAATTGATCATCAATAAAAATTGCATTTCTTAAATTATTAAAAATACATAGATGTTTACTCAGACTTTTAACTTTAACATACCATGTAATCTGAAGGAGCTATAAATTCTATTGTAGCATTCCGAACTTCTGGTCTACGAGATGGATCTCCATACGATCTTGTAACAGGATCATACAGAAATTCTTCTGCCACTAAATTAAAAATACAATATTAAACATTGGTTGCAAACAATAATTTATTAACTGGTATATTACAAATACTGGAGGATTTTGTGTACAAATTTATTTTTTAACAATGCTACAATGATAAA
This sequence comes from Tetragnatha montana, assembly GCA_963680715.1. Taxonomy (NCBI): domain Eukaryota; kingdom Metazoa; phylum Arthropoda; class Arachnida; order Araneae; family Tetragnathidae; genus Tetragnatha; species Tetragnatha montana. Next base: position 31,822,559 of record OY796675.1, read on the forward strand.
TTTAAAGACCAATTCAAAACAAAAGCTTTAAGTTAGAGGTTAATTATAAGAATATTTAATTTATGGCATAAGGGTTAAGCATATGAATAACTATAAAATATCATAAAATTTGTGAGGAACATTAGATTGTCATGGAATGAAAAAAATTAATAGAAAGTAAAGGAATCTAAGTGCCTTACAATAAAATAGTGGTTAGAAATTTTCAGCTTTTATTTAAGTATAATCTGAGTACTTACAATCATTTTGTCTGAAACATAAGTTACATTTCCATCTTCGTTGATCCACAAATGTAACAAAAGGGTTTATATAAGTCCTACAATTTCTGCATCTTACAATTGAATTGCATTGAACAACAGACAGGGACTGTAACAAAAACATTAACTTTTAACATGTATTGTACAAACAAGATCAGAAATAGTCATTAAAACTAAATTAACAGCTTGTATTAATCCTAAAAAAAATAAAATTTTCACTTAAAAAAATTAAACTTTTTAGAAAATGTATTAGAAAACCTCAATATCACAAAATAAAATAGTCCATTCAATATATAAATATTACATTAAATTGGAGAGTAAAAAGATTCTTGATACATACTGTTTCATCTTGAAATGGATGCAGCAGAATACCAAACGGTAATCTGGACTTTTGAAGAAGAGAATTGGAATCTGGAACCTTAGTCAAGGTAGATCTAAATATACTATAAAAGAAATTTAATATTTGCATATTGAATACCAAGCTATATAGGTTATATACTCAAGCTAAGTATTTTTAAAAAGCTCATAATTCTAAATAAGATCAATTGTGTCACTACTATAACACAACACTATAAAATATTTTTTAGAAAACCTGGATAAACAGGTCATAGTCGTGCTAGCAGTTCTGACTGAAAAAATCACCATAATAAAAAGAGCAACAAGCCAATCTGGTTATTGTAAGGGATGTTTAGAACACATCAAACAAAGCAAAATTCTCCAACTTTTCTAGATTTAAGGTGAAATTGAAAAATATTTCAGACCAATTTGCATTGAACCAAAATGAACCAATTCATTTCCCATAAGACTACATGCAAAAATTGTGGGTTGTGGGAAAAAGAATCTTTGAGCGGTGTAATTAAGATATCTTTATGAAGATAAGAAATAACTTACTCAGGACTACAATTTGGACGTTCTGGAGTAAGAACAGGCTTTGGTGCTTCTAATGGAACAGGAGGAAGAATGTTTCGATCTTGTAAAAGATTTATACTATCATTGCCCTAAATTAAAATTTTAAAATTAAATTTCAAACAAGCATTCCATTACTTAACATCAATAAACTCCATTACTTAGCACACAAATCAATCCTGTTTTATAAGAAATTAAAGCCTAACAAAAATAAGGATTTAATACTATACTGTCTGTTACTGCTTTGAAGTAAAACTTTCCAAAACTAAGCAAAATTTTAGATGGTTTGAAAACTTTATCAAATACTAATTTTTTTAAAAAATCAATGTCATTCTCATATGGAATTTAAATTTTTATTGCTTTATTCAATTTAATGACTTAAGACTGTTCAATTACGTTTAAACGTTTAAGACAAGTAGTTTAAATCTTTTTGTATTTTTTACTTCCTGGTATGTCCTAGCTCTAGAAGCTGTAACACTACAAAAAGCGAGAAAGTTTTTCTTTTTATGCAATGTGACTTTATTAAAACCAACAAGGAAGTCTGTGTACTCATGAGTTTGCATCATTTTTATTCAAACACATCATGAATTGTTCATTTTAAAAACACAGGAATTTCTTTAACACTTAACTTACTTAATAATTCATTTAAGAAAACTTTAAGAATTATTATTGCCTTTTTCTTTTTAGTATTTCTAACCATGCAAATGGACAGTCATTTAGGTTTTACTGGCACAAAGGCTAATTATGTAATAAAATATCTTAAGTGAAAACTAATGGACATAATACTTAAAACACTGATGGACAAAGTTACACAATTACAAGGAAACTGATCTCTAGTACACACTCACCCACAATCTAGAAAAGCTGGAATGCACACTCATCCCAGCCATCTTGGCATGCAGCTGGGCATCGTACCCTGCCACACCACCTACAGGTCCTTCAGGCAGCCCTCCATGGTAGAGCGGCTGCTGCTGCTGGTATCCAGGACTGCTGTTGTAACCAGGAGTGGGTGGTTGAGGGGAATTGTTGAAAACAGGTGCAGGAGGCTGAGGCGAACTGTTATAGCCAGGCGTGAGTGGTTGCGGAGAACTGTTGTATGCTGAAGTAGGCGGTTGCGGAGAGCTGTTATAAGGTGGTTGCGAAGGAGAGTTGTACATAGAAGTTGGAGGAGGTTGCTGGTAAGGGGAATGAGGGGAGCTGTTGTAGGTTGAGCCTGGGGGCTGTAGACTGTTAGGTTGGTTCATAACTGGACTAGGAGAAATTTGATTGTATCCAACCTAAAACAAAGATTTATTGTATATTGAAAAACATGTTCTCGGCGGGTTTTTTTAGATGTATGCAGAAAAGCTTTTTATTATTTTATAAACTACTATTTATTTTTATTTTAATCATATCTAAAAGTAATAAGACTTTGAACCATTTAAATAAAAAAATCATAGTTAAATCTGATAAAAACTTAGCATGGTAACAAGTCTAAACCTAAAGTTAAAAAATTTTATTTAACTTTTAACATGAAACCTTTTTTCAGTTATGAATATGCATACCATCAATTCTGAGGAAAATTTGGTATTCTCATAGCTAATACAATTAACAATATCTGGTTACCTAACTCTCTAGTAAGATAAAGGCACTGAATCAAAAAGTTAGACAGCTTAAATAACTGACATAAACATATATGATAAGCACGAAAATGTCGAGTGGTCTAGGGCTGAAAAAGTTAAAGAAAAACATACGTTCACAATTCCAAGAAAAAGATTTGGAACTTGCCTGCTGAGGATAACGAGGTCTCAGGTTCCCAGACTGAGGTGTAACAGGTTGTGGTCCTGTTGGTAAGCCAGCAGGCGAGCTTGCAGGTGGATGGGACATGCCAGGATAAAGGTTTGAGACTTGTGGAGACACCATTTGTCGACTACCATCAGTAGAATGTCTCTGAGTAGGTGGTCCAGAGTTAGGGATGGATGCCAAGTTTGGTAAATTTAGAGAAGAGTTTGAAGGACCTGGGAGGGGAAAAAAGGAACAAGATGATAGCTAAGCTGAAAGCACAAATAATAATTTTCACAACATTGCAATACCTAAATTTGTTAGTTAGATAGGAGGATTACTTAGTAGCAAGAGTGAATTATTTAATGCATTCATTGGATATGTTGGACAAAATGCAACCTACTAGGTTTGTTAGAAAATTGTCCTTCCATGTAGTCATAACGCTGAGAGGAAATTGGAGAAGGGTTTCGAGAGGATCGAGCAGAGGGAGGTTCTATAATGTTAAAAACAAAAGCAGATTTGAGAGGCAATTTAACACAAAAACATACAGCCAATGCTCATATTTCACAAACCTCCATTTCTATTCTATTTTCTAATCAGGATTGTTCTTGTCTTATATAATAGAGAACAATCATGATTTACTAACAGTATGCTCAAGACCTTATAATGGTCCCATTGATTATTTAATTTCCAATTACACAACTAAATTTTTTAAACCCTTTATACATACTCATTTACACATTCTTTAATTTCTTTTTCCTTTAACTCAAACAATGGGTTTTGTATCCTACTTGTATGTTTATGGGACTATTTTACACACTTTTGCTTTAATTTTATATTGTCTTAATTTTACTTCTACCCTAATTATTTCATAAAAAATAGGCTGTTTAGTGAAAATTGTGGAAATATCAGTGCATTTTACATTACTTTGCATAACTTATAATTTAACAAAGAATTTAACTATCTCTAGGGTTTGTAAAAATGAGCATCAAGTCAACTGTGTTAGGGTCTAAGAACATTAAGCTTTATATGCATAAGCAAAAGAGGAAAATTAGCAGTAATATCATCAAAAGTGAAAGCATTGATAATACTACAATTTAGGTTAAATTAGACAATTTCTATGAAGTATTGAAGATGTCTATAAAGTCTAAGAGCACAAGCATGTTATATAAATTTCTTTGAAATGAAATTCAAGTAATCATAATCAAAGAAAAAAAGAAAAGTTTGTAACAGTCATATTGGAAGTAGTCTGTAAAAAAATAGGTACAAGGAACAGAAAACTGTCGTTGGAAGAAATATGTTAGCCTTAAAATTGGCTATTTTGAAATTAAAATATATGTTATTCTTTATATTTTTGTTTGCGAACTACAAGCAGATGTGCATTACTTTTTTGTCCACACTTTGTAACATCTTAAGTATGCCAAGCTCATTGTATTTTTTGAAGTTCATAGAAAACTAGTTAGAAAACTTCTGAAAACTATTATTTTCATTTTTATAGGTTTGACTGCTTAATATAAATATATTAAGTATATTACTTTCCAAATATTAGAAATTTAATACTTTTGAAGCTCAGCAAATAAAACTACTTAAGGAATTTAAAAGTATTTCAAAGTATTTCAAGCTAAAAATTATTTCACTCACGAGATGTGCCTGGTGTAACTTGAGGGCTAGAAGTAACAGATGAACTGCCATAAGGCATAGGTAAGCCTATTAAAAATAAAATTAAATATTAATTTCACTTAATAGCATATAAGTATTTGTATAGTACTTATAGCATAGTATTTGCTTTGATAATTAGCAATGAAAATAGAAATAATAAAGTAATTGCTTAATAGTTTGTATTAGTAATTGCCTAAGTAAAAAGTTTTAACAGTTTCTATAACTTTAAAAACTTTGTATAATTAAAAAACAATAATGTAAACAAAAGAAATTAACACTAGGTTTATAGTACCAAGATTGCAAGGGAACTATTTTTATGGATTTTAAATATAGTTGAATTTGCTAATGTTATCATGGTTACATTAATCATGGTTAATGTTATCAATCGGATAACATTGCTATCAAAAGTGACTGATCCCGTGATCATTCCTATTTAATAATGCAAAATGCATTGTTTTTTAAGTGACCAACACTTCGCTTAATGTTATCAAAATTTTCTATATTCCCTTAAAAACATTCATTTTTGAGTTTCCTTTCAAAGGTTAATTTTCACAAGCAAACATTGGTCCTTAGAGCATCTGGCACTTTGGCACAGATGGGATAAGTCCTCCAGACTCCATGTTTACCCATAAGCTCAAATAATGACAATCAGTACTTAAGCATATTGCTGTGAGAGCTGTGCCGGCTCTTTTTTTCTGAAAATTAGAATGAATCAGTTGGTTCGTTGCGCCTTTATGGTTCTTTGGGGTCATTCCATTTTAAGGTCAATCTACGTTATGTTAGTCACTCCCTTTAAACTTTAAGTGTTAATTTATCATAGAAAACCATACTTACACTTAAAGACATTTAGTACAAAATATAATCTCAATTTTTCGTGTTTTAAGCAAAAAATTTAATGAAATCTGGTCTAAATGTTACCTTAGTCACTTTGGAATAACTTTAATTGCAAGACAAAGAAACATTGATTGAATGAGTAATTGAAAGTGAATGGTTAGGGGGGACCGCAATTCATGCTTGTGATTGGTGTAAGGATTGGCTGCATGCCCCTGGCAGATGTTTCAGTTTTGATTTGTCCCTTTGTTTACTGGAATTCAGATTAATAAAGAGTGGTTTAATGGAGAAAATGGAAGTCATGAAGCAGAAGAGAGATTTGAATTTGAAAGAGAAATAAAAATTAAAGAAAAATAATAAAAGAAAATTAGAAAAGTTAAAACAAATATTTAAATTAAGTGATTGTTTTATTTTTTAACTGTAAGTACTACACTTATATTTTTCTAAAAAAATTAAGTTAGCTAGTAAGTACATACTATAAAATTGTTTTATTTACTGCAATTAAGGCCACATAATTTTGATTTAAAACAAACACTTTTGATACATTGTTTCAATCCAAACAGTCCAGGCCTGGGTGACATTTTTGGAAAAATTTGATTTTGCCAAAATGCATCTTATTGGTGAGCAAGCAATTTAACTACAGAAATGGGTTGCCAAAAAGCCCGATTTGCTCATCTGGCTAAATTCCACAAAGTGACGAAATATCCTTAAGTAGTGAGTAATTCAAAAGTATTCTTCAGAATCATATTCGTTTCAGTTGGTATTTATGTTCCATTTGTTTTAACTAACTCTTTAAGTGGTAAGTGCTTGCCAGAGTACTCTCCCTCCAGAATGCAAATGGTATGAATTCGTTTTGAGTTGCTGTCGAATCTGATTTGTTGGCCAATCCTGTGGAATAATTGATGTTGTTATTGGTCTCCTAGTTGAAGGTGCAGCAGTTGTTGCCCATCATATCCTGAATGGCAAACGAGCGAAGTGTTGCTGACATGTGGCATCTGTGAGTCAATGGAAAATACTGATCTGTACGCAAGTATTCTGGATTCGCAAGTATCTCTGGAATCATTTTCGATTCAGTCAGTATTTATGCCCTCTTTCTTTTATCTAACTCTTTGAGTGATGAATGTGCTCAGCTCAGAGCAGTAGTAAATTAGAGAAAAGTGGTTATAGTTACAAGAAGCAGCCAGTTTTAAATACATTTAGGGTGAACGCACAGTAAAACTGAAAAATCTTTCAGTGAAACTCGATACAAAACAGGTGCCCGGCACGCTTCCCCTCGCAGCCTTTCCAATGCAAGAGAGGGGTTCGAGACTGTTAATTATCCTCCTGCACAGTCGCGTAAACTAAGACGCTCTGGACCTCTCGACCCCCTCTCTTTGCATTGGGAAGGCTGAGAGGGAAACGTGTGGAACCTCATGTTACAACCCTGCTTCATAGGAGGTATTTCTCTGCAAGATTTTTCAGTTTTACTGTGTGTTTGCCCTTAAGAGCACAGAGCAAAAAATATTGCATGCTGTAAAAACAGGTAAAATTCACATACAAATCGGGACTATGTACAAAAAAAAATTAACTAACAGTGGGCAATCCAAATATTCTGGGCCTGGAGGCATTGGGGTTGGAGTGTAGTGTATTCTAGCAACCTGGTTGTGAGGAAGTTGGAATTGTTTTCTACCCAATGAATGGCACTGGGTGAACAAAACCTCTTCCAAGGCACAGATTGTTTGGATTTACCCAAAAAATCTATAACTCCAAATGATTAAAAGAAACATTACCTGCAGTTGAAGGCACCTGTGATAACTTAGGCACAGCCTTTGGATCACCACACAAGAGTTGAGGGGATGCTGCATTTGCAAACTGGTTCGGAACAGGAGACATGGGCCCCATTCCAGGTCCTGGAGGCTTCAGATTGGGCGGTGGACCAGGCATTCTGGGAGATGGGGAAGTCCAATTACGCTCATCAAATTGCTTGAGTGGCTGGTTGGCATTCGAGCCCATACCGTTCACTTGCAAGCTATTAGCACCATTCACATTGGAATTCATGGGAGACACAGGGAAAGGTCCATTCTGTACATTTGCAAAGTTCTGCTTGTCACTGGGGAGAGTCTTTGGACTAGGGGAGTTGAAAGGTTTAGATCCTGCTTCCGAAGCCATTGGAGGTCTTCCGTAGTTGATGTTTTGAGCAGGATAGGGTGACAAGCCCTGAGGTGGCATCCCAGGAGAGCATTGTGGAGCATATGGAGATGCATTCATTGGTGGTGGTTGATTTGGATTTGGAGAATATGCATTCTGATACATGAATTGTGGTACATTTGGGTTCTGTGGGGTGGACATTTTGATAACTGGAAAAGAATATATTAATAAATAAACAAAGCAATCTCATCTATAGATTATAAAAATATTCCAGGTTTCCTGTAATAATGTAACTTCCCGTGATGGGAATGGTTACTTTTGATATGAGATAACGTATTTAATAGTAGTCCAAACAAGAATGGAAGCTGATGTTAATGATCACAATTTGTTAAATAGGCTACTATGTTCTATCTTTTGGGTGAAATATCAAAAATTTAAAGTGAAGCTAAGATATAAAAAAATTGAGTTGTCTCATTCTTCCCCACTCTCCCCTACCTATAACCTATTATTTTAAAAAAAAACTCGAAAGATTTTGAATAAAACATGCATACTTGAGTTTTAATTTTAACTTAATATTAAATTAATCACTTCAAACCAAAACCTTTAAAACAATTTATGAACAGATGAGTGAATTGATGGAAGTTAAATTCAACCTAGGAACACAGTATAAAGTTCATAGCAAATGCAACTCAAATCGTACACCAGGAAAAATTATTATGAACATTATTTACAAGTTTTTTGTTAAATTACACCTTTTTTATGAGAAAGATGGAAACTGAAAGAGGCATGCAATAAATGTCAAAAACCATTACCAGACCATAAAAATATAATCTAAAACTATTTGCATTGTAATTTCAAATAATTTTCTACAGTTAAGAGTTAAGAAAATACCTTCAAAACTCTTCCATTGCTATATAACCCTGATTTGTTTACGTTCAGTTGATCACTCTGCGTTTCTAAGAATTTTTAAATTTTATTGAATAAAATACAAAGGAAATTCATTAAAAAGTATTCCGATGCATAGTCATCTAACTTTTGGGGTAAAAATTAGATAAAAGAGATAATTATAGGAGGTAAACTAACAGTTTACACGATTGTAGTTGCATCTACTCTATACTTGATTAGTTGATTTTTACTGTATTTGACACAAAATTCGATCGGAAAAGTGATTAACATATTCTACATACTTCAATTCTTATTTACTCAGGAATGTTCGTAATTTTCTCCATCCAAAATTCAAATATTTCCTGAACCTTGAACATTTAATTGATGACGTTAAGAAACTTCAAGTGCAGCCAACACGACCGACGATCACACGAAAAAGGAACTACGCATGCGCTCAAAGAAAATGACGTGGCGTGTGTTGCCTGCCTCAATAAAATCTCCAGTAATCATACGCAAGATATCTCAAATTGTTCAAATTGATTTTAAAAGAAAAATTTCTTTTTACTCTTGAACTAAAAAAACGATGATAACTTATTCATTCCTTTTGAAAAATGGAAACAAAAAAAAATAAACTTTGTTATAAGTATTTAACTGTTAACCGTTACTTGCTGTTTTTCTTGTTCTGTTTTTTGTTTCATAATAAAAAGCGTTTTTTTATATAATTTTTAGCTTTCAAATTAGAAAATTGGTGGGGAGTTCAAACTTCTTTCTATCAGATGTTGAAAAATATTCACATCCAGAAAAAGACATTCTTCAAAATTGAAGGGTTTTAAATAGTACGCTTTGTTAAATTTTTATTTTATGTTTCAGGGAAGCAATGATGTACTGAAATCAAATCAGTTTTTTTAACTGTACAAAAATACTCCTACACCTTAGTAATAAAAACTTTAATTTTGAAAAGAAATAAAAAATACAATTGACGAAGCATTGATGTATTTTATAATACATTAAGTATTATTTTTAATGAAAAGAATAAATTTTACAAACCAAGTAATATATTTGTTGAAATAAATTAAAATTTAAGCATTAAATGGACATATTGTTGGTTTAAACTTTTAATAATAAACCTAAATTTATCATACATGAATTACAGATTTGAAACTGATACTCCATGTCAAAGAGGGCGAGAGTCTCCAAGAACTAGAGACCGGCCAGTCGGCCGTTGGTATGGTATGGAGTAGTAGTAGTATGGAATATGGAACAGTCACCACAGGTTACGTTAACCACCTATTTTGCGCAAATTGTCAAATTGTATCAAATCAATATCAATTGTCAAATTGTATCAAATCAATATCAATTGTCAAATTGTATCAAATCAATATCAATTGTCAAATTGTATCAAATCAATATCAATTGTCAAATGTAAAAAAGTATTTAAATATTTATCCCTCTTTATAGAAAAATATTTAAAACAAAAACGAAACGTCAAAACAGGAGTGTCTGAACTGCACTCTTCTTCCATCTTACTTTTCGTGAAGTTATAGTCAAGGCAAACTGTGATTAAACCATTAAAACACTGATACAAACTGCAACAGAAAGTTTTCAATGGTTTTCATCAGGAAGTGACCTTAATAATAACATAACTCTAAAAATCAGACAAAATCAGTCAACGGGAAATTTAATTTATTTTAATTTTTTTAAAATGGCCCTCAAAAAATCAAATTTTACATGTTTTTGTTTATAAGCTATTTTTCAGCGCTGAATACGAATATTCCATTTGAATTGTCCATTGAAATATAATAAATAAATAATTGAGATGTAATAATAATAAATAATAGTTAATTTCAAAAACTATATCATCAAAATTTTTAAAACATTTCTAAAAACCACAAAATACCCAAAAAAGAAGTATTTCAATTCTTTTAATTTTCAAATTCTTGGGCCTCGAAATAGACTTTTTTCAATTCCTTTTAAAATGTTTGAGGCATTTTCCAAGGTAAATTTTTCATGGTTATTGTAGTTACCTATACAGGGTGTTTCAGAAGTCCGTTTCACGTATTTTATTTGGAACAAACTAGAACAAACGTCTCCTAGGCTAGGTTCATGCAAGTATTAAGGTGTGTCCCTTGGTTCCCCTGATGACCATGGGGAATTTATTGAAATGTTTTACAGCGTTAAAAATTAATTAAAAAAATTAAAGGAGAGAAGAGAGAAAACTTAGAGAAATATTTCCAATAATGTAAAAAACACACAGAAAAAAAATTTCATGGAAGTATCTTCAATACTCAAGAAGATATATATGAGCAAGGAAAGTAGCACTTTTCCAGGCCTCAAAAAAGAAAAGGTTCGCTAATTTGCAAGTTTCTTTGATTTTTTTACAATTAAAATTTGTGTTTATTTAGCCGAAAAACACAAAAACTAGTATATGATAAACAAAAAACTTGCAAAATTTTCAAACTTTTTTTTTATGGCTGAAAATGTGCTCATATCTTCCCGAATAATGAAGATATTTTCAAAAAAAAGTTTCGGCGCAGTTTTTCTAATATTGCCAACTATTCTCTCATTTAAGTTTTTGTTTTATCTCTTTTAGTTCTTCAATTAATTTTTTAACTTTCTTATATTTCACTGTTAGGGGCGTTGTAAGCCATTTCAATGAATTTAACAGGGTTATATACCAAGGGTACACCTAACTTCCATGACCCTAGGAGACGTTGGTTCCAAAAAATGCCTACCGCTTATTTTTAGGTCGTCGCGTTTTTTTTTACAATTTAGCTAAATATGTAAAAAAAAATCAATCTCAATATAAATGAAAATTGATCACTGAAATTTATTTTTATTGCATATTTTTCATGATAAAAACAACTCCTGTAGTTTTCTTAGCAGCTCATTAAAATATAATCCACCATTGGTTCATGAAAATCTAGCGAAGAAAAGAATCCTGCACGCTTGTACTACTGCATTTTCTGCCTAGACGCCAGCGCGACGCTGCTGACATTAAATCCTTCTCTGGGAATTTCTTTTTTACAGTTAGGGATTTCTGGAAATATTTATCTTAAAGGCTTCGTTAAAAACCCTCGGATAAAAAAACCACCTGAAATTGGAGAAAATAGGCCAATTTTGGAAATAATTATGCGTTTTGTGAAAAATCCTGACGTATAGGATTTTTTTTCATTGTTTTTCCCGTTATCAGCACACCGAAATACATAGGTGTTCGACTAAATTACTCAAACAGCTTTTTCGTTGCAGACCTGTACCATCAATAGTGAATTGTCTTCTGTTTTACTACGATACAACTACAATATCCATGGGAAAATGTAATTAGCAAATGCCTGAAATAATAGGAATTTTAAAAAAAATCGATTTTTAAGGCCAAAAACTTGAAAAGATTTTAAAAATTCAACGTTTTACTCTCCGATTGTCTATAAACTTTAGTATAATGTCATTATTTAAGTAATTTCTAAGAGGAAAACGTTTTAAATACTTTCTTTTGTGTAGGTAATGTTTAAATTTTTTCGACTATCTAATTTTTTAAATTAGCTTTTTTATTGATATTTTTTTTTAAAGTTTAAATAGAATATTCGTATGTAACACTGAAAATAGCATATAAACATGTATCATAAATCTCAAAAACTATTATTTAGTTTTTTGAAATTTTCCATGAACCGATTTCGTTCGATTTTTAGTATGTTATTATTGAGGTTAAGTTAATTATTATCTCAGTTGGCATTCTTTAAAAACTCATTTGGGTGCATTCTTTTTCCACTATTTTAAGTTTTCGGATAAAAATACGGTTTTTTTTTTACAAAGCTATACTTAATTAACTGAAGAACTATTTGTTTCTTTACATACAAAATACAAAATATTAACAGGAATGGGAAGGAAACTTCAATAAGATCAAACATTACTTATGTATAATGTTTGATCGATTATTGTTTCGGAGCGGTTTGAGGATGCTGACTAATTGGATGCATAGATAAAATTTTCTCTTGAATTAAAGAGAAATGAAACTTTAAATAGTTGTTTTATATTAATATTATTGATTATTATAAATAATCACAACATTAAATCAAATTTTAATTTCTAACAAGCTTTATGCATCCGAATGCTTGAATTATATTCATTGTTCTGTATTAATTTCAACTTCCCTGTGTTTAGCAAACACTTCCTTTAAACTCTGAATGCTATTCAGATACTTTTTGATGATTACGATGAGAGAAAAACAGAGTGAATACGTCTATGGACCTATTTTCCTTAACGAGCGGTAGATGACTTTGAGATTTAATTCAAAACAAAACGCTGAGCAAGTAGGACGACTGTTTGAGCATGTTTTGTCATATTTCCATTTTTTTCTCCCTATCTCTCTTTTTTATATTCTAAACTTCCTTTAACCTTGCGGTAGTGCAATTTACTTGCCAGAGAGTAATTAACTCAAATGATACGATATTGTTTTGAGATGCTTGCTTCAATATATTGAGATAACTCAGATGCTATAATATTAATGATTTTAATCAGTAAAAATTCGGCCCTAGTGATAATCCAATGGTATCTAGACATTTCAATGACAAATAAAGGGATAGATGAAAGCGCATTGTGTGAACAATATGGTTTTAAAAGCGTTCTCCGCATGAAATTTTTTTTTTGCACTTTGATACCTTACCTATGCTAAAAATAACAGAGTATTATTCCACGGATTCTTCTAAAAAACTCATTTGTAAACACAGATATTAATTTTTGGAAATATTCTTATCACTCTTATCTTTATTTTTAAAATATGTTTACAGAAAATTGAAGACGAAAATAGTTGTGATGTAGAAGACCTTTTCGATGGGGACTTCATGAATAGAAATTCATGTTAATATTTTGAAATTTTAGAACCAGATCAGTAATAATGCTGTAGACGTGCATAGAAGTGATAGAAATGATTGTAAAAATCGTGCGATTGAACAGTTGCGTAAAGCAGGTGGATTCTGGACGAAACTTCGATTATCCTTCTACGCAATATTAAACGTCAGAATGTTATCATCGCGGGCGGACTATCTTTTCAGGCTTTTAAAATATCCGGAACTCGTAAAAGTAGAACAGTATAATATCTACTCCTCCTCCATGATTGATCAAAACCGTAAAAACCTATTTGGAGTGAAAATAAACAAACTGCTAGTATCCTCGTTATTCTGTACTACATATCATTATAGCGATAATTGAACTACTCAAATGTTCACCAACTTTTTGTGTTCAATTGCGCCCCATCTACCATCTCAAACATTAAGAGTAAAAAATAGATATTTATAATTTAAATTGAAAAACAAAACTTTTTCAGACTTAACTTTATTGATGCCACAATAGAATGCAAGGCAACATTTCTACTTTATAAACTTTCTTGCTTGAATTTTCCCACGAATAAAAGAAGAAATTTTATTTTGTACTTTCCCAAAGCGTGCAACTTTTAAATACTAAGGGTTCCGATGGGCCCACTTCTCTAAAATTTCAGGTAAAAGATTATACTAATACAGCTACCTATTAAATTTTTTTTAGATTTTTGAATTGAATTTAACATTTGAGAGTTGTGAGCTAATCCTATGTGAGTCATGTTCAAATTTTTAGAGTCATTGTATTTGTATTTGTATTTGTATCCATGTCCTATAAAGAAAATATTCGTATCGGCCATATAGTAAATTTTTTCTTTATTACTATTTTGCTGATGACACTGGTAAAGAAGTTATTATTTTATAGACGTTTCTCTCACAAGTATTGAGTGTGAACGTGTGTAGAGCTCTTTTATTAATGTAACGTCTCTGTACCATTTTACATTTTGGTTAGGGTAAATAATCACAAATCTTATATTTACCATCATTATGAAAATTATTCTATGAGTTTTGTCTATGATAATATTTTTTGTTAGATGCTGTTGAGACAAAACAGTTTGTTTCTGAATTTTTAGACAAAAGTGGGGGTGTAGAATTCATGCTGGTTACTTTTGGACACTTTAATGGAACATTTCTAATGCTATACACAGAAGAAAATTTCAACCTTTACACTTCAAGTTAGTCGAATACTATCAGGTCTATATGTGAAATGCAACATTTGGTTCAAAATTAAAATACATGTAAAAAAAACTGAGGGTGATGGTGAAAAACAACTTGCATATTTAAATTCGGCGTAAAAAGTTCTATTAGGATCATCCCATTTTGCTCTTGTGGCAGAAAAAATTTCAATTTTGTTGATTAATGTAATCCGAGAAGAAAGAAGCGTAAATTGACTTTGTTTTCTTTCAGGACTTCAACCGTGATGTTTCCGTTTTATTAACATTCTTATACAAGGAGAGAATTTTTTATACTTTATCTCTCTTATTCAAGGCTATTTTAAGAAATCTTACCATGAGTCTGGCCATGAACTGTTATCTTTTTTTTTTCATTCTATCCAACACTTCATGTTTGTTAATCTTCTTATTGACTTGTGTCTGAGATTTTAATTTTGGCTAGTAAGAGGGTGTTTCACAGCACCGTCATTTTTTTTAAAGCTGGAGGTGAAAGCTTTTGATGAATTGAAATAATATCGTATAAAATAGGTGTATTAATTGTATTATGTGTCAAGCAACAATATTATAGTTAAAAATCTTTAAAATTGGTTCATTTGGTGTTTTTTTTTTTTTTTTGATTATTCGTGTGATGTGATGATTATTGATAATTTAACAAGCCAATAAAAATATTGGTCAAATACATGGAACTAGTACAATATATGTAAATATACTTTTTTACAGTTTTAAAGCCAAAAGTAATTTTATTGAATGAGATTAAAAATTCAAATTTACGATTTCCCTTTCCAATATTTAATACATCAATATTTAAGAGAGTACACTTAATAAAGCTCGTAGCGTCACATTTTAGATTCAGAGAACTGGATTTTGGAAAAGGTGTGGGATCACCTCAATTTCTTAGAGAAAAGACAGGGTTGAATTAAATATGGCCTATTTTAAAATTCTTATTGATATGTGGATAAAGCTAATCTTAAACTATATACTACTTCCTTCGTTGAAGTTTTCAGCAGCATTTTACAGAATTATTATACATACCGTTTGCGTTATTTTTATGGATTATATAATATATATGATTATAACTATCCATGAACTAAACTAAACGAAAAAAGTTATCCACACAAATATTTCTTAGCCTAATACTACATTTCAAATAAACGCTCACAAAGCTGAAACGTGTAGGGAAACTTTTAAAATCATCTATCTTTGTATCCTTTTACATTCATGATAGTATGCATATAATATTCTCCGAATTTAAGAAATAATGTTGAATTGAAATGAAAAAGAAACTTAACTGATTAGATGAACTGAATTATGTGAGAAAAATAGCTGATGATGCCCGACACAGTTTTGGGCGAAACGTCCGAATTTTTACCATCGAGACCACGGCAACCTAGCCCGGACCCCCCTTTTACTTCGAATACAACCGGCCGTGAAAGCCTTTCTATTTTAATAAATAGATACTAGTTTATAAAATAAAGCATGATTTTGCAGTAAAACGAAGGAACCAACTTCCATGCATTTTTAATGGCATACGATGTAAAGTAATCAATTCCAGAATGGATTTTCCGTAATCGAAATTAAAATACATGACTCCTTATACAAATAAACAAGACGATATCGATGTTTCAAAGCCTTTGTTAAGAAACACTTCAAGCATTTCAATGAATTTTTGACTTGCGTGTATCGCAAATATGCCAATAAATTTTAATTACTTAATGATAAAGTAGGGCATTAGATTAAAAGCTTCTCGAAATTTTCAATTTTAATTTTTTTGTTATATCTTGCATAATTAAATTGTGTAATAATTTTAATGAGGCTTTTCACATAAAGAGCTAACATAATTCATCTAGAGAAACCAAATGGTGTCCGTTTATTAATTTTATTTAAAAACCAGTATGAAAAAAATTTGTGCACTCATCTTTCAAACATTTTTTTGGTATATTTATATTGTAATTTTAATCTAAACCTTTATCATTACATAATAATCACATATTATAGGAAAGGATACTAAAATCATTTATGTTAAAAATGTTGACTTTGGGAAAATTATGTGAACCGAGAGAAATACCAGAAATACCCGAACGATAAATAAAGAGTCAAAGAGCCACACTCTACACAGGTCTCTTAAAGAAAAGAAATATCTTTCAAGAGCGGGATCAAAGATAAAAATTAAAGTGATAAAGAGGATGATATAAACAATATTAATTCGATTTTTGGTATACAATAAAAACAACGTTTCTAATTATTTGAAACTGTTTCAAAAAACCCTAAAAGGTAAACCAATATATGTTCCTAATAAAATTCCGTTCATTGGTTCCATGTTAATGTTAAAATTTGTAAAAAAAAAGGTTTTTTGCCTTTTATAACTCTTTTTCAACGTCGTGTTTCTTTTTTAATTATTATTTTTTCTTCTTAAAAAAGAAACGTATTGTTCCTTCACCAAATATTTTTATTTCTTCAATAATATCCAACTTTACTTATATTTCCATTTTACTAAAGTAATTGAAGAAGTAACGAAATATTGCAAAAATATAAAATACTTATTTACGTTTTTAATTTGCATAATGTTTTTCAATTTCAATTACAATCGATGTAGCAGAAATCTTATTTATTTCATGTTTTAAGGGGAGGAAATATTTCGTGAGTTTTCCGAGAGATGACGCCTTGAAAAGTTCATGATATTCCAGTTGGAAGGGAAAGCAAACCCTAAGATATTCTTTGCCTAAGATCACAAGATAGCTTTCAATATTTACGGTTCCAAGTTTTCACAAAAAAATCTTGTTTTGAAAAGAATTACTTAAAGAAATTTCATTTTCATGTAATTTTTTCTTCGGCGCGGCGGGAAGTTTAACGTTTTTTTATTTTAATTTTTAAAAAATGGCCTACAGAATTTTTTATAAATAAAATAATAATAATTGAGACTTATGGTATATGGTTTGTTTACAGCCTATTTTTCAGTGCTGAATATAAACATTCCCTTTGAATTGAAAAAAAAAAATAAAATCTAAATTTAAAAATTTGATAATCGAAAAAATTGAAACAGCGCTGCAAAAACCATAAAATAACTACTGGAGAAATAAATCAAACTGTTTTCCATTAGAGATGACTTAAATAATGGCATATACTAAAGTTAGAAAATTGGAGAAGAAAACGTTAAATTTTTTTAAAATTGTCAAATTATTTGGCCTTAAAAATCTACTTTCTTTAAATATTTGAAAAACGTTTGAGGCATTTGCCAAGGTTATATTTCCATGGATATTTTGCAGTTACTTAAGAAAACACACAATTAATGACTAAATCATTTATTAATTACTACTTAATTTATAAAAGAACACTGAAAAACAGGTAAAATCTTTCAATCACGTGAAACAGGAAATATTTTAACAACATTCGGTAATGAATCCTTAAAAAATTCTTTAATTTAAAAAAGACCAAAAAATTTAAACTTAAATTTTTAATAAATCTAAAAAATTTAAATTTTGCAGTATAGGCATGGGATATGTATCTAGCTAGAATATATTTTAGTGCTGTTTACAAATATCCGGCCAATTTTTCAATAAAATTTAAAATAAGTGTGGAAAATTTGAAGTATTTATCTTATTTTTTAAATGCTGTAATCATTCAACACTTTTTTTAAAAATACCCTTAAAAATAGTACTTAAAATCGTTTTTATTCCCCTAATCTGTCGCACCTAATCCTTCGGCTCCCCCTTATATACGGTTCTTTTGTTCTTTTGCATTTTTGTTGTAATATGGTTTTTCTTCAGGGGGCAAATCAACTCAACATGTGCTCAACATGAGAAACAACATGTAGGTATTAAATACAATGACTGCAGAAGATATCTACTTATCAAATTTTTTAAGCTGTGCCGTGCTGCAATGCTTAGTTTCATGGCTGAAATGTATTTTATTTTCAAAGTTTAAAAAAAAAATCTCCGATTTTATAGCGGAAGATGTTTTTAAAATCCCGATTCAACCCTCTCCCTCAAAGAAGTCAAACCTAGATCAGGCCTTTTCAAATACCGTATAAGGGCCTGACTTTACTTCACTTTTTTAAAATTTGAAATTTAAGTATTAGATATATTTTGTATGACAATATGATTAGGGAAAAACGTTAGTTTGAATCTGTAGAGGAACGTTTTGTAAGTATAGAGCAAATGTCAGGCCCATATAGTCCCTAACTTTGCTCCACTCTTGTTTTTATTTAGTATTTTATCTGAAAACTCCTTGGGAGGCAAAGAAAAGGCATATAATTTACCTATTAAATTCCCAACACTGATTTACAATTTTTTCTTAATAAAACAAGGATAATATAGAAATTTTAAAGAGAAACGGTGTTGGCACATATCTCACTATACTAATAAAGGAACAATAATATGGTAAATTCAGAAGAATTTTGATAAGTCATACTAAAAAACTATCTGATCTTCAAAGAAATTATGCAGGTATTAAGAATCATTTTATTCAATATTAGACATTGAAAATTCTTTAAAAAAAATAAATTTATTTAAAAACTGTATGTACTCTTGTTTTCCTCTAGATGTAGGCAAAGGCAGATGTTTGACATTGTAGAAACCTCTATTGCTTACTGGTGCAGGTGGGGTCATACAGCTAACAAGTTTTTCCCTTTCATAGCCCATTTGATCAGGATATAAACAGAAACGGTGGCCGCGGTGGTACTGTGGTCAGGGTGTCTGGCTACCAGCATTACCGACCCAGGTCCGATGCCTTGCGACTTCTGCTTGGGTAGCTGGTCATGGGGCAACTCAGCCCTTCATCCTTCCAGGGTCAATAAAATGAGCACTAAGTTAGCTTGGGGAATCAACTGGGGGTCCAGCGTCGGGCTAGCCACTCGCCCTGGACACAAACTAAGTAATTAGCATCCCAGGCCCAAAGGCTAATGAAACGGAAATGGGCACCGCCTGATAGGCCACTAGGCCTGGGCAGAATTTGATTTGATTTGATAAACAGAACCGTGCTTTATTTAACTTCTTTATGCTAGAAACTGTCACTTTGTCCTTTAAAATAATTACTATCTTCCCAAGAAACAATTATCCTTCATACTTCACTTTTACACACCACTATTTGCTCAGTATAGTGGTGCGGCAAAGTCATTTCTTTTCTCTCCCATAAGAGACTCTTTCACTAAAAAAATTAAAAACTGCTCTTTGTTAGGAAACCTAAAAACCATTAGAAATATCAGAAGCTTAGTTAACTCTTAAGGTACCATGGAAGATTTGCAATATTCAATTTAATTATAAGTTTCCTAGCGCCATCCTCACAAGAATATTTACAGAAAAAGTTTCTATATATCAGGAACATTTCCCATACAGAGTACAGAAAGTCTGACGTTGACAGGTTTTCCCAGTGGAAGTAACAGAAGGAAAGAAAACCTTTTCGTTTATGCTCTCATCCAATATTTCGATGCATTCTTGACTTTTTAAAAGAAATTATGACAGTTTTTAAAAAGCACTAGGCTTTTTCTCTACTTATCATGACACCTTAAAGAACTCGTGGCAATTTGCTGGCATGGTGAGCTGGAACCTAACTATTCAAAAACGTTTAGGTTGAAGCATTTTATTTTATGCTGAAAAACATTTAAGAGAGACATAGTGGAAAAAAAATAATGAGAATTATGTATAAGTATACTTTCTACTGTTATTATTACTTTTTTCCTTACACAAGAAAATATTAACCTAAACATTTCATGAATTTTGTAATGGTATGTGTATTTTATTCATAGAGTAGGAACAAAAGGTTTTCATAATAACTGTTAGCTAGTAAAATAAGCATATAACTAAACAAGTTATTTTTTAATGACTGTGCATTACTACTAGTTTTTTAGTAGTTCTTATTTTTGAGGCTTAAGAAACTTTCTATAGCCGTTTATTTAGTAACTTAACCAGACTTCATCGATCTTTCAAGGACAACTATTCTTATTTTACAAGTAATCCTTTTAATCGGATGTTTGAAGGAGATGACCCACGTCATTACCACGCTGTCTTTAATGGCTTAACTTCTGCTCCAATGGATCGATTCGATACGGCATCATGTTTGTGTCCCTTTACAAGTAGTTCGTAGACTGCTAGCTTTATCTGTTGTTATGGACATCAAGATATCGTTACTTACAGAGTGTGCATTCCTTAATGATACGCGTTCTTTTCGTGAGCTTCGGATATGGTGTTCTTACCGCAGATAAGATGTCGTTAAAAATGCATTTGGTTCATTTGTGAAAGAAAAGTGAAGGGAGAGTTAGATTAGAGATTAAATATATTATAGAACTGTAGTGTGTTCTGCAGAATTGTACTGTTATTTTTACTTTTCAAATTATGGATTTTTTTATGGCATTTATAAGGACGCTGATTAATTACGCTTTTTTGCATTTCGTAATTTAACCTTAATGTAGCAGAAATGCATTAATTGCAAATTTAAACAATGCATTAATTTACTAATTGCCAGATTATTTCATTACGTTTGAATGTTTAAAAATACCTAAAATAATAATTAGTTTAAAATTTACCAATAATCTGCTTGGTAATAATAATGCAATTCAATAAAGTTTACTCTAACTAATCATTATCTATATTTAAAGGTTAATTTTTTAGAACTTTTACTCAATCTTGTATTTAGACTATCCTTAGCCTATGAATAAGTATTTTGATAAGAATACCATTCAAAATTGAACGTAAAACACAAAACATACGAACAATATAATTTTATTTAATATTGTAAATGTAAGTGATAATACATGTACGGTCTGTCTGTTTACAGTTAAAATGGATGATTTTTATTCATAAGCTTTCCTTACCAAGTATTGGCTTTTGAAAATAACTTTAATACTTAATTAGCTAAACTTGTCTTAGAAAATTTGTGTATAATAGATGATTTTGTCAAAATTAAACTGTGAATTATTAAAGTCGATATTTTAACGTGCTCATGAAGATTATGTAATAAGGCCATTGTTGATATTCTAAGGAAAATATACAGGGCAAGATCAGATGATAGAATAATGCAGCAGTAAGAAAAAAAGCAATTTCTTCTAAACTGTAATTTTAAACTATGAAATCTATAAAATTATGTTTAAGTATAGTCAGTAAATATAGTAGGAGTATATATTAATAAGATATTGATATTCATCGTAATTATTGTCCTATTATTGTTATGAGATAGTTATTGAAATATTTATCACTTAAATTACTTTGAAAAAAATTAATATTTGAGTAATCTTTTTATTCTTTAAAATATTAACGTTTAACATTTTAAAACATTCTTTTTTTTAAATTTTCAAAGAAAATCCTTTCAAACAAAAAATAGAATTTAAAAAGAAAAAAATTCTACTAAAAATAATTCTTAAAAAAAGCAAGGAATATTTTCTTACCAAGTGACAAAAATCACTCAACAGCACAAGTCCAAATTTAGGTGTAATAGCATTATAGTGACTATTCTAGTCACTATAATAGCATTCCACAAATAACATCAACTCCGACAAGAAGAGTTGGTTTTACTGCTTAAAACAGAACTCAAGCAAAGAAAGTCGTTTTACGAGAAATTGTTTTTTGAAAACTTCATTACTCTGTGTATCCCGCAAAAAAATTATACTAATCTTGATACAAAAAATGTCAATTGCCTAAAAGGTAGTCAGTAAAATTCAATTAGTCAAAAGTAGACGCTCCATAAAGAATACTATTGGATTTCATTTATAAATTTAGTTTTCGGATTGAAGCTAGTATAAAACTTCATAAAAATATTTTACAGTGAGAAAATGAAGTGACTTGAATGAATTAGTTTTACTATTTTGATTAGTATGTTGTGTTATATCACAGTTAACAGATCCAGTTTAGTTTTGGTTGTATAGGCACATGGTAATTTTCAAGTATACTCCGTATAAGAAGTAAACCAAGGTTTACTTTGAATGTTTTATGCTTATATCCCAAAAAAGAATATGAAAGTAAGTTTTTTAAAGTAATTAATGTAAGAAAATTAATTTAGAAAAAAAAATAATACATTGATTCTAAAATCGTACGATTATAATCTTTAAAAAAGTAGATCTTGGCTGTATATGTTAACAAGTTTTTAATGTATAAAAATTAAATAAAACAATTTAAACGGGTGTAAAACATAAATATTACCAACTCTCCTGCTTCCATTTTTTTTTCTTTTTGCTCTGATATTTAGGTACAATATTGTGCTCAAAAAATTATTGAAAATACCTAATACTCAAGATATCACCTTCTTCGTTGATTTTATTTTCTTCAGTTCCTTCTGTTTCTCTTATTTTTAAATACTTCAATATTCAAACTGGGGATGACTACACAAACACTGGGCTCTAAATCATTGAAAAGCAAGTAAAGAACTAGACCGCAGTTTCTGAAAAGTCCGACACAAATAGAACGGCAAAATCATGCATTTTTTTTCCAATTCTTAGTTTTGCTTCGCTTAGACTTCAAGATTAAACACCCTGTCACATTCATAAAAGGCTTAACGGAATGAAGAAGAATACGATGAAGAGAGGTACCCTTGTTCCGTGAGTTCTTTTTCAAAGTTTATTGGGTGTAGCATGAAGGACGAATAAAAATACCGAGCATTGGCGGTCTAGTTTTCTAAGAATTGAATGCGTAAAAAATGTTTTGAAGGTAGATTTTCTTTTCAATGTTCAATTTTTATAAACATCCATTCATTCATTCACCTTTCAAATAGTTTCGGAAGATTCTGAATGAAGAATAGGAAGCGCTCTTACGGGTTTAGTGGTATTTTTTCACATTATGAAACTGATTTATTGTTCTGAAATAAGTTTTTTTTGCATTTAATAAAGCTTAAAAGTTTATTTCTTTTGTAACTTATTTTAGGCAACTGCATATGGTAGTAGGTACATTAAAATCAAAGCTTGGCTTTCTAAAGGAAGCTTACAAGGTAAATTTAATAGAATACTTTAAAACCTACTTCATGGAGATGCATACTTTTTTCTGACAAAAATTAGTTTATGATGTTGTTCAGACATGTTATGCATTTCCTCTCTAAAGGGGAAAGAGGAGGGTTGTGTGTGGAGGTCTTGAAGGACCAAGATGTCTGAAAATGTTATAGTTAAGCTTTTAGGTTTAATCTTTTGGATGCCTCTAAATATTTAAGTTGTATTTTACTTGATTCGATATTTTAAACTAATTCTCTAGTCAATAAAATATTGCTTATCCCGGAGAGATAATATGTTTTATTTAATAAGGTATATCTTCAAGTAATTTTTTTATCCTCAAATATGCTTCGTTAAGATATAATAAAAAGGAAAAAATCATCAGAATAAGCTCTTTTCTGCAGCAGAGCAACATTTCGTTTAATGTTATCAAAATTTGGTGAAAATCCCCTAAAAACTTATATTTTTTCCCGTTTAAAATCATACATAAACATCCCAAGTAGCATGGAACCTTACGGCGAACCTTTTCCTTTTATTGTTATTGGGACATTACAAAAACCCAACAAATGGTTGGGTTGCGGAAACCATAGAAACCATTGGAAAACAAAAGAATGCCTTTCTGCGCATGCGTCATGTTCACTCGGCATGACGCGACAGAATTCTCGCCTTTCAAGATGGAGGCCAACCCAAGCTCAAGTGAGTAGTATTTTAAAACTTTTTATCTTATTTACTTTTAACCTCCATTGGGATAATTTATAATCACCGGTTCATTGCATGAATTTGATCAAGCACTCAATCCGGAAAATGTATGTAAACAAATCCAATCCAATCATTGCGTGGATTTGTTTACATCCTTAATGTTAAATTCGTTTTCAGCAAAAGTATTTTGGACGAGATTTCTCTTCTTTGTTGTTTTTCCTGAAAGTTTCTTTTCTTTCTACCTCTCATAAGCAACCGAGTTCTATGAGTGGTGGTAAGTTCAAAACGTGAATTTGAATGAGTTGGGTTGTGAAATAAATTGTAAGATCCTGACCTATGTTTCCAATACTAATCGTAGCTTTTAATGACATTATTTTAAAATTTGAGTTGAGACATTAATATTAGGTGCATGTTATGCTTTCTGTAGTTGTGTTAATGACCTATTATGTTTAAATTTCCTTCTCAAAATTTTCAAAATCTGATTAGTTTTTGTATACAGTGTATGTAAATATCATATATTTACTACACTTTAGGTAACTCTTGATATCTTTAAAAATCTTTTGTGTAAACTTAATGTGAATATATCTCCCACATTGCAGAATTTTTTTTTCTACCAAGCCACATGACCTAGGTTTAAATTCTCACCCCCCCTAGATGGTTCATAGACTGAAAACCAAGTAGGATCTGGAATGAAAACTGTGGTCATGTGTTTTACCACTTAACTGGGACATTACCTTAAACACCCCTTGATCACAAAAATATGCGAGCTTTGTAGGCATGGGCGTCATTTAGGGGGGGCAGGGGGGGGCAATTGCCCCCCCCAAGGTTTCCACTCTTAAGTGAAAAATTGCTGAGAGTCCCTGGAAAATTTTGTAACTTCCACAAGGAGCAACAGAATTAACTCAAAACATCCCAAAAGCAGTTAAAGCACTACTTTTGAGGGTCTAATTTCAAAATTTTCTGGGGGAGAACCCCCAATCCCCCTCCTGACCTTTGATGTCTGTTATACAATTTGTCTCCCTTGAAAATTCTGCCGCTTACAAGAAGCAGTTCCCTTTTAGTCCAAGAAAGTTAGCTCAAAAAAGGGCTTCCTTCGGAACTAATTGTAAAAGAAAGTTTGATGGTTGATTCGTATAGGAAATTTTCCGTAGAAAACGATGGTGAAAAGTCTACCGAGCTACGACGTGTCCTTTAGCCAATATGGCGGATTTTCCAAAATGGCGGCCGCTTATTTTTCACATTTTTATTTTTTACGTTTTTACATGTAAATACATATTTTTTTTGCATAACATAAATTATTCTCTATTAAATTACCTATAAAATGGTATATTAACCAAGATTGTGCGATATTTAGAACCTAATAAAATAATTTTCAAAATGGCGCCCGCATATTTCAAACTTAGTGGAAAATGGATATTTTTGAATTCCTACCCACCTTTAAGAGTATTTACCCTTAAGTATCGGTAAATTATGATTACTCTGCTCATATTTTACTTAATAACATGTAAAACTTCTAATTTTTAAAAAAATACACAAATTTAAAGCAAACATATATTTTTAATCTTGACTACTTATTCTGATTATTACAACATTTTCCAACATTCCCTTTGATTTTATGCATACAAAACATTATTTTCTTTGAACAAATAATAATATTATAATACATTTCTAAATAATGTAATGAATTTTAGGTTAATGAAAATTAAATTTATTTAATTATTAAAACTTAAATTTAATTATTTTAATTTTAATATCGCTAAGTTCTTAATAAAAAGTAACCTTCACTAAGTTTTTTAACGTTATAATGTCTAATTATATTTTTAAGAACTATTTTAATCATCTTCCATATCTACATGTCCAGTATTGCAGCAGCTAACACCTCTACAGTCGCTACAAGCACTTGTACATATTGTACCTTGATTTCTGCATATACATTGTACGGTAGCACATTGGCTAATTTTAAATCCACATTTGACAAATTTCAAAAGATGGTCTGGAGCAGGTGCTTT
This sequence comes from Tetragnatha montana, assembly GCA_963680715.1. Lineage (NCBI taxonomy): Eukaryota > Metazoa > Arthropoda > Arachnida > Araneae > Tetragnathidae > Tetragnatha > Tetragnatha montana. Next base: position 31,848,629 of record OY796675.1, read on the forward strand.
TTGCATCTCTATAGGTCTCAAACCTCCTTCCCGTAATTCCCAACCCCAGTCACATGGGTCCATGGAAATTCCTATCCACTGCTGCTTGATGATAAACTCTTAAACAGTGAAAGTTATTAGAATCTATTGTAGGAGGCAATATTTCTGGTGTTACTTGGACTGATTTCGTAGCTTTTGTTTGAAAGTTTGCAGTCTTACGTCAATTAAAGAGTATCCCACTCTACCCCCTAGAGAGATGTCATTGCTCTATTGGCCAGCAGTCTGGATTTGTTACTACAATGGAAATCACCATAAAGAAGGACATTTTTCTTTTAAACAGTGATAATAAACAAGCCTTCATAGATCATCTATCAAACAAGTTAGCTGAATCTGGATGTATTACGAAACAAGCAGAAGACGATGCAGATGTCATGATCGTAATTGAAGGCATCACATCTGCACTGAATCAACCGACATCTGTTATTGGTGAGGATACTGATCTTCTGGTGTTACTAATCCATCATATGAACTCTAAGTCCTGTGACTTATTTTTAATACCTGAACCAAAAAAAACTTCAAAGAATTCAGTCATATACAACATAAAGGAAATTCAAGAGAAACTTGATGAGGATGAGTGTTCCAATATCCTTTTTGGTCAAGCTAGGCTTGGATGCGACACTACGTCCCAACCATTTGGCTTAAGAAAAAGTGATTGTCTAAAGTTAATTTCAAAAAACGAGGATTTCAAAAATCAATGTGATGTTTTCAAAATACCCGGACTGCTGGCCAATAGAGCAATGACATCTCTCTAGGGGGTAGAGTGGGAGACTCTTTAATTGACGTAAGACTGCAAACTTTCAAACAAAAGCTACGAAATCAGTCCAAGTAACACCAGAAATATTGCCTCCTACAATAGATTCTAATAACTTTCACTGTTTAAGAGTTTATCATCAAGCAGCAGTGGATAGGAATTTCCATGGACCCATGTGACTGGGGTTGGGAATTACGGGAAGGAGGTTTGAGACCAATAGAGATGCAAAAAGCACCTGCTCCAGACCATCTTTTGAAATTTGTCAAATGTGGATTTAAAATTAGCCAATATGCTACCGTACAATGTATATGCAGAAATCAAGGTACAATATGTACAAGTGCTTGTAGCGACTGTAGAGGTGTTAGCTGCTGCAATACTGGACATGTAGATATGGAAGATGATTAAAATAGTTCTTAAAAATATAATTAGACATTATAACGTTAAAAAAACTTAGTGAAGGTTACTTTTTATTAAGAACTTAGCGATATTAAAATTAAAATAATTAAATTTAAGTTTTAATAATTAAATAAATTTAATTTTCATTAACCTAAAATTCATTACATTATTTAGAAATATATTATAATATTATTATTTGTTCAAAGAAAATAATGTTTTGTATGCATAAAATCAAAGGGAATGTTGGAAAATGTTGTAATAATCAGAATAAGTAGTCAAGATTAAAAATATATGTTTGCTTTAAATTTGTGTATTTTTTTAAAAATTAGAAGTTTTACATGTTATTAAGTAAAATATGAGCAGAGTAATCATATTTTACCGATACTTAAGGGTAAATACTCTTAAAGGTGGGTAGGAATTCAAAAATATCCATTTTCCACTAAGTTTGAAATATGCGGGCGCCATTTTGAAAATTATTTTATTAGGTTCTAAATATCGCACAATCTTGGTTAATATACCATTTTATAGGTAATTTAATAGAGAATAATTTATGTTATGCAAAAAAAATATGTATTTACATGTAAAAACGTAAAAAATAAAAATGTGAAAAATAAGCGGCCGCCATTTTGGAAAATCCGCCATATTGGCTAAAGGACACGTCGTAGCTCGGTAGACTTTTCACCATCGTTTTCTACGGAAAATTTCCTATAAGAATCAACCATCAAACTTTCTTTTACAATTAGTTCCGAAGCAAACCTTATTTTTCTTGGACTATTTGGGAACCAAAGAGTTTGAAGCCCCTAGCCTAGGAGTCTGGTTTAAAGGGGAATTTTCAAAAAATTTTACTGGGGGAGGATCTCCGCCCCCCCTTGAAAATTTTACGTTTATTTATAACTTTTTTTCCCCTAGAAAATTCTATGCTTTACAAGGAACTGTTCTTTTTGAATGTAACCCAAAGGACCTCAAAATGAGCTGAAACACTACTTTAAAGAGGCAAATTTCAAAAACTTTTCTGGAGGAGGACCCCCAGACCCCCCTTTAAAATTTTTAAATATATATTATGTTATACAGTATATTTTACTTGAAAATTCTGCCACTCACAACAAGCAGTTCCCTCTGGGTGCTCCCCAACGAGGTTGCAAGGGAGATAAAACCCTAGTTTAAAGGGTAATTTTCAAAAAAAATTCTGAGAGAGGACCTCCGGCTCCCCTGCTTAAAACTTTGACGTTTATTTGTAACTTTTTTCTCTAGAAATTATGTGGTTTACAAGGGGCTGTTCTCTTCGGATGTAACTTAAATGTTGTAAAAATGAAGCAAATTTAAAAAATTTTATGGGGGTGACCCCCAGACCCCCCATTTTTACTTAGAACTTATGATGTTGAGTCACCCCCCCCCCCCAAAAAAAAACAAGTCTGGTTACGGCGTGGCTCAGCCCCACTTAAAAAAAATCCTTGCCCCCCCCAACCAAAAACTGAAATGACGCCCCTGTTTGTAGGCCTTGGTCATTAGTGCACTAATGAGCTTATTGTAATCTTTTCATAATTCAATGTTTTGATAAAGTTATAACATCCCTTTGACTGAAGTAGTAATCTAGGTCGACAAATGGTGAGGCATTTCATTTGCCATTCATTGTTAGCATATTGTTTTGAAAATCTATCTATCCTAAAATAGATTGATAATAACCGATTTGATACTAAAAAGTTTCAAACAGCGTAACTTGAGTGTTTGCTTTAAAATCACACTATGTAGTCCAAATTCAAAGTAGGTATTTAAAATGATTACCAAGTATTTTGAAACTTACATTATTAAACAAAAATATGAGAATAGAACATATAAAACTAATACATTAATGACTCATTTTGTATGATAATGTTATAAATTTGGCCTTCAAATGGGATTCATGACATCACTGACAAGAAAGGTTGGAATCTAGAATAGTTGCAACGTATTCAAAACAGGTCCTCCATGGCATACAGCTACTGCCAATTTAAACAGTCGTCAAACTTTGCGACTGCTCTACAGCTCTTTAGACAATCTCCCTAATTGCCGTAAATTCCCTAATTGCCGTAAATTCCCTTTTTGAATCTTTTAGAGATAATTTATCTTCAACGACTTACATTTAATCTCGTGTTCTATTATTAATGGTACTTATCCGTTAGCTGGGCACAAATGTCGCCAATTGTGAACTAAATGCTCGCCAAGCAAAGCGAATGACAATACAGTCAAGTGAAAGCGAAACAAATGCAGTAGGCAACAGTTGGAACAGAGAATTTCTTAATTCATTCTAAATTTTTTCGGGATTTTTTTGCTTGCGCTCGTTTAACGGATAAGAACCATATTAATTATTCACCCCTTTATGGGAACAGATTTGATGTAGGTTGAATGGTCACCAGTGGTGAATCCAGGGGGGTGGCATTCTGGAAAGTGCCCCTCCTTGGACCCAAACATACTCATAAGTACGAAAAAAGTCTCAAAAAGAACTCAAAATGAGTTAAAACCCAACTTTTGCAGGTCAAGTTTCAAAATTTTTTCTGGGGGAGGACCCTTATAGCCCCCAGCAGTACCAAGAGGGGATCTTGAGTGATACCTTTTAGAAAATCCCCAACATTTTGACATTTTTCTCGAAAGGTAAAGGTGATAGTCTGAAAATGTGGCCTCTTCCTTGGAGGCGTGCTGGATCCGCGCCTGATGGTCACTGCTATAGAGCATTTGCCAAGTTGGCAGTCACTGTGAAGGACCTATACCAAATCTGTTCCTATTTATGATACATATTCATTACATATTTTTATAATGTTTTGTTTTAGATTCTGCAATAGGATGAATATTATGCTCCTGAAATTTGAAGGAAGTTATGTTCCACCTCCATCTACCATTTTGCTGGTCATTGGCCATAAGTAAGTAAATCAAATTAAAACTTCTAAAAGTTATCTCATGTCACCTTAGATGTAGGTGAATCTTTTATGAACAGTTCCTTAAAAAAATTTGTGATTGGGTTTTGCTACGTTAAGATTAGAACTTTTCATTCATTGGGGGAACTAAAAACAGCTGAACACCAAGTAGTATCTGTGCTTTAAAGCAGTGGTCTCCAACCCCTGGTCTGCGGAACGATGCCAGTCCGTGGATCAAATGGTACAGGGCCGCGGGTCGACCATTTCATTGAAAATGAATTTAAATTCTTAGGGTTTATACTCCAAATTAAAAACATCTGTGTTTCATTAAATTTTATTTATTTTAAAAAGGGGCCTGAAGGTAGTGACATAAATCATGCACACCATGAGAACTATCTTATTTTTCCTAGAAAACTGAATAAAAACGCTTCATTAGAAATCCATAAATTTTTATATTCTTTTTTTGTGGCGAACTTGTTCAACCCGGAAGTAATGGTGACAGTTGTCTGAGTTTTTTGTTACAACTATAAGTTAATGAAAAGAAAATCCATAAAACAGTACATTTTTCTGCAAAACGGAAAGAAAAATAAAGAAAAAGTGTAATAATATCAATGCGCTTTGTCGGATTCATCTTTTTGTAAAGAATTGAAAATTCACGTATTCTAAACTTCCGAAAATCCCATTACATTGAAAATGAAACCAAAATCAATGCCACCCCCAGCGGGCCGCGGTAAAATTATCAAACGTTGACCGGTCCTTGGTGGTAAAAAGGTTGGGGAACACTGCTTTAAAGCACCATTTGTTTACACATTAGTTGTTCTTGGGGTCCTACCCAGAAGTGGGTTCAATCGCCAAGCGAAGCAAGCAGTGCTAAAGATCAGTTGTCAAACCCATTGATTGCATATTTGCGAGCTTATGCGATGTGATTTTCTCATTGCCATTGTCATGTACCCCTACGCCGCTTGCTTATTGGGTGGAAAATAAAATGTTAGTTTGAAGAGAGATTGTAATTGCCGAAAATTTTATGATTGAATGTTTTTAATTTCAATTTGAAGGTTTAAGTAATTTGAATTTTTTTATACTTCCTTAACCCCTTCGGACCTGGTGTGCGGTATACCGGACATCAACTTTAAACTCTACTAACTTCATTAAAATATTTTAGAATAACACCGATTTTGTTGTAGTTGATGTTCCACATCTGTACTATTGTTCAAGGTTTATTAAAACATAAAATTTGATTACCAATAAGTTCTTTTTAAGGCGCTGAATGTTTTTTTAAAATGGATGTCCGCTATACCGGACATCGTACTGAACGTAAGTAAAAGCTACTCGTGATCGTGTAGTTTGTTTTACATGGACGAAACATGTTTTAAGCTTACTTACACCTGTATTCATGCAAGTTTTCTCATTTTATTGTTTTATTATATTTAAAAAATATTTTATTTAAGTGATTTTTAATATTTTAAATGCTACTTTTTTTGGTCTGTAATTTCTTTAAATATTATACCAGACACTTCAAAATTTGTGACAGAGATATTTATCATCATAGCATACTATGTACCAAAAGAAAATATTTTCATACTAAAATTTCAAAATTCCGACTGAAGGGGTTAAACTTTGAGTTATCAAAGAGCAATTACTGCGGACTAAGCATTAGCTTCCTGGCCTGTATACGATGTAATGGGTTTATCGTTGGGTCGTAATTTTATTACGATTCCGAAGTTGTTAAATAACTTTTTTCATCTCTATTTTCTTCTAATAATGAGGTAAGTTTGTTTATTCTACCTGTTATTTCTTGTAATTTCAAATGAATGTTAGCAAGCGTCATGATTTGGGTGGTTAACCAGGGTTTGTTTGTTGATGTTTATTCAAGTTAGTATTGGGTTAATTTTCAAAATATCCATGTTATTGATATTCATATTTGATTTAAACCACTTTTAAAAGAATAGCAGTAAGACACAGTATCATGAAAGAAGTGTTTATTTATTTTTGTAAATACACGACATTAGTCATGACATCACTTGCTTGTTTATAAACATTAATTCCATCCGTGATTGGTTCCGTATGGAATTACTTCCAGTCACGTAACCAATCACGGATGGAATCAACGTTTCTAAACAAGCAAGTGACATCACACTAATATTGTCTATTGCATACTGTTTGTTTACACCCCACAACAGGGCCGTATCCAAGGGGGGGGGTTTAGGGGTTCAACCCCCCCCTGAAATTTTGACATCAATTTTTATACTGCTATTTTTCTTGAAAATTATGTCTCACAAGGAGCGATATCCTCTTCGGGTATAACCCAAAGGGTCTCAAAATGAGTCAAAACCCTACTTTTAAGGGTAAAATTTCCAAAATTTTTCTGGGGGAGGACCCCCAAACCCCCTCGAAATTTTGAAATCTATTAAGTATACGGTTTTTCCTTCAAACTTGTGTGATTTATAAGGATTGGTCCTCTTTAATGTAACCTAATATGTCTCAAAATGAGTTAAAATGCCACTTTTAGGGGAAAAATTCAAAACATTTTCTGGAGTAGGAACCTAAAAACCCCCTTAACATTTCGCCATTTATTACAATATACCTTCTTTTTACCTTGAAAATTCGGCCGCTTACAATGAGTGGTGCTCTATGGGTGTAATCTAAAGGGTCTCAGAAATGAGCTAAAACACTCTTTTGAGGGGCAAATTTCCAAAAATTTTTAATTGTTATATTTAAGTATTTAGTATTGGGTTAATTTTCAAAATATCCATGTTATTGATATTCATATTTGATTTAAACCACTTTTTAAAAAATAGCAGTAAGACACAGTATCATGGAAGAAGTATTTATTTATTTTTGTAAATAGACGGCATTAGTCATGACGTCACTTGCTTGTTTGGAAACGTTAATTCCATCCGTGATTGGTTCCGTATGGAATTACTTCTAGTCATGTAACCAATCATGGATGGAATCAACGTTTCTAAACAAGGAAGTGACGTCACACTAATATCGTCTATTGCATACTGTTTTTTAACACCCCACAACTAGGATGTTATAATTAAGTAAATACAAGAAACTATTTAAATCAAAAGGAATTCATTGTTTTTAAAGAATTTGCTCCTTCCTAATTGCTGTGGATTCCCTTTTTGAATCTGTTAGAGATAATTAATCTTCAACAACTTACATTTCATCTTGTGTTTTATTATTAATTATTCACCCCTCTATGGGAACAGATTTGATTTAGGTTGAATGGTCACTGCTTTAGAGCATTTGCCAAGTTGGCCGTCGCTGTGGAGGACCTTTATCAAATCTGTTCCAATTAATGATATTCAAAACATTTATTACATATTTTTATTTTATTTTTTTTAGATTCTGCAATGTGATTAATTTGAAGGCTTAGAAGAAATGTTCTATCACCTGCCATTTGCTGGTTATGAGTAAGTATGTCAAATTAAAACTAAATTTAATGAACTATCTTTCTAAGTTGTTATTTAAAGGACTCTTTTTGTTTTAAAAGTCGTTATCTCAAAGTGACAGGGGAAGGAGGGGGTCAGAAATGTTGGGGAGAAAGTGACATGTTTTATGGACACCCTCCTTAAAAAATTCACTGAAAATTTGTGATTGGGCTTTGCTACGTTGAGATTATAACTTTTCATTGATTGCAGAACTTAATATCTGAACACCAAGTAGCATTGTGCTTTAAAGCAACTTTTTTTTCTCAGGTAGCAGCCTCCCCCGCAGCGATTACACCTACAGGTCACCACCAGTCGCTCCAGCCAGTGCCCTATGACACCAATGCCCGGACCTCTCCTGCCACCCCGGAGTCTGTTTCCACCCAATTCCATCGTAAGTTTCTGCTTTTTGGATTACTCAATTGATACTGTCGCATAGCTGCCAAGTACTCAGATTTTATTGGAGGGTTCTTATGTATTATCCCGTTGACAGTGCCGCTGAATTCAAAAAATTGGTTAAAGTCTATTGTCTGTTCTATACTTGTGTCGCTTAACTTAACGGCTGTCGACGGGATATACCTAGTTACTGAGATTTTCATCTTTACTCTGATAATCAGATGTCCCCCTTAAAACTAGTTTTTTAAATTGCAATTAGTATTGTGTAAAAAGGAGATAAGAAAACGCAGTGCCCCACTTTTTTTTTATTGCTACATGTTGAAATTAAAATTTTTTATTCATTGGTGGAACTTGCATCATGCAATAAAACATCTTTTTCCCTTGGCAGCAAGAGCAGCAGCTGCCGGTATTGCGCCAGCAGACTTCTACGATAGAACCAGGCTGACTAGCCCACGAATTCCCCCACTAACTAGCAGCAGCGAGTAGCTTCTTCAGCTAGAGTATGATGTGACAGCAGGATCCAGGGATGCACTGTCAGAAAAGTAACAGCACTAAAATGTAGACTTAGTGGACAAGAAAAGCTGACGGGTGAGTTAAGATATTATTTTAGTCGCATTGCTATGATTATGACCCAGCCCAGTAAAGAATTTAAAAGACAAAAACAAACGTAGAAATTCAAACCATTTGAGCCTGAACTAGAGTCTTTGGCCAAAAAGCAAAAGTCTTCTACCACTGGGTCAACTCTTAGTGAGCGCGGCTCTCAAGGGTGTCTTATCGGTGTTTGTAAATTTCATATTTACTCCTATAATTAGATTTCCCCCTTAAAATTGCCATCAGTATTATGTACAGGAAATTGGGGTTAGAAATTTTAGCATACTTTAATCGGATTATAGTTAGGAGAAAAGATAGAAAACGAAAATCAAGGTTCTTTGCAGCCATGAGGTTGGCAACTATGCTGTCATATGTGACCCAGTGAACAGTTAAACCATTTTACATAGCTTTATTTCTTGTGTGATATTAAAAACTAAAATGCAGCGTTAGAAAATGGAAAAATAACTCACTGGTTCTGCAAACTATTACTTTGCAAATCTTACTGGTCCTCAACCAAAATGACTTGTCTGGCAAATTAAAAAGAAAAGGTTCCAAACTTCCAATTTATTTAAAGTAGTTACTGCAGTTAAAGTGAATACCAAATATTAATTCTAAAAAACTAAAAATATCTATTTATTAAGTACACTTTTCTTGCTGAAATGTTAGTATTTCTCTAATTGATATAAAATTTCTAATTAGTTATGCAGCAAAAAAAAGAGACTAGAACTGGAGAGTGAGATATTTTTCCCCCACTGGTCTGCTGGACTAGTGATTTTCTGAGTAGTGGCCAGAGCCTATTTTCAGTCGTCTCGGACCAGTGTTAATTTTGATCACTGCTGATATGCTATCTCTCAAATGTATATATTATATGTAATTATAGTCGGTTCACAGTTTGGGGAAATGGTTACAATCTGTACTATTTTTTTCATTGAGGGCTTATTCCCACTTATAAGAAATTTTAAAATTATATTTTTTAATCTATGCAAATGGATCAAAGAGTATAATGAAACTCATGTTTGTTTTAATTTTTTATAATTTATGATACTTACTAATATTTTGCAGTTAATGTTTTCCAGAAGTTTTTAACACATTTAAAAAGCTTGTAAAATGTCTTATTTAAAAAATTTGCATTTTACCTTGGTTAAAATATAAATATTGATTTGTCAATAGTACATAAACATCAAACCTTGTTTTTCCCATTTTCCCCACCTGGCTCTACAAATTATATTTCAAATTGAAAATTTTGGCAACCAAGGAATTTACATAAATTGTTTGGACTTCAGTCCACCAGTTGCTAACCATTGGTCTATAATTTTCTGCATTGTATTGAATATTATTTAGAATTAATTTTTTGAATGGGTTAATGCGAAAGTACTTTTTTTAATAGTTAAAAATAAAATTGCTAAATTTTTTTTGCAGGAGCTGTCAGTTGCATTTGATGTCCCCTGAAATAGTATTATTTGAATCATTTTTTTAAACAAATTTTAATTATATTACATTTTTAAGTTTAGTTATCACCTTCACAGTTTATATTTAATGTATATTTTTTTATATGAACACTTTAACCTTGATCCCTGTGATGCTAGAAAGCTGTTTGTAAAATTTGTCCTGTTTGTATCAGTTGTTCAATAAACTTGATTTTTCTTACATTTAATGTGTTGAAATAAGTTTTTTAAATAAAAATGTGTCCATCTTGAATTATACTTCTATTTAAAGGTGAGTTTTTTCATTAGTGCTTTAAGAGCCTAAATTAAACAAAATTTTTGTAGAAATTAAAATATATATGTATATTTTGTTTTTATGAATTTTAAAAACTTAATTTTAAATTTATTTTATTACTTCATTTTACTGTATTTACTTAATAATTACTTTGAAGTATTCTGTAATCATACAGCATAAAATTCGAGTTACTTTTTGTTAAAAGTGGTGTGTTGACCTAGCTAAAAAGTTGTGATAAATTATTTTTTATTTCCAGAGTTATAAGTTTAGTATCGCATTTTTTATTTTTTCGGTGTTTCTTTATTGAATTATGATACAAAATTTTCCCTGAAAATATGTATTATATACTGTGCAATATTTCGGGAAAAATTTGGCGACATCATATAATTCAACAAAGAAACTCCGAAAAAAATAAAAAATGCGATATTAAACCTAAACATCAATATAGAATGAAGATATTTTGGAAACCTTACAAAAACCAATGACCGCAATAGTGAACGAAGGTTTTTTGGCATTGGTTGCCGCAGTCTACATGAAAAAACATTTTTCTAAGGTTGCTATGAAATCTTTCAACAACCTGGCTCAAGAATATTGAAACAAGGTTTTTTTTCTTAATCTTGTAAAAACCTGTACCTCTAACCTTTACACAAGGTTCTTCAGCAAGGTTACAAAAAAGGTTGGAAATGTTGACTGGCGTACCTTTTTTTGAGGTTGTTGTAAGGTTTTTTTGGGGTTTTTGGGTTGTAAATAAGAACCCAAAAAAACCTTTTTTTGGGTTGCAATGCAAGGATGAAAAAACCTTAAAAAAACCCAAAAATGCTACATGGGATACCAATGAGTCATTAGTTTATTAGTAATACTTCCATTTTAAATACTTCAATTAGGACTACATAGTTGTGATTTTAATGCAAAAGTCCAGTTAGAGTGTTTGAAACTTTCTTGTATCAAATCGCTTATTTTTGTTGTTATCATTCTACACTTGGAAAAAGTTGATCACATTAAGCGGAGTCGACTCGACTGTAATAATATTGACGACCCGCGTGAACAGGCGATAACACGCGTTGACATTGACAGGCGTGAAGCCCCGCAAGGTGGGTCCATTTAACTTAAACTACCGGAAACCCACCATGTGTTAATTTTATCCTTCAACTCCTTTACTCCAGTGGAACTAGCGTTTCTGGCAACCCATTCCATCTATCCACAGCCCTATTAATTTAATTTTTTTTTTTTTGGTTTCCCGGTTAAAATGCGCCTTATTCAATTTGAATCTATGACCCCTCGTTCTACCTCCTCGTTCTCGTACTGAAGTCCAGACCCTCTGTGTCTCCTTGCTTTATCATTTTAAAAAGTTGAATTGAATCCCCCAATACCTCTTCTTTTCTCTAGAAGAGTGAACATATTTAACTTCGTAAGTACTCACCATAATTTAAACTGGAAATACCCTTGATCACTTTAATAGCCCTATGCTGAACCCTTTCAATTAAATCAATGTCTTTTTTTCAAATATGGAGACAAAAAATAGTCAAAAGAGCCAGAATCAAACACAAAAGTGTAAGTTTTACAAAAAAATAAGAAAATGTTTTTTTTTTAAATACATGTGGAGCTATACGCGGTAAAAAAATCTATCAAATTCAGTTATTATAGGTACTTTTAAATAGTAATTTATAAAACTTATAGTTCAAGCAAGTACAAAACAACGTTTAATTTGCACAAGAAATTAAAACTTTGAAAAACATACATATTTGTTTTAGGGATACATGGAACCCTTTCGTCAGTGAAAAGATGTCTTCTCAAAATATAGATTCAAATATAGACTTAAAAAGCTGTCATCTTTTCACTGACGAAGGGGATACATGTATCCCCGAAACAAACTTGCATGTTTTTTAAAGTTTTAATTTTTTGTGCAGATTAAACGTTGCTTTGTACTTGCTTGGATTTTGCACAAACTTTTGCTTTTATTCTTCAACTTATAGTTCAATTTATTCTTCAACAATATCCAAAAAATATTAAAAAATATATTTTGTTTTTATTTGTTACAACGGTCTATAATATTTATAATATTAACAAATACCTTTTTAATGGATGTCATGATACCAATCATGTTTACAAATGCAAAAACTACTGCAAAAAGAAATTGATAAAAACTCCATTATATTAATCATTAATTAAAATTGCCACATGGAGGCTACAAATTTCATACTTTTCTGAAAAATTATGTGTCAGAAAATTTTTTAACACAATTTGTATACATAATAAATTAAAAGTTGAACGTAATTTGCAATTTACTTTCATACAAAAATACTAATAAGTAATTATAATCTACATAAGGAAATTTAATTCTTGAATAATTATAAATGTGAAGGAAAATATACAAAATAACCTTATAAGATCTTATTGCACATTAAGAGTTCATTAAATTAGCTAATTACGCTCTTCAAGTTTAGTAGTAAAAATAATCTCCATTAACAACAACTTGGACAGTTTTAGAAATGTATTCTTGGAAACTCCATGAAAACAGAAAACAAAAAAAAAATATGTGTCCACATGAATAAGACACTACAATAAATTTCAGTTACACCCCTAAAGAAAATGTACTTCTCTAACATAAACAAAAAAAAAATTAGCTTTAATTCTCTGCCACACTTTTCTACAAAATGGGAGGGGTCTTTTTAACTTTTTATTTTAATAATGAAAAGATAAGTCTAAGTAGTTTTATGTTTACAATAACTAATCAACTTCTGAATGCTTATGGGTATAAATTATGAAAAGTAAAATATTTATATATTTAATATAAAATATTAAGCTTAATTAAATAGAAAATATTTTTATTATAAACTCGTAAACTGTAGGTAATTACTTTTAGAGGATTTTAGGAAAAGTATAGGAACAATTGAAATTTCAATAATTTCTTTTAAATGAACAGAAAAACACAATGTAATAAAAATAATTACAATTATATTTATAATATATAATTACTAATTTTCTCGTGTGGTTTTTTTCCCATTTCAGAAATAGGTAATTTAACTGGAATTACAGGGAAATAAAGCATCACTTATATAAGTAGTAAAAATATTTATGAATAAATCAAAATGTAACGTACCTTTAATATATAACTTTTTTATAATTTTGCAAAAGGTTATCTAATTTACCAGATGTTATAAGATATTAACTTTTAAAACTAATGCTTCATGCCCCATCTGCTTCAGAAAAAAAAAGTATGGGAGAAATTAATACTGCTTTCTCAGCTATCCATGATCAATATGAATCGATAAAAGTTGGATAAGATTCTGAAGTAATTTTTAACACTCCGGTTTAAAAATTAAAGATATAAGGAAAACTGTTATCTTTACATAGAAAGAGGGGGATGATGATTTAATATTTTAGGAAACTCATTTGCTCCCTGAACTAAAAGATATGACTGTATAATCATGAAAAATATCTACTTTTTTATCTATGGCAGGGAATTTCATCTTCTAAATTAAATAAGTTGATTACTTTTCAGTTTCACGCAATACTCGCATTAAATTATTCCTACCCAGAAGAAGTACACAGGGAGATAGAAAAAATCCTTTACAAATATGCATGGTATGGAAATGGGTATGGTAAATCTCTTTGTGAAATATAATAAAATTATATCATGTCGTATTGTGTACATTAAAAATTGAAATATTTCAAGTTTTGCGAGACGGAGGGACCTTTTCCTCGAAGGCTTCACTTTTTATTATCAAATGTAAGAAATTTATGTTTCCTTTAGTTATGTTATGTTATGTTATGAGGCCTTAAGGAAATCTCTTCACTTAATATTTTAGATACCAACGGAAATATAAAAATTAAATACCTGGAAATTTAAAATTTGACGTTTTTAAAAATTTAAATTTAATTAGGAATAGAAAATAACTTTAAATATTTGTAAAACTATGCACGTTTAAGATGGTTTATAATTAATTAATTATTAATTTGTTTATGGCTTTATGTTGAAAGAAAATAGTGAAGATCTAAGTTTGGTGAATTTCAGTGAAAAATCTCACTTGAAAAGAAAGGCTCTATTGAAGGTAAACATTCTTCAAAGGCACTATTCAGGTAAAGATTTTTCAAAGGCACTTTTTATCGATGAAATAACTTCCTTCATGCAGTTCTTTCACATTTTGTTTAATATAGTATTGTGAACAGATAAAAAGTTGTCGCATAAAGATATTTAAATGAGAAAGATCTAATGTAATGCACGTTTCATTGGTTTACAGTGCATAAAAACTTTTAACCGTCAAAAAGATACTTACATCTTATTATGTCAGCTAATCAGATTTAGTTGAATTTGTAATCCCTACAAGAACCTGAAAACAATGTTGCATATATGAATCCTTTTTTATCTTTTTCGCATTCTTTAATAAGAGTCCACAAGTTTCACACATCTTGCGACAATCTATTTTAAAAATATAAATGTGGTACATTGCTTTGGTTCAATGATAAATTAAATTAAAATTTTATCCTGTAAATACTTTGAGAAATGAGTAATTTTTTATTACTTCAGACATTTGCAATCTAAATTTGACCAATAAGAATCTGAAAACAGTGTTGCTTGTGTGAATTCTTCTCTGTCTTTGCCGGATTCTTTAGTTACAGAGTGACAGTTGGACTTAAACAGAGTTAACTCATTTGAAATCTAAATTCAATAAGCACTTTTTCCTTTAAAAAAAAGCTACCTAATGGTATACTCTAAAAACTGGTAATAGTATTTATTCAATGGTGTAAAATGTTATCTATCCGTTACAGTCATTTATTTTATGTGGAATTCATTTATGCTATGACAGATCCATCAAAAAGTCAGTCGTGCTGTACCAAAACGAAGATGGATTAAGTGTCACCTTTACAGTAAGTTTCCACAAAAATACCATTAGTTTCTAAATCGTATCACGCATTTAGGTCTAAGATGGGACTGATAACCTCAGTCACTTTATCTCTTTCAAAAAAAAAAGTAGGGAACCATTTAACTAGTTTAAAGCGAATTTAAACTGAAATATACTTTTATTTTAGTTTTTATCCCTAACTCGGAATATTGATTTTTTCTATGAAGAGCTAAATAAATGTAGAAAGGAAGGCCTAGCAAATTTTTATATGGTTTAAAAGAATATAGATATACCAGAAATACGTAAACCAGATTGTACAAAATACCCATCAAATCATTATTCTCTTTTTTTTTTACAAGTAATCAATACCAAGTAATAACCAAACATAACACAGAAAAAATTAATCATCCGCGAAACTTTCTTTATTGAAAAATCTGAAGGGATAATTGATTTTTCTCAAATTTAGGAAACTAAATACTTACATGGACCTTTTGACCTATAGTGACATTAATACCAGGATAATTTTATATCCTAAGTTTAGGTTTCCAAAATAGACTTAGTAAAATTATTACATTAAAGCAAAGAATAAATTAAGTGTCTCTCTATGTTTTACTAAATAAACTAAAAGCGTCTGTAACTCATCCCATTTACGTAGATAAAATCTTCCACTATCGAAATACAAATCACGTTTATAACTGAAATTAAACCCAAATTTACCATCTCTCTTTTTACAATAAATGGAGAAAAGCATTGTTCCTTTAAGGATATACCAACATGAAACACATTTTTAAAAACAAAATTTTATACTTAATTAAACAATTTCTATTAAACTAAGAAGTTTTGGGGAAGAAAAACAAATCCAGAGATTAATGCAGTTAAAAATTTATGTATTTTAAATTTCAGAAACTTTCAACTTTCTCCATTAAAACCTTTAAAAAGTAAAAGGGGACATTCAACTAGCATTTTTGGTTTCACGACTAAAACTTAAAATTCCACCATCTAACCCTCAATTAGTTGAAAGGGGATACAAGATCATCAATCACTTCTACGAATCCTTTCATCCCTGAGAATACGAATTAAACTAAAAGATCATTTATCTTTTTAAAGAGTCAAAAATTAAAAGTTGAAGCTGGTAATTACACGACAGCTTAAAAAAGAAAAAACCTCATACTAATTAAAAGTAACCAGATACACTAATTTAAAGTAGACGAACGTGTAATACTACAGATCCGATAATAAGTTATGAAAATTTTAATAAACTTTTATTGATAAACGTATGTAAAACATAAAGTGAGAAAATCGGTTGCTGAGATACTGGTAATAGAATTGTGCTAAAACAAATAACTTAATGGGAGAGAAAAGTTTGCTCGGGTTATTTTTTGTAGAGCAGAGAGCTTAGGTGGTCAGCGCCCTCTATCGTGAAATCGGCCGTGAAAGTGTGTCGGGCAAATCGTCCCGGGCACGTCAGTTCTACTTGTGGAGACGGAAGTGACCCTTTAGAAGGATAGAATTTCCTCTCGAAAGTTCTTTTCAAGTTGGAAACTTTTTGTTTATTGACTCTGTCAGAAAAGGAAAATTGTTTAAGGTAAGAATGCATTTTATTTGTAAGAGATTTGAAATTCGAATTTTAAAGTTTTGTTTTTTATATTTGGTAATATTTTTTATGAAATATGTTGGTGTATGGAATAAACTTGAACTTTTATCAAAGCTCTTTATCTGTTAGATCACATTTTATCGATAAAGAAATATTCGATGACAAAATAGTTTATCGTGTTTAAAGAAAAAAAATTGAGTTCTTAATTGAGTTCTTCTGTGACATTTTCTTTGGCGAATTTATTATATTTAGTAATAGAAAATTATTTTGATATTTTTATGTTTACTTTACATAGAAATTTTATGTAGCAAAGTATTTAAAACATTGAGCTAACACAGTCTCTAATTTTAATTTATCACTCTTTTTTCTATTTTACTTGCTTTAATTTCTTGGGAAAAAAGTTTCAAACCTACTGTTGTTCTTTAGTAAATTTACTTAAAATTAGGAGAGGTAATAAAGCTTTCTATAGCTTTTTTCTATAAAATGCCTAAAATTTTCGTTGTGAATAAGATAAACGATATAGAACTCTTATAAACTTTGTGACCAATAATAGATTCATTTCATGGATGAATATGAATAATCATTACAGTATGATCTGAATAAAGGTCTTTTATCAACAGAGAACTGTACTTAATAGACTGTCTTCAATCATGCTTAACTAAGTCAAATCTGTGATCATAATTGTCATTTGCATTAGGTCTCCTCTAGGTTATAATCTGAGCAAATATCTATTATTAGAACCTACTAAGAGCTTGACTAATGTGACTTCATCAATTTCAATATTTTATTTGTCTTACAAACATATTATTGTATGCTCTAAATTTTGGTAATTTTCTTAGTTCATAAGAAGGTATTATGATACATACGTCTTTCAAACCAGCTCCAGTTTTATAATTTCTAAATTATATAAGAGACGAAAGGTACTTTTCAACTTTAAAATTAGTTTATATGATGCTAAATAGTCCCTAAATTTAAATATATATATGGGTATCATAAAGATTTTTTAAAAGTTATTTTGTGAGTTAAGGAATATCAATCATTCTATTATGATTCTTCTATTATTCTATTATGATTCTTCTATTATTCTATTATGATTCTATTCTATTATGATTCTCAAAATATCTTTTTAGTACAGTTTAATAGACAAATAAATAAAACGATAAATGATTATGGTATTGATGGATTGTAATGTTCCTAAAAAAAAGTTAATGATCATTCCACTCGCATTAATTTCAGTACCTGAATAACAAGCAATGATACAAAAAGTTTTAATTCGAAGTTTATGTAATCAAAACTAGTTCCAAAAACTATTATTAAAATCAATGAAACACTTTTAATGAACAAGGTAATTGTCTGTTATTTTCTTGTGAATGTAAAAAATGTAGATGGAAAAATCGCTTTAATTTTTTTTTAAATAAAATGATTAAAAGGAAAAATATTTCATTACAAAGACACAATATAAAATGTAAACTTACACGGCTCCCTCCTTGGTAGCCCCGATTATTACAAAAGTCTAAAATTGTGCAGGTATTAAATCGATGATATTAATATCGTTTGATACCAGCTCCACATATCTAATACTATATTGATAAGCGAATTTAATAGTTTCTTTCCAGATGGATCAACCCACGGCATAAGAAAATCCACCAAGCATGCCTCGTCAAGACAACGCCCCCTGGAACCTATCAATCTCTATGACCCTCTCCAACGACTCCTTCTCTCCCCCGAGCGACCTCCTCTACGACGTCCCTCCGACCATCATCGTCCTGCTGTCCTGCTTCTACGGGGTCCTCTCCCTGGTGGCCATCGTCGGCAACCTGTGCGTCCTGGTCATCGTGGCCACCAGCCGCCGCATGCAGACGGTCACCAACTACTTCATCGCCAACCTCGCCATCGCCGACGTCATCATCGGCATGTTCTCCATCCCTTTCCAGTTCCAAGCGGCCCTCCTGCAGAAGTGGGTGCTACCCCCCTTCATGTGCCCCTTCTGTCCATTCGTGCAGGTTGTTTCCGTCAACGTCAGCATCGTCACCTTGACGGCCATCGCGCTGGACCGCTACCGGGCAGTGCTGTACCCTCTCAAAGCCAAGACCTCCGAGTTGAGCGCCAAGGTCGCCATCTGCGCCATCTGGTTGCTAAGTGGCTGTGCAGGGGTGCCGTATGCCATGGCGCTCAGGGTGACCATGGTGGAGGACCCTCTGGTGGGGAATGCCACCAAGCCCTTCTGCCATAATGTGTACCTCTCGCCTGAGGCGTGGAAGGTGTACAATCACGTCCTGGTGACCATGCAGTACTTCATTCCGTTGTGTCTGATATCGGTGGTATACATTAGGATCGGAGTACGGTTGAGGGATACGAAGACGCCTGGAAACACGCAGTTGGATAGAGATGAGAATATTCTGAAGAACAGGAGAAAGGTTGGTGAGCTCTTTGATTTTTACTGTCTCTGCTACTTATAGGAATTCCTTATATTATTATATTATTATATTATTATATTATTCTTATGATTACACTTAAAGTAAACTAAGGATCCAGTTGTAAAGGTTAGATGAAATGAAGATTGTTTAAAAAATTTAAGACAGTGATTATTGTAACATTTGAAAAAACTGCAATATAGAGTGTTTTCAGGTGACGTCAAAACCGATTATTTTCTGTTAACTGTGTATCTACTGTAGGGCTTTTAACTGTTGCTAAGACCGTTGTTTATCTGTTGCTAAGGCGGTTTATAGGTATGGGGTCACGTGATTTTAAATGCTCCAATAGAAGAATTACACGGCTAGTCATTTTTGTAACTGTTAACCTCTGTAGGGCAAAAAACTGGCCGTAACTATGGCCATTGTTAAGTCCGAGTCATGTGATTGAAAATGCTGTATAGGGAAATTTTTTCACAAAAAGCCTATTTAGTCTCGAAAATCTATGTATAAAAATTCGTTTACATAAGGGAATATAACTTTTTTAAAGGGTTATATTGCTCAGGCAACACCAGGTCTAGCGTGCAGCGCTACGTATTTGGACGAGCGAAGCCCGTCTGTTTCACATTTTTTAAAAAAAACTGAAACCCGGGCAACGCCGGGTTTAGCGCGCTTGCGCACTAGTATTATATAAATACGCTTTGTAGTTTTGCGTTTTCACATAGAATAATATACCTATATTATAGTACCTCCTGTTCATAAAAAACGCAACACCAAGAAGGAATTGTCCGATCAACATGAAATTTTCAGGGTATGTTCATAATGGTTTGTTATTCAAATGATTTAGAAATTCAGAGCTACAGCGCATACGTGAGCTGAGAAACGACTTCTCAACCACTAATTTAGTTGTATGGGGCTGTAACGGGACGTTAAGGGGGTTGTAAGAAGACATTATGTCGCTGATTATCTTTTCATTGAAGTCATTATACCCCTTAAACCTTAACTGATTCCATAAGAATATTTAACAGAGTTTTAACGAGGATAAATGATAGGCCTCCCTAAAGGTGTTTTTACATGGTGTTACTGCTACTCAGATGAACGGCGATAGGACAATAGTGATATGGATGTAAAAGCTGAGGTCCAAGACCGAATTTTGGACATCTTTCAAACTGTTAGAACACTGCCACAGTGCTACAGGTCTATCATTGTCTGCTCCAACAGCTATTGGTGGTTGTTGCACCGAATTGCACGAATTATCGTTCTTTTTTTACAGACTACCATGGGGGCCACAAAAAAAGAGTTTCGCGTGATTAATGACAACAAATGGTCCTTTTAGATGAATCCAATTTCAATTTTTGTCAACATGATACCCACATCAGCTTTGGACGCTATGCTGTAAAACGTCATCTTTTGGAGAACGTTATCTGTTTAAACGTTCATCTTGCGTCATACCGTGATCTTAAGAGCCGCAAATGCATTACAAATTTTTTGGAGCCAAAAGTTATACCCTATCTTTGAAGCATTCATGAAGCTGTATTTCACCAGGACAAACCCCGGACACATATTTTTAGGAATGTTCCAAACTTCCAAAAAATCCAACAAAGGCAGTTTCTCTCCCGGCAAATTTTTTCACCCAATATTTCACCTATGGAGCTTGACTGAAATTTCGTCGATTAGTCCTCATGCTCAAAATGCTTGTTCTGTTGCCAGCATTGGCAAACTTTGGGTTTGCGAAGAGTCTTAGATGAAAATAATATCCTATTCAGAAAAAAAAGCAATCTGTTTGATTCAATGACGTGTCGTATATAGGCTCTCATTGCAGCGTGTATGGACTAAATAAAACACTGATTTTCGATATTTAATATCGTTCCTCTGTTCTGAAAATTTAATCATTTATTTTAATCTACAAAGGTCATCAGCTGTGAAAATTTCATCAAAATCTATCAAGTCCTTCAGGGTGTTGCATTTTTTATGAACAGGATTTATATCAGTTTTATAGTGAAAAATATTTTAATGAAATTAGATTATATTAATCATGAAACTTTTTGCAAGATTAAATTTATTACATTTTTTAATTATAAATGTTTTCCCTTTTTATTACAGGCATTTTTATGTTGTAAAGTTCATAAAATATTACTTGAAATTTTATTAGAAATACTATTTTTTGAAATATATCCAAAGGAATGTTTCCTTCAGCCGCTTTTCTAAGGATATTTTATGATAGATGTGTTTTGGGATTATAAATACATCTAAGACATTGAATAGGGAAATGCTATTTTACAAAGCTTTCACAGTTAAGGGAGAAAAAAATATCTTTATAAGCATGTATTACATCAAATATTCATTGATAATTTTATACAGGATATATTCATATTAAAAATTTTAAAAAATGAGTTTTTCCAAGAAAGTGTAGAGTGTAGTATAAATATAAGATATTTTAACAAGTTCTAGTTCTCTGATATCTTTAACATAAACCATTCGATTCGAACTGGTTTTTAGTAGCTCAGTATTATTTAAACAATATATCTTAAGTTATTTTAGTGTTTAGAGACTTTGAAAAGACCTTTCAAATGTAACAAAGTAAACCTTTTATGTAAGGAAATATCTTGTTTATATAAGGCAAAGAGACATGACATGAGATAGGTTAAGTTTAAATTTGTAAAATTTCTACTGTTTAAACACGCGAAATTTCGTACAAGATAGGAAAATAATTAAACCAGATGACCCAATCAAAATGGTTTTCCAGTGTGGAAGCTTTTAAATTAATGTCTCGCAAACTGGACGAACTAAAGCCTCTGTTTATTGGGGATGAGATACGTGAATTTGAGGCAACCTTTCAAATGAATAAGCAGAATATTTAAGGAATCTTCCAATAGGAATGACATGTTGAGAAGAGCAGGTATAGATAATCAGGAGAAAATATGTAAGTACTAAGTTCTAATTTTGAATATAATGTTTATTAGGAGACATATCCTGCATACATATTTCTCGCTTTTTAAAAAATACACAAAGAAATATAAAAGTAATTATCCTTTTACATTAAAAATCACTGTTTGGTTGTATCAAAATTTGTTACCAACGGTACCAACAAGAAAATGAATTTAAAAAACGGAAGGAAATAGAACCTGTTGTCTTTAAAACTTTCAACAGAATTCGCCTAAAACAATCAACAATAAAGTAATATTAATTACACAAAATATTGTGTGAAGTAGTTTAAATTTCATGGTGCTATACTCGACAGCAACGTTAGTTGACCCTATGACTTAACTAAGAAAACAAAGTAGTTCCCAGCGCGGTGTCTGAATTTTGAGTGAAATGAAGTACGTCAATTTTAAAAAATATGATTATTTTGTAAAACCCATGCAGATATAGTGACTTTTTATCACGATTTGTGTACCGAAACTCCTCTTATCCACACTCATCAGGCTTTGTGTTTACCCATTTTGTCCTTCCGCGTAGTGACGTAATACCTACTGGGTTCAGGAAACGTTGCTGTGTCGAGTATAAAACTATTTGGTGCATAAAATTGTTAAATATCTAATTCAAACCTCTGTCAAGAACATAATGCATAAACATTAATTATTAAACTTCAGATTAGCTTCTCTCTCAACCAAAACATTTACCTTTTCTGATTATGATATCCTCACATTCACTTTATTTGGATTTCAAGTTGGTTTGAAGTAATCTTTGTTAGATAATATTGTTAATAAATGACATCGAATAGTAATTGTTTATGTTCATACCAAATACTTAAAATCATTGTTGAAAATCGATAAAACTGTTCATATAGACCAGTATTCTGGAAAGGTTACTGGCCCACAAGTAAAATGATTGGTCATGCAAAGCAAAAAAAAAAAAAAAAATACAAATAATAATAATAACAACCTTGTTTTTAAGACAAAAATGTATTCTTAATATTTCTCAGAGTTATTTAAAACTAACTATAAAGTCATTTTACATCTAAAAACCAAGCAATAAATTTTAAATTAACTAATTAGTATTAAAAATCGAATAAAACTAATTAGTATGTCTGTGGGGCTAGACCAGTAAAAAAATAGTTCCATCTAAATAAAAGGGGAATCCTCCCCTAATCCTAAGAAAATAGTTTTTATAAAATTTCTTCAAAATCTATATAAAAAATCAACAGTATATATCGCAAGTTTCTTTGAAAGAGAGGTTAAATAGTTTTTATTTTAAAAGATAATTTTAGTTAGTTGGCTTGTTTTAAAAGAAAATTAATTGAAAAAGAAGCACCGACTGTAACGTCGTAAGAATTAATTATTTCTGTACTCTTTTAAAAACTTCATTTTAGGATAATTAACGTTAATTTATATTAGCAGTATGTCAAATGTCTGAATGGACAAAGTTTAAGGTATGGTACTAGATAATTTCATTTCTTTAATATATTCGTAATTCCATAGAGACAGATGAAAAGGAGCAAAAAAATTGCGATATAATGATACTGTTCCAGTTTTATTATCCACATAACTATAAAAAAGCCACTGGATTTTTATGATTTAATCATCCTTTTCTAAAAGTAATCTATTATTTATTTTCACTTAACTGACTTTAATTACAACTAATTACTTGCAATGGTATGATTCCTTTCATAGTTCATTGGCTATAACGTTTATTGGAGTGAAATAAAA
Organism: Tetragnatha montana; assembly: GCA_963680715.1. NCBI lineage: Eukaryota > Metazoa > Arthropoda > Arachnida > Araneae > Tetragnathidae > Tetragnatha > Tetragnatha montana. The sequence continues at coordinate 31,872,341 of OY796675.1, forward strand.
AGAAAAGAGATAAACTGAATGGGGAAATTTTTAACTATCATAATTAATCCTAACTAAACCACCAATAACCACCTAACTAAACCAGGTCAATTGCAAAATGAAGAAATATCAAAGATTAATATTACTAAATCAGTCTCCTATCCCTTTTTTAACTTATTGTATTGAATGCCGTTGACCTTCAAATTGTTAATCACATCTTGGTCAAAAAATCAAAAATGAATTAACAAAATATAAATTGTTTAACGAAATCAAGGATGAAGAATTTCCAAAAGTTTCGGTATCAAACCCCTGGGGAACTTCCATGAGGTAGATGATGGTTTAGGGGTAAATAAATATTTAAGGCTGATCGAACATTTTAATTAAGTTGATGTTAAAAATAGGCTAATTTCCAATTCCAATTTCACCTTGTTGACCGATAGTAATTATTCCAAACTATTACTATGCGAATCCTTCTGCGAGCCAGAAGACAGTCAATATTCAGAAATCTCAAAATATATTATGTTTTAGAATGAAGGAATTAAAGAACATTTTTTAGTAATTTTAAGCTTGATATATTATTTGTAAACATATTAACATCAAATGTTTCAAAGAATTTTCCAGGAATGAATTTCTCATGAATCATTCATTTAACTGGATTAAGCAGTTTTAATTTATTTACCTACAACTTTCTCCAAATTTTAAATGTTGCTTTTTTAGTTTAGAAGTTATTTTTTATTAATAAATTATATTTATGCCTATGCTTTGAAAAAACTTCGTTTTATTGAAAAACGGTTTTCTAACTTTGACAAATGATTGTTTTTCATACGTATTCAGGCTGAAAAACAAATGGAATGGATGCTGGGACGAACGGTGTCTGTGTCTTTGTATACGTGTTTCGATGTGTGTGGGGTTTTTTTTTCCTGTTTTGATTGTGTTATAATTTGTGTTGAGCCAGATATACCGAAATCCTACTACCTTCCCACTTTATTTAAATAATATTTCATTTTAAGTATTCTTTCTCAGTCGGGTTAGTGGTAATATCAATTGTCATGTTAGAAGTCATTTTCTTTTAAATCTTGCAGGATAATGTTAAGGCTAGTTTTTGGTAAAAATAGTTTCTCTTAGGTGTAAAGTTACGTTTTAAAGTTAGCTCTTGTATTATTTTACAAAACTCAGTCGAATACATTTCTTTATATTTTAGTCATAATTTTGTTTATTAAATGAGATATTAAAGAAGTTCCACTTACGTGTGGTTTTATCAAGTTAAACAGATTTTTTCAATAATAACATATTTCTACTATATGATAAGCATGGAACTTTTTAGTTAAAGAGAAAGAAAGTAGAATTTAAGAATCACCAAAATCTTAGTATGTTCGAGTTTTTGGTTATTTATCCATAATTAGTTTTTTCACGACAATGTTGGAAATTTACCAAAATTCTGAAAATTAACTTTATATAAATTATTACATATTAAAATTGAAATGTGTCATCTTTCTGTTATTAATTTTAGAGTACTTTTTTTAGAAAACTTTTACAGTGACCCTAGCTACAATTACAAATTGTACCTAAGGCCATTTACAGATTTAAAAAAAAACCTTCTACATATTTCGCTTAATATCCTTATTAATGTACTATTTTTAATAACAAAAAACGTAAGTAATTCGTATTCTGATGTGTGCATAAACAATTTCACAGTATAACAGACATTTTTGCCATAGTTATTATTGGTTATTGGTGATTGGAAAAAGGGGCCCTAGGTACACGAATATTCCCTATATGTCATTGACTAAATTGTTTTAACATATTTGTATCAAACTGATTATAGTTAAGCTTCATCATAGAAATCTTTCTCTCAGACATTATAAAAGTCAAAAGCATTTCAACTACAGTTACTTTTTAAATAGCATCCCTTATGTTACAAATCCAAATCATGGTTAAGAAATTATTATTAAGAAATGTAAAAATTATTGAAAAATAAATCGGTTACTGCAACGATTGTAAGCAGATATAAGTAATTGATATACGGGGAATTTATTAAAGTAATTATGCGCGCTGTGTACCAGCATCCCTTCTTTGCCATTTTAAAAATCTTTTTAAAACAGAGAAACCATAAAATTGGTTTAACTTTAAAAAATCTACCCTAGATTCGCATAAATTTACGAAATTATCAAGCAGCGGCTTATTACATCCAAACAAAAAGAAGACTCTTTTAGCATTCAAACATGCAGAAGAGAGGATTCTCTATGTCTAATTATGAATCCCGCAGACCGAGCAAAAAATTTGCGTTTAATTAAACGGTAATAGCCGCAGCTGGTGGTTTCATTAACGGGGGGAGAAAATTCCCTACCAGCCATAAAATTAACGAGCCGTTTACTTAAGTGGCGACAGAATCTATGTCCGTTGCAGCATTCTGTTTGACGGGAGAGAGATGCTGAAAAGGAGCATAGCGGCGGTTTGGTCTGGAAGGTATTGTTTCATCTCCTTTCAGAGGAATTTCTAAATGAGAAAATTTTGTCTTTGTTTTAGAGTAGTTGAATTGTATATAACTGTGGTGCCGTTGGATATTTTCGTAAAAAATGGCTTTGATGCTTCTTTCTTTATCTCTTTCTTTCATTCTTTCTTCTTAAATCGCTTGACAGTAATGAGACGGTCTGTTTGGAGCTCACCTAAGAAATTGTTTATCCTTCCTTGAAGTTTTCTTCCAGGACTGATCTACCGATGGCTTTTTTTCCTGTCAATTTGCATGTTTTTCATTTCAATGTATTCTTTCCAAACTCTCTAAAGATTTCAATATTTTTTAGGCCAAGGAGTCACGCTTGATTTGTTGAACTTTATAATAAGATTTTTTACTGAGCTCACTACTCAGCACCTATAGTATAAAGTAGTACTTAACACATTTTTCATCCTAAGTTAATTCATCTCTTTTTTCATTGGCAACATCAAAATATAACCTAAGACTCAACTTTACCTTCACCTTTCCTTCATTGGTCCTTTTTGCTCATAAACCACAGTTTGATTAGGCTATTTCAATGCTACCATTCTTCTTTACCTAAATGCACAATTTTATAGAGCAAATACTTCTGAACGCCACTAGATAAGTATTCATGTATTCTTTTATTACGAAGTGTAGAAACCCAAACCCCACTTTCTAGTAGATATTTCTCCAACTTCTTATTAAGCATAAAATAAGCCATAGGCTCTCCTTTCTAGTCCCCAAAAAGCTCCATCAGTCTTTTTTACACTCATTATACGCACCAATACATTCCAAAAGAAACCACTCATAACCTTTAATGAACCACGTCTAGGAGCTTTGGAGCTCCTATTAGCCCAAACATCAAAGCGTTTCAGAATCCACAAAAGTAGGTCTACTAAAGAGCCAACCATAAGATAAACCTCCCGAGGTACAGAAAGCGAGAGAACATTAAGCCTGATGGCGATCGAATATAAATAGTTACAAGCTCTTGGTGATTTCTGAAAGCTCCTTTTCATTCAGCCACCTGAGAAATCCAAAGGTCTCTACACACGATGCATTTATCGCGATTTTCCCCTCCTTATCGGAGTCGCGACGCCGGGGTTTTACGGGGGTTGAGTAGAGAGTAAAACCGGTTATCTTTAGGGTGTAGGGTAGCTGACCTTGACTCCGCTTTGAAACAACTGTACCCATATTCGAATGGGGGAATTTTGCAATGTAGCAACCTTATTTCTCTTTAATCATGGCATTTATACATGATATGAAGGACTCAAAATTGTGTTTTACATCGAGAAAAAAAATTGCTTCTCGAGGCGGTTTTTTTTTGGATAAAGTTGAATTTTTTAAATTGTAATTTCAACACCGATGTAGTACAAAGACACGGCAAGTGTTCATCTAGTTTTGAGAATATATAATAAAAACCATTTACTAAAAATGTCGTTAGATCATAAATTTACAGGGAAATATTTCAGTAGGCATGTGATTAATAGGAATAAAAAGGATGGAAAATAACCCCTTTTATTCGAAAATATGGTCGCAATTTACAATGCTGGCCACTAGAAATTGAATTTTTTATTTCAGAAACATGTCAAAAACTAAATTTCTTGTTTTGAGAAAACGAGAAAATCTGTATGGCAGCTCTTTACATTTTAATAAATGCGTTCAGTTTTTGTTTTCCGTCCAGAAATTCCGTCCAGAATTCTAAATTAAATTTAAAAAATACAATGAATGGACATCGATTTCGCAAAGTCAAGGGGCTATATATCTGCTGATGGGGGTAGATATCCCCCCTCTTTTCACTCATGTGTAGAGCAAAGCTTGGAGATGTTTTTAAGCAAAAAAAGTCAATTTGTCATTTTTTGGACTTATTCCCTTCTTTAAACTGACGATTCAATTGTTTCTTAATCAATTGATTATCTTCTTTTTAATCAAATCGGACGGATTGATCATCTTCTGTCCATCTAAAAACAAGGAAAATGAAGTTGAATTTAGATAATTTTGTTCGCAATTCTCCTCAGTTTTATCAAACCCGACAAAGTAATTAACATTTTTTGCTTAAATAATTACTATTTAAATCAAAAATAAGATGAATATATAAAAAACTGAAATTATTTTAAGTAGACACTCTTAAATTTATTATCAGTACTTCAAAGATATAAAACCAATTAAATTTTTAATAATTAGGCAATAACTATCGTAGTACGATAGCGCAATGTACGAAAATTTGCGAGGTGATTTCTTCCGCCATCGCCCCTTCTCTCTTCCCCTTTTTAACCCCCGCTCCTCCAACCCGAGACCCCCCACGTCCAGAGAGAAAGCCATTAAAAAGTCGTAAATGTCAGCCCATGATGAACGCGCCTGTTCGGTTTCTCCTTTGAAACTGGGGTCACCCAGGATCACGGCACCTGATGGCAGATACAGATAATTTTAACATAGGTTTCTATGGAGAAATACTAGAATTACTTAGCATACGGACCCCCTTACTGGATTCGACTCCAATGCACTCGTGTGTAGAGGCCTCAAGGGACGGAATGACCCACGTGGGAACGGTCGGCGAGATGAGAGAAATGGGGTTTCCCGAAGATATTCTCTGGTTTCTCATCCAATCAGGGATCCTGCAGTTTTCAATGTCGTCGATCCTTTACTATAGGGAGATTAAAGTGACGCAACTAAAGTCTAAAAGCAAGAATTTGGACTTCTCCGGTGGACTTAAGGTTGGAACAAATAACATGTATTTGTATTAATGTAGGTGGAAGGGATTAGGTGTTTGGGGTGTAAGCAGGATTGAAAGATTGTTTGAAGACTTCGATTATATTTTTTTAAATATGCTTTGACATTATAAGATTGATGATTCTGAACATGCCTAGAGAATTAATAACTTCGTTTAATGAAGTCGACTAAATTTAATAAAATTTACAAATTTTAAGCGACTTTATTCCCGTGATCTTTCAATACGAATTACTTTAAGCCAGAAAATTCATTCGAGAAAAAATTATATATTTGTATAAAAACTATAGGGTTTGCTAGATTTATCATCATTACAAATTTGGGTTTTTTGCAGTCATCACATTTCATGTTTTTAATAATATAGTATTTTAAAAATGCAAATCACGAATTAATCTCCCAAGTCCCAACTAATCTCTCTCAACACATATAATTTTTATAATTTAGTAGTAATTATGTGATCACTTGTAAACTTGGCCAAATTTCAATACGAATCTGTTATTTTTCAAATGTTTTACATAAATGTTGATTACCTACACTTCTAATATTGAAGAAAACCACTAACTCAGGCATTTACACTTGTATATATCTCATCACTTTTTGCAGATGCGTCAGTCCCCCTCCAGAAAAAAAAGAATTATATTCTTTAAATACCATTCACCAATTAATTGCCTATTATTGCCACTTCCTATTAATTCACAAACTTACAACACTCGACTTCCAAAGCCATCTCCCAACTAATAACTCCTTTCACCACGAGCAAGAACAAAGTCATTTTTAACGAATCGAGCCATCCACAAGCTCCCGAGCAAAAGACCGTTAATGGCCCCATCGTCATTACGATCTTATCGGGTGCAAATTTCACACGTCCCTCTCTCTGAAAGGTGAGGGGCAAAATGTCTTCCGCCATAACGCGTTCCTGATTGCCCCACGCAACATGACGGAGAGTGAAGAAGGCACTTTCGGAAAGTGGGGTAAAGCAGGGCTGAGGTGAAGAATTGATCACTCTGTTGATACTTGAGTTGCTGGCGTTGATAATCTTCGGGAAAAATGGCTTTGTTTACTTCGTGTTGGAAAGAGTTGGCGCTTATCCCTATGAAGGGATCGTCTTTCAAAGGAAAATCAGCTGGTTTCATTGGGGTTGTTTAAGGGTTGAATAAAATCCCCGTAGTTTTGAAAGTCGGTTATTTTTAGATTTCGCATTGTGTTAATTTGTGTGAGGATCAGATATTATTAAAGGATTCTAGGAATAATTGACGATTTTGTCGATAATCTGAAATAAATTTGAGAAGGTATGATTGATTAGTACTTTTGGAAATTAAGATGAGATTAAGAAATTTTTTAGCAAAATCTCATTAAGGGAACAATAAAAGATTCCATTTCAATTTTGATAATTATTTTTAGGTTTTAAATGGATTATTTTGATATATACCTACAGAATTCAAAGTTTAGTCTTTTAACACTTAAATATACTTATTACTTGTACTTTGACGAAAACTTTTCTTATACCTAGACTTGTTTTTTCCAGTGAATATCTCCACAAAAGAATTTATATCTAATAAAATCACCACTAAAATTAAGTGGTGATCCACCCTCCTAATTCACTTTAAAAAGTCACTATTACTCCAATCTTTAAATCTGGAGACAAAAATGTATAGTTAACTCAGTGTGGTCCAACCTTTAGCTACCCGAGTGCCAATTAAACTTTTTATAGCGAACCGAGGGCCAGAGATAGTAAAAACTACAATTTACTATTTTAAAACAGGCAAGTAAAGCTTATATTTTACTCGAACATTTATTTCAACCATGAAGATTTACTAAGAAGCATTTCACTTAAAAATTATCTTACATTGAAAATGCAATGCTAAAATATCGACTGCGTCTCATTAACACACTACTTATTTAATCAAGGTGATTTATTGTGAGCTACAATTTAAACACTATTTTACTTGATGTTCATATTTATGCAATTAAAATTTAAAACAAATTATTCTTTGTTTTTTTTAATGAAGATTTGTCGTTAAAAGGAAAAGTAGCCTTGTAGTGAAACTTCTAAAAATTACACATGTAGATTAAATGTTAATGACAACTCATAGTTCCTACTGATTTGATAAATCCTTTTACTATTTCCCCCAACTGGATCTTTTATTTATGCCCTTTTAATAACCCATTTGAATTTTAAGTCAAGTCAAAAAGATTTCAAAGGGGGTTCAGGGGTACTCCCCTCAAATTTTTTGAAAATTAAACCCATAAAAGTGGATTTTTAACATATTTCTGAAATAAAAAGTGGAAAGCAGATTACCTTCTATTAGTTGGATTAAGTATTACATTTTGTGGCCGAGTGCCATAAAAAATATCTTCGAGTGCCGCGGGTTGGACCACACTGGTCTAACTATTGCCCTTAACCCATTAACGCCCAATTTATTTTTTTTCGGCCAAATTTTATAAAAATCATGAATCTGGTGTATTTTGCCTTAAATATGGATATTATAAACAAATTTTGTAAAAACAATCATTAGTTTCTTTAAAAATAGCTGATCTAAAAATAGATCACTGGGCGTTCTGGGATATTTTTGTCACTGAGCTAAGTGATAGTAGAACTTCCAAAAAATCCTTAAAAAATATAAAATAGGTAGAAACTTTAGTACTTCTCCTTAAGAAACACATATTTATTCATAAATATGTGGAAAAATAATTAAATAATAATAAAATTAAATAATATACAGAAGATAAACTACATAAATAGCTTATGTTGGAAGTATTTAGTGGGAAAAATGGGAAAATAAACCAAGAACTTTAAATTGATGAGTATGTTATAGATAAAAAAATATGCCATAAAATTGAACACAAAGTAAATTAAAATGCATTAGTTTTAATGTTGCGTAAATTTTATGAATTTGTTTTACCATAAAATGAAATTGCTCATGAAATAAAACGAAACTTGGTCTTACTCAGCCAACATTTAAAAAGGCTGCGTCTTTGAGCTTTTTACCTGCATATTCCAATAATTTATTTTACCACAGTGTTAATTTTAAGGTTGCAAAAGTTGTATTATGGAGAATTTTAAATAATTATAATTTTCCATTTGATATTTTCTCCAGCTCCTCGAAAAAATGGTATTGTCTTATAATTTCTAACATGAACTATTTCAAAACAAGATAATTGACTTGTATTGTACTAATAAATTTATGTGAATAATAAACACAGATAATTTTTGCCACTATTTGCAATGCTTTGCTTTACTAGCAATAAATCATGATTGTCTACCCTCCATTTATCGAGCAAAAGAAATTATAAAATTTAATTACCAACCATATAATTTTCAATTTCATCAGAAAATATATATTTGACTTCATCCTGGACATAACTGAATATTCTCAGACTCATTTTTTAGTTTCAATTGGGAAAAACTAAATAATCGTATAGTAAGCAACACAGGTTAAATACATGCCCGAACGCCCAGTGATCTAATTTTAGATCAGCAACATTTCGGCAAGAATTTTTACCACTTAAATTTATTTTAACATAACACCGCTTTATATCCTAATAGCCACATCGATGAAGATATTAAAACACCAAAATAAGTTTACCTTACTGGTACCGCTTAGCTGTTTCAAGGGTTTATGCAAAGAAACGTCGAAAAACTGCGGAACGAAATGGCGATGACAACTTTCTCTTATCGCTGTAGATCAATGACTAAACCAAACAAAAAAAACACGTGTTGTAAAACAGGTGCATGCCTTATCTTGCCCCCTGGGCAGTTTGGAATGTGTGGGGTGGGTAGAAGGTAATTTAAAAGCGAGTTTCCCACGCTATGTTTAGCGATCTAGAAATAGATCAATGGGCGCTAATGGGTTAATAATCAAAAGCATTCGACAACGTTAAACCATGTAATCTTAATTAGAAAATGCTGGAATTAGAGGTTATTTGTTAAATTGGTTCCGACAGACATCATTGTACTAAAATTTGCAATACTTTTAGTGAATATTCCATTTTAAATCAAGTTGTTTCACAAGGCTATATTTTAGGTCCATTATTATTTTTAGTTTTCATTAATGATGTTTGTCAATTGAATTTTTAACGGTAAAATCATTTACGTATGCAGATGATTCCGTTTTATAATATTCCTGTGCTAATTTTACTAATCTTGTATTTTTAATAGAATCTGATATGATTGCTAAGCATGGTTTTCTTTTAATGATTTAACTCTTAACCTAATAAAACTTTATTTATTATAATTTAATATTTATAATTTTAATTTAACACAAATCATTTCCGATCTAAATATTAAATTCCATTCTTACTCTTGTACTGGTATTTTCTTGTATTTTAAATGTCTCCTCTTGCGACAGGTTAATAATATTAAAGATTTAGGAATTTTCTTTGACGCTAATCTAAAATGGAAAACTCATAGAAACGAATTATGTAATAACATTTGCTTTATCCAAAATAAAGTCAATGAGTCATATTTAATCACTTTATTTTATTCTTGGTTCTATACTTTAATTAATTACAAGTACCATTTTTTGGAAAGAGACGAAATCAATCGCCCGCCTCCCCCCAAAAAAATCGTCTTAAAATATTGAATTTTCAATGCTTTACCCATTCGACATAATGCTAATTTTGGTATGAGGAGTTTTTATACCGAAATAAAGATAGGTACTATGTGTAAAATTAAAAGCCACATTTATAAAAGAAGACCTACTGAAAATTTCCAATTACCTCAGTGTCACCAAGAAGTTGATAGAAAAAATTTCTTCTACATTACACCTAATCTAGTATTCCTTTTTAGCTTATGATTTACAGATAATAACTAATTAATAACTCTAAAAATGTTTTTGTTTAATTTTATAGTAAAAACATAAATTATCATGATGAGTTTTTCTCATATAATAGAAGCAATAGTAATTTTCTTTGCCTAAATTATGACTTTTCTATTTTTGTTCATTTACTTAATTTTGTTGTCCATCATATATAACACATTTTGAGTACTATTACATTTGTATATCATTTGAATTGATGAATTATTCTCGATGTGTTATTTTTCTTCCGCCTGTACGGGAAAGGTTTCTTCCCCTTGGAGATTCATATATTGGGTTTTCTCGTAGTTAGTATTTAAAAAAATAATAAAATAATAAAAATTAATTCGAATAAAATAATAATTTGAAAAACAAGTATGTACGTTTCGTGATCGTTAAGTTAAAACTCAGTCAATCTTCCATAAGCTACGTTTATAACATATGGTGGTGACGTCACTATGTCGTTCGGGTCTATAAAGTTATAGTAATAATACTGATACTATTGATTAGTGGTTTACTAGTATAAGAAATTCAACTTGATTGTAATAAAGGCTGCCTTCAATAACTGAGTTAAAATAAAAGTCTGAAGTTTCTTCAAATAACGGAAATTTTCTCTCCTTTATCAGGAAAAATTTTTGAGAGAAGGGGGACCCAATTAAGCCACTTGAAACTGGATACTAATTTTATTCTCTCACTCACACACATAGAACATGGCTATGTTATGACTAGATCTCCACTCATATGTACAGAGAAAGATATTTTTTCTTTTCCTTAAATGTGCAATGTGTGTATGTGTGTGTGTTTGTCTTTTATAAGTACAAGTCTCCAGTTTTCTTCTGATCTCCAGTTTTCTCCTGATTCTTCTTCTATGTATACCAAACTTGGTATACTTACGTAAAAAAAAGTCGAGGAGAAACATAGGCCTATGTGTTGAAAAATTTAAATGACCCCTTGTCCCCCTTTTGACCGATTTTATGGTCATTTTGCTGAAATAGCTTTTCTGCTCAAAGAGATCTCCCTAAAAAAAAAGTTTTTAAAGAAAAACTAGATAATAAGTCTATTTAAAAATCATATTGGTAAGTATGGTATAAAATATTTTTGTATGCGATTTTAATTATTAAATAAAAGGTATCATGGAATGACATTGCTGTTGAAATAATCTCTATGAAAATGAGGATTTAAAATCAAAAGACAATCATATTGTACTTAATACGTATAAGTAAGTAATAAGTCGCATGTGCACTCGTCTGTCAAATTATTAGCGCATGGTATGCAATAGGTTGCCCCCCCCCTGATCTAACTATTTGACACGAAAAATTTGTCAAATTGCCAAGTGCTATCTTACATGATTCTATGATGAGATGCTAGCAGCACCATATCTGAGAAACGCACATCTGATTATGGATCTTTAAATAACCCCACTTTGAATCATGCTGTCACGCAACCTTGTTTGAGAGTAAAATTGTTTTTGTATGCTTTTCATCAAAATAATCGAATGAAACTTTTCCCGTTTGAATTCTTTTTTTCTATTAATCAGCTATCAAACTCTTTGTTTTTAATTATCTTCCGAATAAAAGGTAATTTTAGTTTCCTTATGAAAAATCGTCTTTTTTAATCGGGTTTTTCATTCAAAATGTTTTACTCAGAGCATCCTTAAGTAATAAATTTAGGTGAAGCTGAAAGAAAACTTAATTAAATGAAGATAGTTTTTTGCCTTTATGTTGGGAATTCTGTACATATATCACTTTAAAATACCATAAATCAAATAATATGTTATCTCTTCAAGAATTTTCTTTTTGAGGATGGAGTTTATAACGTGAGCCGTGAACAATGCAGGTGTTTAAAAGGGAGGGATTTATGGAATTTAGTCATCACATTTTTGTGGGAAAAGTTTCTTGACAAAATATGTAATGCGTATCAAAAATGTGATTATTACAGGTATCGCATTCTCATAATATGAGTTGGCCATCTTTTCTTATCAAAAGAGTATCTATTTCCTCACAGATTAATTTTTAGAAAGAAAGGGTAAATTCCCATGAATGAAAAAGTGAGATTTGGCTTAATTGCGTAGCAGAACTATCTAGGTACTTAAGCTACATTTAGCTTAACATTAGTACATTTAGGTACTTAAGCTTTGGGATAACTAGGAGGATATGCTCAAAAGTAATAAATTTTGGATACATAGTAGAATAAGAAGGAGTATGAGGTAAAAGAGGAAGCGTAAAAAGGGTACACACTGATACAATTTGGAAAAACTTTGTTAATATCTTTAAATAATATGTCGTACGATGAAAACCTCAAATGTAAGATAATTTAATTTAACACAAAATTTGTGGTATTCGTGAAAGTTTTGGAACGGAGGCTTCATTAAAAAAATTATCACACGAGTAAATATAATAAATGTTTTGCACAAATTAATGAAAGTTTTTGGGAAAATGTCACCGTTTGGATGTTTTTCTATATATAATTAGGTTTTCAGGTAGTTCAATAAATAAATTAAAATATTCCGGCAGCTAAAACCAGCAATATGGTAATAACTTTGCACCAAAATAGAAAGGAACTAGTCGGAGTTCCCCAAGCCACAAAACTTTCCTGATTTTAAAACAATGGTAATGAGGCAAGCCAACGTCTTTACAATGCCTCCCAAAAACGAAACGTTTCTCTTCATCGAGAAAATTGAAACGAAGCATTTTTAGAACAGAAGCTCAAATTATAACAGGGGTTCGAAATCGATAGAAAAGTTTCATAGCTCATTAGCTTGCTGAGCGTGCGGTCTGGGGTAAGCCCTCACGATCAGTGGCAATAAAACGAAAATGCGCTCAGTGATAAGGCCTCGAAGAAAGTTGTAATGGATTGCTGCATTCCAATAACACGCTTGCATGGACAATCGATACGATATCCTTAAGGGATTTGGCTAAATCTGTGAAATCGAAGGTATTTTTCTGTATCTAAAAATGCTATGCACGTTGTTATGTAATGGGGGTGGGATAGTATCCATAATGTCAATGTTTAAACCATAATAAGGATACCGTTTTGCTTTATGGACTGGACAAAGAGATGAGCAAAAATAGTTTTGAGATGGGGTCGTCCCCTTAGACAGCCCTGTAAGAAAATTTTATTCTCTTTGTGATCATAATGAAATGATTTCTTAAAAAGTAGTTTAATAGAATATATCTATACTGAACTAATAAAATATTTAATAAAAATAACTGTTCAATTTAATACTTGGAATGAAAAACTGAAGATGAACTGAAATTTCTTTTGTCCCAAACCCTGTTTAATTGTTCTTACGCTTAAAATTAAAGTTTGGTTCTCAACTAAACTTTACGTACTGTATACATTTTGTCCAGTCTTCCACTTGTTTTAAACCCTTATATGGGTCAAAAAAGTGTTATAAAAACAGTTCTAAAACAAAAACTCTTTTAAGGGGGAGCTTTGTAACTAACAATATAATGTTTCAATGAAAATAGGTCACTACCAATCTCTCATTAAAACAAACGTTGTTCAGTAACTACAATTTTAGAACACACTGAGACGACTAAGAATTTAATGTTGTGTCAGGGTAGTTTGTACTTGTAAAAGATTGGTTTCTTCCTAAAATTGTATTCAGGTTTGACTCCTAATATAAGTTTGATTGTTGACTTATTGTTTAATAGTGTTTTGATATGCTCTTAGAAACTGATAGGTCTCCATTAAAAATAAAAGAAATAGATTGTATAAGATCACTCAAGCGTCTTCAAAAAAACAAGTAAAAATATTTTCTGTTTTGTATGCCTATCAGAATATTTTTTATTCTTATATCCCTCAAGCAATAAAGCTTTAGAAATAAATTTGTATTGAACTTTTTTATGAATGAAATCTAGCTTCTCTATAGAAAAAAACGCGACATTTAAAAACCCTCATGCATTAAAAAAATTTTAAACTTTGGATGAGAGGCCTAATGGTTTAACTCTTATTCTAGAAAACTTGGGTACAAACGTTATTTATAGCTTCTAACCTCTGAAAAACATTTTAAGGTTAATGAAGAGGAGTTATAAATTCTGTTCTAAAGTCTGACATCAGGATTAAAAGTTCATTAGGTCCATGAGAAAAATAATTCATACCCTATATTATAGGAACAATCTTGTTTTTAGCAAATACTACTGTTTGAACTACTTCATTAAAGAACGATAATAAGGAACGCTATAACTTATTTGCTCATTACTTTGAACTAAAATAAATACTGTCAGAGTAAATATTATTCAAAGTAAAAAGCTTTGAAATAAAATAAAATTTTAGAAAATATTTTTGTGTCCTTACTTTTAAAAGACAATATTTTAATGAGTTTCTTGATATCTATAAATATAGCTGTTTATGGTAAATTTCTATTCTTCTTAGAAATCCAGAAAAACAGGAGAATTTAGTGTAGTTAGAAGCAAATGTTATCAAATAAGAATTACATTCCCAGTAAAAAATATATAAAATTACTAAATACATACATCAAAATAGTTTTTAATCACCGAATATTTCCTTAAGACAAAAAAAAAAGGTTTACCTACTCTATCATACTTTAAGTTGTATAGTATAAATACAGGGGTTCTCAAACTTTTCAACATCACAACCCCCTTTTTAAAAACAAAATCTAATATGACCCACCTCATCATGTTCTCCCCTGCAAGATGTTAGATTCGTGCGTGTGGGATTTGGTCACCAACTATTTTGTTACAACAACAAATTACATGCATGCAGAGATATTTTTAACTCCTCTGAGAGAGTATTTCACTCCTTGAAAATCGGAAATACTCTTTCAAAAACTAGACAGGAGTATTTTCACTCTTTGAATTTTTCACAAAGGTTTAGCTTAAAATGCACCGTATGCCTCACCGAAACAACAAATAATATTTTTCTACTCAAAACACCAACTGATCTCAGCGGAGACATTTCCGCCCGACTTCTGGCCAAAGCCAATTGTCAAAATCCACTGCACCCTAACCATCATACTTTTTAATTGTATTCTCATACAGCCATAGTATTTTTTTTTTCATTTATTGTTTTGATTCTTAGGCAGTTTGATTGCAGTTTTTGTGTCTCTGTATATGTAGTTTATGCTATTTCCGTATTTCACTCCTCATAATTCAATTTCACTCCTCCTAAAAAAGTCAAGGAGTATTTTTACTCCTCCAAAAAATTCCTAGGAATAACACTGCATGCATGTATTGTATGTATAAGAGGTTAAATGAACTTCTTTAAAAAAGGAAGTATTTGAACCTTAGCGTATCAAATTGTTTAATTATGGAAGCAACAATGAGTCCACAATAAAAAAAATGTTATCTGGGGGGTCCTCCCCCAGAGAGATTTTGGAAATTTAACTCTTAACAGTGTTGCAACTCCTTTTTTTTGTAATCTGGGATAAATTGCAGTTACAACATCATTTCCTAAGAAAATTCTTAAAATTTTGTGTGTCTCTCTCCTGGTGGGGAGCCCTACGTTTAGAAACACTGATTCTTTTTTAAATCTTATTTGAATAACCGATAATTTTTGCGTTATTAGCACATTAAAGTGACACACATATGTATTTTACTTAAATTGTCCTTTTAGTTCGACACCGAGTAGGTTATTGTTTTTCTTATTGCTTGTTTTATTCTTTTTACTATGTTGTAATTTTATAAATTTCACAAGTATTTGGTATATTTTAGTATTCAGACAAATTCAAAATCTTGTCACGACCCATCAAAATCTGACTGGTTATCCACAGTTTGAGAATCTCTGGTAATAAAAAATATAAATAAATTGATTGTAATTGATTGACTGTAAATAAATTGTGTATTTTTTTCAATCTGCTTTAAATTTTCTATAGGTCATTAAGATGCTCTTTATAGTGGTTCTACTCTTCGCTATTTGCTGGCTTCCGTTCCAGTTGTATAATCTTCTTCAAGAAATACTTCCCCAAATAAACAGGTAAGGGTTTTTAAAATGAACTATTGCTTTAAATAGGATGTTATTATATTATCTAAATAAATTTATAAATTTAAAATTGTACTTTTAAGGTAAGCAACTCGTTTTTTAATACTATTATTATATTATTAATAACTTTCATTATTTTATGTTTTTAACTTAGTTTAAGAACAGAATAAGAAAAATAAAAACCTTTAATTATAATTTAAAGGTTCTTCGTTATTTTTTAGTCCTTTCTAGATGTGTTTGGACACTTTAATAAAAGCTAAGTACTCACAAATTTTAACTTTACAAATACTTTTTAAGACTGAATTACATAATCTTTAAATTTAATTTAAAAATTATCTGTTTTATTTACACATTTAAATTTCAACTCTTACCCTATATATGTTCAAATTATGTTTATTTATAATTAATTATCTGTTTTATTTACACATTTAAATTTCAACTCTTACCCTATATATGTTCAAATTATGTTTTCTTAAAAAAGGGATGTTTTTACAGCTACAAATACATCAACGTAATTTGGTTTTCATGCCATTGGCTTGCGATGAGTAATTCCTGCTATAATCCATTCATTTATGCAATATATAACGTAAGTACTCAACTAATAATTTTTCTCAAAATTTAAAAGTTTGTTTTAAACAGTAACAATGTACAGTTTAAAAGTACATTTTAAGTATTAATATTATATATTAATGTATGTTTCTCAAGGAAAATTCTATAAATCTTTAACAGCAGCTCATTCACAAAATATCTCACCACGTTACTTTACCCAAAACTACAGGGACAATAATTTATCACATTCTGTTTCGTAACTGTCATGTACACAGGTCGCCTTATCAAAACAAGTTGTCAAAATAGGATTTCTTTTTCTAAAAATAAAGCTACAAATTTCTTTAAGTATCCCATAGCAATAGAAAACCATCCGGGAAAACTCCTCACTGAAATGGATCCCTCATATCTTCGACGTCTACATCGACGTTACGTGTTGTTGCCACTTCCAACCGTCTAAGACAAAACAAACACGTTGAAGAGAAATAATAGCAAACGTCATTTTTGTCATGATAAAAACACTGTAAGACACGTAAATCTTTAATGTTATTTCTTTCACCAATTCAGCTGAAAGGCGTTCTTACATTGAGCGACTCGGTGTATAAGAAACATATTTGGGCTTTTTCACTTGAGATACGCTTTCCGTTTGTTCATGTTCCACGGTATTACTTTGTCTGACTACGACAGCTTAGGTTATGAAACGAAAATCAATACTTTCGGCTTACATACCAAGCGTTATTGTATCACAAGTATAGAAAGACATCAGAGGAGTAATTCTAGTATAAAAGTATTAAATTTGGTTCAACATCAAATTTAGTAGTTAGTAGGGATGCTGTCTGAAAAATTTAATTACCTCACAAGATGAATGTTCACTGTTCATAAAGGTAAATATCAAAAAAAGTATCAAGCAATACGAACAATCATCAAGTAGATGAGTTTCATACTTGATTTTTCGTACTAATCGATGCTTTTTTAAATCATACCTTTCATAAACAAATGGCTTTTTATCTGGTATAAGAGTAACTTGGAGGGATGTTCTTTTTCACATTCCAAGAGAAGTCAAGTTTTTTTTTTTAAAAAAAAAGATAACACAGTTGAAAGTGTATTTTTTAAACCAACAGTTTCTACGCCTTCTTGAATGAAAACATTTCCCTTCATTTTCCATCTCACCTCTCCCCTAGGAGCGATTCAACACCGAATTCAAGAAAAAATTCCAGACATGCCGAGGTACTTCTAGGCAACGACCCTCCGATGGAAAGTCATTGGACATTTCACAATCTTCCAGATACGGGTGACACACGGCCCATCTGAGAATAGTTCAAGCGGACGAAGAATCCATGAGGTCGACTGTGGTTCAACTAGAGCAAAGTCTATGAGGTTTCTCAACCAAACGATGTATCGAGCGAAAAGAAAATACAATTTTAGGAGTCGAATCTCATCAAGTTGATGTTTTAAATGGCGATGCGTGGAAAGAAAACTTTCTCCCGCAGAGAAATAAGAGACTTGTCTTGCTAAAAGTTACATCTTTCTAAAGAGTAAGAAAAAGACAGTTTTAAGGTATCGGTATTTACTTTCTTGCTCTAATTGCAGAACTGTGGATCTGTACTTGACAGTTGTATTATTACTCTGCCATGCTCAAGTCCTGAAAAAATTCGAGTCGGGCATGTATTTCTCAACTTTCATCCGGCACATTTAATACAAAACGATAATACCGTATACAGTACTACATTACAATTTTACAGTATCTATTTATAAATTTCTTTTCACATAGATTGTTTAGTACAGACTGTTTATAAAGATATCTGCTGGTCGTATACTTCCATAATGTCTTTTCATTTATAATAAATTTAGCAAACAAGTTTAATGCAGGTATAATATTTTAACTCAATTTTTTATCGATATACCTGTAGTAGATATACAAGAAAGTTTCTTTTTCATGGAGTACATAAAAAATGCCCAAAGATATACCTCTTTGACCACTTTTATTTTTCTAAAAATTTGACGTCATATTTGATAAAGACTTAATTCAATTCCACGGAGTGCGCATGCATGCACGATGAATATTTTAGTGTGCAAACATTTAAAAATAACCATGTTCAGTGTTCACGTTTCCATAAACCTTTTTAGCGTAAGCTGTATGTGACGTCATACTTTTTTCTATCGCAATTTTCTCTAAAACTGCGGGTCATATAAAGTTATTGTTCTGTGGCTATTTTTTATAAACTCCACTCAAATAACATGACTTTGCAGATTTTGGGTGGACTTGTTGAAACACCCTAGGTGTGTATATTTTATTGTTTTGCTATGTAATTGTTTGGTGATGTAAAAATTTTGAGATTTGTTGAGACATTTAGTAAATCTCAATTCAAAAGCCTCTTAGTTATTTTAAAAAATAGGTTTACGACATAAATAGAAATAAAGTAGACCACTCAACAGTTGTGTCTAATTCAAGTTTCTTTGAATTAATAGAAAGTATCAGGATGAACAGCCCAGAGAATGAACACTTAGCAGTTAAATTAGTTAATACGATTTCCAATATTTCAAATATCATTTTCAGGGCTTTTTTTTCCTACCAATTCTTTAAAATAAGGCATGTTTTCAAACAAGCTTTTTCTTTGCAGTATGGTAAATATACTTTCAGATCTCGCGCGATAAAAAATTCAAAGTTTTGATATGATTTTGATTTTATGATAACACTTCCATATACCCAGTAAATGAACAAAGTTTGCCCTAAATATGAACAGAGTTTCCAGTGAAAAAACACTGAAAGTATGACCAGTTTTAGAATATTTGGAAAACTCTTTAAAGTGTTAGGTTTTTACATCATTAATCAAACCAAACAAATTTTAAAAGGTTTGAATTTAAAAGTTTAGTTCTTAATAGAATAGTATGTGTTTCTCTAAAGTGTATAATTACTTTCACATGATAAACTTGATCCAAATAAAATGAAGTTAAATGAATAATACCTACTTCTGCTATGGTTATAAATTTAACAATCCAACAAAATTGTAAAAAATAATTAAAATGCCTCCTAATCGAAAAATAACTATTTAAATATTTTTCTTCCATTTTCATTACAGCATTATCATTTTTTTATCTATAGCAAATAACTTATGCATAAAAATATTTCAGCTTACAAGTTATAAAATATTTTAACACTGATTAATACTTATCATATTATTAATGAAATCATAATGAACAGCATTATCATTGTAAGAAAAAAAAATTATACACTTTAGTTTAATGCCTTGTACGTGACTCTTTTTTGAAACTGAAAAGGAAAGTAGTGATTTTCATATTATTTATAAACTAATATTTAATTAATTTTTTAAAAACTAGCAGTTTTTTTTTTAATTTGCACAAGCATGCATGCTGCACAGTTTCCATGAGTTAGTTCTGATGAAACTTCCCTAAATTACAGTATTTTTGTAAATAGAACCTATATGCTAGCTTTCTGTAAAGTAAATTTTCTTTTTTTGCACATAATTTTAGATATTATTCAGATTTTTTTAATTGAGTATTATAATTAAGTAATTAATTCCTATTTTTCAATAATCGGGGCGTACTAAAATTGCAGAACTGTCCAGGAATAATACTATGGTGATACATAAAGTAAGATTCATTTGGAAGAATTCACAGAAATTATTCTCCAGATCCTGAGAAATGAAGCTTCTCTTCCATTAGTGCTGGGAAGAAAAGTGGAGTACTAAACCAACACACTAATTATTTTTCTTTTGATCTCCTATGCTTATCGTATGATTTCGTGAGAAAATCTGGGAATCTGGTTCCATAAATATTGATGAGCTAACATTTGATACATTCAGCTAAATGAAATATTTCAATTTGTAAAACAAATTGAATATGCAGTTCAAAAATATGATTTGTTAGATTATTCCTCTTTTTATTCACACTTTCTTTCCTTGCATGCATATTAGGTGGAAATACATCAAAACCTTGTTAAACTTCTTTTGAAATTAATAGAAAAAAAATTAATGTAGTACGTATTAATATACACCGTATCTTTCTCTCTTAAAAACATTCTGTGAGAAAATAATAAACCTATAAATATACATTTAAATTAAATTATTAATCTTAACATGACTTAATAACACACCTCATCAAAAAAATTCATTTCAATAAACCTTGGTTCTAATAAAATAATTAATTATAAATATTTTTCTCATTTATTAAATATACTGTAAAGTTTTGCGCAGTATCAAAATGCAGTTCTTTTTATACTATCTCTAATAACCTTTATTTTTTAACGTCATCTATCCAGTTGATTTTATAAATATTAATTTGGTTATCACAACCCACAATCTCTTCATAAAAAGATGATTTAATACTCCTATTTTTTTACCAGGTAATAAAAATTACCAATTCTCCTTTTTCCAACATTTTTAATAACATAATAACCTCCCTAAGGAACTAACCACCATCAATCTGATAACAGATGCTACTCGTTAAAGAGCTATAACTGTGTTATGATCCTTGTGATGAATATTTAATGCGATGAAAAGACAACAAAAAGGAACATCCAAGAATTTTTTTCCAGGACTAAATGAGATTTTGATTGCTACAGTTGATGGAGCATCCACTGCATCGGACACTGAAAGATGAGAGGAGGAAGATTCTTGCAGAAGATGATCCCATGAAAACAACCACCCAGTGTTCTCCAAAGGCTAATTTATTCCGTTTCTTTCCTTGGGGTAAATTGCTTTCCAAAATCAGTGTTTACAGACAAGTTTTATTTAATAAAAGATTCTTACATGAAAAATTAAGAGCATAGTATAATGATGATCTTTTGGAGTCATTCGTAAGAAATACATTATTTTATTGATAAACTAGTAGGTACCATTCATTTTGTTTCCTTCTTTGTGAAATACATTCCTCTTAATATAATCATAAGGAATATTGTGCATAATGCATATGTTAGAATTAATAAATTAAAGGTTTTAAGTAAAATGATTTTTTTTTATTCTAAGCAGGAAAGTTTAAAGAAATAATTTAATTCTAATTGAATATTATACTATCAGAAATAAAGTTTGTTTATCTGAATTAAAAATTGTCCGGTTCCTTACCTATTTCAGTTTTTTTTTCATAATCAAAAAAAATTTCCTTTCAAGTTCATTATTTATTGTTTACTATCAGAAATATTTAATTATAATACACCCTTTTCTTTTTCTAGGATTAGGGATTTATTTTAAAAAGTCTTTTTAAAGAATAGTATATTATATATCCGGAATTTCCTTTAAAACCTTTGCGGATGATAACAATAAAGCTTAAGAACCAGGTTGCCATATTGATTTATTACCAAGATTCAGGTAATCTCTGACCATTTTATCGGGAATAAAAATCGTGCTATTGACATTTTCCAGAAACAGCCCGTAAAATAAGTACGTACTATTACAAATCGCTAGCACAGTCCGATTATAAGAATGAAAGTAGTAATAAGTATCGGAACAGTCTCCATTTCGCATCTATGGATAAGTTACATTTTTCATTTCTTGCTATCCAAAATACTTGGAAAGTTTTCGAAAAATTGATGCAAGAATCTGTCGGGAATGGCTAGAGAAACCATGTTGTTTAGAGAAGGAAGTTTAGGTGAAATTCGACAGACCATTTGTCATGCTTTTCGAACTAAAGCTTTTTCTACTGTTTCTTTTCGCCTGGAACTTTTTGTTTGAAAGGGTGGACAAGTTTTCTGAAAAGAATGCAGGTAAGCATTTGTCATACTTCGCAAGCATAAAAAGAAAGAAAATCATACATAGTTCTCTACAAAGGTTAGAATTGATTTCGAAACCCAAAAGCTTGGAAAATATTACGTAGGGGAAGATACTGTACCCGGACCTATTTTTCTTTAATTTTTTTATTCATTGAAAATAAATAGATGAAACAACTTTCCCTCGATACTTTAGCCTTTCATACACAACATAAATATTTTTTGGAATTTTAATGGAAGTATTTCAGTACGTAATTAATTAAAGAAAAAACTGAAAATAGGTCCAAGTTTCAAGGGTAGTGTACCTTGGATCTATGTCAAAAATTATTTATTAGTTTATTTCTTGTTTAATGGATATAAGCCTTATTTTTTTTTTTTAAATGAGAATTCCGTGATGAAATGTAATTGTGTGAAGGCTAATTGGAATGCTCTCCGAACAGATTTAGCCTCATCATATTTGGTTGCTTGCTTTCAAACACTTTCGAATGTACATATTAAATGATTCATAGAACTATCGATAGAAAACATCTTTGTCGAGGGACTGCTATTTTTATACAGTATATTACAGCAGTTTAATTGGCGAATTTGAATTTAATTGTTCTTTTAACCAATAGGCGGGTAATGGATTTATCATCCTTGACCACTGAATTGCCCTAAGAAATACCTACTCAGCGTTACCAAATGGGCACCTGTGGACCGGAAACACACACATTCGATCGCACAACCCGATTTTACTGGGGTGCGGGCACATTCAGTCATCATATACACAAGGACAGAGAGAAACTAACATCCATGCCAAACGGGGATTTGAACTCCAGACGTTCAACTCGCAATCACCCAGGGATCGGCAAGTAATTTTGCTCGTGGTCCAAATAATTTTGAAATTTTTTATCGAGGTCCGGAGAAAAAATAGGCACTTACTAGTACTTTGAATTCTTATCTTCAGATACACACATATTTTACAAAGATGTATTTGAGTACGCTACCAGCTTAATTATATTTCTAAATTAAAAAAGAAACTCTTAATTTCTTTTAAAATTGTTTCAATCAAGTTATTCATAAAATATTTTAGAATACATTGATAAGGCTATCGCTCAAATGAATGGCCAGCCGTCAACAAGAAAATTTTGAGAGTGATGGGCAAGGAATTTGATATTCTTATTCTTCCCCAAAAAATTTGCAAAACCGTACTACAGTAATATTTCAGAACTCCTCCTAAATTATAAGATTCAAAATCATTGAATGAACTTTTCTTAAGTACATGTATGTTATTAAGATACGAGGGTTGTTTTCTTTTTTTCAACCTCCGTTTTGCTCCTGAAAAAAAAGTAGTAGGAATTTCGAAATAATTTTGGTACCGGTAGTTAGGTACATCCTTCAGGATCAATTTGCATCTTTACTGCAATTTTACTATACTTACTTTACTTTACTTACTATCTTTTCTGCTGGTTATCGAATTTACAAGCGCGCTCCTCGAACTTATTTTCCGCCAACCCATAGGTAATTTCGCTTTCCCCTTCTGCGATTTTCACATGCTCATCCATTGTTTAATGTTAAAAATGCTGGGCGAACGGAGCGGTCGCGCGAAGGAGAAAGCTAAATTCTCTATGGGTTGGCGGGAAATAAGTTCGAGGAGCGTGCTTGTAAATTCGATAACTATAAGAAAAAATGTCCGATTTTTTTACAGTAAAGAGGCAAATTGATCCTGAAGGATGTACCTAACTGCCAGTACCAAAATTATTTTGAAATTCCAACTACTTTTTTTTTTCAGAAGCAAAACGGAGGTTGAAAAAAAAACAACCTTCGTATTTATGTTTGAAAAAGGGGTCTGGGGGTTTCCCCCAGGATTTTGGATTTTTTTTTTTTAATTTGACCATTAAAGTGCAGGTCAAACTAATTTTTGTTTTGTAAGAATACATATTTTGGATTTTTCAAAATGTTTTGTCGGTCCGGTAAGTAACCTCTCGTGGTTCGCCAGTAGCCGACCCTTGCTCTAACCACTAGGCCAGTACGTCAGTCGATTGTTTAATGGTGGAAAATTAATTTCTGTATTGAAAAAAATCCCCAATATTTGTCATTCAGTAACGTTTTATAATGAAGCACGTTTAATTTTTTTCACGGTGTAAATAATAACGTTAAATAAACAAAACTAATTTCAATCTAGGTCTTTCAGCAACAATAATTCAGTTCTTTTTTATCCCCTTACACTGATTCTCCATTTCTGTGATTGATAAGTTTATTCGACGTTCTCTAGTAGTACTTTTCTGTCTGTGTATCCTTACCGGAGATAATCTAGTTCCTTTTCCTAACATAGTTCCGAGAACTTGTGTTCTCTAGTTTAGTGAGAAAATTCTCCTTCTCGACTGCCTCCCCTTTCCTTACTCGAGCGAAATGGGCGGATATTTCCTGAGCAAATTTAATTTCCCACAAAGTTTCCAAACGAACAAAATCCCGTTTCTTCCAATTGAATTAAAAAAAAGGCATTTCTACTTGAAAAGCAGTTGTCTGACTATATTTCTCACCTTTTTTGTTTCGGCTGTTGATAAGATGTTTTTTCAGGGAGAAAATGGTTTTTAAGACTTACTACAGTTACAGTATCTCAAGGTTTTAGAGATCGGGAGCGTCAATTGTTTCTCGAGAAAATTGGATTCTTTGGTTAAAAATCAGCGTGTAGATGTTAGTAGATTTTGTATCTAACCACATAGGCGCCGACTCCATAAGGTTTGAGGGGGCTTGAGCCCCCCCCCCCCAATGTTGGCAGAAGGGGGGCTAACCCCCCAATATATTTTATTAAAAAAAACCCAATAATTTCACAATGTCTCCTAAGAAATTGAAAAAAAAAACTTTTGTGAAGTTTGGATATTTTTTAGCTTGGAATCCAAGCCTGAGGTCTCTGATACAGGTCCAGTGGCTGATCCAGGGGGGGGGGCACTCTGGATAGTGCCCCCCTTGTACCCAAAAAATCCCTCTTAAGTATGAATATAGTCGTAAAAAGTGCACAAAATTAGTTAAAACCCTACTTTTACAGGTCAAATTTCAAAATTTTTCCTGGGGGAGGCCCTTCATGCACCCCAGAGCTACTAAATGGGGATCTTGAGTGATACTTTTTAGAAAATTCCCAACATTTTGACATTTTTCTCAAATGGTAAAGGTGATGGTCTGGAAAAGTGCCCCCCCCCCTTGGAGCCGTGCTGGATCCGTGCCTGATGTACCAGGTCTCAGAATGAGTTAAAAATTACCTTTAAGGGTAAAATTTCGAAAATTTTCGTGGGGATTAATGTGTATTTATTAACTGTAGTTTTTTCATAGAAATTTGGTAGCTCACTATTTGTAACCCAAGGTATCTCAAAATGAGCTTAAATGCTACCTTTAACAGACAAATTTCTAAATTTTTTTTTCTGGGGGAGATCCCTCTTCTTATTTCGGGCTCACATTGTTACTTTTACATTAAGTATGCAACTCAAAATATTACGTTTTCCTGGAAAATACCAGGCATCTTTGTGGGGGAAACTAGAAATTTCACTGCGACATCAGGATCTTACGATAGTCAAACAAAAGAGAAACCGGAATTTTCGATTACTATTTTTACTTTATATACTACTTACTTGTTTACTTACTTTTTTTCGATTACTATTGCTATTTACGATTAAATCTATGGTCTATGGTCGTTCATGAACGACCATAGACTATGGTCACCATAGATTTACCAAAATTGCCAACAAACATTATTTTTATAACCCCTCGGACCCAGTAAAATTCAATTGGACTTTAAAAATCAAATCTATGTATAATCGAAAATTCCTGTTTCTCTTTTGTTTGACTATCGCAAGATCCTGATTTCGTAGTGAAATTTCTACCCCAAATCCTTCTTAGTGGGTCTTAATTAATCAATACAAACAATTATCCCATTATAAATTTATTAAATTTGTTCCTGTTATAGAAGATTATATTACTTCAAAAGTATATGTTTCTCTGAAAAGAATTCTTTTCCAACTCAGATTAAATAAAGAGACTATATTTTTCGAAGAAAATTTTTTTAAGGTACACCCCAATCAAAAACTGTAAATTTTATAATTTAGAAAAACCAGAATCCTGTGAGCATGTGTTTCTTTATTGCCCAATGTATAAATTTTAGAAATTAAAACATCTTCCACCCTTTGTCATGTTTCAAAATGATTGTAGATATATTTCTGATTTTAATGTATTTTTTTACATGTATTGTAATGTATTTTTTCGGGAACGGCCTACGGCCTGATACGAAAATATAGATTTCTTTCTTTCTTCGTATGAGCTTTAAGACCATTCAAAGTTACAGAACAGTTGATGCTCATTTTTACGATACGAACCTCTTTTTTACGAACACTCTCGGTTTTTGTTTTTTTTTAATTGTGAGCTTTACCGTACAGAGCCTCACACACTACACTATTGATAATTTCAATTCCCTTTTATAAACTACTAGCTGATATACCCGGCCTTGCACGGGTGGAGTGTATCAATTTATTAAAATTTTCTCAAGTTACATGCCTAATTTTCTGTAACCATAATTACCAATCATCCTGGAAGTTTTTCATATCCCGGTGTTCCCAGTATTTTTTCATATCCCGGTGTTCCCAGTATTTTTTCATATCCCGGTGCCTTTTTCATCTTGGTGTCCCCGGTGCCTTTTCATCTCGGTGTTCCCGGTGCATTTTCATCACCGTGCTCCCTGTGCCTTTTCCCTCCCGGTTCCAACTGTGTAAATCTAACCTAACCATCCAGTTCCGGTGTTGCACATTTAATTACGACAGTTACCCAATTATCCATTCTAAGTGAAAAAAAATCCATTAAAATTATTACAGACTTTTGAAATCCCAAAATTTGTAAATACCCCCTGTTTAAATTGAAAAAAAAAATCCCGTTTAACTACACCAAAGAAACAAATTATAAGGTTAAATTAAAGCCCTGGATGAAGACGTTACTTCTTCCATATTCTAAGTAACGTCTTCATCCAGGGCTTTAGGTTAAATAACAAATTGATCTAGTGTTTCTATCATCAACTTTCTAAAAAAACTGCATGATGTAATCTTTACTTTAACCAGTCTAATTCTTAAAACTTTCTATTTCAACTTAAAGTTTCATGGAAAATGAAGTTTTTAATAAGAAAATACTGTTATAAAGTTTTTTATAAGGGCCGTTTTTAATTTTTTAAATTATTAATAACCTTTTTAAAACATTTAAAACAATTTTAGCCAAGTTTTATCTTTAAATACTTTGTTTTATGTTTAAAATTGTTTTTGTTGTATTATTTGCAACAATGGCGAGTTAAACAGATCTTCTTTAGTGGAGAAGTAAGGCGATTTTTACAAAAAGGCCTAAAAGGGGGTGAAGGGGTGGTTTTAGAAATTTGGAAATTATGTCTTGTCTTTCCCCCGTCCCCATACGTATGTGTACCAAGTTTGGTTCGATTCGGACGGGTAGTTTTGGAGAAATTGAGCCAAATCTGTTCCGGACAAACCCAGGCAGGAACCCAGGGACACCTTCATTATATACTAGCTGATATGCCCGGCCTTGCACGGGTGGAGTGTATCAATTTATTAAAATTTTCTCAAGTTATATGCCTAATTTTCTGTAACCATAATTACCAATCATCCTGGTAGTTTTTCATATCCCGGTGTTCCCAGTATTTTTTCATATCCCGGTGTTCCCAGTATTTTTTCATATCCCGGTGTTCCCAGTATTTTTTCATATCCCGGTGCCTTTTTCATCTTGGTGTCCCCGGTGCCTTTTCATCTCGGTGTTCCCGGTGCATTTTCATCACCGTGCTCCCTGTGCCTTTTCCCTCCCGGTTCCAACTGTGTAAATCTAACCTAACCATCCAGTTCGGGGTTGCACATTTAATTACGACAGTTACCCAATTATCCATTCTAAGTGAAAAAAAATCCATTAAAATTATTACAGACTTTTGAAATCCCAAAATTTGTAAATACCCCCTGTTTAAATTGAAAAAAAAAAATCCTGTTAAACTACACCAAAGAAACAAATTATAAGGTTAAATAACAAATTGATCTAGTGTTTCTATCATCAACTTTCTAAAAAAACTGCATGATGTAATCTTTACTTTAACCAGTCTAATTCTTAAAACTTTCTATTTCAACTTAAAGTTTCATGGAAAATGAAGTTTTCAATAAGAAAATACTGTTATAAAGTTTTTTATAAGGGACGTTTTTAATTTTTTAAATTATTAATAACCTTTTTAAAACATTTAAAACAATTTTAGCCAAGTTTTATCTTTAAATACTTTGTTTTATGTTTAAAATTGTTTTTGTTGTATTATTTGCAACAATGCGAGTTAAACAGATCTTCTTTAGTGGAGAAGTAAGGCGATTTTTACAAAAAGGCCTAAAAGGGGGTGAAGGGGTGGTTTTAGAAATTTGGAAATGATGTCATTGTCTTTCCCCCGTCCCCATACGTATGTGTACCAAGTTTGGTTCGATTCGGACGGG
The DNA here is from genome assembly GCA_963680715.1 of Tetragnatha montana. Lineage (NCBI taxonomy): Eukaryota > Metazoa > Arthropoda > Arachnida > Araneae > Tetragnathidae > Tetragnatha > Tetragnatha montana. The sequence continues at coordinate 31,901,006 of OY796675.1, forward strand.
TAGTTTTGGAGAAATTGAGCCAAATCTGTTCCGGACAAACCCAGGCAGGAACCCAGGAACCCAGGAACCCAGCCAGGCAGGCAGGCAGGCAGGGACACCTTCATTATATATAGAGAGATAGACAGTGGCGTAACTAGAGTTGACTCATGGGGGGTGTTACTCCGACTAGTCCAGGGGCGGATCCAGGATTTGGTTTTTTTATGAGGGGGGTAAAGAATTTTCATAATCCAATTGTGTCTTCTTGATTATCTTAATATGGAAAAGAAAATGAACTATCCTACTCTAACCACTAAAAGGGGGTCCTCCCCCAGAAATTTTTTTGGAAATTTAAGTAAAAAAAAAACACTTTTCATTTTGTTTTAGTACGCCTCATCCGATTTCGGATATAGATTTTTGTGTTTTGACAAACTTAATATAAAACAGTTGTAATAAAAGAGTTACAAGTGCTAAGGGGCTAAATTTCTGAAAATCTTAGTAAAAACCCCACTTTTCAACTCGTTTTGGTACGCCTATTCCGAATTTCGGATATAGATTTTATGGTAGAATTTTTGCGTTTTAACAAACTTAATATAAAATAGAGTTGTAATAATAGAGTTACGAGTACTAAGGGGGTCTGGGGGTCCTCCCCAGAAAAGTTTTGAAAATTTGACCTTAAAATAACAGGGTTCTAACTCATTTTGGTGCATAAAATTCCATATTAGATATTAGATAGTGTAAAACTTTTCATTTTTTGGGGGGGAGGCTCAAGCCCCCTAGCCCCCCCCTGGATCCGCTAGTGGACCAGTCAACCCCTCCAACATATTACTCCCTTTAAAAAAAATGTCTCATAATATAGCCTATAACATAAATTTTTTTTTTTGCAAAACTTCCGAAGGGAAAACTTTATCTAAGAGGCTTTACTTTCCAGGGAAAAACACAGTAAAAATTTTATAGGGGGGTTTGGGGGTTCTTCCCCAGAATTTTTTTAAAAATTTGTCTCTCAATGTAGTGTTTAAATTCATTTTGAGGCCCTTTGAGTTAGTTCCTAAAAGAACCGCTTTCCTTGTAATGGGAAAATTTTTCAGTTTTTCATGTTTTAGAAACCGTCGATGTAATGGGGGGGGTTACAACCCCAATAAGATGATAATAAGATGATAGAGAGATGAGCCAAATCTGTTCCGGACAAACCCAGGCAGGAACCCAGGGACACCTTCATTATATATAGAGAGAAAAGTATAGAGCATTTTCAATCACATGACTCGGACCTAACAACGGCCTTAGCAACAGAAATGTTACAGTTTTTTGCCCTACAGAGGTTAACAGTTACCGAAAACGACTGTCCGTGGAATTCTTCTATTGGAGCATTTGCAATCACGTGACCCCATACTTAAAAACCGCCTTAGCAACAGATAAACAACGGCCTTAGCAACAGTTAAAAGCCCTACAGAAGGTACACAGTTAAAAGAAAATAACCGGTTGTGACGTCACCTGAAAACACTCTATTGAAAACCTCTTTTGGCGAACTCATTTACATACATCACTCGGTTTGTTTGTGGTCACTCAGAAAACGTTAAAATATTGTCTCTGTAATTGCGGGAGATCCGGGAGATACATTATTTTTCTCACATAGTAGCTTTTTATTTTGTAAGTAAGTTCCGATTGAAGATGACTATTTTTAAAAATAAAAAGTAAGACAAAATTAAGTATTTTTTACATATTTTCTATTAGCATAAAAAATAAAACCGTGTAAAGATAAATATGCAACTTTTTTGCGTAATATTTATCCTTAAAAAACTGTCATAGGTGGCGCTAAAAACAATTGGCGCACCTAGGACCTAGAATACGTTCGGGGTTATTCTGCTTTATATTTTTAACGACTACTCCCGTTACTTGTTTCATTTATGTAACGGGCTCAGCTGAAAGAAAATAAAAAATTGCGTGAATTGCCAAAGAAATTTTCGGTCTGTCCCTGCTTGTATCAAAAGTAATTATATTCAACTATAATAATTAAGTTTATGATCTCATGTTTTTCTTCCTTATGTATTTTCCCATAAACTTTAGTTTTGTTCCTATTCAATTTCTTTTCAAACCAAAATTCCTTAGTAATTATTGTTTACCTGATGAATTTCGAAACCTAGAATGCAGCTCTGAATTCCAAGTATTTAAGTGATAAAATCAGTATTAATAATTCAGTATAAATGTTAACAACCGTGTTATTCGAAAAGAGCCTTGGGAACTAGGGAATTTCGAACGGTTGAAAGAATTATCCTATGTAAATTAAATGTATTTTTTTGCAAAATAAAGTTCTTCAGACCTTTATAACTTGGTGATCTTGTTCATATTCGTATAAATGATATACTTAATCTTAACATGATCTTTCATAGCTTATGTATTCTAGAGAAATTACTCTTTCCTTATTTATTGGCTTCTTATTCTTAGAATAATGCAAGAACCAAGAGAAGAAGGGGATGGTGAAGAGAGCCACTCCTCCCCTGCTCCTTGGAAACCCAATGAAGAATATATGAAAGTTCTAGTTGGTATGGGAATCAGCCGAGTGGCTGCAGAAAAGGTAAGTTAAATGAACCAATATAGTTGAAACTGTATAGGAGCAGAAAGTCAGAAATTTGTCTTTTTTTTATCATAGAAAAGAAATAATTTGGTACTTACGTATTATCGCAACCAGGTTGACGCGATTTGGCGCGATTTCAAATTTGAATAAGTTGCAGATTTATTTTTAGATTTATTTATGCGAATTTTGGCATGGTTGCGAAAACACGTAAGTACCAATAAATTTACCCAATATTCCCTCCAGAAATTCTAACATCCTCCTCCAAAATTTTTTTCTGACTATGCCATTGAAGAAGTCATTTATTTTCCCTTTACTGCATAATTTTAGTGGTGGCAATAACAAGATTTGTATTTAGTATGAAAGGATCCTTTAGGAAAAGCCTGACATTCATTATTGTAACTAAAAAAAATGCATAGAAAACCTTACTAATTCTCATTAAACATTGTTTTTATCATATTGAAACATATAATCCTTTTTCTAGGCTTTATTTTACACTGATAACAGATCAGCTGATTTAGCTGCTGCTTGGTTATTTGAAAATTCAGAAGCTGACTTAGAAACATCCTTAGCTGTAAGTATTATTCTATTTTAATTTACTTCTGTTTTACTTCTTCTATAGTTTTATTTCATAAGTATTTCTACTTAGCTCTACATTAATGTCTTATTCTTTTTATCTATTAAATTAGTCTTTTCTTATTTTTAAACTTACAAAAGAGGATGTGCACACTTTTTTTGTTAAACAAGAATGCATGCGGGGTCTGTCAGATCTCATGCACCATTTTTCATTCTAAACATTCATTATAAGCAAAACCTTTATCATATAATGTTTAAATGCATCACGTAATCATAAAACTTATTTTTAAATTGACATATTTTTGTAAAAAAATATTAGATTATTTCACTTTAAAAATATGTTAAAATCTTATTTTTTTGGTAATTTCTTTGTAACAACATTTTTGGGGGGAAAAAGGGGTAGCAAATTAATTCAGTGGTATGTATTTATAATTTTCTTTTTGTAAGAAAATAATGATAAGATTAGTCATATTTTGGAACCTCTATGGTCACAACTAGTGCCCATAGCCTCATTTTGTAAAACTGTTCAATAAATATGACGTCCTAACACAGAAAATAATGCAACTGCTTTATTTAAACTTCAGGAAGTTATTGGTAGAAATATTTTAGGCAGCTACTCACTCAGGGTTTAATCTCTTAATGCTTGAAAATAACAGTTTCAGTGAGAGTTTATTTGAGTGCTGGGGTTTTGCAGACTATGTGCATCCTCTCGGGTTAACAAATCTGGCCAAACTCTAAACAGAAAGACTCCTCCTTGCATGCATGCTCCTCCTTACTCCTTGCATGGAGTAGTAAAAATGCCTAACGAACGTTTTTTACATATTATCCCGTCAACTGTACAGGTAAATCTGAAAACAGTATCAAAGCCCATTGACTGTTCTTCAGCTGTACCACTGAATTTGATAGTCAACGGGATAATATGTAAGCAACAAAACTGTACTATTTCATTCCACAACGACGACATAGTAATTACTTAAAACATCTTACGTCCTCAAACATTCCAAATAACTTTCACATTTTCCATTAGTCTTTTATAGCGTAAACCGGATATGACACTGTACCTTTTTCTGTCATAATTTTCTTGAAAACTATGGGTTGTTGTGTTCTTTGGGGTTACACAAAGAACCTGGCTATGTGTAGAGTTTAAGTGGATATGTTGAAACATCATATTTAATGTCTTTAGTTAGAATATGAAATTGAAGTTTTTATACAACAGAACAACGGTCTACATTTTGACTTATGCCCTTATTTCTTAAATTTCTTACTTAAGGTACATATAACAATGCTAAATTTTTTCATAGATAATCAATATATTATCATTTAAAGGTTAAAACAAGTTTTTAATATCAATTTTCTATTCAATAGGCCGAGGCTGGAGAAATTGGTAGCCTCGAAGACACCTTTGGGGATTCTCACAAAATGGCATTTGTAGTGAATACCAGTCTTGACATGGGCACAGGCAAGCTAGCCTCTCAAGTTGCTCATGCTGCCATTGGTATGCATCGTCTGCTGCTGCAAAATGAAAATAAATATGGAGAAATGGTGCTGCAATGGTCAGAATATGGGTAAGCAGGGGGTTTTCCAGGCATTTTGTAAAAGATCCAAATCTTGATTTTGTGAAAATTGATAAATAAAAACCTAAATTCCAATCGTAGTGAAATAAAAAAACCTAATTTCTCCAATTTAGTAGTATTACCTTTTAATAATAAAATCAGTTACATAATTTCTAACATGCTTAAAAGTTTTGGTTTCCACACTGTTTTTACTCCTGTGAATAAGATCTCCTTTAGCAACCTTAAAGATCCCATAGATAGATTTAACCGATGTGGCATATACAAAATACAGTGTCAGTGGGGCCTTTCGTATATTGGACAGACTAGGCGTGCATTAAAATTTAGACTTAAAGAACATCAAAATTACATCAAAAAGCAAGAACTGAAAAAATCATCCATGGCTAAACATTCTTGGGACTCGAACCATATATTTGACTTTGATTCTGCAACTGTTTTATTAAGTTGTAATAGGCCTATCGACCTAGATTTTTTTAGGCCTTTATGATCTATAAGAACTCTAATTCTGTAGTTTTCAAGTGTACCTCCCCTTTCGGATTTTTGGAAATCTTGATCCTTGGTATTTTTGTTTGTGCTTTATTGTATAACTATAACTGTACCTGTGATCTTATATCTTTATATATGTGTTTTAGTCAGATCGTTGGAATTCTTGCTGACGAAGGGGATCAAAGTATCCCCGAAACATTGTACAAATAGATATTGTTGTACAGGTTTTGAAATCTCAGATGATCTCTAAAAGGCCACTAACCACACAGGTCAACTTTGCAAGCTGTATCTTAGGCCCATGCTTTAAACCTTAAACAATTACAATTAACACTGTCAAACAGTTTAAATTGACTACTTAATAACCCAGATGAATATGTAATGAGAAAAAAATCTGTAGACCTTAATTGGTTAAAATTGGATTTGTTTTTTTTATATCACCCTACTGAATTACTTATAACAAGTATGTTTTTTTTTATATCACCCTACTGAATTATAACAAGTACGTTTTTTTTTTTATTATTATTATTATTATTATTATTATTATTAATTCAACTTGAAAGAATGGTTGTTGATACAAAAATACTTGCTTTTGTATTGTTTTCAAAAGAAGCATTTATAAAAATTAACTTATTTTAGAATAATGTGTATATTTATGGATATCACCAGGTTTAAAACCGTCAATGCTTTACTTTTTGTAGGGAACAAAAGATAGTTTTAAGAGGAAACAGTACTCAACATTTAGTGGACTTGGAAAGACAGGCTCTTAGGCTAGGGTTACCTACCTATTTAGTCCAAGATGCTGGAAGAACACAAGTAATTTTCTTTCAATACCTCTTAAGAATTTATTTTTTTACTGTATTTGTTGATGTATTGCCTTTATGCTGGGAGAAAATGTTAAAACCCATATTGTTTACTGGTGCAGGTTGGGTTATACAACCTACAAGATCTTCCTATTCATAGTGCATCAGGAGCAGTTTATGCAAAGAACTGGCACTTGTCTTTTAAAATAATTATTATCTTCCCAGGAAACAATTATTTATTAATAACAAAACTAGAAACAATTATTATAATCAATTTTCAAGCTAAATCTCCCAAAATTCATTTTTAAGTACTTAATTGACACATCACTTAAGTTCAAATTTTTTAACCTTGTAATTACAGTTTAATACCTATAAAATTGTTAAATCATCAAGTTAAAATATCATTTTCTGAAACCTGACCAGATCCAAGTTAGCGTAGAAAGTTATGTATTTTAAATCCAGTTTTAATTTTTTCTTTGGCACATTGCATTTAACAATGCTTACGAGTTTTTATTTTCAAATCTCATTGTTTTTATCCTATTATTTTAAAATAAATAACTAAATTTTTTAAATTTATTTGTAATAATTGCCACAATCAGTACTTAAAAAGATGAAAGATATTTTAAATAAACTATTGTTGTCTTTCAAATGATGAAAACATAGGTAAAAAATATTTTCTTTGAAATAGAAATGAAATTATAATATACATGCATGTAAATCTTGAAACATTGATATTTTTTCTTAGTTATTAGCAAATATGCTCTGTGTAATTAAGGTAGATAAATAGGCTCTTAAAATGTAATACTTTGGTTTAGACTAGTATTTGCTTCCAATAAACAGTATTTTTCTATTTTAAATCTGAAAATATCAGATTACTGTCAAAAACTTGATAGATATATATTCAATATGTATAAAAAATATCTGATTTTTTTACATTTATATAAATATAGTGATAAAATCTTAATTTTAAGTGTTTATTTATATTAACTCATGGTAATTTTATTAGAATTAAAACTAACCATGTAAAAACTTAATCTTATAACTAAAGTGGCTTAGAACCATATCATTACCACCATGCCAAAAACATGAATCTGCTATTCTTATACATAGCAGATTCGTTAACGATATGGTGAGCTAGAAGTTCACCATGTTATAAAAAATGGTGTGACTAGTTATAGGTTCAAAAATGATTGCAATATCTTTTCACTATTTTTAATTGAAATATTTTGCATTTTGAAGGTCCCTGCTGGCAGTACTACCGTATTGTGTATTATGGGAAGACTGGATCTTGTTGATCAAGTGACAGGATCCCTAAAGCTTCTTTAAACTGAAACAAAAGGTCTGATGTGCCTTGACTACTTAATTTTGTTATTGCTACATTTTACTATCAACTATGTCTCCCTTTTGCTGTTTGGCTGCCATGTGATTGCATCAAGAGCATTTGTTTTGAAAGACGTCTTCACGCTGGTCGAAAAGAAGATGCATTTCAATAGCTCATCCATTTACTTGGGATTTACTTGTATTGATGCAATACAGTGAGAGCAGAATGAAACATTGCTTTGTTGGTAATGTTGTATTAATAGACCAAAAGTCTGATTTCCATGAAGCGACTTGTCAAAATTTTAGTTTGCTAGCAATGTAATGAAAATTTTGTTTTGTATCTTAATTACATTTAAAGCAATGGGCCTTCCAATCTAAACTTACAAACCTGGGTAAAGTGTTTTTTTCCAAACTATATTAATAACGTACTAACTGATGATTTCTTGACCAAATATTTTTATTGAATATGTGTCTTATTATTCTTAGGAAAAGCATAAGATTGATTTTAGTGGTTTTTTTATATTTTGCTTTTTTTAATAATGTTCTCCATAAAGGTGAAACAAGTATTTATTATTTTGATTCTTGAAATCATAAGCTTAAGTGAAACACTTATCAGTGGAAAAAACCAAGAAAGATATCTTTAGTTTTTTCAATGGTTACATAGTTGATTTTTCAAGTGTTATAGTTAAAAGTTGATGGAACATTTGAACTCTATCATAATCTTACGAAGTATACCTTTCTGTATAAGTATGATCTCATTTTGTTTTGGGTAGCTAACTGTGTATTTTGGATGAAAAGAAAGTAGTCTTCTTTTTCCTAACTGTCAGCTTATTGGAACTAAAACTAGAATATTGATAGTTTTTACCTGTTGCTTCTTTATCTAGTTATTGTAAAGTTGATTTACATTCAAAACATGTTCATCTCCCTATCTGCTTTTAGAATTACACAAAAATTAATACTTGATGCACATAGTGCAACTTGGATACAACTAAAGTCCTTAATTCAAAATTGTGCATAATTAAAGATTCCTCTTGGTCCATTGAACTAGCTAATCAATCAATGTTACTTTTTAACTTTTTAGATTACACCTTTTTCTTTTAATTACCCAAGCTACACTATCTGAAGATAACAGTGTCATATGAGAGAATGAGCTTTGGATACTTTCTGAAGCAGTTTTAGTATAGTTTCTCTAAAAAATTTTCATTCAAACAAGATACTTTTTCAAAAATAATTTTGTATTAACCTAGTTAAAGATAAAATAGTTTGCCTAAATATAAATTTTTTAGTTATTAATACAGAAGTTCTCAAAAAATGTTTTTTAAGCATAATTTTTCCATTTGATAAATAGCATCCTTATTTTGTTATTGGGTTTGTCAAATTTTGATGTTCTTATTTGAATAATTTGTTCCATATGTACTATCAGTGATTAAGCTATTGAAGTTATATGCTTTAAATATTTCATTCAAGGGGGGAATTACTTATTGGTTTCTTCAATACCATTAATATAAGTAGTTACCTGTTTTTAGAGAAAAGTTACCTTAAAAATGCTTACATAAATTTATTTATAGTAACAAACAATACAAACCACTAAAAAGTTATGAATTTGAAATTGTGCCCTTTAATATGTTAAGAAGAATGTCTTTTAGGGTTGTAAATTTTAAGCAGTCAACATTTTTTGATTTATTAGTTGACTTTTGGGGGATTCATAAACTTGTGCATTTAGGTATCTTACACAAATCGAAATTAGGTTCCAAATTCTGTAATATGATTATAATAATTCAGATTTAAGTATTTGTAAACACCTAAAACTTGTAAAAAAATTTCTTGGTGGTTTCATTAAAAAAAAACCTATCATTAGTCCTGTCCTATCTATTCCTATGAGGAATTAGGCTAAAATAATCTGGTAAAATTAAGTACCAAATTACAGTATTGTACTGTGTTCTAATTATTATTTAAGGATATAAATAACTTTGTGACTTTTCTTAGTTAAAAGATTTTAATATCACGAGTCTATGAAACATGAAATGTTAACCAACATTCAATTTAATTATTCAAGTTATTTTATAGAGTTGTTTTATAAATTCCATTGAATTTATTGTCTTGTTAAAATGCTTTCTTAATTTCTGGAGATACTATTGATTGTATTTCAAAAATATTTTTATAATATTGTTACAACATAATTAAATAAGTTTACTGTGCTCTGTTTTGAAGCATCAAAACCAACAGTGATTTTTGTACTTCTAATTTCAGTTAGTTTGTTTTATGAATATTGCTTCATTTATATTATTTAGGATTTTTCATTTAATAAATTCTCATTTTCAATGTTTTTGCTTTGTCAAATTTTACTTCTTTACACTTTGATAATTAGTTACGCTAAAGTTCTTTATTCTTGATAATTTAATCAACAGCTACATTGTTGACTAAACATATTTTGAATTTCATACTAGTTTTACTCTTCCCTTTTGGCATCATTGGTTGCCTTTAAATTTAACCATCTTATTTTAGTGTGTCAATAAATTTCTCATCAAAACTAAAAATTTTCAAATAATAATTGAAACTCACCTCATTTGAAATTTTCTATTTATAGATGACAATTTTCCATTGAAGGATAAAAAAATTAACTTGCCTATAATTAGGGGGTAAACATAATTTTCAAAAAAGGTTCAATCCTCCTCTCTTTGTAGAAAACTGTAATCCCAGTAAATTGACTTCATTTGTTTGCATATTACCACATATTCAGATGTGGAGATATAGCCTGTACAAAGATTATTTAATGTAAAAATACAATAAATCATAATGCAATTTGAAGTTATTCCTGTAATGCAATTTTAATTGATCAGTAACTTTGTTGGAATTGTTATATTTAAATACTGATTAACTTTGAAAAATTATCTAAGATTACTGATAGGTACAGAATATAATACAACCTATCCTTAATAGCCTTTATTTGTTGAAGTATTTTTTATTTGCCATCTTAAAAATTATGAAATAAATTCATGCTATTTACCATGGTTATATAAACATTTTTTTAAGAAAGGGATAAATCAGATCTTTAAAATTAGCTATTTTCATAGTGGCTAAGCTTTTAGTGCTCTAGATTTTCTCCTAGGTATTAGAAACTTAAAATAAAATGACTGATTTAAAAACACTAATAGATATTCTTAGTACACTGACAAGTATCATCTGTGTGAAATTTTAACTTGTGCAATCATACATGTTTAGTCTTGTCAGATAAGAGTGCTCTCACACAGAAACAACAAATACTGATGTCTTTATTTACCGGTTAAAGAAATAATAAAGGATGTGCTGATAGAATTTGAAAACAAAAAAAGCTAATTCATTAATAAACAATACAAAATTATAATAGATACAAGAAAACTACCCATATCACTCACAATATTGATCTTTGATGCCAATTACATCCATGTATGATAAAAAACAATATAACCTTTTTCTTTCATTTTTACAAAATTTACTATTCCCAACTTCTATAGCACCAGTATAAAAACATATATATATATATATATACTTTCCTTTTTCGTATGAAAGAAATGGTTGTAGAGTAGCAGTAATAGTAATATTATATACTTTTTAAATCTGAACTGAAACGATATGATAATTTTTTTATTGAGCTCACAGTCGACACAAATTCTAATTCCATATTGACACTACTATAGAAAAATAAGAGTGCCGACTTAAATACCTTTGCAAACTTGAGCCATATTTGCAAGGAAAGAAAGTGTAAGAATGACATATGTATCACTTCTTCAGAAACATATTAAAAGCTGTTGAGTCTTTCATAGATATTCAACTCTTAACAGTGGCAGTAAAGACAGTAGAACAAATTCCCCCCAAGTGCCCCTGTGAATGCTTCAACATTGCAATGTGTATTGTTTTTAAATGCGAGTTTCAGAACTTGGATTAGAGTGCATAAAATAGGGTTATTGCATTTTGTTTGTTATCAAAAGAAAACCTAATACTAACATGGATTAATTTTAAAAGAATTATTTTTAATAAATGTCAAGAAATTCAAATTAAACTAAATTTTATACAAGATTCTTGACTTAAAATACTCTATCAATTGTTTGGAAAATAAACTGAATGCCAGTTCTTCATAATATACAATGCAAGTAAAACATCATGTGTGTTGAAGTTTGTGTTATTTTTTTTTAGTTTAACAACTATTTAAGGCAATTTAAGGCTGGCTCAAGTATAGAAATATAGTACAAAATTGACCAGGCATATTGTGTTTAAATTAGTTTTAATACCCTTAGCTGTGTGTCGAAGAAGATAGAAAACTACTATAAGTGCCATGGATATTTAACTTGATGTTAGATTATTTAAACATCAAAGGTTGCCACTGTGATAATATCTGGTATGTTTTACCTTATTATATAATAATATAGTTTTTATAAATTAAAATAACTTCATAATTGGCTGAAAGTATATGAAATTTTAATTAAAGAGTAATGCAAAGCAAAGTTTTAGAAATTATATCTTGCAAAATTTAGTTGTTTACCATGCTCATTTGTGTATTAATTTCAGAATACCACAAATGTTTCAATTGAAAGGAATAGCTCTTATCTTTATTTCCAAGGTTAAGGTTTGTAAACATATGAAACAAAATATACAAGTAGCCTAATCACCGTCATATTCTTTAAAGTAGACTAACTTCCATCATACACACAGATTCGTGTGTGTTTTCATTTAATGTTAAAGAGAAGGGAATTGTATTGAAAATGGTAAAAGGAGATAGGAAAATAGATTTATTATGCCTTAATTTTTGTATAATTAGTAAAAAAGAACTACATAAGTCTAATCGAAGAACCATCAATAAACGCGATTTATACATTGGGCAAAGTGGGTCTAAAGCCCCTAAAATGAGGCCCATAATCTAGTATTTTATTACGATAAAAGTAATAAACCTTCTAACTCTCCAAGTCCAAATAACTAACATGCATGAACTTGATTTGTGGATCTAAGCTGTCGTATTAGATCCTATAAAAGTACGTATTTATTCAATTGTTTATACATTTTGATTGAGGATTGTTTTATACACCTAATACTTACAAGAAGATAATTTTTTTCCTATATAGTTGCTCTTAAACCCCGAAAGTAGTTAATCCCCAGCAGGAAAAAAGCCCGCTCTGTCTACACAGCTACTTGAAGGCCCCGAAAAATCCTCCATCATCTAACCATCGCTATCTTGAAACATTCACGAAGGCACGATCAACACACCATAAGCAGGGATTGGAGGTGATAATGAGAAATATATTATGTACACAACGACTTCCTTCCCGAAAAGAACGTCTCGTCCGAAAAAGAGACCGAAAAGAGAGTGATCGAAGTTTCCTTCGAGAGATAGAGAGAGACAGAATGCCGTCACCACCACCACCACCGCATCTTTTCACCGCGCACACACAGAGGCTTATATTCAGTTTGTCTCCGTTGTTATAGCCAGAGAGAGCGGCGAGAGCTCGCTCGAGTTGAAGAGAGAGAGAGAGAAGGGAGCGGGCTCGAAGCTATTCAGCCGAAGCTATCCAGAGAGAGGAAAGATCGCCGATTGTTGGAGATGAGGCTGTGGACCAGCGAGGAGTGGTGGAAGAGCCGGTACCAGTTGAGGACTCCTGTCACCAGGTCGATGTCGTCGAGGACGATCTGGGCGACACCCATGAAGTCCTTCTTTTCCATGCTGCTATAGTTGCCCCACACCATTACCTGGGCACGATAATGATATTTTATTTTCGTTTTTAAGGTGAACTACTTAAATTGATTATATTTTAGAATAGTATAACACGAATTACCTTTCACACTTTCCTTAAAGATAACATTTTTAAACGAAGCTTTTTACCTGTAAGAAACAGTTCTGGAAATTTGTCTTGAACACCAATGTATCTTGATAGAGAGGATCCAATGTTCGACGAGCTGTTGCTGTCTTTTGCTTAGATAAACATGAGTCGCCAGTTGCGTTGAATAGGTATACTTTAACATAAGGTGCTGAAACGAAAGGTTTTTTTTTTACTAAACTGTGATTCGTAACTAAATAGTAGTTAACATAACTTATGGTACAAATTGTCCCCCATGTCCACTTAGCTTTCTCCTTTATTAGGTAATGATTCTTTTCTCCTTTGTTCTTTCTTAATAAAACATCTTTATAGTGTTAAACTATTCATGAGTGAAGTGGATTTTCATCCTGGAAAAATGTTGGGTACGGAAAACACCCCCTCATTCCCCGTCAGAAAAGATATTGTCCTAATCGAGGTTCATACTTTTCATATCAAATGTACCATACATTTAAATTTGGAGCAGCTGTGGAGATTTTGATTTGAAGAATTCTTTTTAAAACGTTTTTTACAACATTAATATATATATTACATGGTTCTTAAAAAATTTAATTTTACCCCATTATTTTTTTTAATTTACAAGTTTGAAATTTTAATCTGTTAATTTTTTGTTTTAGAATTTCAAAAACAAAACGATGCAAAAAAAAAATTTACATAGAAACTCTCAAGAGTTTATCTTTTTATAAAATCGCCCTTAAAGAAAAAATCTTGACTGGCATATTATAATTGGCACTAAACTTTTATTTCTACCCCTAACTGTTTGCCCACAATAACCCCACTTTCCCGGTCGATTCTGAAGTGCCTTGTGTCTACAACCCTTTTCATGCGTTTCGAATACTGTACCTGGCAGCACCCTGGCGTTGGGCTTGGGCAAGAGGCCCCTCGCCCTGATGACCTCCACCTCGAGGCAGTTCTTGCGCTCTTGAATGCCGAGCTGCACTTCGCCCAGGGAGGGAGAGGCCAACGCCTGCCTCCCCACCAGCTGGCCGGGCCCTAGGCCTTCCACGAAACTCGCAGTTTCCCCGATTTCCGCAGGGAGACGAGATCCCCATCTATATCACAGACACATCACAGCTCAAATACACAGTCGCATCATGAAAAAGAGAAAATATAGTTCGGTTCACACATCGATCCACACTCCCGAGAAATTTGATTCTCAGCTATTGAACTGGCTCTAATGTTTAATAACTTGATCTAGACAGTTTGAGGTATTTGAAATTGTTTTCAAATCCTTAACAAGGCCACATAGACTTATAAAATGCATACAAGTATGCATTTTCTTATAATGCCATCAAAAGGTCCCTGAAGCTAGTCTATTTTTTTGTCTAATGTCACTGACGAAGTATGTGTGAACAGTTTTAAAATGTGTCTTGGTGTTAAATTGTAAGGAGTAGTGTGTCTTCTCCAGCCTTATGAATGGAGGTAACATTTTTTTCTACAATTTTCTCGTTTGTAATCAAAAACCAAAAAAGAAGACTGAAGCACCGTTTGGCGAAAGTCCTATACTCTACCATCTCTTGCTTAAGTTTAGTCATATAAACTTCTAACCAAGTTTGTGGGACAGCTGTCTTTGTTAATGCGTTGTAGTGGCCAAATGACTTCAGATAATTTTACTTAATATTTCTTTTTAAGTGTTCGCTAAAAATAAGAATTTTTCAGATTTCCTCTTATTTGAAAGCTTATCCTCTTGATAATTGAAAACAAAGAATCTCAGCTCATGAGATAACTGTTCTCAAAACAACTTGTGTTTCTAAATTATACAATTACCTCATACAAATCTCACGTAAAGTGAATCGACATGTGAACAGAACGCTTCCCCAAAAGGCAATAAATGCAATTAACCCACCTAAAGAAAATAATAATTCAAATATGGAAGAAACGGACGAAAACTAAGGAATGTGAACCACATGACCAGCGTTAGGGGCATTCGGAGCGAGGGGTCAGCATGCTAGAGGAAGGAACGAAAGGTAGGCTTCCGCAGACACCCAAGGCACGTGCAAGGAGAAACAAGAAAGAGATCGCGAGTTCCATGGTTTGAGGGAAGTTAGAGCTGAAAAATCGCCACCACGAAAGCGGGACAGTGTCACAGTGGAGAGTGGACAGAGTGTCTACATTGGAACGCCCTAGAATGTCCCAATTCTAATAGTGTGACTAAAGCTAAAGGGATTCTAGTCTAAAACCGTGGGAGCCTTGTTTAGTTAATCACTTGGACAAGCGAAACCATTTCAAACGATTGAGACTTAGCTTTTTCTTTTCGGTTTCTTCCACATAAGTATTTTTTCTAATATTGGCCTAGCGCCATAAAACCTTAAACCAAACCAAAACCATATAAGTGTTATATTGATAATGCACCAAATTACTAGTGTACTCTAAATCTAAAATACCATTATTTTTTAGTTATTATGGTACTTTTTACTGTGATACTACTCTAAAGTTCAACAACTGCTGATCCGCATAAAAACATCAAAATTTCTAATTCCGTTAGCAATTGTGTTTATTCATATCTATTATAGACATTGAACTATCGCACTCAAACATAAAAAGGAAAATCAGCTCCAGTTTCGTTTGAAGTGATGCCTTTTTATGGTTGAAATGATTGAGCAAGTGGTATTAATCAGAGTTTGTATATACTATTTAACAAACGTGCAACAGACCTCTAATTTCTAATGCGCTAATCGCAACAGGCCACTTGTGACTCTATAGACAGTTTCCATACCCACGGCAGACAACTTTTCAGTATAGCTATAATACAATGCATAATAAGCCTTATCACTCTCTAAATGTCTCTTTTAAGCCTCTCTATTTTTGTATTTGGTTTTTGTTTCCCCGTTTTCAACCAATCTATCTCATTGGGAATGTGCTGATATTTTTATTTTTATAAAATTATCACTATTCCTAATAGCATACGGAATACACAACATCACTAAAGGCTCATTCAGACTTATCACTTTTGATATTCATTTTGGAGGAATCGTCCAAAGTGAAAAGTGTGAATTGGCGTTTCACTCTTTACTCCTTCTTTTCTATAGAAACTAGTGATTCACAGGAGTGAATAACTCAGGGTGAACAATGAAAGAGAAACAGTGTGAATGAGCCCTAAGGGAGAGTTTTCACTTTTCCAATCTGTTGAGGAATGATAATCCGGCAAGACAAATTACAGAGAGGCAAAAGAGACACCATTTTGAGCTGCCTTACTAGAGATATTCCCGAAAGGTCTCACAGGATTGCCGCCCCGCAAAGGATTGGATAAGTGGAAATAGTCCTTTATACTTAAGAAGCGGAAAACATGCTAGATTCCTGTGTAAATTATATTTAGAGGGGGTATTCTAAAGCTCTGATTGTTGAGAGTTGGAGCCCATGGACGATTCCAATGTGGACACCCTGCTCCATTACGGAGGGTTCGGGGGATGATTGGTTTATGCTGGGGCATTTCTACTTACGATGACCCCGTGCTCTTGATCGTGCCCGACGGCGAGGGTGTGGATCCGGAGACGCCGCCTGCAAGAAGACAAGAAGGTCAGCGAAGCCACCCCCTTCGATCCTTGACGCTGCTGCCCCCTGTCCGAATCCGCCGCACTCACGCCCAGACCCATGTGGCTGACGACTCGGCAAGCCATGGACGACACGCACCTTGGACACTCCAGATAGGCATTAATATCTGCTACTTTATTAATGAACCCTACAGAGGATTAGCTGTACTACGTTAGTTAAGTAAGAACTGTTGTAAGTATGGTTAAACTTTGATTTATGGTCGGCATGCTCTAAAAATGTCTTTTTGACAATATTGGAGCACTATCCCTCGCATTAAATATTGTGTTTGGTATTTGGAAGTACAAATCGGTACATAACTCACATTCGGCGAAAGATACCGTAGTTGTACCTGGTTAGCCTACTTCAAAGTCAATTGCCAAATTGGGCACTGGATCCAAGTCTGGGAAATATAGCATTCCATTGCTTATCCTCGGTTTGTAATTTCTAACAAACCTTCGAGGCTGTTAGGAGTTAGCAGGAAAGGTTAAAGAGGAGTTAGCAGGAAATAAAAATCAAAAGGTCCTAATACATCGCCTTATCAACTAGTACATCTTAAACCCAACAATTAAAACGGTTCTAGACTATACTATACGGTGGTAACCTAAACTATTCACATTCGTCGATGTCATTGATGAAAAAATCTCTTTATATAAAAAGGCTGTGAGTGGCCAAGGTGGAGCGGTCGGTGGTGTGAGGAGGGGGGCACTTACGTCAGACTGTCCCCGCTAATGCTGCCGTCGGACGATATGCTGCTGCCCGCCCTCATGTCCGGCAAGATTTCTTCGCTCCGCTGCACCACAAAAGAGGACGAGGATCCGTTCCGTCTGCGGAAGATGAGCCGCTTCTTGTGCCCTGCAGGCAAACCACGGTCAGTGCGCGCTTCCCTTTCTGCTGATGCCGGGGGATGCGAATTCATGGGAGTCGGAATCGGTTCGTGAGTTATATCCACACATTTTTATAGTGCCTATATAGTGTTAGTGACTGTTTGCTGATTAATTAAATTTGATTCTCTTTTGCTCAGTGGATATGGTAATGTGTTCTACGCTGAAGTCTTTATTTATTCCTTATGGTTGTTTATAGTAAAATGTATCCATCTAAATAAGCTAATTTTTGATGTTACATTGGTTAGTAAAAATATTTTAACAGACCTGTCTGAATTCTGACTCATCAGATCAGCGTTATGTGTGTTGAAAACTATTTGTGTTTTTTATGTGACAATATGTCAGAAAAAAATATACTTTTAGCGAATCAAAATGATTTTATAGATTTTATATCCAAATGCTCCTCCTTTACCTTTTAGGTATAATATTTGTACGTATGTAGGTTACCTATTTAATTAGAATGAATCTTTTTGTTGTTACAAAGTTGTTTTATTTCTTAGTATTAGTTTTTGGTGAAAATATTTCATACTTATTTTATTTTACTTAAAAAAAAGTTTATAAAAAAGAAATTTTATTTGTTATACTTGTATTTTTGGGAGCTAAAGTACATTATTTCACCAGTGGGCTATTTTTTCAATATTCTATCTCAATCTATCCCTCCTTTATCTCCATAGACACAGTGCTTCGTGCAAATGCAAGTCACTAAGCAAGATAACCTTTAGTAATCTATCTAAACGAATACATTCTACGACGAACACACATATGCTAACTCTATAAGCAGATTCTAGTCTAAAGAGTCATACTACGTATTTAGCTTTTCTATGTTTCCCATATGCATGATTTCAAGACATGGTGCTTTATTTGAATGCAATGCACAAATATAGCTCGTATGCATTTTACATGCAAAGATGTTATGAAACATGACATCACGTTTCTCTTTCTCAACTGATTACTTTCTTGTTGATAATTGTTTCTTTTTCGAATACTTTGTGTCTAAACCTCTGTACTTAAAAAAATATAATTGTTTTAAAACGTTAATTGTTACTGAGTGTGCAAATAAAAATTGTTTTTCCACGTTCTTTTAAAAGTTATTGGAGAATAAGAGACCTAGCAATGGCAAGTTCTCTCACTTTAAAAAGAGAAATAATTTTTAAAAATAAAAGAAGATGTAAAATAGAAAGGTAAAATTTTTAGATAATGCTTATTTAATACATCAAAATGTTATTTACATCTTTGATTAGAGAAAAACTTACTATTTGCATTTTTTTAAACAGAGGTTAAAGTAAAACATTATCTTAAATATTATAGAATTTAGAAATTTGATAATTATTTCCCTTTATGTATGGAATCCTTATAAGAATGTAAAAGCTGTCCTAAGGATGAGACGAACTAGTAAGGTGGTAAAGAACATCCTTAGAACTTTTTATACTATTCCCTGGTATATTCATTTAACTTAGTTTTTCCTCATGACTTAAATCATTGAGCATTTGCCACTTTGGTGCTTCAGTACAAAAAAGTGTTGGTTGTGTTACCTGTGACGCTGAGCTGAGAGGTGCTGCTACTCTTCTTGGAGAGGAAAGAGCTCCTTCCGCCGGCGCCTTCAGTAGGCGTAGAGCGTCGCGCAAGGGACTTGGACTCGGTGACGAGCCCGACAGCCGTGTCCGACAGGCTGCCGTCCATCTCGCGCGAGGACGGGTGCACTGGGCCGCCGCCGTACGCAGACGAGCGCCCCGAGAACTCCCTGCGAACACATGTACGAACGTCACAAACAAACCATAACTACCAGTTCATAGTTCTGCACAGTTAGATTCTTTGCGGGGAGTACACATAAAAAATTACCCCAGAACTGTACCTCTATGACTCTTACCTGTACCTGGTGTATGTACAGCTGAGGAAAAAAAACGTTACAGTAGACTTTGCGGGAGAACGGGTGGGGTTAGAAAGATGCTTTTGGTGTCATTTTTCAGGATTTAGTGTATGCTTGAAAAAATTAATTGACTATTTTTCTCTCAGAGGTCGTCTTCTGGTGCAGCGCAATAAAAACTGCATCTTTTTTCATGGCGACCCTCAATTTTTATTCGATTTTATGAAAGATCATAGTAATTTAACCCTCATCACCGAGTTTCATTTAATTTGGACGTTAAACAAACCCATGGCAGACCGTCAAAATCTGAAAAATTCATATTAAAAGCCTGAAATTAGTCGCCAACACCCGACTGCCAAACACGGATTTCTGACAACCTACCAGTACTAGTGAACCGATTTTCATTAATATTTCAGTTTTAAATTGTCGAAACATGAGATAATGTTATTTTTAAAATTTTTAAGCTTTAATAAGCATATAAATATTATGATTAAATTATTTTAATTTTGTTTATTTATATTAGTTTATTAGTAATTTCAAAGTCAAAAATCGCACTGAGCTAATTTTCGTGTTGTTTGAAAACGCGTAAATAAAAACAAAAACGCAAGAAGCGCCAAATCATCGATAAATTGCCAAGCCTAAAAAATAACTGTAACGTTTTTTTTTTCCTCAGCTGTACCTGGCCAAGAGTCACGTCGCCTAGTGCGCGCACTCTAACTTGTTTCAATAGCCATGGCGACAATTTGTCTTTGACACCGTGACAAAAGTCGCTCGTGCGCGCTCAGCTTTAGTTTTTATTTATTTATTTACGTATTGTCATACAGATATAAAAATCCATTTACATGACATGAAATAATTAAAAAAAACAAAAGGCAAAGAGAATAAAAATAATACACATACAAATTTGGGCGGACAAGTTGAAAAACTCTGCATATTATAGTAAACACTAAAATTAGGATTGGGTGTCACTCACTCGAAGGTGCGGCTGTTCCTGTGGAAGGCACTGCTGAGGCTGAACTTGGAACTGGACTCCGAGTCACTTCTCTCGGGGCTGACCAGTGGACTGGCGGCCCCCACCCCCAGCGCGGCCGCCATGCGCGAGCCCCCGCCGCGGCGAGGCAGGCGGTCGTACTCGCCCCCGTAGACACCTGTCCAACAACCCGCTCGGTCACTTCATGTCGTTTGTAACATCAAATATACTGTGAATGATCCAATAAGTGTCCTTACCGCTGGGTGTTCCTACGACAGAAGTCCTTCCCTTGAGGTACCGTTCCCCCAGATCGCTCCGACTCAGAGGAACGGGGGGAAGCTGCCTTTTGCGGAAGCTGTTCTGAGGCGGGACGAGCCGCTGGGACGTGGAAGGCCGGGGGAGGGGCTGGAAGTTGTGTCTGAAACAGATCGTCCCCATGACTCAAAAGAAGTTTTGAGGAATACAAAACATTTTAAATGCATTTTTGTATACTAAGGCAAACAATCTAGTTGCATGCCACAGTTATTATGGGATCGCTTATCATTCTCAATCGGATATTATTTTCCGTTTAATCTCGGCCAAAAGCGATACTATTAAGTGAAGTCGACTGCACGTACTTGAATAAGTTTGAAGATTCTCTTTTGTCATTAAGAGAAAGTTTATATTGGGGTTAGTACACTGTTAATCAAAATAATTAATTTTAATAAATTAATGATAATATAGGTTTACAAGAGGAGACCCTTTTTTGAGCTCTTTGTAATAAGCAACTAATCATGTTTTGAGCAACTATTATATTTCTTCAGATGGACAGCTTTAAAGGATATACTATGAAGCTGAGGAGTAGTATTCCACCCAAAGAAGCTTGTTCTGAGCTTAGAACTTAATTAATATTAGTTCATGAATCCTGGTTTACTCTTAAACAACATATACCGAGAAGTTAAAATTCAGCATCACGATTTCTTACCATTCCAAGAGCACTCAAATTTAAACCACGTGAAGATAGACCTACAATGTTCTCTTCTCACCATGCTTAAAAGTAAGGGAGTGTCCTCACCTGTACTGCGGTGGCGAGACGGACCTGGATCCGTGGCCGGGCACGCTCCTGCCCACCGTGTCGGCTGCCATGGAGCGGGACCTCCTGCGGTCGCCGAAGCCGGGCTCTCGCATCCTCCCCCGCGGGAACTCAGCGGGGGGCGAGGGCGCCGCGAGGGACCGCTCTGGAGGGGCCATTGGCGAGGGTACCACGCTCTGCTGTAGCCGACGACGGTGCTCCTCGTCGTAGAAAGGGGGGCTGCTGTCCACCGCCATGATACGCCGTTCTGACGAATGGAGACGTGTGTTAACTATCTGACATAATAAGCTCATACGAGTACGTTAGCAACGTGGGTCACTGTAAAGTTGTTTTTTGTGCATAGTGTCTACTATAAAGGAAAAACACGTTCTACAGGTAGGAGGATTTCGGCAGAGAAACCTACGGTTAGGCGCAAATATTATCTTGTACTGCTACCATATTGTACTTACACGGGTATCGATCCTGGGGAGGTCAGAGGGGACGCGTCCCCACAATAATTAAAAAAAATTAATTATTAACTTCTGGGTGAACTTAAAATCTCTTTTCAATATAAAGCTACCGATCATTCACGAAAACGGTGAATTTAAGGGTTCCGAACCTTACATAATTTAAGAGGGAAGTGCTAAAATAGTATTATCATAAAGTTTATAGGTTACCTATTAGCTAAAAATAAGCAAGAGTTAAAAGAATTGAGATAAAAAGAAAAATATTTTTTCAACTTTTACAAACTAAGAATACTTAACACCTAAAATAGAACTTTTTGCTAACCAAATTATTTTTATGCTATCTCTTAAATGCATTGCTGTTAGTTTTTAGTGAACCCCTTAAGTTTATTTTTACCCGAATGATAATAATTATCTTTAACATAATTAAGTATTAAGTTTTTAAGATAGAATGTCGGAAATAAGTTTTAACTATTAGCAAACCATTCAGTAAGTCAATAACATTTAGAACTGTCATATAATTAGGTACTACTACAAATAAACTCACGAACATTGTACACGAACATTTCATCATGCAGTTTTAAAACACAAAAAATATCATTATTTTATAAGCGACTATTTTTAGACTAGAACACAACCAATAAAGAAATCATTGAAAAATGTTTAAATCCGAGATGGTCTTTATTTTAAAGCAAAGATTGATTGCGTAATAGAGTAACTAGAGATTCTTTGAAACATTTTAGAATTTCAATTTTTGAAACTCCGTTGAATATTCGCTCTTCGCTCTCGAATCCGTTGAATATTCTAAAATCCCGTATTTGAGTTAAAGATGGTTCTTATTCAATGTCTTACCCGTGTGTTCCGAAAATTTTTCGTCGAAATCCGAGAGTTCCTCGTCCGACATCCGGCTGGCGGTGGGAGAGAGGGGTGGGGAGGTAGCTCGGTTGTCCTCCCTGTGCATAGAGAGCGGATAGCACTGAGATTCGCCGCTCAAGTTTGAACGCAGGGGGATGAGCACCTGCAGAAAAAAGAACATAGCCTCAGAAGAGTGGTTACAGGAACATTACTACTCGAAGAGAGAGAGATTTTCGGGATAAATTGTTTTTTTTTATGGTTTGTAAAGAGCTTCCAGAATTTCTTAGATGATGGCTTTCCACTATCGTAAATGTATTCAAATTATTTACAAATAGTTTTATAAATAATAAAACATATATAGTGTTTTTTAAATGTTAGGTTGTAATCATTAATGACATTTTTTTGCTAACATGTATTTTCTTAGACAAAATATTTACTATTTTGAAAAAAAAAGTATATTGTTAAAGAAAATTTGTTGCATTCAAGTTCTTGTGTTGGCAAAGATTAAAAATAGGGGATTTCATTTTTTCAAAAAAATTAATACAGAAAATAAGTTTTGGAAGTCAAATTAATGTTGCTGAATAGAGTTTATAAAAATATATGCAATGATTAATTGCTAAATTTAAATTTTTAAGTTTCAAAACAAAAAAAAAATCTATACATTCCTTGCTTTTTCGACTTTATTATTATTATTATTCGATATGCATTATGAACTACTTGATTTAAAAAATAAAATTAATAGTGGCAGCGCTTTTTAGCATTTGTTAAAAAGCGAGATGTGCCATACCTCTCCAAGGAAGTCACTAAAAGCTACTTTTCTATCGTAGTCCCATACGCTGATCTGCAAAGTTCGGTTCCTAAGCTCGGACTGTCTAAGGTGGGTGTAGACGAAGCTCTGGTGCCATTGGGGATCGTTCGTACTGGCGATCGTCTTCGAGCGACGTTTGCTTTTCTCACTGACCAAAGAAAGAAATAACATTAAAACTTGATGAGGATACTTTTATTAATATTCTAATAAACAATACGATTGCAAAATTCTATAATGTAACTATTACAGTAGAGTTTTCTATGTTAGCTGTTATTTTTATCACATATTTTTCATGTTTTAAATGCAAATAAATTTTCAATTAAGAGAATTATTGAAATTTACCCATAAGTTTAGTTGATAAGATAGGGTTGAATTGGTATCAGATTATGAGTGTTTTTATTTTACAAAATTAGTATCAGAAATTTACTTATTTCATACTTTTTAACACTATGTAAAAATAATTACAAAATTTCAAAACGGAAAAGAGGAATATAAGTAATAATGAGAGATAACCAATATTATTCATCCCTGTCAAACAAACTATATAATTAAAATATTTGAATTTAATAATTCGGAGTACTCTTTTGAATACTAAAAGAGAGGCATGCTTTAAAATTATCGTTTATAACAGTCCACTTATGTTTAATTACAGACTCAATTGTAATCACCTGTTTTAGTTTTATGCATAAGAGAAAATACGGCATTTAAAAGCTAGTATCTTCTAAAAAATAAAACTATTGAGGAGATAATCTGGGAAACTTTTTAATGAATATAATTAATATAAAATATGTAATGCAACTAAAAGTTAATTTAGGAAATACTTTTTCGTTTATGAATTGGAAATAAAGTGAGTTTAAATTTTTATGCGATAAATCTTATGTAAAGTAAGGTATATTGTGAAACCTTTTGTCAGGAAGGAGGACGATCTTGACGTAAGGATTCCTCGGCGAACCCTCACTTCGAGGGGGCAGATCATTCGCACACACCACTGTCACAATTAGTTGATGTTTGGCTGTGTCGTAATACAGTCTCACCTGAAAGAAGACATAGTTATGGTATTAGAACTTTCACGAATGAATTTCATGCTGCTGCAATTTCTGCTGCATACAAGTACTGGCTGATTTATGAAAAGAAGAAAGAGATTTTATAAATATGGAACATTTCAATCTAGTTTGTTTTAGTTATGGTAAAATAATTGTAATAAAAATAATAAATAATTAAATTAAAAAAATTTGTAACCATAAAGGGATTTTAAAAATAAGATGAAAATGCCCACAACACATAAGTAAACTAAAAAATATTTTAAACTATTTCTGTGGGTTCAAAATAGGCTTCCAAATCCATAAGTTACAAGAAAAAATAGGGGTATTACATAAATGGTATATTGGTATTGAAGGATAAGGTAATAATTTTAGTTCTATCTCAAAACTTTTTTATTTGTTAGTTATTTCATCAAAAAATATTAGAACTTTATTTACTTAAATTGTAAATATGGGTCATTTTCTGCAAAACTCAAAAAACCGTGTCCCAGGGAGTTCTTACCCTTATTGTTATTTTTTAGCTTAATTCATAATATTAAAGTTCATCTTAACATTCGAAGTAGGTTTTTTTTTTAAATAAAACAATTTAAGTGTTGAATACGAGCTTTAAAAGTGTAACAAGTCAGATTTTCCCCTGTCCCGTTTTATCATCTTACAATGATTTCATGCCTATAAATACAAAACGAAATATGTTTATATTTTGAGACTTATATTCCCTGTTGACATGTAATTTAGTGAATAGGGAAAATATGACTAATAACGTTTCCTATAAAGATTTACGAATTTATTAAAAAAAAAAGTTTAAGTCCCTCGACGGAGCGTTACGTACTTAAAAAAATTAATTGTGATTAGGCTCTTAAAAGGTCAAAAATCATCAGCGTGTGTAAAAATTTGAGTGTTTAGGAATCAGTTCATCCACCTAAATTGTTTGCTGGGTTGTTAGATCGATTAATTATCTTTATAAATTCATTGAATTTTTTAATGTTAAACGTGAAAATGAGCATGGTAAAGATCATACCGTTATACACGCGAAACAACAAATATTAGAGTTCAATTATGCATTTTTGGGGTCCAGGATGAAGTCAACGTTTTATTACAGTTATAACGTTTTAGATTTTAGTTAACATTTTTATTGTATAGTACTTTGCAATTTTCTTAATAGTGTTCGTTGTTTTTAATGAACTTATAAATATAAGAAAAAAAAGGACTTAGGAGGAAGAAATTATAAGAAAAAAGGGACAAGTATCTGTAGTGACTTATATAGTAAAACCTAGTTGATCCGGATCAATCTAATCCGTGATGTGTTCTCATGTGATTTTCAAAAAAAAATTAATTAAATAGTATTCCTCTTTGATCTGGGAAATTTGCAATGTAAAAGGTGTGCTTTAATAAAATCGAATATCAAAAAAATTAAAAAAGAAACAATTTTTTTTTTTCTGATTTTCTAATCTCAAAGTTTTGCGTTTTGTGGAGAATAACTTGTAATATATCATACACCTACCTGTATTTTTCCACCTATCGTGGCAACAGGAGTTCTGTAACTAGATGCTGGTCTGTCGGGATACCTCATGTAACGAGATTCTTGGCGTAAACCTATAAAACGAAAAAGGTAATTATTTTCCCAGCAAAACTTGGATCTATATTACATCTAATTTTCTTTTCTTCATTTAAGTAAATAGTGTAAGACTATCTTTAGGTTTTCAAATCTCTCGATCAAAATCATCTTTAAAGTTTTAACAATTAATGTGTATCTCAGATTATATATAAATTTGTTCATAAATCTTATGGTAAACTAATTCTATAAATGAGGTGCTACAACTTACCTCTCTGTATAGCTTCGGGATGAACCTCGAGATGGGGTGGAACTCGACTGGAATCAATAGGGTTTGAAACATCCATCCTGTAAGAGTGAACGCTGTAGAACACAAAACGGGATTAAATGGATCTGCTTTTATCGTTACATATCGTATCTGAAGCTCTATTTTCTATTTGAATAAAGAACAGTTGGATAATTGTTAACATTTTGAATTGCATTTCTGATAGGTATACATTCCGAATTATTAACTGGACATATTTATTTTATAATGCCAGCACAACTATCGTAGACCAGAAGTCGATCTTACCCAATTTTTCTACATACTACGAGTTTCACTTGTGGGTCTATTTTTGATTCACTTATGATTTCGGCAACGTCCTCTTTACTAAGTCCTCGAAGTCTCCTTCCATTCCATTCCAAAACTTCGTCTCCTAAATAAAAAGAGCAGGAAGCTCGTGAAAAGGAATTTTTTACTAAGCCTTGTAATAAATTACCACTTATAATAAATATTTTAAATTAATATTATTTTTTCTTGGAGAAAACTCCCTTTTTTATAAATGCTAATATAAACATTTTGAGGGTTTCTTAAATATTTTTGAAGTGGGAGGCTTAAAATAAATGATTGTGTTATTTTGATATTAAGTATTAAAATTTAATATATTTAAATAGTATTATGAATTAATACATACATAAAAATCTTTTGAATTTAAATGGAAATTTGAAGTAATATAAAATAATTTATTAATATTCATTTCATTAATAATATTAATTAATGAAATAATATAATAATAAATATGAATTAATATAAAAATACAACCCTATCCATCTCTTTAATTGATAGTGTTAGAAAAACTTTATTTAAAGAAGATTTCTCCCTGATCATAAGTGGTCTTGAAAACAAGATTTTAACATCGTTTGATTGTAACTTGCCTGGTATAATAAATTACTCTACTGACTTAAGAGGCAAACGTTTTGGACTGTTTAGAATGTAGGATTCCTCAAAAGTTCAGAGACTGAGGTTGGAGATGAAAAATAAATTCTTTAAATTCTGATATCGAAATAATCTTGATAATCATAGGAAGAGAAAAAGGCTCCCTTCACTTGCCTCTCTCTATCCTTCCAATCCTGTCGGCTAATTCTCCTTCTCTAATGTTCTCTACTATGGCTCCAATGGTCTGGCTGTCTATCCTTTGTCCGCCAACCACTCTCATGCCGAGGCCCTGTCGGGCCATCTGGTCCACCAAGTACTCTTTTTTGAGGACCATGTAGCCGAAGTAACGAGTGCCATCAGGGGAGCGTTTCCAGTACACGCTGTGCTGTAAATGCAAAAGGAAACGAATCAGTTTTTAAGCCAGGATTCAGAAATTTACCTCGTGGAATGACACTTTGACTGTTTAAGTCCGTTTAAACGTCTAATTGAGGGTTTAAATAAATGTTTTCGCCTCTGAAAAGAAAGTAGTTTACTTTTCAAAAACTATTTACTCTAGAAAATTTTAAGCATTGGATTTTATGTTTCGTCGTTGTTGCTAGTAAAGAAGCGTGCATTCTCATACACAACATTCTGTTTTGAGAGGGGTGTCAACATTAATAAGGTTCATTTATAAACTTGTAGGAAGTATTTTAAAATGCACATCTTTATTCGAAAAATGTTCCGTGTAATATAAAATTTTAATATTTATTTCTAATTTAATACTTATTTTTTAATTTCCATTTAAAAGAATTTCAAAAGAAGTAATAGTTTATTTTCTTATTTAAAATCAAACTCATTCTTTTTTTTTTGGAACAGTTCCTAAAATATTGGGATATTCCAAATTCAAAGCATAAATTTCTAGGACGAGTGAAGAACACAGACTATTGGAACTGTCAAAGATTAAGCAGGGTTACAAACGCAATCCTAAGGCACTAAAGTGGGGAAAAACATGATTACGAATAAATGAAAAGGTGCTACTGTTAGAAAAAACATATTCTAAAGCAATGTAAATATTTTTTCCTGCACGGGATCTTTTTCTTACTATATGCAAAACAATGCTCAAGTTTAAGAAGGTGACCTTTAATGTTTTATTGTATTGTTGACTTTAAAACTAGGGAGCTACCGCCCCATATCGCTATCGCTCATCAATCCCCTCTACTGTCCCGTAAATCCTCACATCCTTTCCTAAGTAGTGTTTCCGAATTCCCTTTGGGATATACGCCTCCAAGAAGCTAAGCTTACACTATAAATTTAGAACTACCCTGTACGTATATTGTACATTGGAAATTTAAGTACATTATTTATATGAATTATATTCTAAAATTAAAAGGAAATCACAAATTTACTATGTTACATAATTGTAACGTGCTGAGCAAATTAAGACACATATTTTTAAAAAAATCACATAAACCACTTTAATACAAATTACAACAAGTCACACACACCATGCAAGGGGATATAAAAAAGGGACGTGTTCTTGGCTTCCAACTTAGAAAAAACAAACAAAAATGCGAGCGGGGGAAAGGGGTTTGTGCCGGGGTTTATGCAGAGGTTGAAGCAGTACCTTCTGCAAGTCTTCGTAGAGGGTGGCACTGCTGCTCGTGTCGATTCCAGAATCCTTGGTGAGCCCCTCCCCTGTGTCAAATCGTCTGCGGGGTGGAGCTTGGGGTCTTCGGGGCTCCGGGACTTCCCGGACCGTGGAAGGTCCTATGGAAAACATACAACACACGGTCTAGTGCAACGGCTAACCAAAAGAGTTTTCCTTTGCATCGGATTTAGAGCTAACTCACCGAAATGTTCGTTGTAGGATTACCGATAGGTGAACAGTTTATCTCACTGATAAAGATTGTGGTAATTGGAGGATGTTATAGGTTGGTAGCTTCACGATAATGAATAAGAATTTTCCTGTAGAGTGATGTTTGATGTTATTATAAATATGAGCACAAAGTAATCACATGAGCATTGCTATTTGTAGTTACTACGGTATAACTATGACTTGTATCCAATCACCTAAAAATGCCATGGACTACGAAAATAAGAATGGAGCCAGATTCTACGAAAGTTTTCCTATTTGATTTCAATCAAATATGCCAGTTCTTAGATAGGGATTCATGCTGATAACATAAATACCAAGGAACAGACGATAATATTTTAAAACAATCAAATAATATTTAAATCCAATGTTCTGTCTCAAAAAGAGTTCATCAGCTTTTTTTCTAATTTAAAAAGAAGATATCCCTACGAGAGGAAACCTTTAACTGCATCTTTTCAGAAAGCTACCTCAGACTCAAACGTTGTTCGATAGATCCCCGATACAAGCCTACAGCAAAACGCAACAAAAACGGAAACCAAAAGTAAGAGGAGCAATAAGTCTAAGCTCAAAAAGCGAGTGTCCATCA
The DNA here is from genome assembly GCA_963680715.1 of Tetragnatha montana. Lineage (NCBI taxonomy): Eukaryota > Metazoa > Arthropoda > Arachnida > Araneae > Tetragnathidae > Tetragnatha > Tetragnatha montana. Next base: position 31,930,796 of record OY796675.1, read on the forward strand.
GAACCAGAGAAAGAAAGAGAGAGGGAGGGCGCAAAACAAAAGCTAAAAAAGAGAGATGTATGGGGGTGTGTGCTAGATGGAGCCAAGAGGACACAGACGGACGTACACAGAGATGACAGAGAGGAAGTTCTCACCGAAGTGGTCTGTCGATAGTCCTCCTGGCTCCGACACAGCGTCTCTCTGGGAGGGATGGGCGGTGGCATCTGATGCTCCTTCCGCAACGAGACTAGAGACACACAGGAGGAAAAGAAAGTTAGTCAAGATCCCTTTAAATTGGTGGATAGATTCTTGCAGTGGTCTGAGCACATCGGTTTTTCTATATTGCTGTGAGATCTTTTCATTACCATAGACATAGAAGAAGGATGTGTTGGAAACATTCAAGCATTTTATCAATTTCAAAGCAAAACTGGGATGTTAGGATTACTGCATTAAAAATTTAATTCGTTGAATGCATCTAAGAGTAAAAATTCTTTTTAACATCCATCAAGCCTTTTACCACCAAAGATATAATATCGTTTGTTTGGTTCAGTTATGCTAAAAAATGATGAAATGTAAAAAAAGTAAGAGTCACCTTATTCCTTTGTGCTCACATTCATAAAATATGCATTTTTTAATCAAAGAAAAATATTTTTCAACTAAGAATCAAAGGATTTTTTTTCTTTTAAATAAAATTTATGGACCCGTAAAACGGGGTGAATCGGACTTCTTAGTTTTTGCTAATAATTCCCTTTTAAATTATTGCCACATTGAATTCACCCAAAGATTAACATTTTTAAGTTTTCAGCTTCTAAAATTAGCCAAAAACAAAATGCAAGAAGTGTTTTATAGATAGATTCATAATTAAGTGAAAAACAAGAAAAAAGCTGCAATGCACTGTTCTATTTAAGGATTTAGTGGTGAATGTTCCTCACAAGCAGCGTTCGAAATTGGCGGTGGTCCGCTGGTCCAAAAATAGCTCAGACTACTACGATCAGAATAATCACTGGTCCGCCGGCCTAGTGGCGAAAATTTATCCCACTTTCCAGTTCTAGTCACATGCTTTTTTTTTTGCTACGAACATGTGAGGAATTTGCCTTATAAAAGAAAAATGTAATATGATTTTTGCCCCGCTTTTTGTTTTTAAGTTTTTCCTGCAATACACCTGACCAAATATCTACATTGAAACATTGTCCTTGACCTTCAAACTTCGTTGACTTCTGTCAACAAGATTTCAAGGAAGGGGGGACTTGTTGAATTTCAGGTGACAAGGGAAGTAAGAAACATGTGCGAGAACTTTCAATGGAAATACCCCCCCCCGTGACAGTTTAATGACTTGTAATTCTCCAGACCAGTGGGCCTCACCCCTTACATTCTTTGCTTTTGGAATGAGCTGAGAAAGTGTACCGAGACAACTACAGCAGCAACAAAATAACTCATAAGAGTTGTGAGGTTTCAGCCTGTCGCATAAGTTGCGATCGTAACGAAAATGTACCACTTCGCGTTGGACGTATGACACGCGACAGCGACCAAGAACGGGTTAAAAAAACCCATCCTTTTTAATTAGGTTGACCAGTCAATTTGGTTGAGGACCAGTGGATTTTTTTTCCAATTTCTAACGCTACTCACAAGCATAACACCCAATTCCAAATCTGCAGAGCTTTCATAACAACCCACCTCTATCGGACTCTGAGTCCTGGCAAGAGGAGGGCGAGGACCTGGCCTCGTCTTCCGACCCGCTGCTGCCCGACCGTCTGTAGCGGTGTCCGTTGCCCTTGCGGCTGGGACGCGGTGGCCGGGGCGGGTTCTCGGACTGGTCCGAACTCAGCGAGTCGTTGCGGATGGTGTCGAGGGAGGAGCGCCGGCGCGAGTGTCGACGGCCGTTGTTGCCGCCGGGGGCCGGGGTGCCGAGGGGGCCGCTGCTGAACGGTGGCACGGGGTCGTAGCGGAGCTCGGGGGTCGGACGCTGCTGCAAGGCGGGGCGGTGGTGGATCTCTTCTCGGACCGGGGCGACTGGGCTGGACCTGCGGAACAGGAAACATCCCGATAAAATATATGAATGGTTTGTTGACATGGGACGAGCTTATCACCAGTCAAACAGTCGGATAATTCCATTGAGGCATATAGGATTCAAGAGTTAATTTTTGAGCTGTACGACTGTCGGTTTGATATCTCCGTATCCCATTGGCTTCTCAGTTTAGAGTCTGGGGCAAATGCGAGCCACGAGGAGATCCGAAGGTCCTACGACTCATAAGTATACTTCGGAGTTACGATCTAAGAACTGGATGCATATTTTCAACATAAGGTGATCGAAATATTACAGATTCGATTGATGCTAGGAAAACTTAAGTTACCACAGCCAGAAGGCTATGTGGAAGCTTTAAGCGTAGGAGGAGGGTCAAACATGCACATTTTTCGTGAAAAATAACTGACCAGGTGAAAGGCTGGAAATTAGCTTAATGTATAAAAGAAAGAGGACCCCCAGACTCACCCTTTGTTTGCTTGAGGGCATGTATTAACCACAAAAATTTGTGATTAGGTTCACAAAAATTCACATTTTCCCCACATTTTACTCGGAAAAGATAAAGTTTTTAATAAGGACCGTTTTTATTTTTTTAAATAATTAATAACCTTTTTAAAAACAATTTTAGCCAAGTTTTATCTTTAAATACTTTTGGTTTTACGCGTAAAATTGTTTTTGTTGTTTTCTTTGCAACAATGCGAGTTAAACATATCTTATTTAGCGGAGAAGTAAGGAGATTTTTACAAAAAGGCCTAATAGGGAGTGAAGGGGTGGTTTTAGAAATTTGAAACTTTTGTCATTGCCTTTCCCCCGTCCCGATACGTATGTGAAACAAGTTTAGTTCGATTCGGACGGGTAGTTTAGAAGAAATTGTGCCATATCTGATCCGCACATACCCAGGCAGGTACACCCTCTATTTTATAGATACATACACAGAATGGGAGTTACTGGTTACACATCTCCTTCCAAAAACTGTATTACCAAGAAAATGATAATCTGAGTAAAGTTCCATAACTCTAGTAGGAATCCACTCTGCTCAATTTAAGATAATGCAACACAGTAACCTGAACAGAACTAATCAGCGAATCGCAAAGGGGTCAAACGAAGCCTTTTTAAGCTCGATTTATCAGTACCCAACCCAGCAGCCTTTAATATCATTCCTCCTTCAATATAATTACCCTTTTAAATAGTATAAGAAAAGGAAGAACTTTTAAGCGCGATACCTCCAGATTAATTAGCTTCGTCATTCCAATTTAAAAGTCTTCAGCGAGGAGTGGGAATTGAGAAAATGTGATGTAATTTCAAAATAACTTGTCTTGGAATTAATTTGCGCCCGGACAGTGTGTTATTAAGACAAGCCCGTCCAAAATCACAATCTTCAAATTATTTTTTTAATTCAATTATTTTAAATTTAAAGAGAGGGCAGGAAGAACAAAGGTGACACGGGGAAAGGTTTCGTAATCTGGCAGGATTCGCTATCGACCCCCTGGATGTTAAGTTCCATCCAATAAAATCGAATTAGGGAAGGTGGGTAAGAAAAGCAAAAGATCTCTCAGTTGCATTTCTTAAATTTATTTATGGTTTAATCTCCTATAGAGAATGTGATGAAGCCTTTTATTTTAATTTTAAAGTTCATAAGACAAATAAAGTTCATAAAGTTCTTCTATACAAATGGAATTTTTCAATAATTTTTTGGGGTGTCGCTCTACTTTTAACTCCTTGGGATTTGGTCTGGGACCCCCAAATCTTATGTGATTCGGACTCGTCTAGGTGTCTACTATCTTCCCTAGAAGTGTGACTCAACATTTATGGGACACCCTGTTATAGCTACAATATGGACAGTTTCTAATGTCAAACACTTGATAAGATTCAAAGATTCCAAAATTATCATAAATAAACTTTACTGTAGCCCAAACTTACTTCAACTGATTTTTAAAATGATGTGATATATTCTCCTGCATACGTATAATATGGGCAATTCGATATGTATCAAATGTACCTCACTAGTATATCAAAATATCTTAAATGCTCCATCGGCTATCTTTAAGCAAAAACCTTTATTTAAAAAATAGACAAAGGTTATTTAAAAGTTTATTATATTCCCCATTGGTAACAAGAATGAACTTGCTTTTTGAATTTACTGATATCTGTATTCAAAGTAGAATAGTGTCAGAAAGATTTTATAAATAAAAATTTAATTTTGGAAAATTTTGACGAAAATATTTTTTCATCAAAATTTACAGACTTACTGCTGCAGAGACTAAAAGTTTTAAATATGCAATTATTATGCATACAAAGGCAACTTTTAGTACGACCTAACTAACTTAAATAGTTTTTGAGATATTGAAAGTGTATCAATGTGCCCTTAGTATAAAATCCCCTCGTTTTCTTCTATAGTAAGAACTAAATTTATGTTTAAGGAATATTTCCTCATAACGAAACTTCAAAACCAAAAATCCATGATATTCTGCTTTACTTTAATAATAATACTCTTATTATCATATTTAAGCAGATCTAGTTGCACTGACCTAATAGTGGGGGTCTGCTTCTTGTCATCGCCCCAGAAGGGCAGCGCGGACATGTTGATATTGAGGGAGGAGCGGTAGTCCTTCCTCATCCCCCCTGCTCTCTCCGTCCTCGCCTGCTCCTCCAGGCTCCGGGACCGACCCCACTGGGACGGTTTCGGGATTTCTTTCTTCATCCATTTCCCGTATTTTATGTTGAGTTCCTTCTTCATTCGGCACACCACGCACAGCCACACCTGGAAGAGGAGACGATTGTACGTCTTTCGTTCACATCGAAAGTTAGGCTTTAAAATTACTCAAAATCTCCATTGCTTAGCAGAAAATCGGAATTTAAAAGTGTCAATAATGATTTTTCAACATTAATGTTGGATAAACCCCCATCCAGTTATGTAAATTAAAAAATAGAGCTCAATTCATGTGGGCATTATCTTTAATTACTCATTTTTAATACAAGATTCAAAGGGAGGTATCCTTGTTCTGTTTTTCAAAAATATCCTGTAAAGACAATTAAATACAATAAGAAATTTTTAAAGATCGGGGTATATTGTTATAAAAAGAATATTGTTTATCTCATTCTGGGCTAAAAGGAAATTACCGTTTAAAAAAGCCTACTTCGCCAAAAATTAAAATATTTATAGTTTTAAGTTTTACATTATTTTTGAACAATAATTTTTTTTTTTGCTGATTAGGCTAACTTTCATGGCTTGTACAGTGCACTATTCATTTCAATAATTAAATTAGAAGTTTTTCAGATAATATTCACTGTTTATGTTTACACACTATTAGGTAATTTATAAAATTCTTTTCGACATCTTTCCATACTAAATGTCTTCCCTATCATTCCTTTAGGAACGAAAAAATCCTTCAATGAATTTAAATCTGGTAGAGGAGCTTACGGTATGCATAGGATATAGAGTAGAACCCTAAAATGTAAACTGTCATTTTCAAGTACGGTTTCACTGGTTACAAATTAGTAACCAACAGTTTAATAGCATTGGTAGCTAGTAAACTTTGGCCCTGATAGAATAATTATTTAGGTCCCATGATAGATTCACTACAGCGGCGTTCATTTGTGTATATGTTAAGGGCAATGTGATAAATCGGGCATTATTAATAATGCCCGAAGTGGAGGTGGGCAATGTGATAAATTCAATGGAATTTATGAATGAAATTTATCACTTAGCCCGCCTCCACGTCGGGCATTATTAATAATGCCCGATTAATCACTTTGTCAGTAACATATACACTTTCAAAAAACAAATTCTAAGGAAAAAATGTCTAAACACACTTTGAAACATTGCATTTACCAAACAAAACTAATACCCAAACTCTTCCCAGGCGAGTATGGCGGGAATATTAACCTTGGTGTTCTTGGTGGTCACTTTCACCCCGCATCTCGCGCAGCATCGTATCTGGCACTCGTTGCAGATGTGTCCCACCCCGTCGGCGAACTTGGTCTTGAAGCAGATGTTGCAAGTGGCCTCTATGTCCGTGTTGGATTTTTCCTGTCGCCGGAGTTCAATAGCCGCCTCCAGAATCTTGATTTTTGTCTGTTCATCTCTGCCAAAAGAAACAGCAAATTTTAGTATCGACTGCTACGTGAATGATGTGGGAAGGTAGATATTTTAAGAAAATGATAATATTGCCGCCACTAAAAGAATATACGGTTATTGAATAACTTATTGTATAAAAATGCATGAACTAACTGTGAATTGATAGCATATGCACTACCTACTATTTTTTTAATTAACGTTGTTTATTGAGTATTTTCAGTATTTTTTAAATGACTTTATTTTTAAAAACCGTATTTCATACTAAAATATTTCCTCCAATTCTTAACAATATCAATCACGTAGAATGTATCCCAAAAATAACATTCCACAAGAAAAAAAAACAGGTCGATGTTCCAATAAAAATAATTTGAAAAAGAGTGCAAAGTTAGGAGAAAGTATGTAGTTGTGAACAAGGAAATTACAAATAATAAGTATTAGAAGATTAACTGTTAACCGAATCAAAGAAAACAATCCAATATGAGTCAATAAAAAATACGCATAATTTGAAGACTACAAAGTTAGGAGGAAGTATGTAGTTATGAGCAAGGAAATTACAAATGATAAGTTATAGAAGATTAACTGTTAACCGAATCAAAGAAAACAATCCAATATGAGTCCAATAAAAAATACGCATAATTTGAAGACTACAAAGTTAGGAGGAAGTATGTAGTTATGAGCAAGGAAATTACAAATGATAAGTTATAGAAGATTAACTGTTAACCGAATCAAAGAAAACAATCCAATATGAGTCCAATAAAAAATACGCATAATTTGAAGACTACAAAGTTAGGAGGAAGTATGTAGTTATGAGCAAGGAAATTACAAATGATAAGTTATAGAAGATTAACTGTTAACCGAATCAAAGAAAACAATCCAATATGAGTCCAATAAAAAATACGCATAATTTGAAGACTACAAAGTTAGGAGGAAGTATGTAGTTATGAGCAAGGAAATTACAAATGATAAGTTATAGAAGATTAACTGTTAACCGAATCAAAGAAAACAATCCAATATGAGTCCAATAAAAAATACGCATAATTTGAAGACTACAAAGTTAGGAGGAAGTATGTAGTTATGAGCAAGGAAATTACAAATGATAAGTTATAGAAGATTAACTGTTAACCGAATCAAAGAAAACAATCCAATATGAGTCCAATAAAAAATACGCATAATTTGAAGACTACAAAGTTAGGAGGAAGTATGTAGTTATGAGCAAGGAAATTACAAATGATAAGTTATAGAAGATTAACTGTTAACCGAATCAAAGAAAACAATCCAATATGAGTCCAATAAAAAATACGCATAATTTGAAGACTACAAAGTTAGGAGGAAGTATGTAGTTATGAGCAAGGAAATTACAAATGATAAGTTATAGAAGATTAACTGTTAACCGAATCAAAGAAAACAATCCAATATGAGTTCATATGGTAAAATGCAGAATCTCTTTAGATAGATGCAATATGGTCTTCCAATACTTTTCTTAAAGTTCACCTACTATAGGCTGCTGTTTCTTTCACCCACGACCCATCCAACTGTTTTTTAACCACCTTCCTGAGTGAGCAACCCCCTCGAGCGAGCCCCAAACACCACCCACGAGTGTGAGGGGGAGTGAGAGTAAGACAGGGTGTTGAGGAGAATCGATTCCCTAGGGTGCGTGCACGGTCGTCTGCCTCATTTACCCTGACCGACGATAAGGAACTTTTCGATCGATCGTTGTACTCCTTATGAATGGGATGCTGCTCACGGGGATTTCGGAGCGGGGTGAATGGATTGGCACTGCAATCTGCAGAACTTAGTCACTCACGGACTTCACCAAGAGGCTGTCACAGTACATCGAACACGTATTAGGTGTTTATTTCAGCAGGGAAACCCCAATCCTCTTTCAGCACGTTTACCTTTTAGAGGAGTGTAATGGATACTTTAACTTTAATGTATAATACTTTGGCATTGGCATAGCATGCTTAAACAGTGAATACAAAATTTAAATAGATGAGTTCTAATCCACAATTATACACACAGTTTAACTACTTCCATTTAGAACTAATTACCAAATTGCTTACAAAAGATTGTAGACTTTTAAGTTTTCTAAAATTTAGAATTATTCCTTTAAATATTAATCTACTTATTCAAAAAAAAAAAGTTTTGAGTGTATAAATACTTTTCTTAGAATTTAAGACATTTCAGTAATTTTATCGTAAATTAGAGACAAATATTTTTGGTGTAACCCCAAATATAACAATTACCAAACATCTAGATACTTTCTGGTTATTTCTAATTTATTTTTCAGTTCTTTTTATCACGAACTAATTTTCATTCCCAAAAATGCCTAGAAAAAAACAAGAAGCCTTTTAATTTAGACTATAGGATGCTTTTAAACTTAAAGAGTTCTTAGCTACTTTAAATGCCCAACTAAATATCCCCATCTTTAAATCGTTGCAATATACTTGTACAGATTTTTGTTACATTTCTTTCAGCTAACTACGGAGATGGTAGATAAAAAGAATACATGAAATGTGTCGGATTCATTTTGTATTTTGACACCTTTGTTTGGTGCCAAACACACAGCCTCTATTCAAATCTCATCCCTTTTCATTCATTTTTTTCCTACATTCGATTCCAATACTTATGCATGCACCAAATTAAATGACCGAATAGTTTTGGCATAGGATTGAGAAGCGTTTCTTGCCAACTTTTCCATCTCAGGAAACCACAGGAACCAAACGCTACTGACAGCTTACAGCATAAGCATATGGAAATTGGAAACGATACGCCTCTTCTATTTTTTTCTGGCAAAAGGAAGCAACATTTGCATGGATGTCCTCTTATCGTACAGTGTTGCTCGCCAAGAAAACCGAGATATCCTTCTCATAAAAAAGGATTGATGCCCTCAATAAAGATGGATATAAAGGTCATATTCAGAAAAAATAGTGATTATTATTTGTTCATCAAAAATTAGAAAGATTTATTCTGGATTTTATTTTTTTAAATTCCTCTGTTTTGTTTCCACTCATAAAAAAATTAAAAGTCAAGTGGAATTTTTCAAATAAATCCAAGAAAAATGAAAAAAAAAAAAGAGTTTTAAAAAATAGTTTCCCCAAACCATGTATCTTTTATTTCATTATGTGTATGATTGTAACTGAATTTGTCCAAATACTGGAAAAAATTATGAACATTAATAATATGTTTAATTTTTTCTTTGCATTCTTTCGGTCTTAAAGTATTTATGTTTATTAAACAGTGTCAATACCTCAAATTTAATTGTTGTTTTATAATTTCTGTTAAATATTTTTGCGTCAAAAGTTAATTAAATTTTCATTATTGTCAATCAATTCGGACAAATGGCAAACAAATTAATTTTGCTAGGGAAAAAAATTAAAAAAAGTAAATTTCGTTATGGGGGAAGTGTAACCCCATTCTGGCATAAATCCACTTGGCCTTAAATTGCCAACTTGTTATTCCATGCATAATTTTGAACAAAAAATCATATATTATCTTTGATTAATTGGCTTTTGAACCATACACAAACTTATTTTGAAATATATATATTTATGACCAAATAAATTTGTCAATATTTTATCTCCTGTGGTCACTTGCCTCTTGGTTTGGGACCAAAATGTAGTCACACCTCTTTATTTAGTTATGGTGTATTTCAAAAGAAAAATGGAATATATGTCCAAATTTCCTATTTCTTTACTAAATTTTGGGGATTTAATTTTTTTTAATACCTCAATTCTTTTTCAAGATATGAACTCTTTTTTTATGAACCTATCCTTACATTTTGAGGTACATACAAAACTCGTAAAACTTTAAAAATAGTATTTAAACGTAAAATTTAATACAGAATGGTTCTTTATGCATTATTTAATCAAGTTAAAACATATTTGGATGAAACGGTACAATTTTTTTTTTTACTTTTTAATTATTTAATTTGAGAAAAGTTTATACAATAAGGTCAATAGAGAAAATAATAACATTTTATATTTTTCATCTAAATCCAAAAAACTTATTGGAAATAAGAGTTTAATGCTATATTTTTACCATATAATTTTAACTTTTCTTAATATTTTGGGAGTTAATATGAACCCGAATATTAGACCTTTCGGTAAACCAAAATAATCAGGCAATAACTTCTGAAGCATCGGGATGATTCAAAAAGGTCAAATAAATTTGAGTCACATGTTCAGAACAAGTAAAATTCCCCTGGTTACACTTTCCGCATACAAATGACATTTTCCCCACATGGAAAAACGCTGCGGTAAGTGTAATCATGGCTGGTATATCAAACATTTTAACAGTAAAACTAAATGAATTATGTATTTAAAAATTTCACGCAAAGGTTAGTTTTCCACAAAAAAAAATATCCAATTAGTATCTTTAAAATTGCTAATATGACAGACCTCCGAACTTGGAGCTTGTCACGCACTGCCCGATTAAAAATGTAATCTTTTTAACCATAAAACTCAATCACCATTTATTGTTAGATTTAGTTATTTATGGGTAAATATATCAAATATAGGAACAAAAACATATGTGATGGTTTTAAAGTAAACATAAAAAATAATAGTAGGTAATAAGCAGTGATTACAGTAGCCTTATGGTTACACTTACTCATTTCACCCTACTATATTTTAGAACGAAATTTTTTGTATTTGCATTTTTTATTATAGTTTATGGAGGTAATGAGATAAAATTTGAACACGAATATATAGTTTTCATTCTTTTTTCTAACTCCAAACAGTAACCACATTATGTACTATTAAATCGTACCAGTCGTTCGAATGGGTTTTATGTTTAACATTACTTAAAAGATATGTAGATGTGATCATGCTTTCACATAACATAAAGTCTTTGCTATTGATTACCATTCTTTTGTACGGTTTGAAAAATATGAGGTATGTAAGCAAACCAGATGTTTCTCATTCACAATGAATCTAAGCAATGGATCTCATTTCTACAAGCTTTTAAGCACGACCCTTTTTGATTGTTGTCCCATCCATTAACTTTATTCAGAAATTTGTGGAATCTCGTTGCTTTTAAATAAAGAACATTATGTATGGAAAACTCTTACTTTTAATACTATAATATTCTTTATTAATGTTTAGTTTCTTATCATATAAGATGCTAAAGAGAAAACGTCGTCTAATACATTGGTTGGATTTATTGAAGTTTTACCTTCGAAGGATTCAATTAAGTATGTTTAGGATAGATTCAGCTAAAATTTACTGTCATAATATCATTAAATATGCTGTGCAGTTTTACCTCAGTAAAGGTACACAGTATGTGGGTCGGAGTTATTATACGTTCTTTAGAAAAGCACTCTTTTCTCAAATGTTGCATATTTTACTAGCTTTTTCTTTCCCCTTAAATCCTTTTTCCTCCACGAAAATATTCATTTTTTTTTTTCTTATTTTCGATTGGTTCATTAAGTACGCAATCAGTATGTTTTTATGTTCTCCTATATAGTTCGTAATAAAATGTTTCTGTAGGTATATAAAAGAGTTCATACAAAAGTAATTTCGTAAAAGTAATTTTCTTTTGGTTAAGTTCACTCACAGATAGGGTTTATTACCATTAGCAACACAACGTTCATTTTGAAGAATCAGATAAGTGATCCAAAGATGAATATTATGATCAATGATGTCAATCATACTTGATCGCTAAAATCTGATTCTTTGAAGTCAACGTCTAGTTAGAATCACGTTACCAATGGAAACAAACTCATAAAGAATGTGTATTATATTTATGTACAACTGGAATAAGAATTTTAAAAATGTGTTTTTATAAAAATTTCTTTGACTTATTTTGTTTATGGGGATTAATGCGTTTGAGCAGTCCAAAAATGTAATAAATAACAAAATTTCATGGTAATAGATAAATTACATAAAACGTTTATTATTTTTCCATAAGTATGATGATGGCGGTGTTCTTTTCTTGTAACATGCCATTAAATTTTTTTTTTTTTTTTTGTAAAATAAATTTGAATTAAAGGATTTACTGACAAAAAAAAAATTAATTTAACTACCGTAAAATTAAAAATATATTAGAAAACTAATAATTCCTATTTTTGAATCACTACCAACTTTATATAACTGAAGCAAAGGTTTTTTTCTCGGGCTTCTGCTCTTAGATTGTGCCTTTTTCCTCTTTCTTCTAGTTCATTTTTGTAATTTTTCTCGTGATAAACTAAAGCAGAAACGAAATTTGGCACTGATCACAGAATTCTTTGGCATCTCCCTTCTCTTTTTCACGAACGCAAATGACACTTGTTTCCTATCGGATAATGGCATTTTTTTCTTTACTTCAGATACAGAATAAAAAAGGTCACTTGTTCTGAATATCTTATTTTTAAAATATTGAAAAAGATCATATGCACAGCTTTCGGTCTAAAAATGATAACGCTTGACTTAAGTAACCCAAACCCTAGATTTTCTTCCGCTTTTTTATATAAAAGTTGTTTTTCAAAATAAACCGATATTATACGAACAATGTTTAGCCCGATGATCTCTCAATAAATTACTATGCATTATATTCAATCTATGTGGTAAATAGTTATATGAAATAACGTTAATAGTAAAAATCAAAATTGTTATGAGTTCAAATCAGCTGAACTGGGATGATTAATTAAAAACAGTAAATTGGAACAAATACTGTAAATGCGTTTTACAGTTAAGTTGGTGAAACATTATGGTAGTCCCTTTGAGTTCCATGTGATTATTTTAAAAGGAACATTATCTTTTTAAATGGGAAAACTTTTTAATGAACAAATAAATGGCAAAATTTGTCTTAGAAACTATTTTTTTTTCTTAAAAGATATTCTGATCTTCAACCAGCAGAAGGAGCTACCAAACCAACGTAAAATATCAAAATATTTAAATAACATATAACCGTAAGATTAAAGGAAAAAGGAAAGGAAATTCAGGCTTTAAGATTGTCTCCACTAGCTTTAACTTTAGCCAGAGTTCAAAGATAACAATTATAAATTAAACATTTCTTACTCAACGCCAATCCCGTTCGACTTGATTTCATACAATGCGAATCACATTATTTATGTTACACAATAGTGTTCCAAATTTAATAAATATTCCAAAATTTATTTAACTCTTTAAAAATTACTTTGGACAGTGGAATTTAACAGCTGGATCGGGGGACGTTTTCTTCAGCGACAAATATGTTTTTGCTTTTATTGAAATATTGCCTTGTATAAATATTTGAATGAAATAAATTTGAAAGGAATACATTCAATCATAGATAATTATATGGTATCTTGAAAATATTAAGAAAAGAAAATAGACGGCTGTAGTATAAATTAACTTAAAATATTTTGGTACTAAATTTACAACACCAATAGTTATGGTGTGCTATATGTTTACTTTATGGAAAAGAGGCCTATTCTTTAATCCTATTCCTTAATCTTACATCCTATGCTCTTTTATAGTAAGTACCTTATTTTCTTCTTAAACTATATCACCTCATTTACCCCTGATCACTTTGGAACAATTCCAAACATTCGCCCAGATTTTTTTTTTTCAAATTGTGAAAGGCATTGCAGCCACCTGTCACCCGATCTCAAAAAAGAGCAAACAACAGGCACAGATTGCTACACTCCAAAGACTCACTGCTAGTACAGGTATGAGATTGACATTTCTATTAGCGCAATATCGGAAATCCATCCGAAGAAAATCTGGATAGACGCAAAACACGTTTGGCAGAACAATGGAAACTTCTTCCACGTATCCTGAAGTAACATTTTTTTTCTACCAATACAAATCAAGTTACCCACCTGCATATTGAAGTTATTTTTAGGGAAATTGACATATTAAGATTCATACTGACATACAACCGCACTTTGAGTGACATAACAGTGATTTTTTTTCATGAAGGAAAGGGTTCTGTACGTAAAATTCAAATAATAAATGCGCTTTTAAGATTGGAATTATTTTTAAAATATAAGTTAATCTATTTAGGTTGGTCTTTGATTAGAGTCATCTAAAAAAAATCTGAATTTAAAACTAGTTCAAATATTTTAAAGTTTATTTTTTCCTCGATTTCTAAAATGTTTAATTAGATAACTCAAGTGTTTAAGTAAAATGACGAGAGAATAAAGGTAATAAATTTAACAAATTTAAAGTCTTTGGGTTTCGTAACACTTCTATAAATATTTACCGTGAATTATAAAAATCACACTGTAATAAAAATAAAAAATAATAACGTTTCAGTATGCAAGATTCTTGTATTTAAAAATTCGCTACATAAAATTTTGATACTTCTTCAAGTTCAAATGAATTGGGATTAGAAATTTCCAAAGCAACTGGTGGTGGGCAACTGGCGAACCTCGATACGCATTCGGACCGCGAGAGGTTATTTCCTGGACCGCCAAAGTATTTTGAAAATCAATAATAAGTATTTTTAGACACAAAAAATTAGTTTTATCTTTTCTCAAGGATCAAATTTCCGAAAATTTCCTGCAGAAAACCCCCAGACTCCCTTTTTAAATCAAGGCTTTTGGGAATCCTTCTAGGGCGGAATCCAAACTTCCCGGGTCATCCCCTCAACAATCTCTTACTGACGAAATCCATTCGTTTTAATGATAGCATTATCAATGCTTTTTTTAATATTTTATTAGCAAATTTGATTTTGTGAAATGGATTAATGTGAAATGGATTAAACAACTGTGATGTGAAATGGATTAAACAACTATAAACAATAGTTTTGTTTAATTTAACAATTTAATTAAGTATCTGAAAATAAGAATTTAAAACTAATTAAGTAGATACTTTTTTTTCTCCGGACTTCGATAAAAATTCCCAAAATTATTTGGACCCCGAGTAAAATTACTTGCCGACCCCTGATATAGGTATTAAGTTAAAAAGAATTCTAATACATTTAAAAAATTATGAATCATTACATAACTTTTCAATTCAACATACATAAAATACAGAAGTATATAAAAATTACACTGTAGAACTGTAACAGAGTAGTTGAAAAAAAAATATTCACGCATGAACTACTAGAGACAACAAAAGGGTTTCTCCATGTGACGCTCCGGTAAGCAAAAGATAGTTCTTGTGAGTGGAAATCACAACTCTGGCAGCGTTAAATCTACCTTCAAAGCATACGATCGATTACAAAAAAGTTTCTAGGACGTTTTGGGATTCTTCTGGATTAACGTGAGGTCTCCGAGGTAACCGATGACTCCTATCCCGATTTTATCAAAGACGAATTTCTTCATACATGAGACAGACAACGAGCTCTGAACGGACTGTTGGTGAATTCGAGTTATTCTGCTGATTTAAAAGACAGTGAAGACTCTAAAACCAATTATTGAAATAAAAATTAAAATATCCTCTTTGAATATTATCTATTATTAAAATCTGGATAGAGGCTGAAGAGTATAACTAATAGAGACTAAGAGTTAATATGCAGAATCTGACTTTTAAAATATCACAAAAAAAGTTCTTTTTTTTGTGATTTTTTCAAATTTTGAAAGTTTGAATTTTATCAACACGAAACTGTTTTCACTTTCAGCTAAAAACTTACTCCCTATCCTGAATCTTAAACGATAGTTATTGCACTAAAGAGACATTATGAAGATCTTGTTTCTTAATATAGTTACATAATGTCATTTTAACAAGTTATCTCTAATATTTTATTTATAGAAATTCTACCCATAAAAGCAGAATCAATACAAGTGGTATGTAAAAAAAAAATTGAATTGTGCTTTAAATGAGTAGCTGCTATATTTAAACATTGTTCTATACTGTAGGAAAAATTAATGTTAAACATATCTATCCTAATTAATCAAAATACTGTAGAAATATTGTTTTTCTACCACCCTTCATCTCTTTAAACAACCTCTTTGAGAGTGAAGAAGAAAGAAACCGTGTTTGTTCCATTTTCTTTCCAATTACACAGAATTCTTCAGAACCCTATTTTGTTTGCCAAAGAGTTCCTGTGAAACCCTCGTGTTACAAAACGTGACACAGTCATGATCATTTGACCTTTCTTCTATTTTCGTGTAGGTGTTTTTGGCTTGGTACTACCACAAAGACAAACGAAAGGTTTCTTTAAATTTCCCCCTCCTTTGTATATAGTAATTCTTAAAAAAGAAACTTTGGAGGATAATTCGGGTATTCGTTACTTTATAGGATAGCTATAAATTTTTAAATAGTTTCCTTGAAAATATTTTCGGAAAGAATATAAAGGTTTTACTTTTTGATATGGAAACATTTTTTATTTCTTTTAAATCCTGTTTTGATGTACTTTTACTTTATATAAAACCTAATCCATTAGAATTTTTTTTCAGAGTTATGTAATTGAACTGAATATAAAACCATGCAATCAATACAGTCATGGTGGAAATATAAAGTAGCATAAAAAGAAGGTAATTTAAAAATGTGGTAAACTTGCTTATAGAGAGCTAAGATTATAAAATAAGGTTTAAATACGCTTTAGGGGGGGGATGAGATTTTTGCAGATCGAAAATAATCATGTTGTTGGTACAACACAGAACAAAACTCTGAAGAGAATTTAATGTACTCAAAACAAAATTAATATAATGATTTGTTTTTCTCCTTAAATCAATAGAGATATATTACTTACTTTTGAAATTTTAGTGTTTTTTATGATTTTTTATCCGACATCGTACTTTTTTTCTTTAATGATGCAATAGCAATTTATGACATTTCAGATACGTATTTAATTTCTTCCGGGCATAGTTATGACTCCGGCCGTGTAAGCCTACATTATCTCATTTCAGATATCCATCGAAGCTTTCAAACGAATATGCGATCTGTAGAACTATCTTTTCCTATATTTGACACTTCTTGCGGTGAAACCAACTTTTTAGTTCCAAGTTGTCTTCCTGTAGAACTATCTTTTCCTTGATAAGACTTTATATGCAGTGAAAACAACATGATAGTCATCGTTTGTGTGCCTGTAGAACTATTTCTCCTTTATATGACACTGATGGCAGTGAAAACAACTTTTAGCTAATTTTTTATCTACAAAAAACGTACTTTTTTCTTCGTAGACATGATATGCTAAAACGCTTACGCTTAAAACGCTTATTATAGTATGATAATTTTTTTAAAATTATGCTAAGTATGATTGTATTTCTTTTAGTTGAAAATTATGTTATGAAATTTAAACCTCAGCAAGGGAAAAATATAGCATATCACATTACAAAAAATACTTTTTATGCAGATTCAATTACTTTTTGAAATAAGTATATTGTTTACCCTTTTTGAAGATTATTTATTTATCTTCATGCCTACATATTTACGTTAATCATAACAAAAACTTTTTCTTTGCTTTTAAAAAATAATTTTTATTCTAAAAAGTTTTGACATTCAAATGTTTTCTGTTTAGATTCAGGTTCATTTAAAAGGTATTTTTTAGTTCAATCGAAACAATTCGCAACGTAATTAATGAACCATGCGATCTATATACATAAACATCTGTTCAAAGAAACCACTCATTAGTTAAAAGGATACGGGCTGTCATCGTGTATTTTATTTATAGCCCTTATTCATATCAATCACGAAAATGAGCTCAAAGACTGATAGACATTAAAAAAGAGCAAACCGTGTGAATAATTTTTATTTTACCTCTTTCATATTAAGAAAAAAATTGGTTTAAAAATAGTTTTTTGCCTTTACCAGTTAATATAAACAGAAGCGTTTTATAAAGAAAAAGTCGCCTTTTTCCATAAAATACTTATTTAAAGATTGGCTTATTGACCTTACAGTTACGAATACGAATGAACTTTGTATTTTATTAGAAATGATTTTTTGGTATGGAATAAAATAACCTAACACGTGAGGAGGAAATTATTTAAAAACGATTCTTTTTTTAATCATAGCCGTTATTTGAGACAAAACACAGCTTAAGATTAATTTTAGGGTCACCAGCATAATCCGTGTAAAAATCTACATTAAGTGATACTCAATTTGTCTGAAAGTTTTAGTCATCAAAAAAATGAGCTTCACTAAACTTGGGGTTTCAGGAATTAAAGAGTAAAACCAAATTTTGATGTGTTATGTCTTTTAACTGTAGCAGCAAATTTCATCACAAAATAATGAAATAGAAATGAAATTTTAAAATACAGTTAATAAACCAGGAACATAAAATCAAAAGTTGCGCTAAAGCTGCAAACCACTAGAAATTATGCGAATAGAAAATAAGCAAAACGAAAATAAAGAAATACGTTACTCCACTCAAGCCTCTTAGTGAAGAGGACAGGACTTGAGCAGAGGGGGTGTTTCTGATTGTAGAGAAATTGCAGAGATTCTTGTGTAGTCCGTCTCTACAATCAGAAACACCCCCTCCGCTCAAGTCCTGTCCTCTTCACTAAGAGGCTTGAGTGGAGTAACGTATTTCTTTATTTTCGTTTTGCTTATTTTATCAAAAAAAAAAAGCAACTAAGAACTAAATTTAAAAAAGCACGAGATTTTTTATAACCGCTTCCCTGATCATTTGCTCCTTTTCATCTTAAATGCTTCGAACAAACGCGTTATATCGTTCGCAATCTAACGTTTAAGGACTGTGGGAGGTTGCGGTGGCCTAGAATAGAAACGTCGTCCTCCTTCTTTGTCGAACTGCGACTTATCATTCGATGCAGCAAGAATAATCTTGTTTGCACAGTTAAAGAGGAGGAAATTAAAACCGAGACAAACAACGGGATGCCACACAAAGCGCGCCCCAGTTTCCCCCGATTTAGAACACTCTCCCAACCAAACGAAGAAATAAAAAAAGAACCGGGAACGATCTCCGTGGAACGCTGTGCGCGCGACCATCCCCTCCCCTTCGGAAAAGGGAGGGAGGGAGGGAAGGAGGCAATCGATGACCGCTGGCGCCACCTGTCGATTGCGCAGCGGATGATGCAGTGTGTGTAGACTATTTTTGACTCGGATGTCGTAAGAGTTCGCGGGACAACTCAACTCAACAAAGGCGCGTGCGGGGGGAGGGAGATGCGAGGGCGGAGAGAGATAATTCTTCGGAGGCGAAAGTGGATGGGAGAAACATGTTACGATTCTCTCTTTCACCAGCAAAGTTTTTTTCTTCTTTTTTTATATATATTTTTATTGTTATTTTAGGTTTAAAATCATCAGCGAGTGGTGGAAAGCGTTTTTCATCAACTGGATAGCAACGACGGATGGCCTGTGATTGTGGGCACAGTACGGCTTCTGTGTATGCGGGATCGATGCTTCCTTCACCCCTGGCTTCTTAAAGGGCATTTTACATGCGTAATCATTATTTTGTAGGTCAGATGGGAAAACGTTCTGTGAGACAGTGTGGGAAGGAATCCTCTGCAAAATAGCTGTAATTTTTTAAAGAGATAATTCCATTCAAAACCATTCAAGTCCTTGAAATAGACACCTTTTAAAACCTAAAACAACTAAGGGGCCATTCATTAATTACGTAAGGAATGATTTTGGCAATTTTTGACTCCCCCTACCCCCATGTAAGGGTACGTAAGATTTTTCAAGCCCCTCCCCCCTATTCTTACGTAAGATTCCCTTTTCGTTTTTCAAAATAATAAAATGTTAGAAAAGGATCAGCTACACTAAAACTCTCAGTTTGACGTAAATCAAAGATTTTTATTTTTCAACAGATAAGTAATATTCTTGCTCTCTACTATACATACTACATATTTTTAAGTTTTTCTGGGGTTATTCAGTAGTAATTTGATTAGAATAATTGGAATTTGTTTACATTAACTTGGAAAATCTTACGTAAGAATGGGTTTGACCCCCTCCACCCCCCCCCCCCAAGTAAGAGTATGTAGAGATTTTTCCAACTCTCCCTCGGGACCCTTACGTAATTAATGAATGGCCCATAATTTCTTTTGGTGGTGTTTCGCTATATCTAAAATTAAATAGGTAAGTTTAAAGTCAATTAAAGTTGTAAATCAATGAAAGATAGCTACGGACCCCTATACGAATACTAAGAAGAGAATCAAAGCATTTCTAAATGGACTCTAAGTTTCCCATTAATTAAATCCATAAGAACTTTTTTAGTTTCCATGGAGTGATGAATAATTTATTATTTTTAATTGAACCCAAACTTTGAATTGTAGTTGTTGTGGCAAGTGATATCGATAAAAAAATATTACAGATTTGCTTAGAATCTAAGAATGTAAACTCAAAATAAAATACAAGAAAGAATAATTAAATCATAATGCCAAAAAGGCACAAAAATGTAATGTTAATAAGCAATTTATGAATGTTTTAAGTGAAAAATAAATAAATTCCTCTAGACTGCAATAAAAAATTCCGTTAAATAGGTTATTTTGTTTGAAATATCTTAGATCTTAGAAAAAATAATTACAAAAAAAAATTAAAAAATATACTTTAAAATTCCCTTTCAAACTATTTAAAATTTCATTTATGATTTAAGTTTTCACACGAAAATGTTTAATGTTCATTCTTCCTTCTACTGCAGCTTTTTCGGCGTGAAAATTTACTCACTACGAAAAAGAACTAAATTCCATGAGTAAAAACAGCAACTAAAATTGCAAATTAATTAAATAATCCAAAACATGCGATTAACATTCACTAAACAATTTTTTAAAAAATGTTGAGGAGATCCAATCTAAAATATCATCCATTGTTATTGTGTACATTTAAAATCCACAATGAGTTCTCTCTGCTCATTAGATATTCCATCTGAAAACTCCTTTCTTTCCCCCATGGAATAAAGACGGCTTTATTCCATACTGGTATCCACTTAAGCTCCGCACATCAAAATGTGAAACACACCACATCGTTTTAAGCACACCCGCCCGAAAATCATAAGCATTCAAACGACGAACGACAATGACGTATAACTCTGGCACTGGACTGGGCTTTTTTTTATGTATGCGATGCTTAGGGAAGAAGCCGCAGTATTGTTGGCTGGACAATACGGGTCATTGGGCAAAACGCCATTGGCCCTTCCATCATAACACTGCTCTGCCGATTTAATTTTCATAATATTGGCCACCTAATGAATGGCATATCCTCCTTTCTTTTATCGTCTCTTGTTTTCGCGTCACTTCGCTGTGTGGTTTGTAATGACAGATAGATGTACTGACTCTTTTTTTTTTCTTTCGAGATCGTAAAGAGCTTATTCTCGGGAATGCCTCCGGGAGAAAACCTCGTAAACACGATGAGAGAATTCTGTTTAATAAAGAAGCTCAAAGGTTTTTTCTTGTAGGGGGTTCGTTAATAAGGGTTTTCTTTGAAATTTCCAGTGTTGTTTTTATTGTTATGGAAATTGAAAGTTAGTTGAAAAATGTGAAAAATATCATTAATTAGTATTTTTAAAAACCCTTCAAATTAACTTTATTATTCATCCCAATGTTTGAAATATCATCACCATCCCTTCTTTTCATGCCCAGAGGCATATAAGGCCTTATGTTTGAAATATACCGGTAAAAAATTTAAATTTTATTCTGTTTTGATTTAAATTTTAAACGATCTTTAAGTAATGATTAACTTGGGTAAGTGTTTTTAATACTTTAATTCATATATTTATTGAGCAGAGTAGTAATTAAATCCAAACCTTACTTACAGATTCAAACTACTTAAGGTTTATATTAACAAGATAATGTTATAAATATTTTTTTAAGCCTAGGAATAAGGAAGAAAACTCGTTCTTCTAAATGCTAAAAATTAAATTTTAATTATAAACTATTTAAAAACCCTAGATGCCTCTAGTTGCAATTGCAGTTTTATTCAATTGCTGACCGCAATGATTCAAGAAACAATTTACAGTTCTTGAAACAATTATGTATTCTGAGAGAGAAAGCTGATTTAAATAAGTTAGATACCCAACTTTGCGTTTTCTGTATAAAACATATTATTCTCTGTACGGCAATTTTATTTCTAACTTGTTCCTCTGAAGGATAGTTTGTATTGATAGAGATTTTCTTACATTTTCCAAAAAAAATATTGCTTTTTTACCAAAAAAAAAAAGGCCTGCTTACGTTTTTCAATCCTAATACCCCTAACAAAATTGAGAAAACAGGAAATCTCGCAAATTAATTAATATGTAAAAGGGATTATTTTGTTTGTTTTTTCAACTGTTGTGCCAGGTTTGACTTAAAATACATACTGCAATTTGAATTTTCACAAAATATCTTATTTAAAAATTTTTAAGAGGGGGTCCCACTTACCCCGTAATTTAAGCATAGTAGGGGTAAGTGGGTCCCCTCATTATGGGGTAAGTGGGACACCCTAGACTCACCATTTTAATGTTTATGGAAACATTTATAAGTAATTTATTGAAATTTTATATTAATTTTGCGTTTTAATATAAGCTGTGGTAAGTAAAGTAAACTATTAAGTTGGGGTTTTTTTATTCACGTTTCCGAGAAATTAATTAAAACACACAGTGGGATGGGGGAATAGTTTCGAGGGTTTCTTTATAAGTCTCCCGAACCATTCGAACCTGAAGAAAACATTCTGTAATTGTAGTGTTCCAAAAAGGGGTCCCACTTACCCCAACCAACCCTATTAATTTAAATGTGAGTAGATATCTCGTACATGGATAAAGTTACAATAAAATATTTTGTACCTAAAACTTCTATACTTTATCAAGTAAGACCCACTTACTCCCTCTTAAGTTTTACTTGCTTTCAATCAAAATAAAGAGGGGGTGACCCACTTACCCCTTGCTATGGGGTAAGTGGGACCCCCTTCTCATTTTTTACAAAAAGACCTGTTAAGAAAAATGTAGAACATTATTTTAGAACCTAATTATAAATTTTTGTTTATTAATAGTGTCTTAAATAAAATATGTCATTAAGTTCAAATTGAACCTCTTCAAAAAAATTTTACGAAGCTTCAAAAATGTACTGTTCCAAAAAGGGGTCCCACTTACCCCAAGTGACCCTACGTGTTAATGTGATCACACTCGCTACCCCTTATACTGTTGCTAACAGGGGAAAGAAACCGCTGCATACTTTTACCCGAACTGCGCACTACTCTTGCCTTCCTTTCTCAAACAAATTATGAAAAATACTTTTTCTAATTACTCAGACTAAACTAATTTTCAAATTTTATTAAAAGAATTTTTTTTCTATGTTTCATAAATTAGTTTAAATTTATTCAGAAAATACATTTTAATAATATTTCTCATAAAACAGAGAACTACGGTTTGTTGTAAAGTTTGTTTTTCCCCTCTAAGTCTCAACTAGTTGAAAAAGTAGTTTTACAGAATTAGGGATTTGTACAGAAAACAAGATACAGGTGTAAGTTCGTTTTTCTCGCATGCTACATACGGTACTTTGAAGCATTACGAACGATTTGAGTGAGATTTCATAATAAAAGTTGTTGTTTTTTCATTGATATTCATGAAATAAAAAGGGGAGGTTTTTTTCTTCAAATTTTGGGTAAATTTTAACAAAAATATTCATTAACGTGGGAATTTTTTTAAAATATAACAAATTTTATAACATCTAGATGCATTCAAAATTTCCCAAATTAATGTTTTCGAATAATCTGCATTTAATTATCCCAATTCAAATATTTTGAAGTAAAATTTTGGATGTTAAAGAAAACTTTTAAATAATATAATAAAGCATTAATACATTGGTTTTTGCTTTAAAAAAGCAGTTTCTCTTGAGCAATAAAATAACACGTCAATAAAGTCAACGAGTTAGAGGATTACTAAATAATGAATTCAATTGAGAGTATTCAACATTGATATTCAGCAGTATGTTTATTTATTTATTATAATTGTTTGAAAGTATTAAAACTGTTAGATATAAGTATATTGATTTGGGGTGGGGACTATTTTTCTAACATCAAACCCTTATTGACTTTACAAAAAAAAATTTTACGCTACTTTCCTTCTAACAAATTCTTAAATGTGCGCCAGTTATTTATTCTTAATAGTCTCATGTTCTTGAAGAAATTCCCTGACTGGGCCACGAAAAACGAAAATCCTTCATACAATCTTCGTAATCATAAATATTATCACGTGCCTATCCCTCACAAAGAAATCTATAAAAAACACTTTCAGTATCTCTCCGTCACTTTTTTTAACAATTTGCCTAATGAAATACAATCAGAAACTAATATTAACCACTTTAAAAAGCTTTGCATTGCATTTATCTTGGATATTAATAATATCGAGTCTCTATTTTAAATTTGTCAGGTATACACATACTTTTATTATCTAAAACTAGTACTTAATTGCCAGCCAAGCCATTATTATTATTTTTTTATTTAATATTAACTAGTACTTATTTTTGTTTTTTTTTTAATCCACTATCTCTTTTTTTTTTGTCCCATATTATATTTTTATTATTTGATATTCTGTGACCCCATGGACGGGTGTTTGCCCCTTTGGGAAATAAAATTCATTAATAATTTGGGACATCTATTGTGTTATATGTATTTATGTATTAGTTTTGTTTTGTTCTATTGTTTCTTGTTCTTGTTAATAAATTTGAATAAATTTGAAATTTGAAAAAAAAAAAGTAAGTTCCTTAATAAAAGTTTTGTGTAAAATTTCATATTTCAAAGAGATATAACCTTGGTTGAACGTAAATCAAAGGACACATTCCCTTCCTAAGCATAAATTATGCATCTTAGTCTTAAAAGATTCCGACCCCAAGATATATCAATTTATCTGCAGCTTATGTACTTCAAAAATAAATCAAAACTATATGCATGAAAAAAATCCCGACTTTAAATATTTATAAATTAAAAATATCACGCTTTTAATTCGAATCAATAATTTTTTCCCCCCAGAATTCTGTACCTATGCCATATTTTTCGACTTAACAGATTCATAACAATTCAAATAAAGGATGCTGAATTTACAGAAAGCACCAGCATTAACACTTCAAAACATCTAACACCCAAACGCTTTAGAGCTTTGCTAATACATCCTATCAGTCATTTTCCCTTGTTCCCTTATAAAGAAAACACCCCAAAACAACTTATGGAAACACATAACAAGCCGGATAAAATATCGTTACCGACACCACTATTTCCTCGATCTCATTTTTTATTTATGAATTCGTTTCGAAGAACCAGTCCCTCCCCATCAACATCCCACCTCCTCACTGATGGAGACCTTTCCCGAATACGGGAACTTTTCCCCATATCCCGTTTTGGCTCCCGGAATGGGGAGCGCTTGACCTGAATCGAAATCGGCCATTACTCTGTCCTCTCTGCTCCCCCCGCGTATCGGGGAAGAACAGGATTTCGGAGAAGCTGTTATTTTTCGATCACAAATTGTTGTTGTTATTCCAGGACAAGCCTGATACGGGTTCGGGGCTATTCAAGGGGCGATATGGGCGACAACAACTTTAAGTTGTTTTGGACTTCGGCGTGTAACTTCGGTTTAAATTTCAAAAACAGATTGCGTCAGTTACAACAACATCTATACGGTTACATTCTTATGTTATAAACAAAATTGTTTTCGCAGGTAGTTATAAATTACGCAATCTTTAACGAAATTTACAGATTAAGCTTATTTTTCATAACATTTATAGTTTATTCTTTAAATCCCTATTGAACAACCTAGAATCTTGATCAGTGGTTCCCAAAGGGGTCAGTAACGCCCTCAGGGGGGCGTTGAAGCCTTCTAGGGGGGCGGTGAGGAGTTGATAGAAAATTTGGGGCGATATTAGTGTAAAAGGGGGATTTTAAACAATTGCTTAATATCATTTTTATGCATAAAAAAACATTCAAAAATCCCGTAAAAGTATCTTAAAATCCACTTTTAACATGTTAACATTCAAAAATTTACCGGGGGAGGACCTCCCTTTACCTATATATTGAGGTATCAATAATTTAAGTCATTTGAAAAAAAATTTAGGTGGGAATACCAAATTTCTTTGGACGTAGCAAAATATTTTATTATATTCACAATTAGGTAGAGAGTTATTTTTTATCAAATTTTATAAAAACGTGAAGTCGAATTACTTTCCTTAATTTTATTAAATTAAGTTTTAAGGACCATAGGAAATTTAAATATTTAATATTGTCCATATACTAGCTTTAAAAAATTTCTTGTTAGGTTATAAATTAAAGTATTTTTATTACAACCATTGTTATCAAAATTCTATGAAATAATAAGCAAATTAGGGGCAAAAATTTGCTAGGGTACATCGGAAAATTTTCTTCTTCAAAAGGGGGTGGTGGTCCTAAAAGTTTGGGAACCTATGATCTAGATCACGTAAGAGGAAAAAGGGGATTGAATTAAATATCCTAATTTTTTATTTCTATTAAATTCTAGTGAAGATTAATAAGAAAAAATCTGCAGAATATAAATTTCCTCAGAATTGTTAAATGTATAAATTTCAAAGTAAACATTTAAATATACAGAAATCCAGACATCGTTTTTGTTGGCTTCGGAGAAATATTAAAAAGTACTTACAAGTAATGATAGTTAATGTGATATTAGATTTATAGAGTTAAGAGTTGTGAAACAAACTAATGATCAATTTTGTACCTATGTGAATTCTAGGTAGGTTGCAATTTTCTACTCTTCATCAAAATCCTTGTATTCTATGCATATTTTACAGAAAATTTAATGGCTTTTATGAGCAGTTTCAACGTTCATGCTATTTTTTTTTAATTTCTGGGGATATTTTAGTAGCATTTTTTTAACAACCAATTCTGTTCGACTTTTTTAAAAATCTATTCAAAATACTTCATGTTATGAGTTTGAGAGATATATTAGAAATATAAAAGAAATAACTTTATTAATAGAGCAAAACGTGCTTTCTAACTTTAAACACTGGAATAATTATTTTAATGAAATTTATAAATATTAAAAAAAAAACCCAATCACAAATCTAATTATAAGAACCCTAAGAGAGTTAAATAAGGTTTAAATTACCAAGCCAAATTCAAATAGAATCTAATATCAGATTATTTAAAAAAAATTTTATTGCCTTTTATTCTTGACCATAAAACCATTCAAAATAATGTTGAAACCCTAATTTAATTTGTCAGATTTACATTCATTCTATGTTGTTCTCTCATTCTTCCTAAAATAAAAATATAATTACCAACCAAGACATTCTAGTTTTATTTTATTTCTACGTAAATAAAAATAAATTCTCTAGTTCTTCCACTGTTATTTTATCGGATTTTAATATACCAAATATGCCATTTACCCATGGACGAGCAGTTGCTCCTTTGGGATAGCCATGTAATCAATGTTCATTATTATTTTTCTTGTATGTATGTTTTTTATGTGTCTTTAGTAAATAAATTTGATTTGATTTGATTGATTGAAGGTCAGTATTCTAAATGGTCGTATCAAGGTTGAGTTGACCAAAATAATTTTTAGAAATGTTTTGAAAAATATGGGGGGGTTGCAATTTAACCTTTCAATTTATACGAAGAATTAAACCCAGACTATGAAGCTCAAGTGTAGATCTCTGTAATTTAATTTGATTTTTTTATCGATAAACCAGTTTAAGTAGTCTTATTTAAAATAGTAGAACACTACTGTCCTAAAAGATGATCTAACACCTAGATAGTTATGAGCTTATATTTTTATAAAATTTTAGAAATGTTACCTGTGATCAAAAGGAATATAATTTGATACTGACTGATATGATAATCATGTAATTTTCACTGCTAGAGACACTGGTTACTCCATGATTTTGCTTGCAGAATGATACCAGATAGATAAAATAATACTACTAACATTCATAAGCAGAATTCTCCCCTAATTTTTCAGAGTATTAAATTTTTTAATGGTAGGGGATGTTTTAATGCGATCAGAGACAGCATGCCCCCTAAATCTCTACCTTGGCCCCCTTGTGCCCTCCTTCTAAATCCGCCCGTGTTAATAGTGTTTCAGAGTAAGTAAAAAACATACCCGTGTTTTCCACCAACAGTTTTTATATCACAATCAATTCATAGCCTTAGTTAATAAATAATTTTTAAACTAATTTTTTAAATGTTATTTAACATCCCCACAGTGTCAAAAAATTGTGTTTTAACTTGTATCTAATAAACCACGTGTAAGCATCATTAGGGCTAAAAAAATATGTAGAGTAATCAAGTAAAATTATTTAATAATTAATTTTTATCCTAAAATTAATTTTTAAGAAAATAAATTTGCAGATGCAAAAATAACTAGCTATTTTTTTTTAAAAAATTAAATTTTCTTTAAGCAAGATTTATTCATAAATGGTTCAGTGAGTTTAAAGAAAATCCAATCTAATGAAGGTAATGGAGATAATTTCTATTTACGAGATGGGGAGGTTATCTCTTATTTCTTTAAGAAATAACCCTACACATCTTTTGATATAACTCAACTTATCAAGTTTTTCCTAGCCATAAAATGCGATTAAGGCGTATGCGGCAGTATGTTCTAAAATCACCAATAAACGATAAAAAAAAATAAGAGGAGATACCGTTTCTTAGATTGCCTGATGTAAACCCTAGGGATTAAAGGATGAATAGGTCGACCTCCCCAATGTGATTTTTATCAACTATTTCATAGTTCCTGTCCGGAGAAAGTGATTGAGAGCTAGTTCGTGTTAAAAACACCCCCCCAAAAAGCGAGCAACTTCGATCCTTGAAAAAAAAAGTGTCTTAATGAGAGTTAACCCCAGGGTAAGTCTGCCTGACCTCACAGCTAGAGTTATCCCGTCTCGTTCGATCATTCCGAGCAGTTTTTGCCCCTGATCACTTCTAACTAATCCCTCCACGGACAGAGAGAGAGAGAGAGGAGCTAACCCTAGGGAGGGAGGGAGACTCACCTGAACCTGGTTATGTCCCTCTCGTCTTCTTCGTGCTGCTTGGCGAATACATTGAGCAGTATCTTCTGCTCCTCCTCCGAGTAGTTGCTGATGTCGGGGGGCGGCTCCATGGCGGGCCCATCTCGGTCAGCATGGCCCCGGACCGCTGCAGGCCGCCGCCATCTCCGGCTCTGCTGCTCTACGCCTACGTCACGCAGGGGCTGCAGCCCGACGCAGCGCCCTCTGGAGGCTTCATTCATGAGCCGGGACGCTTGCACTGGGCAGGCCCGCGATGACGTCGGGGGGAGAAATTACCCCTTAGATTATTTTAGAGGATGGGACGTTCCCTTTTGTTTACAGGCCCTGTATTACCATTAGGGCTGTGAGGCCCGGGGTTAGGGACCCCCGAAAATCACTAAAGTATCTAAAAATTTAAAACAAAACTATTTTTTCATACTTTTAAAAGTTTATTTCGATAATATTTTTTTTACATTGGAAAATAAAAACCTAAAATAAACGATTTTAAGGCAATCTTTGAATTAGCCAACTGGCTTATACGTAACTATCAATTATTGTGTGTTTAGAAATTTGTTTTTATAATAAATATGTAACATATGGGCCCCTTGCTGTGAGGTATGTCTACTATAGCGAATTTTCTAAACTGGGCCCTGTTTGTTTAGTTAATAAAATTTATCTTACTAATTTTTCAGTTTAGGAAAAATCCAGAAATATTTTCAGTACTGGGGTGGGCATTCCTTTTTTAAGAAGCTATTCCCTACCCTGGTGATGTAGTCGATTTCTCGAAATCTGTTTTCACATTTAACGAGTTAATTTTTGAAACATAAAAGCTACTTTCTTTCACAGACACCATCATTTTTAACATACTTCACATTTGTCCAAAGTGATGAAAAGAACAATTCAATGGTACACATTAATCACCCAGCAAAATTTATAAGATAAAGCAGCTTCAGTGGGCTTATTTTTTAATTAAAGCCTTTAATAATTTTCAATTTATTATTTTGAAAATATCTCTCTTTAATGTTTTTAAGAACTACAAGATCACAAATTCTTTTAGATATAACATTCCATTTTTCATTTGTTTCAATGGAATTCAGGGACAATTTACCTCTCTAAGGATCTTTTTTCTATATTTGCCCACACACAACTCAAGCTTTGTCTCAGTTTTTTTTTATATTTTACAGAAACTCTGATACCAGTCTTACATTTTATTTCCATGGCTTATGTCAGGGGCGGATCCAGGGGGGGGGGGCTGGGAGCCATGCCCCCCCCCGAGAAACACTAACAAATTATAGCTTAAAAAACTTTTTAATGCTAAAACTCAAACAGTTTTCTAGGGGAGAACCCCCAAGCCCTCTTTTAATATTTTGACATGTGTTTTATGGTGTTTTTCCCTAGAAAATTCTGCCGCTTAAAAGAAGCAGTTCTCTTTTGGGCAGTTTTAAAAAAGATGGAATTCTATAGTTTAAAATGGCGTATTTGCAAAAATTTTCTGGGGGAGGACCCCCAGCCTTTTCCAAAATTTGGCGTCTATTTATAATTTCATCCTTGAAAATTCTGTGGTTTATAAGCTTTCAAAATGAGCTTAAACTTTATTTTTAGAGGCAAATTTTCAAAAATTTTCTAGGGGGTTACCTCCCCAGACCCCCTATTAATTTCTCATGTTTACTTTTATACTGTTTTCTCCTTGAAAATTTTTAGGAGTATAAGAAGTTATCCTCTTTAGGCGTTATCCAATGGGTACCAAATGTACAAAAATGAGTAAAAAAAACCTTCTATTTGAAGCCAAATTTCACAACATTTTCTGGGGGAGGACCCCCTTTGGCTTTCGAGCTAGCATTATCTGATAAAACTTTTTTAACTTTAACAAAGTTTCGCATTACATTTATGTTATACTCGGAAAAGACCTCGGTTATAATTGGGAGCCAAACACCTCGCGAAACAAAAGTCTTGTTATGGCCCTACAAAACTGTTTCACCCCTACTTTTTCTAAAACAATGGCACGGACCCTGGATATCCTCTAAGTTACTATAAACCCTTAAAAGGCTGCTTAAAAGCAAGCACTCTTCAAAAAAATTTCTGAAGCCTGAAAATTTGGAAAGTAAATACCCTCCGACATGCCCCCCCCCCTGAAAATCTGGTCTGGATCCGCCCTTGGCTTATGTATACTGTCCCAGAAGCCCTGCATTATGCCCTCAATTTAGGAACATCAACATCCAACAGCTTTAGTAATAAAAGTGATGTGAAGGTACAGTTAGGAAACTACCATTGACACCGTTTACAGTTCCAGCAGGTGGTAAGTTACTAAGTTAGCATCTAGATCTTAAACACAGTTTTTTGATACAAGAAAAGTTTATTACTAAGTTGTAGAGTAGCACAAATTTGGTATATAAAGACAATTAGTGCAGATAAATTATAATAATAAGACGCATAAAATGCTCATTTACTAATAAGAATTCTCTCAGGTTTTTGCACATAATGCTTCCCTTCCACCAAAAGTCAAGAATTTGTTTTTTAAAGATAGAATACAAATATTTTATCAATACCAATATCAGAAATTTTTCTGGTCATGCCTATTACATTGTCGAGTATAGTATGCATCGGTATCGGCTTGTGTGGCGTGAATAAATAAAAACACAACAGGTCATGCATGGGATACGGCAGGGCTCATTTATTTTAAACCACCCAAAATAAAAAAAAATCTTGTTGTCACCATGTGACAGCAAGAATTTTTTTTGAATTTTTTTTTCAGATATTTTCGATTAAAACTAAGGTTACTGGGCCATTTTGAAATTTCAATAGCAGCACTAGACAAAGTGATATGCGTGTCAAGAACAGTTAAATTGTTCCGAGTGACAATTTTTGGCCCTTAAAAAGGGCCTTTTTTTTTAGGGTGGTGGGCAAAAAGTCAGTAACTTTTGAAAATTCCATAAAAACCGGAAAAAAACTTGCAGTAAAATGGGTTTTTTTTTACATTATCTCAAACAACGGTCTTCAGTCTCAGCATCCTGAGGTCACGGGTTTTTTTTTAAAAGACAATAAAAAAATTTAGTTCCGAAATTATGTTAATAGAGGGAGCCAACATAATTCCCGGAGTTCGATATCAAAAATAACCCGCCATGATGTCCAGCAGAATCATCATAGGCATACTCATAAATTGCATTAAACAGAAACTGATTACATTGAAAACATCCTTTACTTCAGGGGTGACCAACCTTTTTCGGAAGCGTGCCACAACTTAAGAAGGAAAAGTTATGGGTGCCACTTTCACTTTTTTCAAATATACCGAAACAAAAAAGCTTAAAAATATAATTTTTTCCCTTTCTTTTACAGCCTAAGGAGGGGGCACTTTCCAGAGAGAGAGAGAGAGGACGGGAGTATTGAAACATCATTGGTCACATGATTTTCACTAATTTTTCCAATTTCTTCGCATGCCCGGGTTGGCCATCCCTGCTTAATTTAAACAAAAACTTCCCCCACGACCCCCTCCGTAAATCCCCTAGCCTAATGGAAGAAATCGAACACATACTTTTACAAGGAACGATTTTGCCTGTATCCTATCTTGGATGTGGTATGTGATTCACATTTCCGTGATCTGATACATTGATTCCGTGTTCGTTTCCCGAGAAAGAATCGAACACGGAACCCCATGATTTATGTTAGCTCCATCTATTACCATAATTGTGAACTAAAATGTTTTTAGTCTTATAAAAAATCCCGTAACCTCAGGATGCTGAGACTGAAGACCGTTGTTTGATATATGTAAATAAATTAACGTAAAAAAAATAAAATATAAGCACTCTCTTGATTTTTCCCCAATATTGCAAATATCATATTTCAACAAATAAAATATGGAAGGCCTTTTTAGTTTTTTTCTTTTAAAAATAAAAAAAAGAAAATTTTATGCAATTTTTTAGGATCTTTTTAAAAAGTAGAACCACTACTTTCACCATCTTGATTTTTTTTAACAATATTGCAAATACTACTCCAGTCTCTAACATAAAATATCAAAAGAGTGTTTCTTGTAGTCTTTAAAAGAACATACAAAAGAGGCAAGTCTCTTTCCTAAGTGTTCAGCTGTCTTTCAAAAAGATCCACTTCTCCTGATGTACAATGAAAATTCATCGATTGAATGAAAGTGAAAAAAGGGTGAATTTTGAGGAGGCATATCACCGTTTAAGAAGCAACATGTGTTAAAATGCATGTTGAAACTGCAAATTCCTATTAAAGAATGAGAGTTGTCAAGAATTTGGAGAAATGGCCAACCCAAACAATAGCATATTCTGAGACAGAATACTGCAGCCTAATACCATAGCTGATTTGAGATTTCCAATTCAAATAACTGTATTAAATTTTCTCATTAACTTTTAATCGGGAGGTAACAATTGGTTTAAAATATTTACAAAAAAAAAATAAACTATACTTTAGATTTTTTTTCTATCAGAAAACTTAAAATATTGATATTTTAAATAAATCTGTTAGAAATTAGATTAGAATAATATTCTAATAGTTAGAGAGAATAATAGATTTAAAGTTTTCTTTAACTTTTCCACCATGGGTGGCACTTTTCAAAATTTGCAAGACGGAACTTTATCGTATTAATCATTTTCATCCAGTCTAGCAGTTTTTTTTAATTGCATGAAAATTCATAAAATATCATGAAAACTCATAGTTCCTTAAATTCTAAATCAAGATAAAGCTGTATGTGAGTAAAACCATGTTACTTGTGGTCAAAATGTGCTGTTCAATTCCATTAATGTTCCCGCTAAATACCGCTATGCTCCTTTGGATACCTAAAAAGTAGTAATATATTGCTAAAACAATTTTAGACTCTGATTAAAATGTTTAGTTAGATCAAAAACTATTCATATTTTCGATAAAAATAAAAAAAATGTTGATACTTGAATGTATGACATTCTGAAAAGCATGGCAACTTAGCAGGAACGTTTACGGAATTGAACCAAATGTGCAATGTAGGTATTGGAATATAGTACTAATTTTGCGTTTTGTAATATACCTGGGACAGAATTCCGTTCATAGAAATTTTAAAAAGACTGAATTCCGTCCTGGGGATGGAAGAGTGGCACCCATGTTTTCCACTCATGTGAGCATAAGGTTTTATCCAGAGATTTCCCGATTCCACCAGTTTTTCTACGAAATCAATTTGTTATAAAAAAATTAAATTAATGTAAATATACAAAAAAACCTAGGGAAAAACAAAAGAAATATTGAATAGTCAGTCGAATCAGCTGAAAAGTATTATTTATTAAAATTTGAAAAGTTGAAAATAAAAACATGTGTTTATAAGTGAGTTAAGTTGAACCCGAGGTGATTTATGGAGATCAGATATTTTTATTTGATATAATTCCACAATATCCATGCAAAGTAAAAACTATTTTTCTTTTGCTTGGCACCAGGTTTGGAGCTGCCGAGACATCATCATACATTGCTCTAACAGATTTGCGTGCCAAATTCTTGAAATTTTGATTTGATCTACTTAATGCTCTCTATAGATTTGAAACTGCGTCTGATATGTTTTCTGGAGTTCAGCACCTAGAAACAGTTCTATTGTTGAGTTGTTTTGACGGTTTTGTGCACTTGTTCTCAACAAGAGGGAATGATTTCTAACATTTTGATTCATAATAATAAATAGAAAAGGATAAAGAGAAATAATTAAAAGAAAAATTTTAAGAAATTTTTAAAGGTAATAAAATTTGGAAATTTTGGCTGGGGGTGCTGCAGCTCCTATGGACAAAACGCCACTGATGTTATCAAAAGGTATATGGTAAATTACTGGAGTAGCTAACTATTTCTAAATAAATATAATAGAAAAGAATGTTATGAACTGTTGCAATCAGTCACACAAGTAAAATTATGATTTTAATACAAACTTATAAATAAAAAAAAACAATGGATAAAAGAAATGCTAACATTAAGAAAATCCATATCTAACATACAAGTAAACTAATGACAAACAACAAACAGATAAAAACCAAAAAGCAACAAATCAAATGCACAGATTTTAATGCTTGCAAGTCAATAGGGACATAACAAAACTACTTTTCTTTAATAAAAAACATTTTTATTTCTCCACACAAATAATTGAGGGCTGGGGAGATCTGTTTCCTTCACAGGCCATTTGTTTGCAGAACACATCACAGAGAGAGATAAGTTAAATTAAAGGATGCCTACAAAATGTCCTTGATTAGACAAAGCCAAAATTTTTTGTTTTGATTGCTAAAAGGAGCTTGGAGCGCAGTACAGCCTTTGATGAGTAGAGAGGAATGTAGAGTCTTGATATACAAGTAT
This sequence comes from Tetragnatha montana, assembly GCA_963680715.1. Taxonomy (NCBI): domain Eukaryota; kingdom Metazoa; phylum Arthropoda; class Arachnida; order Araneae; family Tetragnathidae; genus Tetragnatha; species Tetragnatha montana. The sequence goes on from OY796675.1 coordinate 31,965,902, forward strand.
TAGCAGTGGGCAGATGTTGGTCGTCCGCAGGTCGAATGGTGATGCTAGGCATAGGTTGGAAACCTTCCTCACTAGCAGGTAAAGCAGCACTTCCAGTCCAAAAGTAGACCTGAGTAATAAAGATAATTATTTAACTCTGATTTATTTTTCACAAAATGCGTAACAAAATAAACATTTCTATGCCTTTTAATTAATTTTAATCTCGTGTATTAAATAATTTTTGGGATGATTTAAATCCTTAACAGTCTGGATTTAGTTAATACATTTTTAATTGGGTATCATGACAGATTATTTAACCATAAACATTTGTTTAAGTTAGTGGATTTGAGTAGTTTTCTTAGTTATTCGTTTGAAAACTTGCATTAAAAATTGCGTACATAATTTACTGAAACACCTGATACTTAAACTAAAGAAATTTGGAATTTTTACTTTTATTCTCTGTTATAACCCACTGAACACTAACATCACCAGGACATGTTTTATAAATTCACAATTTTGGAGCTTTATAAAAATTCTTCACAAAAAAGAACTTAACTACCTTTGTTTTTTGAACAAGATAAAACTCTTTATCACTTCACTATTATACATACATTAGTTTATCCATAATACCACTTAATTCTTAAACCCTATTACAATTTTAAAAATACAAACAATCAAAACAAATGTATTTGAACTTACCAGGTCTTGTTTTTCAAAATTAGACATCTTCTCCACAATGGACCAAAACCATCGTTTAAACCTAAGTAACCTATCTGCACCTTCCGCTGAAATAAAAAGCACATGTAAGCATAAAAAGTAATAGGTAGGCTATTTGATTATGCAAGTATATGGTTTCACTCACCACTTTCATCATTAAAGGAAGTATAGCTTATTAATGTTTGTACATTAATTTCACCCACACCATTAAGGAGAAGTCTGAAATCTTCAGCAGTTAATCCATCAAAAGCACTAGAAGGCAGAACATCATAGACACCAGACCGTAAAGCCTAAAAGCAATAAAAAAGAAATAATGAACAAAAAATAATAGAATTATACAATTATACAAGAAAAACATACCATTTGTAATTACCAAGCATTAAGTGAAAAGTGATATATTATTAACATATAAGTGATTAAACATATGTGATAGAAGTCGTGTTTTCAAATTAATGTTTCCTACAAAACTTTATTTTACACAGTAGTTGAAACCATTATGTCATTGATAATATTAGATTAACTTAATTCTCAATCTTGAATCTTTCAACTTAACCTGTAAGAACAAATTTATAAGTGTTGTCTGTTTAGAGTGAAACATTCTACTCACATCTAGGGCTTTTTCTTGGGAACGGATCATTCTGTACTCAGCATAACGTCTAATATAATCATATACATTTTGAGCAGTCACCTCTATGTCTCTTCCATTAGGCACCAGTTCCACATTGCCACCACCCTATTAAAGAAAGGAAAATTAGACTAAAAGAAATGTAATAAAGATTACACAAAAACTATAAGTAAAAAATAACATATCTATATTGCAAGTTTAATTTTAGGACAAAAAAAAAGAACATAATTACAACAAATCTTGATAATAAAATATGGATTTCACACTACATAAATTAAATAGCCAACTTTTGTGAAATGCGAAATATTTTTCAAATTTAAATGTTTACACACAATTATTCTTAAAAACAGTTTTGAGTGATAGAAAATGAGTTCAGAAGACAAGGAAATGAAGATGAATGCTTTTACAAGTAAACATTATAACTGAATTAAAGCTTCAAAATAAGCATAAACAGAAAAATACATTTTAAAATTATTTTATTGCTTTTTCAAAGTTACAATTACATTGAATAAAGCACACCAAAAGATTACCATACTAACTGCCTAACATGAAATTGAACTTATTTTAAACAAAGGGGCAAAATGAAAAATATTTTGAAATCCTTTAGCCTTTGGATATAATGTACTAGTATCTACTAACAGAAAACTGCAGATTAAGAGTGACCCTGAAACAAGATGCCTGGTACTATATAAATATTGCATAAAAGCCTGCACGTAAACCAAGTTCATTAAAATTGACTGTATATTTAGATAAAAGTAATACATTTACTTGAAAAGGCACCAAGTCAAAAGTAATGTAAACAGAATTTACTTAAAATACAAATTACCTCCTCAATACACAAGTCAATGCAGAAAGTGAGATCCAACGAGGAAAAAACATTTCCTTCTTTTCCTTCGGCATCCACAACTACCTGCCTCAAGGACTCGTACAGAACCGGATCAAAGAAGGCTAGATCATGCCACCCAATCCGCTTGCCGATTATGTATTTGATAACATGTCTGTTAAGGTAGATGGGGCAGAGCTCATTTTGCAGCAAGCAGAGGCCAATGACCCTCCCAACGTTTCGGAAAGCATTGAGACGCTCTGGGGTACATCTGCCTTGGCGAGGGGAATAGAAGCCTCTTTTGCCCGGTTGGTAGAAGAGGGGGCAATTGTCATCAGGATCATCATCATCTTCATTTTCATCAGTGCGAGAGGTGGTGGTGCTTCCACTACGAGGTCGCTTGGTAACCAAACCAAGGGTGGTGGAGGTGGGAGTGTCCAATTCTCCTTCATTACTAGCTCCAGTTTCCCTGTTGATAAAGTAAAAGTTAAATTATATGCTTACCTTACACAAGTCATTTGAGTAATGCAACGAAGCAAATATAGATAGATTGGCCTATTACCTATTTTTTTTTAAGCTAAGGGCCAGATGTAGCTACCAAAAACATCTAACCAACTGAAAACTTATCAACCAGAGGGGGCAACCTCTGTTGATTTTTAATTTATCCCACAATCAGTTTCTGATTAACAGCTATTTTAAATAAAATTTAAAAAGCTTGTTTATTTGGTTGATACTGTTTTTGGGAAGCTGCATCTGGCCCTAAATAAATATTATCTAAATCAAATTTGCAGTCAAGTTTTTATAGTAGAAAGGTTTCAGCATGTAGAAAAACTTGGGAAGTATCTATAACCATTCAACAGTACATTACCTATTGTGAGTGTTTATAAGGTCAATAGCTTCATCAACCTTTTGACGCAGAGCAGAATCAGAAGCCAGCAACATTAATAACTGGGCAGCAGATAACTCCAAAAGCATACCAGTGATTTTAGCTGCCAAATTCTAAAATAAAATAATATGGTGGCTAAAACAATACAATTCAATTGAAGAAAAGCAAATATTTAATAAAAGCCTTTTTAACAAATACACATCTTAAAACATTACAACATTTTAAAATTTATAGTTAAGAAACAATATTTTTATGTATTTGGATAATTAGTTTCCCTTTAAAATTTATCCACCTAAAAATTCAAATCATATTTTCATTATAAAAGTTTTTTCTAGACTGGTAACTATCAAATATTTTACATAAAAAGATAGGCAAATAACCACTCACTGAGTCAGCTAAATCACTCACTGTTGAGAGCGCACGAACTCTGGGATACAGCCGCTGACCTAACTGCTGACGGTGTGGGCTGAGATGATCGTTTCCACTCTGGCTGCTCCCACCACTCGGTTCGCCTTGAAGATTGAATGGGGAAGCATCCACCCTAAGCTGGAGAGTTCCCTCACGCTCTTTTGACTCTCGCAGTCTGGGTAAGTTTTGGGCAGCAGTAGCCTTCTTCTCTCTTTCGCGCTCTCTCGTCCTGAGACGCTGGATCAAATCTGTCACAAATGGGGGTTCTAATACAAGTTAATTAGAATCTGTTCTCAATAAGCACAGATAATACAGCTTAAAGGTTATCAAATTTCACTATTAACTTTATGATTGCCAGCCAATCTGCTTCCTAGCATTTTTTTTAGTGAAGGAAGAATGCATTACATTTTAGACATGAACATAAACCATTTTTAAAAGTTAAAAAAGGTAGTTATTTTCTTAAATTACAATTTAGAAGCATGCAGGAAGAAAAGCTAATACTCACTGTACTGCAGGGCTCTGTTTCCTACTTGGCAATTCTCTAAGTTAGGCAAGCGATCAGAGGACAGCACAGCCTGAAAAACAATAAATTTTACTTTTAATATTATATTTACTTTCAATAAATACTATAATATAATTTTAAAATACTAGAACACAAACAAAAAGGTAAAGGTTAAAATTAGCATTTTTAACATACAGTTCATACATTTTAAAAACTTTTAATAGCTTTAAAAGAAATGTAAAGGGCCCCATTCACGGTCGATCCACTCCACTCCGCACGGCGTGGTGCGGAGCGGAGCGATGAAAAATCGTTAATAAGACCATCGCTCCGCTCCGCTCCGCACCATTCCATTCAAAGCTCGTTTGGCCGCCATTACTACTTTCAACCAAAACTGTAGATTTTGTTTGGGTGTCAGCGGCTGTTTTCTTAATTAAAAAAATTTAAAAGCCCTATAGAAAAAAAAATAAGAAACCTAGAACGAAGATTCGGCCAATTTTAATGCAAAAAAAGAAACTCACATGCAAATCTCTCTCTTCAATTCAGAGTCGAAATGGGCCTGTACACTAATAATAATAGTGTAGTCTTGGAAACCAATAGATGTCATGGCCGATTGGTTAGCGTTCTCGATTACCATACGGTATACCTGGGTTCGATGCCCAGTGTGGAATTTGAATTAATTTTTTTTTTAATTTCGGAAATCATGAAAGCTTTTGTTTACAACTTCAAAAAATTATTTTTTTTATAAATTAATTTTTTCCAGTGGCCTGTATCTAACTGATTATGCTAAATTTAATCCGATAAAATTAATTTATCTGAGAAATTATTTTAGTATTGTTCAAAACATGCTATAGTGATGCAAGAGGGGTTTATGAAATAAAAATTAGGTATGCTAGATAATGCATTTTACTTATAGATTACTATTTTATTAATTTTTACACAACTACAGTTGAGTCTGTTTTTATAAAGCAAATACGGAAAAAATGGGTACGATTTCCACTATTTTTCCCATTTAGGATTTTTTCTATTGAAATCAATTTCTAAATTCCGAGTTTTTTTTCCACATTCACATATGCTAATCTTCAAATAAATTGCTTTTGTTTTAATAAATATGGATTATTTTTCGAAAGTTCAGCTAAAATGTAACCACTGAACACGAGATATTCTTTTTTACTTTTTTTAATAACTTTAAATGTTACTTCAAAATTAAGTAAAAACCGATTAGTTCAATATTAAATTAATTTATAAATATAAATAAAAAATTTGAATAAAAAATTAAATTTCTGCCACTTGAAATATACAAGAAAATTTTAAAATAAACTTTGGCTTTTTGTTAAATTTCATGAGATTTATTGCATTTATTTAATAGTTCATAAAAAAACTTAATTTTTCAGTAATATAGTTTAATAATTCATTAATTGTTTGATTTTTTTTTAAAGAAACATTTATTATTTAGTTAATCAATCTTCATGCAACACTTTTGAAAATTATACGTTCTCTTTTCTTTAAAAGCAAATTTTTATTTTCTCGTTTAAAGTAATTTCTTATTAGTATTTCTATATTGATTTTTATTGCGATACCCCAGGTTTTAATGTTAAATTCCTCTGGATGAACTATTTATAAAAAAAACATACTTTTGAGTAATGAAAAATAAAAAAAAAATCTGGTAACAAAATGATTAAAATCATTGGAGGGTTTTTAAAGGGGTATCTGGTCACTACTATGCAAAACAATTTTTCATGATGCTTGCGATCATTTGAACCCTTCCATGATTACCAAAAAAAATCAATATCAGATAGAAAATCTTGCGAAAAGGAAGTTTTGTGGCATAAAAATTGAGCATGAGATCTAGCCTGGGCGCAATTCACTCTGTGCTGACTGGGATACCTCCTTGGGTATCACTACTTCAAATAGATTTTAAATTTTGGGATTTGCATTGGAAATTTTAAGTTCTAATTATGAGGAGTTAAATCATAGGTAATATTCTTGAAGATTTTTCATAACTAATTTAAATCGTTTAATTGGACCCGGTTGGAATGATTGGAACTGGAAATCCATCGCTTCACAAAACTGGAGCGATGACACGGTGCCACGTCATAAATTACATCACGCATGACGTCAAAAATCAAACCACGTGACTCTCGATCTGATCGCATTTGGAATAATTGGAATGAATGGATTGCGATTTCGGACAATTTTGGACTCCTGTCACTCCAGTCGCTCCAGTCACTCCACATCATGTGACGTCAATCACTCCAAAAAGCACGTGTTTTCATGGAGTGTAGCGGAGCGGAGCGATCGTGAATGGGGCCCTTAACACTCAAGTCTAACTAAAAATTTTAGTACATAGCAATAAAATTAACCTGAAGGTCATTTAAGAAACTAAGAAACAACCTTTTATCAAACATAATGAAACATTTTCTATAATACATTACAAGATTTACCTCAGCTACAGCAGCATAAAAACTTCTGGCAACACCACTACCCTCCCCAGGTTCATCCTTAAATGTGACCTTCACCCGTGACACAGTAAGGGGCGGGGTACCACCTGAGCTGCGTCGGCTGTAGTTATTGTACTGAGTGTTCAATTCTTTGAATGTCTGCTGGAGGATGGATGTGCGGTCACGTTCCACCTAAAAAAATGATGGGTAATTATCAATTATTAAAAAAATATATGTAATACCTAAAGCCCAACTCATAAGATGCTTGTTATGTTGGTGTTCTAGTACAGCTTTCCAGTCAAAGCATGCTAGTAATTCGCACTGTGTAAACAGGCCCTGGACTGAAAATCGTTCCAGCAAATAGATTTCTATATACTGGCATAATCACCTTGCTAGTAGAACATAAATACTACTCATAAATCTATAATTTTTTTATCTTTTATCTCCTTTCATTTCTGCTAATTTTAAAACATTTCAAAAGGAAATTTACAGATCAACGAAAGCAAATAAAACAAACTACTTTTTGGTGGGTAATTAACATTGATGTGATAAGATAGAGAAATTTCACCAGCTTGCCATTAACTATGTGACCACTGGCATACTAGCTACTAGCATCGTATAAATTGAGCTTAAATTAAAGCTAATAATTAAACCAAATCTAAAAGAATTAGTTTCAAAATTACTTAAAAGATGTTAAAAATGAAAAACACCTAACATGACAGCGAGCCTACTAATCAAGACACATACCTTGGTAAGATTAAGATCTCTTTGTTGTGAGCTACGCAGCTTTTCCATCTCTCTTCGAAACCTCATCTCTTTTACAGGAAACCCACCAAGATCAGTAATGACAGACCCAGGTTCAGCTCCAACATCATCCACAAAAATTCGGCCAAACAGTTCCAACGCCAAGCGCCAGCGACCCAACAGCATGTCGTGAGACAACATTTGGCCCATAGAATTCAAGCACCTAAGAAACAACAAGCCAGATTTAATTAACAGAATTTTGTTGGTTTAAATACTTTGATTGGAATAAAATGGAAAAGGAAATAGAAAAAAATTACCGATTCTGTGAGTAACTAGGACCAGGTACAGCCTCTGGTCCCAAATTAGTACTTGCATCACGTGAAAATGTTGAGCCACTAGTCAGGGTGGTAGTAGAAGTGGTGCCAGTAGATGAGACAGTCACTTCAGCAGCTGGACTAGGAGCTGCTATGTAGTTGGCAGATGAAATGTTCTGTAAGTCAGGACTCTGACTCTGTAACAGAGAGTAAATCAAACCACAATTAATTTACTACAATTAATCCACCAAATTATTAATTGCCTTTTCTTTTTGACAATTTTGGGTACTAACGTATCTACCCGCCGACCGTGACGCAGAATCTGAAGAGCATTACCAAATCTCATACGGTGCCGCTGAATGGTCGACGGGGTAATACATAAGAACCCAATTTTCTTTATTATATTATATGCACAAGAATATTTAGAAAGATAGAACCTTTTAAAGATCTTTTAGTTTTAAGTTTAAAGGAAACAGACTGAGATTTCAGATTGATTATTTCAAACAGTTTGTTCACAATGGATCTTTCAGAAAAAAATCTTTATATTTAAAACACTTACAGCAGATGAAGGTTGTCTGATGCAGCCAGCATGAACTATGACACTTGACTTGACAGGGCTAACATCCTCTTGCTTTTTGCCCGGAGCTGCGACAATGATCGGAGCCCTAGGAGACTCTGCAACTCCACGGGTACCACTGAACCCATCTGCTGAGGCATCGTAATCAGCTCCAGCTGATGTAGATTCGCTTGGCCTGCTCCCACTAGTAGTCATAGAGATGGGGTACTCTTGACTGCCACCTTCAAAGCCAGAATAGGACTCATCCCGAGATACTCGCTGCTCTTCCTCGTTGGGAGGATTTGTCAGGAGGGAGGAGTGTCGCAAGGATAATGGCAGAGGGGGCAATCTAGACGGTACTGTGGTTCGATGAGTGTCGGCTGTTCGTACAGACAGTCCAAGCTTGGTGGGGGCAGTTTCAAAATCACCAAATCCCTGGTAGTCCGGGTTTGCAGGAGGTGGGTCTGTAGATGCAGAAAATGATGACCGAGGAAGGCCAAAAAGATCTTCCTTTCTGGACGTAGGCTGTAGAAGGTGAGGTTGGTCTGCAAGGAGGAGGGACTCTGAAAGGGGGTAGTTGAAAGGATCTGGGGGCGGGCAGCCTAGGAACAAAGTCGAGTCTGAGCGTTGGAAAAAGGTGTGCTTGCGACCTTTGGAAGAGAGAGGAACATCTTCGTCCCCTCCATCCACATCCATAGGAACCTGGGAACTACTTTCTTCCTCTTGTTCCTCATTGTCATTTTCATCCTGTGCAAAATTGAAGTATGTATTAGATATAGAACTTTGAACAATAACTTAATACTATTAAACGCACTGACGACAACTGCCATAAGTCTCCTAATTAGAATTCTCAATTATGTTTACTTTAAATTTCTTTTAGGGTTGAAAAAATCTTTTATACTTAAATAACAAATAACATTTATTGTTTTGAACATTTCAATATTTTTTCCCTACTCACAATATATTTTCTATTAGAGTAATAAAGAAATAATATAAAAAGTTAATAAAGTATAACATTTGTAAAACATTAATTAATAGTTAACACTTGTTAACAATTTTAGACACACAGAAATATGCGTATAAAAAATTGAATCATTTTAAATAAAAGTATTTAAATAAGCAAAAAAAATTTTCAAACTGCTTGACAAACATTAATCTAGTATGTACAAAAGAATTAGTAAACAATAATTTTCCACTACAGATCCTTTAAAATAGTTCACTTTTTACACATTCAAGACTAGAAATATCACTGAAAAATTTCAACACATTAAATCATAGTTATTATAGTATTGATATAATGATAAAAATAAAGCAATATTTAAATTTTTAGTGTTCTAAATCTTTGAAATTCCTTTTAAACAGTAAAAAATTAAATGAAAAGGTATGCTTTTCCAGTTTCTAAAAAACACATGTACAGTAGGGCGTATCACGAAAACCTTTTTTTGGAAATTCAAAAAGGCATACTGAAAAAAAGTTGCCTCAGGGGTCACATATACTCCAGAAAAAATTTCAGCGCCATCAAAAAATATTTAGGTCCCCCGGAATTGAGTCAAAGTTTATGAAATTTCATAATTTTTCAATAAATTGACCAAAAATGCCAAGATAAAATTTTAATTTCAACTTCATAATTTTTCTATGATGATGTACTATTATGCCTTACAATATGCGCTTGGTTTCATATTTTTATTATCATTAGTTTAAGAGAAATAATTTTTTTAGCGTTAAACGAAACTCGTAAAGTTGTTTTTCCTGCATTCTATAAACGCTAATAACTTAAGAACTAATTTACCGAGAGACTAGTGATTGGTGCCATTTTGTTTGAAATTAAATGTTCTTTAAATCTATGTGGATCATGACCAACTTTCTTTGAATTATTTTTTTTTCAAAATTTAAAAATATTCTTAAAAAATTCCAAAAAAAAAATTATTTTTTGGAATTTTAAATTTTGTTACTTTTTAACTTCTAAAAGAGACATATCTACCAAATTTGAAGTTTAAAATCAATTTCAATCATAGAGAAAAAAATTAAAACTAAGCAAAATTTAAGTTGATCCCTTAATACCCCCCTAAAATATACTAAAAAAGCAATTCACTCATGGAAAATTCATATATTCCCTTGAGGATATTTAGGTGATTCATAACTAATAAAAACATTTATATATATGCAAGAAAATACACCTTAATAAGTTTCACTACAAAATCTTGTAGAGCTCACCTCTTCCATATTAGAACATATACAGAATAATTGGCTATTTCTCCCTAATTTGTCTAAGAATATATAATTTTTCATTCTTTTACATTCTAACACCTCTCACCAAATCAGATTATTGTTTTAGAAGGTAAAATAATGAAGCATTAAGACAAAACTGTAAGAAATATGGAGATTGAAAAAATAATTCAATATGGACTATTCTTGAAATGGGACAACTTTTAGATTTTGAACTAAAACTTTTAAGCAGGGGGTCTGTCCAGACTTTTTTTGAAATGCTCTGTTTTTGTGAAATTGTGAAAACCCATTCTATATTTTGTATATCAAAATAATCGTTAAATTGGGTTCTTTCTGCCTGAGTACCGTTTTGGGGATATCGTGATAATAGCATGGTAAAATTACCATAGAGAAGGATAAAAAGAATCCGTTTTAGAGTGAAAAATATTGTGAAGATACATTTTTAAGCTAAAATATTTTGTAAAAGACCCTTTTAAAATGAAATATTTTGTGAAGGGTCCTTTTTCCTGATAAAATATTTTATAAAGGGTCTTTTTTCAGATAAAACATTTTGTAAATAATTACTTAACAGACCCAAATTTCTTCTAAACAAAGCCCTGTTAAGAGTTGTATTTTCTTGAATGTATATGAATGTTTTTATTTGTTATGAATCACCTAAATATCCTCAAGGGATTTTATGAATTTTCCATGAGTGAATTGCTTTTTTAGTATATTTTAGGGGGTATTAAGGGATCAACTTAAATTTTGCTTAGTTTTATTTTTTTTCTCTATGATTGAAATTGATTTTAAACTTCAAATTTGGGGTATATATTTTTCTTTTAGAAGTTAAAAAGCAACAAAATTTAAAATTCCAAAAAATATTTTTTTTTTTTTTAATTTTTTTTAAGAAGTTTTTAAAATTTTGAAAAAAAAATTTAAAGAGAGTTGGTCATGATCCACATAGATTTAAAGAAAATTTAATTTCAAACAAAATGGCACCAATCACTAGTCTCTCGGTAAATTAGTTCTTAAGTTATTAGCGATTATAGAATGCAGAAAAAACAACTTTACGAGTTTCGTTTAACGCTAAAAAAATTATTTCTCTTGAACTAATGATAATAAAAATATGAAACCAAACGCATATTGTAAGGCATAATAGTACATCATCATAGAAAAATTATGAAGTTGAAATTAAAATTTTATCTTGGCATTTTTGGTCAATTTATTGAAAAATTATAAAATTTCATAAACTTTGACTCAATTCCGGGGGACCTAAATATTTTTTGATGGCGCTGAAATTTTTTCTGGAGTATATGTGACCCCTGAGGCAACTTTTTTTCAGTATGCCTTTTTGAATTTCCAAAAAAAGGTTTTCGTGATACGCCCTAATGTACAGTTGGGGAAATAAAAAACGACTCAGTTGAGTTTTCTGACGAACCACTGGGGTTAGGAAGACAAATAAGGTGTCATTTTTCATGTCATGAAGTATTCTTTAAATGAAAAAAATTTTCGAGTCCTTAGGGGGTCGTCTTCATATTAAACGAAACACTAACTTTTGTTTTTCCTATGGGGACCCCCAATTATTATGCGTTTTTCTGAAAGAGCATCCCCATAAACCCCCAAATACCAAGTTTCATTCATGTAAGTATACAAATAGAAGCATAATAAATTTTTGAAATGTCAACCATTCAATGTGAAATTTGTCAAAATGTTTTCTGTGTAAAAATATGAAACTTTGAATTTAGATCAAATTTGTGTCCCCAAACAAAATAATTATGCTTTTATAGCGATATTTAATGGTTAATAGATATATAATTAACATCTAATTTTGACCCAAAAATTAAATTTTAAAATCTTTTAATATTTTTATGGTAATCGATTCTGGTAGTAATTTTATGTGGAAAACCAAAATTTCAGTCGATTTCATTAAATAGTTTTGGAAAAAACCGAATTAAACTAAATTCCCACTCTTTAAGGGACCGTATACCGCTGCCAAATGTATACCGGCGAATGCTTTTTCTGGAAACAGTCGCCTTATTTTAATCACCATAACTTAAATTAAAACTTAAATTTGATATAAAATTTCAATAAATTAGTTATAAACTTTTTAATAAACATTAAAGTGGTGAGTAAAAGTCTTACTATCCCACCGTTTTTAAGAAATAATGTTTACAGAAAATTAACCCTTCTCACTCTGGAGACGACCCCCAAAACGTAAAAGCTTTATTTACCGCACGATTTGAATGAAACTTGGTATTTGGGGGTTTATGAGGATGCTCTTTCAGAAAAACGCATAATAATTGGGGGTCCCCATAGGAAAAACAAAAGTTAGTGTTTCGTTTAATATGAAGACGACCCCCTAAGGACTCGAAATTTTTTCCATTTAAAGAATACTTCATGACATGAAAAATGACACCTTATTTGTGTTCCTAACCCAAGTGGTTCGTCAGAAATCTCAACTGAGTCGTTTTTTATTTCCCCAACTGTACACTAGATAGATACTTACTGGATCATTCCAAGACTCCAAGCTAAATCCTTCTCTTACAGCTTCAGAATCAGTTCCATCCATCCCAGATCGAATGTAGTAAACAAGGCCATCAAAAACATATGCAATGTGTTTAAGGGCATTTACATCAAGACTTGGTAGAGAATCAAAATGCTCATTATTGTGAGCTCGCATGAGTGACAGGGCGTAAGATAAGAAATCTCGCCTGGCAGATAAACCATCAGCAGCTGAAAATTATTAAATACTTTAAGGCAGTTGCCAAAAGAAATACATAAATAAAGTATTCAATTCTGTACTCAATGAGTTTCATTCATTCAGAGATTGCTTTTACAAATGTGAAACTTAGTAGGATAGGAGAGAAATTATATTGAACTAGAAAGGTTTCATCACCCAATTAAAAGATTTACATAATAAAAAGATATAGAAAGTAAGAAATACTTATGTAAAATAATACAGCAAAGAAAGTACTGAAGTAAAATAAATAAAAACAAAACAACCATTTGACTATTCTAATTTCAACTTTGGAGTAAATTCAAGAAATATCATTACCGCGCCTGCCTGCAAACAAAACAAAAACAGTCCTGTCAATTCAGATAATGAATTGAATTAACAAAATATGAATACTTTTCAGGTTACTAAAAATTACATTTCGAGTAGGAAATATAGGTTACATGAATACACCTATTACCCTATATTTATTATTAATCTAACAATTTTTCATGATAAACTAAATATTTAAAGTGGGTCTATTTCTGTAAAATACTTTTCAGTGATAATTATTGAATGTTTCAAATTAACTCGTTCAATTTGACTGCATATTTTATTACTTTAAAAATAAGACCATGAGAGAAACCATCTTAAACTCTCTAAATTTGAATCTCCTAATTTATAATAAACATTTGCATAGTACAATTGAGTGAACAAGCGGGCAAGTACAAAATGTAGTTAAAGGAACAATGCCATGAATGAATTCAAGGCAAGTATATCCTCAAACACATTTTCAATATTTCAGTGATCCCCAAACTGTTTTTAAAATATTCAGATTCATACCCTCTCAATTTAAAACAATATTCATCAAATAACTAAAAACTTATTATTCATTGTTTAGTTTCTTTTAAAAGTATCTGTTTTTTATTTAATACTGTCAACACTCATTTGTACAAACTGAAAAAAAAACACCATTGATAATAGTTTATTTCAGTGGCTTCATTAACCCACTTGGTGTTGCCATTTCCTTAAGGAAAAAATTTGATTTTTTTTGCATTTAGAGATTTATTTATAGCTTGCAAATAGAGGTTTTTCAAATTTTCAGTTTGTATATGTGAATTACAATTATTATTTCAATGAGACTTAGTTTGGGACCAGCTTACAGTTTGTAAGGAGTGTTGGTTAAAAAATCTGTTCTTAAAACTGAGTGTCAATTGTTTTACTAAGTCATACTATCATAGCATATGTATATGTTACGGGTGAAGTGATTAATCGGGCATTATTAATAATGCCCGAAGTGGAGGCGGGCAAAGTGATAAATTTCATTCATAAATTCCACTGAATTTATTACATTGACCGTAACATATATATATTATTACTGTTATAGGCAGAAGGGCAATGATTCTAAAGAGTTTGGGGACCACTGTTGAGATAAATCAAGTTTTAAAAAAATCTCAATTAAATTTTCCATCACCTGAATGACCTTAAAACCCAACTAAGAAAAAATAAAGATCAACGTACTCCTACCTCTGCGCCTGCTGTCGGTTGTGCTTCCCGTAGCGCGACCCTCAGTCTCGCCTCCTCGAGCTCTCCCAGACCTCGAATGCAGCGAGGAATGCATGGGGTGGGCAGGGTGAGAGGGGTTGGAGCCTGATGTCAGAGCACAACCGAAGCGCAGTTGGGCCTCTGTAGAGTCCATCACTGTGATCAGCCATTCCCAAGTGGGACGGAGATGGTATTCCAAATACATCTGAAATGAAGGAGTCAGCATTATAGTTGAGCACTGGCACCAGGATAGCATTTGTGAAAATATTTACAGTAGCTAAGCGGGTTAATTTTGCAATTACCTGCAAGTTCAAAGAATCTTGATATGTAACGTCAAGCACACTTCCTAAGTTGGGCATAAGGGCATGGTAGTCCTGCAGCATAGTGAGAAGGTCAGCAATCTGTCTCATTAGAATAGCAAAGGCTCTGGCAAGTGAAACGGATGTAGTGACAGCAGCAGCGGTGCATTCCTGGGTGACCGTAGCAGAAACGGATGCAGTGGTGCCAGTAGCTCTTCTTAAAGAAGAAGGATCAATGTAGATCAATCCACTGGAACCTAAAAATTTTAAATTTGTTATTTATAATACATGTACATACTTTTATAATAAAGAGCAAGAGAGCTTTAAAATAATTATGCTCTACATAACTGATAACACTGAATTGGACACATTGTGCAAATATATCTAACAATTTTTAACTTTTTAAATTTGTTTCAACCTTGAAAAACATTTTAGGGACCTAAATAAGATGGATGTATGATGAAAAAAAACCCAGAATTAATAGAAAAATCAAACACTAGATCTAAATAATATTATCAGGGGCTTGGACATGAGGGGTGTATTGAATGTTTATGAACAAATGCAGTTATGGATATCAAGCCCCCAACAACCAGAAACAAAGAAAATGAAAGCAATACAATATAGAAACAAACAGAAAATACAGACCAAAGGCAAAGAAAAGACCTCACATCAAATTTTTAAAATGATTTGAAATGTGTTTTTTTTTAAAGCAAGACAACCAAACATCAAGGAGTCTAAAGAAAATCATGGGTCCTTTGTAAATGGCAAAATAAGTGAGTAAATTCAATGAGTTCAGGAAAACTATAGGAAAATATATAAAAATACAAGAAGAAATTTTCCCACTATAATTGGTTATTAAGTATAAAGTTGAAGAAAAATTGAGGTAAAATCCTACCCCCCAAAACAAGTACCAACTGAGGCTTTTTAGGATTTGATAACCTAAATCAGGGTTCGTACACCTTTAAAGGAAAAAAATTCAAGGCTTTTCCAGGCCTTTTCAAGGCCTTCAAACGAAAAATTCAAGGCTGATATTTTTGTTCAGAACATAACCGCAATCATGACACTATTCTATTAACCTACCATATTTTAAACCAAGTATGATGAGTACTGTATTTTGAACTGAGAGTACTTATGATGTGATGAGGTTGGTTAATCATAGGTTGAGTGTTTATTTGAAAGAGTTAGTTGACCTCAATTCAATTGCAATAAAACAACAAAAAAATAGGGGGGAAAAGAAGGTATCAATATCTTTTTACTGATCTCATCAGGAAAAAAATTTACTGATCAATATCTTTATCCGAAGAAACAATTATACCATACTAAAATTAATTCTTATAAATAATGCCTAACATAGCTACGAGTGATAGAAAATGACATGAATTTGTTAAATAATGTAAAAGCTATACTATTTATGTCTTCTTAACCAGTTTTTGAAAGAAAGATAAAATCTTTTATTAAAATTCTAATAAAAAATCTAATTAAAATAAATTAAATCCGATTTTTTTAAATAAAAAATCAGCAACAATGTTCCTAATTTGTAAAAAAAAATTAAGTACTACCGTTTGAAGTTATGATAAATGAATATTAAAGTTTGAAATACACTTATATTCTCTTTAGAAGTAGCTTATTTTTATTTTCGTAAAATAAATCTTTTGATTCAACTAACAATGAAAATTAATTCCTTAAAGAATCCCAATTAGTCGTGAGCATCGACATGAAATTAAGACAGTGATTCTGGATGAGCCCACCAGAATAACGCTCAAGTTTGTTTTCCTGAATAGCAAGGGAAGCTAACTTTACGGATGGCGAAGCGTACGCCATCGCCGCACGAGCATCGCGCTGATGGGTAAAAAAGCGGAGGCGCCCGAGATTCGACAAAAAAAGTCCGATACTCCAGCCGAAAGAAAGTTGGCTGGTATGCAAAAATTTTCCTGAATAACGAGCAGTATTCTATAAATAACGAAATAATTTTAAAGAAAATTATGAAGATCGAAAAAAAAACAGGCCGCAGTTATATGACCCCTACTTCAAGATACAAATTAAATATAATCCGGATTAATTTATCGGAACGTTTCGCGATTCACGCGCCCGAAAGTCTTAAAAATAAACAGTCCGCACTCTGCCACGATTACGCAATACCGATGCTTTGAGAAATGAATGATCGGTAATACGCGATTTGATTTTGAAAGGATCCTTTCAAAATCAAATCGCTCCTCGAGGAGCGCATCAATAAAGGATATTAATACATTTTCTAAAAGAATGAAGGACCAAGGACAAAAGAAGGTGTCAAGACTGCATTTTCTCGAAAAAATTGCCAAAATTCGCCTTTTTGGCGCAGCCTTCTCCCCATACCGGCAGTTATCTGTTTTACATCTTCATCTCTACCGATATAGGGACCTTGTGCCATAAAACCCAAAACAACCAACCAACTTCCCAAAAAAAAAACACCGTGTGTTACACTTCCTTTGAGTCCTGAAGGAGATTCGCGCTCCCCTGCGCACGGCTAGAATTGGCTAGAGCGGGTGGATCCGATAACGGTGTTACGGAAATCGCGTTAAAAGTTCGTTCGTCGGTTCGCGGGCCTAATAGGATCCAAATTCCCGAATTTTTAATCGAATTAAAAATTTCAAGGCCTATCTTCGATTAAAAATTCAAGGCTTTTCCAGGCCTTTTCCGAAAAATGCGCTTTTTCCAGGACTTTCAAGGCCTGGAATTCTTAATTTAAAATTCAAGGCTTTTCCAGGTTTTCCAGGCCCCGTACGCACCCTGCTAAATGTATTTTTCCAAGTTTTCAAAGCTTTTTCAACCATGTCCTTTATTACAGAATTAAATACCAAAGTACAGAATGTTTCCACAAAAACTCAAATAGTTTGAATCTCTATATTTATGTACACTCCTCCAATGGAATAAATCAAAGTTTTGACCTACCCAACCTACCGGAGGTGGTAATGGGGCCTCGCCCAGGTTCCCTTTGCCTAAGTGCCCACTGCATGTGTTGAGGGGCCAAGTTAGGTCTAGGTCCTGACGTGCCACCATTACTTCTTCGCTCTAACTGTTCATCTAGAAAAGCTTCTTCTGTGTCAGGCTCAGTCTCACCAGCTTCACTCTCTTCCTCATCCTCAGCATTTGAGGATTCAGCAGATTCTTCTTCAGAAAAGTATGGTATGCCTCCTACACCTAACATCAAAAATGAAGAGAATTTAACTATGACAACACCAAGCAAAATTACTTGATCTTTAAGATACACATATTCTTTAAAAAAAGCTTCATGGCTTTCTTTTGAAAATGAGAAAGGATTAAAAAGCTGCTTTACTTCACAATAGCAACAAGTCAGCCATCATGAACTATGATATCAATACATTCAAATTATGACATGAAGTTCATTTTAAAATGTTCATAAATAGTGCAGTAGTATTTTAACAATGTTTTTTTACACATGCACAGATATAATTCACCAAAATTGAAATTCATACCAATTTGTCAAAAATATTCAAAATGCAGTTTTTTCCACACACACGGTAAAATGATGGATATGATTACTTCCTGTGTTTTGTTGCTTCAACTAATTTCTGTCAATATTAATTGATTGAATTTTATCAAAACCAGTTTCTTTAGCCTTGTTGCAATTTCCTAGACTTCTTCCAGGCTCAACTTTCAGTCCTACCTACAGATTACTTACTAAACTTTCCATTCCAGGTTATCTGATCTACAATCGTGAGGTATCACAAATCTCTACTTACCCGAAACAAAGGACTGATCTTGAGCCCGGAATAATTTCCACTTTCTAGGTTTCTTCAAAATGCCACCTCTGGTCCCTAAAGACAAGAGACACCACATTAGTTTGCTCACATCTCCTTTTTGTGGGTGCCCTGGAGCATTCAGCTGCACTCATTTCAGAAACTTGCACTCCAAATTCTTTTATACTACTTTCACAACAGAATCAATTGGGTAAATTATATATCTTCATTGATTCTTCCATTACTTTAAAACTTTAAATTTCCTTGGTATATCAATCCAAAGCATCTGTAAGCTTATTGTTTCTCAAGCAGCCTACTCTCATAAACTAATTTTCATTTTCTTAAGAGTTTAACTTTCACATGACCAGTACATTCTTTTATTTAAAGCTCTTCCTTGATTCTTCAAGAGAAATATCTTCCTTAAACAATAGCTTCTTTGACAATTGCAACAAGGCTAAAGAACCTGAAAATACAATTCCTAAAGGATGTATATTATGGCTGCAAGTGAAAGCTTAAGTTTACCACAGAAATAAAGCTTTCTTTGCAAAACCATCAATTAAGCAATAAAGAATAAAAATTCTCATAATATTTTCAATTTAAAAAACTCAATTCTATACAATTGAAAGAAAATTTTAATTCAGCCTCAGTGAAATTTGAATAAGATAATTGCCATTGTGTTTCAGTATTGTTAAAATTTACAAAGGAAAACTGCAAGGAGTCTAGATTGAACTAAACACATCAATGTAATTTTTTTTATCTTACTTCTACCATGTTAAGGCTGCTCGATAATTAAATTTCACAAAACTTAAGCCTGTTCCATTTAACTTCCAATAAGCTTACATGCAAAATAAATACACTTCAGAACTGATATATTTCTTTAAAAATATCTTTTCAATTTGATATAACCAAAATCCCTATTTAGCTAGACTTCAAAATATATTAACACCAGTTGTAGAAGGAGATCTTCATAGCTTCATTAATAAAAATTCTTTTTTTTTCTGAACCCATGACTATTGAACAAGAGAATATATTTTTAGAGGTTAAGTACATAATATCATCGTCAATTTAAAAGAGTTCAGTGTGATGATGTACATAAAAAACAAAGCTATTTCAAAGAAAATGGTGTTGCACATATATATGTATGGGTACTTTGAATTGACAGTTAATCCAGAAACAGAAGGATGTTGATTTTTATAGCAAACAAAATAATATGCTTACATGATCAGAAATAAATCTTTTAAATCGAGTCATCTATATTTTATCGACTTCTCTGATTCAGAAACACATTTTAAAAGACCAAGTTGACATGTGGACCCTGGTTTAGAGATTTTTACTAGATAAACTTGTTCAACACCAGTTACAATTGTAAATAATATTGTTGTTGTTATAGTATATCTAAAATTTATAAACTAATCCATTAATGAAATGCATAATACCAATAACAGTAATTTAATACAAGGTTAATTAAACTGTAGCTCAAAAAAAATTAAAGGTTTGAAAACTAGGCATTACCTGTATCTGACCCAGCAGTTGCTCCCCCAGTAGTAGCACTTCTGGGAGCACTGGCATTGTCTTGATTACTCTGATAAGATGCACTGTCTGGGTTGCTGTCACTATCACTATCACTTTCTACATTAAAAATAGTAAAATTAATTTCAAGGCTAAATTATAAGCTATCATTCATACCAAAACTAATGACTTCACAGAGGGTTTTTCCATACATATGAATATTTATATATTTTACATCAATTCAAATTTTTTATTTAATTTTATTCAAATCATTTTTATATAAAATAATCTAAATTACCTTCATCATTTTGCTCTGGTGGTACATTATCTTGTTCAGATTGGTCAGCTGGATCATCTCTTTCACTCTCTTCAGGATCTTGATCTTCACTAACTTCTCGTTCCATCACATCAACCTAATAGTAGGAAATTAATATTAGAATGACCTGCACTAATTAATCAGATTTAATTTGTTTTATTTGCTAAAAAATTCCTGAATTTTAAACTTTAAACTTAGAAATACCTCTGGATCTTCATCCTCTCTTTCACGAGAAGAACCATCAACCCCTAAGGATGATTGGGATTCAACAACCAGCCCACTTGTAGTTCTTACAGTTATTTCTCCACTGCTACGAGCCATCATGGGATCAACAGCAAATAATTCTTCACTTCCCTAGATTCGGAAAACAAATATGGAAACCATAAAATTGAGAGCACTACAAATTAAGGATCAACTATGACAATATGGTTGTTATTAGTACAATATTTTTCAATCTCAAAGCCTAGAAATATATCCTATAATTCCCCATTGTTTAAGAAAAGAGTTGCACTCACATGAACTGCATCAGAGCTAGAAGTCACAAGAGAAAATGGAGCTGTTGGTCTAGCGACTCCAAGTCTGACAGGGGCTATAAGGGAATCTGCAGTTTCACACAATTCTTCAACAGCTAGAGTGATCAATGCTTGGAAAACTCGCTTACACTTAGTAAGAGGCTGGGAAGTTGCATTGTTTCTAAAAAAAAAAAATGTTTTTAACCTAAAGAAACCTAGACATTTCAGAAAAATCTCATAATTAGGAATCACAATTTTATGTTCTTTTATTACTGCTCATTAAGAGCTAAAAAAAGTATTACAAAAAAATATTAATGACTGAAACCAATTTCAATAAATAATAATGTAAACATACGTCTTCTTTTTAGAAGTATTGGGCACCATTTCTACATTAAGAACAACAAAAATTCGGGCCACAGAGCGAACAAATCGACGAGCAACCATAGTAGCTTCGGCACTTCTTCCTTCTTTACTATCGTTAATTTCACGAATGAGTGTAGTCAAAAGAGTATCCAGCATCTAAAATCAATAAGTAAACAATAAACGCCAAATTATAATAACTAACATTGTAATACGTAAACTAACATTGTTACAAAACATTTGTAATATGCAAATTAGAAATATACTTTAGGATATTATGAAATATATCTAAGTATCTGCTTTTTGCTAAATGACAAAAACAATTTTCCTAATCAAAATTATAAAATTATCTAATTTAATAACAACTTTTTGGCAAAATACTATATATTGCACATTTTATAAGAGCTTAACTAAATGTATTTTTTGGTGCTGATTTCAGAAAAAATAATGAAAAAATTCCATCCATGTCAAGTTTATTTTTAAAAATTCAATTTTGGATTTTTATTTAAAATGGCATAAAATATATTTTTCCACGTTTTATTTCTTTCCTGCTTGCCTGACCATTATTCTACCGCGATGGAACCTACAGAAAACCACTGTGACACCTCCCTGTCATTATCCCTCTATCCCCTTCAAAATCTCTACACACAGGGCCATGTGTGCGCTGATACAAAGACAAGTGAAAACTCCATCACTAAATAATTTTAGCACTTTCTTTTCTCTGTGCGTGTAGAGAAATATTATTTTGAGACGTTGTGAAAATTTTACTGATGACTTTAGTTACATATGTGGTGAAACAGCGTTATTAAAAATTGCTTGAGTAGCATCACAGACTAAGTAATACAACCTTATCTTGCGTATTTCAATATGAAATTTAGAGATCAGGATGGATTCTTATAAAGTTTGTGTGCAGGGTATCAATTATCTATGCTTTTAGCTCAAAAGAAAACAGACTGCTTTTCAATTTGGAACTCCTATGGCACGGAGGGAGCCGAAAAACCAATGTGATGATTGTTGCTTCTGTTTCTGCCAAGAATGTGGGTATTACCACAAAAATCAAAAGCTGATCTCTCATCCTGATAATATTCCATCACCCATATGTCCAGTTTTCATGGGCCAGGCACCAGGAATTGGATTCAAAACAGCTTAGTTAAGTAGAAAAAATATTTTTGCACCCTCTGCATATAAAATTAGGTGTAATAGAGATAGTACATACAAAATTTTTCCTCGAGAATTCCCTTTAAAATATGATTTCAGCAAAAATTTTGAAATCGATTTTACAAAAAAGCCTGACGTGATAGAGAAAAATGGAGATCAGTTTTGAAATCAGCAGACCAAATAACATAAATCACCTAAAACTTCTTTCGTATTTTTCAAAAAGTTAAATTTTGAAGGCCTGTGTTATTGAGGAATAAATAAAACGATAGTAAGAATCACTAACTTCTGAAGTACACTTAGTCAAAAGGCAATGTGTAAACTTGTCAAGAAGAGCTGTTCCATTCTGTAACCCAAGATAAGCCTGTTCATCATAAAGAAATCCATAGGATGATTTTAGAGAAGAAGAATCTTCTCCTTTCCAACCAGTGAGAATTGTAGACTTAACAGCATTCCAATCATTCAGCAATCGTTCTAATGCCTTTCTTGAAAACCTTGGAGGCTCCATGTCATGTTCAGGCATATCAGCCTCCGCTGTTAACAAACACATTTTAAATGGCATACCACACTAGATTAAAACTAATAAAACAATGATACTTTTGATTTTGTAAAAACAGGAGAGCTTACATATTTCTGAAGCAGGAGTTTTACGTGGGGCTGATGATCTAGGCCTGGTCGGCCTGTACTGCTTGTGCTCAACAGACTGCCTGCCAACAGTCTGAACCAGAAACAGCAAAATACTTTCACCACTGGAAATAAAAAATATCTTTATAAAGCTTAGGCCCCAAATAATTGCCTAACTTGGATTATCTTATTAGATTCAGAAAATTGGTTCCCAGATAATATATGTTCAGTACAGTATTTTCAACAAATAAGCTTTTATTAGGAAATTTAGAATATACTATTACTATTTTAAGTCTTCAAAGTAAAAAATTATAACACTTGATAGCACACAAAACTTAAGATTACTTACCGGCTGTTCGGATAGGTTACAAGATCAGTTTCTTGAATCAGCTTATTAAGAAGAGAGTAACGAGATTGTTGATGACCTGACACAAGGGCCTTGCATTTGCATTTTTCCCAACAGTCACAATAAGCTGTGGGTGAAGTTCTTTTTAATTTACAATCATGCCCTTTATGGCAAACCCTTGCACACTCGGTACAGCAGCAAAGTGATCCAGTTAACCCACAGGTTCTGCATTCAAATATATCCTAGAGGTAATTATAACACAAATTAGAATAAGCTAACAGCAATATTTATTTTAAAAATATTAGTAAAATGATTTAATTTGTACTAATATAGCCCTAAATAAATAAAATTCATCAGGAAAAATTAATGGTGAAAAAAGGTTTTTTATATGATAAATATTGAACAAACTACATGTTAAATGTGATCCGTTTTTGGCAGAGATTAAACTGATAACAATATATGATTGATATTAAGTGATTCAGTAATAATTGTGACAAGCAGTGCAACTAAAGTATTTCTTTAAAATCAAACTTATCATAATTAAAGTATTTAATTTTTCTTTTTCATTTCGTTGCACTTTGCAAGCTAAAAATCTTTAGAAGAATTTATGAGTAATCCAAGTTGTGTCTACAAGTATGTTTGCATATTTATGTTTATTAAATATTACAATTTTAATTTACCATTATTATTTCTCTACCACACATATATCTATATCTACTCATTTCCTTTTTTCCTGTTTAAACTTGTTTTATACAGGGTGGTCCTTAATTCATGGTACAAACTTCTAGGAGTGTTAGAATACACCTAGACGAACAAGAATTGGTATAGGAAGGGGGGTCGCAGATACGCCGTTAAAGAGCTAGGACCTAATGTAGTGCGAGTGCGTTTCAAAAGGCCGTTTTTAGAAGGCCCGTGTGACGAAACAAATCATAATTAAATGAAAAACATTATTGCATGAGGCACAGGAATATCCGTACTACTTAAATCCTCAATGTGATAGAAATTGGACCACTTGCTAAACCGTGGGGTGAGTTTTAAAACGTGCAATATTCATCTTTTAGCCAAAGAATGGAGTTCCCTTAATGGTACTTAGAAAAATGATGATCGGGGAAGGAATTTTCAATGATCATACAGTTCCAATGATCAATGTATGATCATTGAAAATTCCTTCCCTGATCATCATTTTTCTAAGTACCATTACACTAATGTAAGGTTTATTTGCCAAAACAAGCATTTAAAGCCTAGGATATTGATCCAAAGTAAGAAAAACGCGATCGCGAACCGTCTGTCAAGTTGTTTTTTTCTGCCCGCGTCCACGCCGTCAAATTGCCAACTTTACAGGCAAACGTACGGAAGAAAGCGTAAAAATTATTTTTTCTTCGAAAATTTTCGGAATTGCGTAAAAATTAAGCTTTATCCGTAATTCCGTAGTACAAACCGAATTTCCGTAACAATTACGGACATTCCGTAATAGTTGGCAAGTATGCTATATCCACTGTGATCACATTAAGTGGATTCAACTGTAACACAAATTTTAAAGTTTGTGAATAATCTTGTGTGTTACAAAGCTTTACTTATTTCTAAACATCATTTGCTTTCTTACTTGGTTAATATGCTCGGCTCCAGTCCATGTGAAACTGCAGGTGTCATTATAGCACAAGACATGCAGAGGCGAATCGTCTGGCAGAGCAGCTTTAGGATAAATCATAGGCTGCATGAACTTTTGTCTACCCTCAGAGTCTCTAGATGCTTCTTGTGCTAAACGTAAGAAAGTGTCCATGAGGATCAAAGCAGCAGGATAAGCACGGCCAGTTACAGCAGACATAAAAGGAGTGCAGCCCTGCGCATCTCTGAAAACAGAATCAAGGTAATAAATTATTTTAAACATAAATGGCACTTAATATTACGTATAATATCATTTACAGCTACTTGTTAATAATCAAGGAAAACGGCAAGCTAGTGAAATGCGGTCTCAAAAAAGTTTATTGCTAAAGGTAACTAACCCTTCCATTCTTCTTAATTAAAACTTCCATCTTCTCGAAGAAAAGGGTTTTTTTTACCAAGTTTTCAATAATCAGGGATGTTTGTTTAAAGATGAAAAAAGAGGAAAATACATGCAAGCTTAATTATATATACCTACATAATTTTTAGCGTGAAACGAGTAGTTTTAACAATGAGTAATTTACCTGGATTATAATTTGGTGGATTTTAAGAACTTTAAACTTTCATAAAACTAGTCTCATTAATATTAACCAGATTAATATCTATACATAGAAGAATACATTATTTCAAATAATCTATTTCTGCATGAAAATAACCAAAATGTAACTAAAAGAAAATAAAAATTATTATTAACACTAAAATTATTAAATCTAGTGTTAAAAAGAAATTATTTAACACTAGAATACAATACTAACAATGAGGGAATTGCATAGGTGAGGGATTTGCTTAATTTTACTTTTTTTGATACGTTATAGTTTAAAACTATCAAATATCAGATTTTAAAGTTCAAAAACACGTTTTAAATAACTTGAAATTCGATTTTATTTTTGCCAAAACACTAGTAAAGTCATGTGATCAAAAAACAGGATTTGACGTCACAGCGCCGTCGAAACTAGTGAATTGTTGAAAATAAAAGAAATCAGACTTATCATAAAACCAAAACACGCATAAAACTTGTCTGTTTCTCTAGTGAACGGCCAGAAAAAGAAAAAATTAAAACTTTGAATCCTAATAATTCCAAAACCAATTAATATTTTTTGAAAAACAAAATGCCTATCTTTTTATAAAAAATATTTGTATGTGTCTTTAAAATATCATAGTTTTTTAGTTAAAACTTTGTGAAGAATAGCAGAATGAAGCAAGCTAAGCATACAATAACATAGCGGGTCCAAGCGCTGTGACCTCACACAGCAGAGATAACGAAATTACTGTTTTTCCCGCCAATACGACATTTTAAAAATTAAAATCTTGGAGAATAGTTTTCCCGATTTCAATAATTTTTCGGTCATTTTTCATGGATTTTCATCCTCTATCAAAAAAAAAAATTAAAAAAAAAAAAAAAAAAACACGTGCAATTCCCACATTAAGTCACAAAATTTTTTTTTATCAATATCATTTTTGCTAAGAGAAGAAAAAAAAGGAAGATTGTATTTTTAGGATCTAAATTCATCAGATATCTAAAACAGGTTATAATCTAACAAGATTTAAAAAATCCACTGTATCTTATTAAGTTGTTTCAAAGCAAACCTATAAATAAAATTTACAACTTAGAAAAACCTCATAAGTGGAAAATACTGCCTAAAATTGAGAAAAACGCAATTGTATATTATATTATTGGATATTACTAGACTAATTAGGCTGCTTTGACCACAGTAACGTTGTTTTTTCTACATCACAATAAAAACCCGCCTTCAACATAATGTCCACAGCTGCCCAAGAAAGCATCGGGGGAGAAATGGTACACCAGGGTTTAGTAATTTTCCCTGATAATTCCAGGTTTTAACTAAATTTTCCCTGATTGTACACTATTAAATGCTACTCTTTATCACAGAACCAAGAAATACAAAAAAGTTACTTTTATACAAATTACAATTTTATTAAAATAGTTAAAGAATTCAATTTAAAATATTAGTAAATGTATGATAGACTTTGAAACCCAGATATAGTCCCCTTAAAAAATAGTTCTAATCTGATAGTAAAATAAATGTTATAAAAATTTAAATTTTAAAATAGTTTTAGACTGCAAATAATATGATACACTAACAAACCGAATATCGTTCGTGTCCACAAATACTATGAAAATAAAATAATGATAGTGTCCTTAAAATTGAGAGATTAGTTTTTGGAAAGATGAGATGATTTTTCACAAGGCTTGTCGGTCGTATCGCGATGCGGAAACTTTTCCTCCAAAATGTGAGCACTCTTTTTTCTGCCGCGCTGCCGACAAACCTTTGCTTTTGAAAACAAAATGAATCCGATCAGAATTCAGATTTATTTATTCATCGCCCTTATGTGAGAAAACAAACTTATGCGAGAAGTCGTGATTTTCCGACTAAACTTTCTGCGATAACTTGTGATTTTACTTGGAAATAATTAGGAAAGTAAAATAGTAGGAATTCGGATCATCAGAAGAAATTAAAATTAGTTTACGGACCGCAAATTGATAAAAAAAAGTGGAATACAGAGAAAAGTGGAACATTGTGATTCTGCAGAAGAAACTCATGCTTGAGTAATAACCAATATAATTTGTGATTCAATACATTAATTTGAGATGGGGGAAAACATACATACAATCCAAAATATTAATTTCTATTTTAATCAGCATAAATAATGAAAAAATTCTCACCTGGCAGTTAGAAGATCTTTTAAAAATGGTTTGAGAACAGGTGATTCACAAAGACTCCACAAGATGTAAAGAGCTGCATTTTTCCTTTCAGCTGGCTCCACAGATGACAAACTACCCAAAGGAGACATGGTACCTAGGAATAATACACACATTAAGATGCTTTTAAAATAAGTCAGAAAAATCACATTTATGTTGATAGTAGTTCGACAAACCTCCTGAAGTATCCATAGGCTCTGGAGGCCATCCAAGGGAAGGTATTCCTACATCCTGATCCCTGGTTTCAAGTCCAGCCAAATTACGAGCTGCTGAAGTTGCTCTTCTCATCATTTCACGGAGAGATACGCTATACAAAAAAAATTCATATTAAAATAATAGCAGCCTTGGATGCATCTGATAGTAATTGAGGCACTTGCAACAAGAAGCTAACAGTTCAGTTTTAAATTGGAGTTAGCTCTTTGTTGTCTCAATTGTAGGTTGCGCTGAAAATTTATAGCTTCATACCTGCGAGATGAAGGATGTCCACTTCCATTTGATGCCACTGCTCCACTAAGTATATCTAATGATTCCAAACTGGCACTTCCGCTAGTATCACCTGGGCCACAAAATAAAATTACACAGTTAAAAATCTTAAAGCAAAAAAATTATTTTTATATAAAGACATGCAAAAAAGCTGACTAAAATACCTGCAAAATCTGTATCCTTATTGGAAGTGGGAAAGCAAGTTGTGACGGCAGCATGGAATATATTTCTGTTTCCGTCACAACGTTCATTCAGAACACATTGTAGGGTATTCTGACCAAAGGGAGTACCTGTCATGAAAACATACCAAAGCAATTAGAGATTTGTATAATCTTCTAACCATTTTAATTAAGCCAAATTTCTATACTTTACATACCAGAATCTCGTTCTAATGATGCAAGAGTCTGTCTTACAGTCTCCTGTTCACATTTTAGAATGGGCGGCAATAGCGTTTGATGCTGAAATTTAACAAATAATACATCAAACTAGAGATGGGCAAAAAAACAAGTAGAAGCTAGAGAAAAAAGGATGTAACTTCTTAACTTGCTTTGAAAAATAACTGCTACCAGCTACTTTTGTAGGATCTCGATTGGTCAAAAAATTTCGCTTACATTATGCACTGACCAATAAGAATCGTTAAATGTAGCAGAATCGATTTTGAAATAACAAGGCATACTTGCCAACTTTTAAAAACTTTTTGCGTAAGATTACAAAACTACAATTTGAATTGCTTCAAACAAACAAAAAAGGTACAGCTTGATGCATTATTACCTAAATATAAGTATTTAAAATTTTCCCATAATTGAAGAAAATTTTCTTTGTTTAAATTTATAAGTATGTTAAGTTAAATATTTACAAGCTTATAATCAGCTTACTTCAATTGCATAGAAATCTGATAACATACCGATTTATACCCCTTCACAAAATTCATGCTACAAACCAAATTTGTTACCTGACTTGTATCTTTTTCCCAAACTATTTAATTTAAATTTATGTTTGCAATCAATTTCAGATCAAATATTATGATCACAGCTTTTTGGTAGAGTTGTTTTTTCTGCATTGCGATAGGAACACGGGAAGAAGTAAACTCATGACGGACGAATCCGAAAAAGGCAAAAAAATCCAAATTTCACTCAATGAAAGAAATTGTAAGGGCAGGGATTACCAGTGGTATCTGGATTTGAAGTAAAAAGATATTTATTAAGAGAAAATCGTTTACATCGCAAATGTGTTGCCTTCTCATGGCAAAATTCGTAAATCTTTCTGATCCATCCGTACTACCGTAAAACTAGAAGAAAATCCGTAAATGTGCAAGTGTGACAAGGGGGCCTGTAGCATTTATCTCAAAACGCTATTTTGTAGCAGCTACTTTTCCTCAACAAACGTAACTTTAAGTTTACGAAGAAGTAGCGGATTTGCCAACCCTGACATCAAACTCATGTCAACCATTAAAATCGTACAGTTTACTCTTTAAAATGTTTCACTCAAAATGATTATAATACATAATAAAACCACAATTTAAAATCATCCAAGGGATGAACAAAATATAACTTTATGAAAGAAAGCGTCAAATCAAGGTTTTTCTATTATATAAAAGATAATATTTTATTTATAGGAAAGGTGAACTTGAGGTTTCACTTTATCTTGAAATACTTATGAAAAAAAAATTGTCTGTTATAAATTTATTATATGTATGCAAATTGCCTTTATTGCATAACTACTACTTACACATCAACACCACCATACTCAAGCATTATATTTCAGATAAAAAACGTTGCTTACCTCCAAAGCCAATACAACAATGGCAACTTGATTTTTCTGGCTAGCAGCTACATCCTTCAATGAGTGAACACCAAGACCAATAGCTCGAGCAGGTGGTAAATCAAGCCACACTGGATCTCTTATGCTATCAGTACAATCCTTAGATAATGGATAAATAGCACTATTACCGTCCAGAAGAACAGCTACAGTTTCATTCTAGGGGAGGAAAAAGTAGTATAAATTATTATGGATTAAAAAGAATATCAGCTTTACCCTGTTAAAACTGAAAATATCCTTACTTCCCCACTGATGCTAAAAGATATTAATCTGGTATCTTGCCCCAAAAATGATTGGGTATCTGTAGGAAATGGACTGTCTTGTGTAGCTTTCCCAGTCGAAATGTTATACAGCACATAGCTTAATCTTTCACCATTTTTCACAACAGCATGGATACCTGAAAAATAAATTGAGCATTGATCAAACTAAGATTTATATCTGAAAATAGGGAAGGTTTCTGAAACTCTAACTACAAAACTTAATAGAAAATTAGCTTAATAACAGGGAGATAAGAGGAAAAAAAATTGTGAAAGAAAGAATATTTTCATTTCTTTCAAGGTAAAATAAAGAGAAACAAATGCTGTGGCAAAAAGTTTTGATTTCTATGCATGGTTGGTTGGTTGGGGTTTTATGACACAAGGATTTCTAATTTCTATGCATGGGGTGGGGTCATTTGATGTAAAACACTGTCTTGTAATAATGCAATGCCTAAATTAATTCCTTTGCATTCAACTTTCTTGGTTTTAATAATCAATATTAAGGTCAAACCAATTGCCAATATTACTTCAATTCAATTTAAATAACATTCAAGAATTCTTACCTTGTGCATCAACAGCCATACTTAAAATCGAGCTGGTATCAGCTATGTTAACTTTCCGAGGAGTGCGCTGAAAGCAATCTGGTACTCTAGGAGTGTTCCCACCTTTGACAACTAACAGTTCATCTTTACGCATCAATCTACATTCTCTTAACAATACACTCAAATCATCATTTGATGATCCAAACTGGGTTTGAGAACTGCTCCCATTAGAGTTAGCAAAAGACACTGCAGCATATACACCATCCACCTAGATAAAATTTTGGGTAAGTCAGTAAAGCCAGGTCATTTTACTAGGCACACAATCAAATTTATAATAGCTTTAACAAACCTTGACCACTTTTCCCAGAGGAGCATTTTTGACATCTTCAACAAAAATAACATCTTTTAGAGACCAAGCTTCTTCCTCTTTTCTATCTCCATCCTCTCTTGCTTGCAGGCTTGATCTATGCTTACGTTCTGAAAAGAATTTTGTTTAAATTATAAACATCAAAAACCTATTTCGTAATGTTGTACTGTATTTTTTGACCAATAAGGTCTGGCCTCTAAAAAAATACATTTTTAGTTATTAACTGCAATGACAATTGAATTGCCAGTTTGAAAAAGGGAATAAAACTAAAAAATGACAAATTGATTTTTTGTGCTCTAAAATATCTCCAAGCTTTGAGTGGAAAGAGGGAGGGAAATAACAATCTATAGGCAGATATAGCCCCTTGAATTAACAAAATTGATGTCCATTTTATTTTTTAAATTAATTTGGAGTTAAAGTTAATTGGTTTTTCTTTTCTAATTATAATCAGTCCAAAATTATTCCTTTATTTATTATTATTCCTTATTATTTTAGATGCTGTAAAAAATAAGCCAAAATAAAATTTGCTTTTAATTTAATTTTTAGCTAAAGTGTACATACTTGGTGGTGGCAGTGGACTGGAAGCAGGTTCACTACAGGTAGAAGAAGCAGGAGATGGAGGAGGTGGCATTTCCTGTCGATCAGCTTTGTTTTCAATTTTGACAATATCTTTTGCTTCCTTTTCTGGCTTCTTCTCACTACTTAAGAGATAAAAAAATGGTAAATTACAAAATTATATTTAGCTTTATCTAGTTTAGCATTTAGCTTAATCAGAAGTGATGGTAAATATATGAGTGTATTGTACCACAGCTAATAGTCATATTGACAATTATATGCCCTAGAGTTTTTAAAGAACTAAAATTACAAATACAGGAAATAACAGTAATTCAAATAAGGCAAGTTAATTTGAATGTTTTAATTATTTAACAGAATATTAAAAAGGCTTAGTATTTTAATCCTGGCTTAGAATGTGCAATTAACATTTGTTCTTTCAAGGTAATTTGATCTATCAATAATTCTTAAACTTACCTAGAACCAGGAGGTAAAATTTTGAAATGGCATGTGTCAGTCAGATTCCATGCTGCAGACATTAATTGTCCAACACGTGGAACATTTCCAGAATTAGTAAATGCAAGAGCCTCGGAATGATACATAGGACTGTTCCGCATACACACCTGATTAGAGAAAGAGGTTGAAGAATTGTTTCACATTGTAAATATGAAAGATGTTTAAAAATGCACATAAAACTTTAGCAGAAAAAAATTACCTGAGCACCAGTTACGATTTCTGATGAAAAAGAAGATGACTGCTTTTTTGATTTTGCTCGAGCTTTCTCCAACAACCGCTTACGTTGGTTGTATGGAGCAACACCCCTATTAACAAAATAAAAGAGCTAATTTATAAAGCTGCTAGAAATAACTCAAAGAAAAAAAATCCTTAAAACAAAATCCTTAACATAAAAAAATATTTTTAATACTGAACTCAAGAATTTATTTTCTCACTGCTTTAAATAACTGTTTATTATTATTATTATTATATTAGTCCAGTAAATCTACTGAAAAAAAGGGTCAAACCGGTAAAAAATTGATACATTTGGTTTGGTCACTAAAGTTTTCACTAAAATATAGCCTATAGACATGTATCACATGCCTATACTACAAAATTTAAAAATTTGTTAAAAATTAAATTTTTTTAAAGGATATTTTGCCTCCTTCAAATTCAATTATTTTTTAGATAATTAATTACTGAATATTGTTAAAATATTTTCTGTTATATTTGATTGAATGATTTTACCTGTATTTTTAATGTTCATTTTAATAAATTAATTAATTAACTAATGATTTAATCATCCATTGGGATTTTTTTATGTTATATAGCTATATAACTACAATAGCCATGGAAAAATGACCTTTGCAAATGCCTCAAACGTTTTTAACGAGAATTTTAAAAAAGGTCTATTTTTGAGGCCAAAAAAATTTAAATTTTAAAAAAAATTAAACTTCTTATTGTCCGATTTTCTTCCAATTTTAGTATGTCATTATTTAAGCCATTTCTAAGGAGAAAATGTTTGAATTACCTCTTTTGCAGTTATTTTGTGGTTTTGAGCGGTTTTATTTTTTTTCAAATATCCAATTTTTCAAGAATTTTAAAAAATTGATATTTTAATTTTTAAAAATTTTAAATGGAATATTCATATTCAGCACTGAAAACTAGCCCATAAACATGTATCATAAGTCTCGATTACTATTAATTGATTTTTTGAAATTTTTTTTCGGCCATTTTTTTAAAATTTTTAAAAAATTAAACTTCCCGCGATCCGATTCTGACCCGATTTTTAGTATGTTATTATTGAGGTAACCCAAGTATTGAGGCCCAAGTGAAAACCGTTGAAAAAACAAATGTATCAATTTTTTACCGGTTAAGTCAGATTGCCTGGACTATATCTTACTTCTTGTTCAGATTACAAAAACCCATTTCCCTTTTTCAAAACATTTTATTACTTCTATTTAAAAGGAAAACTATATTTACAAAATATAAACATACCACCAGTATATTGCACCAGATTCTAATCGGACACATGAGTACAAGGAGCAAACATGAAGTGATGTAATCTTTTCCTGCTGAAACTCTGGGAATACTTGAGCAGAATGTTCCAATTTGGATGACACTGCAGCCAGAGTTTCATCCAACCAAGTTGCACATTTTCCACTTTCAGTCACAACAGTAGCACGGATAGAGCAAGCAGATAGAAAAGATATCTGTTCCCCGCTCAGGCCAAGGCTTGTGGTCTTAGGGTGATAAACACCAGGCGTCTAAAATTTAAATAATTTCATTAAAATAAAATTTTAAGATAAACAATGATTTTCTTCCAAATGACAAACTAGGACTGAATAAAAAAGGTTAAAAATAACATAAATCAAGTTCAACTCTTATCTTCTTACCTCAGAGCGATATGGCTCAAGTTCATTCCACTTCCATTGACACAATTGTCCAGTGGATGTCACAGCAATCAACTCTGAATACAGAGCTCCCATTTTCACAAATTGTTTTCCTTGACCATTCTACAAGAAAATAATAAATGTAAGCAACCAGTAATTTTTAATGTAAAATTTAACAATAAGTTAAAAGTTATACTTTTTCAGGCCAAAACTCAAGTTCATCTGAGAGCCAAAGAGGATTGGATTCACTTATATCTCGCTTCTTGCTTTCAGGAGTTCCAACGCTCTCACCAGACTTGTCACTAGAATTACTATCTCTTAAGGCAGTCTCCAACCACCTACGAGAACCAGAGTATTGCCTTTCTCGTAAACGAAACATGCTATCTCGATCTCTATCACGGTCAGCCTCTCTTTCTCTTTCACCTGTTGAATTATTAAACAGTAAAAAAGTTATCAATGCCATATTTTAAAATCCTTTTCAATCAGTTATTTACTTAAAACTGAGAATATTTGGTTGGTAACCCATAAAAATCTAATACTCTTTTAACACACAAGAAAGAGTTTAAAATCAGTTGTTTAAAAGGAGTAATAATAAGGATTGACAAAAAAATATAAATTGCCCAATAGCTTTGTGATACCAATATTTCTAAAAGAAAAATTACCAGAGCGTCCTCTACTTCCAGATCTATTTCGTAAAGTAGAATATCCAAACATATCTTCCGAAAACATAGC
The DNA here is from genome assembly GCA_963680715.1 of Tetragnatha montana. Taxonomy (NCBI): domain Eukaryota; kingdom Metazoa; phylum Arthropoda; class Arachnida; order Araneae; family Tetragnathidae; genus Tetragnatha; species Tetragnatha montana. The sequence continues at coordinate 32,000,737 of OY796675.1, forward strand.
ATCTGCATCGATAATTACACTTGGATGGTCACTATGTATACCAGCATCCAAAAGGGAAATTAAATCATCTAATAAAATATATATAAATTAAGCAATTGATCAAATAAAAAGTCAAGCATTCAAACATAAATATCTAAGGTAGATATTTAACGTTTTACAATATTTCTAACCCTTTTTACAATTATTCCCAGTATTTATTTTAAAATAGTTAAATCCACATAAAAATTTTAAGCAAAGCAATTTTTCTAACTATACAATCTTTCTAGTGCTTTATTAGTAAAATGAATCTAACCATAAAATAATGAAATAATTAAATGTGAAGAGATTTAACTACCTCCTGGCATGTATGAATCTTGATTATCTTCAGCATCCTCCCCTTCTTCATCATCTCGACTAAGTAAATTGTTGACAGCTAAATTCACGTCCAAGTTCTTTGAAAAAAAAATAACGATTAAAATTAGAACAAAGCTATAGCTTTTGCATAAATTTAAGGAAGTGAGGATACTTACAGTTCTTTGAAGTTCCCGAAGAATGAGGTTGCGAGATTTACCTTGTAAAACAACCTGAGCCTAAAACAAACACCTCTTTTATTACTGTAAAATCCTTTTAACAATTAGGTAAATTTTTTACATTAATAAGTAAAGTATGAATAAATAAAGAGTAGTAAGCACATACAATAAATTTAAATTATTACGCTAACTTTACAGATGGAATCATAATTTTAATCAATTAAGAACACCTTTTGAAAACATTTCATAGCCTTGGTAATAAAGCTAAAATATTTTACGAATTAGGAAAATTATAAAGAATAAAACTGAATATTTTCACAAATTATCTGGAGAATTCTTAACTCCTTTAAACTTACAAACGAAAAAAGCATGCAACTTTAACAAATTTTTTAAACAAACAACATTTTGAACAAGACCCATATTTGTAAACATCCATTAGTTATAAAATTCAGATAAGTTTTTAAGTAGCAAATAAACATGATTGAGAAAACACACCTGGGAAATGAGTTCTTCAGGAACATATGGTGCAGGAACAACAGGTCTAGATGATCCCATGATGACACCAGCCCCTCGCCCACGCCCAGTGGTGCGAATGATCCTGCCTCTGTTGCGAGTTGCAGTAGTCCTTGTAGTGGCATTGGTGCTACTGGTACCCTTTAAGTTCAGACTAAATGAAAGGAAAAATTATTTATTTCTGAACTTATGCTTAGCTTCAACACTCAACATAGTTTGCAACCCATTCAAATGCTTAACAAATTAAAGGTTACCATCGTACTCTACTTTATTATATTTTTGAAAGGGGAGAAAATTGTGCAAAAGGCAAACAGAAATGCCTTCTTCATAGAGAAATACGAAAGTTTGTTTAGAAAACAAAAAATTGAACATTGTACTTACTACTTTAAGAGTTAGAAGCAGGCTTTCATAAAATACCAAAGAAAATAGAACCAATAGACTAAATTATTTTTGCAACAATATTAAGTTTATATCAACATAATAAAGGATAAGTTGATGATAAATTTTTAACAAAACTTATTAATAAAAGCTTTTAAAAAACATTGTTTTGATTTCCTCATTTTTAAAAGAAAAACACATTAAAAACTGAAATTCATATGACCTTCTATCATAATAAAATTGTATTTATGACTTAGAATACAAAAACCGTGGATAATTCAAAATTCAACTATTTCTAAGTTATTCTCAAAAATTTTGAAACTGTTACGATTTTTTGCTAATAATGATCATAAAATCATCAATGAAATATTAAATGAAACGTTGGAACATTTTCAAGAGAGTTCAACAATACATATTCGTTAGCATTTTTATGTCAACCACACTAATTTAACTAAAATTAAATTATTCCTGAATAGAAAAAGGTTGATGATGGGTCAAAAGAAATAAAGTAACAATAATTATTTTCAATCATTCAGTAAATCTGGAATTACAGGTAGAAAATGAAACTCTTGGGAAAATTCAAAGTTTTTCAGTAGTCTCTTCAGCTTTGAATTATCCATGTTACACTTTATAATGTATCAAACACAAATTAATATTAATTATACGGGCATAATTTTGCCTTTTTGGTATCACATAAATAATAATTATTATTTTTTATTTGTCTTTTTATGTTTAATGTTCTTTTGTGTTGTCATTTCATTGTATTTTATGTAATACTGTGTTTGTGACAATAAATTCAATTCAATTCAAAAATTAAGTTATATTGCAAAATAGTCTTGATCTCAAAATTGTTTTAAACAAATTATTCATTGAAAAATTTTACTAACATGTATAATAACATATTAACATGTATAATAATAAATAAAATATTTATTTCTTTTATTTATACCTAACATTTCACAAAACTTTAAAAATTTTATTGCATTTGTTAAGATCATGGATACTTATCATCTGTGGTCTATCTAGGCCTAGGGCAATGGTACTACTTTTTGCGGAGTATCTTTACAAATTTAACTTTTGATAAATAGGCACTTTCACAAATTCAGTTTTAAGAAAAAGGTGCTTTCACAAATTACATTTTTAAAAAGAAAGTTCTCTTAATTGTTAAATTTTTAGCCTCTTTCCAGACTAAATTGTCTTGTTTTTGATGTTAGAAAAATCAAGTAGTTTTTATGGTAGATTTTGCACTTAAATTTTCATAAATTTGCAGAAAAAGTTTCACAAATTACTATATTTTCACAAAATAGGTACCTTTTAAAAAAATCTCTAGACAGACCCCTGCTTATTTAAATTTTATAACTCAACCAAATCTGAATAAGTAGGAAAGAATACATACGCTTTAGAAGTTTCACTTTTACTCAAGTCTAAACGATCCGATACTACAGAAAATGCTAAACGACAGATACGTCCATCCTATAAAAGAAAAACTATTTTCACAAAAAGTACCACAAAGAATATTTGCTTTTAGAAACATTTGTAAGAGCAAAAATAACGGGTTAAGGTGAAAATCATTAAGGAGAAACTCAATAAAAGAAGTACAAAGCTTAAAAGTATATAGAATTAGAAACATTCTTCTTAAATATTAATTCTATATTTTGCAGAGAAAGTCATCAAAAAGCATGCATTGTAAAATTTTTGTTGCTAATAAAATTATTGATTTTTTACCTTATTATATCTGCAAATTATGCCATCAAAATTGTTTCAGAGTAAAATAACATTTTATTTTGAATGTTTAACCTATATTTTTTTTAATAATTTAAAGTGCTACAACATTTACCAGTATTCACCAACCACGTTCATTCGTTGTACCACTAAGAAAAAAATGTGGCAGTTACCCAAGCCTTGGATTGGCTTTTATAAAAGAGGGGAAGCTTTTTCACATTTATATATGCTCTTGGGCTTTTGACTTCCCATGACAATACGCTACCATCTGAATTTTTATTCAGAAATTCTGAAGGCAATTCGGATAATCAGCTATTTGAATAGTTGGAGTTTCACTGTAGTTTATTTTAGTACAGTTTAGATCAGGGGTCTCCAAACTTTTCAGCCCGCGGGCCGCATTAACTATTAAACAGCAGTTCGGGGGCCGTTTACTTACTAGAGGTTAAATAAAAAAGAAAGAATCAAAACCAGTGTCCAGTTTAAAAACCAAAACCAGTTTAAATGGGGGTTCAGCATTATGTTTTGAAAGAAGAATTAAGTAACAACATTATAATTAAATCACAATTATTATTATTTTCAAAAGAGAAAAAAAACATGCATTTAAGAAACTTTTAAATTTAAAATATGCACACACAAGTGTATCTTGTGAACTTTTGAAAATAAAACCGTTTGAAATACTTAGTTATCAGTAAATAGGGTTTTTTTTTGGATCTATGTGCCATATATAGGAATTTATTTCGGGAGGGGCCCTTATATCTTCTGAGAAAATTAAGTCATTATCATACCCCAAACAAGATTTTTTTATCAGAGAGGAGACTTAATATTATCCTTAAGCCTTCTTATGCACTCATTAACACTAGAACGACGGGATGGGCTTTTATGGTCCAGCGCGCTGTTTGCGGCTTAATCATTTCAACACTAATCAACCGAATGACTTGAAATTTTCTGACTTTTCCTAATTTGGTTCTATTAAAGTGCATACCAAACCGTTTTCATTTTAGTCTCATAGGAGCAAAGATAGTGAACCGTATACCTAGAAAGACGGAGCGGGCTTTTTTGGACCGTACCGTCACAAGTTTCGTCCCGCTGGTATTTCCATGAAACTTTTCTATAGAAAGGGGGGATCTTCTTTGTTTTCTGACAAGTTCCATTCAATTCGATTCGGTTTAAAACGCCCCTTTCTCAGTCGGGGTTGTGGTCGAGGGGAGGACGTTTCAAAGGATGAATTTATGGTACCCACCATAAAGATAATGGTTCTCATCTTTGAATTTCGGCCTACAAGGTGACCAATAGGGTTTGTTTCTCATAAAAGAAATACATTTTACAACTTGAACTGTAACAACTGTTTTCTCTGTACGGGGAAACTGCTAACCTTCATTCCCTGTTGAGGCATTGAAAATGATGCATTGTGAAGTGTACCCAGCCATACTTGCGAAAAGAAAGGAAAATAACAACTGACAGCTATTTTACAACAGTAAAACTGTGTGAAAAACTAAAATCCCAAGCAAAACTAGCCTGGTTGGAACACTTAGAAGAGATCCGTAGAGAGGTTCCGCCAACTGCAGAATTAGGAAAAAAAATATTTATTCAACAATTGTTTATTTAAAAAATAAAGACATAACCTTAACTGCACAACACCGTAGTTATCGACAACTAGAAGGAAAAGAAAAAGCTGGATACTATAGCTTACTACAACGAAACTAAGTATGGAGTTGACATCATTGTGGATCAAATGATACGACTGTATAGCACCAAATCAGGCTCTAGCCGTTGGCCGGTTGGCCTATGCATGTTTTCTATAACATATTAGATATCTCTGCTGTAAATGCATGGATCTTATACAATGTAGTAGCCGGAAAAAAAATTAAATCGTAGAAATTTCATCTCGAGATTATTATGTTTATGCCCCTTACGTGTCTGCAAAAGAAACAACCCTTTCTACCATAAAAAGGAAAAAAAAAGCATAAACAGAGAAGACAGCAGTGAGAAAATGGGCTACATGTAGAGTAGAATTATAGTATCCTGTAAAGGAAACCATACATTAAAGACATGTTTCGACACTAAGAAATCGGTTTGTGGAAAATGCGCATTTAGAGAAGTGTTTTGTATCCATTGCTCCAAATGTGCAAAACACGAATAAACAGGTCAGTTTTAAAAACTTTGCTTTATTTATTGAATTGGGTCTATTAATTACTCCTATCAGTGTCATTTATCTAGAGTAGTAACTTATTTATCAGATCTATGGATAAAAATATAGTCAAAGCACTTTTCATGGCCATAATTACAATTTATTTTAATAATTAAAAATTCTAAAATCCTATAGAAATCTGAAGATTGAGTCTCTTTCTTATACTCTAACAGTTATTTATATGATATTATTATATTTTAGATGTATAATTAGCTCCGTATGCAAAAAATCAAGGAGGGGCCAAAAAGGCCCACTCAGTCTTTCTAGGTATACAGCATAGTCCCGTCTTTCTAGTGTTAAGATGTTTTAATGTACCTTTCCAATGCATTTTTAGGCAGGATTGTAAATTTTCTGAACTTTATATGAAGCTTAAAGTTATTAACTGAGTTAAAAGTTTCAAAAATAGGGGTCTGGGGTCCACCCCCATAAATTTTTTTTTTAAATTTGACCCTGAAAAACAGGATTTTAACTCATTTTGGTACCCCTAATCTGAATTTCGTGGAGAGGGAACTCTTGGATATTTTGAGTACACAACAAATTCGTAATATTTTTCACAGGTAGAAAAGTATCCACGGGTCGGATGAGGGGGCCTCGCGGGCGTAGTTTGAAGACCCTGGTTTAGATGTTAGACAATTTTCAATATAAAATAATAAATTGTTATGAAGCTGCAATTAAAATGTCATTTTATAAAGAGCTATGCACATTCATTGAAAATTACATTAGTTGCTTCTTTCTAGACACAGAATTAATTTTAACAGAAGACTGACTAAATATAAAAGTTAAATATCAGGAACAATATCTTTCAAAAAAAATACCACTATTTTATTTTGACATTGGATGCAAACATATACAACACAATATTAGGGTTTGAACAGAGCTACCCACACAGTGTATATAGGCTCCAGCCAGACCATGTTTGGATATGGGTCTGAAAATTAAAACCCAATCAATGAACTCACAGCCATTTTAAGTATACTATATCCTATTTTCTTTTCCCCAAATTCAGGTTTTCAACAATTTAGGACTCTTTGCTTCTGATGCAAGCACCTCACTGGAAGATGTAATGGCACAGCTGGAATAAGAGTTCTCCATTTGGTGACTCGCGTTGCGGTCACCAAGTTAGCGGTACGGAAGTTAGCGGCACGATTAGTTATAGTGTACAGAGGAAATGGAGGACTCTTATTTCAGCTGATCAGATGTTATTTCTAGTGTTCGGCACTAGTTAACTAGAACTAGTTGCAACTAGTAGTTAACTACCGATCAACTAGTAGTTAACTAGTAGTTTAACTACTTTTGGTTTAAACTAGTAGTTAACTAGTAGTTGAACTACTTTTTTAATAACTACTAGTTGAAACTACTTTCAAATTTTTAACTACTTTAAAAAAATTTTTTGTTTAAAATTTCAAAAATATTTAAAAATTTTATCAAAATATACAAAAATTACACTGCTATTTATAACTACAATGTCATGGTAGAGTACTCAAATACCAAAACCAGAAATAAAACGCCGTTTTGAGCGAAGCATAAAGTTTTTTGTGATATAGATAAGAAAGATGTATATTAGAATTTAGGCAAAAAATAGGTTATGAAATTAAATAGACTAGTTAACTACTTTGGGAAATAGTTAACTACTAGTTGCAACTAGTCCCAGGAAAAAATAGTTAACTACTAGTTGCAACTAGATTTTCCCAGACTAGTTAGTAGTTGGTAGTTAACTACTTTTTGACCACTAGTTGCCGAACACTAGTTATTTCAAGAATCCCAGTTATACTGACCAATATTTAGCAAAATCTTGTTAACTAAATAGCAAAAATTTACTGAAAAAAGTTTTAACAATTACCTCCAACAAAAATGCTACGTGCATGGGCCCAACAACACATTGGGTAACTGCAGCATTTTTCAGCTGAGCAAGAACTGACGGAACACTATATCCACAGCGGTTCGTTCTTTCAGCAACATCTTTCAGCCTAAAAAGGTACATTTAAGAATGATTAATATCAGACTAGTTAATTATGTCATTATGAGCATTCTCAAGATATTTAAACTATTGCACTTCCCTAAATGATCATATATATTCTAAAAAGCAGCCAAAAAGGTAAGTTTTCTCTTTAAAGGTTTTTTACAAATTTAACTTTTACGATGAATTCAAATTTGGGTAAAATATATGTTACACGTTATAAGAAACAAGATCCAGGGTTTGAAAAAACCAGGTTTTTTTAAACAACCCGGGTGGTTTTTTTGGGGTTTATTGGGTTTTTTCGGGTTTATTACTTATTACAGAATAGTTTTGCAGTTGGAAGGAATTTAAATGTTACGTTTTATTAATTTAACAGTATAAAGAAACTTTAATCGCAAAAGAAATATTTTAATTAACTAAAAAAACATATCCTTATGCTGTAACTTTGGGCAATAACAAAGAATTTATTACAACTTTTTTTACAACATACTAAATGCATGTTACAATGCAAAGATAAGTGTGTCGTTTTTCTGTTATTATTTTATAATTTTTAAAAAATATAAACATATTAAGTATACAAAACCTAGCAAAACAAATTTAAAAACATATTAAATGAAAACCTTTATAAGTACAGTACCATTGTTAAAAATATAATATACATCTATATATCGTACCTCCTGAAGAAGACTGCTCCAATATGCAAATTTGAAAGATCCAGTTCTACTTTCCCCTTGGCGATCGTTTGCGGTTTTGTTGAGTTGGCGAAGTTCCATGAACAATTTAGCTCGACCGTTCTCGCCATGTTTTACCATGAATTAACTAAAATTAGGTGATCGTTTAGGAAAAATAATCAGCTGATTTATGCCACCATTATTAGGAGAGATCAAGTCAATATGATCTCTTTGAAAACGCACTTAATTGTAGAATCCGCAAGCAGTCTATCTATCCAAACCTAGCTTTGAAATACCGACACTTTCTCCGAATGCTAGAGTGGGTTTTGTAAATTCCAAACATATTTGCTTTAATTGAAACCAAACTGAATATAAACAAGGAGTTAAAACTTCTGTTAATGTCTAACACATCAAACGATTTTGCTAGTTTAGGTCTGATCTTAAAAAAACTAAAAGATCAATTTCTGATCGATGTATATGAATTAGCCCTTTTAAAATCACATATCTTTAGGATTTCCAACCCTTTCCATTAACTTAGTTGTGATAGTCTTTTTCAGAGTAGCAGATCACTTGATTTTGAGTTTAGCCATGGTTAAACATGGCTGGTTTGGGCAAGCTAAATTGTTCACGAGACCTCGCCAAATCGGCGATAGACACAATCAATCGCCAAGGGGAAAGTAGAACTGGATCTTTCAAATTCGGATATTTCAGCAGTTTTCTTCAGGAGGTACGATGATTACGATTTAGTATTTTATATACCAATTGGGCAGGTTGTGTTGCTTGGGAATAAACTAAAGGTTTTATCACATTTTTAATTTCACTACGGTTAAAAAGTACAAAATTTTGCTTATTTTATTGATGAATTTTTGCCCTTTTCATTTACCTTGCCCAATATTTTTTGTGATAATCTGAGTTTTTTCTTCAAATATTATACTGTGAGAGATTTGCATTTACAAAAGACTTGATTATGCAGGTTTTATAATGATGTTTTACCCAATTTAAAAAAAAGCACTTCGGGCTAGGTTTTATTGAGTTTTTTTAAGTGTGGACGGTTAAGTGTGGGGTGTTTTTAAACCCTGCAAGATACACTAAAACAATACACTATGACGGATATAAAATTAAATACACTTAATTTTGTATTTGATTCGTATTTTGGCTTTACTGGCCCTTTTTACGGGCCGGACCTGAAATCCGGAAAATTCCGAAATCCGCGACGATGTCGGCCCCGAGCTTGCCGGATAAAGGGTCCGTTACTGTACATATTCATTTTCTCTTCTAACATTTTTCCATTAAAGAACAATAACTTATCGATCGTTTTTAAAGGCATAAAATTGATCGCTCAATTATGTGAACTGTCTAAAACATTATTTAAGAATATAAGACAAACATCATCACATAGAAAAAAATGGTTTTAAATGTAACTTTTGTGAAAAGGAAATGGAAAAAATAAACTGTTTAATTGTGTTTTTACTCATATCTTAGAATTTATGGAATTTTTATTAATTATGTATCCACTATTAATATTTTTTTAATACAGCTTTTAATAATAACGATTTATAGACAGATAAACATACATCTATATCAAATTAATACAATGTACCATTATCGTATCCTCCAGTTTTAGGTGTCTAACAATACTCCACTAATTACTATTACTTTAGGATCTAATAATATTAAAAATTAGATCTATGGTTCTCAGTCATAATTTGAGCTGAGTATTTTAACTGAGTTTTTCGAGATTGTCCCTTTAATTTGGGCTAGAGATTAGAGAACAGTGTTAGGTTATTTGGCAAGTATTTGGATATTATAGGAGGCAAAAATAAAAAAAAATAAGACAAAAACTGAAGAAGAAACATTTATATATACGTAGAGATGTAAAATTCTCGGTAATAATCTTTTGGAGAATATTCTCGGGAATATTCTCAAGAATATTCTCCAAGAGGAGAATTTTCGAGAATATTTTCCTAGAAGCTACTAAATACTAAAATATTTTTTTTTTTTTTTGAGAAAAAAATTATAAGGGATATATCAACTTCAAATTAGAAGAATATTAAAGGTTTTACAATGAGAAGTTATCATAAATAAAAGAAAGCCAAATTAAATTGAAAAATATTTTAAAATCACTACTTAATTGATATGACAACATGTTTGATAAAGTAATTATTACAGATAATATTACAGATAATTCTAATGTGATATTCCTTCTTTTAAGAATATTCTCGTCTCCTAATTTTACAAAGTTCTATCAAAATTAACTAAATGTCAGGTTCAAAAGGTCCTTCAGTTTGACAACTATTGGTATTATTACATTTGCTTTTAACAACTATATAAAAATAATTTAGACTCCTCTTTTAATTGTATGAGTATTTTCTCCCAGTAAAACTTGCTTCTAATATTTTAAAAAATATTTTATATTCTATTAAATAAAATTAACTTATTTAAAAAAAAAATTGCGAAATAATGAAATTACAGTTCAGAGAATATTCTCTGAACTGTAGGGTGACTTTTAAATGGTAAGTTTCATTGAATTTGTTATTATTTTCAGGTTTCTAACACTAATACTACATGACCATTTCATATTTTAAAAAATTTTTACATTTATTTCCATTTATCAATCAAAAAATAGAATATTCTCAATTATTCTCAAAATTCTCGCTCCTGGAGAATATTCTCAGAATATTCTCGTTCTCCGAGAATATTCTCCGGAGAATATTCTCGACTCACATCTCTATACTATATACGTAATTTTCTATGCCTTTAAAAAAAACAGACTAAAATGTATAAAAATCTCACATTTACTCCTTCCGTGAAAGCGTGTATATATTCACACGTAAAAAAATTTAAATTACTAATAAACTAATTCAAATTTTAAAAAATAATTACGTCACAGATTGGCCATTGGAAAAACGGGTGTTTTTCGCGCTATAAGAAAAACGAAATTTCAAAAATTTATATCTCAGAAACTAGGCCATGGAAATACTTGATGTAAACGTCATTCTTCATGGTTTTCGATCTACTATTTAAATAAAATTAAATCTCAAAACGTGAAAATGCCTCATTCTTGCATCCCAGGGGTCTGTTTAGAAGAAATTTGGGTCCGTTTTCGGACCATTCACAATATATTTTATTGTGAAAACGGACCCTTCACAAAACATTTTACCTTAAAAACAGACCCTTCACAAAGTATTTTTTGTCTATAAACAGACCCTTTTTTCGCAATACTTCAAATATTGGACCCTATTTTCACAAAAACAGGCTCCTGGCTGAAAAAACTAATTTATGCTAACTTGAAATTCACAAAATTATAAGTAAGTAGATTTTCACAATTTTTACAAATATCGGACCCTTCACAAAAAGTCTGGAATGACCCCTGCATCCATACTTGTGTAAAATGAAAACCTTTCTGAAACTTTAAATTTTTCCAAAACAATTTCTGTGAGAATTTACACATTTTTAAATCTTAACATTCTTTCAAATTGGTACCATAATCATTTTTATATGTGCTTATATTGATACGAGATATATTGATTTGATTCAGCGAGAATCGAGGGAGACGCAATAATGAATCACAGGTCCATTCACAGTAAAGTTGTTTTTTCCACATTGCAATCTGAACACGAGAAGAAGCTAACTTACCGGGTGAATGCACCTCAAGACTCGCTAGCAAATCCAAAAAAGACTTACAAAAAAGCCAAATTTTACCCAATAAAAGGGCCAAAATTGAGAAAATCCCAAGTACAGGGATTATCAGAGAAAAAATTTATTGATCAAAAATAAATTCTGCAGAAAAGCTTCCAAAAAGAATTTTTGGTACAATTCCGTTAGAGTCCCAGCTAAATATCGCCAATATCCAAATTGCTAAACATATCCAAAAATAAGCAAATTTTTCAGACTTTTATTAATAACCTGAATAGTAATTGATCTAATTAAACATTTTAATTCTGGAGTTGGAAATTATTTATGAATATTTCAACTTTTTGTTATCTAAAAGAACCGGGTGATATTTAGCGGGGACTCTAACGGAATTGAACCGAATTTTTTTCGTAGTTTTTCTGCAGAGGGCAAAATTTTCTGCAAACGCTGTTTGCTCGTTCTTGTATATTATACAAGTATGCTCCCCTCTAAAAATTATGTAACAATCTGTTTTTAAGTTTTGGTGTCTAATAAAAAGAATTTTCACTGACAAAAAAAAACTGACTTTTCATTCAAGGGCCGTAGAGACCCCTAATTTAACACTGAAAATTCATATTTTTATACTTAAAACATAACAAGGATTTTATACTGGTATTTCAGCAATTTACATTTTTTCTACATTTAGTCTAATCTTAAGCTGATTGTAAAAGTACTATAATTTGAAAACAAAAATAAGTTTTTAAGGACAGAAAAATAAGAGTTTTAAGGGTTGAAAATTAGCATTCACTTTGATGATTTAAATAAGTTCTTAACGAGCATATAAACCCTACTTTTAAAACAACTTAGATCCTGCTCTTTATTTGTTGACTTTCCTTTTTAATGCTAAAGGTTACGACACTTAGTCAGTCTGGGGGCAAATCTTCAAGTCCATAGGGTGGCTCCTGTGCAAGAAAAATAACGAATAGCTGAATTATAACTTATATTTTTGCAATATATAAGTCTTTAAGAACTCCAATTCTCCACCAAAAAGAACCAAAACTATGTTTGATATAAGTTCTTCCCCAGCTACGGATCTATACCAGAGTATACATAGTAACAAACAATAGTGTTTTTGAGTCAACGTAGAACAGAGAACACATTAAATTTTTGCCTTAAAAACCTTTTTATTAGGAATTTAAGACAGTATAATTTCAATGCTCTCATTAATGCAAACGGCAAATTACAATGAAGCGCGGGAGCCTATTATCTTACCTTTCGTTCAATTGATCTTCACTCCCAGGAAGTGGATGTACAACAAAATGTATTGAACTCATTTTTGATTGTTATTTCCAAAAATGATGCACATTAATATCCATAAGCGAATTTAGAAATTGCAATTAGAGGCTTAGAGGCCATTCCTCTAATATCTCCAACTCACAGAGCTTTTGTGAAATGGAGTTTGGAGTAAGCTCCTGCTGTGTTCTAGAAATGAATTCTTTCGTAACCTTCCGAGGCTAGATTCTAGCTAGATTCACACATGAAAAGCGTTTCAGCAGCACTCTCAAACATAAGATTGTTGAAAAATATATGGTATTTAAAATAGATATTTGATTTTGAGAAAGTGTAAGATTATAGAACAGTTTAATTTGTTTTAACTTGCACTTGTGAGTTGTGAGCTTGTGAACAATGATCAGTGATCACTGTCACCTGTCACTGTGATCACCAAAGCGGTGATCGTGATCACCAGTGATCACTAAACTGAAATCTAAACCATACGGGGATTGGATGATTGGATCTTGGATCACGTGATTGTGTTTTTATTTAGAGATTTCATTAAAATTTTACATTATATCTCACCAATGCTGATAATAAATATCTGTAGCAAGTTTCCCATACATCTCAGGTACTAATTTAATCTAGTCAAAAAATTGATTTTATATTAAAAAGTGATGTAGTTATACTTTCTTGCAATATGAGTGTTGAGAACGTCACCGCTTGTACTGATGATGATAGTGAACGAAATCCATCAAAATCAAATTGTAATGAAATAGAAGATAACACAGGGAGTGATATTTTTCCATTTGAATTAATGGATTCCAATTCAAATGAGACTGACTTGGATGATTCGTTGATGTCTCAAAATTTATCGTTTAACGTAAGCAATGATGATCTTGCAAATAAACTTGAACTCATAGACCCTTCTCCTCAAGGTAGTACTAAAATCTCTACTACATTTAATACCTTAGATATGGATTCAAATGATAGCCATGAAAATCAAGAATGTGGATCCTTCAACTCTCTTATGACCAGTGGGATTGAGTCGATTGCATCTGACAATTACTATTTAAATAGCACATCTTTAAATGATTTATCCAAGAATTCTGATCTTATTAAAGAACCTATGGAACAAGGGGATAGTCTGCAAGAGTCTCATGACTCTGACACCGATTCTCTTTCCAATGATATCCCAAATGGTTGTATAAAGACCATACTAAACGAGATAGATACAGATATCAAAACAAAACTTCCTAGTGCCAGGAAAAAATTGAAGGAAATATGGGAAGCTCTTGAAAAAGGGGATATTGCTTTTTTAAGAGAAGCTGCAGCTTTACCTGGAGGTTTACTAAACGATGAGATTCGTCAAAAAGTGTGGCCCAAGTTAGCAGGAGTTGATTTGATCGAGACTTCCCCAAGACCTTGCATCGATGAAATCCAGGCACATCCCTACTATCAACAAGTGGTCCTGGATGTAAATCGTTCTTTACAAAGATTTCCACCAAGCATCAAGGAGGCACAAAGACTTACAATGCTTGATCAGTTGGTATTTTTAATCATGAGAGTTCTGTGCAAGCATCCGGAAATGCATTATTATCAAGGTTATCATGATATTTGTGTCACATTTCTCTTGGTCCTTGGAGAAGAAACAGCTTACCATGTTGTGGAGAAACTGTCTAGAACTCATTTAAATGACTTTATGGAAAGAACCATGGAACCAACTATTCACTTACTGGAACACATGTACTATCTTATTGGCAAGAGGAATCCTTTACTAAAAAATTTCCTTCTAAAGTCTGAAGTAGGTGTTGCATACTGTCTTAGTTGGCTGATAACTTGGTTTGGCCACGTACTAAGTGATTATGATAGTGTGGTGAGGTTGTTTGACCTCTTTATTGTCTCACATCCATGGATGCCTATGTACCTGACATCAGCTATAGTACTGCATAGAGAGGAAGAAGTTTTGAAACAGGATTGTGACATGGCCTCAGTGCATTCTTTGCTTGCAAATATTCCAGACAATTTACCTTTTGAAGACTTAATTTCAGAAAGCCAGGCCCTTTTTAAACAGTATCCTCCTGATATATTATGTCTAGAGCGTCCTTATGTTAAGAGAGTTAAAGGAAAACCCAATGTTGCTTGGACTCTTGTGCAGAGTATTTCCAAGAAGCTCAAATCTGCTGTTCCTGGACGTGGCTTTACTTTACCATTGGTTATAGCTGCTGCTGTGTTGGTGACTGCTGTAATATATCAAGCTTACAAGTATTAAGAATATTTAACTTTTACTTTAGGTTCAGGAATGGTTTATCTGTGATAGCAAGTTCAGAGAATGATGATTGCTCTGCTGTTTTTTGTTTTGTAGTCAAACAGCTTTAATTATATTTAATTATTTTCCTATGTATGATTTAGTATTGATTGTTTACATAGTTCAAAGATTTATGTGTGTTTTGGAGTAATTTTTATGCAATTTGTTTGTCAAAATTAAATGTAAAATCTTTTAAAATTTGAATTATTTATTTCTCATTCAGTTTTATTTACTCGGTTTCTATTTGCCATTCACATTTGTTTGAAGATCCTCAAATTTCAATACAGCAAAAAAATTGAGATCATAGGTGCAAGAACCAGGTGTCTCCACTTTCAATTCAAATTTATTTTAGATTATTTTATTTGCTTATAAGATAGGATAAAAAGAGTCCCCGCCAAATATCGCCAATATACAAATCAATGCAAATTTTTCTGACTTTTATTAATAAACTGAATAGTTATTGATCTAATTTAACATTTTAATTCAGAAGTTTGAAATTGTTTATGAATATTTCTACTTTTTGTTGTGTAAAAGAACCGAGCGATATTTAGCGGGGACTCTTAACGGAATTGAACCAAAAGGGATCCATTCATTTGCCCCCTCCTTGCACCTGATTACTAGAGATGGGCAAAAAACGAATAGCAGTTAAAAAATAGCTGCTACAGGAAAAAAATTAATGTAGCTGCTAAACGTGTTAAGAAATAGCTGCTAAAATTTAGCAGCACTTGAAGGCTCTCGATTGATCAAAAAATCGCATCTATACTGCTACGTGCTGACCAATGAGAATTGCCTAGATTTAGCAGTAGCAGATAACGAAGGAAACGACAGGAAAACACGATCATGTCCCCTGCTAAAATTTAGCAGCATTTGAAGGCTCTCGATTGGTCAAAAAATAGCATCTATAACTGCTACGCGCTGACCAATGAGAATCGTCTAGCTTTAGCAGAAGCAGAGATAACACGATCCTGTTCCTTATCAGTAGCGTAGCAGCGGATTAAAAAAAGCACCTGTAACCTCAACCTTAGAGAGTGCTAATCTACTAATTTTTAGCAGCTACTTTTAGCTGCTATTTTTCCTTAACGAACGCAACTGCTAAATTTTCAAAAAAATAGCAGATTTGCCCACCTCTACTGATTACAACACAGTTGTTCTTACTCAGTCTGAGGCCCAAGGTTTTTTTTTGGGCAGACTTGCAGTTCAAGAACCCATACCTGGCAATAAGCGAAGAGAAGATCTGCATTTTAAGGCATCAATGATTGGAAGTGTAAATTTGCGAGTAAAATTTTGCAGTGACCCCTGGATAGACAGTAGATGTATGTTTAATTATCAACAAAGTTACATTGAAATTCTCTCCGGGATTTGCTCTTACAGGGTGTTTTTAAAAGAGTTTTGCGACTCCTAAAAATTTTCTCACGCTCCCTGGTTTGTGCAACACTGGTTTAGTTCACTCTAGAAAACTTGTTTATTTTAACAAGATGTTTTCTTCATAATGTGTAATGCAACATGTTCCTTTTATTAGGGGGGCCCCCGTTTTTATTCCATATTATCCTAAAAAAAAAGTGTTATTTTCTAGGACAGTGTGATCCAACCCTTAGCTACCTGAGTGCCAATTAAATTTTTTATACCGAGCTGAAGGCCAGAGAGAATAAAAATTACAATTTACTATTTTAAAACGGGCAAGTCAAGCTTAGGGTAGGTGGGGGTAATTGTCCGCAGTTTTTGGTTTTTAATTTTTGTGGCCCACAATTTGATTATTTGATGAAGTTTCTGGTATGGAATCGAAAGCTTAGAATCTTGTCTATCATTTCATTTTTTTTTTCAGCCTTGAGCTGTAATAATTTTGGGAAATATTCAACTTTTTTGACAAAAAAATTTTGCGGACCTTTGCCCCACTTTTTGGGGTAAATGTCCGCAGTGATAATATTGAATAAAATTAGATATTCCAATTCAATAACATCATAATGAAGGTTTATTCACAACACTAAGGCTAGATAACAATATTTGACGCTATAAAATGTAGAATAAATAGTTGTAATTGGCTAGGAATCCTTCATTGATTTTTCTCGGAATTGATAATTTAAAAAAAAAAACTAGGAGCTAAGGGAAAAGTTTAAACTTTTTTTATAAAATTTACCTAGAAAACCTAAATAAACTAAATCAGTATTTTTCTTGGAAGGGGGAAAATAAATAGATCATAATAAACGGGAAGAGCAAGGCAGACATTCCGCTTTTCTGTACTCAACTACCGTTATGATGGTCTGATTTTACCACTGAGGGAGAATGAGGGTCTGATTTTGCACCTTTTCAACTGCGGACATTTACCCCAAAAAACCTGCGGAGAGTTACCCCAACAATAAGTTGGTACTGATTTTGGAAAATAAAAGTAAACAGGAGTATTAAGATCTAATTTCAAAGTTAAACAAAGGCACTTTCGGGGAAAAAATAGATGAACTGAATAAGTATAATTATTTCACCATAATATTAAGAAAAAGTTACAAAAAAACTGTATCAAGTTCAAGGACACTAAAAACTGACTTGCCAATTTTTTTGGACAACGGACACGCTAATCCTTTGAAGTTTTTACTACCACCTGGTGGTTGTGAAAGGTACCTACTGTATTGATGCCGGCAATATAATTGGTTATCATCGAAAAAAGGCCGTGCGGACTATTACCCCCACCTACCCTATATTTCACTGGAACATTTACTTCAACTATGAAGATTTACTAAGCATTTCACTTAAGAATTAATTATCTTACATTGAAAATGCAATGCTAAAATATTGACTAGGTCCCATTATCTCACACTACTTATTTAATCAAGGTGATTTATTGTGAGCTACAATTTAAAAAGTATTTTACTTGATGTTCGTATTAATACAATTAAAATTTTAAAAAAATTATTCTTGGTTGGTTTTTTTTCCCCAAATTAAAGGTTTGTTAAAAGGAAAATTAGTCTTTTAGTAAATAAAAAACCTTTCTTAGAAATTAGGCAATTCATAACATTTTAAAGAATAAAAGAGCAAAAAGTGTTTTAGTGATTTACAGCTAAAAGTATCATTTCTGAATTAGTTCATATTCAAAGAAGAGGCTGGATTTTTTTTGTCAAGAGTTAAACATTTTTAATGATCAAAATTTAAGTTCTACAAAGACACACAGCTGCAACCTTGTTGTGAAATTCCTAAAAATTACACACCTAGATTAAATGTTAATGACAACTCATAGTTTCTACTGATTTGATAAATTCTTTTACTATTGCCCCCAACTGGATCTTTTATTGATGTCCTTTTGCTAACCCTTTTGAATTTTAAGTCAAGTTAAAAACATTTCAAAGGGGGTTCAGGGGTTCTCCCCTGAAATTTTTTTTTTGAAAATTAAACCCATAAAAGCGGGGTTTTAACATATTTCAGAAATAAAAAGTAAATTATTTTTTATTACTTTGATTAAGCATTACATTTTTGTGGCCAAGTGCCATAAAAATCTCCTCGAGGGCCACAGGTTGGACCACTAGTGGTTCTAGGATATCATAAAAAAGTTATGACCTGTAGAAATTCCAAAACTTAACATAGAAAGTGGGAATAAGCCGTTCTGTTTAAAATCTGGTTTCTCGGAAAAAGAATTTTCAATTAAATTTTAATCATATCTGGTTAAAATAGAAATACAGTTAAGACAAGCATGCATAACATACTCCTGCATGTGGCCTGCCTGAACTCAATATTTTCTAAGGTTTTCTTTTCAAAAGAATTCATTAAAGGAAAATGTTGAACCATCTGCTATCAATCATATTTAGTAAAAATATTCATAGATCAGGAATTGCAATGCAGTCAGTGAAGGTAGGAGAATGCAGCCATTAATCATACGAATGTACTATGTATCACTTAAGTTATAGAGAGGTAAATTAAGCCCTTGGCTTAAAATTACCCCTGAACTAAAGAATTCCTGAATAAAAAATATATTTCCATTTAAGGTAAAATCAAGAAGTTGGATGTATCTGGAGATTTCTATAAAATACAAACACTTTAAATCAAAACTCTTTAATTTAGAATATATATCAACAATATTTAACACAATTGAACATAATTCATGGGAACTTGGGTTTCATAAAAGCTCAAACTTCTTAGTTAAATATACCTAGATATTGCAGTTGAGCCCCAAATTAGCAATTAATATCTTAAATTTCCCTATAACATAATTTAGAATTTCAAAGTGCACATATGAAAGTTAAATTACATTATTTCTAAGAAAACTTGCAAAACCCTTAAATTGGGTATAGATAACATTTTAAAAAGCTCAAGTACTTGAAGCTTAATTTTCAGCTAATTAATGTTCATAAATCAAACTTATTAAAATTTTAGGTTCTTTCATCATTAAGAAATTTTTTTAACCAAAACAATTTTACCTATTTAATAAATTTACTTTTTATTAGGTATGATATTTTAAAAAGTGATGCTTCTATTTTATCCAAAGAAACCCATTATTTGTACTTAGTTTGTAAAACAAAGTCATATTGGCAGTGGTTAGTACAAAAGGAATGATTTCATTAAAAAGTTCCATTACTGCAACTGGTAGAAAATTTTTTAAATGTTTTACTCGTGATTATCAATTTAGCTACCTCCAAGAAAGTATATAATGATGGTAGACACTTCAAATACAAAAGCTCATTCATATTTATGAAATTGTTAAGAAACATTATAGTACATAAAAACAATTCAGTATCCTTTAGTCCTTTTTATAATTGATAAAATGTATGTAATAATGATCTTCTTTTGGAAAAATAATTTGTGAAATTTTAAAACATGAGTAAAGGAGATATTAGGTATTTTTAGAGCCAAGTCAAAATATTTAGGTTTAATTTAGGCTCACATAAAATATTAGATTCCAACACCTAAAAACACTGGATATAGTATATCAACATCGTGCAAAATGAGAATCTAAGATTCCATTGAAAATGAGAACACATTCATGGTCAAGCTCACAAGTACATAAAAAGCATATGAGATTAAGTCAATGCTGGACAAAAAAAAAGCCAATAATCATCCATCTTGTTTAGGTACCCAATGGGCAGTAACTTTCTGGTCATCTAACAACTCAGTCCTTTTTGGATCTTTTTTACAGCAAACATGCTCTACAATAAAAATTAACCATTTATTATGTCTTCCACCAGTTCCACTCTTTGAAGCAATTTATCTAGAGCTTTTCTTCGCAAAGGAGAAGACATGAACCACTGACCACTTGGCAGAGAATTGGGAAAGGCAGCAAGATAGAACTTTCCTTTCTTTTTCAAAATATTTCTTGGGCTAATAATAATTTAATAATGGTTATAACATGGTAAACATCACTTATATTTTTCAAAGAAATGAACAATTAATTTATTGAAATTAAATTAATGATCAAGTGCATTCATGACAAAAAACAGTTCTTGTTGGCAGACTCTTGAAAATATGGGGTTGACAATGAATAATCCTTTACTTAAGAACAAACAAAACATGTTTGGTCCAGCAAGATACACTTTATTGAGGTCATATAGTAAACTATAAAAATGATAAAATTATTAGAGGATGTTAGACAAGCATATTTTAAATAGAAATGAGGGCAGAGATACACCGTTAAAGTGCAAGGAGCTAATATAGTACAAGGGAGTTACAAAAAGCGATTTTCAGAAGACATTTCATAAGGTAGTATGCCAGCTACTTACAGTATAAATTTGATCAAAATTGAAACACTTATCAAACCATGGGATGAGTTTTAAAGGGCAATGTTGAAAGTTCAAAGAATGAAGTTCCAGGGAACCATTTGCAAAAGATCATCTTCAATCGCTAGGATCTGTTTGATCTCTATCTTTTCCTAGTGACTTCCACCTGTATTAGCACCTAACAAATTCTTATCTGATCAATGGAATACCATTAGACAAATGGGACTCCATTCTTTAAATGAACTCTTGATATTAAACATTTTATAACTCATAGGTCTTTTCTTATTCTGAATATGCTTGTCTATGTCTAGGTCCCCTCTAACCACCATATAATTTTTACAATGAGTTTTCAAACACCCTGTATATTTGGATGATACACATATGAATGTGATGAATCAAGCTGCTATGTACTGGGTTGTCAAAAGAAACTTCAAGGAAATTGGAGGCCTAACCGCTAATCATATCAAAATGAAACTTCTGTTATTTGAAGGCATATACTCAAGATTGTAATAATTTAAACAATTGAGCAAACAACAATAAAAATATAGAAGTTCTTGTAGATAAGTTAATCAAAATTCATGAAATTTTGAAAATGTGATATGGGTACTAATAGATAATTTTTTGCTGATATCCAAAATTGAAGGTCACCCTTTCACTTTTTGCTCCCCCTTAATGTTTAGGTACAGTGTAAGCAAAACTGTAGGAGTAATTTTTTTACTCGGTTAAAAATATCTTGCCAAGTGTACATACCCTGTTGGCAGCTTTCCATAGTCAAAACCAATAACTAAGGGTTAGTAATAATTTTCCAGAATTCTTTGGCTCATAATCAGTCACAAGGGGGAATTAAACATTCATTTTATTTTACACTTAACTGGTTTGTTCAGAATTCTGTCTAAATATTGTCAATGCATCTTATCATAATCTACATATCAAAATAGGTAAGAAATATTTGTATACATATAAGAATAGCATCTTTATTTTCTAAAGAACAAAATTTGAAATAGTAATGCTGGCATTTCTTGTAATGCCACAATAGATAACTAAGATTTAATATTTATGGAGAAGGCAGCATTCAAATGTTTTATAGTAGGTTAATAAAATATCAACATCATTATAACATAAACTAGAAAAAAATGGGATCCATTCCTTTAAATATCCCCAACCTGTTTTGGCCACCAAAGATTATAAAAAAACATTGCCAAAAATTGCTAGTCAACCAAATAAAACATACACATCAATAACAACCATAAAAATTTGGCAATATTTGAATATTTTGCAACCAAAACAGATTATCAATACTTAAAGTAGTAAATAAAGAACTTCAATAGCGGTAAAATATGTAATAAGAGAACTACAAAAATTCAAAACCTAAAACTTACCACTTAGATATGTAAAATTCATAAATGTTAACGGGACATCTTGATGGGTTGGTATAAAGTTGTGTTTGTACTAAATTAGGATTCTCACTTGAGTTACCTGAAATAATACTTCAATCAGTTTCTATGGATTACTTACATTTTACTTAAAGTAAAATTTAAATTCATTAAACATCCGTAGTTAATCCTTAATTGTACAAGTGAAATTTTGTTCATGAAAGGTTATGTTGATTGCTATGAACCTAAACAATAATAACAAGAAAGGAAAAGACTTGAAGGAAGTTAATGTACATTCATTTAATTCATTTCAAAATTATTTATCAAACTCATAAAAGCTTCAATAATACTTTACACACATAATCAGATATTTTAGTGTCCCATTCCACAAATGCAGTAGTAAGATAATTACGAAACACCTTAAACAATCTAATATAAATCAATCCTAAGAAGTAAAAATTTTTATACCAAAGTGCAAGTGTTTTATTTAAAGTGCAAGTGCAATTATAACTCTCATTAGCATTACAAAAATAAATATTTTCAATCACTATTTTTAATAAACCTACTCATTAAATTTTTATAAGGGAGTAAAGTTTACTTTTCCATCTGAAAATTTGATTTGTACTAAAATGATTGATATGGAAAGTATCAGATCAAAGATTTATAACAGTTTTTAAAACATACTGTTAGAGACTGGAGGGTTGTACATCAGGTAACTTTCTAAATTTCCATTTGAACATAGTCCCATACATTTGGCAACATGGTGAAAACGCAGGTTTAGGTGGTCTTCAACTGTCTTCAGTTTGAAGTACTTAGTATTGAAATAAAGCAATGTCATGATTAAAGTCTGAGGGTTACTGTTTCCTAGTTGCTTTGTTACCCACAAGAACTCCTCATCAACTTTGTATGCAAATTCTTCTGCAAATAGAAGTTAGCAACAAAAAAATGTAATTGGTTGAAATCTAAAGTTATGAATAATAAGAGTAAGAAGCTATTATAATACTATGATGAAATTTACAGGTTCAAGGATTTTAACTAATTCTATCCCTTGTTACTGTTTAAAATTTTACAAACCTAGCATCCACTATTATTATGTCCACTTAACTCCTCATCACTTTAATACAATTAAAAATAAATGTAAGAAAAAGATACCAAAAGTTTTGTAGTAGGAAAAAATTTGGGGGGACTCACTTTTGTTTTTTCACTTTTTTGGCCCAAAACCACATATCTTTAGGGTGGCATCCCCTTCCTATCTCAGTACTGGATAGCTGAGGAAGGACCTCAGTGACATAGCAAGAAAAAGATTTCGGAGGGGGATACCGGAAATTTATTCCTTTTCTATGGTCAAAAATGTAAATTTCTTACTTTCAGGGTGGGATATATCCCTAAACCCCCCTTTGGATATGGCTCTGAGGTACTTTAAGATTGATCCAACTGAAAACTACTCTAAGATCAAAATTAAAAGAGCAGGATTATTTTTAATCGTAAATCTTATTGATTCTTTCTTTAAAATCATTAACGAAAAAATTTGATTCAAACGCATTATCCCATCGACCATTCAGAAGAACAGCTATAGAACAGTCAATGGGATGTAATAACCTTTTCGAATTCAGTAGCACGGTCGAAAGGATAATACGTAAGAACCAAAAATTTCTTCCAAGATTTCATTAAATTTAGAAAAATTTAATATTTACTATTAAACATCTAATCTTACCTGGTCTTGATGGTATGTCATCTTCAGATAACACTCCATACAAGTGATCAGAAAATGTAATAAAATTGGAGTCAGAGAAGATATCAACCCTCATACCATTTTCCATAAGATACAGTTGAATACCTGTGATTAAAATACAGTGCAAATTATGGTACTTGCATGATAAGCCTTCAACCAGTTTGCCAACAGCATCAAACTACTGTCAAAATGTAATGCAAATACTATACTAAATCATGAAGCACATTACTTTTTGGTAACAATTTTGCAGAACGAATGGTCTTATATTTAAGATCAAAATATTTATCCTTTTTTTCTTAATAGATTATTTGTATCTATATTAAGAACCACTTTACAAAGGCAACTTTTAACAAAAATACAACCTAAATAACCTTGATACTTTTGTAAAAGTAATGTGCCCTGTAAAACAAATACCCTGTTTCCCACTTATCCATTCTTTCTTCAAAAGGAATTATTTTAATTTGTTTTTTGAATTCCAAATTGGGTCGGTAGGGGCCGTCTTTCCGGTTAGGGGCAATTCATTTGAATGCAACTTGAGGCTTAGGGGCATTGAATTTGAATGCAAGGTTTCCTTTCCATCTATTTTCTTAAAAATGTGTCTTAGGGGCAATTAATTTAAATGCAAATGACATATTATCCATTGGAGAGGACGCTGGATATATTCTTCCAAACGCCGGATGATGCTGTGCCCTGAGACGGGCCATAAACTGGCAGTGGTCATGTCCTAATGACCCCTCCCCTTTCTCTTGTCGGGTGACAGCACTTCAGACAATATATGTGTAACACAAATACAAAATATCTTTCCCTCACACATGGGATATGATCCCTATATTGACGGATGAGAGAAAGAGAGAGCAGCGTGTTTTCGCGTAATTATATAATTTAAGTTTGAATTTAAACTGTACGAGTTTGATTCTCAATTATTTAATAAACTAAGAGCTGGAAGTTTATTGTTTTTCTTTTATTTCATTGTTTTTGGTAATTAGTCATCGTGATCAAGTTATTACAGTGGGCTATTGCTTTCCCGAAATCTGTATCAATGCTCTATTTTTGGATTATATTGAGGATTTTTGACGAAGTATAAAACCATTTTGCTTTAATAAAACACTCAATCACTATTATTAAGCCACATGGGAGCAATATATCGTCGGCTTACAATCGAAAGGCACTAAGTCACTTTTGGAAGAAATTTTGAAAGCGGTGGAACGTAGCCAACGAACGAGCGGAGACTTGGCGCATCTCTAAAATCTCATCAAACTGGAAAGCTAATAACCTAGCATAGATGGTTGGTTTGCTGATGTTGCCAGAATATAGATAGTTGCTTGTCGTAAATAAAATAGATTGCGATTTTGTTTTAAACCAGAAAGAATTATTCATACAGTAAAAAGCTTAAATGTTGGTTCACGATTAATGATTTATTAAATTGAAATTTGATCATGTAATTGAATTATACTAGGGATTATAAAATATTTTAAAATTCGATTTTTCAAAAGGTTTTATAATAATATTTTCTTTTTCATGCACTATAACTAGAATGGCAACAGCAAAATGATCGCCAAATTTGGCATAACCTCGTACGAAGTAGTTGAGCAAAAAGTGACTTAGTGCCTTTCGACTGTTAGCTGACAATATGTAATTATTTACCATAAAAATAATTTTGGACCATCTAGAAACATCCTGGGAAATTTTTGTACTTTTGATATTTTTAGAAAAAAATTGAAACTTTGAACCAAAAGCGCAGACTGAAGATATTGTCCAATCAAACTGAAATTTTTTGTGGGTTATAAGAACCCCCAACCACAAACTTTAAGCACTACCCGTTGACCAATTTCGAAAAAATGGTTGTTCGCTCCACCCTAGTTATACTCTTTTTATCTTTTATTAGTTTACTATTTTCACTACTATTGCTTACTAACTAGAAATTTTTTTAATGGTTGTAGTATTATTAGATAGAACTTTTTCTATTTTTCCAAAAAATGAGAAGATTTAAATTCATTAACACAGATTTTTTGAGTTTGGCTTCTTACTTGATATATTTTTTCATTTCAATTAACCCTATCAGTATTAGTAGTTTGTAAAAATAGAAACAAAGTTGACAATGCTTGAAAGGGTTCATCATATTTTAAGTCTTGTAGGAAAATGAAATATTATTCATGTTTAATGATTGGTTAACTTACCCATGAGAATGTAAAATATGTTTTCAGAACTGTACTTCTCTCCAGTAGGTCTTCTAATATCTTTGACAAACAAAATTAGTGCAAATTCGAGTTGTTCAGGAGTAAGCTGAAGAATATCAATTTTAAAGGGATTAAGATTTTCTAGAGTTCTAAATCTCTTGGTTATAACTTTGCATTTTTGCATCCACCATTTTTTCCAAGCATAAATTCCATAGGCATACTACAAGAAAAAAATTATTTTAAAGTATTTCGAAACATTCATTAAAATTTATCTTAAAAAATTATGTAATGTTTTAAATAAATTCCTTAATATTTATGAAGTTTGATTATTACTTCCCCAAAAAGAAATTAAAGGAAGTGGAATTAATCATAGGATAATAGTTTAATTTCATAAAATAAAATGAAACAAAGAATTTCAATTTCTTTTGTTATGTCCGCTTGGTAACAAACCAGTCTTCGAAAGTCACGGGGAAATATAAAAAATGTCCATTCAATTAACCCTTGAAATGAAGTTATTTTAAACATACTCTTGGTTCTCCAGGCATCTTTAGAGCTAATAAAAATTAATTTCAAGTTTAAGGAGTAAATTTTTCATAGAAATTTGTTAAAAACGACGGAGTAAACAAACACACGCTGGTATCGAACGCTTTCAGCTGTAGATCCACACCATAAACATAGGGCTCCCATTGGGTCACAAACAGTCACAAAATTATAAACAAAAACCCAGCTGCTCGAACTGGCTCCGAAACATGCGCAATCGCGCAGTAAGGAGTGTTGTTGTTGTAGTCGTTAAAGTTTACTTACGAATGAAACCTTGTGGAAACCCTAAAAAATTGAACTCAGTACAGAAAATCGTGAAAATTTATTTAGGAGATTAATATTTGGTAATTTTAAAGAAAAAATTATGCTTCATAAAGAAAATTTTTATTCATTTAGAAACAATACAAAATTTTTGAGGAAATCAGGAAATCGTCACAAGTATGCAAACCCTTTTCAACTAAACTTCACAGCTGTGTTTATTCAAATTGTAAATAAACAGAACTTTGGAGTGGTCATGGGAGTGGTCTAAAATTTTAAAAATTTAGTTATCCTTAAAAGTCTACCAATTTTATTAAAATTTAAGAAAGTGGTTATTAACTGCTGAAAAAGTTTTCAGTATTTATTGATTTGGCTATTTCAAAAGTATAATGCATTTAAAATGAGTAATCGTTATGTCTTTAATCACTCTTCAAATTGGTCAATGTGGAAATCAATTAGGATTAAGCTTTTTCAATGCTTTGACTGAAATAACTTCCCAAAAACCAACTCTAGAAAATTGCAACTTTTTAGAACTTTCTCGTAGCAGGTGGTCATATTATTCTTTGATTTGTCTCAATCAAGTTGTTAATGATCTTTTTTCTGTACATCTCTCGATCCCTAAACTACTGGAATTGATATCATATTCCCAAAAATTTTATGTTTCACTTTTTAATTACTGCAATTGCTAGAATTAAACTAATGCATTTGGAAAATTGTATTTTTTATGGAAAATTTTGTCATGGAAAGTCGGTTTCATACTACAACCGGGTGCCACTTGTTTTTTTTTTTTTTTGGCGTTGCCAACTAAGGCGATAAATCATTTTCCAGCAACCTGGTGGATACACTGGATAGTGGATTATGATGCCAAGAATTGTGCCTAAAAAGTCGCTCAGAAGAGTGGCACCCGGTTGTAATATAGCAATAGAAAGCCATAGGGGTCATTCCATGTCAGTTCATCCAGACCATGTCACCCATAGTCACAGATTTCAATGAAAAATTTTTTGTAGATAGATTTTAGCTTCCTCATGACTAATATGAAATTTTACTTCCATATCTCAAGTACTTTCTGAGAAAAAAAATGTCAAAATATTGAAAAATTGGGAAAAAAACAACATTTCGGAGGCTGTTTTTTTAGGCCATGTTGTTGTGTGAAAAAAATCATAACTTCGCTAATTATAAAGATACCATGATGGAATTTTCACTAAAATGTTCCCAAGAGTATGGGGATTAAGAGAAAAAATAGCTAAAAAATCCTATGTAAATACAAGCCCCCCAGAAATTTTTCAAAGTGAAAACTTTTGTAAAAAAACCCAATGAATTAAAAAACGCTCTCACAAAAAAGGCATAGGAGTTACCTACACCAATTTTGCTTTAAATTACACACAAAAGTATAAACTAAAAGACTAAAAAATAAAAATAGTGGTTTTTTGAGTACTAATGTGTTTAATTTTACAAAAACCGAAAAATTTTAGATTTTTTTGGCAAAAAATTGTAGTATGCAGAAATGGAAAAAAAATTATCAGAAAAACATTATTTAATTATTGCTAACTAATTTTAAATTTGAATAATTGTTTCTTTCAATATTATAATTAATATTTTGTGATGAGTATTTTTATGCATTAGTTTAAGTTCAGTGGTTATGGCTCTCTCACGTCACATCATCCAGACTATCTCACCAATGATATCATTATTTTAATTGCTTTTTATTAATTGCTGGTTAACCATCCTTAATACCAATGTAAAATTTAGCTTTTGGGAAAAATGGCTAAAGTATTGAAAGAATTAATAAAGTTTATCAAAATGCAAATATCTGAACAATGTCAATTTAAAAAACATTATTTAAAAAAAATCATATTATTAATGCTTAATATATGATTAATTTATGTGTGACCCCAAGAAATTGTTTAAAGCAGTGGTTCCCAAAGTGGGTTCCGTGGAACCCTGGGGTTCCGCGAACAAATTTAGGGGTTCCGCGTGACAAATTTTATTTCCTTAAAGAAAATAAGAATGGTGTTTTTTTTTGTATTAAATTCATCAAAATGCGGATTCTACCAAAAATATTTCTTAATTTTTAAAAATGTATGTCCGAAATTTGGATTAGGTGTACCAAAACAAGTTAAAAACTTTTTTTTATAGTCAAATTTCCAAAAATGTTCTGGGGGTTGACCCCCAGACCCCCCCTGATGGTTCTTGGAACTCGCTTAATCACAACTTTTTTAACATCGTTGGCTTGTTTCATTTAATATCACATATTAAACTTTGAAAAGTCTTTGATTAAAAAATATTCTTTGTTCCGCGATCATTGGCAACAGATTGAGGGGTTCCATGAGCAAAATAGTTTGGGAACCACTGGTTTAAAGCATCCTTATTATGAAATTTTTTCTAGGATGCTTTTGCTTCACCAAAGGCATGTTAACTTTTAAATTAAAAATAAATGCACAAACTAAGAAACTGGAAAATAGCAGTGGCTTTTCTTTATGAGTATAAATAATAAGCTAAAATATTGTTATGTTCTACCCAAAATTAAATCTAAAAAAAGATTAAAATTAAATTGATTTACTAAAATTTAACTAAAAGTCAAGGAACATGGAAGATAAGAAAGTATCAGCATGGAATAAACAAATCCCTTAGAAATGAAATAAATGATTTATAAAGCTTGAAAGTAGGTGTTAATGTATGGAGAGTCACAAAACCCATGAGTGCCCCTTTCATCTGGCTTTTCAAGTGGTTTCTCCTTTATATCCTTTCTAACTAGTCTTGGTGCATAAAATATACTGTAATAAACTGATGATTCATGCTAGTTGCTTCTGCATATATTCTGATGTCTGGGATTCATCATTCAACAAATCCTTTTCATGCACAAAGATATTGAGAATTGGAGTAGTCATATTCTTTGGTTCTGTGAGATGTCTCATTTCAATGGGCACAGGAAGTGTTGAATAAGTTAATAATGACTTGTTTAACCATTGCTAAAAGCAAAATACTTGATCTTTGGATTAATTTTTTGTAGTTATATGCACAATTAAGTATGTCAGAAGACTTTCTTTTTATACTTCTGTGAAAATTTTATCTTATGTTTTTAAAAAGTGAAGTTATGATTTTTAAAAAATATCTTTTAAATGGACAACTTCCAAACCTGTAAACTTAACTAATTTCCCCAATACTGCACATATTTTAAATATTATAGGCAGCATGTAAACCATTCTTTACTTTTAAAAACTTGTGTTAGTGAAAATAAACTAAATGTGCTTGTTAAGACTTGCCTTTTTCTTATCTAAACCTACCAATAGGTCCCTTATACAATATTTAAACCATAACCTTAAATGTGAAAAACACTACCCATTTGCTTTCTTAGGAAAAGTTTGCATTGGTCTTTTAAGGATGGTTAACCAGAAATTAATAAAAATCAATTAAAATAATGATATCATGGGTGAGATAGCCTGGATGATGTGACGTGAGAGAGCCATAACCACTGAACTTAAACTAATGCATAAAAATACTCATCACAAAATATTAATTATAATATTGAAAGAAACAATTATTCAAATTTTAAATTAGTTAGCAATAATTAAATAATGTTTTTCTGATAATTTTTTTTCCATTTCTGCATACTACAATTTTTTGCCAAAAAAAGCTAAAATTTTTCGGTTTTTGTAAAATTAAACACATTAGTACTCAAAAAACCACTATTTTTATTTTCTAGTCTTTTAGTTTATACTTTTGTGTGTAATTTAAAGCAAAATTGGTGTAGGTAACTCCTATGCCTTTTTTGTGGAGCGTTTTTTAATTCATTGGGTTTTTTTACAAAAGTTTTCACTTTGAAAAATTTCTGGGGGGCTTATATTTACATAGGATTTTTTAGCTATTTTTTCTCTTAATCCCCATACTCTTGGGAACATTTTAGTGAAAATTCCATCATGGTATCTTTATAATTAGCGAAGTTATGATTTTTTCACACAACAACATGGCCTAAAAAAACAGCCTCCGAAATGTTGTTTTTTCCAATTTTTCAATATTTTGACATTTTTTTTCTCAGAAAGTACTTGAGATATGGAAGTAAAATTTCATATTAGTCATGAGGAAGCTAAAATCTATCTACAAAAAATTTTTCATTGAAATCTGTGACTATGGGTGACAAAATTGTATTTTGCTGGATGATTTGAAATGGAATGACCCATAGATATTATGAAAAAGTGAAGGAAAGTCATAAAAACTCATGGATTTTAAATTCTCAATTCAAAAATGACTAGAATATATTTTTTCTCAAGGTCATCCGATAAGTGTCCCTTCTTTTTTGTAAAGTTCCGTTTTTAGCTCGGGATGGCCTCTTCTGCAATTGCATAACCTCTGTATACTCCCCTGTATCAGCCTGCTCGTTACTGAAAGAAGTAGAAAATGGATTTTTTTTATCCTAAATTTTCTGTACTTTATTAATAAACATGCATTGAAGTACTACTGTTCATGTCAAAAATTTAATTATTATGTAATTTAGGTGTTTTTAAGTCATGGAAAATGAGTTGCCCTAATCAGGTAAAATCATGTATTTGAAAATTTTTATTTTGGCGGATACCCTGGAAAAGTAAAATTTTTTTACATAAGTACAAAGTGACATTTTTATTGACAGGTTTCACTGTACAGGTATTGAACATGAATGGCTGTATGAAAAGTAACATTTTTTACATAAGTACAAAGTAACATTTTTATTGACTGGTTTCACTGTAGATAGATTAATTTATTATTGAAAATGAATGACTGTGTGAAAAGTAATTTTTTTTTAGAATAAAGAAAAGATAAAACCTATATATCAACCTAGTGTATAAATAGAACTGATTTTTTTCCCTCAAACTTTATTCAGGTTTTTCTCTGAAGATAAAAATTCTGAAAAACATAAAGCAAGAGCTGTGTTGATTGATACTGAGCCAAAGGTATTCTTTCTTCTCACACTTCATTCAGAGTACTGCAAATAATAAACTTACTTATCCTTTACTTTTTAAACTTTTTATTGCAGGTTGTCAAAGAAGTTACTAATTCTAAATCCAGTGTATGGTCCTACAGCCATGACTCTCACATCAATGCTCAACAGTTGGGTGCTGGTAACAACTGGGCTATGGGCTACCACTGTCATGGCCCTTCTGTTAGAGATGCAGTGCTTAATGCAGTTCGGAGACAGGTAGAACTATGTGATTCTGTGCATGGTTTCCTCCTATTCTCTTCAGTGGCTGGAGGAACAGGGAGTGGATTGGGATCATTCTTAGTGGAAGCATTACAAGAATCTTTTCCATCCATCTCAACTGGGTGTATTGTGAGTAGCATCTTGTGCTGGCTTGATAATTAAAAAGTTGCATTGTCCTTAGGTTTTTACAATGATTGGTCAAAACTTTTCTCAGTATATTCTGTACGGAAATCATGTTTATTGTTTATGAGCGCAGATTTAGAATGAGGACACTGTGGGCAAGGTAGAGGCTTTGGGGGAGGTATACTGCTGCCGTTTATTGCATTAAAAGCATTGTTTACCATTGAAGAATTGAATATCCTGAAAGGTTTGAGGGTATTGGGATTTTCAAAAATTTTATCTGGTCAATTTTACTTAAAACTTAAGTCCAATATAAACTTTCTTAAAGTATGGTTCTTATTTCCAGAGTGTTTGGCCTTTTCAAAGAGGAGAAGTGTCAGTTCAAGCATACAATGCCACCCTCACCTTGTCATCTTTACAAAAATATGCTGATGCAGTATTTGTTTTAGAAAATGATTGGTTAATGAAACTTTGCCATCAGAAAATGGGTCTCAAAAAGTCATCTTTGTATGACCTTAACACAGTAGCTAGTCAACAACTTGGAAATCTGCTGTTGCCTGTAGAAACTTTCAACAGTATTACTCCAGGTTTTAGTGAGTATTTTTCCTAAATAATATATTTATTTTCTAGTTTTAAAATTGTTGCTTTTTACAATTACAATTTAATTTAGATTATAGACATCTGTATCCTTCAAGTGTAAGTGTACACAGTTTAAATGTTTTAAGTTTGTTGCAGATTACTTCTTTGTTTGGATTAAAGAAGTTTAAAAGCTGCTGATATCTATGTTATAGGATAGATATAGGGTTCATTTCTCTGCTTTCTACGGTATAAAAAATAAAATTTTTATATTTTTGAAGAGATATAGATTAAAAAGATCTCTTTGACCTCCTATAGCTGAATGGATTCAAATTATTTTCATTTGAGGTTATATTTCCAAGTTTACTCACTGTATGAAAGCTTTATATTAAAAAAGATAGTGGTATAACACTCATTATATGCTTTTTGTCATAAATATTTATAAGCTTTTTTGAAACCTCTCAAATTTTTAACATTGCAGTCAATTAATATTTTCACTTTTAAAAAATTCCAGAATTTTTATTTCCTTTGACTTTTGAGGGGCTAAAATTTGTAATAGTTACCTAAGGTTTACTTGTGTTTTGATGACCATGACTTGTTTATTTTAAGGAAGTCTTTATCTCTTGATATTTAAAATGGAAATTTATGTTTTTTAAATATTAATTCAATGTTTCTTTAACATTTTTCATCTTAATTGATATTTGTAGGTGATTTGTTAGAACATTTGGTACCTCATCCGCAGTTCAAGTTAATAGGCTTGCGATCTGTTCCTCAAGAGCCAATATCATCACTACCTTTCAGTGCATATGCCTGGCCTGGACTTCTAAGAAGTTTGAGAAGAATGATTTTATATAACACAGTAATAGATGAAGGTTTGTAGCATACATTCAGAAATTAATAATAAAAAAAAATAATTGAAAGAGAAATCATTAAAAATAAAATGCTCCTATGATTCAAATAAATATTTAAAAAAACTTTCATTAAATTGTGCTAAAAGGAAAATAAATTATTATGTTACTCAAGGGCTTTTATAGTTTTAATACTTGGGACTTATTATTTTGGGACTGTTTATATGTTCTCAGTGGTGCAACCGGAAAAAAAATTCAGAGGAGAATATTCGGAGTTTCTGAAGGTATATGGGGCAGTTGTGGTCATTTTCTATATCCAAAAAAGGAAATCTTTCTATTTACCATTTGGATATATCCCCAAATCCACCCTCTTGGCTGTATTTTTTTTGAGTTCATTGATGAAAGTTCACTAAATATAAATACTCAATTTCTGTCTATCAACTGAGCTTTCATATTTTTCTTATTATTATTATTATTACTAATTATTATTGTTATTATTATGTGTTCATCAGAAATATTGTTATGGATGTTACAGGTTTTAAACTTAATGAAAGTACATTATAAAGACTAAAATTGATTTAAAAGAACTAATAAGTAAGCCTATATGAAAAAAGGTCCCATGTTAAGACCAAATTCCTTTACTTGGATTTGCTTAATTACAGATAGGATGACAAGAGTACTGGTACATCTGTAGTATCTGACTGTAAACTAGACTCCTAACGTTTTCACACTTTACAAGTGATCAAAAAAGGTTTAAAAGAATGAAATTCAGCTTTTCATTAATATTTTTTTGTCAATTATAGTAATTTAATTTTTTTCCTTTCTTTTTATGTTTCTTTTTCTTGGTGAATTAACATATTCCCATTGTTTTACAGTTTATGGCCGGTGCAATTCTCCTTCAACCATTTCAAACAATCCACCTGTTTCACTTTCCAATCTTTTAGTTCTCAGGGGTAGGGACTCGGAATCAGCAGATTATGAACTCTTGCATAAGCCATCTCTTCCCTATGCATCTTGGGTGCCAGATCCCTTGAGACTCAAAATGTGGACTCACCCAAGCCCCTTCCTGCCCTATGATCGGACCGCTGTATTGGCCAACAATGGGCAGCTTTCAGTGGCCTGTGCCAATGTAGCTGTGGCCAAAGCATGGAAGATGTTCTCTTATAAAGCCTACTTTCACCATTATATACAAAATGGCTTGTGTGAGGAAGATTTCAAGGAAGCTGTGATGAATGTGGAGCAATTAATAGCCAGTTATATGTCCCTGAAAAGTTAGCTGTTGGTATGTAAATGGTATTTACCTTGGTGCAAGTTTGTGAAAATATGTAATCTGTTTTAGACATGTTACTTATTACATTTATCAAAGAAAGTATGAAGGTCATTGAAGTACTCCTCCCTCTTAACAGGCCGTGATTAATTAAATTATAAATTTCGACTAAAAGGTGTTGAATTTCAAGTTTTTATGGGGAAAAAAATTAATGAATCTTTCAGAAATAACTTTAAAATGTTTGTAGGTCTATTTTTTTTGTAAAACATTGATGATGAATCAACACATTTAACAAATGCATTTTAAAACTTAAAAGATAAGTTCCTACAGTTTTAAAAAAATGTTCTCACAATTTTATATATACTTTTTAATTTTCTGGTTTAACCATAACTTTGCTTAACTGGTCTATTTATGAACATGTTCCATTTGAGCTGTTTGCAAGAGGTAGTCTACTTCTTCAAGTCAATCATAAAAGTGGGACAGGTTGATTTTTTAATAGCCTGACTACATCTACTTCATCTAACTTACAATGAATACATATACTAAACTTGATTTTTTTTATCTCTGATCCTTTAACAGTATTTGAAACTTTTAAAGACAGCTAAGCTGCCTCATTTTATTCAAAGTGAATCAAGGTTATCAAGTTTCCAGTTTTGCAATTTTTATCTGTGATAAATAATTTGGAATGAGATTTATGTAAATAAAAAGCTTCTTGTTTTTAATGGTTGCAATTTTTTCAATTGCTTAAGCATTAACTTAATATTTTGACAGTTCTGCATTTTTATAAACACACAAGACCTTCCAAATTCCTTCCATTCCATTAACTTACAACCCATCTATCCCTTCCTAATGTATTTCCTACCATCCAATAAATTCAATATCCACATCAAGTGTTTCAATAAATTTTGTTTTAAAAGTGAAATAAATATAAATTATGTTAAGGCTATGTACTTATCATTCTTTTAAACATTTAAGCTAGAAATTAGTTATACTTCAATTCAAGCAATACTATTATTTTTTTATGTCTTACATATATTTTACTCCTAACATATTTTTATTGAAGCATGCTGATAAAACCTTTTACCTTTGTGTGTTCTTTAAAATAAATTTCAATTTCATCTCGATTTCAAGATATTTTTTTGAAATATATTGAATAGATGTAAGCAACATTTAAATTTATTTTCATTTCATAATTAACTGAAATGCAAAGTTTGTGTAGATCAATACATCACATAAAGAATTTTCAAAATGAGAAATTTACATAAAAAGTTCATTATATACATATCAAACTGTACATTTATGCATTCAATTTAGAGAGTCAAATATGAATTGAAAACAAGGTTTTTACTGATATAAGGATGACATTTTCATTTTCTTACAACAGTGAGGATGAGCTACAAAAGGTATCACTGTTCCATTCCCCCAAAAATTACAATTTGATTCTAAAGGCATTTCAGATTGTAAATTTTCTCTTGAAACTTCCATTTGGGCTGGTTTTAACTTTTTCCTTTGTAGAAATACTTTTGAGTGTTTTATGCTTTATAATATTATTCATTTCACTTAATTTACATGATATCAAGCAATAAAAATGGAACAAAATCGATTCCCAACATATGAAATCACCTCCACTTGGAACTTTAACAGTTTTTCAACTACAGATACCACACAGATATCCAAAGTATAGTTTAAAAAATAAATAAGGAAAATACTTTTATGATGAGATTATCACCTCAATCGAAATCACATTTCAGCCTTTTCTTCTTGTATGAAAAGTCTTTCTCATAAATATAGGACAAACCTTGCCGTATAAAAGAGGAACACGACGGCAAAGGACACAGCAGTGACACAGTTTGAAGCAAAACATGCAAGATTGGAATCACTAGTGACATATCTCTCTCGTTTCTCTGGTTGTTCATTTTCCTCCTCTTCCGTATCCAGAGCCTGTTCAGAACGACTAGGACATTTAAACCAGACTTCGTTTATTTTGCGGGTTTTGTTCTCAACTCTCATACGGGCATTGTCAAACTTCCAGAACTTTCTCCCTTTGAAGAAGTAGGTAACACCTGTAAAAAATACATCATGTTGTAGAGATATTATTTTAAGAATAAATAACTAAGAAAGAAAGGCAGTTCTTGCACTATAAAAAAAACTCAAAAAGGATTCATAAAAATTCCTCTATGAAAAAATGTTGAACTGCTTAATTATCTGACTACAAATCCAATAATTAAAAAGGCAGCATACAAAAATTTTATAAAAATCCTCCAATTTCTTTAAAATTATATGAAATCATAATGTTTAAACTTCAGTTATACTTCAAACATGCATAATAAAGGTAATGGCATCCTAATTCAATTATTTATAATATTTAAATTTATTAATAAGAAATACAAATTTAGATTGATTCATTGGCCTGCTAGATTGACACCACTCAGGGTTTTTTTCCCATAGGAAGTTATGGTGGTATAATTTCACTTGCATCACCATTCAAGTTGTGCAGGTTTGCTCTAACCTGTTTTATGCATGAAAATCTTTCCTTTTCTAACAAGAATCTTCACGTTGTTTATTTTTCTGTATTTTCTTCTCTTATCTACTAATGATTTAAAATAATTGGTCAAATTAACTATGAAACTGAGGCCCTAAAAATTCATTTTACTGAACTGTAGTTTAACTTCCTCAAGTACACTGAAAATCAAAATAAAAATCCAATGCGTTGCAAAATATGATGAATTTAAAATACAACGATTTTTATTTGCAACTTAAAACATTAAAATAGACAATTGTTTCGGGGATGCTTGACTCTTGCTTGTCATACTGACGAAGGGATCTCAAGCATCCCCGAAACAATTGCCTATTTTAATGTTTTAAGTTGCAAATAAAAATCGTTGTATTTTAAATTCATACACTGAAAACCTTTGCCTTTATGTATAATAGCAGACTCCAAAAGGGGTGAGCTAAAAGATTCGACCCTCTTTGGTCATATAGAAGTGTCCACTCACTGGAGTTGGTGAATGCGGCATCAATGCCGTACGGCACCCCTCTCCACATACTCATGTCTCGAGGGTAATCAAGCTCCACACGTCCCTCCGTTTCGTCGTAGCGCCAGTACTGCTTGCCGGAGAAGAAGTAGGTCTTGCCGTTGTGGCCCCACACCATGGCCGCGTCGATGCGCTTCACGTCCGGCGGAAGGCCCAGGTCGGTCAGCGGTCGAGGGTAGCCGGGCATCTTTTTGTGCGCGTCGAACACCCAATACTGGCGACCTGAGAGGGGGGAAAGTTATTTTTGAGAAATACCGTGAGTGTTAGATATGAACATTTGCAGGCTTTGTGGTGTTTTAGGAATGCTATGTAATTTGTCGGCTATGTGAATTATTTAACATTT
The DNA here is from genome assembly GCA_963680715.1 of Tetragnatha montana. Lineage (NCBI taxonomy): Eukaryota > Metazoa > Arthropoda > Arachnida > Araneae > Tetragnathidae > Tetragnatha > Tetragnatha montana. Next base: position 32,038,999 of record OY796675.1, read on the forward strand.
TTTAAATACTATATTTAGCTAATCTGCTCACCTGAGAAGAAAACTATCTTCATGTCCTTTGGTCTTTCATAAACGGCATCGATGACTTTCAAATCTTTCTCGTAAAAGAAACGCGAGGTTTCAGCTGGATATCCCTCCAGTAACTCTCCTCTAACAAATCTCCAGAAATACTAAAAAAGGACAAATAAAGTTTAAATTAAAAATAACTTGACTTCTCCAGGAAAATAACAAGCACTATAACTAGACCAAGAACAGATCATCGCAGGGGCATGAAAATTCACCCGGACAAGACAAGAACTTACACTATTTGTAAGAACTATACTGAAGTGCAGCTCACGCCAAGGGATATTTTAGAGTGCCCAGTTATTGCCCCAGAGGTGCTAAAGCTCGGCCTGGTGCCCCTCTACCACCCTCTACTCTACAGGAAACCTTATTTGGCCCTGAGGCGCCAGAGCTAGCAGCCGCTGTCTTCAGTGCCTTTGAGGACATATAAAAGTGGTAGTCCATGGACTCGACGACAACAACGTACAGTTGCATTACTTTAAAGCAGTGGTTCCCAACTGGTGGTACGGGACAGGGTGAAGCCAAGGGGATTGGGGTATATATTTCTCGAGAAAATAAAACATAAAAGGGACTTAATTTACCTCATATCGCCCCTCCCAAAAACTGCATATCCCCATTGAAATTTTTTTCTATGGTCACTACTAGTCCGTATGATTGTTGAAAGTGGTCCCGAAGAGGAATACATTTCCAAAAAATGTATCAAGGTCAAAAATGCGAAAAAGATGTCGAAAAGCAGAGAGAGGCCCAAAAGCAATAATATGCCGAAAAGCTAAGGGATGCTCAATAGCAAAGAGATGCTGAGATAAAGGCTTAAAAGCAAAAGAATACTCAAGAACAGAAAGAGGCTCAAGAGCAAAAAATGCTGAAGAGTAAAGGGGTGCCCAATAGCAAAAAGATGCTGAAAAGGAGAGAGCTAAGCGATCCCCATAGCAAAGAGAGAGAAATGTGTGAGTTAAACGATATGGGATGATAAAATCTCTATTCTGATGACTATATCCAAGAGGTCCCTAAAGTTGGTTTAAATAAAACATCATAAATTTTCGTAAAATGTTTAAGCATGGCAAATGAACTATCTTTTCAATTTCGTCACGGTTGGTCACAGACAGAAGTTGCTCTGCAGCAAATTTATGATGTTTTAGTTAGGCTAAGTAATCCCGCTAACTTTATCGAGTTTGGAACAGCTGCAATAAACAGTCGGTATCATAAATCGACAGCACTAACCTTCCCTTTGAAGAAGTAGATTTCTTTTCTGATCACAGATACAGCGTCGAACGTGGTGTTGCACGTCGAGGGCACGCCCGGCTGTTCGTCCGGTAGCCTGGGGGGCCGGGCCGTCGAGGGGTGCCTGGGCGGGTACTGAGTGGGCCTCGTGTCCGGCCGGAACGTCGGGCGGTACGGTGGCCGCGTCGGAGGGCCGCGCGTGCGAGGAGGAATGTAAGGTTCAAGCGGAGCCCACTTGTTGGGGTTTCGGGAACCTGGGGGAAACGGAAATAAGTTAAAATCTTGTTAAACCAAGGTCTGGAGAAAAAAAATGTACTTATTTACTTTTAAATTCTTATCTTCAGATTGATATACACATAGCGTACACTACTTAAGTTATATCTGTGTGTGTAAACACATCTAAAATTACTCTACTTAAATTATTTCTGCCTGAATTAAATTGATAAATAAAGCAAACCTCTTGTTAATTGCCGTTAAAACCGTCTCACATCACATTATATTTAAAAAATCAAATTTACTTATTAAATATTTTTTAAAAGTATTGATATAAGGCTATCCCTCAAATGGATGGATGTTGTCAATAAGAGAATTTTGAAGGGCCCGGAAATTTGGGATTTCTCCCTGGAAGGATTTTCAAAACCTTGATTTATTAACTACAAAGAAATAATTTCAGCATTCCTCCTAAATTATAAGATTCGAAACCATTGAATTAATTTTGTCTTAATTGCTTGTAAATTAATAGCTTGTTATATTAAAAAGAGGGTCTGGGGGTTTCCCCCCGGAAATTTTTGGAAATTTGACACTTAAAAAGAAGTAAATTAATTCAAACTAATTTTTTGTGCCTAAGAATACATATTATTCGTTTTCAAAATATTTTGGCGGTCCGAGAAATAACCTCCCGCGGTCCGATCCTTGGTATTATAGAATGAGTTTTGACTTCAGTTAAATATTTAGTGATTTATTTTATAGAAATACTGGTCATTATCTAGTTTTTTCGCTCATAAAAAGTTAGGTCCCTAGCCAGAGAAGAATTTAATATTCTACTGTTATAAAACTTTAACTGTAATATGTAGTTTGTAATATAATTTTTCTAATTAAACTTAATCTTTAAATTTCTTATTTCTTCATCGAATTTTTAAAATTACACATTTGGCAGAATTTAAGGTAAAATCTCAGGGTTTCGTATTCCCAGAAATTAACTGACTGCATAATATGCAACATTTAGCAAGTATGCATCAACAGAATATTACGTTTTTCTCTTTTTTGAGAGCAATACAGTGAAACAATGTTGGAAACTTATAGAGAAAGAGTATTTGTATAGTAGTATGCGCACCATAAAGATTTTGTATCCCATTCTGGTCATCGTAAGGCAGCTCGAAATTGTCCGTGATGGGCTGGTAGAAGGGGTTCATGAGAGCACCCGTCACCGAAGAATGCGACAGCCCCAGGGAGTGCCCGAACTCGTGGGCAGCAACTGCAAACAACCGCACTCCTGGAAAACAAAAAGTACAACGTTGAAATTTACTAGAATGGGCTAAAATGAGAGTTATTGAATTTAAGGAAATGATCTATTAGGTATCTATTTACAGGTGAAGGAGATTCTATAGAATTGTTACATGTTATCATATTCAGAGTGTTCAGAAAAATTATTGAAATGCTTATAATCTCAGGTAGCTAGGGGAATTTATATTTTTTTACACATATTGCCTCAATATGATAATTTGTTCTGAATCTTCCATGTTATTTGATTAGTTGACATAGTTTCCACACACTGATTGAAACATTTCTGCAATTGCAATATTTTTTATCAAATCAGAAATTAAACCGCATGTAAAAAACATCATCAGTTACCATTCTAAGTTTCTTTTCTAAAAAGAAAAGAAATTAACCGACAAATTTTGTTATAAATAGCTATTGAATAGTCTTCGAATCAATGTAGTTAAGATAGTTAATATTTTAATACCCTAATTCTCAGCTGAGGTTGTCTGTGAAAGGTTTTTAGTACTGCAACTAACCTTAAATAAACCAACCAAAGGGATAATGACATTTTCAATACCATGAGTTCGGAAGGATGTGGAAGTATGCCAAAATGGAAGAAAAATGCATTCCTCAAAGATCGAGGTAACAGAACGATGTGTCTGGAGTTTAAATTAACTTATTTCATTGATGTATCGCATATCACTGGTTTAATTTTTATGTCTATCACTCCTCAATTAGAAATTTTAGATTTATTCATAGTTTACCACGTACTAAACCAAATATTCCTTTTATAAATCTGAAGACATTTTTGAAAATTGAGGCACAATATAAAAAATATAATGTCCCGTATATAAAGGTTGTTGACTTATATTTGTCACACTGTTTCCTAATTTTTCCTTGGATAGTTGCTTTCTATAATTCATTCCAAAAATATGATTAAAAGATAATGTTATTTCTCTTATCTTTAGGCTTTGAAAATTGAGTTAAAGTGAAATTAAGTTTTTAACTCTTTCAAAAGTTGCCATTCAAATTTGAAAAGTACCTACCATTAGGAAATTGAAAAAAAAAATATTACCTCTGAAGACATACTAAAACGATCTACACAGTTTGCTACCTCTTCAAAAATATATTGATCAATTTGTAGAGAGGCGTTTATTTATTAAGTCTAACTTATACACACACGCAATTCTCTTATATCTGTTAACTGTTACATCTGTTACGAAACAAATACAAACAGAACAAAAAATTAATTTCAAATCAGAAAAGTAACTTTTATGTTCAAATATTTGGTGGTAACTCCAGCTTATATAACTAAAGGTTACTGATACAGTTTTATCTTACTTCGATGATACAGTGTAGTGTTTCTGCTTTAAAGACATGCTGCGAGAAAAAATTAAATTTAACTTTGTTTCTCTTATATGATACTCTCACTAGAGATAGAGAAGTCCTTTTATCAAACAGAAACGAACAAAAAAAATCCCCATGACTTAAGAACGTCAAGCATTACCCCGACAATGATTCACCCATTTTAACTCATAGGATATTCGGGGAAAAAATATTTCCAAGATCTTCAGCTACGGATTAAAGTACCAATAGAAAAGAGGATGTTCTCGGGAGCTCTAAGAAACCTTTATCTCTGCCTGTCAGAAGTTATATTGATAAAAGTAGTGTTAGGGAAAAGTAGAGCTCTTTCTAGATACCTTTTAAAAGCTCTTCCTTATGTATCCTTAAAAATACAAAAAAAAACACATTTTGTGTGAAAAGAACTGTTACACCGTAACTTTTTAAATGTAAATTGCTTTACACTCAACAGATGTTTTTTTTTCACTGAAACTTTTCTAAAAACTGTCTGTGAACAGTAGTTATAGGACAATCATGTTTTTTGTACTTTTATTAAGATGCATAGAAGTAATGTAATGTAATCTCTATGAATGTAATGTAGCCTTAAATTTAAAAATTTACCCTTTCTACATAAATGACATGGGTTTTTATAAGCGTTTCTTAGGTAGAAGGATTTGTAACAAGTTGGGATAAGAGAATGGCCGATATAGTCTTCTTCGCACATGTAGAAACTTAGTGATCTCTTCTCTATAATATATATTGTTTCAATTCATTATTTAAATTTTCACTGCATCACAAGTAAACAGTAATATTAATCAGACTAAATTTTATATTGGAAGTCCTTCAATGAATAGATAAACTCGCTTTGGGATGAGATCATTTTCCTTATTTTAAAAAATGATAGATCAAAATCGACTCAATCTGTTCAAACAACGCACACACGATACTGAAAACGCATGTTTTGTATTTCTAAGGTATCTTACAAACCGACTCTGTGTGGTAATGAAATCAGATAGTTAACCCAAATAAATAAAACTACAGACTTCTCAGTCACAAACGCAAAACCAACAATACAAACGAAGAACATGTCAAGTTCCGATTCCCATAAAAAAAAATTCCGACTGCAGATGGAAACCGATTTCGACAGTCCCCATCCTCAAAGTCAATAAACAGAGTGACACAAAGCTCGGACTTGTCTTGCGTCAAAAGACCGACCCCCAAAGGGAGAGAGGGGGCTCTGGGTATTCTCTCTCTTTTCTCGAGAGAGAGAGAGAGAGATGCTGAACAGTGTCTTGCACAACCGTCATCGCGTGTGTGACAAGCGCTTTTTATAAACCGAGTTTATCTTGTGTGTCTGGGACAGGAGCGTGTGTATTTTCATTTTTCTTTTCTTCTCCCCTACCTCTTTTCTTGGTGTTTTTTTTCGTCGGTTTTGTTTTAGGTGGGGTTCTTTTACTTTTCCCAGAGAGGAAAAAAAAGGCGTTGGGCGTTGTGTCTGAAAAGCCTGCGAAGAGCGTGGTCGCCCGCGTTATTTTCATGCGTTTCCAGATGTTTTAATTAAGCTTCCTTGCCGAAAACACTTTCTATTGTTATAAAGTGTGTTATAATACAACACATTTATGAAAACCATAGAATAAAAAAGTAAGTTAATTTGTTAATCTAACTTTTGCCATATTTGTGTTTAAATATAAATTACTTAAAAGCTTTAACTTAATAGTTACTTTAACTTAACCCTTAACTAGCTGTAAAGGGTTGGTCATGGATACTCTTGGTAATGCTATGATATAATTCTTTCTGAATCAGGTATATGGGTGAGATCACACAATATAGGGTGTGATCACTAAAATCAGAATAACTACAAAACAATCAATATCTGCGATCTAAAAGCATTTTTACCATACTGCGGTAGGAAAAATGATGATTTGGTCGGGAAAAAATCTGAAAATGATATTTAGAGTTGTGCTAAATTACAATTCAAACTGCTAAGTGTTTATTCACTGGGTATCCTATTCTTTTACGATAAACCAGAATTTTCAGAAATCAAAGATAGGAATTTCTTAAGGTTTTATATCTAATAATGCTAATTTCAAAAATATTTAAAAATATTCATATAACAATTTATATATAAAATCATTTATTCTTTATATAAAAATTTTAAACTTAATTTCGGGGGAAAATAAAGGTTAATGTAAAGTAATTAGCAAACAGTACTTGGTGTGAAAGGATTTTATTCACGCACTACACCTTAAGTAACATCCCGGTTAAGGGCTTTCCTGCAACAAATGTGGCCTAGTGGCGAAACACCTTTTACAGATAGGTATTTGATGCTTTTTCACAACGAGAGTGCTTGGTTGAAAAACAAACTTTACAGAACGTTGTTGCTTAATTAATTGATGCTTTTCTCCGGTTTACATTTACATAATACTTTAATGACGTTTCTTAAATTTGTTAACTAAACACATTTTCACGCGTACAAACACATACTCCTAAAGATGTAATTTCGTCTATCATCACAGGAAAGGTAATGGTCCTTGAAAGAGCTACACTAAGAATCAATGTTTCGTCAACGAAGTTATTTTTACATTCAGGGAAAGTTGGGGGAATTTCTGTTATCTGTAACTGGGGAACAATACTAAATGTCTCGCTGAAGCATTCCTAGTGTCAAAATTATGGAGAAGGATTCAATTTTAGAAAGCGAGGGACAGGGAAGGGAGGTGAGAAAATGAATTGCGGTAGGTGCATGGAAAAGCCCTTTAAATTCTCCTTTTTTATTGTCTTTCTGTCTGTTATCTCTAGGAAAAACATTGAAATGTATATTTCTCTGTTAGCATACTTTGGATGGTTGACAGAATTGATGGTTGTCTGACACTTGAAAGGCTTTCAGAAGAGTCCAATACGTCAACGAGATGAGTTTTAAATAGAACTATAACAATGTGCTGTAGCATTTATTACAAGGCGTACATAATTGTTTAGAGCAAGCAAAGTATTTAGCATTAGTTGTAGCTTTAATTTTTCTATTCTTAGAAACTGTGTAAATGTTATTTTATAAATTGAAATTCAGTCATTTTCTTTCTTCTTTTTTACCTCTAGAACGGTACTGGTCGTTGTACTACGTATTTTCAAACATCGGAAGGCTCGAACAAACATAAAAAAGATGTCTCTAGCTGTAACCTCGTAACTTTTAACACCGGAAAAGAAAGTTGGCAAAGATTCCGTACACACCTCTTTTTTTTAGCCTTTTCTTATACATCTACATACACACCAACTCCCTTCAGGTAATTCTGAATTATTAAGACTTAAGACTAATTAAATATTTTTCATAGATTTGAGCTTGTGAGTTTATGTATATAAAAGAAACTGTTCTTAAAATAAACTGAACTGTCAAACTTGTCTTCTGTCTTACCTAACAAGGGGGATATGACTATAAGAAATTCATGAGTTCGTTAAAGCAAAGCCAGCCAGACAGAAAAAAATAAAACTTTTTATGTTATATTGAAAAAAACTTTTCTAGAAAAAAGGAACATAAACACGCAAAAAGGTTATGATTCACATTGGTCTAAAGACTACCCGTAAACACAAGCTCCTTTCCTTCTATTTTTTAAACTCACTAGGAAAGATGATGATAGGAAGGATGCTAGTCAGGCCAAGATAATAGAGCTTTATTGCTATGTAAGAACACGTTTAAGACTTTAAACAAGGGTTCAAAAGGCACTTTTTTGCTCTCGACATTCTTGGATCAATCTCTGAAGTCAGTTGGGAAGACATCCTCAATATTCCGACTCAATTGAGGACTTTCTCTTTCAACCGAGGCGATTTCCACCTCCCGAACCATAAAGCTCTCACTCCGACACGGCTGAAGAAGGAACAGATGTGTGGTTTCCGCCTCTCACATTAACCTCGGCTTTGTTTTGGGGTCTGCCTTGGGAAGAACCAGTTAAGCTCACCGACATCAATTCAAGGCCTCCTTCATCCATTTTACCCGGCCTTAACCTTTCCTACACATCAATGCTGGCTTGTTGTGCTTCTAGCTTTCTTCAGCATTGTTTGCTATTATATCTCATTCCCGCCACAAGACAGATTGTCCACTGTGTAAGGAAAAAGATTAATTCTACTACCGTTTTATTCTCTTTTGTAACAGTGAAAAAGATTCGGTTGGTGAGAGGAGTTAAAAAAAAAGAATGGGTTGCTGTTAATGCATCCTTTGATGAATTGAATCATTGTGTATTGGGATCTGAGAGATGCTTTTAAAGCACGGTAGCGAATGACCGGATTTACATTAGTAGATAGTATCAACGTAGAGTGAAAGAGAATCGAGTTAGGAGAAAAAAAAAATAGGAGGATTACGTCCAATGCAGACGGAACTTTATTTCATCGACGATATGGTGAAGAAAGGAACCGCAATGAGTGGGGTATACGATTTGATTATATTTATTGCTCTTCTGTAAAAGGATCAATAGAAACCCTTTCTCTTTCTATCAGATTAGGAGTAGATCTTGGTAATAGAATTTTTTTTACTGGGCAACTGAGTTTTGAACAAAGAGAGATAAAAAACAGATTTAGTAACTTTCATTGTTTTTAAAAGCATCCCCTTTTATTCAAGAAACATGTTTTCAAGATTTTATTTTAGAAAAATCTTGGTTTCAATGCTCTTACGATTTAAAATTAATATCCCAGGATCAAGACTCATTCTATCTCTTTATAAAAAAAAAAATATTTCCACACAACAGTTGGAGAATTCAACAAATTAGTAGTATCTCTTACAATTAATGTGAACGTAAGTAATTACTACGTGATTGATTATTTTAATAAATCAAAAGGAAAAAGTTTACTATTTTTTCATATTCATAAATTAATAAAAATATTATTTGCAATGCCAAAATTACAGAGCTATTTCAAAAATTTTAAATTTCCCCTGGCAAAATCATTTTAAGATAAATTCATCTTTATTATGAATCAGCTGCGAAACTGACGGGTGTAAGCGATGAACAAGACCTAATTTCTTATTGAATTCTGAATAATTACTTTCTTGCTTGCATTGTTTAACAGTATTCCTTTAGAGAGTTTTCGAAGTTCAATGACTCCTCACATGAAAACCATTGCCAAGAAATGAACTTTTATACCAACAAAATTGACACTGACACCTTGTTATCGTATCCAAAGAAGAACCACTCATTTTTTTTTCTCCATTCACCCTTCTCGTCCAGTCTCTCTCTCGCGCGCGATAATTCCTTCCAATCCATTCATTTCCCAGCACACGACCCTCTCGAAGATAGGCTAATTGCCAGACAGAGCCCACATAATTCGGGAATTAAGTCTCAAGCTCGAAAAGCACTAACAGTTCTGCCCAATCCTTCAAGACTTCCTAAGAGCATGCTAAGTGCTCGGCACTTACACCAGAAGGATTCAGCTGATACTTAAAAGAGATAAAAGTGTCGTCAACACCTATCTGCCTTTAAGTTAGAGCATGATGGGTTGGAGAAAGGGGAATTACGTCCGAGTTTTTATTTCTGAGTATGTTTTCTGTGTTTGTGTATGCAGAAAATAAACTGCTGTTATCTCTACTACTACATTTTGACTAATATGCATATGCTGAAAAAAGAATGAATTCACCAATTCATTTCAGACCTATCTCTGGTTTGATACCTACATTAAGAAACGGATCAGACGTTGGTCATTATAAAACACGCGTATATTATAAAGATTAATTTCACTGATTCTTCTTTGGCACTTGTAATTTATAAACTTTACGTCTATTTCAAACTTTCAACAAGTCTCAAAAATATAATAATATATAATGTATTAAAAAGTAATATATTCAATATCGTTTCCTAAGTAGTTCCCTTATAGTATATCCCCTTCATGTGTCATAGTAAAATCAGAAGCAGAGGTAAATAATATAGTTAAAAGTAGAGTTACTTTTTTTTTGTATCAAGAGAGAAATTCTCTGTTCCACTTTCAAAAAATATAAATAAGTTTATTTAATACCAGCACAATTTGTCTTGGAAAATTTTTATAGTCATTATAAATTTAGATTATGTTAAATGTTAAACGGACTTTCAAAAATTTCTACAAATTATATTCTGCCCCTCCTGCCTATACACCCTGTGCCCAGTGTAGAAGAGACTTAAAGAGAAGATACATCACAGACAGCAATGTAAGGTTTTATAAACCTTATTGTAACCGTAACCCGTTTAAGGTTTTTGTAAGGTTGTCATTGACATCCTGAAACCTTGTGACAAGGTAAAAACAACTTGTGCTAGTTGAGTTGACGCGGTTACCCTACGGAAAATCTTTAAAACAAGGTTAAACCAGAGGTAATGGGTTTTAAGTAGGTTTTCTTGAGTTTTTCCTATCATTTTTTTTCTGCAACCTTGTCATACAAATCTCAATATAGTATTGGAGAAAGGTTTTTCAACAAACCTTTGGGAAACCCAGTGACTATGAAAAGAGGTTTTTACCGAAAGGTTACGCATGCTATCTGTGATGTTGTCCATCAATGCTTTGGAAACATCATTTTCCGTTAAATAATAAATATTTAATTGCAGAAGCAGTGTGAGGAAGTACTCACCGTCCACGCCGGGCCTCTCCCGGTCCACCCAGGGCTCGTCGCCGTCAAAGTGCGCGTCGCCGCCAATGCCCTCCCCGGGGAAGAAGGCGTGCGCCAGCACCACGCCGGGGCCGTCGAAGGCGTAGCCGTCGCCGTGCTTGCCGCGCTCGAACGACACCACGATGTCCGCCTGCAGGCTGCTGCGGCTCACCTCGCGGAAGTTCAGCATCGACGCCTCGCTCCACAGGCGGAAGGCCCGCGTCAGCTCTGCCCGAACCTGCTGCTCCGACATGCTGCTGCTGGACGGCAGGTACTTGATGCTGAAAGCAGAGATTAAAAGTTCAATTTGTAAACGTAACTCTTCTTTGAAATAGTAAGAGAACGAACACGAAGTCATGTGCGTCCTTTTGGCCAGTGTTTTTCCTCTAGCGTCATTAAATATGGTTAATTGAACTTAAATTCGTTATTAGGAACGAAAGGGTCACAAAGAAAAACAAGCTACTACTCACTGTTCCCGAGGGTGAAGACGACCCATCCCCTTTCTCTTTTTCTATAGACTAACTAATATAAGTCACGAAATCTACCAAAAATTTGGCGAACCGGACATAATCAAGGTAGTAAAAGCTTCTCGCATTAGATGGCTGGGGCCACATATTTAGGTGTGAAGATAAATTCCCAACGAAGAAAATTACCTTCTCGAAAATAGAGGGTAGGAGACAGAAAGGAAGATCCCGGTGGGAGAAAGACCTCAAAACAATAGGATAGTTACCCGAAGGACAACCATTGCACGGAATATGGTAAGGTGGGGAAGACTGGGGCCGTATTCAGAAACTTTTAACACGAGTCGAAAACGAGTCGTTAACGAGTCGATAACGATTCGAGACCGAAATTGATCGAAAACGATCATTTTCGAAACGAGAACTTCAGCTCTCTCGTTTCCTCAAAAACGAGTAATATAGCGGACTCTGATTGGTTGAAAAGAAATTCGCGTCATCGCTGGACCTCCCAGCGATGACGCGAATTTCTTTTCAACCAATCAGAGTCCGCTATATTACTCGTTTTTGAGGAAACGAGAGAGCTGAAGTACTCGTTTCGAAAATGATCGTTTTCGATCAATTTCGATGTCGTTCTCGGTCTCGACTCGTTTTCGACTCGTTTCAATCGTGTTAAAAGTTTCTGAATACGGCCCTTGGAGAGACAACCTTGGCCCTCCATGTGATGTAGTGCAGATGAAGAAGAAGAACTAATATAAGAATAGTAGTTTTTTCCAAGCTTTTGACGAGCATCTTAAAGATATGATTGATAAGCAGTTAGGTACTTTATGCCAACAGATTAGTATTAAGGGAAGCAATGTATGTAATGCTCGAATGAAATATCAGAAAACATAACAGTTGTTTCGGGGGTTGCTGCATTACTTTTAATTTATCCAGAACTGTTGGGTCAGAAGACTGCCAGTGAACGCGAAGCGTGATCTCCCGAGACGGCCCTCTGGTCGGAAGATATGAGACAAATAAATTTGATTGTAAAATTAGGAAATTAGTTAACATTTCGATCCATATTTAGGTAGGTATTGGTTTATGCAACAAACTAGGTCTCACCTTAATGCTAAAAACACCCGCTTCTGGGAGTTGTCACTTCTATTAATCGTTGTAAAATGGACATGATGATCGTTCACCACATCAACAAAGAACGATTACGCCTTTGTTAACGATCTTGTTGAAGGTTCGACCTTCAATTTGTGTGATTAGTAGAGTAACATTGAAAAACGGCGGGTGGTGTTAAATTGTTTGTTAATGCGTTAATGGTTTTTTAACCAATAAATACGCTGTTTAAGAAGAAAATCAATGTTTGACGTTCTTTTCTGAAGTATACTAGAAGAGCCGAAGATGCTCTGCTTTCAAAGTCTTAAGACCTTTTTGGTCTGATATTTGTCTCAATAAATTCAATATTTACAAAGTGGATTGGTTGAAGGGTCAAGTTCTTTTCAAAAGTTAAAAATTTGGCGCAAAACTTTTATTTAAAAAACTGCAAAATATATTTTTGGAACGTGATACAAAATCTTCATCAAATCTTATTTTATAATTTCTATAATACCATATTTATAACCGATAGCATAGCTTTCGAGAACTGTTTAAGAAAACCTTAAGGTTAAAAACAATAAATGAGACTAAAATAAAGCAAGGAAAAACTACTGAAATAAGAGGAACCCAGCCCCAACGATCATTCTTGAGGGTATAGAATCATTAACTCTACTCAGTATGAGTTATTTACCATTACTAGGGATATTTCATATAAAGTAAAAATTACACAACTTTAAAGACGTTATCCTTATTGGGATAGATACCCTGTAAACACTTCTATCCACCTATCCTACTATACATTAGATATATTAGATTAGAAAGTGGTATTAGGAAGTTATTTTTAAGGATTTACTATCCCATTAGTAAATACATATTCATAGACACAGCAGAATGATAGCACTGAACCTGTTTTAGTTCGTTATGGGGCGTTATTATGCCCTTGTAATGAGCTGCACTGGATGATATTTGCAATGCATAAAGGAAGTGTAACTCAAGTGAGATGGGTGCTTTTTATAACATTTAAATGGCAAAGGAACCGAGTTTTGAAGAATCCTTTTCTTAACGATATTAAATGGATAATTCAATTATGTACCCCCGGCAAGACATCCAACCCATAAAAATACGCATTACATCTGATTCATATACCATTAAATGCTATTAAAAGACTGAATTACATCAAGATTAGATATAGTTTAAGGACCACTAAGTTCCACTAATTCATAGACGGGATGCCTATATTCCTCCCTCCTGTTGAAACGGTTAGGATTTTACGATCTTCAATCATTAATTTCAACCAGACGAGACAGAGCAGCTGATAACACACTAGCAAATAGCCTTTGAAGGGTGAAGTCACACTTTTCATCTGATTAAAAAGAGTCAAAAAGGCAATGCAAGCATCCTGCCCGAGGACTTCAAAGCGAAATCATTATACAATTGCTTACGAATTGCAATTGTCCAGCGCCTGGGTTTTTACGGGCGACCATTAATTTTTGCCCAAACGAGCTATGACAGCTGGTCCCGTCAGGACAAATAGTTTGGCATGAGGACACAGCCACCATCGTGCGAGGTCAATAAAGGGAGGGTACAGCTAGGGCAATTGAACGGGTTAGTTGATACCCATCCTCACACGCGATATTTGTGTTCCTTTCATCCGGCGTGCAAACAGCAATGGACGACCTCGGAAACGCGATTATCTTTTTTCCTGTAATAACGTCTGGCTCGTTAGAAGCCATGCTCTGGGATAGACGACGGTGACTCTTTTGAGTCACAGCTGCCGTCCTTGCTGAGATGGTGAGTCACGGGGAAGAGATCTCGAGAGGAGAGCACGTTGAACCTCCTGATAAGAAGACTCCCGTTGCCACAAAAACTAGGAGAAGATTTGTGAATGGAAGTCGAGTTGAGTTGAGACGAGGGACCTCGGTCACGTCCGAGTACGACATGGCAGTTAGCGGTGAAAACAAAACATAAATTAGAAGCAGGACCGTGATTTTTTTTTGGTACGTATGCAAAGGAGAGGGGAAGTGATGCAACGCGTGTTGTCATTTTAGTTTGCTTGCTTTTGGGGTATCGAATGGACCACAGATGAATCATCTCTGTGTGTTGACGCAAAAGTGTTTTCCAAGTCCTCTAGAAAGAAAGTCCTCTTCTTTGAGAAATCCTTAACATTGTGTAACATTGGCTAATTGGGAAGCGATGCTAGACCAAAATACCGCCCACAAAATTTAGTTACTTTTGAAGTTCCTTGATTCCATGGAACTATGCTTGATTCATACTACATTTCTATATATCATCAACAAATCTTTTACGACGAGTACCAATAATTCCACGTATACAACAATATCCGCTACATGGAACTAGAAGACTATTGTACTAGTTCCATGATCCGCTACAACTTCTTTCACTAAAAGTTTAATGAAATTTTTGGTAGAAAAAAAGTGTATTTTTTAACAAGGTTTGTTTTATTGCTATTGTGTGAGAGAAAGAGAGGAGAGAATAACATTTGTCTGGTAGAATATAGTAATAAAACGTTGTAATCGCAAATAAGAGGGGGCATTTCTTTGCAAAAAAAAATTAAAAAAACGTCGAAGAAATCTTTTAAAAACCATGTCTGTTTCTCTACTTGAAGAGAAAACAAAAAGAATAGCTATCTAGTATTTTTATCCAAGCCTTTAAAAAACCAGAAATAAAATTTTAAAAAATTAAAAATTCATTAATTAAAAATACCATTAATATTAAGGCAATGTTTATGACAGCAGATAAGCCATTATGAGAATAAATAGGTACTATACAAATTTAACAAAACTGTCAAATCCTTTTTAGCCTATTCTTTGATAACAGTCAAAACGAAAATATACTACTACTAATATCAATATAAGCTTCAGCAAAATAGGAAGATAGAAGGGAGTAGTTTTTTTACTTTAATTAATAGTAATACCTTTTAAAAATATTATATGATAATCCCTTTTTTTTTTCTTCAGAGGAATGGTAAGTTTTTACAAGAGAGATAAAAAGTTGAGTTAATTATTTTTTTTTCAACCTCTCGTTTACATCTATCTCCTCAAAGAACTATTTAGTACAAATGGTCTTTGCTTTAGTCTGACCTTCACAGAGTTGATTATATGCGTTTTTAATGAGCCTTTTATCACTCTATGATCCTTCCACAAGACCAGTCATTAGTTGAAGTTAACCGGACATGATTAAAAGCCCAGTCATTTTCTCAGAAATGTTCTCCTACAAAGGGTTCCAAAGAAGAAAAATACTAACTATTGTTAATTAAAAAATATTTAGAATAATTATACAATTAGTTTTGATTATATTTATTAAACACCATAACGATTGATCATGAAAATAAAACCATTCACAATATAAAATGCATATTGAAATTTTTTTACATCAGTCGTTTACCCCAATCGGTACTAAGTCCACATAATAATGAAAAACATTGATTGACAAATAAAGAATACAATGTCAATCAAAATAGTTGAAATTAATACGTGTAAGAATATAACCCTTGCAAACAATAAAATCACTGAGAAGATCCACCTGTTATTTTTTAAGTAGATATTTAATAACTGTTTATCAAATCATTTGTCCGACATACGTATAGTAGTAAATTAAATTAAGAGTGTGGCGTATGAGCTATCACTTTCTGGCACTGTTTTCTAAAACAATAATATCCATGTACCATCGATACTAAATTGAGTAATTAACTAACACTTAACTTACTTACTTTTCTTAATTAAAAAACATCTTTTTAAATCGTAACACTATTAATTTTGTCTTTACAAAGTATTTTAATGGTTTTATAATCATTTTTAAAAAAGGGGTGAGTGAAAACTGAACATTTATTTAATATACCGCAGTATGTATTTAATTTACTGATTATAGTTAATATCTATCTACAATCTAAAAGATCTTTAAAAAATGATACAGTAGTGTTAAGTATAATTAAGTACAATAAATTAATTTCAACCAGGAATTTATATTAAAAAGTTGCTTTAAATATTCTTTCTGGTTTCATAAAATCGTATTTCTTTACTGAAGGATCATTTTGTTTTGTGTCTTTGTAGTTTTTTATTCGGCATAAAAAGGATGTACAACTTTTTAGAGTTAAAAACCAGTTTCAAAATTTAAAAAAAAAATATATGTTGTGAATTATTTGGAATAAAAGTCAAAGTATTTAAATTTCATAGACCCCCTATCTTGGTGCATATTCTTCTAAAACATTCAGTTAATGTTTTAGTAGGGTATTATGAAAAGGATTTTAATTAGAATTGAGAAAGCATCTTATTTAAAATGATGCAATAGCTATATCTTTGGTGACATCTAATATCGCATCGAGAAAGAAATTAAAACATATACCAGCTCCTTTAACTAACTGAGAAATTTATAAGGTTTCACTTAACATAATTTGAGTATTTTGACATTCCTGTAAGCATGATTTGGGTAAGTGTTGAATTGCTTGTTAGATTGCAGAAAATAAACTTAAACTTAACATAAGCATATAAAAAAGAAATCAAAACCTTAACAGTAGGAACTGATTAGTTCTGTTGAAAGAAAACTGATATGTTTTAATACTGATCTTTTAAAAATAAAACAATAAAAAAAACTATAGTGCCGTTTACATGGGAAAAATGCTACCCGGGTAGCTACCCGGGTAAAAAGTGGGTTGAAGGGAATTTCCAACTCTACCCGGGTAACGAAATTTGAAGGCGTTTACATGAGACATGATCTAACCCGGCTTTTTCTCGGTCACGTGGTAAGAAAAGTGATCTGCCTGTTTCCATGGTTTCCAAGTTTGTTAACAAATATCTCATTTTTGTTTTTGAAAGAGAGCATCAGAATGAATTTTAAAAGAGCGTTGGCGATATATGCAAAAAATCAACGGATGATAGCAGATTTGCTTACCGAAGACCTGCGAAGATGTATGAAAGCAATCTTGTATTATTTGTTGAATATTTTGTTTATTTACTAGTAACACTTATACAATTATACAAAATTGTGTTGGCAACATTGTTTCAATTCCATCAATGTTTATTGTTTTGATTTCCGTTTTTCATCATGTTTGTAAGTTGTGCTTGTCTTAAAAAATAAATGGATGTTTATTAAACTTAACTTTTTATCTTCACATTTCAAACTGCATTTGCTACTTTCTACATTATTGATGTCCATTACAAATTATATCAAAACAATCAACAGAGCACACACAAACAATTAAATGGCGGACTACACAACACGCAAGGTAGTGTGGGATGGGACACGAAATGCATCATGGGAAAGGAGGGTACTACCCGGCAATTGACTAGGATTGAATCCTACCCGGCTTTTTCCTATCTTTTTCCCTTCGTAGGGAATGCCGGGTAGAAAAGAGGAGTAAGAGCCGCCTTTTACCCGGGTAATTGGCTCATGTAAACGGCACTTAAATGTCTAATAAGATATGATATAAATATTATTATAACGAAACAAATTTTTATTTTTTTTCACTTCAAAAAAAAATTAGTCCAATTTTTTTAAATTAGTTCATTTTAAAATGTGTGTCTTCTTATAAGTCGAATTAAATTAACTCTTTACTTAATCATTGTAATGTACTAATGAGTCGCAGCAGTAATTCACTTTCTTAAATTCACAAAAAATGGTCGTATAAAATGTATACTAAGTTGATACAAAAAGTTTGAGGAGTATGAAATGAATGAGGAGTATGAATTAAACCACATTTATATTTTCAAAAGATAATAATTAGATTCTCAAAACTCATTGTAAGAGAACTAATTTAATAACATTCTTTTTATGAAGAATCAACTCCCCAAACGTCTTTAGAAATGACATTATTTCACATACTAAGTTTTTTCAGACGTTTTCAAGTCTTTCCATAATAAGTAATAACTATTTGGCTTTCTTTTATATTTAAGCCGTTCCTTCGTTTTAAACGATATAATTAACCTTTGATAACAATGACAATTTTCAGCAGCTATTTAATGTGGGGATAGTCGTTTATGAGCACGTTAGTCATTCCAGGTTTGAGATGAGGGTTCCTCTCAAGAATTTATCAACAAAATTACGAAAATGTTATTATTTCCTATTATTATTGGTTCACATATAAGAATTATAAACAAAGAAAATTAAGGAATAGTTTCAATCTTAATAATATAATTTATGAGCACTTTAGTCATTCCAAGTTCGAGATGACGGTTCTTCTCAAGAATTTATTAACAAAATTATGATATGTTTATGAAATGAAAAAATTATGAATGTTATTATTTTCGATTATTATTAGTTCACATATAAGAATTATAAACATAGAAAATTAAGGAATAATTTCAATCTTAATAATAATCTTAAATTGTTTCAAGAGTATTTTGTTTAAAAACATTTAAAAGGATTTATACATTTTTACAAGATATTAATTTAATGCATCATTTTGAGAAAACCTTTCTTCGGGCAAAAAATGTGCTTATGAGCAGGTATCTATTTTATCAGCTATAAATTTAATATTTAAAACTAATTATAAATCAGAAAACTTAATTTCTTGAAACATTTCATTTAATTTTTGGAAAACAAAAATACTGTTTGGTTGTATTAAATGGTACAAAATAGCTTCCGTAGGCCTCTTCGTGATTCAAGTGAGGGAATAGTCTTATTTTTTTTTCACCTTGGAAAAACATTATTCCGATGTTGCCATTCTCAAATATTGTGTAGTCATTGATTTAATTCTTCTTTAAATGGATTAAAAAAATTTAAATACATAAAAATTACCAAAAATTAATAATTAAAAACCATTTAAAACATTTTTCAAAAATTAACATAAAAGATATGAAGTTGTAATACATTTTCAAGGCTAATTTTAGTGCAGACTAAGGATATTTTACCCAAAATTTAAAAAAAAAACTAAAATCAACAATTTTTAAAAAAAATGAGTTTCTTATGTTATTCTTTACATTAAAAAGTAGGTACTAAGCGAAATAGCCTAAAAAGCCTTCACAGAAGTAGTTTTATAACTGCTTTCTATTAGAAATCATCTAAATATTATCATACCCTAAACTAAACGAATCAAAATCCTTCAAAAATGAGTTCAATTTTTAAAGGAATTTGAAGTGTTTCTGATTTAAAAACTTGACACTTTTCAAATTAAGTTTACAGACCTAAGATACTTCATTGAGGTTTGTTTTTAGTTTTTATTGAAAATATATACTACTTAGAAAACAATGAATTATTTAGAATTAGAAAAAAATTATACATTAGGTACAATAATTACATTTTAACTAATTATGAAAAGTATTTATTTTATTATTAAGTTCAGTTTTTTTTCTATTTTGGATAAAATATCTGTAATCAGCATTAAAAATTAAAACATGTACGAATTTCAAATATATATTAGGTAATATTTATATACTTTATAAAAACTTAAAGCAATTTTTGAGAAGTTTAAAAATATTTATGATTTTTCTCATGTTAAGGAACAAAAACATCGGAATTACATTTTTTCAGTAAAACCTATGGGAAAAACAAATAAAATGAGACCGTACCCACGTTTGTATTACTAATGGGTCCATGGGTGAATTTTTACCATTAGACTGTTTTTTATGAATTTAAAGAATTAGTTAATTATAAATTCAATAAATTAAAATATTGAATTTTCCCTTGTTTTCTATCAGTAAAACCTGAAAACCTCAGTAAAGTATTAGGTCTGTTAAGTTTTTAGACAAGGAAAATTAAAAATATATATACGTATATTTGAAGGATTTTTATTCGTTTCGGATATGATACTAAAATTTTTAGATCATTTCTAATAGATCAGTTAAAATTACTTCTATCTGTGGAGGCTTGGTCGGGCTTTACTAAATTTTTATACTTTTGAAAATAAATTAGGAAACTTATTTCTTTAATTGTTATTTCTTTTCTGATTTTGGATAAAATATCTCTAATCGGCACTAATAATGCCCTTTAAACCTGTATTACAAGAGCATGTCTCTCGATTATTTTAATAGTATTTTTAAAACATTTTTAATATTTTTTTTTTCAATTTTAATGTGAAATATGTGAGAGTGACACAATAGAAATTATGCTTTTTCATGGTAACACTAATAAGATGAGACCTTTTCCACACTTTGATCATGAAGGAGCACACATTTTCAAACAGATTGTTTTTAACACAATATTCCACAAAATATTTTATTACTACTCTTGATACATGAGGTGAAGTACGAGTTTAAGAATTGGTGTAATAATCTACTAAATCTAATAAGTATCTACTTAAATCCACATATACATGTAGATTAGGCCAATTCATTAGTAGATAAAACGTGTACCGCCTTAACTCAATCGAAAAAAAAAGATTCAGGAAGAATTTCAAATGAATGATTGCCCCCCTGTGGAGAAGCTGATATACAACGAAAGTGCCGCCTTGTTTCCTCTATTATTCTTCTTAAAAAATAAAAACTCATCTCCCTGACTCATTGTTTAAGGGGAGAGACTCCAACCGGATGCGAATAAATTTATTGCTGACCATAAAACCAATGGGGATAATTAAAAATTATATGATTCTCGTCAAGCAATATCGTCCCTAAACTCCGTCCCAATTTATAGTCGGTGTCGCCCCAAAGTCACGAGAGGAGGAAAGACGGTTTATTCAAATGAACTCTTTCTCTCTTCTCTTTCTCCTCCCTTTGGATTTCTATAAATAAACTCCTTCCGGAGAAAAAAAGAAACACAAACTCATGGGGTTATTCAAAGATAACGGCTTAACGCCTCGCGACTCAAGAAGATATTACTTTTTTTTATCCATTAGTGCCTTAATTGGTGTTCTTGAACTCCAACATCGTGTCGTTTTGGTCATACAGCTTTGTAAGAGGCACAGGAAGTCTTCTTATCTATTACGGTCTTGAAATTGACATTGATTTTAAGAGTTTAAGGTTTCCTGTTACGTGTGAAATACATTTATTGAATCTCTCAAAGGAAAGAACGGATTAAGGATATTTTGTATTGTAAAGTAAATATTTAAAGCTCAAAATACAATAATATTGCAATGTAAATTAACAACACAAGGGAAATTGTATCGGGGTATCAAAAGTATATAGTAAGGACACCAAAACGGTGTAACGAAACCAAGTAATTCCATTCCCTTCAAAAATCTTTCTTCTTTATAAGTAAGAACTGTTTAAACTCAAATAAAAGAGCCCTCTAAAACACATTAATCACCTTGCCGTCAAACTAAAAATAATTAAAGAAACGCTTCCAAAGAGATATGTCATTAAAATTGATGTAAAGATGTAACGTTAAACAATGTTAAGGTTATGTATTTCATTCGTCTCAACTTTCACATCGCAAGATAGATTGCCATAAAAACTAACAAGTGGTTTTTAGCTCTTCCCGTAACGTCAAATATTGTCATAAAAAGCTCTCACAAAAAGAAGACGTTCTCCAACTGGTGTATATGAGAACATGCCTTTATTCGCTCAACACGTTTTCACTCAATATAACAAGCCTTTAACTTTTGATCTTGGCTTATAAACTTTGAGTTGAGTTTGATCTATTCTTCAATCGCTTTCAAAAAATTAAAACGCAAAAATTCATTAAAATATATACATAGTTAAATATCCAAAAGAGGGGTTTCATTAAGAGGCGAACAATGATGGTTTGGTTACATCCTTGGGATGGTAATTAATTGTTATTATGTAATTAATTGTTATTATTGAAATTACTATAGAACAGAGGTCGCGAGGGTTACTTAAAACTTTAATATCAAAGTTTTATCCTCTAGGATCATATTTATTACTTTAGAAAATTCCAAGAAGACTTTTTCCTAAATAAATAAATACATATTGCCCAAATTTTCGTTTCAAAACAGTAATGCAATGCCTTATTTTTTAAAATTAAGCTTCAACTGAGACTTCTCAAATGTAAAAGTATCTACATCTTAATGCTTTTATCAGTATTTCAGGATAAACTAAATATATTTGGTAAAAAGAGGTAAACGAAATTATTATGGAATCCTTTGTGACCAGTAAATTTCCGTGATACATCTGTCCACATTTTCGTGCTCAAAGCCTTGTTCCGCCACAGCGCCCAAATTTCCGCTGATCCGAGCACAAAATCGAGATTTATGTTCGACATGATCCTCTCGAGCGGTACTTGTCACGAAAGACCAGAGCCGTTCTGCCTCTTTAGAGCAAAATCCGCTTTTTAGTGGAAATTCCCAAAATACCCCCTCCCTTGCTGCAAACAGATGGTGGGCAAAGCGCCGCTCAGGTTGGGGAACTTTTCTGCATCTATTCTTCCTCTATTTTTTGACACTGGTAAGCCTTTCAGAACGATTATGCGGCATTAAGGTTATGTTCCTTTGGGTGTTGTTAAAAGGATATTGTTACGTCGTTTCTAAGACCGTAAAAATAAAGGGTTTTATACTTTTTCTAGTTTTGCTGGTGATGGCTGTTGGTAACTCTACTCCTCAAACCTTTATATCCAATAATAAAAACTTAAAAGTATTATTCCCAGCAACCTCTTTCCTTTTCTTCCTCGAATCCTTCTTACATCACAGCTTTTATTATTACTCATCAACGATAGTAAAAAGTTAAGGATAATATATCTATTTTACAAATAATATTTTTTACTACATACCATATTTTATCTCATAAAAACTAATTCGATGATATTTTGTTTCATATCGTTTAGTTACACACATACGTAATGCTTTTTATTTAATTTATTAAAAGAATGAAACAAATTTATTTAATTGGCAAAAGGTTAAAAAAGTTGGAATGATTCAAAATTAGCTTAAAGACCTTCTTACAATATTTTAAGGAGTTTCTAAATCCTATCTATAATAACACATCATTCTCGATTCCGTATGCCAAGTACGTAATCAAAAGCAAAAGCTATAAAACTGTGAAAGTCAACTGCCCTGTCAAATAATTACAAAGTGTTAAAGTAATAAATCCAGGGCTTTTAGGTCAAGTTGGAGATCATAAATAACAATTTTATATTATTATAGAGAAACATCAAATTTCATTGAAGGGAAAGGTCTTTATATACTGTCTCTCCATGTTTGTTTCTTAGTTTACTTAATGCCTCTTCAAGAAGAAGAATTAAGAACAAATATGTTCACGAATTTTCAATAATATCTCAAGAATAGTTTTTAAATCTTAAGGAGATGCCTGTATCTCTATAAAACCCCCTGGAATCCCACCAGAAGGGGTATTCACTAATTCAAAGCCATAAATAAATCTCTCTCAAGGAATTCAATCATTTTGATCGCTGTTTATTTTTAAAATCCCCCAAGGGGCGGTGGTAACTGCTCTTTTCCCGGCAAAGAATAACAGTTTGACATTCTCGAATAAACGGCCTCCCCTTTTTCCGGGGCCTCTTTCGAGGAGCAGAGCCGTTAACACGACAGCGATAACGATAGCCCGGTATCTGTTTCCGAAACTGATACGCCGGGCCTTGTGCCGAGAACACGAGCAAGCACGCACCATTAGAGCCCCAACTGCAGATCTTTCATTGGGAAGCGGGGTGTTCCCCAATCCGAAACTTATTAATTATATCCAGCACTGAACAAGAAATTTGCCCCTAGGGAATGGATAACAGTGGTAGCATTTTAAATTGAGAGGTCCAATGTAGGAAAATAGTTATAAAAAATTATAAATTATAATTAATTATGTAAAAAGTTTAATTTAAAGTTATACCCATTAAATTAAACATTCTAAATTCTATTCATTAATTAAAAATATGCTAAAATTTATAAATTAGTTAAATAAATGTTCAACTGTAGATACTTTTTGTTACACAATAGGTTTAATATACATAAATCACGTATTTAACTTTTTAAAATATAAAGATAACAATAATTTAAAATGTTTTCTTCACAAATTAACCATTACATTTGAATAAATCCTAAAACAACCAAACCATTTCTGTTAGAGAGCAGTTTCTTATTTATAATCCAATAAAAATCTTCTGATAAACAACCTCCAAATATCACTAATATCAAATCAACATAATCATAGAGTTTAACAAAAACCTATAAATAAACACTGTTTAAAAAAATCTACCTTTAAAGTGTTGCAAAAACTTCGTCCTTCACCCATAGATTTCCCCTTTCTAAAATTTAAATTTAAAATTCTAACTTTTCAATGGGCAAAAATTATATGTTACGTTTACTACTAATTCTACCACCCGGAACAAAATGAAATTGGGAACATATAATTTTTGGGGCTGGAGGTGTTGGTGGTATTAGGTATCCTACGGGTTTGATGTTGGTTTACATCAATTAAGGATCAAGAGTACCACTACTCTGCTATCCCTCTTAGGTAATAAATAAATTCATTAATGTACTCACCTCCAAGTGAGGTCCTTGTTCTTCCACGTTTGACCCTGTACAGCGTACCGCTTGACCCTGTCGGACTGCGATATGTCCGGCATTCCGCACCTCCGTTTCCTCATCAGGGCCAAGGTGTCTTGGTCCACCACTCCCGTGGGCGCGATGCCCCCGAACCTCTGCATGGTCCGCACGGCCTGCCGCAGCTTCTCTTCCGTCCGCAGGTTGTCAGCCCCGGTCGGCGAGGGGGTGAGGTACCCGTATTGGTGCAAGTACTGCTGTACTGGCTCCCAGTTCTTCACCAGGTCCCGACTGCTGTCAGCTCCGACCTGCACGGAAGAACGAAATCAGATTTTTGAGGATGTGTGGAGTGATGAATGTAATGATAAGTTAAGTAATCATTTGTATATTGATTTGTTGGTTAGATATTGGATGAGTGGTTAAATTTGACAAAATGAATGTTTTATACGACACGTATCTTTTTATCACCGGCTAATACTTTATGAAACCAAATACTAAAAGATTAGCTAAATAACTTTTCAACTTTTCTACTATCAATGCTTCAAAGTGTCTCTTGAATACATCAGTTAAATACAGTGCATCTTGGATACTTCAAAGCTGAAGAAAGGATTTAATGCTTCAAATTGTCCCTTGAATGCGTCAATTAAATTTACAGTGTATCTCGGATACTTCAAAGCTAAGGATCAACTAAAATATTACGAATAAAAATTGTAAAATTAATTTAATAAGAAGTAAAAGGAACAAAAAAAAACATCTAATTAAAAACGTTCGAGTTGCACTGAAGTAGTAAGTGTTCTTTGAGACTAAAATTTCTTGAAAAAGTTATTTTTTTCAAATTCATTTTAACCTACATTCTGACGTATAGAAATTCTTCTTAACCTCAAAACTTAACTTGGAATTTGTAATTCCTTAAGAATATTTCCTTAAAATCAGAAACCTTAGTTGACCTTAAAGAATGAGTCAAGGAACAAATGCCAAGGTATCTACGTAACGTGTAACGTAAGAAACAAGTAATACGAGTAAAGAAATTTCCTGACAAGCTTGAAAATAATTTGAATAGCTGAAGTTCATGCACAGTTTTTAAATCACAAGAGGCAATAATACTAAAAAGAGATCAAATGTCCAAAGGAATAAGAGAGGAATATAAATAAAAATACAATATGATTAAGAAAACACGATAAATAAATTCAGTAATTTCTGGTACTTAACAATAAACCATGTTATGTTATTTTTAATAAATTATTAATTAATAATATTAATTATTAGTTAATTTTAATATTAATTTTTATGGTTATCTTTGCTTTTCTTGTTTACAGATATTAATAAAACTATTATTTATTAACTATTAACTTTATATTATGATTTCCATTTTCATCCACTAATTTACAAATTCCCGTGATTTATAAACGTTGTTGGTGAAAATATGAATGATATTGAACATTTGAAAATAACTCCTTCTTTAAAACATGTGTCCCTTATGACATAAAAAAATATATTTATTGTTTGAAATGCACATATAAAGTAATTACAATGATAGAGTTAGCATGACATGAGAACACAAGCTAAAAAGGCTATAAATATTCACAATTTATTCGCTCTTTTGAATATTAGTGACACAATTCTCATTGTCTTTCAGTGGATTAATTTACATAAATTATATTAGGGTTGCCACATTTCCAATTACCGTAGGTTTAAACTGCGTAGTCAAAATACAATCAATTATATTTTTTTTAGTTTGCTTTTACGTTCCTCTTAGATGATCACTTCAATTTTGTAAGCGATCCATCACAAATTTGAAACCTGTTCTTCCCCAAATGAAAACATATTTTACGACACGACTTCCGTGCTAGCAAAAAATGTTTACTCAAGGCCTTGTTTTTTGTGGCGAAAATTCTGTGTTTTCTCTTCATCATCCTCTCCCAGAGATCATTTGGATGCATCCCAAATAATTCAGTCCATGACAGACTTTTTTATTACTAGTGACGCTCCACCCGCATGCTGCCACACAGAGAAATAAAAAAGTCATCCGTCTCCTTTCGGAAGAAACAAGAAACTTTGTATCTTAATATAAATAGAATAATGCTCTACTTGGGAGATATCTTTACGTGACTTTGGAAACATCTATGCCGTAAATTTTCTATCCCCCCTCAGTCAATATTAAAAGCATGGTGATATGAAATATTAATAAAATATTTCCTTTACCAGACGTCAAAATGTATGGGCGTCACAGTAATATGTCACAAGGGTGGCTGACATTTGACTAGAGCGTTTATACGTTATCAATGCCTACCAAACCTTGTAAATATTATATGGTCATTCTCAAAAAAGGTGATAAATGATAAATAATAATAAAAGGACCAATATGAGGAGTTAATTTTATTCTATTTTTATAACCAAAAACTGTTTTTAAAGTAGAATGAATAACTTATGTATATGGGTCAGATACCTTCACAAATTCGCTGTCTCCCCACAAATTAAAAAAAAATATTGTGACGAGTGCTTACACTTTTGTGACGAGAGTCATAGTAAATACCGACTGAAGCTATTATAACTCCTAAGTATACTTTTGAGTCGAATGACCTTCGGATCGGTATCTCCCAGTAGGCCACATTTGCCACAATATATATGTCAATTAAATTAGAAAAAAAAATACTTAGTCATCTAAGTTAGTGACTTATTATAAAAGTATTTTTTCTAACCTTAAATATTTTGTACAATATTTTAAAGTTTTCCTACCACTTAACATATTTTCCTCACAATATAAAGTTCTGCCACATGATGATTATCAAAGATTTAGTGTCACTAATGGTCAATATAATAATATATTGTACTTGAATCAATATATCTCTATCAGTGCATAACATACAAGTATTCACCTGACTTTAGTGTGGAAAATTATAGTCACAAATTTGTCAAATACTATTTATTTTTTATCTGTTTCATATTAACTACTATATTTAAATTATTAATATTTTTAATTCATTCTAACAGAATTCTCATTATTTATTAGTTTGTATTGATGAAAACCTGATCAAATTATAAACAAACAAACATTATTTATTTTACTAAAGAATAAAATGACAATATTGGAAAATAATTATTTTCCTGCAAGGGGAAAGACCGGTTCAGGCGAAATAAAGATTACAATCAAATCAAATTATGAAAAATGAATTAATAAATCAGTCGAATATTTTTTAAATTGGCATGAAACACATAACGTATGAAAATAAAACAAAATATGAAAACAATTACAATAAAATATAATAATTAATTAAGTTAAGAAAAAATTGCACAGCTAGTTAAATTAAATAAATTCTGCTTCTAATAAATAGAGAGAAAAGTATCAATATTTTCCATGTTAATAATGAATTGAAATAAAGAAAATTTAAACATACATAAATTTAAAATAGTCTTAATTTCAAAAGGTAAATTATTTTATAAATTTGAGGAAAGATAGAAAAAGCGTCTACGAAAAATTTCCTTATGGAAACATGGAATTTGGTCAGTTATAGAAGGTCTTCTGTAGGAGACATTGGTTTTTAAATCACAAATATTTTTATTAAAAAAGTATGATACGATAAAAAGCAACCTATTACGGATTAGCAAAATATTTAATTGTTTATAATTACAGTTAGGTAAAGTTCTATGTGCCTTTTTGTGATCTCCTTACAAGAAGATAAACTAACCTTCTATTGACCATTTAAAAAGTGTAACAGTGTACAATGGACTTCGTTATGATTAATTGAAGAAGGGGTAATTCTCCCTTTTTACACATTCTGCAACCGTGAGAAAATCCGAAACGTTGTCTGTGAAGCCTAACAAAAGGCCTTATACCCTGCCCTGATGGGAGAAAAAAAGGCCAAGAAAAGAGGGAAATCACAAAACCCTCCTTGTGGAACCCACGCTTTTATACACCGTTTCCGATTTCACCGTAGCATGAACCACAGCTTTTGTCAAAGATTTCGATCTTTTTTTGCACCCACCGTTTGTTAAAGCTTGTCGTGAAACTCATTGCACTCGAAGAACAATGGAGGTCAGAATGCCGTCAACCTTCAATAGAGAAAGTGTTCGGAAATCCAAAGTGACGTCATATAGTACACCACTTCCGTTCCCCTCAGCACACCCTCTTGAAAGAGACACCACCGGAGATTTTTCTTTTGAATTTTAATGGTTTTATTTTAAAGATGCCGTGAACTCTTTTCGCTTCATCATTGTGGTTGGGGTAAATGGCAACGCGGGAGTATTTTTCAAGTATTTCGCAGCGGTTCTTGGCAACGACTCGAGAAACGAATTGCAGGCTTCTTGTTCTTGTTTCACGGTGTGGCAAGGAGGCTAAATTCTTCTTCGTCCTCAAAACATGCGTCACATTACTTGTTAGAATGACAGTTTTAACTCTAGAAATTTATTGCACTCAAACTTGTAAACGTATTAGGGATTGTTCTCAGCATGAGGATAATTACGTTAAAAATTTTCTTACAGACATTTTCTTCTCTTTAAATTTTAAGGATATATGAATAAATCCTTAAAATATTTTAAACCTAGAAAAGTAAGACAATGCAAACAATCCTCTATACATTAGTTTTGAGTTTGGTTAATGAGTCTTTTAACAATACTTTTTACTTCATATCCTTATTATACAGGTAAAATTTTCTTTAGTTCCTTATTCCTTTCAGTTCAATCTGACGTACAACTTAGATTTGATACTTTTGAGGATAGGAAAGAACTTTGTTTCATTTTCAATAAAACGAACACATAATTTTTGAGAGAGTAACAACGTGATTTTAAAAACTTTTCATCTTTTGATACTTAAATTTGGAGTAATATCTAAGATTTTTCTATACAAAATTAAATCTGATAAACTCTTCTCTATTCCAATTGTAGTATTAAAATAAATTTAGTCTTAAAATTTGAAAGACTACAAAGTTTTAAGAGTTTGTAACATGTTACTCAAAACTATATATTATGTTGCAGGTGCTTTTTTAAAAATAAATTTTCCTTTCATACAAATGTAACATTGAAAAAAATAAATTTAGTGACACTCGTAGAAAAGTACCTGCCCTTCTATTGCCAACAGGAGATCAGAAGAAATAAAATGTATAGGGAAAGATATATCTTTTCTTTCATAATGAAATGATGCATAATGCATAATGAGTAACATTTCATAATGAATGTTTTTAAGTGTACACCAAACAATAAAAAAATTATTTCTACAAAAGATTTCTACAAAAGTAAGAGAAAAACTAAAGTCTGAAGCTCAAACTAAACCCTCTTGTTTGCCTACTGGAGGTGAGGGCAATTTTCGAGAAGGGCGTTGTTCTGGCATTCTGATTTCGAATCACGTCTCCATCTCAAAGTGATAATGGAAAATTTATCCGCTCCCCAGCTCTGTTGAAATAGAACTCCAACCCATCGATAAATTTCGAGAAAGTAAAAACTTTGTGACTCACAAGAGAAATAGGATGGTTCTGATTCTGAGATTACGGACTATACATATTTGGCTATAGAACTTTTTGTCTCCGTATACCACCTTTTTCATTAAAATTGAAAAAATTTCAACAGTAAAAGATGAAGACTAGCTAATTCTCAACAAAGAAAATCAAGAGGAGGATTTTCTTGAGTTAATAAAAAAGGCATTTTTAGGAAATTAATATGTATTTAATCTAAATCTTCCCAGGAAATACCAGATTTTCCCATATTGAAAATAAGATTTTAATCAAAATATGTCTTATCTTAAAATTTCCAAAAGAAGGGAATTTCTTCCAAAGAAGGATATTTTTCCAATCAGGGTGGCGATACAGAAGGGAAAATTTTGTTAAGTAGTATTTATTTCAAAGATGTACCTTTTGGAATAATCTTTTTTTTTAATTAAATTGTTTGAAAGTCGTAGAAATACCGTTATAACGCTTGCAATCGGTAACTTCTAAAACCTGGAATGATTATTTTTCAATAAAAGTACCCAGGAGTGAGCAAGCATGCAATTTCTAAATTGTCGAAGAAGTTAGAAAAAAGTATTGCGTTATCTTAAAAATACATTGCCTTTTCTTTCCAACAAAATGCACCTCAAATTATTAACGCTTGTTGTTGGGTGCAAAAAAGTGTTCAGCAATCTTTTTTTTTAAATAGAGGATTACTGGACCCTATTTAAGATATCTTAGGAAGACATAAATTCTACTTTCTCAATAAGCATGGACTACATTCTCAACTAAACTGTAACAAATTTTAGGAAAGTATAGAGTTCAACCATACATCAAACCAAACCCACACACGCACAATTTGAATTCTCGGAATCACCTTAACCGTAAACAAAACTCCGTTTCATTCATGCTCGCAGTTGACGTAAGTTGTTTTAATTCCTTTCAACGCGTGTTCCACAAGCCTGAGTAGAGCATGCCTCTTGGCTATAGCGTAGACCCGGGAAACCTACGCAAAACGGATTGAAATTCCGTACGGAAGATTCTGCGAGCTCTCTTTTAAAAACCAGTTGCGCTTCCGCGTAGGAATGGGTGAGAGCGAAAATGAGTATATGAAGCGGTTTCTTGAAACTCGTGAGGCAAAAGAAAAGTGCATTTTTAAAGAGAATGTATATTGTAATCCTTAGATAAAAATTATTTCAATGGTTAGTTTTTAAACATCTGTTAGTTGTTTCCTTCATATAAAAGTTAGTTTGAGTAATGAATTACCTTTTCTCACATCATCTCACACAAAAACCCATCATCCATCCATATAGTAGTTTTAGGAACAGTTATATCGTGGTAAGTTCTATGGAGTGCATGTTGCCATTCTTCTCCATAGGTAAACAGAGATTTCTGTTATCACTACCCCTGTTTTTTTTTAGAAATTAAATTAAGAAACTCCTTCTTTTCTCCACAACACAAACACATCCCAACGATACAATTTTTTCTGACCCCTCTTGCGATAAAAACTGTAGATTCACATTTGAAAAAGTTAAAAAAAATATTCTACTTTTTAATGCCCCTGACTCCAGGTTTCTGAGTTAACCTACTACTTCTACTACTACTATAATCCCTTAGTTTGTCAGTACTATGTAGGATATAAATTAGTCTTAGAAATGTTTCCCTGTATCAAAAAGGTTGAGTAAATCCAATCCATCACCAAAAGGTCCATAATGCGTATTTATACAAATTTTTTATATACAACTCCCCAAAGCAACCTTCCAGAAACGAATTCCAACATTAACCCCGCTGCACAGAAAAAAAAGAGACCGCGCGGAATATTAATCCTCTCGCCTCATGTCCATTAGTTTTTTCAAAAGTGCGGCTTGTTTATCCCACTATCACATCACAGTGATTGCTAGAGACAGGACCCGTTCATCCGATCTCTTTCATTATTGTTATTATCATTCAGCGTTTGCATTTATTTGTTGTCCTTCCAGCCGTCCACGCACTTCTCGGCTGGCGGCGTCCGTCCCGTTTCCATGGCTACGTCCGATCGATGTGCGGAAAGCACGGCGCCTGGCGAACTACGCATGCGCGCGGATATGGGCTGAGAGATTGGATTTGAGGGTCTTCCTGTCTAGAAAATGAGTAGCATAACCCTGGAGATAACCCGGATATGTGATCTGATAAGTGGCACATAAATGGCGAAAGGGTTATATATTGCTGTTTTGGGTGCCATAAATGTCTCTAATTGGAAACACTGCTGGTTTGTCTTCTTTTAGTCGATAGTTTACAAACATTTTTATTGCCTACCCCCTCTTGACACTGTTTCTGCTTTCATTCAGTTCATTTCATTCATAGGAGACCTTCCTGAACATGAATGGAGAAGAGTTTCTCGTGTGATTTTTATTTTGTTTTAAGTTTGAGCAATTTCCAAACCTTATGTTTTGAAAATATTACTCTAGGTTTACATAAAGTTTTTCATTTTCACTGATCAGCATAAAATAATAATTGCAAAAATAATAGAAAATTTTTTTTACCTAGAAATAAATTAATACAAATTTAGTTACGAGATAATAGTAACATGAATTTCACCAGAAACCCATACAATGCTTGTGTTTCTATTTATGTCCCCTCAGAAGATAATTAAGATTTCCAAAACAAGTAAAAATTTCGTTTTTATTTAACAATCGACCCAATTCACAAGTAGAAGAACATCCTCCAATCATTAAGTCTTTCTTTTAAAAAAGGAACAATATATTACTCTGCGTGTCCCTTTTGTAAATGTTAAAAGCTGAGGTAATTGCTCTTACACCGCCCTCCAGTTTCCTATGAAATTATATCCTTGTAAGGGGCACGACAGAACAATAAGTTTCCTTGTTCTTGGCGCCATTTGATTGCTATTTTGCTTCTCTCTGAATACCGAGATGAAATTCGTTTATTCATTACGTCCTTCACAAAGTTACCGGTTGAATAACGAAATACCAATGAGACAGTGAAAGAGCAGTCAAGGTTTTAAGGTTATTCAGGAAGATTATCACTGTTGATTTTTTAAGGTGAAGTTAAATCATCATTAAGTAGCAGAGAAAAAAACAGTCTAAAAGACTAAAGCACGATTTTTCTTGGTGGAAGAAGATGAACAAAGTAAATTAAGAGAGGTTTATGTCATAACCTGCATCATTAGAGCATATAATGATAGTTCGTTTAAGATTACAGTGAAAAGATTTGTATCTATCATAACTGGAGAAAAAAATTACAAATATAACTGTAATTAAAAAACTGAAAGACAATTATAGTACATGTTTTTAACTTGTACACGAAAGACGAAACGACGACGTACTTAACACGAAAGACGTTTAGGACAGAAATATGAAAGATCGAAAATAATAATTTTACGAGACAATATTTAATTACTTTTTAAGCACACCTGAACAGTACCAATAAGGAATATCAAAACTAGGATTTTAAATTATATTAGACAAAAAATCATTCATAATTAGTAGGTTTCATACAACAGTTTAAATCTTTGCTTTTATACACATGCCATTACAATACTTTAAAATGGAAGTAATAATAGTAGGCTAAAAAAGAATTCAATAAATCGAATAAAATTCCTTCCACAATAAATAATATCTTTAACCAAATAACACATATTGATATTAGATATTAATAAATTGATACAGCTAATTATATTTTTTAAACTTCAACGTTAAGAGTAAAATAAGTTCGAGGTTTTGATAAAATTGAGGAGTTAACAAACAATAAGAAATCAAATTGAAAAGGGGTCAGAATAAGAGCAAACAATGCTCTGTATTAAATCTGAAAATAAATAAATTTAATGACCAGGTAAACTAAGTGATAGTTAAAAAGTTCGTTAGTGTGTCAACAAGGCGGTGATCTCATTTTTGAACAGAAGTTGTTAACTTTTTCTTATTCCCCATCAGAGTTATAATATTTCCTTTTTCACGTAAATAACAAACGTCTTGTAAATATTAAATCTAAATTTAGGTATAAATAGCACTCAAAAAGCAGGAAGTTCAGAGTTTAAATTAGTGTTATTTTCTCTAAAGTAGATCTGGTGCATTTTGGGTTGTAAAAAGCTTTTTAAGTTAAGAACTTATTCTAAATGAGGTATACGGAAGTACTTCCCTCTATCATTCCTTTAACTATTTTTAAGATATTCAATTTTGAAAAGTCAAATGTAAATCCAATCATAACATATCATAAAAAATGATTCTCCATCATATAACCATTGCCTTTTTTTCAAGTAGGCAATTAATGGTTAACTAATTCAAATTTATTGCTCAATACCAGACGACAAATTTCTCCATCTCCTAGCAACGGCTCCTGGAGCCCATAACCCCCACTCAACTCCTTTCTTTCTCCGCTAATTATTGCCATTCTGCTTTTTTTCTGGAATATTTCTCTGATCTGTCGCGTGGCAAGCATCGCTGGAGCATCTATTCTGCCCCTCCCTCATTCTGAACTGTCAGGGACCGCATTTCCTTTAATCAAGACCACAACTCTGCGTCATGGGGTCCTCGGGCGCCGGGGTTTTGGTGCAATCTGCAGAACACTAACCCGTATTCGTGTCCGCCCACATCGGAGGAACGAAATATGTACGTTTCTGAACGAACAATAGTGCAGTGGAGGTGTAATTTTCCGGGAGGCAGACAACACTGGGGGATTATGTGATTACGTGACTCAGAGGCCTCTTTCGGTGGTTCCTAATGAATCGCATAGGAAAGGTGGTGTTTTTGAACAGAAAACGGATCTACTAAGCTATCGAAGTCTAGAATTGAGGTTTGGTTTGGGGTTTGTGGTACAAGAGGCTCACAGATTAGAGCATACTGGGTCAAACAATAATATAATAGTTATTTCAGCTTAGTAATAGGGAGGGAATATCGAAGTATAAAAAGGAGAGAAATCACAGAATCTATCAAATTTTCACTTCAATAACAAGAAAACGATGGACAATCCCACAAAATCTTGATTAACATATAAATAAACCAATAATTGAAGTAAAGGTACAATGGGACTCTCTCAGTCCTTTGATTCTAATTAGTTTTTAATTCATTAGAATTTCAAAAAATGTGAAAGACAGTTACACAAAGAAACCATTAATATCAACACTAATGCCTACTACATTTTCTTAACTTCTTTCTGTTTAGTTAGTGACACCTATTCCTCAATTATTTAATTTGTCATTTCAGACATTTTTATCCCTTCTTCTTTATTGTGTATATTTATGTGACATTGCGTCAAACCCAAAATAACATTGAAAATTAAAATTTAGCTATTTGAATTTCACAAGACATTTGGGTCGTAATATTTAAACACTATGCTGACAAAAAAGTAATTTTAATATGAAAGGATTAAAATACAAAACGGGGATTAAACCTAAAAAAAATATCATACCTCTAAAATAAGAACCACCTTTACTATTCAATAAGAAGCAAAAAGAAGCCTAAAAAATTAAATCCATTTAACTTATACGTATTTCAAATTCCCACCATCTCTTCAGAGCTACATCCCATCATAATAACATAGCAAGTGTGGCAAGACCATGCTCGTTTTGAAGTTACCAGGTGCTCGCATAACGTTGCAATTAAAGCGCCATGCTCAGAAGGCGGTCAAAGGGACCGAAGATCTCTCGGCTCTTGAACCCACCTTTCCCACGCCGCTTTATTCTAATGAACGGCATCCCATCGAGCTATGTCACATGCTGACAGCCTCCAAAAGTGTCCACGATGCACACTTAGTTAACTTGTCATTACCGAATGAATTAGCCTTGGAAGATTAAACCCCGACTGGACGGGATGTCTTAAAAGACTTGGAAACAGATACGAGTTTAATTAGGAGATGTTAAGCTAATGTGAACTCAGGGTCAGTGTTGTAAAGGCGGTGGATGGGGCTTGAAAACTGGTGTTGGGGAGGACAAAGTAAGATTTTCTTCTATTTATTGAACAATTCTGATGGTTACTAAATATTGATACAGTGTTTATAAAACAGTGACTTAATGCTTACTCATTTTCTTGTCTTGATAAAAAGCTTTTTACCTATTTACTTGCTGATTTTTAAGCCTACGAGATTTATCTACTGAATCAGATCGAATAGCTTTGAGTTCACACGAAAACACTAAAATATGTTTACATGCTACCTCTACAGATGCTACTTACTATTGGTTTTGCCAATTAATTTTTTTATTGCTTTTACAACGTTTGTTACCTACTGTGGGTCATTTGTGTTTTCTTAGCATGACACATCTCTCTCTCTCTTGGGAATTGGAAAATCTGATTGAGGTTTTCTAATTTTGGGGTAAAATTACAGAGTAAGTAACAACGGAAAAGAACTTGTTAACTGAGTAATAGAGGCTCAGGATTCCTTCTATTTCAAAACATCCATGTGTGGAATTTCTTATGTTGAAAAAAGATAATAATGTGTTTTTATTTCCACATAGGATGTAAAAAAACACTTTTTTCTTTTCCCTAAGAGTTCAACGTCCTATTTTTGCAATGGTATTTCCCATTCACTAAAATACGTATATCATTTTGCGATCAACCGAACAAGGAAGACGGTATTTGTTAATTTAGCTTATTGCTACTTTCATTAAAGAGCTAAATTTAAAACAGACCGACAGTTTTTCTAAAAAAAAGTTCGGTCCTATATGGAGAATTAAGAGTTATGAGTGATCAATCAAAATTTGTATTCTGCTCTTTATTTTTTGCGGAATTAAGGAAATAGAAATGTTATGACGTGTGTAAATATGTAGTAGTACGTCTACTGTCTACTAGTACAATCACTTCCTGACCGGAAGGACTTGTTTTGACCATTCCGCTCGGGTTTTTTTCCCTTTTCAACCTCTGTCTACCCAACCCATTCATGAATTTTCTTCAATTAGAAAGCAGTACGCGCTTTAGAAAGATTCAGGTATCGAATAGAGTATAAGAATTAAAAGTAAGAAGGAATTATATACGCTGTTCATTCACACACATCAAAGTACTATTTTGTAAAAAAAAATGTTTTGTTCAAATTTTAACCATTATGAGAAAAATGTACATTGATTAGGTAAAATAAATTAGTATTTTTAGAGGAGTTATAGAGGGTTTTTTTACATTATCATCTGCTAATATAGTATAGATAGAGGGTTAGTAATGAGAAATGACCATGTAAATCCTATGTTCATCAACTCGGAAAAAATAGATAATTATGATGTGCGTGTTCCTATGTTCCTAATCTCTTCTTATCTTCCCAGGATGTTTAAAATTATCTTATGTGAAATAAACACAGAACACTCAATCAAAGGTAAAGGTAATTTTTTCTGATTTTTTCACAGAGAAAAAAATATAGAAATATTTAAATAACATTAAAAAATCAAATGATATGCGAAAACAATCTTCTGAACAGCAAGATAACAATACAACTTATCTGTTTTTCTAACTCGTACCTGTGGCTTTAAAGGTTTTGTTATCATGCTTTCCATCCCGTAATCAAAGTCTACAAGTGGAATTTTATTTGATAATACAGTTTACGGAAATATAATATTTTGTGTTTTCAAACAAATGTGCAGGAGTTTTCACACATGGAAGGAAACTGCTTCAAAAATACTTCAGTAACAGCTATCCGTTTTGTTCTCTTGGTATCAAATGTTATATCCCTCCCTTTATATAAATTTAATAATTGTGTGTATTTTCGAAAAAAAATGTCATTTACTTTTTAGTATTAGATTGTTAGATTTTAGAATAAAAGTGTTTCGACTTGGTAGTAAAGATTTTATGAAATGAGCATTGTGATATTTAAAGTCTAATTTCAAGGCAGCGTGATTGTAGCGAGGAAAAAAATACATCTACAATGAAAAACAGGGAATTCCCTGGCAATTCGAATTTTTACTAAAAAATATATATTAATAGGAAAAATGCAATAAAAATAAGAAAATTCCATTACTTAAGTTCTTTATTTCATGCACTGAAGAAAAGTTCATTATAACCGACAAAATATGAAAATAATTATAAT
Source organism: Tetragnatha montana (assembly GCA_963680715.1). Taxonomy (NCBI): domain Eukaryota; kingdom Metazoa; phylum Arthropoda; class Arachnida; order Araneae; family Tetragnathidae; genus Tetragnatha; species Tetragnatha montana. The sequence goes on from OY796675.1 coordinate 32,076,970, forward strand.
GCGGTGATACTATTTTAGTACATAAATTAGGCTCAGTGTTTTACTAGGGGATTACAAAATATATCGCCCAGACAACCCGACAATTTAGGGTTGGATCGAGAGTGGATGAGTTATTTTACCACTTGAGTCAATTTTCCTTCTTGACCTTTCCCCTCATCCAGCACTTTTATTTCACCACGTCCCCCTTCCGTTTCTTCTCATATTATTTTTGGTGTCATTTTTTATTTTCGAGAGGCATCAGATATTATCGTGGCTTACAGGGCGGTTGAAGTGGTTGACGTGTTCCTCGGCTTGTATGTTATTGAAAGTTACAACCAACAGCTATTTGGGGAGCGGAGTAGGGTTTTTTTTTAATGAATAATGGCTCTTCGAGTGTGTAAAGCAGTGAATTTCTCTTTTCCCAAACGTAATCCCGCTTTCATTCAGGCTACTTGGGTGGTTTAATTTATTTTGCCGACTACGATATCCAAGCGAGCTTTTTTTCCTGATAAAAGGGAACAAAAGCTATCAAAGGATATACTTTTTACACACTTTGAAGAAACTAAATTATTTACTTAAAAATGTGGATGTTTTGATGCACTATTTATTCTTTATGATCCCTAAAAGCACTGTTATTACAACATTATTACAGATAAAAAAAGTGTCAACGAATGACCTGTGTATGCATCCCAGAGTTTTCTTTGTTAAATTTTAAAATAAAAGCAACTAATTCTTTTAAGAGTGTATAGTAATTTAGTACATGAGATTTTATTACCATTAATCTTCCTGCAAAAAAATAAATTTTTAACGCTTTGAAAAATTTAAAAGCATGCGAAATTTTTGGAAAACACGAATAATCCTTTAGTTTGTATACGTAGTGTATAGGGAATTTCATCTGAGCTGAAGTATCACTCTAATCCTATCAATATCCTGATTAAATTACTTTGTAAATAAATTAATTAATTTGTTTGATGATAAAACTAAAATAATATCATTAGTATTATTTTAACATGTAAATTTCACTGTAGTATACTTAAAAATGGTTTTATTGCATCTTGTGACGTCAAGAGTTGAATATCATCGCAATATTTTTTTCTTAATATTCTTCCTGTAAGCAATCAAGTAACTTTCAAATATCCAATAAAAATCTCACAATGAAAACAAGAAAATTTAAAAGTATCATATCCTTAAGAGAACCCCCCATTCGCGCAAAGAACGAAACTTCCCTAACGAGATCTTTCTCATAAATAAACCAACGAACCATTTTGCAGCTTGAAAGGCGGCAAGAGAGTTAAGTAAATAATTATTACTCTCCTGGACTTCTCCACCATCTTTTTTAGTAACATTCTTATCATTTAAAAGTTTTGTGTTTGCTCAGCCTCAGCTTCACAGAGCAAGCGGCCCGGATGTCGGAACCTCCATTCCCCGAAACCGTGACTATATCCGTCATCCCATCTGGATGATCTTTCCGCTCTCGCGCGCAAAACAGTGTTCCAGAGAACCACCATCATCTTCTCCCCTCTACCATCGCGAGAGGCATTGTCTCTGACATCCTCCTCAATAACCCAAGGAAGTTTTTTTTTTGTCCCCTTACTTCTTACTATTAAAAGGCATCTATGAACGAATAGATTAGGCATCCTTTTCGGTATTATGCTAAGAAATTTGTGTTTTCCAGCAAAAGCAGGGTCGTTATTTCAGTTTATGTTAGGGAGGGAGACATTTTTTAAGGTCCTTTTACCCTGATGTTAGTTTAATATTGATGATTCATTTATTTAAAAAATGATACTAGATAAATACAGTCCTTTTTCACCTGATTCTCTCCCCCAATCGAGAGAGGGAGGTAGTATAATGTTAATCCCATCACAAAAACGGCCGAAAAGCTCCCAGCCAATATCTAGACAAAGGGCATGGTAGTCAGTTAAATTAATTAAAAAAATAAACAATGAGGGTATACAGCTGGGGTCTTAAATGATATTGAAAATTTGACCGATGAAGGTAGGTTTTAACACTTTTTCAGTGAATTCGAAATTTTTCACATCTTAAATAAGAATATAATAAAAGTAGGAAGTTGCCCCCAATGCACCCCCCAAACGATGCCCCTGAGCAAAAGTGCAAGTAAGAGGAATAATACTTATTAGTGTTCAATGGAGTCCTGAGACTGTAACCCCAGTTTAAGAATTTTTTCCTTTTTAGTCATCTCTGAACAGGGGTACAACTACCTCCACTACTAAACAAAATATTTACTTCCGGAACGCGTAGTAAATTTTTGAGGATCAGTTTGAAAAAGGATTATTTTAGGATAAATTATCGTAAACATGAGTTGTTTCGGCAAGGTTTATTTTTAGTTGCATATTTTCAAAAGTGCAACTATAAACATGCATTTAGCTCTCTGTTTCGTACAAGTTTGTTTAATGAAACTTTTACTCATGTTTATCTTTTAAACCATACGTTGAAACCCCATTTGTTTGTAAGCACAATGCAGCAACATGTGTCTAAAATAGAAAAATGGGATAAAAAATTATCTCTCCTACATCCGTTTCCATGTTTTGAAAGCATCAAGAACATCTTTACTCTTCCCTTTCCTTTCCCTTTTTCTGGTTGCTTCAGTTCCTGATAGGGTTCGCAGAAAATAGCAGTCTTGAAGGTAAAGGTAAAAAAAAGCAAAAATAGATGCATTTATGTACGAAACCTTAATGTACCGGGCAAAGGTAAAAACAGCCATTCAAGGACAAAACATCGTGCTTCACCTCAGACATCAATTATGCAAATGCATGTCTACAGACTGAATCAATACTAGGTGAACCAAAAACATCATTGTTCAAAACCCGTTTCGATTGGAGACTTGTGGTATTTTATCATCGTCTTTTCCTAGTATGTTCATCATAAAATATTAGAATACTACTTCCAAAATACTATAAAGAGAAATTCTTTGTGAGAAAAAAATTAAAAAACCTTTTATAAAAACTGAGTATGATCGGTATGATCCTGTGGTACTGAACAAGTAATTCCTTAAACAATTCTACGATAAACCATGAAGGTTTTGAGAATAGCCGTAACAATTTGAGGAAGAAAATTTTAGAACTTCCGTCTCGCTTTGAAAACGGCTTACTATAAAATGCCCCAATGCAAGCATAATATAAAATTCTATTTCATGAATCACTGAATAAAAAAACCCTCTAGAATTTTATTCATATTTTACAACCGATTTCCATTGTTTCCAAAGTTAAACTGTTTGATGTTTACCCTGACAATATTTAACAGAAAAACTTCTCAGGAAAATTCTATGTGATGTCTTATCCACGTCAAGTGGTTTAAAGTTAAGTCCCAAATAAAAAAAACTCCGCACGATTTGAGATAAACCCAAAAATTCCAATGCATTTTACATGTAGAATTGAAGCTAAATAAACACCTAAGAATTATTCTTGCCATGCTCTTCTTGCCACCATCGCAAGCTTTTATGATTTTGAAAGACCCAAAACACTCAAGACAAGATATCTTCTCCATGGAAAAAAGTTGTGATCATGTTAGACAGTATGGTTCTAGATCTAGATGATAATAATACATGGTTCTATTAGAAAAGTGTATCAGGATTGTGTGTACAGGTGGTATAAAACATAATGGACTGCTTGCATAGACTATCTCATTATTTTTGTCGACGTGCATATTCTGCAACAGAAAAGGACCGTCAAACACGTTTCCTATGGGTTCCCTGAACTTTGATCTCTCTCCCACTGCAGGTGATTTAACAGCAACAGGTGACTGAGGTGAAGGAGCAATTTGTGATGCATGGATTTTTATAATGTTCACTCTCATTGTTGGAGTCTTAGTAAGAAGAAGAGCTGCTGCTATATACTATATCAAAGATAGTCTATTTTCAATAATAACTTCGTATGAGGGATGAGTGTTTTTCTTTCTTTCAGCTTTTTTTTCTTATAGCTGCAGTTTTCTAATCTTAGAGTTAAAGTTTGGATAACATAACTTTTCCTTTAGAAATACACCTCTCATAGTTCTGTCCCCAAAGTGTTTAGAATAAGTTTTCTTTATAAGTTACAGTGCATCTCATAGGGATATTATTAAACTTTTAAGTATAAGTTACATTACATTTCAAATGTTTAAGATTCTAATCTTATGATCGTTTCTAGATTGAATTATGTCAATATAAATAGATTGCATTAAAGAAAAAACCTAATAGGAAAAATTATTGTTTTACACGTTTGGTTTGAGACGGGGAATATTTCAAAACTTAATATAAAACAATATAATTTCTCTTTCAGGCAATATATTTTGCCAATATTTTTAAAATTCAAAACTTACGACTTCAAAATTGAAAAAATAGAACTTAAATGCAACAGAGTGATATAAAAATAAAATAAGATTTTAAATTAAAATTTTTAATTAACAACAGTTTTTTATCTACCAGGGGTTTTTTTACCAGTTTTTAAACAACAGTTATTTATCTTGGTATAAGTCTGCGACACAGTGTCTGATGGATATTATATGGTCATCCCCTTTTGTTCCTTATAGATTTTTTACCTCAAAAAATATTTTCCGTTGTATTCATCTATAATAATAAAAGAGCTTTACCACTCACTCACTCACACACTCACTCACTCACTCATCAACGCACAGCAAAATTTACCGGGGCTAAGGACTCGAAACTTGGTAGGGTCGAAGACCTTACGGTGTATACGCGCACTAAGAAGAGATTTTTCGAAATTTCTTTTTTCTGACCCACAGGGGGGTTTGGAGCGTTTTCGATGTTTTTGAGCCCAGCGGCGTCCCAAATGACCCCAGATCTTTGTTATTTCGCAGGAAGGTACCTAGCAACAATTTCTAGAAAGGCATTTTTCAGATTTTGGATATTCGAATTTTAAGAGGTCTGAATATTCCAAAAACCCGTTTTTGCTGAGCATAAACCAAGTTTTATATTTTCGAAGAAAACAATACCGAGAAATCTATATTACGAATTGAATTGTTGGTAATACCTTCTTGAGATAATTTCAAAGAAAGTAATTTCTGGATTTTTCGATATTCCATTCTGGAGGGGATGCACGGGGGTTTGAATATTTACTCCCGTTTTTAGTTTTTGGATCCTAGCACCCACATTATTAATGTGATTGTTATGAAATTTTAGCATGTTGTTCCTCACACAACCAGGAAGGTTTGCGAAAAAGAATTTTCTGAATCAAAACATTCTAAGGAGCCTTTTTTGTCCCTTATCTAAATTCTTATGCTTAACCTTCAATGTTAAATTTATTGCGGTTATTGTTCTTTCCAGGACACGCAAAACCTCTATTGTTGGAAATATTTATTTTGAAATGTTTTATAACAGGTGAATTTTTAAAATATGATAAAGAAACAATTTTTAATGATTAAATAATTTTTTTTATAATAACCAAAAACCATTCCACTGAAAAATTTTATTCTTTTTTCTATTTAATCAAATTTATGTATTTCCAGCAAAGTTCAAATTAAACAATATTTTATCACAGGCATTTTCAGTGTCGATTCAAATGATGTTTACTTTTATTTCATGTTTGAAATTTCTTTCATTGAATGAGTTGGTGATAAATCAGCAAAGGGGGGGTTCAGGGGGTCTCCCCCTGATTTTTAAAAAAAATTATCGTTATTAAAAAATTGTTATAAACACTAATTCTAAACCGGTTTTTTAAGATCTTAAAAAATTATAAAAGTATGTAGTATATTTAATTGTTTTGTATTTCATAAAAATTTAGCGGGATGAGGGGGAAATAAGTTTTATCTATAAACATTGCTGTACAATAATATATCTTTATTGTGAGCGAAGGCTGAGAAATTTGCCTCAAATATACATTTATAATTTATACCAATTGCAGAAATGGATGGAGGGAGAAAAGGACAAAAGGGAAAAAAATAATGGGGTTCAGAAGGTCCCCTGACTTTTTTTCTATTTTGAAAAATTGCTCTTTAAAAATGGGGATTCCACACATTAAATCTAAACAGGTAGCATTTTTAAAGGTTTTTTTTTACATCTTAACGAAGTGGTATGGCATCAAAAAAGAATCCCAGCGGGAAGACTGTTGACTCTATTGCATCTAAACGATAATTCTTATTTATTTTAACACACAGTTTGATAAGCCTTTTATCCCCCGAGCAACGGCGGGCATATCAGCTAGTTTGTAGATAAATAAACTATTTATCTTATATAAAGTGAATTAAATTTATTTAATAATTCATCAGAATTTCAGATATTTTTAGAGGCTAATAGTAATACCAATACCTACTTCTCTATTTTATGACATATATCTTTTTCAACTGTCAACATCCTGGTATAAGCGCATAGCAAAAACCAGAGCAACTAAACTAAACCAACCAACCAACCAAATCAACTGTCAACATTAGACCCTTAAGTAAGAAATTATGTAAAGATTATTGGTTTGCTCACTCTTCCCATTGAAGTAAGGAAGCAATTTGAAGACGTTCACTCACTCTTCCGCTCAATGGGTTCAAGCATGGGGTGAAGAATGATATGAGTCAGAGGGCTTGGGGGAACTGTGGTAGTTAATTGACCAGGTCAATTTAGACGTCATTCATATTTCTGATTTATGGTTCACGAAGCCGTATGGCTACTGTCAGTAGACCCAAACAATTACCCAAGGGTTACGTAATTGTCCTGATATTATGTTTCGGCTGAGATACGGTCCGCTGCACAATAGAAGATTCTTAAAGAAAGTTGGTGAGAGGGAGTCATTTGAATGGCTTCTTTAACAGGCACTGTAATGATGGAAATGGTATTGTACTCGGCCCATCTCTTACCCAATTGAAGTAACGGAAGACAACGGTGTAACACAAAATTAACTGAAAAATTGAAATAACGTTGCGATACTAGATAATTCTGCTTCAGATCGAAAAATTATTATTTTATTTTGATGGTATTTCTGAGTTAACTTTAAGGAAAAGTAGCCCTAAAGCAACTTCTGTATCTTAAAAACCCAAATTTTTTTTTATTATATACCTAAATCTTCCTGCTTAAAGAAATATTTCAAGGGAAGTTAGGTTCTTGGTGCGTATCCAAAAAGACTCACCCAAACATCTTTTTTTAGGAAGTCTTAAGAGAAGATAGCGTCTTTATTATTTGTGTTTTGACCGGCAATCGTTAACTATTTATTATTATCTTCATTAGTTCACTTAAACTTCAAACAATTAAAACTTGATATAATTTCTACGAAATATTGAAGTTAATCCACTGTCAAAGTCTTTGTTAATGGAGAATTGCAACATCTCTTAAAATTCAAAGTTTTCAATTTTAACTTATTAAAAATTCTCTCCTGAATCCGAAAATACGCTTGTCTTTTACGAGAAAAATTTTGTAAGTTAATTATAAGATATTTCATTACAGAAAAGCTGACGTTAAAAGTGCCTCTCGGAAATGAGGGAATCACAGTTTCCATGGAAACACGAGGTTGTAAAAACTAGAGCTCAATGTATTTCAAAGCGGAATGATTGTAAACAAGGCACGCATGACGTCACAAGCTGTTTCAGCTCAGACCGAAACGAAGCTCTTTTTAATTAAAAATAACTTAAAAATTAGCGCTTTGAAAGGTATATTAATGGTTTTGTGGAGGTTTTAAGCGATTCTGAATACATTAAGATTTTCAAAAAAATTGACTGCAATTGTCCATTGTTGTAATTTCTACTAAATACACATAAAAACGATACTTTAAAAAAGGTTTCTTTGTTTTAAAATTAGTTTTACTGTTCACGCGTGTTACTTAATTGAAAAAATGACTAAACGCCGTCCATAACAGAAAACTCCATTCGATTCGAAAAGGCTGTCACGTTTTCATCATCGATCATAACCCCAGTCGTTTTCGGCGTAGGTGACATATGTCATAGTGGGTGGTCCGTATCATCCTGTGAACACTCATTTTACCTTTTTTTCGAGCATGGGAAGTATTTATATAACGTGTATTTTTGTTTCGTTACAACGAATTTCTTAAATTATCAAAAATAAATTATTTTATATATTTTGTTGTTTTTAAGGCTAATATTTATACTTAAGATACTAATTTTAAAGCTAAGATTCTAATGTATTTATACTTTTGATAGATTAATACTTAGAGCACATGTTATTAATTTTTATACTATTTTAGGGGGTAGTTTGAAAAACTCATTTGTATATTTTAATATCACTTCCTAACAAAGGAGAATGTAAAAACCTAATAAAACGTCATACCTATATATGATAAAAAAAAACTTTAAAAATTAGGGAATATAATTATTTGAGTAAATTTAATTAGTACTCATATCTTAATTAGTTAGTTTTGTAACTTTCATATCATACTAATTTTAAAGTGCATGTTATGACATTACTCTTTATATTAGGTATAACAAGAGAAAATGGGGTGAAAGGACCTCAAATTTCTATACAAAGTTTGAAGAAACTATTTTTCGTTTCTCGTTCAGTGAAATGAAATGTTCTTGAATGTATTTTTTGAAATAATCAAGATACTTTCAATGAAAAGATATTAATACAAGAGATTTATATTATTTTTTTGCCTTACGTAAAAAATATAAATGCGCCTATAATATTAACTAATCTAATGAATTACTTTATACCATCAATAAATTAATCAAATAAATTCACAATTAAAATTATTAAATTAAACCATCTTTATCAAACTACCCCATTTTTAAAATTTACTCCCATTGGTAATAAACCTTTTATAAATGTAGGTATATCTCTTCCCCCACACATATTTATATAAATTTTCAATAGTAAAGTGATTAAAAAGTTTCTCCAACTCACACTCTTCCCATGAAGTTTATTATTTTAAAGGACAGTTTTTCTCTTTGAGATTGTTAACGCATATAAAAATTAATACTTCATAATATTTAACAATAAAAGATCCTTTTGGGAGAGAACCTATTTTAAACACATTAAATTATGGTTTAAAATTATTTTCAGGCATCAAAATCAGAATGATCATTCCTGAAACTCTTCAAGCAACAAGTTCGATATCTAGAATAGTCAATTAAATACACTCTTAAACTTTATTCTCGTAACGGTAAGCAACTTCGAGCTCGAGCGACCCCAAAAATACTATCTAATAAATAGAAGACCTCTCCGTGTTTACCTCTCGGGAAAGCGTGACTCACTCCCCTCCAACAATACCACACGAGACCTCTCTTCCCCTGAAACAGGTTACTAGGTCTGCCGTCTGTGAGCGAGGGAAAAAAATCCATACTTTCTTTCCTCTTCTCCTTTAAAAGGCGAAGAGAAGACATGCTTTCGCGGTCTTAAGTAAGCAAGTAATAAAGGTACAAATTTTTGAAATAAGATATCGATTTGTATTGAAAGGGAAAGAAGCAATGAAGAGTGTGCTATGTAAATGTGCAAAGTGGGGGTAAATAATTTCGAAAGAAGGGTATTAATTCAGTTTATTCTCGTTTAACGTCCTTCATTCTAATTAAAAATCGTCTACAAAACTTATCCTGTGTGTTAACAAATGGAATACTTGAAGAAAATGTTCTTTAAAAATACTATTTATAAATATAAGCTCAATTCAGAAAATTCCCAAAAAAAACTGGATAATTAGAAGTAAAAAAAAATATTGTCACTGATTTCTTGTTTTAAGATTAACCTCACACATATTAATAAAAGTAAAAAAAGCTTTGTAAAAAGGAATATTCGATTTAAACACTAAAGAACGTTTAGACAAGTATGAAAACTAAAAAAAAAACTTTATCAATACTTTCATTTTTTAGAACGCTCAGTAAAAAGAGGATAATTGAAATGAGTTTTTTTAGTTCAGATCCCCCTTTTTTCTGATGATACAATCAGCATAGGGGAGAGTCTCAACTCACATTTTTCAGAAAATCTTTAGAAATCATTCCCCACCCAAACCGTTAATTTGTGTTTTATATATCGGGGACTATCTTTTTTCTCTCATAGATGTGGAAAAACAGTTCCCTGCCCAACACATATCAGACGCTCTGGTGACATTTCAATAACAAGGCTCTCTGGACAACAAAGAGGGGACTCACCGGTGCTTCCCTCGTGCCGGAAACCATCATCAGGAGGAGGAGGCATATCCTCAGTGTGCGGAGCAGCCCGGGCGAGATCATGCCGCCCCGGCCGCCGCCATGCGCCGGCACGGCCTCCTTGTGCTCCCGTCGGGTAATATCCTCAGCCGCTGCCGCGAGAGAAACGAGAGGACACGGCGATCGCCGTCGCGGCTTTGGCTCTTTTCTCTCTTCTTCTCCTCCAAGCTGCGTGGAGATCGGAGGGAGTGTGTGTCGCATCCGCCGATTGGCTGATGCTGGAAAAGGGGGAAGAGAGGGGGTTTCTCTCGCGCGCGAGTTCGGAACAACGTGGAGTTGTGCTGACACTTTTTTTTTCTTCAGGTTTTTATGGGGATTTTTCTTCATGTTTTATTTTTGCGTGGTATTTTTGTTTTTATCCAGTCTCCTCTTTTGTGTGGTTTTTTTGGGGGTGAGTTGTAATTGGGAGCTCGCTGTGATTTGTAACAGTTCTTTGAGGGGAACAGTGAGTAATACGGGTTTCGTCCCTGAGGTGAAATTGGATTAATGAAATTTTTTGGGGGGAAAAAACAATTAGCTCATTTCAAATTACAATGGTGTTTCTAGGGTATTGGAAAAAAGGAAAAGTGTAGTAGAATTGATGTAGGAGCTCCAAAAGAATACTCGGGATGAATCCTCTTTCATATTTTAGAACTGAATCTCCTTTCAATTCTACATTACTACTACAGTTATCATCCAATTTTTATTTATACTTGAATTTTCTCTATATTTCCCCCTTGCAGTGCTATGTTAATATTCCCTTGAACCATTGGTTTTCAACAGGTGGTTCGTGGACCATTAACAGTCCATCAAATCAGATAGTTGTTAAAAGTTATCCACGAAAAGGTGAAGAGCCACACTTTAAAAAAATTCGATTCACCTGAAATCTCAAGAGCAAATAGATATTGAGAGAAAAGGGATGCTCAAGAGTATGATCTAGTTTAGAGCTAAGGGATTTGGAAGATGAAAGGGAGGCCCAAGATAAAAGAGATGCTGAAGAGAACAGAGAAGAACAGATCTAGAATGTCTCAAGAGCTCAAAGAGATGCTTGAGAGAAAAAAGATGCTCAAGAGCATGATATTATTTAGAGCAAAGGTATTTTGAAGATCAGAAGGAGGGAGGCTTAAGATAAAAGAGATGCTGAAGAGAAGAGAGATGTTGAAGAACAGAGAGAGTCTCAGGAGCAAAGAGATACTCGATTGAAAATAGATGCTCAAGAGAAAGATATGCTTAAGAGTAGAGAGAGACTCAAGAGCAAAGAGTTGCTGTAACTTGAAACTTTTTTTTTGGGGGGGGGGGATTATTTAAACACAATAGCTTAAGTTCTCACTACGAATTGAGGGGTGATGTAATACAGTTCTGGAAATAATTATATTAATACATCAAAAATTTTCGTAAAATATTTAAGTCTGGCAAAAGAACTATCGTCATTGTGAACGATGATGCCTAACAACATTGTAAATTACTTTACATGAATGATGTTACTTTAGGCTAAGTGATTCTTCAATTACTTCATAGAGTTGAAAATTTCTAATTAACACTATATGTTTTTCACATTAAAAAATCAAAATCACACAATGATTTAAATATAATTTACTTTCAGCATTTTCTAGGGGAAATCGTTTATGAATGTGAAACAAACTTAAACATAAATAAAAAATTTCTTCGGGTAGAAAATTATTATTTCCTAAGAAATATATTTCCTTTTATATTTTCTAATCAATTATTCTAAAAATAGGGTTGTATGTTTATAATAAACTAATTTTGAATAACAATAAGGCAACCTTTAAATGTAATACTTCAAAATTTCCGAAAAAATAAAGGATTTTAGGAAAAAAGTGGATTTAATTAAGGAAAAATGTAATATTTCGTTTATTTTTTTTAATAAAAAATAGTTACAAGCGAACATATTTAATTTCCTAACCTATTTAATTTTAAATTTCCTATTTATGCCTTTCATTTTTCAATTACTTGCGAATAATTTCTCTAGAACCGAATTAAAGTCTTCTGCCATTATTCCATATTCACCTTGAATCTCTTTATTTAACTGTTAACACTTTTTGATACACATTGTAAACACAGTCGTACAGAAAAATTGAGTTACTATATAAATTATCCGAAATAATACAAAATGCTTCCTTGCAACAAGAGTAACCTCGCAGTGAAACAACATTTACAGAGATGAATTTGCTACGTTGTGAAACCTGATTTACAGGCAATCAAATAATACAGTAAGCAAGTTTTTGGAAATTTTTGAAACTTTTGACTTACCTATTTTGAAATCAACAAATATTTGTAAAATAATTTTGTTTTTATTAAAGTTTTCTTTTGTCCATATATTTCAATAAACTGAGGATAAGGCATAAAATAACTCACTTAAAAATTATTTTGTAAACGGGAAAAAGAGGGATAATTTCTAAATTGTCTGAACTAAACGAAATATATAAGGGGAAAATCCTAATAAAAAGGTGACATATTATCCATAATTAGTTTGTTTCCTAATGAGCATACCATAAGGTTTTACCCAAGGAAATTCAGAAAAATTTTACTTTGTGTAGCGAGAACATCACTTTAAAAGCTATACTAGCTTATTGAAATAAATTCTTTCCTAACACAAAGAAGACAATATTTACATTCATCTCCGTAATAAATTCGCTAACAGTTTGTGCCAAATTGTTTATTCGGAAGAGCTGTTATCTCAAGTGCCGTCAAAGCTCTTCTTCCTCTAACCAACCTATGTGGTGTGTTTACTTCTGCCACCTATCCCTTGAGAACCAGCCAAACCGCGAGTAAAGTCTTGGGAATTTTTTCGTTGTTATTTTTAATAGAAAAGACCTCTTGGCCCTTAATGGAAAATTCTTCGATAAGGTATTTGTGGTGAATGGGGGGAGAGGGGGGGATCTAAGGGAAGGTCCACTTGTTAGACAACCTGTGAGTCGCGTTTCGTGAATTTCATAGGTGATTCAAAGCATTAACCACAGTTTTCACAAGGTGCGTCACGTTTGTCTCTTTCATAACTGTCCTTTGTGGAAATTTTAACCATTGTTTTTTTTGTTTGTTAATAAATGTTTAACTATTTTGTTAATATTTTTGTGGAAGAAAAGAATATTCAAGGGATTTTAGAAGTTGGACTATCGGATAGATTTAATAAATTCTTTGTTACTTAAAACTGTTTTTATTTTTAAAAATCCAAAAGAGTTTCTCAAATACCTCCATATACTCATATTTAAATTTTATTTAAACTGAAGAGTTATTATATTTATCTAAGTGATAAAAACAGTTATAGTAGGTATTATGATTTACTCGGTTCGTGGTGAAAATTTGAATCGCCAGTTTTAAAAATGGAATAAAGATAAAAAAAATTGCTAAATTACTTTTTGTGCTAAAAAATCTCCAAGCTTCACTTTTCACATGAGTGGGAAGAGGGGGAAAATAACTACCCCTATAGGCAGATATATGTATAGTCCATTGAATTTAGTGAAATTGATGTTCATTCACTGTAATTTTTATTTAATTTGAAACTTAAGTTAATTTTTAAGCTGATTTAATAGTTCTTCCCATCTTTTTTGCTAAAAAACTCGACGAGTGTTATTGCTTTCGAAAACTCGGTTTGTAATCCTGATTCTAAATTACTTCATTAAAAAACTAACTTTATTAACTTTAAAACTTAACATTAACTTTAAAATTATCATTTTAATTTTCAATCATAGAAAGAAAAAAAAACAATACAAAGATTCAATTTTGGGATATTTTTACTTCCCTCCCAATATAAAGCATTATTCAAAAGCATGAATTGATCCTCCTTTGAAAAGAGTAAAAATCTAATCACCATTTACGTAACTACTATGTTTGTAGCTAAGTTAAATTCTTTTGAAAAGCTGCCCAATTTTCCTCTTTTTATCCTACGCTAGCGTCCCACCGCGAGAAACAAATAACAAAACGACCCACAAGTGTCAACAATTTGGACACAAGAGCAGCGTGTGGGACGATACTGCCATCCTTCGTATAATTGGGAGGAAATATTCAGAATTCTAATTAGTTTTAAATTTTTTTGCTTTGAAATGGTATTTATTTTTGTTTCAAGGCTTTTATGTTTGATACGGCTAGCTATAAAAATTATAAATGTTGAAATATATTTTTTAAAAAAAATACTACCCACTTGAATACATAGTACTACTCAAAGATTTTCAAATAAATCTTTTTTAAATTCGTGGAAATTGAAAAATGATTACACAATTTTTACTATATTCTTCCTTCTTTCAAACTTTTTAGTTTCATAAATATATATATATATATATATATATATATATATATATATATTTATTTATTTATTTACAATCAGTCAAAACAAACAGAACAAGAAAAATATCCATATCACCTGGGATCGCAACGATCCATGTAGGTGAACAAAACATGCATAGAATAATTACAAAAACTAAAACATGAATCTCTCTATATATAATGAAGGTGTCCCTGGGTTCCTGCCTGGGTTCCTGGGTTCCTGCCTGCCTGGGTTTGTCCGGAACAGATTTGGCTCAATTTCTCCAAAACTACCCGTCCGAATCGAACCAAACTTGGTACACATACGTATGGGGACGGGGGAAAGACAATGACATCATTTCCAAATTTCTAAAACCACCCCTTCACCCCCTTTTAGGCCTTTTTGTAAAAATCGCCTTACTTCTCCACTAAAGAAGATCTGTTTAACTCGCATTGTTGCAAATAATACAACAAAAACAATTTTAAACATAAAACAAAGTATTTAAAGATAAAACTTGGCTAAAATTGTTTTAAATGTTTTAAAAAGGTTATTAATAATTTAAAAAATTAAAAACGGCCCTTATAAAAAACTTTATAACAGTATTTTCTTATTAAAATCTTCATTTTCCATGAAACTTTAAGTTGAAATAGAAAGTTTTAAGAATTAGACTGGTTAAAGTAAAGATTACATCATGCAGTTTTTTTAGAAAGTTGATGATAGAAACACTAGATCAATTTGTTATTTAACCTTATAATTTGTTTCTTTGGTGTAGTTTAACGGGATTTTTTTTTCAATTTAAACAGGGGGTATTTACAAATTTTGGGATTTCAAAAGTCTGTAATAATTTTAATGGATTTTTTTCACTTAGAATGGATAATTGGGTAACTGTCGTAATTAAATGTGCAACACCGGAACTGGATGGTTAGGTTAGATTTACACAGTTGGAACCGGGAGGGAAAAGGCACAGGGAGCACGGTGATGAAAATGCACCGGGAACACCGAGATGAAAAGGCACCGGGGACACCAAGATGAAAAAGGCACCGGGATATGAAAAAATACTGGGAACACCGGGATATGAAAAACTACCAGGATGATTGTTAATTATGGTTACAGAAAATTAGGCATGTAACTTGAGAAAATTTTAATAAATTGATACACTCCACCCGTGCAAGGCCGGGCATATCAGCTAGTAAGTTATAAACTAAAGTGAACAATACATAAAAATAATATAAGAACAGTATAAATATAAATGTATAAACAATATTTTTTTTTAATTTGATTCCTCTTGATATTAAGAAAAAAGTTTTAAAGACGTTATCTAGAAATGTACTTTTGTATTCAAAGAGGAATTAAAACTTTCACAATGACTATAAATTAAGAGTTTTGAAAATATGTTAAAGGATAAATAACAAATTTTCTTTCAATCACTGTCTCTTTTGAAACTTATATTATACATCGGAAAAATAAGGAAAAAATGTTGATAAAAATATTATATGGAAGGAAGCGTTTGCAGTATATTGTATTTTAAAAACAACACATTTCCATTAATTTTTAGAGTTTAACTTTTTGTAATTAACAAAAGGAAAATAACTGTATTATGAAGAGACATACGTATTAAAATGTATAATGTTATTCAACGTAAAGTTCCTTTCTCAATTTTGGTAAATAGTATTAAAAAAAAGGTAAGTAGTAATTGCTATTTTAGTATAATTTTAAAGACCTCCTGGTCAAATTCCTCTTGAGAAGGTGTAAGTTATTGTTCTTTAGCATTTTTAAAAGCCGATTACCAATGAATACGCAAGAATATTAAATAGTCTTTATTTATAAGGGTTTTTTTTTTTCGGAATTCAATTGGTGATGCCCCCTAGTTTTGTGTCACCATAGAAAAAATAATGAATGCAAATTTAAACTCATTCGGACAATAATAACACGTGCCGTAAAGCCTTAAAGTTCCAAAAAAGTGCTGATTTTTTCACAAAACGACTAAAAAAACAGATTAAACCCTCACATTTTGTTCGTGATTTAATTTTATGAGGAAATACCATTGTTATAAATAAAATGTTCCAAGTTTATTTTTTTATCACCCCTCTTTTGGTAGTAGTCCTAATAATTTTTTTAATATCAACGAAAGTTCGTAAAGTTGTTTTTCCTTTATTTTTAAATTGCTAATAACTCTAGAACTATACAACTTAAAAACCTGAAACTGGTCACATTTTGTTCGTAATTTCACTCTCTTTGATTTATTGTACATCATAATCACCTTACCTTTCTTCAAAATCTTTTTTTTTTCAAAATTAAAATAAATAAATAAAAAGTTTTGAAAATATTTTATTAAGAAAATTTAAAGCTTTTTAATTTCTGAAAAAAAACATTTCTACCAAATTTCAAGTTGTAATATACTTTAATCATGAAGAAAAAAAAATAAAACCTTAGAAGTTTTGGCAAGTCCCTAAATACCCTCAACTCCTAATACATAATGTTTTCACTGAATTACATCACGTGGGTGACCCCAAAACCTTTATATTTTATTGAAAAGTTGCTTATACAATGTACCTTGTTTGATACTTCAAAAGGTACCCCATTTTCAGAATATTCAATATGTGATCATAAATATATTTATTTTAAACATCAAAAATCCTATCCCCTTCGCCCGTCGCTTGTTCTTTAATTTCGTTTTCCTGCACGAGAAAGATTCTTGCAAGGAAAACACATTTACAGGTAAACTACTCTGTTTGAAGGGGAGAATTCTGAATATCTTCTTCTAGTGGAACCTATTCAATGCAAACGCATGGACAGGACACGTATTGACACTATCGACGAGCTTCGATCTTATTTCTCGTCTCGTCTTGCTGAGTTCTTATTTCCGTTCGGACTTTTCCGGTGTTTCGTCACCACGGGCATAATGCTTCCGGGAAAGGGAGGAACACTTTTTTTACCCTTTTATTGTGGGGAAGATAATAAAAAAAAACGTTAAACAGTGGGTAAAGGAGTGGGTATTTTCTTTTTCTGTGCGTCGGGAAGATGCTCCAACCTAAGTTGGTACTTGACGATTGCATTTTTTAAAAAAGAGTACTTGAAGGAAGAGTTGAAAATGAAGTGTACTACAAGACATTCATTCTTTTTTCTTTGATAACAACTAGTTGAAAATATATTTGTAATAGATAGAATAATTTGTAATCATACTGTTTCAGTTAACTAATACCAAAAAGATGAAACTACAGAATACAAGGCAGATCACATGAAATAAACACTGATTTTATTTTTAAAAAAAGGATTAATGATATTTTGCTTTGTTTCTTAAATTTCAAAGAATTAATTTTCATTTTGATATCAAAATAAAAAAGGAAACAATGTGAAATATTTCAATAAATTTGTTTGATCTTTCAGGATTAAAAAAGCTAAATTCCATGTTATTTATCCTATGAGATTAAACATCTAAACTCTAAACTAAACGAAGGGATATTTCAACAGTGTAACCAAGACCCTCTATATATTGGTTAATAAGTTTTTAAAAAATCAAAAAGGTATAGTAGCGTTCTCTGCTTCTGTAATGCTTCCAAATTAATCTGGAAAAAATATTGATAAAAGAGAACAATAAATTTATAACTAAACACATTCAATTATTTGAAAATAAATTTCCCTACCTTTTAAATATGAGCTTTTACAAAAGAATGTTTAAATGAACTGAAAAAATGATTAGTGACATAAAAAATATAGTTTTTTCCTATCCTTCAACCTTTTTAGTTTTAGAAATTCTTGCCATGCTCTCCATTATTTTCTGTCCCTGGGCTTTTTTTCTTTTCTCCTCTAATACACTAACCACAAGATGAAAATGTTGATTCAGAGAAATAACCGCAAGAGTGTTGGCTGATTCGCAAAAGTACCCTCCCACTGTTAGATTTTCAAGAGAGTCAATTGCGAACATAGCAAGAAAACAAAAGGCTATTGGATTGAAATTTTTTAAAAACTTAAAACCCTCTATAGCTTGCGTATCAAGTTGGAATTAATTTTACATTTTAATATATTATATCCATATCAGAAATCAAACATTTGTTCAACCAAGATTTTTCTTACTTGTGTTCGAAAGTCTGCTGAACTGCCATAAAAATTTACAGTCAATTGCTATTTACGTAGCATGGTTTGCCCAAATATGCTAGCAATATCCACTCCTTTGTAATTCAAACATTGAAATCCAGTAGTTCATCAAAATCAGACACTTCTACCAAAGACAATTTTCACAATACAACGCTTATAGACCTTTTTGTTTCCCCTGTTTCTAGTGACAGATGTACTTCTTGCAGTCATATAATAATATATTCTTCTCACAAACCTCATTGGTTTCGAAACCACAAAGCAGCACGCGCCGTGACGCCTGGTTCACTGGGGTGTCTAGTGGTTGTAATACTTCTTTCGGAGAAGACTTTCGTAGGTGGACTAAGAACTAAGAACGTATATTGCCCAAGATAAGGAATTTGACGTCAGAAATGAAAGACTCTCTAGTCTGCAAAAATCCATCACGATCTTTCTGTTATTTAACTCCTCGCACTCGATATATGCAAATAATTTCTGCTTATGGTTAACCTCCTTCACACCCTTCTACAACGCAACTTTTTATTAGTGGTAATAAGAGGTAAATAATGATATCTAATGGAAAATATTTATTCGTATTAGTTAATTTTCTTACTTTCTACAATAGTTTTACTGAATAGGTATAGAAGAAAGCAACGCACATTTTTATGCAAATATAAAGTGGAGACAAATGGACGGTCACCTGTTTCTCTCTTGAAAGAAAGTTATGGATACTGAATTTTAATGAAAACCTCCCATGTATAACCCACACTCTTTGACTTATGCATAATTAATTATTAAAATTTTTTATGAAACCATGATTTTCTTAAACGTATACAACTATACATACAGTGTTACATATTTATTCTTAAAGTGTTTCTGTTCTTTTTAAAGTTTGATTTTTGGGTAATTTTTCATTTTTCCTCTCGCGCCTATCCCAAGCATCTCCCCTTTTCGGTAGAGAACGCCAAGGCTTTGTACAGTACAAACGGATGCTTCTGTTGGATGGAAATTGTCTTAGTAACCAATGTTTTTATGACATATTATCCATTTAATTATGACACAATTAATTGAAAATATGCTTTATAAAAAGGTTTTTTTGTGCTGAAAGTTGGAGAGGGGGTACATTTGAACAAAAAGTAAATTTTTGACTATTTCTTCGTATATTTATGAGATATTGAAATTAAAGAAATTATTCATAAATAAATTTACACTTTTCCTGAAATTTTAGTAACCTATTCAAATGCATTCATCTGAAATTTTAACGCATATTATAATTCTAAAAATTTAGAAATTCTGTACAAAAATTATAATGTACCCCAGTACAGTATAGGGGCATATTTGAATACTTCTTTAGGCACATTTGAACACATGCCTAAATAATTCATGCAAATTCATTGTATCATTTCAGTTTACATTTATAACAACCAATTACGCTGAAAATTTAGGACTTTAAGTTTTTTTTTTAATTTTAAAGTTTTTTTTAATTAAAGAAAAATTTTAACAAATTTATATTGCAAATTGAATTTTTTTTTAATGAAGAAAGGTAGTTAAAGAGAAAATTATTGAGAATATATTGGCTATTAAGAAAAATTAATGAGGAAAAAGTATTAAAAAAATTATTATTATTATTGTTCAGTTTTTTAGGAAAGGGAGCCGGCCATCAATTCAATACCCACCTCCCGCAATTGATACGGTTGAGATATTTTAATTAGGATATCATGGGAAATAGATAGTGTTTTGTAAATTATTTTCCCTTCAGTATTTTCTGAGAGTATCTGCTGGGTTTAACCATACTTTTTAAATCCATACCTATAAAATTATTCATATATTAAAAGATAGCTTTTCTTAAAAGGTTTAATTAACCTTTCTAGAGAATAAATGAATTAACATTTCTTATAAATAAAAAGGGGGCTTCAACTTCTGTTTTGCTACTGAAAAAAATAGTTGGAATATAGTATTTGCTACTGTGGTAGTTAATCCCTATAAAAATTATCATTACCGGGAGAATTCGACTAGTTATCGAGTCTACCCCTATTTGGGATTTTGTCAAACATGAAACATGGACACTTTACCGCTTTACTCATGCTTAAATTTCTATACCACAAATTATTAAAAAAAAACTTAACCAGCTCAATGTGACTAATGTCTTTTCGGAAGACTGTTTCTGTTCAAGATACCACAATTCGCACTTAACTAGCAAGCTGTTGGTAATACCACAAAGCATTTATTTATTATTGATTCCCATGAATGAAGTGTTCGTAAGCAAGAAATTAAATTAAAAGAAAAAATTCCCGTATCCGTTGTCCGGGAAGAAAGGAACTGAATGCATCCGGCAGCGGATATGCCTCTTCCTTTCCGCTAGTTACTGTGGCGAGAATTGATTTGATTTAAGTTTAACACCCTCTTAAAGAGACGAGGTCTCATGTTTTGGTGTATTTAAAAAAATATCCAGACTCCTTCTACCATATATTTTTCAAAATTAGGCACTTTTAGACAGTTGAAGAAGTAACAACGCGCAAAAATATCCTTTAAAAAATAAACTTGGAGAGTAAAAATTAATGATTTATACAAGGAGGATTAAAAGGAGGTTAGAATGACTTTTCTGTTCTATAACCAGTGGCGTCCCTAGCACCACAAGTAGTGTCGGCGAAACTGGTTTGCGAGGCCCTAATATAAGATTTAAAATGAATTATTGTAAAATAATTGACATTTCTTGTAATAAATAGTATTAATAGCTTAATTAATTAACAACTTAATTCATTTTCCTTAAGATTAATTAAAATTTTAATTAATTTAATTATAAAATCTAGTACTTTAGGATAAACAGAGAGCTAATGGCAATTTTACTCACAAATCTCGTAAAATTAAACTATTAATTACAGTAATAAATATTTTAACTGATTATTGCTTTTTTACTTTTACTTTTTATTCATTTCTAAATTAATATAAATAGCTTAGTCCAGGTAATCTGTGACTTAACCGGTAAAAAATTACTTTTGGTTTTTCAAATTACTTTGGAGAACAACCCCTTGTCAACCCCATAATGTTCAAGGGAAAAAACATTTTAAATAGACGTCTTAATTTCTAAGGGGGATGGGGGTCCTCCTCCAGAATTTTTTTTGAAATTTCCCCCCTTAAGCTTGTGTTTTTAAATCATTTTGGGAAACACCCGAAGGGAGCCGCTTCTTGTAAGCGGCAAAATTTTCAAGGTAAAAGTTTCTGAGGGGGGTTTGGGGGTTCTCCCCCAGGAAAATTTTTGAAATTTGCCCCTAAAAAGTATTGTTTTTACTCCTTTTGAGACCCTTTGGGGGAATTTACCCGAAGAGGATTTCTCCTTATAAGTTGCAGAATTTTCAAAGGGAAAACAATATAAAAATTGATGTCAAAATTATGGCCCTGAATTGGGAAGCCATGATACCCTCAAAAACTATTACTTATTCTTCTTCACTATGAATTATTTAAATTTCATTTTGAAAAATGACAGTCACTATCAATAAATATTAAAACACTGTTAACAGACGCCGAAGTTTTGGAAGGGGGTCTAGGGGCTCTCCCCCAGTAAAATTTTTGAAATTTGACCCTAAATTTGATCTCTTTGAGCCATTGGCCGTGTATTTTTTAGCTACTGCATTTTGGAGGGATAATTACTCATTACTCCTTAAACCTATCCATTTTCTACAAATTTTCATACTTTAGAAACTTTAACCTTCCTCTCGGGTATAATTTAAAGACTAAAGTAATGGTTTTTGACCCCAGTTTAGTAGAAGTTAGATTTTTGATTGTTTTGAAGAAAGCGAGGATTTATTTTGTTTAAGAGCTCATTTAAAAAAATGTTTAGAGAGAAAATTTTCTGGAGTGTGCTGCGCATCCACACAAAAATTATGGGGGGTGCTCGAATACCCTGCTGTAAGTACCCCTGTATAATGTACTAAAAGAGGCCTCAAGCTTGGACTCTAAAAAGGCCTCGCGCTTCAGCTCCAAAAAAAAGCTTCGTACCTGGGCTCCACAAAAGGCCTCGCGCACGGGTTCCAGATAAATGAAGACATGAAAAAACGTAATTGAACAGACATTATATCTTTGTAGTTAAACATGGAATCAAATAGTTTAAATTCTTGCGAGGCCTTTAAAGTGCGAGGCCGTCGGGGTGGGCCGACGTCTCCGACGCCTAGTTACCCCTCTGTCTATAACTACATAAGAAAGAATCCTAATATGTTAGTATCTTAAAAACTTTAAATAGACTACTTAAAATAAGAAAATATTAACAGCCGTATCGACCAACACGAGGAAACCCAGGGTTAACCCTCGGGTAAGGAAACTAGGGTTTGAAGGAAACCCTCGGGTTCACTTTCAAGTGTTATCGACCAGCTAAGGGTTTCCTTACCCGTGGGTTATCTCTCGGAGTGAGAGAACCTGGGAGCGAGGTTATTTAAGCATGTCTCTGATTGGGCATATGAATCACATGATGTAAATAAATATGTTTACAATTTCAATCTTTGCTTAAAAAAAACGCGCGAAATCCTTGCACTGGGTGTATTTTCTCTCTCTGAAGCCAGTAAAATTTCTGTTTTTTTCTGGAGAATATATATGTGATCAATCCCAAATCCAAAACGCAAGCTCATCTTCCTTCACCTGTGAACATATAACCTTAAAATGTCTGATGAGAAGAAATATTCCCTGTTTGTGATATAGCGGATCCTTGAGATCAAGCACACAAGCCGGAGAACACATGTGACCAAATAATAAAATATACAATCAATGTTTTTTTTCTTTTAATATAGGCTTCATTAAGTATAATTTACGATAAATAATAACTGTTCGTTCTTACAATAAATAATAAGAGAATGTGAATTAACTTTGTCTTTTTTTCACCATATTTTTGAAAACTAATTATAAATTTTAATTTTGGCATTTTTCTTGTTACTTTGGTTTATAAACCGTAAGTTTTAATAACTATCATCTAGTATCTAGTTTATATTTTTTGAATATGTTAAAACGGCTTCAAAATGTTATTCTGAAGTTTTCAAATTGATGTCCAAGAACTCCCACTCTAAAAATATTTTTTGGTAGAAGTTTAGAACAAGAATTCTCAATAAAAAAAACTATCACCTGGGTTCTTAGTTCTGGGCTGTCATAAAGGTTCATGAGGCCCAAATGAAAGCTAAGAAGGAAAAAGCAAATGCTGCGAGTGAAAAAGCGAAGGTTCAAATAGCCAAACGAGCTTATTATGAACTTCTGGCTAAGAATACTCTTAAGTAATTTTTTATTTGTTTATTTGGACATGATTTTTTTCTCAGCTTTTTCTTCTTGTCATTTTGAAATCTACAATCACTAATTTTTTCGACTGAATATCTTCCTAATGTTAAAATGGATGGTTTAACTATTTGAATGCTTTTGGAAGTAAAATGATTAAGGGTAATATTCTATTTGTGTGTTCCAATTTTTGTTTAATGATTTATCATAATTTTTTTTATACTCATAGGAACACAAAGTACCATTTAGCAATTTAATTTCTTTTTTATGACTAAGCTATTTAAAATTAAGCCCAGAATAGGTGACTGTCCCAAGATGCTCCACTCTCCCCTAATTCTTTATTGAATTATGATTTGGTAAATATAGACCTAATTTTACAGTGATTTCTATCCAAAAAATTAGTTATGAGCTAAAGTCAAATAAATTTATTAGTTCTAAATTTTAAATACATATTGTTTTAAATAAAGTTAAGTACATACAACTTGTTTCTTTTCTTTGTGGAACATCAAAATAAGGTTTCAATAATATTCTGAAAAGCTAATATTGTTTTTGAAGTGTAAATTTTTGTTTTCTTTATATCAGCAGCCGTTTTTTATAGTTAGTTGTTAAAAGTAATGATCAGAGGTATAGAAGTACATGGTTCGTACTTTTGCCCGTCTATTTAATTGTGATAAATTATTATTCTAACTTAAACCACTTATGACCTTTTAATGAATTCTTAATTGTGTCCAGTGTAAACTGTTTTTTAAATATTTTAAGCTTTCTATTTCAAGAAAAATAACCTAAAATAAGTATTTTTCCATGTTATGAAGACGGATTTTATTAGATTAAAAAATATAACTCACCATGCCCTCAAACAAGCGATAACAAAATACGGCTACCTACCAGAAATGTACTACTACTAGAAATTTGTGAACATTTTACTTCTGATAGAACTCATATAAACTGTTTTCTGAAGAAAAATTATTACTATTGCCTAAATAGGATTTTAAAATTTCTCCTTGGCTAAAATAATTATTTTCCTGTACTTTGTACATCTTTGTTTTAATATAAATACTTAAACTAAAATAAAAATAAACTAATATTTTATGCATAAAGCAGCTTGATGATTACTGAAAAATTTGACAATACAATTTTAAATGGGGAAAATTACACAATAAAAAGTATAGTTATATAAGAAGAATTCATTGGAACATTTTAATGGTAACCATATAATGAAGGGTAATAATGAGATAAAGACTGCATAAATTTCAATATACAGCCATACCCTATATGGGGGAAATTTTAGCATATCAATCTTGTTATCTTTGATAGAATGAGAAATTGGATGACTTAAAAATATTTTCTTAAAGTTATAAAGTTTTCATGTTTTTTTTTTAAATTTTTTTTTAGTTGTGTGATGAAGTTAATACATCTCTAATTAAGAACTCTGATAAACCAGTACTAGGGGTGGTTAGAATGCTAAAAAGTTTATATTTACACAGTTCAAGATGATGAAATAAATAAAAAACTAAGCAAAATAATTGAAAGCTAGAGAAATGAAAGGGGAATAATTATTTTCAACTTAATTAGTTCTGGGGGAAATTTTTACAATCATTTCACATTTCTTGACTGCTACAGTTTATATTTTTTTATTTCTAGTAAACTACCCATAGTAGTTTATTTAATTATTTCAAATCAAAATTATAGGAATTTCTCTATAAATTCATACAAGCAAAATCATATGAAAATAACTTTATGAATAATAACTTTATTAAAAACACAATAAGAATATGGAAAGATATAGAATTCTTTCAAAAAATTGAGAGGAGACTGGATATTCTATATAAATTAAAGAACTTTATTTTGATGATCTTGATTATTTATACTTTTAAAAACAATTCAGATATGATAAAATTACTATTGAAGCTGTGGTGGAAGAAATTAAACAGATCTACTATTTAGAACTGATACAAACAATGCAATATTTCTGCTGAAAATTTAGATTTTATTAATGTGCAATCAAGAGCACCCAGAACAGATGGAAACACGAATTTAGTATAAAACTTTCTGCTTCTGAAATGAACAAAATATGTTTCAGAGCTCAAGTAATCAGAACACTCCCGAACACATTAATAATACAAATGAATTTTTAATGATTTGCATGTTATGAACCAAGACTTACTGAATGACAGAAGCTAATGATATCTAATTCCGGCTAATTTAACCAATACTAAGCTGTTGATTTATGAATGCAAAAAAATCGGATGGCCGTCAAATGGCAGTCTTCATGAGCGGAGATATTGCATTGTTTCGACTAGTTTTAGATTCAAGATCTGCTTCTATTTCTACCACCACAGCTTCAATAGTACTTTTATCAAATCACATCGTTTTAGAAAGTAAAAATAATTACTATTTTGTCTTATAGAAATAAATCCATATCCCACATCCATGTTAGCGAGAAAAGATGGCGCTCAAATGTAAATAAACTCGAGGAAACCCAGGGTTAACTGGGTTAACCCGCCAAAGTTGGGGGGTTAGATTTCAACCCTTTTTCGGGAGGTTACCTCTCGAGTTTTGGTTGGTCGATAACGTTTTAGCCTGAATCAGAGGGTCTCCTCTCGCTGAGAGTTAACTCGAAGGAAACCCGTGCTGGTCGATACGGCGGTTAAAGATTTATTTATGTTAGCTTGCGCACAATTATAACAGCTTCTCTCCTAAAAAAAAGGCTTTACTAAAAGCACTGTGAAATTCCTAATAGTACCTATACACTAACTCATAAATTTGAACTGCCTCTACTTAATTCAGAGTTCTCACTAAAAATTAGGTGATACCAGTGAGAACATTTCCTCTTTCATTTACAAACGTGAGAACAACACTTTCTTTTTTTTTTTTCACTTCTTCCTTACTTTTTCATTATGAAATAGTCCTGAATCACTCACCAACGAAATAAATGTCCTGTCAGACTAGAAGGATAAAGGTGTTAGAACACGTGCACGAGGGGGACTTTTTCCCAGAGGGGTTGGTTGAATGATGATCATGAGTGAGGGGAGACGAAGGAGAAGTGATAATGAAACATCATTCTCAGTATGCGTAATCGATAATCAGCCCGGATTGATGAGTTTTATGCTAGGCTTCAAAGCTTCAGGACCACCCATAAGAGGAGACGAGGTATTTTTCCAAATTTGACGAAAACAAGTATCAAATATTTTTCAGTCTTTAACATGACCATAGAGTGTTTTCAGGTGACGTCACAACCGGTTATTTTCTTTTAACTGTGTATCTACTGTAGGGCTTTTAACTGTTTCTAAGGCCGTTGTTTATCTGTTGCTAAGGCGGTTTTTAGGTATGGGATCACGTGATTGCAAATGCTCCAATAGAAGAATGGACTCTAACCGCCTATCTGGTTCGAGACTTCACGGAACCAACACGTGACCTACAACTGAGCTTGTAATTGGTTACCACAGATACTACACTAGTAGATCTACTAGTGTAGTATCTGTGGTAACCAATCGCAAGCTCAGTAGGTCACGTGTTGGTTCCGTGTGACGTCAGACGGTTAGAGTCCATTCCACGGCTAGTCATTTTCTGTAACTGTTAACCTCTGTAGGGCAAAAAACTGTAACATCTTCTGTTGCTAAGGCCGTTGTTAGGTCCGAGTCATGTGATTGAAAATGCTCTATTGCAGTCAACGATGCTCTTTTTCTGTTTTTCCAGTCTTGAAATTTAAGTAAATAGTTTGCATAGCAACAGTTTCCACAATAATTAATAGATTGACAAAACTGAGCAATATTAACTTTTAGTTTTAGTCCTTTTGTCATTTGTCCAGAGAGGTTTCAGACAACAAGCATAAATTGCAACCTCTGAATTAAAGTCTAGTTATTGCTATGGCCTACTACCATGGAAGTAGGAAGATAGGGAACTGCCGTGGTCTATCTCGCTAATGTATTTCCAGCGTGCCAAAGATCGCAACGGTAGAGTTTATTATTGAGTATATAGAGAGAACTATGTGTACGAATTCTTTCGTTAGAGGGCGCCACGTGTGCATAAATTTCTTGATTGAGTTGATCAGAGAGGAGAGGAGACGATGGGTACAGACATATGCTTACTTACTAAAGCCACTTTGACTAAGTTAGAAATTTTGAGTTTTTAAAACAATTTTTTAAAATGTTTAATAAAGTAATTTAATTTTAGTATGCATAGTTTAATTTAAGTAATTAAGTTAATTTTTACTTAAACCTATTTCAGAAATGGGACCAATTGCCATTAAAAATTATTTTTCAAGCGAGTTGATTATTTTTTTTATCACTTTTTCTGCTGAGGAAGACGGAGCAGACGAAGCGGCTTTAGAAAGGAAGCAAATATGCCGCGCAAGTGGCTCCCCCAAACGTTGCGATCATTGGCACGGGAAATGCATATTACGGCACTTCCCTATCTTCCTACTTCCATGCCTACTACCAATCAGGGACATATCCAAGAGGGGGTTAGGGGTTCAATACCCCCCTTGAAATTTTGAAATAAATTTTTATGCTGTTTGAAATCTTCTTCGGGTGAAACCCCAAAGGGTCTCAAAATGAGTTAAAATAACTTTTGAGGGTCAAATTTCAAAAAATTTTGAGGTTGAACCTTTAAAATGTGTGCTTGTTAAACAGGGTTGAAACAGGGTTCCTTGAAAACTCTGCCAATTACAAAAAGCGGTTTCCTTTGGGTGGTCCTCAAAGAGCTTCAAAGTGAGATAAAACTCTAGTTTAAAGGGTGAATTTCAAAAATATTTCTGGGGGACATCACCCCCAGCCCACTCATTCAAAATTTCGGCATCTATTTATATTCCTTTTTTTTCCTTTGAAAACTATGTGATTAACAATCATCTGTTCTCTTCCGATTTTACACATTGGGTCTCAATATGAGCCAAAACGCTACTTTTAGAGGCAAATTTTCATAATTTTTATAGGGTGACTCCCAACTCTCTCCCCCCCCCCCCCCCATTATTTGGAGCTTGGAGTAATTGTAAAATTTTGACATAATGTGGAACGTATTTCAAATACTACTTTTAAGTGGTCTAAAACGTTTCATACAAATGTACTCAAATCAATAGGAGGGGGGAGGGGGTACTTAAATAATAATGTTGAGTGTGTACCCCACGAAAAAAAAAGTCTGGGCCCTGCTCCCAGCTAGCAATCATCATGAATAGAAAGCTTGGAAAAAAGGCAAATAAAATTAATTTTTGGGTAAAATTTATAATTTTTACTTGTATTTGAATTACCGCTAATTTCATTCCTCTTTTCTATTTGTGATAGTTTTTAGGGTAACATTTTTCTTCTTTATTGTAAATATAGATGGCAGCACCATTTTAGATTTAGAAAATAGAAAAGTGAGGTGAACTGAAGAGATTTTATATTTGTTTATAAACAAAATTGATTTCTGTTCCATGATGATCATTGATGCTCTGTGAATTTTGACCAAAAAGTAGTATTTTGTAGGTTTTAAATACTACCAGAGTAACTACTTCCCCAATTTCTTCACCCCCTTTCCAGTTTCATTGAAAGTCACCGAATTAGAAACATGGATTCCAATAGCAATAAACTCAATCCTTCATCTGTACGCTTGTACCATTTCTTTCCTGTTAATTATTCTTTTTTTTATTTCGTTTATTATGAAAATCACTGATATTTTGTTTATAATTTTAGATAATTGATCTTAAAGCTGAACTGCATAAAAAGTATCAATCGTTCAATAAAGCTAAACTAGACCAGCTCTATCAACCAAATCATCACAAACCCCTGAAACGAAAGGTAAATAAGTGTTTATTTTATTAACTTCATTTATTTAATGTGTTTGGATTCTGGAACACAGGGTAGCCACTGGTTTTAATTTTACTTTTAATTCAGGAGTCCCTAAAAAGCCATATATTTTTGAATGCTCTATTCTAAACCTGAACCCTTGATTTATTTAACCCTGAGAGGGAAGGCACTGAGGAAAGTGTGCCCCTTGTGATGACTAAAAATGAGTCACTTACACCCTTATTGACTATCGCGAATTATTCCTGGATAATTCTGCTCTGAGACTTAATTTGCTGATCATAGTAAAAACGTTATTGACCAGTCGAATGTCAGGAGAATCGAGTGCTTAAACCTGAGACCCAAACTTCAAATCTAACCCCCCAATTTTGGCGGCAGACCGAGGATAGTTTGCAATGCGAGAAAAAGTGAACATATAAGTTAGATATTGATGACAAATTATATTTATATATATGCATATCTTTGGTTTATTAATCAAAATAATGGTTGATTAACATGTAATAATAAAGATTACTCTCCAAGAAATCATTCCATGCTGAAAAGCTAGAGTTCGAGTGCCTGTTTCGATAGATGTCGCTCCAACAGTTCCTCATTGTATATGGATCAAATACAAGGTTCGGATTGAATTTAAGAAAAAAAATGTTTTGGGGGGGGTGAACAGGTTAGCATTGACAGACATTGTATAGAACAGTAGTTCCCAAAATGTCTGCAGACTATTTAGCCTAAAATTGTATCCTTTGTAACCACTCTCCCTTCAACAACAAAGAACTCTTTACACACCACATTTAAATCTGTAATGAAATTTTTTTATGTTTTTTGCATAAACGTTTTTAAAATTGCATTATAATTAATACATTCCTAAATAGTGATAAAATAGTATAATTACTTTTCAGATCCAAACTTTTTTCAATTTAATACACAGTCCCAGATTGCACTTTGATAATATATACAAGGTGGTCCTAAATTCGTGATACAAACTGGGTAGGGTACGTAAAGGGGACCTAGACAACCATATTTAGAATAGGAATGGGGGGCACAGATACACCGTTAAATAGCTAGGACCTAATGTAGTGCAAGAGTGTTACAAAAGGACATTTTACCAAGGCCCATTAACAAAACAATAAAATGAAAAATTAATTGCATGAGGTACAGAAGTATCCATACTATTTGCTAAACTGTGGGGTGAGTTTTAAAACATGCAATATTAATCTTATAGCAAAAGAATGGAGTTCCCTTACATTAGTGTAATGGTACTTAGAAAAATCATGATCGGGGAAGGAATTTTCAATGATCAATGATCAAAAACGTCTTAATGCTTAGCCTGTGATATTTCTAGATTAAAAATAACTTGTTTTTGTAGTCAGAACACCCTGATGACAAAAAAGTGAAACATACCCCTATTGTTAAACTAGTTCAACACACTTCAGAAGAAGAACAAGCTTTACAAAAGTCTAGGTAGGTTTAGATATCACTCTAATAACAAAATTTCTTGAATTGTTGGCAGTACAGTAGAGCCCCGATTATCCACAGAATTGAGTGGCAAGGGTACCTCGGATAGCGAAAATCACAGATAACCCGAAAATAGGCTAAAAATGAGGTGAAAACACGAAAAAAATATTTCAGCATAAAAACTATGCTTTATTGTACAAAAAACATGATATGTAAAACTTTTAAAATCTGGAGAGTACAGCAGAAACCTTTGCTTTACATCTAAATCACTAAAATAAAGAACAGTAAATAAAAAATAATTTTCTGTACTGTTAACAAAAAGTGTTCAGTTTCGCCTTTTAAAAAAATCAGTCACTCTCTTTTGCCTCTTGCTTTGGAAACCCCTTTTCTTTTTGGTTCGTAATTAAAAAAATTTTGTCATGGCACTCGCGGATAATCGGGTCTCTACTGTAGTTGTAAGCTACTATATCAGCTTTGAATTTATAGATTTTATTCAGATACATATTATATAAATTACTAAATGATTGATTATTTAATTATTGGTGTATTTTTTTACTGAAATTTATGGAAATCAATCAAATCCTTCCACTGTCTTACCCTTTGTTTTCCTTTTTATATAGGCAAGCATTAGAAGCTAAAGCAAAGCTTTATGAAAAAATTGTTTCAAACAATGTTCTCATCGGAAAGTATTGTTTTGTTACATTTAAATTTTTAGATATTGTTTAAAGAAGTTATCATACTAAAGCTGAATTCACATGAGTGTGTTTTTTGAAAATCCGCAAGCAGATTAAAGTTTTATATAAGTTGCTTGTATTATTCTTCAAATTAGTAGGTATCCGCTGAAATTAAAACACTGCTTAAAGCATCCCTATTCATAAAAATTTTATTCATAATATATTTATATATAGTTTATTCATAATATGACAGCAACAAGCTCCAAGGCAGGAATGAAGTTTCATGTATAGAAGCAGTTGTAATAAAAGTAAGAACCACAGTGGCGTAGCCAGAAAAAAATTTCGGAGGGGGATATGGGGTAATTTTAGTGGGTTTCAATGGTAAAAAAAGAAATTTTTCTGAGTTTCGGGGGGGGGTGTATCCCCAAATCCCCTTCTCTGGCTACGCCCCTGAAGAACCATAAGAAGTTCTAAGCTAGTTTAAGAATATATTAAAAAAGATAATTTCCCTCTGAAAATTATTCAGAAAGAAAATGAAAATTCTGATTACAGTGCAAATTCTTTTTGTCTCTCACATGTTCTGATAAATAAGCTTCTATAATAATACTAGCTTCAGTACTACTATCAGTGTTATTCCTAGGATTTTTTTGGAGGAGTAAAAATACTCCTTAACTTTTTAAGGAGGAGTGAAATATAGAAATAGCATAAACTATACATAGAGACAAGTTTTCTTTTTAAAACGCTTACCATTTATTGGACAAAATGAAATTGAAAAAAAAAATGAGGATGCTATTTTGGGTTTTAGTTTTAACAATTATAATGTTAAGTATAAGAAAATATTAAACATTATAAATAAAATACTTTATTTTACATTAAACATCTGTTACAATTATAATTTTCTTTTCCTCTGATTTTGAGTAAAAAAAAATATTATTTGTTGATTTCGGTTGGGCACGGTGCATTCTTTAAGCTAACCCTTTGTGAAAAATTCAAAGAGTGAAAATACTCCTGGCTAAGTTTTTAAAGAGTATTTCTGATTTTCAAGGAGTGACCGTACAACCATACTTTTGTTTTTCGGGAAGGGTTTTGACTCACAATTTTTTTCCTAAGATCTCACCACCCGAGTATTTTATAGATCAATGTGAACCTTTGTGCAAAAACATCAATGTTTTATTGATAACGTCCCAGGGAAAGAATGGGGTTTTGTGGTCTTAAAATGTCTCTCTTGACCCATTTTTGAACTTTTAAGACAGGATTTAAGGTCCCCACCTTAAAGAGAGATCCTAGAGATGAATGATCATTCCTGCCCTAGATGGCATATGCCCTCTAAATAGACACATGAGGCTGATTGCCCCACAGGTCTCCCCTTTTCTCCCTTTCTTTTCATCTCTCCAGTGGCGTCTAGATTTTTGCACTGCAGGAGAGGACTCAAAAATTAGATAGGGTTTGAGACAGAATTTATTTTGAAGAACTTGATGTGTGAAATAGTTATAAAATACAAAAGGGGGAGTCTGTGGGTCCTCCCCCAGAACATTTTGGAAATTTGACCCGCTAAAAACAGATTTTTAACTTGGTTTGATACACCTAGTCAGGGTCCACGGAGAGGGGCAATTGACCAGTTCCCCCTGGATCTGCGCTTGATTTGGATAGTTAAGAGTTCACACACTTACTGTTCTACAAAAGGTTTTATTGTATTTTTTGTACTTCTGAAAGGAGTCTCAATTCAGAAAAGCACATGCAAATTTATGTAGATTTACAGTTCTTTTTAATAATGGTAAATACTATACCATTTAAGATCGGGTTAAGACATTTAACTCACCGTTTGTCTCCTGAATTTCTGCCTACTTCCCATGCTGTCTGCTTTTTTTATTATTATTCCTGTAATCTAGATGCCACTCGTCCTTTCAAAGAGGCTTCCTTTGTACTTCTATTAACTTTGTAGTAGTTAACTTGTACTATTAATATATTTAATTTTTTAGGATGTATAATTGTGTTATGTAAATTCGGTGATAGACAATCATGCAAAATCTGGTTCGAAGCATCAAAATAAACTGGATGCTGTTGTGTTTAATAGGGTTTTCGTATTGGTCGAAGGGAATCGTATGACTAAAAACAGCTTGCGGTTTTTGCAAACGTCTTAGATTGAAACCAAGAAAAAAAGCATGCAGAATTTGGAAGCCTGTGAGTCTAGTTTTAAGAAAGGATTTGTTATTTAAAGGATTGCTCTTCTTCAGAAAATGTAGTGAAGCGTACTTGCTTTTTGTGCATGCGGATTTTCAACCGTATCTCATGGGAATTGAGCTTTAGGGTAAAATTAGGCATATATTGTTGTATATCAAACCCAAGTGAAAATTAGCTTATGGGAAAAATGTTTCTATTTCTAAATACTGCTTTATATAAATAAAAATACTATTGTAAATATCACTGACATGAATATTAACCCTGAAATCTAATATCTTGTATGAAATACATACTCTCTATCTCTCTGAACCAATGAGAACATTGCAATCTGACATTCAGATTTCTTATTTTCTCTGAGAGACTGGGTATTAGGCTATATAGGCATACAAGTTTGCTATAATTGCGGTTATTGATTATGTTTAAATGCATGCTTTTTTGTATATCTTTTAATTCATTTTAACAGATGATGAAGAAAATGAATCATACTTAGTTGACTTCCAAAGAAAAGTTATGTATAGTACACCTGAGCTTGAAAATGTTTCCAAAAAGAATGAAAGTACATCAAGTTATACAAAATCTAGTCCATATCTATCTGAGGACATAGCTTTGTAAGTATTCCAATCTAATTTTGAATAATAATGTACCGATTGTAATATGTTACTATACTTGCCTTCTTAAGACATCATTAATCATATTTTATAAAACTTCTCTTAAAATGTCTCATACTATATGTTGTTAAATATTAAAAATTTTAGTAAACATCTGTTAAATCTGTTATTTTTAACTTATTAATAATTATTGTTAACATCTGTTTATTTTTGGTTTATTAGGAAGAACCCAAGTGCTAGTCAAACAAAAAGTTTTGAACCGGCTGAAGTTCAATCTCATGACAATACCTCAGAACCTTTCACTCATTATCAAAGAGTTCATCAGAATGGTAATACACTCTCTAAGTTTTTAACTTTGGTGATGGGTTTTTGTTAATAGTTCAAAACTATAATTGGAAGGTACTAATGAAAAAACTGTCGGGTTATAATATTACCTAGTATAATATGAAAAAGTGGTTTTTAAGCCAGTATGATAGAAAAAAGACTGAGCGAGATGAATTTACAGTTGTCACAACTCAATTTTTTCACAGTAAATTCTGTTATTCATTTTATATTATCAAAACCTCTAATCCTAAAGCAGGGATTCTCAAATTGATTGATACTGACAATCTGGGGTCAATAAAGCTCTAGGAGACGATAGGGAGTCAGTGAAACTCAGTGGAAGTCGATGATAGGTTTATCAGCAAAGAAAAAGTTAAGCCTAGAAAAAGGTCAAATTTAGCCTCATGAACTTTAAAAAAAATTTAACCTAATGAACATTAAAGGCCTTAAAATTACCAAAGTTCCTTAAAATTTTTCTAAGTTGTTGTAATTGTATTAAATATTTCTTTAAATATAATATTATATGATAATGCAAGATGCAGACCTCTCAGATCAGTTTTTTCATTAAGTCTTAGGGTACGCGCATAGTGCGGCAGGTTTTCAGATTCCAAAATCAGATTCAGATTTCCGATTATCGGAAATCTGCGCTCAGAATTTGTCAGCGCCGGTGTAGTCCGCATAGTGCATCAGATTTCGCCTGCTTCTTCGGAAAGCGTTTTGTTTACATTTTGCTGAAATAGCTTTATTTCTGCTCAAAAAGAGATCTGCTTATCCCAATGTTACGAAAAAAAAACATAATGCAAATAAAAATTATTAAAAGAAAAACTATATATGTCTATTTAAAAATCATATTTAATGATCTAAAAATATATTTCAACGAAATTTAAATTTTAAAACTGGTAAATATAGTTTAAAATAATTTTATTTGAGTGTTTAATTTTTAAATAAAAAGTTTCATGGAATGGCATTGTTGTTAAAATAATCTCCATGGAAATGCGATAAACAATGACCACGTTATCTGAGAATTCTGCAGAATCTGAAAAACCAGAATTAAAATTTAATTCCGGCAAAAATCTGATTCTGACGATCGGAAAGTCGGAAATATGAAAGTCGGCCACTATGAGCACTCTCCACTAAATACACTAGGTAATTCTGGTTTCCGATTTTCGCTGGTTTTCAGAATCTGAAAATCGGCGGCACTATGCGCGTACCCTTAGGGTACGCGCATAGTGCGGCAGGTTTTCAGATTCCGAAATCAGATTCAGATTTCCGATTATCGGAAATCTGCGCTCAGAATTTGTCAGCGCCAGTGTAGTGCGCATAGTGCATCAGATTTCGCCTGCTTTCTTCGGAAAGCTTTGTTGTCATTTTGCTGAAAAAAAAATGGTAACTGGTATATATAGTTTGTAAATATATTTATTTGAGTGTTTAATTTTTAAATAAAAAGTTTCATGGAATGGCATTGTTGTTAAAATAATCTCCATGGAAATGCAATAATCAAAAGAACACGCAATCCGAGAAATCTGCCGAATCTGAAAAACCGGCAAAAATCTGATTCTGACGATCGGAAAGTCGGAAATATGAAAGTCGGCCACTATGAGCACTCTCCACTAAATACGCTAGGTAATTCTGGTTTCCGATTTTTGCTGGTTTTCAGAATCTGAAAATCGGTGGCACTGTGCGCGTACCCTTAGCTTTCTTTTTCGGATTTCCTCTCCTCTTTCCACTGTGGTCACCATCCTCCAATGAAATCTTTATTTTGCATTCAAAATTACCTCGGCATTTATTGTAGAGCTCAAGATTATGATTTTTACTCCACCATCCCGTTTGCCAATGTAGCAAAAAAGTTCCTAATCTCTTAATTTTCCCATATGCTCTTATCATATTTGCAGCTTTTCTTGTTCAACAATTTTTTATACGGTTCAACCCATTAAAAAAATTTATTTATTGGTTATCTCTTGAAAAATCAAGAGGCGGTCTTTTTGGGACCCCCTTGGTTGATAGGGATGGGTGTCAACCAAAAGGTACCAAATGTCCAAAAATGAGTTAATACCCTACTTTTATCGGCAAAATCGCGAAAGTGGGAGGATTATTTCTTCGAAACTCAATTAATGACTAACTTTTAAAATTAACTAACCCAAGATACAAATCTATTCTTTCTATCTACAAAAAACCTACATTCAACTTAGAAGTATTTTGCAGTCTAGGGAGATGTTTACAAGATTGCTTTTGTGGGAAAAACGAAACAATTTGAGTTACAGTCCTGCTCCTCCAATTTTGAAAGCTACTCTTTCCCTGGAAAGAACACGGAATGTCCGATATAGGGACCTTGCGCCATAAAACCCAAAAAAACCCCTGGAAAGAACATTAATTTTCTAAAAGAATAAAGTAGACTTTTTTAGTAGGGGGTCAATGACATTAATCCTGTCCTAAAGCAACATTCTATCAAAAAAATTTTTGTTAAATGTTTTTAATTTCAATAATATATTTCTCAAAGATAATTGCACTTTAAATTAAATTAATTTATCTCATTTAGAGGTTCGAGATCATGGTATAGGATATTTTGCTTTTTCTACAAATGAAACAGAAAGAAAGAAACAGATGGAAGAACTAAACTCAATGAGACAAGAAGTGAGTAAATTTTAATTTTGTGAGGTTTTTCCAAGTTAATTCCAATGTTTTGATATCATTCCTTAATTTCTTTTAGACTGAAAAACAAAGACTCAATAAAGAAAAAATTCAGCAAAAAAGAAAAGCAATGTTACAGAACAGATTAGCTAAGATTTGTGAAAGAAAAAATATTGATCAGTCAGTTTTGCAAGCTTTTACAAGCAAAGGTAATGCAAAGTGCTATTTTTAAATACTGAAATCATTGAAATCACCATTGTTTGAAAGTTTAATTTATGAGCTTTTTGTTGCTGTATACTTTTATTTTCCTTCAAAGGTTTTCCTCTTCATATAAATAATTTTATTAATGGTAGAAATGCAGTTAGAAGGTAAAGTCCAAGTGAGTCTAAAGGGTGAAAATGTATAATTAGGCACTCATTTTACTCACAGCCCCTAATTGGTTACTATGACTATTTTTGCCAGTTTCCTTTCAGTTGCTAACAGACTTTTGAAATATCTCTCGAAAACAATTTTCCATTGAATTCTTTTTTATGAAATGTAGTTGAACCCTATTAAAGTTGACACCCTGGTTATACTAATAATGATCCTTTTCACCAGTTTGAAGTGTTCTATAATATATCTTTAACTTTAACCGTTATAAAAATGTTAGTTTTTGTAAATTTCACTTAATAGCTGTCACATTCGTTTGTTCCCATGAGGTTACTTACTATAGCCAAGTCCAACTGTATTAATATCTGTACAGCAGAAACTATCAATATGGCGACTAAGTTGGATAGCCAATAAAATTCATTTTGAATTTATTCTTAAATCAACAAAGCTGTTATTCCTGTTTAATTTGGTGTTATTTGTATGCTTGTATTGTAAATTTTCATACAAAAAATGTTTTTAGAAGCATTATCACTAGTAAAAATTCTTTAAATTTTAATAAAGGAAGTTTTATAGTTAGTTATATGAGTTTAAAAAATAAAATTACAAACATATGTACTGTTCTGAAATGAAATATATATCATTACATATTTTAATATTACATTTTTCTTTATTATTTTAGAAATGGAAAATGATTCAACTCAACCTCAAGAAGCTGATGTGTCTTCTATTCCTCTCCCTGAAAACAAACCAAACCCTGAAGTGAAAGAAGTGAAAGTCAGACCTTGGGACATTGGAAAAAGCAATTTACAAAACTTTGTACCAGCCAAAAATAATATAAGTATGGTTTTTTTTTACTTTAAACAGTATGTACAATTTTGATAAAAAAAAATAAGTATTTAATAAAACAGTTGAAATTTTGTATAGAAGCAGTATATTGAGCAATTGAAGCCTGATTGAAAATGAATTAACAGAAACAGAAAGATAATAATTTTCAGATAATCTTCTTGTGACCTATACTTCTTTCTTGTAACTAAAGTAGAGTTGTTTATATGTATTGCAATAAGTGATTATGAAATTATCTCATATTAGAAAACAAAACAATTGACCTTTTTATCTTATTTTCTACAAATTACTTCATTAGCACATCTAAAAACTCAGGTATTTTGTACTTCTACCTATTGTTGAAAATTTAGAGGAGCAACTGTCGGCTCTGACTAACCATTAAAAACGAATTTTTCAAAAAGTTTATGGGGGCATTACCCTCTAAGACCCCCCATAAATACAGTACTTTTTTACCTTTTTATGATGTAATAAAACTCATTAGCGCTAAATTATTGGAGGAATGACCCCGTTCAACAGTGGCGTAGCCAGAAAAAAATTTCGGAGGGGGATATTGATATTTTGGGGGGGGATATGGGGTATTTTAAGTGGTTTTCTATGGTCAAAAAAAGAAAATTTCCAAGTTTCGGGGGGGGATATATCCCCAAATCCCCCCCTCTGGCTACGCGCCTGCCGTTCAATGTTGATTATTTTAAAATAAGATACAGTATTTTCGTTCCCGGGAAAGTTGGTTCCCTGGATATGCTGCGTTTGAAAAGTTAACAATAGATATTAAAATAAAATTAATACTTTACACTTTTTCCAAAAATTTGTGTTGCACATAAACGTTTGAAATGCACTATAGTAGAGTGAAACCCTAACGCTTATTTAAGGTCTTTCAAAAATTCTAAAAATTAACAGCACTCTATACACTGTTGAGCTCCACTTTGACAGGGTTGATATTAAATACAAAGACTACCTTTTTGTATCCAACAAAGCTACTTTTAATTAATTAAAACAAAGTTTCACTTATGATTCATTGATAAATTTAACACTACTGTTTATATTCATGGCTATTTATAAAGCT
This sequence comes from Tetragnatha montana, assembly GCA_963680715.1. NCBI lineage: Eukaryota > Metazoa > Arthropoda > Arachnida > Araneae > Tetragnathidae > Tetragnatha > Tetragnatha montana. The sequence continues at coordinate 32,116,506 of OY796675.1, forward strand.
TCAATTTTTCAACAATTAATTTGTAAAGCCTTTTAACTAACACACAATTAAAATTTTTTATGCATTCTTTTTAGAAAGTCAAAATGAATGGATTGAAGAAAAGAGAGAAGAGCGACAAACAGAATTTGCCCCTCCTTCTTTTTATAACTAAATTTAAGTAGGCTATTTGTGTACAAAAATGTGTATATATGTATTTAAAAAACATTTCTTATTTTGTATTAATAAAAGCATTTTAAAATTTCTTTATATGTGTATTTATATTCATGAAATATTACTAAAACTTATTTTAACCCATTAAACTGCTATATGAACTGTACCAAAAAAAAATTAAGTTTTTGTGCGTTTGTAGATTTAATACATGTTTTTAATCATATACAACTTAAATTTTCCAAAAATCTTTATTATGTACACCGGAGATATATGTTTCTTAAATGAGAGACTTGGCATTTACTGCTTAGCCAGAGAAGGTAAAAGGGTCATGTGCTTTTTGGAAAGACGTGGTTTAAATATTGGAGAGAAGAAAAGTAGTTGAGACAGTTGCTTGCTCACAGGGAACCAATTGTTTGTCTTCTTTCTGGGTTTATTGGAAGCTGAGATAGTTTGCATGTTTATACTATTCCCTTGTCACCTTTTCCGACACAATTCATTAGCGAGTGGTCAGATGTTGTTGTAAGGTCAGTTTTTCACTCTTAACACAACTTCCAAACATCCCGACCAAAAAATAAATGTAAAAAGTTAATCAGGTATGTAATTTGTCACAAAATTATATACCTTAAAGTTCAAACTGTAGGAAAAATAGGACAATGATCATGAAAGTTTTATTGGATGATAGATTCAATTATCAGGACAATCATTTTACTGATGGGGAAGTCTGTGCAAGGCTGTAAGAATAAGTGATGCTTATCAGTGTTGTACTTTTTTTTATCAATCATTCTCGATGATTGTTCCATTTCTTGTACAATTTGAATATTAAGCACATTTATTAAAAATTATATACTATCTGCTAAATTTTTTGCATTTATTATTGGTCTTGAATCTTTAAAGATTATGTTAACAGTCTAAAATAGGATTTGGAAACTTAAACTTCTTTAATTAAAAAAATCTATTTATCATCATTAAATGTGATCATCTCAGCTTCCAATAAAATCAAGAAGTAGAAAACTCAACCTTTCATCCCTTTAGTGAGTCGATAAACTGAGGACCAAGCGTGCTTGGGAATTAAACACTGGGGATCTCGCGTTAGGCTGACCACCTAACCGGGATATATCCCTTGAACCCTAAACCCCACCCTCATGAAAATTAAGATGGGCATTGTAGGCCTTGACCCACTAGGGCTGTTGCGCCAATTAATTTAGTTTTTAAGTGGCTCCCAGTCTGCAAGCAAATGTCTACCTCTTAACTATCACAGCTATCTATCTTCCCTTCAAAATAATTGCTGTGTCTTCCAAAAGCATGTGGCCCTTTTACCTTCTCTGGCTTCCAATGGGAAAACTGACTTTGGGTTTAAACTTGGTATGTTTGTAGTACACCCCGAGGGTACCTAACCGTAGTATGACGCACTAACCAGTAGGTCCAGAGAAACCCCCCTTAAAGTTTCACCTGACTACATATTTATTACTTAATTTCACATTTTACTCATCAGTAGCGTACTTGCTTTCCGACTCAGGGAAATCGAAGTACCTATGGTGATGGTAGTTTTTAATTATTTAAAAAATAAATTAGATTATAAATAGTATTTGTATATGTTTTTTGTTTATCATATTTTAATCATTTAAAACATGAATAACACTATAAATAAGTTTTTTATGTTTACTATTCAGTTTTTATAGGAATAAGATATTTTACTTTTTAAATGAATAAGTTACGTACTTTTAAACAAAATATTAATTTAACTGATTTTATTTAAAGTAAAAGTTCAATAATAAACATAAAAAATTATTTATAAAGTAAATTATTTTTAAACTAATTTTTAATAATTAAAAAATGAAGAACTATAATTTTTTCAGGTAGGATCGAACCCGGGCCGGTCAGTTTGGAACCATGTACACTACCGACTAAGCGTTTCGGATAACGACAGTAAAAAGTGAAACTTTAATAGGATTTTTCTACAGATCTACTAACTAGTGGTCTGCTGCCAGGAGAGTATACCCTTAGGGTATGCTACAAATCTACCATGTTTGAACCCAAAGTCAATTTCCAAGGTCGTGTTGTCCCCTTATAAGCAGTAATGGGAGCAGTGGCGGATTAATGGGGGGGGCGGAGGGGGCGACCGCCCCCCCCCCCCGAGAAAATTCCCCTATAAGCAGTTTCAGAACACATTTTGACATGCTAAAATTCAAAAATTTTACGGGGGAGGACCCCCGGACTCCCCTCTTCTTTCTTTGCCTATAGAGTAGTTTAAGTCGTTTTCTATGATGATAAGATAGAAATTCCTATTCAGGAGCGTATCCAAGGGGGGGGGGCTGGTCCGCACCCTCCATCAGGCCAGACCTAAAACTTTTAAGACCCTAATTTGGGTGTTATGATTATGATTATCCACTCTACAGAAAACGTCTATACCCCTCAAAAGTGTCTGAAAAACACTTTTTTGCTTGTTAAACTTTAAAAAATTTAGGGTGAAATCCCCAGTACCATAGCATGGGCCAGAGGCGTATATAAAGGGGGTTAAAGGGGCCCGGCCTCCCTTTCGAAAGTCGGACAAAGTAGATAAAAACGAGTTAAAATGCTGTTATTAAGGGTCAAATTTCCAAAAATTTTCTGGGGGAGGACCCCCCTTTTTACTTGGATTTCTATACTGCCTGCTAATTTTTTACGTCCAAATTTTTTAAAATTAATGTACCCCTTCTCCACTATTTTAACTTATTTTTTATCAGTTTTAAGTCTCAAAACACTTAACAGTACTAGATTTAAGGATAATATTTTGAAAAAATTTACATCCCAAGGAGGACCTACTGTAAATTGAATTATTCCATTTAACCGCCCCCTCCCACAAAATTGCATTAATCCGCCACTGAATGGGAGTAACATAGATTTCTCCTCTACAGGGTTACTGGTTGAATATTTAACTTTTATAGCTTGCAAAATCAAGTTAATAATTCCCAACATTATGTTCACATGATTAATTAAATTTAAGTATTCTAAAATATGCATATTATCAATTTTAATTGTTTGTAATTCATTGATTTTTTTCAAAACATGATTCTTTTCCCAATAGCACTTAGTTTGAATAGGTTTTTTTTTACGATTTTCAGTCTTTTTATCTTGGTTCTAAATTTTATTCAGGTTATCTTCATCACTTTAGAAAGAATCTTCTGTTAGACACTGCCTTCTCTTTTTTATATAATATTTCTTGAATTACTTGTTTCACTCAATTCTAAATTAAATTATGCTTCACTGCATTCATCCTTTGGTTCCACAACACATCTAAATTATTTTAAATAAAAACTTCAATAAAATTATCTTTAAGTCTCGACCAATGGCATTTTTCACGACTGAAATGCCAACTATTTGAAGATTTTCATCGGCATGACAATGGGTCTTTAAATGGCTGTGAAAAAATTATGCCGCTTACAAATAAGGGATTCCCTTTGGGTGATCCCCATAATTTCAAAATGAGATGAAACACTAGTTTAAAGGGGAAAATTTCTAAAAAAAAAAAAATATGGAGAAGGACCCCCAGCCCCTCTTGAGTAGGCTTACCATATGTCCTGGTTTACCCAGGACAGTCCTGGGTTTTGGAGGCTGTCCTGGGTTTTCGTAATTTTAAGACTGGACAAAATTTTTTGTTAAATTTTCGATAAAAATTTTCTTGAAAGCTAATGCTATAACTGCTACAGAAGCATACAAATGCTATTCTGAATGAATTTGTAGACTGCAAGAAAGGAAATCTCACAAATTCATCCCATCTTCTGCAAAACAATTATTGAATACTCTGAGAGAATGATGATGTCTGGGAACAAAAATTGTTTTCCAGTGTTGATAATTTTTATAATTCTGCAATTCAATATCTAGAGTTGTGGATAGGAGTTTTGATAAAGTTAGCAAATTTGAATGGATTAATTTGACAACTGAAATTACCTGGAATGATCTAGGACAGAGTGGACAGATTTTGAATGAAGTTGTGAGAGATTCCATTAATATTGATGACATGTTTGATAAGCGTACTTTGTTGAACCAGGTTATAAAAAACAAAGTGAAGGTTGGGACTCATATGGTACTGATACTACTATTGAAGAAAAATGGAGGGCTATATTTCAGGTGTTAAAAGAAACCAATGTCTCATGCTACAACATTTTTCTAATAATGTTGACCACTATTTGTATACTAGTTTCTTACATGAAATTTTGAGGCTCGTCGTAGGAGCGATCCTAATAAGCAGTCACCCACACAAATGAATTAAAATACTACTTTTAAGAATTTAATGTTTTAGAATAGTTTAAAACACTACTTTTTCTAGGGAGGACCCCTTAACACTCCCTTTTTGCTTGAAACTCCAGTATTTTATACTAAAATTTTTGCATGAAAAGTACTTGTGAGCAGTGGCGGATCTAGAACATGAGCAAGGGGGGGGCTAACTTAATCTGATTGAGGATGATAATGAAGTAAAAAGCCGTGCTTTTTACAATATTCATTAATGTCTTAAATATTGAGGTCAGTGTTGATTGTAAATGACTAGTATTGTTAAATATAACTAATTAATTAGTAATTAAATTAGTTAATCATTAAATACATCCAAATAATAAGGGTGTGTCAACCGGGAGGTGTTTTTTTACGATGATTTGAGTCAAATATTTTTTTTCCAAGAATATAGATCAAATGTGAATTTTCGTGCACTTAATTTCAATGTTTAGGGAATAATACATCCATCCCGAGGCATAAGGGGGGTTTGGGGGAACCTCCCCCAAGAAATTTTTAGAAAATTTGACCCTAAAAAGTTGTGTTTTGACTCATTTGGGACTCTTTGAGTGTCACACGAAAAAGATGATTTCTTGTACTCGTTTTCAAAGGAAAAAACTGTAATACATAAGAATTTCATGGGGGTGGTTTGAACCCCCTAACTCCGTCTCTATTTTAACAGAGTAAATGTTTTGTAAGAGACTTAGCACATTAGACCCTTTTAAAAAGTGAATCTTATAAAAACCAGGGAGTTAAAGATCTTGCAGAGGGGCTAAAGCTCATAACCTTTAAGATGTGAAACAAATCTATAAAAATGTAAGGGGCTAAGTATTTTGGAGGTTATGCTTTGTAAGGCTTAGAAAGCTCATTGGAATCTACAAGTTCTGAATTGCATTTATATTAAAGTGCTGAAAGCTAAAGATCTTGGAGCGGGCTAACGCTTTTAGGCTAAAGCTCATTAAATTGCGAACTAAATACTATAAAAAATCGCAAGGAGGCTAATTCTTTATGGGGGCTAAAACTCATTGGCCCCTTTAAATTGTGAATTGAATCTACAAAAACTCAGGGCTAAAAGCCTTGTAGGAGCTAAAGATCATGGAAGGATAAAGCTCATTAAATAATGAACCAAATATATTTAAAAACGCAAGAGGGCTAAAAGCTTTGTAAAGGCTATTAAAGAGCATGGAGGGGGCTAATGTTTCATAGGGCTAAAGATAGGGAAATTTGTGTAACAAACATAAAAACGCAAGGAGGCTAATGCTTTTAGGGGCTAAGCTCATTGGATAGACCCTTTAAATTACGAATCAAACCTTCAAACATGCAGAGGGCTAATCTAAAACCTCTAGAAATCCTTAAATAGTGAATGGAGTTTATAAAAATGCAGGGGGCTAAAGATCTTGGAAGGGGCTTAATGCTTTGTAGACCCTTTGAATTGTGAAAAAGGCTACAAAAAACTGAAAAAAAGTTTAAAATTTTGAAAATTTAAACAAAATTTTCTAAAAAAAATTAATTTTTTTTTTCGAAAAAGTTCAATTTTATGTAGTGTGAACTTAAGTCCCAAGGAGGGGGGGGCTATAGTCCCTATAGCCCCCCCCCATAGATCCGCCACTGCTTGTGAGGAGCCTCTTTGAAATAATTATAAACCTGTCTTGACTGGCTAACTTGCAAAAGCCTTTTTGGGCCCCCTCCTGAATCCAAACATATGGGCGCCCATGCTAATTTTCTTTATAATTTCAAAGTTTTGTGAGTAAAACATCAAATTTAAGAAGTTAACCTTTGAATTATCCATTAATTTTTAAAATTGATTTAATACTAAGTTCAAGGAACCAAGAGAAAACTTTGAATTTAAAGATGTTCTGAGTTATCCTTATCCATATTGCACTGTTATTAGTTTAAAGCATAAATTCCTATTTTATTCTTATAATTTTAGTATTTTCTCTATTTTCAGTAATTTATCTGATCCTATTTACTTTTTTGATTAATGTAATGTGTTTTATTTATTTTTAGCAAAGACAGTCTATCTGTTTTGAATTACATAATTCTGCAGTTTAATAGCCTATCTTGCTAGTCATAACATATTTTCACCTGTCAAAGTCATTGAAAATCGACCTAACAAGTTCAGTTACTAGCAGACCTTACAATTGCAAAAATTATTTTCGGTTCTTACGTATAATAGCGTCGACCGTGACGCTGAATCCAAAAACATTATCAAAGCCCATTGATTGTTCTATAGCTGTGCCGTTGAATTGAACGATCAACAGAATAATACATAAATACCTTATTTTCTTAGCAAGATTTGCCTCAGTTTATAAATGGATTTTACTTAAGATATAGGTGCATCCAATTATGTTTTTTACTTATTGAGACACCAATTTGGTCAATAATTTTGCCACAGCTTTGGTAAGAGTTTTCCATAGTGACCGTCAGCAATTAGGAACTATTTCAAAGCCAATTGATTGGTTGCCTGTTTCATCCATGGAGGAACTTTCCTAAAGCTATGACAAATTTTATTTAAGCTTACATAAAATTAAAAAACTGGTAATTTCTTATGAATTTAATAACAAGGGCATGATACAGATGCACAATTTTTTTTACAATGACATCATATGAACCATTGTTAAAGAACAGAATTACACTTCTGGAATCTCTCCACCAGGCACCATCATGGTTATGTTGTTTCCATTTAGCAATATTTGATCCAGCTTCGTTATTCTTCGACCTTCTGGAGTGCTTTCATACTCCGTTACATCTTCTAAAACCATGTTTACAAAGTCATCGAAGCCAAGCAATGTACCTACGATTTCCTTGTCGTTTTTCATGATAATATGTATCTTTGAACCGATACATTTGTCTATGAGTTCTAAGGGAAGTAATGTGGTGGAGTTGGGAACACTTGATGCAGCCATAATTTACAAAGTAGGTTTTAACGACCAAGGCAAATATATATTTTTTGAATGAGTTATCACACCTTATAACATCTAAAAGTTCCCCAAATGAGTTTTCGGTTTTCTTTTACAATATTTTGTTTACAATTTAACAAATTAAAGAAATAGAAGTTGAGAGCTATTTAAGCAACTTCTCTATATTTGTGATTTGAGCATTGGGAACATAATTGGGAAGGGAAAAACCAAAACTGGGTAAAACTTGGTCGTTCAAGAGAAATAAAAATAGGAATTCATAAATTTAAAAATAAAACCCACAAAAATTCATCGAAAATATTTTTGACAACATTTTGATCGGTTTTTGAAAGATGAGTAATCTTTATTTATTTATTAAAGTTATATTTCCAGTTGGCAACTTTAAAGTCACCTTGTCCTAGTCCTCGCGCAAATTGTAGTTCGGGGGTTTCGTTAGAGGTCACGTTCTAAACACCCAAACCTATTCTTTGCCCAAACCCATTTAAATTTCAGCTCGGTGCGAATTTAGTATCCATACATTTTATTCCGAAATATGGCCCTTAACAAATTATCTATCGATGCCCTCGATTTAAAGGACAAACGAGTTTTAATTAGGTAATAGAATTTGACAGATCTCTTCTTCGCTTTCGGCTTAATTTAAAATTATTATAACTATTGTACTACCATTAAAACGTGTGTAAATTTATTGTTTGTGTACGAATTTCCCATGTAGTGAATTAATTGTTTTTATTCTTCAGAGTTGACTTCAATGTCCCTAGTAAGGATGGTGTGATAACCAATAACCAAAGGTATTATTCGAGCTGTTATTAATTTTTAGCATAATTTAAATTCCATATCTATTTGAATTTTTTTTCTGCCTGTAGGATTGTAGCTGCTTTGGATACTGTGAAATATGCTTTGGAAAAAGGTGCTAAATCAGTTGTTTTGATGAGCCATTTAGGTAGACCAGACGGACAGAAAGTTGAGAAATTTTCCCTGAAACTGGTAGCTGAGGAATTGAAGAAGTTGTTAAATAGGTATATAGTTCTGGAATATAAAAAACTCTTTCTCACTGTTAGTGATCTTTTATGCATCATATGATGGAAATTAGTGCAGGGGCCTAACCGCGATCCCATCGCCTGTAGACGAAACCAGTCTAGGCGAGCTCGTGACGTCGCATTACGATAGTTCGGCAAATGGTCGAACCGCGAAGCATTCGTCTACTTATCGAAACCTCGCCTACGGCCAATTTTCCCTCGCCTACGAAGCGACTGCTTCGGAGGACTCGTAAAGGTCTTTTCGCAATTATCGTATACGCTATGTATTGTTTTTTTGCTATTATTTCCTTATATTATGACGTTTCTTTTAGTTTTTAACCTTATCATTCTTTGAGGTATGCTTAAAAATCTTCGAGTATTTTATTTAAGAACTCTTTCTCTATGTCTGCGCACCGTTTACTTTGGGAAGAGTAGTGATGCGGTGTAGTGTTTTGTTTGCATTTTCTAAATCTGAAGACAATTTTTCATTATGGCTGGGACTTTAGGGATGCATTCAGAAACTTTAAGCGATTAAGAAACGAAAACAAATTGAAAAGTATAGCCCTTCCATTTATAAATTGATTTATTCATTAATGTGATAGTGGAGCCATCTATGGAAAAACGTCACAAGTAATTCTACACTGATCCTACAAATTTGTATAAACACTAATGTCCATTACTTTCGTATTAGATTAATATCTGAGGACTTGCTTTGGAAATTAATAGCTGTTTTATATTTTTTGAACTATTTAACGGACCACCAAAAGTGTAAAAGAAATCCGAATACGGTTCGAAACTTAATACAAGATGGATATTGCAGCTCATGCGGATGAATACAACACGACACGAAAGCGAGGTGCATCAGTAAATCCTTTTCTACAACCGGTTCGCGGTCGGGCCAAAAGCGCGTTTTGGGAAGGTCTCGCATAGAGAAAAAAGTGTTCTCGCCTATTGTCGATAGCAACTATAGGCGATGAGATCGCGGTTAGGCCCCAGTAGATGTACAAAGAAATGAGATAAATAAATAAGCTGGATTTATTATCTTCAAAACAACACAATAATATATAAAAGTATCGCATCATTTTAAATTTTATAAAGAGCAAAGTATTGCCACTCAGTAAATTATTTACCAATAATAAAGAATATAATTAATTATATCTGTTTACTAGTTTTAAATGCAACATCATAAATTCAGGTAATCAAGGATAAATCCAGCTGAAAATTGGAGTTTTCTTATGCTTGGGTTTTCTTTTAAGAGTCTTCTTGTTGTTCTGCTAGGTTCCATTCTCTCAATATAGCCTAGTAATTTCAAAACAATTTAACTTTCTTTTATATGTTTGTTTACATAGAGTGGCAGATCCAGCCCGGACCTATGGGAGGGGGCAACCACATTTTAAGAAGGTTCGGGGTCTTCCCCAGAAGAATTTTGAAAACTTGACCCTAAAAACCAATTTTAGGTCATCTACATTGCTGACAACCAGATACACAAACAAAACAGGGAGTTCTGGGGGTCCTCCCCCAGAAAACTTAAGAAATTTGACCCAAAAAGCAGGTTTTAACTCGTTTTGGTCAGAGCCCACTGGGGGGGCATTGACAAGTTACCTTCCTGGATCCGCGCTTGCATAGTAGTTCTTGCATACTAGTAAAAGTAAAAAAGCTTTTGTTGACTTTAGCTGTTTAACTAAACAGAAAAAAACACAGGCACAACACAAAAAAATCATAACATGGCAATTGATATCACAGCTCTAAGCAACCCCAGATATTTTTTTTTGGTGGTCTTAGCTACCCTGATGCAAAACAATTAATCATTTCCATAACATAGGTATAAAGATTTTACCCACTCTTCTGGGCAAAGACACTGGGTGTTTATAGGTTAAAGATCCAAAAAGTGCTCCATGGGCACTTTGTCAATGAATTTTTCTTTAGTAAACTGCTGCCATATAACTAGTGCAGGAATTTTTTTTAGCTTCTTTATATTTTTTACTAACTAGTTCTCATTCTCTAGAGATATTCAATTTTTGTCCGACTGTGTTGGTGATGAAGTAGAAAAGGCCTGTGCCAATCCATCTTCTGGATCAATTATCCTTTTAGAAAACCTTAGATTCCATATTGAAGAAGAAGGAAAAGGTGTTGATGCCAGTGGTGCAAAAGTAAATCTTGTATTTGATTTCTGATAATTATTTAAAGTTGAACCCTTTTCAGACCTAGCTGCCCCAAATTTTCTTTGTGATTCAATGGCAATCATAGGCGGTCTAGGACTGAAAGGGTTAAAGAAGCATGAAATGTAGAATCAACTCTATTTTTCCTGGTACTTTTTTCTAAAGTGGTATTAAGTCCTGGAAATAATAATGGAAAAGCAGCCAAAATTGAAATAAAAAAAGCATTTTAGATAAAATCTGTAGAATTTAAGTGAGTCAGAGAGAACAGAAATTGGGAAAGATGCATGGCGGATTCCAGGTTCCAGATGCAGGCGGAGCCAGGGGTTCATCTAGAAAGAAAATGGGTCCGTTTAAGGACCCTTCACAAAAATCTAGTCAACAAAAATGGACCCTTCACAAAATTCCATTTCCCTAAAACGGACCCTTTACAAAAGTCTAAAGATCAAAAGTGGTTTGAAAATTGTATTTAAAATGTGTTTCTATCATTTCATAATGGAATTGGCCAAAATTTGGGACCATTTTAGAAGTTATGAACGCTGTGCTTGTACTACAAGCCCTTCGTTTTCACAAAACTCGATTTGATTTTTCACAAAATTCCATTTAACTTTTCACAAAATTCCTAAAACAGGACCCTGGAAGAAAAACCTGGATGAACCCCTGAGGATACTGGAAACCTTGGGGGATAAGCTGTCCCTGATGGCTTTAGAAACATTTTCCCTTGCAAAAACAAAACTTATTCAAAAAGTTAGGGAGGCAGTCCCCCTATGACCTCCCATAAATCTGCCCATGACAGAACTCTCTGTAAATGACCTAACTTTTTTTTTTTTTTTTTTTTTTTTTTTTTGTTATTTCTTAAATGTTGCCAATAAAGTCCAATTGGCAAGATTTGTGCCCAACTAATCCTAAAGTTTTACCAAATTTACTTAAAAGTTGCAATATCAATCAGTCAATTGTTAGAAAATTAATAATTAATAGCTGTTCTCTCCAAAATGTTATTGGGTAATAGGTCAACTGCTAGTATGATTATCATTTCCTTAAAATTTCCTTTTCACTGGAAAAATCTCCTTGGGTTCAGTCTCCCTAATCACATTTTTTTATATCATAGGTAAAAGCCAAGCCTGAAGATGTTGAAGCTTTCCGGGCATCTCTCACAAAATTAGGTGATGTTTATGTAAATGATGCATTTGGTACAGCTCACAGGGCCCACAGGTATGTTTGTCATTGTTTAATTTTGCTATGTTTACTTCTCTTGCTATTGTGGGTTAACGTACTGTCTTTGTATTTAGCTCTATGGTTGGCTGTAATCTCCCTCAAAAAGCATCAGGTTTTTTGATGAAGAAGGAGCTTGAATATTTTGCTAAAGCTCTTCATAATCCTGTGCGACCATTCCTTGCTATTTTGGGAGGGTAATGTATTTTAACTTTTTTTTAGTAAAATTGGTGGCTCTCAAAATATACGGGCCATTTTCACCATATGCTTACATATTTCAGAATTTATATTTCTTTTTAAACTTCATGATCTCTAAATGAAATTAACACAGAATTTTTTTAACATATGATTAAAGTTTATGGAATAGCAATTGGTCATACACTTATGCCTATATTTTGGCTTCTCTATTACACAATATCAAATCTATTACCATACAAAGCTAAAACAATTTATTTCAATCCAATGTTTTTTTTCCCAGGAAAACATTTCTTTTCGAAAGTTTAACTTGATTTATCAATTTTAAAATGTAAATAAACAATAATTTTGTATTTAAGCACTTTACCATATAGCCAAAGATGACAGTTTTAGTTTAATACTGAAGTTTAGGGCAACAGTTTTGTTGGCAAAATAGTCAATGGCTTTATATGTGAGAATCCCTTTTTTTAAATACATTAGAGAGCTACCACCCCCTGCTCGCTATCGCTCACCAACCCCCATAAACTGCTTATCCTCACGAAACCCAACCCAGCTCACTGAAATTAATTCACTTTAAAAAACAATTTATAAAAGAAACGTCAACCAACTTTTCAAAAATGTCACATGTCATCTCCATAAATAACACTTTTAAAAGTTTTACTATTTACTCCAACCTATCAATAATGTGATCAAAATGTTTTCCTTAAAAATATCCAGCACATCTGTTAACTATTTTTAATCAACATTCTGAAGAAAAAAATATGCGGTACTTACGTACAGTAACGGACCCTTTATCCGACAAGCTCGGGGCCGACATCGTCGCGGATTTCGGAATTTTCCAGATTTCGGGTCCGGTCCGGAAAAAACGCCAGTAAAGACGCAGTTGCTTTAGTAAAGCCAAAATACCCGCTTCCCCCTCCCTACTATCATTTACCATTCTCATAGGCGCCGACTTTTATAAAATATTGGGGGGGCCAATACTAGACCAAAAAACAAAATTAAGGAAACACAACCATGAAGTTAAAACCACAATTTAAAATAACCTAATTTTGTATCATATGTATAAAATCAATTCCTTTACATGTCCCTTTCAATATCGTCAAGGTGTGCATTTAATGTAAAAGTTTTGTGTAACAACGTGAGCCCGAAATAAGAAGGGGGTCTGGGGGATCTCCCCCAGAAAAATTTTAGAAATTTCTCTGTTAAAAGTAGCATTTCAGCTCATTTTGAGATATCTTAGGTTACAAATGAAGAGGGTCACTCCTAACAAGCCACCAAATTTATATGAAAAAAAAAACTACAGATAATAAATATATATCCAAATTTTGGGGGTTCTCCCCAAGAAAATTTTCAAAATTTGACCCTTAAAAGAAATTTTTAACTCATTTTGAGACCTTTTGGGTTACTCTTTCCCAAAAAACTGCTCTTGAAGGGGATTCTTCGAAATTTTGAAGGGGATTCCAAACCACAAAATATCCAAACATCACAAAATATTGGGGGGGGAGGGGGCTCAAGCCCCCTCAAACCCTATGGTGTCGGCGCTTATGTCAGTTATAGACCGTATTTTCGATTATTGAGAAGCGAGCATCATAAACGCCCCAACAACGCGTTGTGGCACAAATTAAAACAGCCAACACTTAAGTTTACTAAAATGTCAAAATTCTACTATTTTCCTTTGAAATTTAAAATTCAATCAGTTTAAACGATGTAAGAATTCTACTTTTTATTTTCGTCCATTTCTTTAAAATCGAAAATAAAAATTCCGGATTTCCCTCTTTAAGTTACAAACTTTCTTTGAAAAACCTTTAAGGGTGAAGAGTTTTGAAAACCACAAAAAATATCAAACCGAAAGAAGCCAATAAAAAAATCCAAAGATTAACATTTTGCCTTGACAACAATGTACAAAAATGAAATTTTAAAAAGGAGGGGAGAAAATAGTGTAACTTTTTAAATAGTATTTTTACATGAAATCTTATTACGTTTGTAAGTAAAAAGTATTTTTTAATTAAAAAAGCACTTAAAACCCTTTTGAACCGAAATGTAAAATGGGAGAGCTTAAAAGTCACATGTCATGCAAATAAATATCGCTAATTTTATTAGCAGTATAAGTCCAAAAACCTTAATTGGATCTGATATTACTGTGATCTAAAATAATACTGTATTAAGCTGTGAAGATATAAATTAAATGTGCCATGTCAATTTTTAATACATACACGTTTAATCCAAATGAACACCAATTACATAAAAAACCGCTCTGTGTGTCCGATTTCTATTATATTTAGTACTTATTTCTATAAAGGAAACTTAACATTTTAAATTATAATACCTAGAAAAAAAATAAGACAGAAATTTCTTAAAACTTAAAGAAAAAAAAGCTAAATAAAGTCATATAATACAAGCAAAGAAAGCAAACGCACACTACAAAAATCATAAAGATAATATGGATTAATTTTATATATATTCAACTCTTTCAATTTTTAATCAATATTTTGAAAGACTTAAAATCTAAATTAAAAGAAACTTTTGCATTTTTTTTATTGATTTTTTTATCTTACAAGATTCACAACAAAAGATATAAATAGAAATAATATTCTATGTCAGTTTAAAAATGTACGTAAAATAATACGTTTATTACAAAGCAAGCAATAATATCAAAGTATGTGTGTTTTTGAAAATAATCATACACGAACTTGTTAAAACTAAAAATAAAGCAGTGGACATCCCCGAATTTCAAAAGGACAAGAGCTTATTTTGTTCGCTTTGAAAAAGGCACAAGTCATATTGTCTATTTTTTACCCTAATTTTATGCTATTTTTATTCTTGCAAGCCTACTATCTCGCAACCGGTACATATTTTCATTCTTATATGAGCATATTCTAGAACTACATAAAATAATTCAATACAAAATAGAGCAATATTTTTTAATTTAATTAAACGGAAAACATTAAATACATATTTCGAAACAATAAAACGTGGACCTATTGTACTTTCAAAATCAACGGTATATATTTGCTCCCTTCACTTTTTCAAATGAAAAGGTATAAATCATTCTTACCTTTTTGAGAAACTTAAAAACTATTAATGCAATTCAGCAATAGTGCACTATGATAGGAGAAACAGTGACGTTCAATAGCACAACTAAAGTTCAACTAGCTGACCTCTACAAAAATGCAAATTTGTCATCCCCTTCTCAGTCACGTGGGGTGTGGTGTCGAATAGGACGCCAATAACGAAAAAAGGAACAGGTTCACAAAACGATATGAGACTGCAATACTTTACAAACGTTTGCTTTCATTTTACCGACAAGGGGTCGTTTTTTGACGTTTTAATGCATCACCCTCCTCCCACTTCCGCAATCGTACCCTGGCCGGAGGAACTTCTGATAAGAAACAAAAGAAGGCCCACTCCCTCCTGGAGCCAAACCCCAAGCCAGGGGTCTGCGCGCTAATGACTGATGGCTTCCTGGAAATCGGAACACTTTGAGCACCGGACACTTTGGCAGTCAAGTGATAAATGGGATGACGAATTGAACCTCCTGGTCGAGGCTCGTCGTTTCCGAAGAAAATCAGAGAGGATGTTGTAATTAAAAATATTAGGAGCGAATTAAAAATATTGGGGGGGCCTGGCCCCCCTACTTTCAACATTGGGGGGGCTCAAGCCCCCTCAAACCCTATGGAGTCGGCGCCTATGACCATTCTCATAAATCTAAATTTCCGATCATATGAACGGGAATTAAAATTGCGTTAACATCGTCTGCGTTGTTCTGATCGTCCGTTTCAATAGTAGAGGATCCAGCAAAAAACTTCTGGCGAAGCACATGGGTCATCGCGGAACCGATAGCGAAGCAGCAGGAGGCTAAGAGAAGATTAGAAGAGAAGGGCCCTTCCAAACTTTTATGCCGGCCGGAGAAACGCCCCTTTGCGGAGTAGCGGACAACTCCAAACTGTTATCTTTTATGAATTTAGGTAATCTTATAATTTGGCAGAGCTTAAATGTCTGTGGGATGCATGGAAGGGAAGAATACTAAAGTTATTAGAAACAACATTTATTCAGTAACAATGATAAAGTTAAAGGTAAAACAGGTAAACAAAGTAACAAAAAAGGCTACTTAACATTTCTACAACACTTCCAAATGCCAGCATGGCACCTTAACTTCTGAAAAACACTTAACTGCCATCATGGCAGACATCCAGCTATTGTGCTGTAGAACACTGAGAGAAATACAACTCCATGGTCATTTAAGAACCAAGCACTTATCTAGGAGAGAGAGAGGTAGCTGCATCCGTATGAGCCCAGCTCATCACCATCTCAAGATGCAGTACGAAAGGGAGAGGACGTGGGATAAGAAAAAAAAGGAAGCAGTAAACAAACAGCCAGAGATCCACACTTTATACTTGTGGCAGGTGTGACATCACCAGACCAAGAACCAATCAGGGAGTGATGATGTCACACCTACCACTTCAGCTCAGTTGAAACTGTACTTCCAAAACCTAACACAACCAGTGGAAAAAACACAATTTGACCAACCAAGTAATTTGGGCCTACCTTTGCTTTTCAAGCAAGCAAGCAACTCTCAATAACAAATACACCCCTTTTACCAAACTGGACATAGGCCTAGTGTGGTCTCCACTGGCAAGCTGTTTCCAGCCTACTACTACCCAAAACAAGTGTGGTGAGTAAAACAAATATATTTAACTTTTGCTCTTCATAACAAATGCCCCCCCTCACCACAACTTGTTGGGGAAAAAAACCACAAAACCTCCTAAGAAAAAACTTCCCACTCTCTCTCCTAAACCAGTAAACATCAAATCGAAAAACACATTAAAATACACTAGTGTAAATAAATAACAATAAAAATCCTACACAGAAAAACTACAATTACATTTACACATTATATACAAACCCTGTCACAGACCTTCCGCTGCCACATACATACTCCTTTTCATGCAGAACCAAAAATATCTAACTTAACTCAAGATGCAGTACGAAAGGGAGAGGACGTGGGATAAGAAAAAAAAGGAAGCAGTAAACAAACAGCCAGAGATCCACACTTTATACTTGTGGCAGGTGTGACATCACCAGACCAAGAACCAATCAGGGAGTGATGATGTCACACCTACCACTTCAGCTCAGTTGAAACTGTACTTCCAAAACCTAACACAACCAGTGGAAAAAACACAATTTGACCAACCAAGTAATTTGGGCCTACCTTTGCTTTTCAAGCAAGCAAGCAACTCTCAATAACAAATACACCCCTTTTACCAAACTGGACATAGGCCTAGTGTGGTCTCCACTGGCAAGCTGTTTCCAGCCTACTACTACCCAAAACAAGTGTGGTGAGTAAAACAAATATATTTAACTTTTGCTCTTCATAACACAAACTCTGCGGCCGTAGGACTCCGCGAAGGCGCGTTTCTCCGGCCTTTGTAAAAGTTCGGAAGACGGAAGGACCCAAAAGCTGCACGCTCTGGGGGTCTTTTATACCCCACAGGCAAAACAGTCATGGTGGCAAGGCAGGGACAAAGGAGCCAACTCATTCACGGAGACGATGTCACAAAAGGCGCGATGCAGCCATTGCGCATCGTAGCAGCATTTGCTCACTAAAAATTCTTTTAAAAAATTCTGAATTCGAGCCGGATTTTGGGTCCTTCCGGATTTTGTGTTTTCGGATAAAGGGTCCGTTACTGTATTATCCCGTCGACTGTGACGCTTAATCCGAAAACATTATTAATTCCCATTGACTTTACTATTACTGTGCCGCTGAACGGTCGACGGGATAATACGTAAGTACCAAATACACTAATGAATCTTTTAAATTCAATATGGTACCTTTACCTTGTAACTTGTTAGTATGCCAGTTAGTTTATCAATACCTTTTAAGCTATTGAAACAGGGTTGCCACTGCACAGGGAAAACCTGGAAAATACAGGGAATTCAAAAATGGGATAAAAATCAGGGAAAAGGCAGGGAATTTTGGAAAATATCTTATAAACAGGGAAATTTCTGGGAATATTAAAATTTTTGAATTTAGTTTTTTAAAATGTATTTTGTGCTTTTTAAAATTTTAAGGTTAGACATATCTGTATGTATAAAATTATTTGAGGACAGGATATAAATATGTAATTTTAATGACAGGAAATGTGGATAATTTTTTAGTCCATTTGTCTTTTATACAATGTTTAAAAAATTCCTGGGTATTTATACGAAATTATTAAAAGTAATTGAGACATTTCACAGATAACTACATATGGAAACAGGGAAAACACGGGGAATTTTTTTTCCAGATTTGAGTGGCAACCCTGTGAAAATAATGAGACCAAACAAACATGACACTCAATGTTTACAATTAGTTTTGACCATCAGGCTTAAAATTATAATTAAGTTTCAGACTAAATGTTTGAAATTTTAGTATGAAATAACATATCTGTGAGTTTTTAGAGTACTTTTATGAGTCTTTGAATGATATTTAATTTAGAAAGTACTTTTTATAACACTAGGTAGCTACCGTCCCCTGCTCGCTAACGCTCACCAACCCCCGTAAACTGCCTACGCAGGACCTTTGTTTCCTCACAAAATCCAGCTCACTGAACTTAGCTCACTTTATAAAACAATAAACAGAAGAAACGTCAACCAACATTCCAAACATACGTCATCTTCATGAATAACATTAAAAGTTGAAAATTTATTAACTCTTAACTTATCAATAATTTAATCAAAATGTTTCCCTTAAAAAATATCAGGCACATCTGTTAAAAAACTATTGTCTGTTGTTGTTGCATGATGCCCGTTAATTTTTATTAGAGGAACGCATTTTCCTTCGTTTAGAAATTTTACACTAAACGTTGCAAATTGCTAGAAAATTAACACAGCAGAGCAATGTAAACATTCTTTTACCATTTCCCCAAGGAGGTAATGTTTTTTCACAGATCCAATAAAAAGCACTGAAATATTTCTAGACTTCAAACATTTTCGTTTTATAAATTATATTTTATTACCTTAAAAAAACATGCTTTCAAAGGATTTAAAAAATAGTTATTGCAATAATTAAATATGAATGCAAAATTTAAAATTTCTGATAGCGAGTTTTTTATTGTATTGTAAATATAATAATGATTAGGTTGCCACAACAACAAAGATAAATATACACATATCAATATCTTATTTTAAAAACAAAAAGATTAAATTAATTATTCATTAGTTTAAAATGTAATTAAAATCGTTTGAATAACACAAATATAAAATATGTTGTTAAAAAGAATCCCAATTACATTTTTTTAAATTCGTGTTATAAATAGAAACATAATTATTCAATTATTTGAATATTAAAAAACCAGTGAAATATGTTTTCAATTGTTTTAAAATTCATAGTTTCTTGCTTTGTAACTGCGACCGTATCCGAAATCTAAAAAAATAGAAATATTTTAAAATTGAGAATTGTTTTGGAAATTATAATGGCTTTAAGCACATCCTCAAAAGATTCCGGAGATTTTGATACCAGAAATGTGTCATTCGGTTCAGTAATTAAAAAGTTTTTCTCTGGAAACCGTTCACCAAAAACTTTTTTTTAGAATAGAGAGATGAAAAAAATTTGTTTCGTCCTAAAATATGGTGTCAATTGGTCGTTGTGATTGGATGTATAATAAGTTTAATATGTATAATAAGGCAGTACTTACTTTGTAACTGCAACCTTATCAAAATCTTAAAAAAAATTAAATATTTATTTAACTGAGAATTTTTTTTATCCAACAGCTTATTACAAATCCTTGAAAGAATCCAGACATTTTGATACTAGATATGTGTCATTCAATTCAGTAATTAAAAAGTTTTTCTCTGGAAACCATTCACCAAAAACTTTTTTTTAGAATATAAAAAGAAAAAAGATTCTGATTGGTAAAAATTTCATACATTTCTGTTTAAAGTTATTTTGAATGTGTGCTTTGTTTTAGAGCCAAAGTTGCTGACAAAATCCAACTCATTGAAAATATGTTGGATAAAGTTGATGAAATGATCATTGGGGGAGGCATGGCTTTTACTTTCCTTAAAACTCTTAGGAACATGGAAGTAAGTAACATTTAAGTGCCTTTCAATAAACATCATAGCTTTAGTACTCTCTTAATATTTTGTGGAGATCTGTCTAAAATCTGTGGAGGGTTGTATTATAAAACCATAACTCCAAACAAAACAAAACTTATTTTAAGGGACTCAGTACCAAAAAAAACTTGTTCCCCTCCTGCGATTTTCACCTCCTCACCCATTGTGTAATGTTAATTGCTGGGCGAACGGAGCGGTAGCGTGAAGGAGAAAGCAAAATTCTCTATGGTTTGGCGGGAAATAAGTTCGAGAAGCGCGTTTGTAAATTCGATAAATAATGAAAAAAAATGTCAGATTTTTTCCAGTAAAGATGCAAATTGATCCTGAAGGATTTACCTAACTACCAGTACCAAAATTATTTCGAAATTCCTACTTTTTTTCAGGAGCAAAACGGAGGTTGAAAAAAAAATAACTCATATATGCAAAGAGTAATCATTAGTTATTTATACTACATTAAAGGGTGTCCCTTATTTTTGAAATGTTTAGCTCCCACCCCCTAACTTTGTTCCAATGGACAAAAAATAACTGCAAAATTTTAGCCAAATCTGGTGATATTAAGGTGACCCACAAATGCTTTAGAGTTTTAAGTGTTTGTCAATTTTTTTTGAAAAACAAACAAATTGTGTAAGTTTCAGAGTAAAGGATATTGTGCAATCATTAACCCGGCGTTACTCGCGTCGGGCCTCCGAGGCCCGACCCGTTCTTTAAAGCTCTGTATACCCTACCCCTTAATACTGAAATGGACTATTCTCGGTCTAGCTGAGTTCTAGGTGACCTTTGAGAGGATGGAGGCATTTCCGGTATCTTGTTTATTCTTGTTCGGGGGAAAACACGTTATTCGGGTCTCGTAAGCCCGACGCGAGCAATGGTGTTTGTTATTTCGAGTTTGGACTCCGTGTAGTTTGTTGAGCAAAATGGCTCGCAATCTAACCTATGATGAAGAAGTGGAAAGATTACGCATTTTATTGATGATGATGAATCTATTGATGAAGATGATGCACTTTCTGATTGCGATGAAAGGATTAGTGAGCATAATACATCTTCTGAAAAAGAAATGGAGTCTAATGATGAGGACGTTACTGATTCTAGTTCCGTTGATTGTTTTACTGGAAAAGATGGAAAGACCATTTGGAAGAAAACAAAATTTCGTCAAAATGTTCGAACTTCATCGCAAAATATTATTTCAAAGTTGCCTGGAAATGTTGAAGAGGCAAAAAACGTGACTTCCCCTCTTGAATCTTGGAGTTTATTACTGGATGAAAACATCTTGAATACGATCGTCACCTGTACAAATATTTATATTGACACCATTAGTGACAAATTTCGGAGAGAACGAGAGATCTAGAATAACTTGTACAAAATGCGAAAGTAATGTCTGTGGTGATCATTCTGCGTTAGCTTGTATCAATTGTACATAAAATTTGGCCAGTTTTCATATTTCTATGAATTATAAAACTAATGCCCTGAATATTTTCTTAAATTATTTTGTTAGAAAATGCTTAATATGGGGTTTAACGCCCTGCATAAAACATAAATCTAAAAACGGGCCTCGCGGGCCCGACACGAGTAACCGTGTGCGTACGATTAGCACGAGTAACGCCGGGTTAAGAATGGTTTTATTTTAGTAATGTTTTTTCTTACAGTGATGAACTGTCTAAACTAGAATGCCTCCCTAAAATTGCTTTAATATACTTATACCTATTTTCTATTTTTTGATTGTATTTTACTATTAAAAATTTTGTGCTTAAAAATCAACCAGTTTTTTGTTGTACAAAAAAGAAATAGTATTTACACTCTTTATAGATCGGAACGTCTCTCTTTGATGAAGCAGGCTCCAAAATTGTTGCAAACCTTATGAAAAAAGCAGGAGACAAGAAGGTTCAAATTCATTTACCTGTAGATTTTGTGACGGCTGATGATTTTAAAGAAAATGCCACTACTGGAACTGCTACTCTTGAAACTGGTATTCCTCAAGGTTGGATGGGTTTGGATTGTGGACCTGTCAGTGCTGGTATTTTTTGTGATGCGATTGGTCGAGCTAAGACGATTGTTTGGAATGGGTATGTTTTTATCCTTAAATTTTTGGATTTTAAAATTTTCATAAATCTACAGAGGACATTTGATAATTTGAAGCTGGGAGATCATTTAAGAGTTAATATCCAATGCTTCAAATCAGAAAATTGATGTTGATTTAAGAGCAAAAATATTAAAAATGAGCATGCTTGCATTTTAGGTGATTTTTTGCAATCTTGTGTGCTTTCCAAAAAAAAAGTATACAATAGCCCTTAATATAGCGACCCCTTCTGGAACCAACAATATATAATCGCTTTAATGTAACACAAACTTTTATTGTAAGGATGTAAAAGTGAATGAAAGTATCATTATGAAAAACAATTGTTGTTAACGGTTGATGTAACGTGGGAGTTGTTGTGAAGAGGTTCTATGTTACTTGTGAAAGGAATGAAATCATATCTTTTTTGTTCAAGAGTTGTGTTTATTATTTACAGCTCCTCAGTTAATTGCTTGACCCACAAACAACACACCACTTCCCACCAAATTATTTATTATATGAAATGTAAAAGGGTTGATTTTATAAAGTTGAAAAGTTCTCGGCTTATAGTTGCCACACATCCAGAAAATTGTTATAAGCTGCAAAACTCAAAAATGCTCATAATAGAAAGTGAATTTATAATTGAGCTTAAGAGAACAGGATTCCAGAAAAATATTTTTTTTTCCGCAACATCCACTGTAACATTTTTTCTGGGAGCTGCACATGTGGTTTTTTCTATGTAGTGCCTGGCATTTTTGAAATAAATAAATATTTCACCTACAAACCACAATAATAAAATGTGAATTAGTCATGTACTTTTTTGTAAAATTCTAACAATTTGGATGCTGAAATTAGTAATATTTTGTTTGAAGTTTAAAGATACCAGATATCCAATTATGCCATTCTGTAAAATTTGAAAATAGAATGAAATATTTTAAAATTGAAAGTTTAAAAATTATAAAGTAAATGCTTTCTAGAATGTTTTGTATTATATACAACTTACCTAATGAAAGCAAGTTGTATTCTAGGTATTTTAATCTTCGGATTTCTTCATATTTTTTCAGAAATTTGCATCTGTTCTTTTAAATTAATTTTTTTAGTATTTTCTGTAAATGTCCCATATAAATTTTTGATTTGTTAGGGTTTTTAAAATCTTAGTAACTAATGGTCTTTAAGGCTGGGCGCGTACGAGTGACTAAAGTCACGGCAACCAGGATTACTAGTATCAAAAATATCACTAGAAACAAGGATCTCTATGAAGAAATTCTTGGCAATCGGCCAAGTGTCACTTTGCCTAGTGCGCGCACTCTACCAATACTTGAACTTGTTTCAATAGCCAAGGCAACAATTTTGTCTTTGTCACCATGACAAAAGTCGCTCGTGCGCAATCAGCCTTAAAGTATTTTTTAGTTACCAAACTTAAGTTTTTCTAAAACTGGTTTTAGATTGGATTTATTAATCTTGATCGCTTTATAGATACATAACACTAAAAATAGGAAATATTTATTTCCCCTTGCTGCGCTTAGTCATTTCCTTTATTCACTTGCATGTTTCAAATTAAATTATTGTATTATTTTTAGACCAGTTGGTGTGTTTGAGTTTGAAAATTTTGCCAAAGGTACTAAGGCAGTTATGGACAAGGTTGTAGAAGTCACTGCACAAGGAGCCACAACTATTATTGGTATGTACAGTCTGAAATGTGGCTTTTTGCTAAAGTATTATAGATAAATTATAAGGTATTCAAGCACTTAGCTGTATTAAGAGTAAAATACCTATTTACCTTTCATACACTTTTATTGGGAGGTTGAATAAGTTCCTGCTGTTTTTTATAGAATAATGCTTTATTTTGAAAAACCTAAATAAACCAAATTATTAAAAGTACTGCCCATCGCTGGGCACTACTTTCCCCATCTTTTTGGCAGAATTAAAATTTCTGTGTCGGATAATTAGCTGGTCTTTTGAGGCTATCGAAGAAACTGCCCATTTTTTGGCCTCTTCATAGAAATGTATAATGGTGGGTAAAGAATTCCCATTAAATTGTCACATGTGGGTTTTTACCGGTGTTCTGACAAGGGATTGAGCATTGTCATGTTGCAAAATCACTTTTGTGTTTTTGCTCATATTGCAGGCATTTTTGCTTTAATACTCGGATCAAACACATACATTGTAGTCTATAGCAATCTCCTATGTTGATTTTGTTCGGTTTGAGCAACTCTGGGAGATGATCCTATCGAATTCCAAGAAGCTCGGAACTATGAATATTTGGGTTTAACTAATGATGTTGATTCATGACCGGGCTTACCCCTTGATATGTGTGCTTAAGGTTACCCTAATGGATCTCTTTTTCATCCCAAGTCACGATAAAATGAAAAAAATCTTCCTTTTCTGTCATTGAAGAAGTTGATTGTATCCATTGGAAGCGAACCCAAAGGCATTCCTGTTGAATCGTCCCTAAGGCTTTTAAACGTTTTGAAACTGAGTAGGATAAACTTTCAATGTTCGCACAAGTCTACTAGGATCTGAAAAAGTTTTCTTAAAGTTAGCCCAATAATTATTCCCCTTTAATTTTTTTTTGGCGCTTCAGAACACTTTTTTGTCTTTAACATTAAATTCTTTGTTTTGAAACCTTTTAAACCATCCCCTGCATTTGATTCTGATGGAGCATGATTGCCGTGAGTCTTAACAAGAATTCTGTGCACTTTAGTTCCACATTTCCTTTGAATAAAGTAGTGCTAGAGAATTCCCTGCAAATACTCTTTTGTTGGTCTGAAATTAGGCATGTTTAACGCTTAAAAAAAGTAGTTTGCACTGCATAAAAATGACACACTATATATTTAGCTTGTTTAAGTATATTTCTTCTGAAAAAGAACGTCAGAATCTGAGAACAATCTAGTAGAAAACAGCAGGAACTTATTCAACCTCCCGATACTGTATCGGTGCAGCCATATATATTTTTGGATTTATTTTAAGCCCTCAATTCTTATCCAATTATTTGTATTATCCAATAATTTGATGAGCCAAATTAAATAAGCTCTACAATATTTCAGAACAGTTTGTAAATTTTACCAAAAAGCTTAAATTATCAAATCAAATACATTTCTTCCTTAAAATATCATGCATTTTGTTTGGTTTATGTAATGAAATCAGGTTTAGATTTCACTAAAATATATTCGAGGTATTGTCTATTCAATTTGTTGATATTTATAAATGCTTTTTCTTCAGTGTTTTAAAATAATTAACCCATTAATGCCCAACTTTTTATTTTTCTTAAATATTTGGTACAATCATAGTAAATAGCCCCAAAACAACTGGAAAAATAGTGAAAAAAAAATCCCAGGTTAAAATTTTAATTTTTACACCAAAATTAATGCCCCCGTGTTTGTTCCCATAGTAAACGCATTGTAGAAAACTGTGTTTTAATAACTCAAAAACATTTTCTACCTTATTAAGTGCAAGGAAAGTGATCGGAAAGATACTGTAACATGAAAATAAACAAAAACATTAATTATTTATTTAATTAACTATAAAATTATCTTTAATTAACGTAATTTGAGCATTTTATGTGCTCTATATGACGTTTTTGCTTCATAAATATGAGTTAATTGCAATTTAATTAAGCTTTTTTTATTGAAAAAGGCATTCCTTACATATATCTCACCTACTTTTGGGTAATGGTTACTTTTATCCACCACAAACCCATCCGAATATCTTAATTTTTGTAATTTAAGTCTGTCAAATGGCCCCACTATTTTAATTTTATTCTATTTTATTGTGTGAAACACAAATTTCTCCGCGAAAATCAAGCATTAGTTGGGTGTGCTTTCGCAAGCTGGATGGTAACGACTGATCTGTAGCATAGAACACAATGAATAGCGACCTCTAACTACAAAAAAAGTCCCAAAATGTATCACAAAAGCGACATGTTAGCAATTTTAATGGCAAAAAGCCATTAAAATTGCTAATTAATTAACTTTTAACTAAAATTTAACCTGGATATACTTACATAAGTAATAAATGTAATTAAACAGTTAATTTATTCCTTTTAATTAATATGAATTAACTAATTTCTTATAATTTAGGACTTTTTATGTCAATAATTTATCAAAAATAACAGTATTTTCACTAAAAAATAAACAAAAATAATAAATTTATAACCTAAAATGAAAGTAATTTTATAAATATTAGTAGTTTCATACATTTCAAAGGTATAGAATACCTTTTTATGAAAGAAATAAGGAATAACTATCATTTCACTATAGGGAACAAACACGGGGGCATTCGTGCCTAGCGTCCCTTTTTAGGGACGCTTTTCGCAAAGTCAAAATAAAATATTTTGGCAAAATAAAAAAACACCCCGACTGATTTAATGTATGAACAATAATATATATCAGACTTGAAAAATTTTAAAATAATTAATAGGATTTTTAGGCATTTTCTTTTCAAAATTTTAAAAAAGCACTTTTTTGAAAAATTCTATCTTCTAACTTTAAAAAAAGTAAAAAAACATTTTAATTTTGCTTTCTTCTTGTGTTCTATGAAGATCAGAGATTCATCAGTGCAAATTCTGATCCAAAAGAACGAGATTTGTAGAAATAAGAGTTTTTTAAAAACGTCCCTAAAAAGGGACCCCTGGCAGTAATGGGTTAATATTCCAAATTCTCTTTATTTTATAGGTGGTGGTGATACTGCAACATGCTGTGCCAAATGGAAAACTGAAGATAAAGTCAGCCATGTCAGTACTGGAGGAGGAGCAAGTTTAGAACTGTTAGAAGGTAAAAAATTTTAATACAAAAGTTTATAAACCTATCTATTGTAAATCCTACAACCAACCACTTTATTTTTAAATAAAGTGGTTATTATACATGAATAGATTTTTGGTTAGAAATATTTACTTACTGAAATTAATTTAACTAAATAAAATAAAGTGACTTTTGTCTAATAGACTTGTGTATCTTATTTCTCTTTAATAACAGGTAAAACTTTGCCTGGTGTAGCTGCTTTGTCGGATGCATAATTTGGAACTGTTTGTTGGTGGTAATGTTGAATTCTCAGAACTCCTATGTGTGTACTGGTGTATAATAAGTCAACCAATTTATTTAAAGTATTGTTTTTTTTTAAATAAGTGATTGTGTGATAATTCATTTTATTTTGCATTTAAGCTGACTGTTACTTGTACCTATGTTTTACAAACATTTTTTTTTTAATTCTTT
Organism: Tetragnatha montana; assembly: GCA_963680715.1. Classification (NCBI taxonomy): domain Eukaryota; kingdom Metazoa; phylum Arthropoda; class Arachnida; order Araneae; family Tetragnathidae; genus Tetragnatha; species Tetragnatha montana. The sequence continues at coordinate 32,143,749 of OY796675.1, forward strand.
AAAGCTTTGAGCTATTGTATCTAAAAATTTTAAAGTTAAGTTTTGGAATAGAAAAAATTTCATTGTACATTGTGTTATTCATCTCACTAAAATTATATTGTTATATAATGGTGTTCCTAACATGTTAGGACTAACTGTGCTTAGAAAGTGATGTGAAAGGTGTATTTATAATGAATGTATATCTTTATGATAGAAATAAATTTTTCTTTATGAGATAAAATCATGGGTTTTTTTACTGTTTCAATGAATGTGTAGAAACAGAAAGTAGAACTTAAGATTTTTACTTAAAAGGAAACAAAGCTCTTAAATGCCATATCTGTTCTTAAAAATTACAATTTTGGAATTTTAAAGATTTAGGATACTGTGTTCAGTATGTTCTCTGAGTTAAAATAAAGTGTTCATTAAGTTATTTTGAAACAAACGAATTTTAAATTTCGATTTGCTTATTATTTCAATAATTACAAAGGGACATTATTAGCTGCTATGTGTAGTGCAAGGTGTCCGCTAACTCTGGAAACCGGGAAAACTCTGGGAATTAGAAAATGCCCTGGAAAACTTCGAATACTCGGGGAATTATGAAAATATTGTGGAAAAATATAATTTTGTATGTAATGTTCCAGATTTTTGAACATTTCCAGAAAAAACGCCCAAAAAGAACCTTATTTAGGTTCGAATTCCCAGTTGCAGCCGTTTTCGTTTTCAAAATATAAATTCCAAAACAATTAAATATTAAAGTTATTTTAACGTATCATGGGGAAAATCTAAATTAGATTTAAATTTTTTCTGAGCCATCTCATTAAGAAAAATTATTTACTCGAATCTAAATCTCTGAGAATTCCATAGCCGCTCAACAGTAGTAGTATAAAAATAGTTTTGTGGGTATCTGAAAACGTGAAGGAATACACTCGGGTTACGAGACGCACTTTATTGACATGCTTCATCAGATCTGCTAGCCGAAGTGGTGTTGTGGCAGTGAGCCGATGCGTAGCTCTCACACCGAGAGCCGCGCCATCTATATGGTGCGAGCGCCATCTCTCAGTGGCGAGAGTGACTAAACACATTCAGAGGCTGCCACAGTTTCAATTTATGAAACATATAAGATCATCCATACAATCTAAATACTATTACTCTAATTAAAAGTTAAATTCCTTTGAATTTTAGTTATAATAAGTTTTCTAAAGATGGCAACTTGAAGTAAACAAATTCTTATAAATCGTAGAATTTAGGAAAGGGAGCCAACTAAAAAATAGCCAAAATTTGCCAAATTGGCTTTAGATAGAAGTTGAAGTTTCTTACTGATTTAACGTAATGGAAAAGTACCAAAAAATACACTACATACAGACGCTCCCAAGAGCGACAAAACTTTCCAGATGACCTAATACATGTTTCCTACTGACAGGAGAAAAGGGGGTAGAAAATTTATTCAGAGTAGTACCTATGAAATAGAAATTGAGAATGTGATCTATCATATTTCATTTCATATTTATTCATCCTTATAATATATATTCGATTTCAGTTCTACGTGCTCCTATGGACGAGCCGCAACTGTAGAGAACGTTTCCTTAGAAGTATATATCATCTCATAATAAGTGAATATGATTCAGATAGACTTATATAAATAAAAAATTAAGAACAAGTTTATACATACAAATTGAGTTATATAAAGAGATTTTTTAGATATTTTCACACAATTCCACTTTATTAAAAATACAGGCTCAGAAAATTCGATATTAAAAAACATAAAAATGAAAAAATATCGGAACATGGAAACATGGAAATTAGTTTGCATTTGTTGTTTAAACAAAAGTAGTATTATCAATCTTTAGGACGAAGTGTTTTACTAAAACTCACATCAATTCCTACGACTTTTTTTAAATGGTGGTTCACAAAGTTTTGTTGCATTTTCACTAACTCCTCCTTCATGAACTGAAATTCTATCATCCCTGTCTACTACCGCATTCACATTGGAAACTCTGCTGTTTAAATATTCAACTATTTCGTTGTGATTTCGTTTTTCTGCAACTCTAAGTGCTGTATAACCACCGTTAGTCCGCTCATCTGCAGAAGCACCGCTTTCTACTAAGACTTTGACTGCTTCCAAATGACCCTCTATCACTGCCCAATGAAGCGGGGTTCTTCCCCGACGATCTTTAGCATTCAAAGCTGCACCTTTGCTGATTAGCAGCTTAATTATATCGACGAGATTTCTTTCAGCTGCATAATGAAGTGGTCTAGAACCATCTTCAACTCTCACATTTACAGCAGCACCGCTTTCGAGTAACACTCTGACCGCTTCGAAATACCGATTCAACAATGCCGCATGGAGAGGGCAAATTCCAAAACTATTTCTAACATTCACATCGGCACCTGTGCCGATCAACTGCCTCATTATATCGATTCGATTGAACAGCGTAGCGATGTAAAGTGCCGTAGAGCCAAAATTACTACGCTCATCTACAGAAGCACCGCATTCTATCAAAACTTTGACCGTTTCCAAACTCGCTTCTTTTCCAGCATTATCGAGTCGGGTTTTGCCATTGTAATTGTTTTTAGAGGTTAAATACGCTATTTCGCAATCGTATTTAGCAGTTGCCAAATGCAAGGCAGGTCCACTCTCTTCTTCCAACACGCATTCTGAAGCCGCAGCTATGTGAAGAGGAGTGCGTCCCGAACGATCTTTAGAGTTCAACGCTGCACCAGAACTGATCAACAGCTTAATTATTTTAATTTGATTTCTCTCAGCTGCGGTATGCAGTGGGGTGGCACCATTGTTATCACACTCCTCTAAGGCAGCACCACTTTCTATTAAGGCTTTCACTATTTCCAATTTCTCTTCTTTTCCGAATTCATCGAGTGTGGTTCTTTCGTAGCTGTTTCTGGAATTTAAACACGCTCCATCACAGTCTTCATCAGCAGTTGCCAAATGCAAGGCAGTGCCTCCATTTCCTCCTTTCACACATAGGGCGTCAACACAGACGGTCGGAAGGCTCGACAGCAACATCTTGACCATGAAAGAGCTTCGCGCTATCACGGCCAGATGAAGAGCTGTGTATCCTTCTCCGTTATAATCGTTCACTCTAGCCCCAGGGAACGACCGAAGGGCAGCCTGAATGTCGCTTTCCCTGCAGGAGTCACTCGGCTTGCGGTTGTTTAGCACAAACTGATGAATCAGGTAGTTTCCGCTGGGATCCTTCAAGTCGCAAACTAAGAATTGGAGCGACTTAGGTGAGGGTAGTTGGTCATGTGATGAAGAATCCATAGCTGCAAATTCATTAATCTATTAGTGAATTAAAAAAAAAAAAATTCACTATTAATGATGCATATACGTGAACTTAGCAGTGATTCTCAATGGGCAATACCACGATTTTTTAAAATATGAATAATAATATGGTTATCCTATGAAGAAAACTGTTCTGAATTCGATTTTCTGCATGAAAACAACCAAAAAAAATTATTTTCTTAACTATTTAAGATTTAAAAGCGCAAAATTTGAGCCGTACTCAAATCGTTCTCCCATTGGCTGATGCGATTGTGACGTACTTCCATCCGATACAAACAACCTCGTTTTGACTGCTTGGGCTTGTAATGGGATTTGATAAGTTTTCGGATTAAGCGTCACCGTCGACGGGATAATACGTAAGTACCCAAAAGTGTTTTTTAAAACACTAGTAAAACGTAAATAAATAAGAATAGAAGTAACACTTTATGTAAGTTTCGTCTCTTTTTATACATCTAAGGAATTTAATTTAATTAAATGTTAAGTTCGTCTATAAAATACTCTAAAATTCTTATTCTTAAAATACTGTATATTTTTTATTTCTACTAGTGTTTTAAAATATTTCCGAAGCCATTCTAATTAACAAGAGGCAAAATCTGCATAACAATGACTTCTTAGTTTCGCCAGTCGGTGGCAATACGCGACTGGTTTGTATAGGATGGAAGTACGTCACAACTTTCCCCCGCAAAAATTTTGATTTCGCGCGCAAAAAAAAACCTGCAAGCTTTGAATTTGATTTTAAAAAAAAAGTATGCATCGCAGAGCAAAAATTTTGAAGGTATATTTATGTGTATGCAATCTGAACCAAATAAAATAAAAATAGTGGTATTGCCCATTCCCACATCGATAAAGGTATCCATGGGCGTCCATATGTTTGAATTCAGGAGGGGGCCCAAGAAAAATTTACTAAAAATATTGGAGTTTTATCATTTAATTATTAATGATGCATGTACAAGAAAATTTAGCAGTATTTTTTCATTGTTGCTGCACACCCAAATGGGTTGAATTTTATGGAAACATCTTACAGGGGTGCTACTAACTCAGAATACCGGAAGAGTATTATAGTTTTACTGTTAGAACTTTCTAGCTAGATTTTTTCAGAGTTGAAAACAGAGATCCATTTCCAGCAAAAAAAAAAATTATACTGCTAGCATAGCAGAAAATTACAAAAAAATAGGAGGTAACATGAATAATTATTAACCTTAATCTACTTCACATATTACCACCAGAATTAAGTATGGAAAAGAAAACTGCAAAATGGTATGCACATGGTATAGTTAACTTTTATACCATGATAAACTCGAAACCTATGGAGTATCTGGGGAGTTTAGCTCTGAAAGGGTTATAAATTTTTCATTTCTACCTCTTTTTCCAAGAGGATGCCAAATTTTAGTGCATGCAGCCGAGCTAAAAGAATGCTCAAAATGACATTACGATTGCATGTACAGTACTTCATCCACACGAATTAGTTAAACATCATCTCTGCTTTCAATGCTAGTTATTCACTGAAGTGCCGACGTAAAAAAATAGCTAGAAGTTTTAAGAGATTCAGATCAAGCCACATGCAAAATTTTCCAAACATAATATCTGGGCCAAAAAAACTTCAGCTCGCAGTTTCTCGGGATGCTAGAAAGCAGCTTACTACAAACCTAATTTACTTAAATTCCGGCAAACAAATAGCTCGAAAATTCGCAAAATCAAATTCAAACAAGAAACAAGCCTTGGAAAAAAACAATAAACAAAACAAGACAGAGTTTATTGTTGCCATTACCTTCTTTTACGTAGATTTATTAAAATATTAGGACATTTTTTGTAAAAAATTACAAAACTTTGTAGAACAGTCAGTGAGAATATTAAGATTAACCTTAAGTTTATTTAGAATCTAATTATAATATATTACAATTATTTATTCGAGAGAATTTGAATTTTCTTTTAGTTTGGTTTGAAAGGAAGACAAATGTCTCCACCCGTAACCGTAACGTGAAAGCGGTTTGTTTTTGTTTAGGTTCGTGTTTACAATTTTTTTTAATAGTATTTTCTATTACAGAAGAGATATAGGCCCCGACCTTTTGCTCCATTAGCACAGTAAACTAATCTTCATCAGTCTGTATCTCGAGGACGAAGCAGCTTTCATCAGCGAGCAAATGTCCGAAAAATCTTCAACTCAACTCAACTTAATAGTATTTTGAATGTTTCTTATTCAATATTAAGGTTTTATTATTGTTACCGGTTATTTGTCCCTTAAAAAATTAATAGCCAAGGTGATTTGGACACCAAAAATTCGTAGAATTATCTTAAAAAAGCGAACCCACTGATTCAAGCACAATTAAACCAGTAATCATGGAAGCCAGTAACAAACAAACAATTAAACAACATTTAACTATTTAAAAACAGCTTGGTGATATTCAATGCAACAAATGACGGCATTGAACCGTTTGTTATACATATTTAATTTTGATTTATCATGTTTTTTGGTGGGGCGATTGGATTCTGTTCTCAGGGAGAGTGAGCACAAAATGATGGTCTGAGACAGCGTTTCCCAACCAGGGTTCCGTGAAGCATTCTCAAGGGTTCCGCAAGCAATATGAACACTCAATGACGGTTCAAGGGAGGGCCATTTAACCCCACAAAAAGTACAATAATACTTTTTGGCATGCTATAATCCAAAAAAATTTTCTGGAGGAGGACCCCGTCCCCCTTTTATTACCTAGGGCTCATGACATAGCGTAATTGAAATTGTTATTGGAACTAATGTCCTATCGCCCCCGGACTTACCAGTAACATCGACATCCTATGAATATCTCTATGCGCATGCTCCGGATCTTAGCGATCTCGGACATGATTCTAGGTGTCACTACTGTCTCTGATCAGCACTAATGTTAAGAGTGACCGCAATTGTAAAAACTGCGTAGTAGTGACAATGCCTCGGCAAGAGAAATCTGGAATCGTAATTTTAATTTTTTAAGAAGTGATTTAAAAAGGGTTTAATACTACCCTCCTACACTTGAAAGGTTTTTCTGGGCTGCTTTTTAGTGCTGATTAGTGATTACAGACATTTAATCTATTTTAAAATTGATTTAAAAAGGGTTTAAACTACCCTCCTGCACGTGCAAGACTTTTTTCTGGGCTGCTTTTCAGTGCTGATTACAGATATTTCATCAAAACTATGTTTTGAAAGATTTTAAAATTTTAATTTTTTTTTAAATTGATTTAAAAAGGGTTTAATACTACCCTCCTGCACTTGCAAGAGGTTTTTCTGGGCTGCTTTTCAGTGCTGATTACAGATATTTCATCAAAACTGTGTTTTGACAGATTTTAAAATTTTTTAAATTGATTTAAAAATGGTTTAATACTACACTCCTGCACTTACAAGACGTTTTTCTGGGCTGCTTTTTAGTGCTGTGTTCATCAAAACTGTGTTTTGAAAGATTTTAAAATTTTAATTTTTTTTTAAATTGATGTAAAAAGGGTTTAACCGCTTGCCTGTTTTGCCCGAGCACCGCTCGGGCACTCGCAAGAGGTACTTCTCTGATTATCCCGAACGGTGCTCGGGCAAGGTCCAACGGCGCTCCGTCTGTTGATTCTCGCTTTGTATGCTAAGTTTTTTCCAGATTTTTTCATGGTCCCTACTTGTCCATAGGAGTCTTTTTTTACTCTTATCAGTTTTAAAATTAACCGTGAAGGACAAATTGGTCAAGCATTCTTTTATGCTTTGGTTGGCCCTTCCTTTCTAAGAAAAAGGGGTCGGGGCAGCATGTTTCTACACCAGTTTCTTGCCATCATGGGATGCAATTTCCGCTGCAGCTGTTTTATTGCTCGAAAACCAGCTAGTACACACATTCTTTTATTTTCAATATCCACAAACCGAGCCGAGCCACAACACGTGGATGTTGGAACGTTTTGCTTATTAAAATGAGATTGATAGGTTGCGATTGATATCTGATCCCATAAAAGTGTATTTTTTGAATAAAACATAAAGAATTCACTTCATAAAACATTTTATTTACCATCCTTTCCTGTAAAATCTGCTTTCCGGTTGAAAACGATGTTCGGAAAAAAGCCAACTTTAAGTAAAAGTGTCGCATTTTCTCTAAGTTTTAAAACGGAAATATAATGTTAAATTCATAATTTATATGAGTTTTGATTATGTTTTTGGTTTGAGTTAATTAATCTAAGTTCGAATATTGTTTTGAAAAATATGCTTTTTTTTAGACCTATTACGCCAAAATAAAGTAACAGTTAAGTGATGGTTAATACTACCCTCCTGCACGTGCAATACTTTTTTCTGGGCTGCTTTTCAGTGCTGATTACAGATATTTCATCAAAACTGTGTTTTGAAAGATTTTAAAATTTTAATTTTTTTTAAATTGATTTAAAAAGGGTTTAATACTACTCGCCTGCACTTGCAAGAGGTTTTTCTGGGATGTTTTTTAGTGCTGATTACAGTTATTACATCAAAAATAGTGTGGCTGTGGATGGAAAATTTTTGAAATTTTAAATTTAGTTTTAAATCGCACGTTGGACGCGTGTCAATATTCAAACGGTTGTTTTTTCCATTGTAAGACAGCTATGACCTTGAAATTTCAATATGTTGTAATAACAGTGAATCTACCTAATCGATTAAATTTTCAGGGTCCAGGTAAAATTAGGGGGTCGTATACAAATTGAAAACCGTTCAAAGTCTAAAAGTAGCAGGAAAATTTTCAAAATCTAGATTAGTGCGATACGCTGTTTGAAGCGTTTCTTCCAGTTGCACAACATACTAAAATTTCATCAAAATCGATTGGCAGGTTTTTGAACTGGAATTTTTTTAAGCATTAAAATACACCAGATGTGCATGTAATTGGGCTAATTAAGGGACTTCCCATAGAGCTAAAAACATGAAATTTTATTATGTTGTTCATGGTGTGAATCTATCTAATCCATTTCATTTTCAGGGTCAAATTTCAATTAGGGGGCCATATACATATCGAAAACTGTAATAAACTTGAATAATTTATAAATCCAAAACTAATTCATCAATCCCTTAATGTGATACACATTTTTGTTCGTCTAAAAGTCTACTACAACATATTAAAATTAAAGGAATTGAAAAATTATTACGAATGACTTTGGGAAAAAAATTTCAAGTAAAACGAGAATTCTTTGAACCTAAATTACAAACCCAATATGTACATATTCCCCTAAAAATTTACAATTCCTGGAACCATTTTTTATAAGCTTTCTAAATATGTAAAGCATTAAAATGTAAATTTAAAAGTAAACAAACCGAGAACTCAAATCTGGGAAATATTCCAGAGTCATTCGCGTTAAGGACCAGTAGGCTCTATTCTGCTTTGAAAAATTCTCAATTACGTCATAATCACCATGGAGACCCACAATTCTGGAAAAACTTTGCCATAACGGTCCTTTAATCATGAGAAATTTTTTTAAAAAATTTAAATAATATTTATCGATTTATTAAGAAAAAATCGGACTTGTGTTTTTAACGATCATGTTGACTTTATTAATAAGTCTAATTACTCCCTAAATATAAAAGGTATATTTATGAAAATCGGATATGAAGTGCATAACTAGTCATATTTTAAGAATATATCACTTTTAAAACCATTATTAAAAAACAATTGTGCTTTATTTAAGAATTATCGGCGTTTTCCGGTAAAATCCGCTAATAATGCTGCTTTGGCACATTGTTTGGCACAATTGTTTTTTAATAATGGTTTTAAAAGTGATAGATTCTTAAAATATGACTACTTATGCACTTCATATCCGATTTTCATGAATATAACTTTTATATTTAGGGAGTAATTAGACTTATTAATAAAGTCAACATGATCGTTAAAAACACAAGTCCGATTTTTTCTTAATAAATCGATAAATATTATTTAATTTTTTTTTTTAAATTTTTCTTATGAGTAAAGGACCGTTATGGCAAAGGTTTTCCAGAATTGTGGGTTTCCATGGTGATTATGACGTAATTGAGAATTTTTCCAAGCAGAATAGAGCCTACTGGTCCTTAACGCGAATGACTCTGGAATATTTCCCAGATTTGAGTTATCGGTTTGTTTACTTTTAAATTTACATTTTAATGCTTCACATATTTAGAAAGCTTATAAAAAATGATTCCAGGAATTGTAAAATTTTAGGGGAATATGTACATATTGGGTTTGTAATTTAGGTTCAAAGAATTCTCGTTTTACTTGAATTTTTTTCCCAAAGTCATTCGTAATAATTTTTCGATTCGTTTAATTTTAATATGTTGTAGTAGACTTTTAGACGAACAAAAATGTGTATCACATTAAGGGATTGATGAATTAGTTCTGGATTTATAAATTATACAAGTTTATTACAGTTTTCGATATGTATATGGCCCCCTAATTGAAATTTGACCCTGAAAATGAAATGGATTAGATAGATTCATACCATGAACAACATAATAAAATTTCATGTTTTTAGCTCTATGGAAAGTCCCTTAATTAGCCCGTATTAACATGCACATCTGGTGTATTTTAATGCTTAAAAAAATTCCAGTTCAAAAACCTGCCTATCGATTTTAATGAAATTTTAGTATGTTGTGCAACTGGAAGAAACGCTTCAAACAGCGTATCGCACTAATCTAGATTTTGAAATTTTTCTGCTACTTTTAGACTTTGAACGGTTTTCAATTTGTATACGATCCCCTAATTTTACCTGGACCCTGAAAATTAATAGATTAGGTAGATTCACTGTTATTACAACATATTGAAATTTCAAGGTCATAGCTGTCTTTCAATGGAAAAAACAACCGTTTGAATATTGATACGCGTCCAACGTGCGATTTAAAACGAAATTTAAAATTTCAAAAATTTTCGATCCACAGCCAAACTATTTTTGATGAAATAACTGTAATCAGCACTAAAAAACATCCCAGAAAAACGTCTTGCAAGTGCAGGAGTGTAGTATTAAACCATTTTTAAATCAATTTAAAATTTTTTAAAATCTTTCAAAACACAGTTTTGATGAAATATCTGTAATCAGCATTGAAAAGCAGCCCAGAAAAACCTCTTGCACGTGCCAGGAGTGTCGTATAAAACCAATTTTAAATCAATTTAAAAAAAAATAAAATTTTAAAATCTTTCCAAACACAGTTTTGATGAAATATCTGTAATCAGCACTGAAAAGCAGCCCAGAAAAAAGTCTTGCACGTGCAGGAATGTAGTATAAAACCAATTTTAAATCAATTTTAAAAAAATTAATATTTTAAAATCTTTCAAAACACTTTAGATGAAATATCTGTAATCAGCACTGAAAAGCAGCCCAGAAAAACCTCTTGCACGTGCAGGAGTGTCGTATAAAACCAATTTTAAATTAATTTAAAAAAAAATTAATGTTTTAAAATCTTTCAAAACACACTTTAGATGAAATATCTGTAATCAGCACTGAAAAGCAGCCTAGAAAAACCTCTTGCACGTGCAGGAGTGTCGTATAAAACCAATTTTAAATTAATTAAAAAAAATTTAAAATTTTAAAATCTTTCAAAACACACTCTAGATGAAATATCTGTAATCAGCACTGAAAAGCAGCCCAGAAAAACCTCTTGCACGTGCAGGAGTGTCGTATAAAACCAATTTTAAATTAATTTTTAAAAAATTTAAAACTTTAAAATCTTTCAAAACACACTTTAGATGAAATATCTGTAATCAGCACTGAAAAGCAGCCCAGAAAATCCTCTTGCAAGTGCAGGAGTGTCGTATAAAACCAATTTTAAATTAATTTAAAAAAAATTTTAAATTTTAAAATCCTTCAAAACACACTTTAGATGAAATATCTGTAATCAGCACTGAAAAGCAGCCCAGAAAAACCTCTTGTACGTGCAGGAGTGTCGTATAAAACCAATTTAAAATTAAATAAAAAAAATTAAAATTTTAAAATCTTTCAAACGTCAGTTTTGATGAAATATCTGTAATCAGCACTATAAAGCAGTCCAAAAAAAATTATGGCATGTCTCGGAGGGTAGTATTAAACCTTTTTTTATTCATTTTTTAAAAAATTAAAATTACGATTCTAGATTTCTCTTGCCGAGGCATTGTCACTACTACGCAGTTTTTACAATTGCGGTCACTCTTAACATTAGTGCTGATTAGAGACAGTAGTGATACTAGAATCGTGTCCGAGATCGCTAAGATGCGGAGCATGCGCATAAAGGTATTCATAGGATGTCGATGTTACTGGTAAGGTTATAGAGGACGCCACTACAGTCCGGGGGCGATAGGACATTAGTTCCTTGTTATTTTAAAGGGAACTGTCTGCAATCAGGGAGTAGAGTTAAAACACTATTTTTTAGTTAAAATTTTCAAATATTTTCGGGGAGAGTAACCCCATGAAGAAAACTAGGTATTTCCCCATAAAATTGAAAAATCCTACAAGCAAAAATCCTATACAGTCCAACAGTTTTACAATTCATTCAATTTTGACATTTTCTTTTGAGAATTTGTTTCATTTTTTAGGTTGAGTTGCATTTTGTAGGAATTAATTAACAATAATTTTTTTATCAAACAGTTTTTATAATATTATAATTATAATATTAACAGTATAATATTTTTTAAAACGAACGTCTTATGATAGTTATTTCTAGCTGTTATTAAAATCTCAAAATAATATAATACATAATACGATATTTAAGGGATTCCGTAAAACTTGAACATTGTCTTAAGGGTTCCGTGATGGTGAAAAGGTTGGGAAAGGCTGGTCTGAGATAAATATTTCTGACTGAGAAAAAAATAATATTTCTAGATGGAAAAGTCCCGATATTCTTAATAAAATTCCATTTTAATTTGAGGGTTTGATTAACAATATTGTAATGATTATGTATTGTTTTTTTTTTGTGATTTATTTGTTGATTGCAGGAGAAGGAAACTGGATGCCCCATGTAGACTTACTTACTTTCAAAACATTTTGGGTCGAAGGCTTAAACATAAGACTGGGTAAGGTTTGTTTTTGAATGTTTATTTGGAACATCGATTACAAACTTTTCCCGGTTAACAGATACATCACAGGAAAAATATTTACCTACCTGCCTTAACTTCTTCTGTAGCTCTACATCCCTTGATGGGCCTGCTGCACCAATCTATTTCAGGCAACTCTATTACACGTTTTTTTTTTTTCAGTTGGATATTTTCATCGTTCTAAGATCTTTAAGAACATTGTCCAACCATCTCATTTTGGGTCGCCCTCTAGGTCTATTGCCCATTGGCTTCCAGTGAATTCCTTAACTTCTTATTATTTGTTCATTTTACTGTTTCTCTTGAATTTATTTGTAATAAAATTTAGAACTACTTTATTGTTTACAATTGTTTATTGTATACTTTTTTTAATTCATTAAAAACTAGACATTTGAATTTGAATGTATTTTGACCAATTGTATCCAATTGGTGGTATTGAAACCAATTGTTTTTTTAATCCATTGAGCACCAGATATTTAAATATGCAATTAAAAAAAAAAAACATTTGATTTGGAATGCTTTGAAAACAAATGATTTTTTTTAATATAACCAATTTGCTTTTTTAATCCAAAAAAAAGACCAGATAATTAAATCCATAATAAGAAATAGTTGGTTTTTATTTATAAATAAAATAAGTAAAAACTTTATTACTAAATATGTACATATAATCACTGACTTTTCCATGCTATAAAAACAAGTTGGTTTTTTAATGCTATTAAAAAAACTAATGGTTTATACATAATTTTAACTTTTTTTTAATTAATAAATTAGCTGTCACTTTCGTTATAGCTGAATTGATAAAGTATTCATTCAATACATTCATAGTGGTATTATTCATTATATACATTCATAATCAAAAATATTTATATGTAAGTTTTAGAGAATAAATTGTTTAAAAAACCCCGGGTTAAACCAAAAAATCCAGTTTAAAAAAAAAATAAAAAAAAAAACCTTGTGTAAAATCTGGAGTTTTTTAATTCTAAAAGTCCTATAAAAATATTTCAAATTCGTTACAATAGCTGATTGTACAAAGTTTTGCATCGGGGCATTGAGATGTGGATCTTATTTTACTTTGTAACTTCAGAAATTTGTTTTATAATTGATGAAGTTTAAAGAAATTCAAGGAGTTATATACTAAAAATCAAGGAGTTTCCCTAGTGCTTGAGATCGAAAATTATTTCAAGGGGAATGTGAACCCTGTAGATATCAACAAAATACTTAACACAGCACAACTTTAACTTTATTAAAAATACAGGATGAGGAAATTTCATATTTTTAATGTAAAAAAGGATAAGAATTGATTGCCTTTTAAGAGAAAAATTCACTTTGGAATAGTAGTTTGCTTTTGTTAATCGAAGAATTGAGTTGGTTGGTTGGTTGGTTTGATTAACTGGTTTTTGCTTGAGATTGTCCTCTGCTTGTACCAGTGTTCCTTTTTTTTCTTTTATCCGGAATTAGAATCGTTTTATACTTTGAAGAAATTTCATTTGATATTTGCTTTCCTTATTTCTTCCCTATATATATATACCCTTCTTATACCCGCTGTTACTGCGTTCGAGACTTGATTTTTATGGTGGTTCACCACGTTAGATATTTTATCCTTTAGCACCTCTAATTTTCCTGCACCCTCTTCTTCGGTTTTTTCCTTTTCGGCGATCGGTTGATCAGGCTCCGTTTCTTTTCCCGTTCTCCGATCCCCCTTTTGATCCAGAGATTCTGATTTGTTTTCAGGTTGGACTTTATTTATGACCTTTGACTTCGATTGGCACTCTTGATTCTCAGCTTCTGATAGTTGACCCTTTTCCGTGATCCTTATGTAAGTTTCTAATGATCTCGCCAGCAACTTAACCGATTCTTTGATTTGAAGAATGGGCTTTCCGATTTCCGTTTTGATAACTTCTTTGACCTCTCGGCTAATCGATTGGGGTGGTTGTTGTTCCTTTACTTTGTCAGATTCTATTGCTCTTTCACTTATTTTTGAAATCAGCTCCGCTGTAACATTTGCTAAGGTTTCTACCGTAGACTTTAAATCTTTTATGCTGTTAATTAGCTCCTCATTTGAATTTCCGATCGTTGCTTGGTTTTTTGCAACACTTTCGTTTGATTTTACTACCACCGAGTATAATCTTCTATTGTTCATCGATTTCTCCCCCACTGATACCGGAGAACTTCCCGTCTTCGCTTTGTTCAAGGATTCCGATTCCTTTTTTACAACTGGACAATTGAAGTCATACGCAGAGTGATCTTTGGCTCCGCATCTGAAGCATTCAGGTTGATCTTTGGGATTGGTGCACTCTTTTGTTGCGTGGTTTTCACCACATATTTCACATCTTGGATCTTCTGCTTTGCAGTCCGCTTGAAAGTGTCCAAACTCCAGGCATCTAAAGCAGATCCTTGGTTTAGGAATGAAGTTTTGCACTCTTAGAATTTCGTGACCTATCTTAATTTTCCTTCTCCTGACTTCCCCTAATTCACTGATCAAGATCGTTGAGATAGGTGTAGTTTTCTCTCCTTTCTTCGTGAATCTTGTAATCTTGTTGACGGAAATGCCTTGAAGTACAATATCTTCAGCGATTTCGCTTAGAGGAATTTCTTTCCCTACTTTCTTCACAATGTATTGTGTTGTGCACGAGTTATACAGCACTTTCTTCTCAATCGCTTGATCCGCTACCGTTACCACTTCCAACACCTTAAGTGCTGAAGTCTCACTTTTAGCTATAATGTTGAAGGTTCCCTTTCCTGTGTTCTGAATTACATCGTCTATATTCAGTATTTCCTTTCCAAGCAACCGCAACTGAGCTGAGTTGAATCTTGCGTCTTCGGATTTCCCTTGAACCACAAATTTGACTTGTTTCGCACCGTTTCTGAATGCCCTAGCCAACTGCTCCGTGTCGTCTAGGAAACTCTCAAATACGAAGTCCTGTCTCCTTTTCTTCTCTTTTTCTACCCCGTTGTCCTCAGGATTTTCTAAGGCCCGTTTGGGTCTTTCTTTTTCTTCTTGCATACCATAATCTTCAATTTCCTCCAGATCTATGGAAGAATCAATCTTGTACCCGAACAAAAAGCAGAAAAAAAAACAACTAGGCTCCAACTGGGCTCAGCAAAACAAATAAAGACTTGAAAATCCTAATCCCTAAAATAGGGCTAATCAAAACCACGGGAGCCACAAAATCGACCGCAAACTTTCGCCAGAATTGAGTTTTAAGAAAATGTGTTTCATAAAAACTCACTTCAGTTCTTCGACTTTTTTTAAATGGTGGTTCACCAAGTTTTGCTGCATTTTCACAAACTCCTTCATGAACTGAAGTTCTGTCATCCCTGTCTACTGCATTCACATTGGAAGCTATGCTGTTCAAATATTCAAACACTTTAATGTTGTTTCGTTTTTCTGCAATTCTAAGTGCTGTATCACCATCGTTATCACACTCCTCTAGATCAGCACCACTTTCCACTAAGACTTTGACTGCTCTCAAACGACCCCTCTCCACTGCAACATGAAGTGGGGTTCTTCCCCAACGATCTTTAGCATTCACATCCATGCCTTTGCCGATAAAAAGCTTAAGAATATCTATTCGATTACTTTCAGCTACAATATGAAGAAGTGTAGAACCATCATCAGTCCGCTCATCTACAGAAGCACCACTTTCTACTTAGACTTTGACTGCTTCCAAATGACCCTCTATCACTGCGCAATGAAGAGGGGTATATCCGCCATCATCTTTAGCTTTCACAGCTGAACCTTTGCCGATAAAAAGCTTAAGAATATCATTTTGATTAAATCGAGCAGCAATGTGAAATGGTGTAGAACCATCTTCATAACGGTCTTCTACAGAAGCACCACTTTCTACTAAGACTTTGACTGTTTCCCAATGACACCACTCCACTGCTCCAAGAAGAGGGGTATATCCATCCTGATCTTTAGCATTCACAGCTGAACCTTTGCCGATAAAAAGCTTAAGAATATATATTTGATTATGTTCAGCTGCGATATGAAGTGGTGTAGAACCATCTTCATAACGCTCTTCTACAGAAGCACCACTTTCTATTAAGACTTTGACTGCTTCCCAATGACACCCCTCCACTGCTCCAAGAAGAGGGGTATATCCATCCTGATCTTTAGCATTCACAGCTGAACCTTTGCCGATAAAAAGCTTAAGAATATCTATTTGATTATGTTCAGCTGTGATATGAAGTGGTGTAGAACCATCTTCATAACGCTCTTCTACAGAAGCACCACTTTCTACTAAGACTTTGACTGCTTCCCAATGACACCACTCCACTGCTCCAAGAAGAGGGGTATATCCATCCTGATCTTTAGCATTCACAGCTGAACCTTTGCCGATAAAAAGCTTAAGAATATCTATTTGATTATGTTCAGCTGCAATGTGAAGTGGTGTAGAACCATCTTCATAGCGCTCTTCTACAGAAGCACCACTTTCTACTAAGACTTTGAATGCTTCCAAAGACCCTCTACCTGCTGCTCCACGAAGAGGGGTATGTCCACCATCATCTTTAGCATTCACATCCATGCCTTTGCCGATAAAAAGCTTAAGAATATCTATTTGATTATGTTCAGCTGCGATATGAAGAAGTGTAGAACCATAGTTAGTACGCTCATCTACAGAAGCACCACTCTCTACTAAGACTTTGACTGCTTCCAAATGACCCTTCCACACTGCCCAATGAAGAGGGGTCCATCCGTCATCATCTTTAGCATTCACAGCTGAACCTTTGCCGATAAAAAGCTTAAGAATATCTATTTGATTATGTTCAGCTGCGATATGAAGAAGTGTAGAACCATAGTTAGTACGCTCATCTACAGAAGCACCACTCTCTACTAAGACTTTGACTGCTTCCAAATGACCCTTCCACACTGCCCAATGAAGAGGGGTCCATCCGTCATCATCTTTAGCATTCACAGCTGAACCTTTGCCGATAAAAAGCTTAAGAATATCTATTTGATTATGTTCAGCTGCGATATGAAGAAGTGTAGAACCATAGTTAGTACGCTCATCTACAGAAGCACCACTCTCTACTAAGACTTTGACTGCTTCCAAATGACCCTCCACACTGCCCAATGAAGAGGGATCCATCCGTCATCATCTTTAGCATTCACAGCTGAACCTTTGCCGATAAAAAGCTTAAGAATATCTATTTGATTATGTTCAGCTGCGATATGAAGAAGTGTAGAACCATCATCAGTCCGCTCATCTACAGAAGCACCACTTTCTACTAAGACTTTGACTGCTCTCAAACGACCTTTCTCCACTGCAACATGAAGTGGGGTATATCCGTCATCATCTTTAGCATTCACAGCTGCACCTTTGCCGATAAAAAGCTTCAATAAATCAATTTTATTGCGTTTAGCAGCAGTATGAAGTGGTGTAGAACCATCTTTATGAGGCTCATCTACAGAAGCACCGTATTCTATTAAAGCTTTCACTATTTCCAAACTCTCTTTTTTTCCAGCATTAACACATGTGGTTATGCCATATTTGTTCAATATATCATCAAAATTATTTCCAGCTGCTGCCAAATGCAAGGCAGTTCCTCTCTTACATTTGGCATCAACATCGATGGTTGGAATGCTCGACAGCAACATCTTGACCATGAAAGAGCTTTGCTCCATCACGGCCAGATGGAGAGCTGTGAACCCTTCTCTGTTGTGATCGTTCACCCGAGCCCCAGGGAAGGAGTGAAGGGCAGCCCGAATGTCGCTTTCACTGCACGAGTCTCTTGGTTTGCGATTGTTTAGAACGAACTGATGAATCAGGTAGTTTTCGCTGGGATCCTTCAAGTCGCAAACTAAGAATTGGAGCGACTTAGGTAGTCGGTCACATGATGTAGAATCCATACCTGAAAATTATTTAACAATTAGTAAAGCAAACAATCTTTCATTTCACTATTAATGATGCATATACAAGAAAATTTAGCAGTGTTTCTCAATGTTGGTGCACACCCAAATGGGTTCAATTTTATGGGAACATTCTACAGGGGTGCTATACTGACTTCAACTTGAAATTCCGGCTATTAGAGTGTTCCATAGTTTTCACTATTAGAATTTTCAAGCTCGATTCTTTTCAGAGTTCCTACTCTATCTAGCGAAGTAAAATTCAGGAGTTTTTCCAGCAGTAAATTAAAAAAAAAAAAAAAAAATCAGGAGGTAAAAGGAATAATTATTAACCTTAATCTACCGTAACATGAAAATGTTACTAGGTATTAGTTTATAACTTGAAAGTATGTTTCTAAATTGTCAGGGGTCGCTCCAGGTTTTATTTTTGGGGGCCCATTTTTGTGAAATATTCAAGTCAAATTATATTTTAACTTTCAAATTACTATTTAAAAAAAACATTTTTTAATTGAAAAAAAAAACAACAACAAGATTTTGTGAATGTTTTCTTGCAAATAATGGTTAGAGATGATTTAGTTTTAACCCTTTCCCGACGGGCACCTCAACCACTAAGCCACTCTCACAGGACGGCAGACGAGTAGAAAGAACCTTCCCCAGGGGACGGGCACTTTGCGCTCTAAATCGCACTTCAGAAAAAAAATCGTAGAAATTAAAATTGTGGTCCAAAATATCTAATTTTTGCCATATGATCAGCAAAACCCTTTTGAAGTAAATCCTAAAAAAGTTAGAACGTTATACCTATATTTTCCTTGAAAATTTTATAAATCGTACAAAACTTAAATAATAATCATTTTCTCACATCTAAAATGAATAAAACTGGGGAAAATATCATAAAATGAAGAGATTTTATCTAAATAAACTTATTCATGAAGATATATTAAGCACACTTGGATCAAAACCCACTTTATTTCCCTTTTATTTGAAACGCGCAACCAATATAACCCATCGGAAGTCGTTGAAACATTACTAATTCTGAAATAAATGTCAAATAATTTATCCATTTCGATGTTCGAGACACTCAAAAATGTGTTATTTCTCACTAAGCAATAAATAATTCAATCAGAACACAAGCGAAATCTAAAAGAAATAAAAAAAATCCATCGTAATAAAAGCATCAAATCTCTCATTTATCCTTCAAATAAAAATAAAAAAGTATATTGAAGCCTAGAAAACATGTGTGTAAGTTTATATCCCACAACAGACGTCCCTGGGCCGTCTACTTTTGGTACACCTTGGGATCATCCCCGCTCATCCCAAAGCAGACGTCCCTGGGCCGTCCACTTTTGGTACACCTTGGGATCATCCCCGCTCGTCCCATAGCAGACGTCCCTGAGCCGTCCACTTTTGGTACACCATGGGATCATCCCCGTTGGGATCAAATGTGGATGAAAAGTAGACAATCTTTCGTCCACTTTGGCTATGTGGGAAGGAGCAAAAGTAAGTTCTTAACAAGAAACACCTCGCAGAAAGATTTATATAAACATTTCAGAGTAACGCAAGTTAGAAATTTAAAAAAAAAAAAAAATTATTTCAAATTTCTTCGTGGAGCCCCTGGAAACGCTCGCTCCGCCGAGCACAGTTTGGGAACCGCTGTTTAGTTTTATAAATCTCAAAGTTTGGTATGTTCACTTTACTTTACTCTCAAGGAAAAACTAGTTTTACAGAAATCAAAAGCAGACTTCAAGAGAAAGTTGTGTTTTTTGTGTAAAATTAGGTCCACAGAAACCTTTGCCGATGCCGAGTAAACAAATAGACGACATTAGTCGTTACGTCACTTGCTTGTTTGGAAACGTTGATTCCATCCGTGATTGGTTCCGTACGGATCCGTACGGATTTACTTCCAATCACGGAACCAATCACGGATAGAATCAACGTTTCCAAGCAAGTGACGTCACACTAATGTCGTCTATTATGATTTCATTTCTGAGACGCTTGCTGGTTCGCTACTGAACCATCTGAGCTCTATACATAAACTCCGCCTACTATCTTATCTCTCAAGTTTTATCTGTGATTCTTATGGTGTTTGTTTTTGAACTCAACTGAAATAATGAAATGTTTACTTTCGGGTTTCGTTTCGGCCTTGACGGCTAGTAGTAAATGTAATTGTAAATCTACAGCCTAGGCAAGCGCATCTAATCTTTTTGATCTGATCAGTAAGTAATAAATTTCCCCATCATATGTTTGACAAAAATAAATAATTTTGTTGAATTTGTTTCCTTTCTATGCATCAAACTGACTATCTTTGCATATTAAAGAAGGTTAAGTATGTTATCTCAATTTTGCTTTAAATCGGTATAGTATTTAACTAACCCTTATCCTGTATATAAGTTTGCAGCACAGCTTTGGTAATTTCCTCCATGGCGATTGCTTTCTTTAGTGGATACCTTGTTGGTGCTATTTTACCAGAAATTGGCAGATTGACTTGGCAACCTGGTGACTGCTAAAAAAAGCAGTGGCCATGGAGCACCTATACTGTATTATATTATATACAATATGCTGGACAAAAGTTCCTGCTGAATTAGTTAATGATATAGGAAAAGTACACTTACAAGTATTCACATCAAAAGCACTAGCTGAAAAACTGGAAGTGTACAAGTTTGCTCTCGCTTCCGAAACTTGGTACCAGCTGATAAGAAATCGTCACTTTTGCATTTTAAATGGATGGAATAGCATGGAATATGTCTTTAAATAATAATGCAAAAAAAATCTGCATTTAATTACGATTACGGTTTACTCAACAAGGTTAAAATGCCCCCATTAGCAGTTTAAGGTAAGTCCCAAATCTTGGCACTCTTATGGCTATATTCACAGCCATCAGCATGGCTGTTTACCGCAGCTAAAGAAAGAATAATTAGCTTTTCGCTGACTGATTGGTGGAATCTTTCTTTGAACATGGATTTAACACCGACGCTGACAGTTATGAATATGGCTGTTAGTGTTAATAATAATCCCCAAAGTTTACTGTCTTTTTTCAAACAACAGGTTTATGAAATATTATTTTCCTTTCAGGTTCTGATGTTATCTTTATATGCATCAGGATGTTAGATGACATTATATACATCTCCTTACTCTGTGTATCTGTGGCTCTTGGACCTCTCATAAGAAATGTGCCAAATATAAATCAGAGAAAATACTATTCCACCATCAGTGGTTTTTTCATTGTTTTCATTGTATCTGGATATCATATTCTCCATCCATTATTTCTCACAACCATCAATGCATTCTTTATCCAACAATTTAGGAGGTAATTTTTGTATTCTCAAATTATGGATCTTTATTTTATTCATTTAATAAAAGTTTATTGATAAATATGAATTTTGATTGTCATAACATTTTTATGACCTGCTAAATTTTAAAATAAAACTAGATATGTTTTTTAAATATCAAAGAATAGTCATAAAACTACAGATAGAATAATTTATTTTTTCTATCTAATTTATTTAGGAGTTATTTATTAAGAAATTTTATAATTGTTTTTATTTTATCTTTCTTATTAACACTAGAACCGCTGGACTTTGCTACCTACCTAGAACCACCAAAGGGGACAAAAATGTCCCCATGCTATTTAGGCCGGGTCGAAAAAGACGAAAGTCAAAAAATCAAAATGTAATAATTCAGAAAAGTTGTAACACATTAGTACAAGTATAATGCAACAAAAATTTTTTAAATCGGTCAACGTTTGACCATCGCGCAACGAGGTCAAAGTTTTGACGTTTTGGTCATTTTTGGGGAAATCCACCGAAAATCCTAGATAACGTTCTCAAATATTGTCCTCAATTTTTTCATGGTTGTGTACCTTCATTGTCTATAGTATGTGACTAGTTTAATTTCTTTGTGCCCGAAATGTGCTTTAGTTTAATTTCTTTGTGCCCGCCATGTTTTTTTTGTGAATATTTAAAAGAAATAAATCTTGAAAGTTTTAAAATTTATGTAAAGTTGTTTTTCCTGCTTTCTTAAAATAGCCATAACTCAAGAAAAACTGTACCCAGAAACTTGCAAATTAGGCCATTCTATTCATATTTTGTTTCTGTTTATAATGGTGTTTATCCTGACTAACTTCCTTTCAAACAAGTATTTAAAATCTTCAAAATTAAGAAAAAAAGTGTAATTAATAAATTAAAAATGCAAATTTTTTTAAATTTTTTAATTTTATTACAATTAAACATATCTTAATAAATGTGTCTGTAAATTTTTAAGTTGAAATTCTAATATTATCCGATGGAAAAAATTCAGCTTTGGAAATTACTACAATTTCTATGTATCTCAATTATGTACCAATTTATGTATCGGAAATTAACAAAAAGCCATCAAATTGTATATCTTAGCAAATAAAAAGAACACACAGGTTTTAACAAACATTTAAGAATTAATGATATTCTAAATTTCTATTGTTAATTTTTCGTTAGCACAACGAAAAGCTTGGAGCCAGCTTGCACTCATAGGATAGCATTTCTTCTCGCGATTTAGACTTGTTTTTAAGGGAAACCTTGCAAAATTTTGAATATTGGGCAGACAAATGAATGTCTGGTTAAAGTGTTGGAAGAGTTTTCCATAAATAACCACACAGAGACTTGGTAAAATGTAGATATACTTGTAGTAGATGAATCGGTACGCCACCTCCAAAGCAAAGCAAGAAAACGTCATAACATCAAATTTTTTAAGTAGTATATATCAAGGGGGAAATATCTTTGAATATTTCATTGCATTCAATGAAGGAACAACGTCTAGAAAGCAGAGGGGAGGAGAGATGGGCAGGCCTGCCACCTGAAAGAATAGTTTTGCTGTAGGGGGCAAAAAAGTCCCTTTTGGCGGTTCTAGTATAATCCGCTTTTTTCTTCTAAAATTCGCAACCGATCGAGAATTTTTTTGCAGTGTTAAGTAGAGGGCGTAAAATAAAAGTCACCCGAGTTTCAGAGTGATCTGACAAAAAGTATAGAATTAGCAAAACATTGAACTTTGCGAGGGGTCAAAAAAGGGCCCTTGGCGGTTCTAGTGTTGAATGTTTAGTGTAAATATTGGTGTAAGTTTTCTGTCTAGGGATGAAAATTAATTATAGAGTAATTTCCTTCAAGGAAAAAAAATAACTTGGTGGTAAAAAAATCATTATTTGCATTAATGCAGTTTTGTCCAGGAAGTTCCTTAAGGAAAATAAGAAAGGTGTTTTTTTATATTAAATTCATCAAAATGCAAATCCTACCAAAAATACGTATGTATTAAATTCTTAAAAATATATGTCCGAAATTCAGATTAGAAGTATACTAAAACAAGTTAAAAACCTCTTTTTATAGTCAATTTGCCAAAATCTTCTGGGGGAGGACCCCCAGACCCCCCTTATATGGTTCTTGGAACTCTCTGAATCACAAATTTTTTAACATTGAGTTGGCTTGTTTCATTTAATATCAGATGTTAAATTTTGAAAAGTCATTGATTAAAAAATATTCAGGGGGCCGCGATCATTGGCAACAAATTGGGGGGGGGGGGCGAGCAAATTAGTTTGGGAACGACTGGTCTAGAGTTTTGTAATGAGTGAGGACATATTCACTGAACTGAGCTAATCATGTAACATCATAATGTGACAAAATCTTTAAATAAGAACTATTTCCCTAAAATTGAATGTTTAGTTTTCTGTTTTAGACCCTGGTAAGTAAGTTAACTATTATATATTTTTTTCCAGAAAATGTCATATTTTAAATGCAATATTTTCATTTGGTTACCTTGCCTTCTTCCGGAGCTGTCATTACTTTGGAATTCCTATGCCTCCTGCACATACGAATGCTATTCAGATGATTCTTACCTTAAAGGTATAAAATACTTTACATATTTTCACTGTCTTTTGTCATGCTCACTGTGGTTTTTTGATGTTCAAAAACATATTGTGTACTATTAGAGTTTTATTTTTCTTATCTGTGAAAAAAGTTTTAAAGTAAGGGGCTGCTCACAAATTATTTCACAGATTTAGAGGTCTGTATGTGTGGCACAATGTGACAAGGAAAGTTAAAATATTTTGACATCCCCTTATAACTGTTTTTCTTTGCTGTTTCTAAGATTCTTTGCTAAGAGACATTTTTTACCACTACTAGTTTTAATTTATTGGTTTATTCATTAATTTTTGTTGATTTAATTAGAAATATGGTGCTATTATACAACAGGGTGCCACTATTGTTGGCATTATAATCCACTATCCAGTATGACAAACAAAAAAGCAAGTGGCACCCTATTGTATAATGAAACCAGAAATCTTACTAATACTGAATTGTTCACAAATTATAATTCATGTTAATTGACTATATACCAGGACACTAATATTTTTATGTGACATCCTGTTAAGTCATTAAATTTATGCTCCACATAACCATTATAATAAACTTGGGTATTATTTCCTCCTCTTTAGTTAAACTTTAGTGTATTTACCTGCGAATTTTGTTACCTTTGATGTAAAAAAAAAACACTTGTGCTAGTTTTAGCAAAGAACCATTTTTTAAAATACAAAATAGTATTTTAAAGGTTGTATTTAAATTTATAACAAACAGCTCTCTTTTTGTCATGTATTCCTATATTTTCATTTACATTTTTCTTTTTGTCATGTAAACATAATATGGATCAATTTTACTAATTTCATCCATCAACTGTATAGATGGTAGGCTTGGCTTTTGAACTAAAAGAAAGTAAAGAAAGCTGCACAACAAAAGAAGTTAAAAATGCAGAATTAATAAGGAAATATAAGGACATAAACCCTTCCATTTTGGATATTTTCCACTACAGCTTCTGTATTGCTGGAGTTTTAATTGGTAATATTTTGTTTTAGAGTTTGATACATTTTCACTTTTTCCTTTTGGGTTAAAACATTTTTTAAGAAGTTTAAAGTTTATCATTACTTAGAACCTTTTCTAGTATGAATCACTAATTTATGTTCAGGTTAACTTTTTAAAAAATTACCTTATGCATCAGTGATTTATGTTCAACAATCTTAAATTTAATTTTTTTACTATCTTAATGTTAACTGTTTAATACTGCACCTCTCACTTTGCTATGTTAAACGAGAAACAATGGTATGTTTATCATACAGTTTTTGTTTTACTGATTTATTCAATTACTGATTTATTTCAATCTCATTAATTTATGAGGGTGTATGATTTTTCAAAATATACCTTTTGTTAAGAATTTTCTTGTGTTGAATGAATCATACACAGTAGCGGATTTCTAAATAGGCTAGCTAGGCTGAAGCCTACGGCGGCAAATTTTCGTATGGAATTTTTTTTCTGAAAAAAGAGAAGAAAAAGGAAACAAGCACTGGAAAGACGGAGAATGCTCTTTTCAGATAACCAAAATCCCAACCCCCACCCAAAAGTTTTGAGTAGTTTGATTCAGTAAAGTAACAAATCTATTATTCAATGCTTTAGACCACATATGGGTAACCTCCAGCCTGCCTCTGCATTTGTTTCGGCACGGCTTACTAGATACTTATACAGGCTAGCCGAGTTTTAAACAATGAAAACCATTTGACAACTTTTCCCGCTTGGAGCGCTACAAGACCTACCTATATCATCCACCGGCTTCAACACAGTGAATATGCTTTGCCAGTTTGTCCAATAATGCCATCTGGATTTGCAATGATTTCCGTACTCGGCTAGCCTGTATAAGTATCTAGTAAGCCGTGGTTTTGGCCTGCGGAACATTTAAAAAATTGTCATGGAGAAAAATCAAAAGAAAGAGTTCAAAAAGTCTCAAGAGGACTTAAAACACTATTCTGAGGATCAAATTTCAAAATTTTTCTGAGGGAGAACCCCCAACTCCCCTCCACAATTTAGAAGTCTTTTATATAGTGTTTTTCCTTTGAAAATTCTGCCGCTTACATGAAACGGTTCCCTTTTCGTGTTCCCCAAAGTGTGGTTTAAAATGAGATAAAACACTTGTTTGAAGGGGGAAATTTAAAAAAAATTTCTGGGGGAGGACCCCCAGCCTCCTCCAAATTTTGACTTCTATTTATATTTTTTCCCTTGAAAATTGTGCGGTTTACAATCAACCGTTCTCTTCAAATGTTACCCAAAGGGTCTCAAAATCAACTAACGCACTACTTTTACGGCCAATTTAAAAAAAAATTCTGGAGCTAACCCACAGACCCCCATTTTTACTTGCAGCTAGCATTGTAAAATTTTGACATTATGTGCACACTGTAAAAAAAATCCCGTAAAATTTACGATTTTAAACTTGCAGCTGGGTACAGCCGTAAAAAAACGGTGTTTTACTTTGTAAAACAAGAAACATGGCTTAAAATGGTAAAACACCGTTGTTTTTACGGATTTGCTTCGTCATTTTTACGGTTGTCCACCATTAACCCAGCTGCCAGTTTAAAACCGTAAATTTTACGGGAATTTTTTTACAGTGTATAAGCGGCAATTTTTGGTTCAGCCTATAGGCGGCACATTTGGAAATCCGCCACTGATCATACATATTGTGTTTAGTAAGTTTTGCCTGATTTTTTTAAGCATATTTAAGTATATTAATGTGTAGTTGTTTTCTAAAATTATATATTTCAAAAACATTGCTTTATCTTAATCTTAACAGTTCTTGACAAGAACCTGTTTCTAAATTATTTCCTTTTTTATTTTGTAATAAATTATAGAATTGTTTTGAAATAGGTCCTTATTACAAATTTAGAACTTACTGGGACATGCTTCACCTGCCATACAGTTCTAAAGTAAATGCTAACAAGTTTTTAAAAGAAAGAATCAGAGTTGTTCCCATCTATGTATGCCTCAATCTTTTGGGCAATTACATATTCCCTCTTGATGTAAGTTTGATGTTTTTTCACCATATTTTATTTTATATACAGAAATATGTTCATTAAAGTATCTACTCAGATTCCACTGCTTTAATCCATCATTTGAAATCTTAACAAAATTGGTTGAAAGATTAAAGGCAACACATGAGTGTCTGCATTTTTGTCTGGCATGAAGACCTTTAAAGCTAACATTTTATGCAGTGATGCCAGTATTTTGGTGCTTAAACTATCAAATGTAATATAACAGTGTGACAGAATAACTATCCCCCAGCAACCACTGCCTTGAGTGCCCTTTTACAATGGATATCCATTTTTAAGTATTTTATATTTAATGTACTAGTTTTATTCTTTAAATTTTTTTCAGTTTGCAACATCACCTGAGATCATGGAAAAGTCCTTTTGGTATAGGGTTTTCTACATGACACCTTCCTTTTTCAACTTCAGAATGAGGATTTATTCTGGCTTTATACTTGGAGAATGTGTATGCATAGCTATGGGGCTGGGAGCTTACCCAAAAGCTAGTAATCCTCAACCTGGTGCTGGACCTACTGACTTTTCTGCCCTTGAAGAAATGTAAGTATACATTAGTTTTATTTTATCCAGTTTTTAGACTGACAGGATATTTATTCAATCAAACAAATTACATTCACCACTCCATCTGATCTCCAGGGACATGACAACAACAACATCAACAAATTACTTTAATTTACTACTCTTTTGTTCCTTTATAAATTTGGTTTTAAATGCTTAGGTTTCTTCCCTTCTTAACAGTAAAAATTGGTTTCTAACTTTTTTAGAACCACTTTCCAAATGGAAGACTAGCTACACTGGATTCATAGGGTAGACTACTATACTCCTTCTGTAAAAATGTGCTACAATTTTCCTGAGATAGTGATTAAAACGCATCTAAACCTTTGTAAATAATATCATTGTGAAAATGGACCCTTCACAAAGTATTTAAGCCTTTAAACAGACACTTTTTTCCCCAACACTACAAATATGGGAACCTATTTCCACAAAAACGGGCTCCTGGCTGAAAAAAAAAAAATTTAACGCTAACTGCAAATTCAAAAAATTATTAGTAGATTTTCACAATTTTTATGAAACTGAACCCTTCACAAAAGGTCTGGAATGACCCCTGTTAATACATGTGTTGAGAAATTTTTAAAAAGTACAATTTTAAATTTAATTTTTACTGAAAATTCTAAAATATAACAAAAAATGTACATGTTCTCAATTTTGAATGAATATTTAAGTGATAAATGAAGTGATACGTGATTTAGTAATAAATATTAATGTCAAAACCCTCTTTTAAAAACCTAAAGCTAAGTACATATTTATTTAATTTGTAGCTTCATTAATAGAAAATGGTACCAGAAATATTACTTTAAAAAATTTATAATTTCAATTTCTACTAGCACAAAGTTCCAATACCCAAGGAATGAAAATTTTAAAGAAAATACAATAATGTAAAAGTAAATAAAATGCTGGGAAAAATTGTTGAAGTAAAATAAGAAGTGAAGCCAAGGACACAAAGATCACATTCTTGTAGTTTCGGGATCCCAGTGTGTCATTCTGTTTTCAAAAGGATTTAAGAACTAGTAGGTTATACTCAGGGTTGGCAAATATCATGATATTTATATAAATATCAAAATATCGGATATGTATCAAGATTTTGATATATAACCGATATTTTCAGATTTAAATTAAAAAAAATACTGTTCTTTAGAAGTAAATACTAGTCTGAACCAAAATATTACTACTAAGGAATATTTTTAATTAAATCTTAACTACCCAGAGTATAATTGCTGATAATTACAAGAAAATATCAATGTAATAAGAATTATATGCATGTATATTATAATTCCATTTAACTGCTTCTAAGAAAATATTTTTACTTATGAAATTTTAAATAATTTTTAATAATGAAATAAATAATTAATATAAATGGGAACAATTTATTCATTCATGATTTGGTTTATTTAAATTATCTTTCATTTTTTTAAATGATGATTCTAGCAATCATTACAAAACAGATAAAACATTATGGCAATTTTCTTTTAAAATAAAAAGATAGAAATAATAAGATTTGAAAATACAAACTTGTAAGCATTGACATTGTTAAATGCAATGTGCCTAAGAAAAAAAATCAAAACTGCTTTTAAAATACATTACTTCCTTCCTACGCTAACTTGTATAGTATGTTGCTAAGATCTGATCAGGTTTCATGAAATAAGATATTTTTAACTTAATGGTTTTAAAATTTTTTAGGTATTTTATTATAATTACAATGTTAAAAATTTTTTACAACTTAATTAACCTGTTAACAAAGTATTCAAAAATGAATTTTGGGAGATTTTAGCTTGAAAATTGTTGATTTTGTTATAGACTGATATATATCATGATATATATCGTCGGCTTACAGTCGAAAGGCACTAAGTCACTTTTGGAAGATATTTTGAAAGCGGTGGAAGCTTGGCGCATCTCTAAAATCTCGTCAAACTGAAAAGCTAGTAACCTAGCATAGATGGTTGGTTTATTTTAAAACAGAAAGAATTCATACAGTAAAGAGCTTAAATGTTGGTTTGCGATTAATAATTTATTAAATTGAAATTATTTGATCATGTAATTGAGTTATTTTAGGGATTAAAAGATTTTATAATTCGATTTCTCAAAGATTTTATAATAATATTTTCTTTTTCATACACTATAACTGGAATGGCAAAGGTAAAATGGTCGCCAAATTTGGCATAACCTCGTACGGAGTAGTTGAGCAAAGAGTGACTTAGTGCTTTTCGACTGTAAGCCGACGATATCAAGTGATATATATCGGCCAACCCTGGTTATACTTGATGACTTTTAATATGCATACTAACTTGGGCCTTGATTTGAGCAGAACACACCGGAGAAGTGTTCTAGTACCTCTCTAAAAACTGAAATACTCCCTTGAACTACCCTATTTGGGAATATCCTCATGTTCACTGTACCTGTATTTCTAGAAATTGAGCCCTGAATATACTTTTTATGTAACTAATAGTCTTATATTGGTCATGACAGCTAGTTCCATTTCAAAAGTGTATTTGGAAAAACATGGTTTAAAATTAGTTTACTTATAGAAGGGAACAATATAGTTAAAGAACTGTAAAATTTTTGTTTTGTGAAGTTTATAAAAAAATCCTTTATATGAATTTTAATAACTCTTTGAGCTTATTTTAATAGTATTTGATAAATATATATGTAGGGAGTCAAAGAAACAAATATCTGTGGAGTACTCCTTTGAAACTGTGAAGAATATTTATGAATATGGGAGTGAGTTTTGGCCTACTATAAGAGAGGGAATACGATCATGGAATCGGACTGTCCAGTATTGGTTGGCATCATTTGTCTATAAGAAACTCACTGTACCAAAACCTGCTAAGTAAGTTTTTCCCAAATCATATATCTGTTGTATCATGTTTTCCCAACAACAAAGTACCTCCATGAAATTTTCCATGTTTCATTAGAAATGTTTTTTAAAAGTTGTCTGTCAAAGTTCTAGTTACCTAATCTTAGCAAAGTAAACAGAAGGAGAACTCTAACTATCTACTCTATACAGAATCCTACCTACTGAATCCTTAAGATAACCTCTATATTCAAGAGGTGTGTTCAATAAAGTATAGATTTCCTGTAACATTATTGGTCAGCCTTAATAATTGTAATAATTTTACAGTTTGTCTAATACTACTCTTGGGTTTTCAGGATCTGCATAACAATGTTGGTGAGTGCATTTTGGCATGGTGTTCACCCTGGGTACTATTTATGCCTATGCAGTGCACCATTGTTTTTGTTTGTTGAAAGAGAAGTTGAGAAAGCCTTTAAAAGCTCAGGATCCCCTACTCAACAGGCCATCTTTGATTGGATTTGGTGGATCATCAAAATGCAATCCTTTTCATACATGGGGATGCCATTTTTACTTCTGAATATCAGCAATTGCTTATATTTTTGGAAATCTGTCTACTTTTGTGGTCATGTTTTTATTGTACTTTTATACATCATTGCATTTCGAGTTAACATGACTAAAAAGAAAAATGAATAATCAGTCTTACTTATTTAAAATTGTATCTTCATCAATTAGTTTTGAAACTCATTATGGTAGGATTATAAAAATGATATCCTTATCCTAACCACCCTATAGATATAGTTATAGATTCTAGGTATATCATACCTTATATTACTTTATGATAGTTTTACCTTTTTAAACAGTTTTCATTTTAATGCTTATTCATAGCTACACTGGTCATTAAAAGTTGAGGATGATACAAGATGCTTAATTCTTTTTTTAATATAGCATCTAGCAAGAAAACCCTTTAAATCATTCATTGAGGTTAGAAGTGATGACCCTTGTAAATTGTTATTAGAATAAATTTTAATATGTGTCATATATTGTCGGTCTAGAAGTGAAACCTCATATCAGGGCCGTAACCAGACTTTTGTTTTGGGGTGGGGTTTTGACTAAAATATTTTCTGAGGTAACCTCCTTAAGGGTACTTTTATATGTTAAGTTTTATAGATGGCAACAATGGATTGAAATTTTGATGCACTAAATTTAAAAATTGTATAAACAATATGAATTCCAAGTAAAAGGGGGGTCTGGGGGCCCTCCCCCAGAAAAACTTTGGGAAATTTGCCCCTCAAAAGAGTGTTTTACCTCATTTTGAGACCCTTTAGATTACACCCAAAGAGCACCACTCATTGTAAGCGGACGAATTTTCAGTGTAAAAAGAAGGTATATTGTAATAAATGGCAAAATGTTGAGGAGTTTTTTGGGTGCCTACTCCAGAAAAATTTTTTAATTTTGCCCCTAAAAGTGGCATTTTAACTCATTTTGAGACACTTTAGGTTACATCAGAGAGGATCACTCCCAGTGGCGGATCTATGGAGGGGCTATAGCCCCCCCTTGGGACTTAAGTTTACACTACATAAAATTGAACTTTTTCGAAAAAAAATTAAGTTTTTTAGAAAATTTTGTTTAAATTTTCAAAATTTTAAACTTTTTTCAGTTTTTTGTAGCCTTTTTTACAATTCAAAGGGTCTACAAAGCATTAAGTCCCTTCCAAGATCTTTAGCCCCCTGCATTTTTATAAACTCCATTCATTATTTAAGGATTTCTAGAGGTTTTAGCCCTTACAAATTATTAGCCCCCTGCATGTTTGAAGGTTTGATTCGTAATTTAAAGGGTCTATCCAATGAGATTAGCCCCTAAAAGCATTAGCCTCCTTGCGTTTTTATGTTTGTTACACAAATTTATGAGCTTTAGCCCTATGAAAAATTAACCCCCTCCATGCTCTTTAATAGCCTTTACAAAGCTTTTAGCCCTCTTGCGTTTTTAAATATATTTGGTTCACTATTTAATGATCTTTAACCCTTATGAATCCTTCCATGATCTTTAGCTCCTACAAGGCTTTTAGCCCTGAGTTTTTGTAGATTCAATTCACAATTTAAAGGGGCCAATGAGTTTTAGCCCCCATAAAGAATTAGCCTCCTTGAGATGTTTTATAGTGTTTAGTTCGCAATTTAATGAGCTTTAGCCTAAAAGCGTTAGCCCCCTCCAAGATCTTTAGCTTTCAGCACTTTAATATAAATGCGATTCAGAACTTGTAGATTCCAATGAGCTTTCTAAGCCTTACAAAGCATAACCTCCAAAATACTTAGCCCCTTACATTTTTATAGATTTGTTTCACATCTTAAAGGTTATGAGCTTTAGTCCCTCTGCAAGATCTTTAACTCCCTGGTTTTTATAAGATTCACCTTTTAAAAGGGTCTAATGCGCTATGTCTCTTGCAAAACATTTACTCAGTTAAAATAGAGACGGGGTTAGGGGGTTCAAACCACCCCCATGAAATTCTTATATCTTACAGTTTTTTCCTTTGAAAACGAGTACAAGAAATCATCTTTTTCGTGTGACACTCAAAGAGTCCCAAATGACCAAAAATGAGTAAAAACACAACTTTTTAGGGTCAAATTTTCAAAAATTTTCTTGGGGGAGGTTCCCCCAAACCCCCCTTATGCCTCGGGATGGATGTATTATTCACTAAACATTGAAATTAAGTGCACGAAAATTCACATTTGATCTATATTCTTGGAAAAAAATATTTGACTCAAATCATCGTAAAAAACCCCTCCCGGTTGACACACACACCCTTATTATTTTGATATATTTAATGATTAACTAATTTAATTACTAATTAATTAGTTATATTTAACAATACTAGTCATTTACAACCAACACTGCCCTCAATATTTAAGACATTAATGAATATTACAAAAAGCACGGCTTGTTACTTCATTATCATCCTCAATCAGATTAAGTTAGCCCCCCCTTGCTCATGTTCTAGATCCGCCACTGATCACTCCTTGAAAATCACACAAGTCTGAAGGAAAAACCATACTTAATAGATTTCAAAATTTCGAGGGGGTTTGGGGGTCCTCCCCCAGAAAAGTTTTGGAAATTTTACCCTTAAAAGTAGGGTTTTGACTCATTTTGAGACCTTTTGGGTTACACCCGAAGAGAATCGCTCCTTGTGAGACATAATTTTCAAGAAAAATAGCAGTATAAAAAATAGCAGTAGATCACCAATGTATCATTCTTAGATTTACTTAAATTTGTCATTTTAATCAATGATTTACTTTGATATTCAGAGATATTGGTATTCTTAATGCAGAAGTTTTCCTTTTGTGTCCCATGATTTTGCTTTCTTTTAATCATCCTATCAGATTATAGCTTTTTGTTTTGTTTGTTTTTCGGATAATTGAAGGGCTTTATGCAAAAATCCGATAAATGACAGATTTAGAATTTTCAAGAATTAATATTAAAGTTTTGCATTTTTACCCGTTTTAATTGAAGCTACTTGTGGGAGGATTTTTCGAAAGCTTTATTTATGGCAGTAAAATTGATTTATATCAATATAATTCTGTATTTACCCAACTTGGTTTTATAAAGCCCACTCAAATTGTCATACATGAGGTATCACTTTTTTACCACCGATATATTCCATCTCAAAAAATCTTATCTTATGATTTCCATCTATGAGGAAATTTTATGCAACTCTATATCAGAAAAAAATGTTTTACCCTTACCTTTTGCAGGCTAGTTTTTGAATGATGACTAATCTTCAAAATATTAAAAGAAACTATTGACATTAAATTATTAAAAACTAAATATTTTGAACCAAGTCATTATAATATTTTATGGAAAACAATTTTAAAAACAGTAACATTCACAAGTAGTTTTTTATAAAGATTTTTTGTTAATATGTAAACTCTAAAATGTCTTGGATTTCAGAATCTTAACTTGTTTATTTCTAAAACATCAACAATTTCATTAAAACATCAATTCATCATCATTTTTAAAATCAAAAGTTTCATTTCACATTTTTGTTACCTTATAATAATCGCACATGCTACTTAAGAATTTATAAAAATGTTTCTTGATAGTTATTCACTTCATAATTATATAATCATGTTAATTAGTTTGAACTGATTTGTTGACATCTCAATCATTATATTTATATGTTTTTTGTGTTATAACTCTTGTTTTAATTGTGATTAACGTCTTTAAAGATTTTACTGAACTTTCAGGATAAAATTATTTCTCTAAATATTACTATCTATGTATCCCCCACATTCAAACTTGTTTTGTTTGTATTTTTCATATACATTCAGTAACAATGAAACATTAATTTCAATACCTGGATCAATTTTTAAAATAACATAAAAATTTTAATTTAATATCATTACTGAAATCATCATTAAGAAATTCAGATGATCTGCTTTTAAACCCCATCTATTAAAATTAATACCAAACATATAATTATGTACTGAGTATTTTTAGTGAACAAAATTGAATTTTCAGTGTTTAGTGTTGAAGTTTACAAGCTCAGATTTTATTTTACCTAAGATTATTTTACTTAAATATTGATTGTATTAGCTTATTTTATATTTCATTAATGATAAGCTTTGCCATAACAACTGCAAAATAACCAGTTTTGCCTATCAAACATTTCTGTGATTACTTGGTGAATAATTGAGTATTATTGTAACAATTAAAACACTTCTTAAATATAAAATTTGTGTATTGAATGCAAAATTCAAACCATTTATCATGGTGTTTTTTTTTAATTACAAAAATTATTAATTATTGTTCATTGTTTCTGCATTTAGTTTATAGCATTTATTAAGTATTATAGATTCTCTTCAATTGTTTTTACGCAAGATTTTAAAAGAAAAAGTGTTGAAATATTGGGTTTAGAAAAAAAAATGTAGAGTTCAGTTACAATTTTAATCTACAAACACTCTTATGATCAAGTTTACAGTGAAAAATTTTTTTTAAGGAATCCTTTTTTTTTTTTTTTTTTAGTTTTATTTTTCAGTAAAAGATTGTGTTTTGTATTTACTTTTCAAAATTTACCCTGTATATATTTTTATACTGTTTTTCCCTTGAAAATTTTGCAACTGAGGGGTAGAAGTCGTCCTATATTTTTTATAAATCCTATATTTTCAAAAAATAATCCTATATTCCATCAAATGAATGGACAATTCCCGTATTTTTTAAAAAAGAAGTAAAGCCCATTTTCCTGTAAAACAAACTGTTCTAATTTCAAAAATCAGTATTAAAAGTTTAAAAAAAAAATATTAAATTAGATATTGGAATATAAAAATAGACAAATTTGAGTTGACCTCGAAATGCTCATGACGTCAAGTGGTATGAAATGTA
The DNA here is from genome assembly GCA_963680715.1 of Tetragnatha montana. NCBI lineage: Eukaryota > Metazoa > Arthropoda > Arachnida > Araneae > Tetragnathidae > Tetragnatha > Tetragnatha montana. The sequence continues at coordinate 32,179,452 of OY796675.1, forward strand.
TGAAAAACACTAGTAACAGCCAATAATGAATTTTCTTGATTGGCTGTTACTAGTGTGTTTTCATACCACTTGACGTCACAAAATTATTTGTGAAGTAGCAGCCGTTTTCGCGCCCTTTTTAAAAGACGAACTTTGAAATTAAATAAAAAAATAACTAAGCATCAGAATCAAAAAATTTTTGCGACAAAATTTCTTTTTCAAGCATGTCTATCAAATAAAAAAATGTGGGAATTGTCCTTGGTTAAAAAGCTTGCTTTTCAACGGTTTTTAGGTTGTTGCCTTAAATACCTTTTAAGTCTTTGAATTTCAAAATTTAAATTTAATGCCTTGAATATCCTTGAAAAATATTTTTCAATTCTTACCAAATGTCTGGAATTTTAATTTTTAGATGGCCTCATAATTATTACAGGGTGTTTTCTGATGATGTAGAAGTTCCGATATCATGGTTACGGTCCGGAATTCTTCTGAAAGTTGATTATTTTTCAATTATTCTTCGGGCTCTTGCCTATGAAGAGTTGGTTTTTCTGATTTGATGAGGGCAGGATACAGGATACTTAATTATCAATACAGTATTATTGCTATTTTAAATATTAATCAACAGGGTCTTTTTATCCCACTTAAAAAAATCTTTTCTGGGTATTTTTGGGGATTTTAAAAATACTGGAATTTGTGTTTTTTTTTAAAGAGATGTTAGAGTTTTTTCGATTTTCATTTAGTACAATTCATGAATTTTTACTTTTTGAGTTATATAGATTAAATTAACTATGATTTTACTAAAAGTATTTTTAATTAAACACCTTTATTTTGTTTTCAAGGTTCATTTGTTTGAAAATTCATGAAAATATTTAGTTGCTATAATAGTTTGACTCTATTCTAGCCAATTTTTGTAGATAAGCACAAGCAAATTTGTGGGTAGTTTGAAATATATTACCTGAGAAAATTTTTATGAGTTTCTGATCAAAATGCTGTTATTCGTAAGTGTTAAATTACATTGGCTACTTATGAAGTCCATGAAAATCCTTCTCCAGAAAGCTTTATTTTTGCGTTTACACATGCTTTTTTTTTCACGTCGCAGTATAAGGTTTTGTTCTTGTTTATGCCTCGTAGTTACTTATAATTTTGTGCTTGTTAGTAGTTTGGTATATTTATTTCATTACTAAACTAAAGGATAGTATACTAAAATGAGTGAGTTACTCACAAGAAGCAATCCTCTTTAAAGTGTTGCCCAAAATGGATTAAAAACTACTTTAAGGTTAAAATTTCAAAAAAAATTCTGGGGAAAGATCCCCGAACCCCACTAGAAATTTTCATGTCTTTTAATATACAGTAGAGCCCCGATTATCCGCGGAATTGGGTGGCAAGTGTACCGCGGATAGCGAATATCGTGGATAACCCGAAAAAGACTAAAAATGAGGTGAAAACACCCAAAAATGTTTTTTCATCATATAAACTATGTTTTATTGCACAATAAACGTGATATGTAAACCTTTTAAAATATGTACAGTACAGCAGAAACATTTTCTCTACATCTAAACCACTAAAATTTTCAAAATTCAAATCAAAAAATTAATTCAAATGAACAAATTTTTTTTGTGGCACTCGCAGATAAGCCGCACCGCGGATAATCGGGGCTCTACTGTAGTTTGTTCCTTGAATATTCTGCCACTTTCAAAGCACAGTTCTCTTTGGTGGTCACCCATAGGGTCTCTAATAAGGTAAAACACTACTTTTAAGGGGCTAATTTCAAAAGTATTTTGGGGAGAGAGTGCCCCAACCCCCTATGAAAATTTTAAACCAATTTATGTACTATTTTTCCTTGAAAATTTCCAAATTGTACTAACCCAAATTGTCTCAAAATGAGCTAAAACTATTGTGACTTAAAAAGTTTGGGAACCCCTGCTTTGAATAATTTTATTTTATTATATGAATTTTAATTTAGGAAATTTAAAATGAAAGTTGTATTGAAATGGATACTAATTGTTTTTTCATTATTTTAAATTTTATGTGTAACTTCAAAGGTTGTCAAAAACATTTTCTCACTAGAGTTGTTAGTTGCTTTTATATTACTTATAGCATTTTTGGTGTGTTTATTTTTAACTATATTTTACTAAGCATATTTTCATTTTATGTAAATACTTCATTTAGAGAGAAAGCTATGCTTCATTTACAGTATCATTCATCTGATATACTCTTAATAATTTAGTTACTTAATATTTTTGTTTACTTTAATGTATTAAGAGCTTAACCCAACTAGGGTTTCTTTCCCGGGATCCCGGGAAATAGCTAAATTTTCCTACATTTTGTAATCCCGGGAAATAAGATTATTTCCCGGGAATTCCCAGGAAATGAAAAAGAGTGAAAATCAATAGGAAAATTCATTTTTTATAGTAATATTACAAGGAAATAAATTTTTTTTACATCTTTTTACTTTGGATTATTAATCATTGGACTTTAAATTTATATTTAAGTTTACTGAGGAATATTATTATTTCAAATTTTATAAACTAATAGTAATATTTTGTTCAAAAGTTACCTTTTCAAAGTATACACTAGCGAAAGTATACATTCTTTGACTTGACCAAGTATAAAATGATTGATAATGATATTAATTCATAATACTATAAATATTATAAATGCATTCCCGGAAAAAAATATTATTAAATTCTCAATTTAATTTAAACTATTCCCGGGAAAGTTTTTCCACGGAATATTTTCCAGAGAAATTATTGCCAGGCCTGGCAACAATTTCAGTGCTTGTGAAAAACTTGTATTCAGTTTTATTAGATTTTAATCCTTCCTGGAATTATGAAAAAATATTTTTTGTCTAAAACTAATTAATATAGCAATATTACTCAAAGTGAATCCCTTCTTAAAGAAATATTTATGCACCCCCTAAGAACCTTAAAATAATTTTGATGATTAAAACTAATTTTAATGAAGAAGTTTAAAATTTTAATCAATTCCCGGGATTTCCCGGGAAGACAAAATCACCGGGAAATCAGAAACCCTAAACCCAACCTTTTTACTTTTTAACTGATGTTTGTACAATTTATGTTTGAATGTTGGAGCAATATGACTTTTCTATTGAATACTTACGTAAAAATGTTCTTGAGTTGGATTTTAAAGCTTGAGGTGGGATTGGTAGGAAGCATTTTCGTGAGACTCATTACAATGTACTTGAGCAAGTCAATATTTTAATAGCATCTACACTCAAAATGCTCAGATAGACACCGATGTGAAATCTTCCAGTAGGGAATCAAATGCACTGATAAAAGAAGCTTAGTTATTAAAAAAAGCTACTTGGATTTTAATAAAAGATTATTTCCAAAACTTGAAAATAAATACATAGTGCTTTTTACATTTTTTCAGTCTTTTGAGTCTAGTCACAAGTAAAAGAAAATAAAGATTTGAGTTAAATGTTTGTTTCAAGGTTTTTAAAGTGTGTAGTTCAAAGCATCTATTTATTTTTTTTTATTAAAATAAAACAATTGTTTTGAAAGTGTAACTCTCTAAGTTTAGGATTTCGGAAGACTATCATACCAGCTAACCTCAAAGGTTTTGGAGTGATAGGTGATATGTAAGAGACCTAAGAGAACAGTTTCTTGTTGATGTACTCTGAGTTTTATAATTTTAATTGTATTTAAACTTTATGAATTACAACTTTGTGTAAATATCAGCCAAATAAAGATTTGTGAAAGGCTCTAGCTTTCTGAACCTAACCTACAAAGCCATATACTATAATTGTAGTTCTCAATAAAATAATGTTTTAAAACATTATAGGATTCAAAGAAAGTATAATTCAAAAACTAAACTTTAAAATTTTGAGAAGAAAATCTTGAAAATTGAAATTTCTTTTCAAAATTTCTCAAATTTCAAACAAAAAATCTCTTAATGGTCTATCTCTATTGTAAGGATACTTTAGAGGATTTTATTGCCCTGAACCCTCCCTTCCCTTTTCCTTATACCACGCATGGGCGTACGCAGCGAGGGGCAGGGGGGGCAGCAGCCCCCCCCCCCTAGAAAACTGAATTTTTTTATGTTTTTTTGTAATCAAAGTAAAAACAAAAACTTGAAAAGGCAGAAATTGGTGACCCGACCGATCGCAAGTTCGAAGCTTCCTCCCTCGTCTCGAACAGCGTTATTGTTTATATCACTCAAGACACAAGGGGGCAGAAAACACAAAAAGTTCCCGCCATTTGTGTGGGTGGCCCTCTCCCGCGGCTTTTCCCGAAGCCGAACCCTCAGTTTTTGCAGGCCTTCCTCCCGCGAAAACGTGAGCATGTAGAACCAGCTATAATTTTTCACAATTTATGATGTGAAATAACCCCAAAAATATCTCTGCCATAAATGTTTTTTTTTCAACTTTTTACCTCTTTGACCTGTTAGAAGCCATATAAAGGCTGATAGCCATATAAAGTGCTATAATAAAGTGTTGGGGCCTTCCCTAAAATTAAAAGGGGATGGGTGAAAATGGAGGTCATATTCGGATTCACACAGTCAATTTCACACTTATATCAGCCGGAGTTGTGCCATTGGCATTTACATTTGGAGCACATTTTTTTTTAAATTGCAAGATATATTGAATTTATCAATTTTTTAAACTTTGGTATATTAGCAACCCTTAAAACTTGTTTTAAGATTTTAATCTCAATTTTTATGTACAGAAAAAAATAAGAGGGTGACCCTATACAAAAGTTAAAGGTTGTATTTAAAAGACCGCCCTAATACACAATTTTTCACAATTCCTTTTTTTATCTTTGACAAATTCTAGGTTTTTCTTGAGTCTTTGTAACCATTCAATTTTGTTTGAACCAAGTCATTATAGTATTTTATGGAAAACAATTTTAAAAACAGTAACATTCACAAATAGTTTTTTTATAAAGATTTTTTGTTAATATGTAAACTCTAAAATTTCTTGGATTTCAGAATCTTAACTTGTTGATTTCTGAAACATCAACAATTTCATTAAAACATCAATTCATCATCATTTTTAAAATCAAAAGTTTCATTTCACTTTTTTTAGTTACCTTATAATAATTGCACCATACTACATACTATTTTTATAATTAGTTGTAATTCTCAGTAAAATAAGTTTATATTAATATGTTTTAGTTCTTTAAAATGGTAAAATAGCTTTAAAACCTTATTTATTAATTGACCAACCCACAGCAACCATGCAGGGCTAGAGTTTCAAAACTTAGTACTATAATGCTGTATATTTTTAAAATTAGCATTCCCTGAACCCTAGGAAAGCATTTTTCCTTGCTAGGATTAAAAGAAGGTATAATTCAAAAACTAAACTTTAAAATTTTGAGAAGAAAATATTGAAAATTGAAATTTCTTTTCAAAATTTCTCAAATTTCAAACAAAACAAATATCTTAATGGTCTATTGTAAGGTTACTTTAGAGGATTTTATTGCCCTGTACTGTGTACCCTCCCTTCCCTTTTCCTTACCACAAGTGGTTTTATTGCTACTACTTTCAAAACTTCTTGTGATCTCGACAAGTGACAATACTTGATAAATATTTACAAGTGCATTATTATAGAGTAAATTTTGTTTGGTGTGTATGCCAAGAGGCTTGAAAAAGTGAGTTATTTAGATGAGTTACTGTACTTTAGTTCAATTGGTAGGGATTTACAGTGCCTTCAACTATGTATAAAAAAAGAGTGGTTCTAACTCTAGAGCAGCAAAAAAAAGGGAAGTCAGTTATTTTTCTTATTTCCGGGGTTGCCCTGGAAATCTGTTTTTTAACAGCATGAATTCCGGAATTTATCGAAAATTACACGCTTAGCAAGAAAGTGGGGAAAATAGCATAAAATAAAAAATAAGCGCAGGGCTGCAGCATTAACAATTAACATCCTTTTAAAGAATCCTGTCTCACCATTGGTCTAAGCGTGATTACATGGTAGCTTTTGATGTCGTTGGTAGTTTTTCTTTTAGTTTAAGAATCTTCAAAGCAAACTTCTTTACTTCAAAGCTGGCTTGTAGATTTCAATTTATTAAACTCAAAAAAAAAGGTAACACAAATTCAGTCTGATTCAGGGTTTGGAAGCAAATGGAAAAATATCAAAAGTCACAAAAATAATTTATTTTTCATTGCAAATAAATCTAGCAACCATTCTTATAAAATAAAAAATTTTCCATACATAATGTAATAATAATTTTATACAATGGTGATACAATGTTGCAGACATATCAAGTTTCCTATCACATACTATAAATTTAATTTTACCAGGCACCAGGCATTTCTTTTATATAAGGGCTTTTGAATCAGGAATTTCGGTTTATTTACATCATCATGATAAGAATCATTATAGCAATCGCAGCTTTGCACTCAGCAACAAAAAAAGAGGGGGGAGAATATTCCTTCTCTGTGATAAAATAGTAAGACAAACATTTGTTGAAAAGCTGAAAACTCCCTAACAAAGCAGAAAGCTGTGAATTTGTGGCAGAACGACGCTGTTTTTAAAATTGGCTATTCCATTATTATTCTTTCGCTTAAACTTCAATGTCTGCTTGTACAGGTTTCGATAAATCTCTGTTAACAACCCTTCCAAACAAGATATGTTTCAAAAATAAAATATCTTATGTATTAAAATTTGTAGTTTAAGTGCATTGAAAGACACACAATACATATTTAAAACGAATATATAAAAATAGTAAAACATTTAAATATAAAAAAAGTTGTAAAATTACAAAAATCAAATTAATTACATGGGTAAAGCTATAAAGTTTATGTTTCCCTAAATTTACTGATGGATTTTTACATTAACTGGTATTTTTGCGACACTGTAAAATTTCATATAAAATTACAAACTATTAAAAAGAGGAAGACATTGAGGGTTATGTTTATACTTGCCAGTATTTTCCAACACCCCTGAAGGAGCACAAATCCAAGGATCATTGGTTTTATTCTGCCAATTGACCAACAGTGTTTTTAATTTATGAAATTGGGATTTGTGAGATACATCAGCTGCTATATTTTGCAACTCAAAAGGATCTTTTATTAGATCATACAACTCCCATTCAGGTCTGTAATAATATTCAGTCAGGTTTTTATACCATTTAGTCTCTTGCTTTGCCACAGTTCTGTTCAGCAAATCCTGAAATGTTGGTGAAATAAAAAAATCCTGATCAATTGGAAAAGGCATTTTAAAATTCAAGTTATGGATCAATTTGAACCTTTTGGTTCTAGCAACACGCATGGGATAGTACATGGTAGCTTCATGCAAATTGTGACTGGCAAAAGTTTCTTCAGAATAAAGGTCTTTTGATATTGATTTAAGAAGAGATTTGCCAGTCAGTTCTGCTTGCATTCCATTCAGCCTATACTTAGGGTAATTTATATCATACCAATCTAAAATAGTTGGGACTATGTCTAGAAGATTGACCATTGAATTGGAAACCTAAAGAAAAAAAAAAGAGGCATAGTTTCTTTTCAGCACAAAAAATATTAAAGCTTTAAAATGATTTAAGATTTTTAAAAATATACCTTTTTCTTTTTTGTTATTCTTGGAACATGTAGTAAAAAAGGCTCAGCCATTCCAGGGTCATAAAGATTAGTCCTTCCGCTTGGAAATGGTATTCCATTATCAGATGTGAAAAGAACCAGGGTATCCTTCTCATGCTGAAATTTCTTTAGTTCTTTGAGCACTAGTCCAATCCCTGAAACCATTTCGAAAATATAGTTGTATCCTCATGCAATAAGCCAAGAATTTTTACATTACATATCACCCCAATGTATTTTTAAATAATTATAGGAGATGTTAGACTAAAGTATAAAAGATAAAAAAAAATATAATTTAATATGGCATTTTTATATTGAAAAATGGCAACTACACAAAGGATTTTTTTTTCTTGTCTGATAGTAATTGGCTGCCTTCCCCCTAAAAAATCTCACCTTTTACTATGATGCTATGACACATGTTGCACATTCCTAAATGCAAATTTGAAATCTGCGCAAAAGCAATTAGGATCAGATTTTTACTCTTTAACACAGCTCCCAGTAATTTTATCCTGTGCTGACTTCTTTTTTAGTAACTTACTTATTTAATATGTTAACATATTTTTAAAGATATTCTTTCATATTTTTCCTGTATTTCTCTTTTAGCTTACAGTTTCATTTCTATTATTTACTTGAACTGGACTTTTCCACTGGGTAAGAAATAAATTATTGGGTCTCAAAATGTTTAAATGGCTTTATTTTTTGTTTGATAAAGAGGGATTTAATTGTGTTTGCTGTTATTTCTCCCTCTCATAACACATATCTAATAAAATCTCACCTTGATCCAATCTACTAATGGTAGTATATTGAGAAGCAATATCATTTCTAGCTGCTAAAGTGTCTGGAACAAAGTATGGTACTATAACTTCCTCTGGCTTATATAGCAGAGGAGTCCAATCAGGTATGGTCCCTTTTCCTTCTTCCCCATTTCCAAACTTTTCACAAAACTCTCCAAACTCAGGATTTGTGTGTCCACATCTGTGAGGATCATGAAATGCAACATACAGGAAAAAGGATTGACTGGAAGAAAATTGAAAAATCTTGTAAATTCATATTACAATCCTAATATTTTTTTGTGATTTAACTTTATTGGAAAATATGTTACCTAGAATTGATGCTCTTAAAAAATTTCTGTACTAGCTCTTTTATTCTTGTTATGTTGCGGCCTACTTGATTGATGGAATTAGTTTCCTCTGTGTATGCAAAATTGAAAGGGTAAACAGATTCTGGACCAACATGCTTTTTGCCAATAATACCTGAAAAAAGACTTGCTTTATAACTAACCAAGTATGTAAAGAAAAATATGTCACTTTTCTAAGGAAAGTAAGAGACTTGGTGCTTTTAGCAAATATTATCAAAATAAAGGGAAAAAAGCTACTTTAATTTGTTTTTAAAAATGAATATTAACAAGAAAATAATAGGAATGATGTGTTGGGGAAAATGGAGTGTTAGGCATGGATGCATTAAATACCTGGCTATTTAAGGACTATAATTACATAGCTATTTACAATTATTTATATGGTTATAGGCTAGGCTAGATGTTGCTGCACACATTCTGGAATCTTGAAGTTTCTATTCTTGTTTTCCAGGAGACCGGTTATAGTTACATGCTTAATAGGAAATACACTACAAGAAATATTAACATTAACATCTATTTTTCAACTGGAAGCATGTGTCTCCCTTGTTATGGAAAAATGCCAAAAGTAAAAGTACTATTAAGGGAATAAAGTTGGAAAAAAACAAATGAGTTACTATTTTTTAAAAATATTCTAATAAACAATTAAAAACAATCATGTGTTAACTGGTAAATAAATAAATTCAATGAGGTCTAAACTCTAATGAAAAATTATCTTTTCACATAAAACTATTGATTTTCACTAAGCAAAGTCAACATTGCAATTTAAATATTCTTCAAAAGTACCAAAAACATCTCTCAATGGAAAACATTTTAAAACAAATTTTATTTAATTTTCAATATTAAAATTTAGGAAGGTTTTTCAAGTTTCGGGAACTTTTCTAAATCAGAAAACACCTTAAATTAATTTTAAATTAAAAATGAAGAAAGAAACATACATTATTTACCCGAATAAATATCATGTTCTTTCAATAATAAGGGTAAACTCCTAACATCCTCAAAGGAGTTGAAATTATGCACTCCTTGATGGAGACCATACATTCCATTTTGATGTTGAGGCAAACCCGTCAGTATTGTAGATCGGCTGGGTGAACAGCTGCTAACAGAGGTATATGCGTTTGTAAAAACGACTGATTTTGAAGCTAGTTCATCAAAATTTGGTGTTTTACACACATTATTTCCATAGACTTGGGATTCAAAACCTCCATCATCAGCTGAAATCAATAAATATATGAAAAATTTCAGACTTTTCACCGAACAGTTTTGTTTCATTATTATTCCTGATATGGATCATGAGCCATAAAACATCAACCAACCAACCATTATTATTTCTGCTACTCATTTCAAATGTAAATGAATAAAAACAAATTCTATTTTACAAAAGAAGGGACGTTGAAAAAGGCAGATTCGACATATAGCCAAATATAGAAAGTCAAATTATTTTAAAATATGGATGGAAACAGCTATAATTTGGTGACTATATTTCAATCTTTAGGATCAATAATAACTTGGAGTTTTTTTTGCAATATTGGTAACAGAATATTATTGTAACGAATCTAGGATTTTTATCTAAAAGGGAATAAGGTCCAAAACAAATGTTCGTATTTGTGCCAGTTTTTAAATTCAAAAAGGGGATTGCAGTTGTGTTCACATGATTCTTAAATCCCTTAATGTTACCATTTTTATAAAAATAAGGAGATTGATAAATATAATTTTATTAAAAACTGGAAAATAGTTCAATTGGTAAAAATGAGTGGTTAGGGGACATCCATAAATTACGTGAGGTAAAAAGGGGGGAGGGGGGAGTCAATTAAAATCTCACGTCAACTTTTAGTTTAGAAAATATACGTTTTTTTCTTTAATATTTTTTAGCACAAGTTCAGAAAAAATGCTCAGATTAGTCAAACTAGCAAATCATTAGCCAGTCAGTCGTGATAATTACAAGTTAGAACCATGTTTTCGATTTCAATGTGTTTTTGTATCAAAATTTTGCGATCTGGATGGTAATTTTTATGCCGATAAAACAAAACTAGTGGTTGAGAAAATCTCACGTGGGGGGGGGGGAGGGGGGGTCCAGATTTTGGAAAAAACACCTCACGTAATTTATGGATGTCCATAATCCTTATATCTATGGCAATCATAAAAATTTGGCCAGATTTTAATATTTGGCATCCAAAATAACTTGCTGATATTTAGCAGTCAGTTAAAAGAACTGTAGTACCGTTTAATCTTATTAGGGAGGGTTGAAGCAGCCCTATTCCCACATACCCTACCCTTGGAATCTTCCCTGGAATAATACTTTTCTCTTCATCAATGAATAAATTTGTGACTTATTGAAAAGTTTTCATTAAATAAGGTATTTTTTTTTACTTATGGATGTTGTTATACTAAATGCTTTGACATCCCTGTATCAGGGTTCTAAATTTTGGTGTTATATTGAAAACTCAAAATAACCTCAAGTGGCTCCACCTTCTAATTTTTACCATTCATCATTTAAGAAAAAAAAATTCTTAATGGATTAATGTTTAATTAAGGGCCATTCCATGAAAAAGTGGACATGAGGGTTGAAATTTCAAAATTGTTTAATTACTATGTATTATACATCAAATTAAAAAAAGGTATGGCTTTTATGAAAATACAGAGAGCTAAGCAGTAAAAAATTTTCTTTTATAATTTTTTTAGGCTCAAAGTTAGACAAATTTGAAAAACTTTCAAGTATGCAAAATAGGGTATTTTCAACATGACAAAAACATTAGTAAAAGCAATGACATTTTCATTTTAGAGGCATATATTATTATTTGTGACCTTAGCTTACCTTTTAAAATGTTCAATTTTTTTATAAAAAAAAATTAACTTTATTTTTGATGCAAATAACTTTTTATTGTCCTGATCTGTCACGCCCATCACAAAAAAGATGCTTAAGTTATTCTACAAGATTTATTTATTCTCAAAAATGCCTGAAACTTTCAAAGGTTCTGATTTTTGTAGTATTGAAGACAATGTAGCATTGAAAGTTTCGTGAAATTTTATTTTGTGTGATTTTCAGTGTGATGGGTGTGACATAAATTCTGTGATGGGTGTGACGAAATTCTGTGATGGGTGTGTCAGCCTTTTCCAATTGCTCAAAAATAGTTAGTGTGATTCCTAAAAACAGAGCAAGATTAAATCATTGTAATTTCCAAACATTTTATAATAGATATTGACTAAAAAAATTACATAAATCATGAAATAATATATTTTAAATTATTTCAGAAAAATGTTAGTTTAGAGTAATATGCTTTGCCTTTTGATGGATTTTTCAAGTTAATCAAAATTAATGGATATTGTTAACATAACTGTATCCAAGAAAATTCATGATTCCAGGGAAAAAACATGCAAGCCAGGGGGCTGCACTGGATTTGGCCAGAAAAAGATGTTTCAATCGAAAACTTAATAGAAAAAGTAGCTTCCCCATCACTTGTAACTAGCAGAAGGTATTACAATTTTTATCATTTACATTCTAAACAATGTTAAGCATCTTAAAAATAACAATCTTAAAGATTTATAAAATTGTGCTTACAATTGTTAATTTTTAATTACAAATTATTAACTAAAATTAATTATTAAAAAATTAATTTTTGGCTTTTATCTTGAATAACTCCAGTTATATTAGGTCTAAAAAGTGTATCACCTTTCTTTTTAAAGATTTGACAAGGTTCACATTGATAAACAACTTTACTATATTCTATGAAAAAAAAATTTTTTGTTATTTTCTTTAAAAAATGGAAAAAAATATTGGTATATTTGAAAAATTACATTGTTTGATCTTTTCTATCAATTGTATTGTTTATTGTGATATTCTTTTGTGTACTATCTGTAGTGATCACTGTTTTTTTTTGGTAAATAACTTTAAAATTGCAGCACTTTATAAAAGTTTTATGTTATGTTAAAAATTCTCACCAACAATTAATAGAACATTTTTTCCAAAAACTCCAAGATCAAATGATAAAAGTAGTACAAGAATCACAGTGATAATCATTTTTTAAAATTACGGATCAATTTTAGACCAGATTAGGCGAAAATTTTTAGCGTGTTCTTATCATATCATTATAGTTAAATAATAGTTTTAAAATTTAAAGGATCACGCAATAGTTCACTCAAAGCCCATGCTCAAGGCACTGAAGGTTTATTTAGGTGTTTACAAACAAATTTTTATCAACAATAGCAGACGATGATGTTTCCGTTCACTTCAGATTATTTTTACACAAAACGAAAACTAAAAACTACTAAAATGCTTAATACCTATTTAAATTTAATTTGAAGTGAGAATTATATTTTAAATCCTCCATATTACAAATTTGAGCAGTCAAATATATTTCTTTCGAAGCTAAATATAAATAAATCGCATGTTAACTGAAGTGCCTCATAAACATTAGCATCAACAAATACTTGTGCTTTATTTTGTGGCATCAATTTCTTCAAAATTCTGCGACCGCCATCGGTAAATACCAGTAAATACTTATTTTGAAGTATTTTAAGGTAGGTTTTAAAATCTTAATACATCCACATTTTTATAACTCATACCATTGCTATGTGAGTGAACTGGTGTTATTTTCTTGTTTCCGATTTGAAATTAATTGGTCGTTTTTAATTACATTCAGTTATTTGATTCTTAAGTGTATGACATAGTTTCCAAGATGCTTGTTTATGATTCATTAAACTTTCTATAATAGTACCGTTATTTTTTAGATCAAGATGGGTCGATACTCCACTGAACCCGAAAATCCCACAAAATGTATGTAATATTCACCATCTACATTTAGTATTCAATATTTGTTATGTATTTTAAACAATTTCCTTCTCACGTGTTAATTTCTCAACAAATGTTGTAGTAGGGGAGCCCATGATGCTAAATGTGGATTTACTCGAGCGCGTCAGATAATCATAGGGGAGATACCTTGCATGCTTTTGAGTAACTCCACCAAATATAAGCTCTATGTTGGTGGGTTTGTTTAGACAAGGCTAAACTGGATCGGTTAACTGTGTTATATCAGGCTTGGACAATGAGTGAAAAGATCAAAGAAGCCGACGTTACTGGAAGTTTTCAGATCTTACCGCTTGAAAGCGCTGGCCACGTATAGGGAAATTTGGTTGATTGATTGGGTTGGGTTCTTGGTGCTTTTTGCCTCGGATCTTTGGCCGGCATATACCTCGCATGGATGAGAGTTGAGAATCAGCCACCCGGAGATAAAATCTTGGGAGAGAAGGAATCTTTTGGTTTGAAGAGGGAAACAAATTCGATTTGTCAGCTCTGTTTGATCGCTAATTTTTTGTAGGTTTCTAATGATCTATAGTCTGTGTAAATAAAATTGGAGGTTCACTACTAGTCATTTTCCACTAGTCACAATACACTGCCACATCGTTGGTCATGCGCGAGTCTCAATTCAAGCGTGACGAGTCGGCAATTTTATTAAAAAATGCCATGAATGACAGATAGATGGCTCTGGCCACGTATGGCTCACTAGAGACATAATCCGTAACATCGCTTTTCACTCATTGTCCAAGCCTGATATAACACAGTTAACCGATCCAGTTTAGCCTTGGTTTAGAACAGCCCGTTAAAATTTGAAAGAAAACTAGTTACATGGACACACTCGAGCGCTTCAGATTGGCTACCAAGACAGTTTACAACTAGTTGAGCCTAGTTTCCCTGCTACTAGTCTTTAAACATTTTATTTCGTACATTTTTCTCAAAAAAAGCGATTGTGTCGTACCGGTCTTGGCTTTACTTTGTAACCCTCCCGCTCCCTTACCCACCGCTCCAAATCTGCAGATTTTAGAAAATGTACACTTTTTAGCTGGTAACTAACCTACCTTATCATTATCTGATGCGCTCGAGTATGTCCATTTAACTAATTTTTTTTTACAAATCTGACGGGCTGTTCTAGATAAACCCCCCTACATAGCTTATATTTCGTGGAGTTACTCAAAAGCATGCAAGGTATCCCCCTTATGATAATCTGATGCGCTCGAGTTACTACCCAAAAACACTGGGCCTATTGTATATGTGTGATTTAGTTTCTATTGTTTCAACTAATTACTTTGACAAGATTTCATTACTCTTATTCTTATCCGTTTCTGACAAATTCAATAATAATTTGGGAAGATTAAATTCCATAATGCTAAAATGAGTGAAATATTTCATTATAAATCTTCCTATTATCTAATTCCTATCCTAATATCTAATTATTATATTTTTTGTTAGTGTTATGAAATACACTGTTTTATACCCAAGTCTTATTTCGATTTAAGTAAATTTCTGATTTCTCTTTATTATAGCATGCAAAGCTCGAGGGTCAAATCTGCGGGTTCATTTCAAGGTATGTGTCTTAGGTATTTTATAGCTTAATAATTGTTTTTCATATTTTATTGTTCGAAATTAAAATTGTAAACTTTCAGAACACGAGGGAAACTGCCCAGGCTATTAAAAGGATGTCCCTCAGGCGAGCTCAGCGATATTTGAAGAATGTTATTGCAAAGAAAGAAATTGTTCCATTCAGAAGATTTAATGGAGGTGTTGGTAGGAAAGCTCAGGTAATTATGAAACTTGCCTTAATGTCTAATTGACTGTATCCTTGTATTATCTTGATAATAAAGTTCGAGATTAACGGGGGCCAGTTGCCAGTTGGCGACCAATAAAAAATTTTGGCGATCAAAATTTCTAGATGCAGTCGCCACTCCAAGTCAAAACGAAAGCCACGCCCGCCGAGTTATTTTGTACGGCCCGCGATGCGCCCTGAAAAGCTACCAAAAAGTGCTTCAGAAAACTTTTTAGCATGCTTAAATTCAAAATATTTTTGGAGGAGAGCCCCCTAGCCCCTGAGTTTATTTCGCAAAATTTAGGGTCCTAGGAGCCACTGGCTACCAAACCAAATTTCTAATCTAGAGCATTACTTGATAACTGTCTTGTAAGACGGCCATCCATAAATAAATGAGGGGAGGGAGCGGGTTTCAAGAATTGTGACAACACATTGTACTAGTCAACACAATATAATATTTGAAGAGAAATGTAATGTATAATAATTAAAAAGTATACTTTTTGTATATCCTATATTTTTCTTTCATCTCACTGCTAATGTAAATGGATTTGGTTTCCGAATGATAGCTCCTTCTATGTTGTGTGAAATCCAACAAAAGTACCTTACACTGAGTATAATGTTTAATATTTTCTATTAATCTTAACATTTGCTCTAATTGTTAAAACCCAAAAAAAAAATCCTAATTTTTTTTTCAATGAAGTTAATGCTATTTCTGTATTTTACTCCTCCTAAAAAATGTCAATGAGTATTTTTACTCCTAAAAAAATCCTAGGAATAACACTGCTTACTCAGTTTTAAGAAATTTATGTTTACATATGCAAGCACTGCTAAGGGGAAGAGGGATTTTTTATTTTAAAATAAATCTTGATTTAACTATATAGTAGGAGAGCTTAGTAATGGCACACTGTTGAACTTGTCTGTAATTAATTTTAGTGTGCTTATTTTGTACACAATCCCCATGTAACCTGAAGTTCTCTAACAAAGTTCCAACAACAATTTTTTTTAGTCTTGAAATGTATTCATGCTGTCTCCCTAATTTTTATTCCACATTCTTGGCAGTTGACATGATATTATAGTCTGTGTAAATAGAATCGCGGGTTGACCTTGACTTTTTTCTCAATGTATTTCTTCTGCGTTGCCATGGTAAAGAATGACGTTTAACCGCCTATTTTATTTACACAGACTATAACTAAACTGGCTTTTTTAGGCAAAGCAATGGAAAGCAGCTCAAGGTAGATGGCCTAAGAAGAGTTGTGAGTTTCTCTTGCAATTGTTGAGAAATGCTGAGAGTAATGCAGATTTGAGAGGCTTGGATGTTGACAGGCTGGTAGTTGAACATATTCAAGTCAACAGGGCACCTAAAATGAGGAGGAGAACATACAGAGCTCACGGAAGAATTAACCGTAAGTTTGTTTTTTAATTCTTGTACTGTGTCTAATTGTGATCAAATCATGCAAATTCTGCCCAGACCTAGAGGCCTATCAAGTAGTTCCTCATCTTCGTTTCATTAGCCTTCGAGCTTACAGAACTAATGAGGTATTTGCACGTTTTGAGATTAAATTTTATTAAAATAGTAGATAAATAACCATGAAGAATGATGTTTAAATGAAGTTTCAGATATATAAATTTTTGAAATTTCGTTTTGCATTTTGGCACGAAAACAGAAACACTGTTGTTTACAAGCGCTGTGACGTCACATCCAATTGAATCCTGTTTTTTTTTTCCATTTTGTTCTGTCCATTTTTTCATAAAAGCTCCTGCAAGAATCTTGGTTTCCTGTGGGGATTGACCATTGCATAGTGCATTGTTTTGTTACCATTGCATGGTTTTAATAGTTTTATAAATTTTTTTTGAGTCTGCTAGAATTTATTTACCATTTGTCAAATTTGTGAAAGGATTTTGAGCTTTTTAAAAGTATTACCTTTTGGCCAAATATTGAATTTTTCATAAGGGTCATTCCATGTCAGTTCATCCAGACCATGTCACCCATAGTCACAGATTTCAATGAAAATTTTTCTATAGATAGATTTTAGCTTCCTCATGACTAATATGAAATTTTACTTCCATATCTCAAGTACTTTCTGAGAAAAAAAATGTCAAAATATTGAAAAATTGGAAAAAACGACATTTTGGAGGCTGGTTTTTTAGGCCATGTTGTTGTGTGAAAAAAATCATAACTTCGCTAATTATAAAGATATCATGATGGAATTTTCACTAAAATGTTCCCAAGAGTATGGGGATTAAGAAAAAAAATAGCAAAAAAATCCTTTTTAAATACAAGCCCCCCAGAAATTTTGCAAAGTGAAAACTTTTGTAAAAAAACCCAATGAATTAAAAAACTCTCTCACAAAAAAGGCATAGGAGTTATCTACACCAATTTTTCTTTAAATTACACACAAAAGTATAAACTAAAAGACTAGAAAATAAAAACAGTGGGGTTTTGAGTACTAATGTGTTTAATTCCAGAAAAACCAAAAAATTTTAGCTTTTTTTGGCAAAAAATTGTAGTATGTAGAAATGGAAAAAAATATCAGAAAAACATTATTTAATTATTGCTAACTAATTTTAAATTTGAATAATTGTTTCTTTCAATATTATAATTTATCTTTTGTGATGAGAATTTTTATGCATTAGTTTAAGTTCAGTGGTTATGGTCCTCTCACGTCACATCATCCAGGCTATCTCACCAATGATATCATTATGATAATTGATTTTTATTAATTGCTGGTTAACCATCCTTAAAAGACCAATGTAAACTTTTCCTAAGAAAGCAAATGGGTAGTGTTTTTCATATTTAAGGTTATATTTAAATATTTTATTAGGACCTATTGATAGGTTTAGATAAGAAGGCAAGTTTTAACAAGCATTTTTTAGTTTATTTTCACTAACACAAGTTTTTAAAAGTAAAGAATGGTTTACATGCTGCCTATAATATTTAAAATATGTGCAGTATTGGGGGAAATTAGTAAAATTTACAGGTTTGGAAGTTGCCCTTTTAAAAGATATTTTTTAAAATCATAACTTCACTTTTTAAAAACATAAGATAAAATTTTCACAGAAGTATAAAAAGAAAGTTTTCTGACATACTTAACTGTGCATACTACAAAAAATTAATCCAAAGATCAAGGCTTCAGGTATTTTGCTTTTAGCAATGGTTAAACAAATCACTATTTTTTCAACACTTCGTGCTGCTCTTTGAAATGAGACATCCCACGGAACCAAAGAATATGACTACTCCAAATCTCAAATCTCTTTGTGCATGAAAAGGATTTGTTGAATGATGAATCCCAGACATCAGAATATATGCAGAAGCAACTAGCATGAATTATTAATTTATTACAGTATATTTTGTACACCAAGACTAGTTAGAAAGAATATAAAGGAGAAACCACTTGAAATGCCAGATGAAAGGGGCACTCACGGGTTTTGTGACTCCTCCATACATTAATACATACTTTCAAGCTTTTATAAATCATTTATTTAATTTCTAAGGGATTTTCCATGCTGATACTTTCTTATCTTCCATGTTCCTCCACTTTTAGTTAAATTTATAGTAAATCAATTTAATTGAATTTTTTTAGCTTTAATTTTGGGTAGAACATAACAATATTTTAGCTTATGATTTATACTCATAAAGCCACTGCTATTTTCCAGTTTCTTAGTTTATGTCGTATTTTTAATTTAAAAGTTAACATGCCTTTGGTGAAGAAAAAGCATCCTAGAAAAAATTTCATAATAATGATGCTTTAAACAATTTCTTGACTCACACATAAATTTAGGTATAGTATATCAGCGTTCGAAATTGGGGTGTTTTGCTGGTCCGGGACAACTAAAAAACGGCTCGGACCAGTGGAATCAGAAAATCACTGGTCCGCCGGACCAGTGATTTCTCGAGCACGTGTAAAATCATTTAGACGATTTCTTCAGTGATAACGGTATTTTAAGTTCGTTTGATGATTGCATATGGTGAAGCAAGTATACATATTTTTGACAGAACCCGAAATGTGGTGATATGGGATAGGGGAGCCCCCGGCGAAAAAGAAAAAATATTATTAACATTACTATTTTTGGTACTCACATTCAGTGCAATAGTTACTTTATATATTTAAACCGGTCCTTTTTAATTTGTCGGACCAGTGATTTTGTTGCGGACCAGTAAGATTGGCAAAGCACTGGTTCGCAGGACCACTGGTTTTTTCCCCCAATTTCTAACGCTGTAGTACATGCAACTATTTCTTCTATATTTAAAATAATTGCTGTACCTTTTTTTCATTGTTTATATATTAAGCATTAAAAATATCATTTTTTTAAAGTAATGCTTTTTAAATTGAATTGTTCAGATATTTGCATTTTGATAAACTTTATTAATTTTTTCAATACTTTAGCCATTTTCCCCAAAAGTAAAATTTTACATTGGTATTAAGGATGGTTAACCAGCAATTAATAAAAATCAATTAACATGGGTCTATGATATGGGTTTATGATATCATGGGTGAGATAGCCTGGATGATATGACGTGAGAGGACCATAACCACTGAACTTAAACTAATGCATAAAAATTCTCATCACAAAAGATAAATTATAACATTGAAAGAAACAATTATTCAAATTTAAAATTAGTTAGCAATAATTAAATAATGTTTATCTGATAATTTTTTTTATCATTTCTACATACTATAATTTTTTGCCAAAAAAAGCTAAAATTTTTCGGTTTTTCTGAAATTAAACACATTAGTACTCAAAACCCCACTGTTTTTATTTTCTAGTCTTTTAGTTTATACTTTTGTGTGTAATTTAAAGAAAAATTGGTGTAGATAACTCCTATGCCTTTTTTGTGAGAGAGTTTTTTAATTCATTGGGTTTTTTTACAAAAGTTTTCACTTTGCAAAATTTCTGGGGGGCTTGTATTTAAAAAGGATTTTTTTGCTATATTTTTTCTTAATCCCCATACTCTTGGGAACATTTTAGTGAAAATTCCATCATAATATCTTTATAATTAGCGAAGTTATGATTTTTTTCACACAACAACATGGCCTAAAAAACCAGTCTCCAAAATGTCGTTTTTTCCAATTTTTCAATATTTTGACATTTTTTTTCTCAGAAACTACTTGAGATATGGAAGTAAAATTTTATATTAGTCATGAGGAAGCTAAAATCTATCTATAGAAAAATTTTCATTGAAATCTGTGACTATGGGTGACAAAATTGTAATTTGCTGGATGATTTGAAATGGAATGACCCATAAATACAGGCCTCGCAGAGTTCCTTAAATTCCTTTTAGTTTGAGGCTTTCCTAAAATATAACTAAAATTTTATTATCATCCTAAAATTTTTGATTGAACGCTCTTTGTTTCCAAAAAAGTTCTAATTTGTCCGTTATTTTTATGTCAGCAGAACCAAAATAGCCGTGGCATCTGCTTTTTTTAGTTCAATAAACTACTGTTGTGAAATGGTCTTACACTGTTGGCTTTTCTGAATGGCTACCGGAAGAGGAGTGTGACAAAAATCCTTTTTTAGGATTAGGATAATAACGCTGATAAAAAATTTTCTGAATCTACTGAGACGACGTCTGTGAATTAACTATTATCTGGCCAAGACTGCTGCTTTGGGATTGGGCACCTATGGACCGGAGCCGAGGTACTGTTTCCAGCGCCATACACATTCGCTCACACAACCCCTTTTTACAGGGGTCCACATTCATTCATCCCTCAAGGACAGAAACTAACATCCATGCCAAACGGGGATTCGAACCCCAAATGTATGGCTTCACATTTAGAAGCTCTAATGAAACATTTGATGTATCAAACAGTGGGTTTAATCAAGTAAAATCATGTCATAAAGGAAAAAAGCATACAATCGTTTTTAAAAATCAGTTCAAAAACAAAGGGTTTTCCAATTTTATGTTCTATGCAGTAGTTTTTCTGTTTTTATAAGCAACTTATTTTAATCAAGCAGTATCGTAATTGCAAAAACCCAAAAACAATTTCCTAAAATTGTTTTTAAAAATTCCTAAAATTCCTCCCTAAAAATTTTAATGAGCTCACTATGAGGCCTGTAAATACTCTCTTAAGCTATTTTAAATAGTGCTTTTATCAAAACTTCACATTAATTTGTTTTTAATTAATAGTAAAAGGCTTGTGTATTAACACATTAAATTTTTGTCGTTCCAATAAAAGGTATGATTGATTTAATTTTGATGTCCTATATTTTTTTGTGGGAAATCCTATATTTTTTCTTGAGCCTGCTGCTATCACTGAACTAGGAACTTATATGAAAATTTGCTTTAATTAAACTGTTTAATAGATAAAATTGCACAAAATGAAACTCAAGTACTACTTAAAAATTTTTACAAACAATATTGGTCAGCCTTGAATTTTTCATCTGGTAGCCTGGGAAAGTCCTTGAATATGAATTTGTTTCCTCAATAAGTGCATGAACCCTGTTTAAAGTTCCATTGTTAAATATATAAATTATAAGTAGACCTTACGACCCTATCCAAACTAAGACACCATACCTCTTACATTCATTTTAAAATATATTAAATTTTTGAACCCTTAGTAACTTCGTCAAGAAAACATTTTAATGTTGAGAAAAAAATTTTAATATAGGAGAAACAACTATTAAATTATTTGGTATAATTGTTTCCTCATAATATATTGTCCTCGCTGCTTGGAAATTTTGTTTAGATTTTTTTTTTGTCTTATAGTAAAATCGTTTACTTTGCTTTCACAATTGAATAAAAACATGGAGTAAATTATGCTGTAGTTTAACTGTGAGTTGCCTTTTGTATGAATTTGTGCTTCGGCGCGTTCATTTTATTGAAATATTGGGTTTCCTCTTTTTTACCTTTTTGCGAATCGCATCCCTGTAAAAATCAAATGTTGTGTCGCTGCAGTCAATGAACAAACCTGGGGGGGGAATGTTTTTTCGTTATAAAAGAAAAACTAATCACTGTAACTGAGATATTTTAAAGACACATACAAATATTTTTCATAAAAAGATTGGCTTTTTGTTTTTCAAAAATTTTTAATTAGTTTTGGAATTATTAAGATTCGAAGTTTTAATTTTTTTTTTCTCTTTCTGCCATTCACTAGGGAAATGCATGTTTATGATAAGTCTGATTTCTTTTATTTTGAACAGTTCACTAGTTTCGAGGGCACTGAGACGTCAAATCACAAAAAAAATTAAATTAAATTTTAAATTATTTAAAACATATTTTTGAACTTAATAATATGATACTTGAGAGTTTTAAAATATAAAGCATCAAAAAAAGTAAAATTAAGCGAATCCCTCACTTATGCAAATACCTCATTACGAAGCTTGTGGCCAAAGGGCAGAATTGTGTACTAACGCCTGAGCAAGGTTCAGGGAAATTTTTATCAAAGGTTATGGAAAAAACTTGGCAGATTTCTTACCTAATTACTATAATTTATGGAAATTCATTTGTGGAAAAATCAATATTTTCGCTAAATTTTGATGTAGAAATTTTTAAGAATTAATTCCTTCATAGTTGAGTTTAATTCATTATTTCATCTGCAGATTTTAACATTGACACTGTAGCAGAGTTGCCAAGTATTAAGATTTGTCCGTAATATTTACGGATTCGATATAAAATTACGGATTTTCTATTCTTTCGCGGATTCATGATTTTTTTCACTTTCATAATGATTTTATCAGAATGAAGATTTAGCTCTCCTTTCCTGAAGTTGCAAATATGTTGGCCGTACACGGTTACATCTCCGGCCGTCCGTGAAATCACCGGCTCACGGCGCGCATCGGCACCGCGTTGGTCTGCGCGACCTTACGATACGCATTTTGTAATCGGTCCCTGGACTTTTCCGTGTGCGGTTTTTTATAAAGCTGTGATGAAAATCAGGGAATAAAGGGACTGTATCCAAATTGCGTTTGGGTTAAATCTTCTCTACTTTGGTTTTGCCTTCTGCGCCGTGGCTGCAGAAATAATCAACTCTTTTGCAGTGGATCTCTTGTTATGGACTGTCTACCTATTTAAAATTATAATTCTTAAATTATCTGTTTTGGAAGATAGGGGTTCTCCAATATTTAGAGTTAAATTCATAAAGTATTTCTAAGCATAATTTTTATTTTTACTAAACTTGTTTTCAGGAATTCAAGTTAAATTACCTTGCCAGTTAAATTATTTAATTGGTAATACGTAAATCGTTTAGATTACATTTATCAAAGTATTTTAATAAAATATCTCTAAATTTTCCAATTTATTTAATTCATTATATTTTTTTAGGATAATGAATAAGATAAGTTTAATGAATTACCTAAATTTCTATTTATTCATACTGATCTTGAAACTATACTTAAGTTGGATTTGTTTTTTCTGTTATCTAATTTTTTCAATAATATATATTTAAAACCAATTTAGGTACTTGCTATTTAAATTTACCTAATTCATTATCCAAATAATTAAGCCAATCAAATTTTAGTGTAGGAAAATGTGGGTCAGGGAAATACTCAAGTTTGGGATCACATCACCCGAATCGCAATCAAGAATTGTAATGCAGTTAGATCCTGAGGACAGTGAGACACCAGCAAGGTTACAGATTACATCAGCTCTGGTTACTGAAAGTTTTTTTTTGAAACTTGGCACCTCTGCTCCTGCTGTAGTCTTGAATACTGTTGGAAGGTCTCACAAAATGTTGGCTTTCTTGCTTTGAAAAATATCCTACTTAGATTACTTTTAGCAAATGGCTTTGTAAAATTTTTCATTTAATTAGATACTTCTAGTAATGATCATGGGTGTCACTCTTCCGTCCTGAAAATTCTATGAATGGAATTCAGTCTCGCGTTAATGAAATCAGGAACAGCTTAGCAATTAGAAACTTTTTTTAACTGTAAAACATTTTTAAATACACTTATAATTTTTTTTTTGATGATTTTTCTGTTCTTAAACAGTGTCATGAATCTCCTGTAAAATTTGGTGGCTATAGGATAAAAATTCCATTACTTGCACAGTTTTTTTTCTTCGATTTTCTCAAAACTTGGTTTTTGAACTTATTCCCTTCTTCTAACTGACGATTCAATTTTACCCACCTTTATTTGTAAACGTTACAATGGGTAAAATGATTAACTAGGATGGTTCAGTCTTGCAATTTTCAAAGAGTGGCACTCATGAAAATATCTGATATTTTGATATTTATATAAATATAGTGTGATATTTGCCAACCCAGGCCTCTATTCTAATAACAAGAATATTAATTTAGTTTTCACTGTATGTTGTTTATTGAAATAAACTGGAAGGAGGTGGTTATAATATTTATGTTTCTCTTTAGCTTTCATGAGCAGCCCTTCTCATATTGAAGTAATTCTAAGTGAAAAAGAACAGGTAGTTGCAAAACCAACTGCTGAGGAAGAAGCACCCAAAAAGAAACTTTCCAAGAAGAAAATGGCTCGACAAAAGCTTATGCAACGTGATTAGATTTGAGTAGAGATGATAAAATAAAACTTTCCAAAAAGATCTGTATCTTAAGAAATTCAATTTTTTTATGTACATGTACACTTTTAACATTCCCATTGGCTGTGGAAGGGTTGTACAATTATGTCATGTTATAACAAAATCAACATTTTTAAAGCTAAAACCTTCCAAAATTCATTCTTGAGTACTTTATGTTATGAAAAATTTAAACCTTATATCGATGTCATCATTGGATTTGGAAAACCTCGTATAATCCGAGTTGATCCAAGGGTCGATCCAGTCGAAAATTATGACCCATCACAAAATTCAAATTAGCTCTAATGATATTATTTGAAAAAAACGTTCACAAAATATTGTTTGTTTCAAATAAAATAATGTTTTTTACGATAATTTGAAAAATTAAAATATAATTTGACTTCAGTTTTTCACAAGACGGCCCCAAAAATAAAAACCTGGATTGACCCCTAGATACAGTATAAGTGAGAGATATTCATTCTTAGCCTAAGACTGTTTTTCGCAGTTGACGGATGGGGATGAATTTTATTTAGCTGTTCGGCCGCTTACAATGAATGGTGCTCTATGGGTGTAATCTGAGTTTCCCAACCTTTTTACTCCCACGGAACCCTTTTGACAAGTAACAATATTTTTCTGACTATTTTTTAAATTATTAAATAAAACGGAAAATAAGTAACAAAGAAATCAGTGGCGTACATAGGAATTTATTTCGGGAGGGGCCCAAAATTACTCCCCAGCTCCTCCCCCACATATTTAATAGGTCCGATGTAGCTTTTTAGGTGATAATTTAGGTCCTAAAAACTAAATATAGGAAAAGTTGTTAGTAATAAAAATACAAGTACCAAAGGGGGGTCTGGGGCTCCTCCCCCGTAAAATTTTTGGAAGTTTGACTTTAAAAAAAAAACAGGTTTTTAACTAGTTTTGGTACACTAAGTCCGAATTTTGGATGTACATTATGAACTTAAATAGAGTTCCAAGTACAAAAAGGGATCTGGGGGTTCTTCCCCAGAAAATTTTTGAAACTTAACCTCTAAAAACAGGGTTATATCTTTTTTTGGTACACTTAGACCGAATTTTGGGCATAGTAATAAAGTTGTTAATAATAAAATTCCAAGTACAAGAGGGGGGTTTGGGGGCCCTCCCCCAGAAAAGTTTTTGAAATTTGACCCAAAAATACAGGGTTTTAATTTGTTTTGGTACACCGAGTCCGAATTTAAGAAGGTGGGGGGGCAGGGCCCCATCGGCCCCCTATATACGCCACTGACAGAAATCGTTTATTTATTAGAATCATTAGAATGCAGCTGTAAGGTTTCGAAAATACAATTTCAAGTATTTAAACAATTTTAGCAAGTTGAAAAAAAAATTAAAACAATTATTAAATATTAATTAATGTGATAATTAGAGCCTGTTTTTTGGCACATATATTTTCAATTCTGGGTCTTTCGAAAAGCATACCCGAATATCAATAGAAAGAAAACGATTTCTTCATTTGTTTTTTAAGTTTGTTAAACAAGAAAAGGTTTGTTCACACATATTGGATGTGGAAAATTGCAATAGTATATTAATTGCTTTTCTTTGATGACCCCCCACTGTATCATAAAACAACATTGCAACGGACACGGTGTACACATCTGGTTTACCAAGCAAAGGAGAGTGCTGCGCTTTCTTCTTTTTGTTATCTGGAGACCGGCGATCCTCCAAAACTACATACGACCCCCCTATTGGGGGAGAGATACCATATTGATATGGGCTTGGAATTTTGTGAGAAAAGTCCGTTTTCGGGAATCGGAAACAGAGGATTTCGAGGTTCCGCGAGAAATTCGAAGGAAAAAAAATTTTGTTCTAGATTCTAGAACATTTTTTTTTTCGAATTTCTCGCGGAACCCTTGAGGAGGCCTCGCGGAATCCCGGTTGAGAAACGCTGTTATAACTTATAGCGACAAAAAACTCGGTACGGATTAATTACGCTATAAGAGCTTCCACTGTACCTGGGAAATTAACAATTTTTATAGTTCATGTGTCAATTTTGGCTTTAAAAAGTGGGGAAAAAAGCATTTATTGAAAATATATGTTCATTAGAGCAAGAAATATCTGAAAAGTGCCGTAAATAGTTAGTTTTTTTACCAAAAAATCTTCAAAATTGACCTGGAAAAGTCTGAGAATTTTATTTTTGAAAGACATTAAATTTTTATAGGTAAGATGTATTTTTAAAGTAGAAATGTGAAATTGTTGTATGCTGCATATTAGGGTGGGCCTTATTATAATGGGAAATTTTCAAATAAAAATTTTTTGGGTGCCACCCCCTAATTTTTCCTTATACTAGTTTTAGTAAATGAAGCATGAAGGTGCAAAATATTTTAATCGTGGTGGTTAAAGTTTTTATAGGCCAGAGGTTCTTTAACTTTTGAACCCACTTTTTATAAATCAAGTTAAAAATGATCAAGGTCTTCTAAATGGAAGGAAAGGTTTAAGATTTTTAACTGTGTTTGCCGTTTTCAAAGTTTCTCTGCGTAGCGAGTCCGTATACGAAATCCGTATTGCGATTTGATTGTTATGCTGTAAAAAACACCTTGAGCACTTTGAATCAGCAGAGATTCCCATTCCGGACAAGTCGCTCGCCATCGCATCCATCTCAATCAGGCGCGTAGCCAGAGGGGGGATTTGGGGATATCCCCCCCCCGAAACTTGGAAATTTTCTTTTTTTGACCATAGAAAACCACTAAAAATGACCCATATCCCCCCTCCGAATTTTTTTTTCTGGCTACGCCACTGATCTCATTGCACGTTGGTGTTCTCGGGCTAGTTAACCGAGAAATTTTTACTTGTTGATTAAAAAACTCGATGGATATTTGCCATATTTCGCATGAAATATTATTGCACAAAAACAATCAATGAAACTGAATTTTATAAGATTCGATGACCTATAAATTTCTAAGGGGGTCGATGCGTTGGGTAAAAGTTTAAGAGATCCTGATTTAGTGGATTAAGAATGCGTCAACGGGGAAGTCTTATTGTTTAACTTGTTCAAATACATACAAAAGAATATGTTAAGCTTGGACCTTGAACTTAGAGGAAGTGTTTTGCGCTGTTGCCCTAAGAGGCTACGTAATAATTGTTTATACCGTATTTTCCTTACGGAGTATTTACTGTAATTTCATACGATGGATGCTGTCTTTAATGTGCTCTTTTCTTTTGCAACACGCAAATAAATCTATTAGTCCATGCAATCTGTGACTAAACCTGGAAAATAATTGCAACATTTAGTTTTTCACTTGGGAATGAGGTTAGAAAACTATTTATCGAAAGATTAAAAATCTGCTATAAGCAATTATACAGTCCAGTAAATCTACTGGAAAAAAAAGGACCAAACAGGTAAAAAATTTGCAACATTTAGCTTTACAACGATTTTTTACTTCGGAATGACCCCAATAATGTACTTAAAATCGGTTCGCGGGAAGTTTAATTTTATTCAATGTCACTTTCTGGGGGGAAGTTCCCTGAGGGTTAAAAACGCACTTTCCGCTAGAAAAGAGGAGGCTTTTGCGGGCGCCCATTTCAATTAACTTATTTCCTATGTAAGCCATTGCATATTAGAAGTGCGTTTTTAACTCTTGTGGAACTTCCCCCCCAGAAGATGCCATTGAATGTTTTTCCTATAGGATCTTGGGACAAAGATATCAAATAGGTGATACAGATACATAGGTTTTAACTCAATATTGACAGCCTTCGGGCTCATTAAATTAAAAAACCATGAAAAATAAAGATATTTTCCCTCTACATTAACATGGGAAAATACTTTAGAGGTGCGCAGGGGTCAAAAGTTGGCTTAGAGAGCATAGCGGATGTGGGTGGAGGGGGGGGGCAAGCTGCAGGGGCTCCGGGTTGTAAGGCCCGTTATGCAGTTTCGTTTTTTTTTTTCGGGGGGGGGTTGAATCAACATTGTTTCCCAGGTACCCCATGGCGGGCTAGTACTTTTACTCGTTAAGTTTTATAGTACTTATACGAAGGACTTGAACTTTTGCACACTTATCGTAAAAAGGATTGTACTAAAACTGAGCTGTAAGTAAAAATGGGGGTTCGGTCGGTCCTCCCCCAAGAAAATTTGCGCCTCAAAGTAGTGTTTTAGCTCATTTTGAGACTCTGGCCCGAACAGAACCGCTTCTTGTAAGCCACAGAATTTTCAAGGAAAATTAATATAAAAATAGGTTTAAAAATTTCAGCGGTGTTGGGGCCTCTCCACACAAAAAATTTTTGAAATTAGCCCTCAAAAAGTAGTGTTTTATCTAATTTTGTGACGTTTTGGGCTACCCCCAAAAAGGATCGCCCTTTGGCACGAAAAAAGTGAAAGTGAAAAAGTTTTGAAAGTGGCAGGATTTTCAGGGGGAAAATGTAGACATAGACGCGAAAATTAGTAAAAAATTCAACAAATTCTTCTATTTTATGTCACCTGGTGAAACTTTAGCATGTTTGGACTTTTAAAAAATCCCAAGCTTTAAGAAAATACGCTATTCCTTTAAATAATGAATTAGAAGTGAATAAAAAAGAATAAAAAGTTACATGAAATTACTAGCTCTCACATCTCTTTCAAATTTGATACTATAATATGAACCACCGAAACTATTTAAATGCTTTAACTTATTTCAGTAGCTTTTTTTAATTTGCTCATTTCAAAAGTTTTTGGCGGGAGGATTTTCATAGGGGTGCTGGGCACCCCCACAAAAATTATAGGGGTTGCTTGAGCACTCCCGGAGTCGGCGACCCTGGGAAGCTGTCTGATAGCTTTGGAAACATGAATTTCCCTTATAAAATCGGAAACTTCTCAAAAAGTTGTGGGGGCATTGCTCCCCATAATTTACGCCTATGGCCTGATGGCTGGAGACCTAAAAATTTACCGGTAATGTTTCAGTATTTGCAACAACATGAGGGGGCATATACTTTTGCAATGGGCTAATGTCTATAGACTATCTTTCAGTGTTGGTTACGAATATCGTGCCAATTTTTCAATAAAACATAGAATTAATGTGGAAAAATTGAAGCATTTAAAACAAAAGTAAGATAAATGCTTCAACTTTTCCACATCAGAAGGTACGGTAGCACTAACATCTTGAACAATAGATTACATAATTTACCTGGGCAACTTAAATTGCCGTAAGATTTCCAAATCCTAATATCACATGCAAAGCGTTTTTTAGTGTGACTCCACGTCAACATTATAAATCAAATGTCTGCAGTTCAATATCCTTTCCTATGTCATTATTCCTTCAAATTATAGCTAATGCTTAGCTGTCAGCGCCGATCAGTGCCTGATTTCCTGATGATAAGATTTTTCAGACGACTTGAAATAAAAAGCGATGCTCTATCTTTTGTCTATCTAAATATAGAATATTCTCAAAATACATCTAATCTACAGTCAATGGATAGTACCGTAAAATGGGGTAACTTTTTTGCACTTTAAAAGAAAATAAAAGTTGTTTAGGAAATTAAACTTTACTAGGACAGTAGGTTTATATTTTTTAGATGTCCAACAATAATATAAACCCTAAGTGTAGATTTAAGTTTTAAGTATTTTTTTTTTAATTTTGGCCCAGACCTCAAAAACCAAACATTTACTGCTTGAGTTAGTTTTAGCCAATGCTATGCCATTTACATTGTTGCTAAATAATCTATCAATAATAATATTCTTTTCCGAATTAATTTCATGCCTAATTTATAAGAAAATCTAATAAAAGTCAATGTGTGTGTTATTTGTTTGTCTTTTATACAAATTTATAATTTTCTCAACTCAAGGCTTTGTTTCGAAGTTCTAAAACCACCCCTTGATCCTCTTTTGGCTTTTTTTTACCGTTTTTCTAGTAATTTTGTTTCAATAGCTTTATTTCTGCTTCCCTCATTGTTACAAAAAAAATATCTTGCAAAATAAAAAGTTTTTTAAAAATATTAATAATCTAAAAATATATTTCTGCGAAATTTTAAAACTGGTAGCATGGAATAATATTGAAATAGTCTCCATGGAAACGAGGATGTGAAATCAAAAGATGATCTGTGGAGCTTTTAAGAAAGGAGACGAAGAGATTGACTTTTTCTTAAATTGCAGGAAAGTTATTGAATTTCCCCAATAGTCCAGTCAAATTGTGCTCAAATAAGGTCATTTTGGGAAAAACTTGGGGTAGAAGATATTTTTCGCTATCTGTCTGAGGTTTGCCAACAAAATTTCGTGACGGAACATTGTGAAAATTCGAAAAAATGGCAAAAATTCGCCCCTTTTTTTTCGTTTTCTGCCCCTAGAAATCCAAAAAATGTCACTAGTATCGCCAAAAATCTGCATTTTTTGGAACATAATACTGTAAAAACTGCTTTAATAATATTCTTCATTAAATCAACCATCTGTAAACTCCAATGATGATTAACTAAATGCATTTTCGTTGCGAGATTTCTCTTAAGAACGAAAGTTCTATAGGAGATTATAGTATTTTGATAACTATGTTGCTTCTTCGAGATTACATACAAAAGTGTTCTTTTGACTGTTTTATATGTTTTTCGGGGTGCTGAATCCGAATCTGACGTTTGCCAACAAAATTTCGTGACGGAACTTTGTGAAAATCCGAAAAAATGGCAAGAATTCGCTCCTTTTCTTCGTTTTCTGCCCCTAGAACGTAACCTTTGCACTTCTGAGAAAAACAGGCAATACAAAAAATAAGGAACACAAATCAAGCAACAAAAATGGCAATTGAAACTTTTCTCTCAGATGGAGGGTTTAGACACTAAGGGAACGCTTATTATTGGGAAGTTTTTGTTCGATTGGCGGGAAAATCCAAAAAATGTCACTCGTATCACCGAAAAGTGGCCTGTTTTGAAACAGGATACTATTAGAACTACCTTAATAATATCCTAAGTACATGCAATTAATCTACTTCATATCTCTAATGATAATTAATTAAATGCACGATTAATTAATGTTTCAATAAAAAACGAGCTATATCAAGAAGTGGATATTTTTGCAATATGCTCGTTGTTAAGGACTTTGTCCAAATAATATCTATAATGTAAACAATGAAAATAGGTAAAAAATTGAATGTTATGTAACTTTTGAAGAAGATTAATGAAGAAGAAGATTAATTTGTATGAAGAAGATTAATTGCATGTACTTAGGATATTATTAAGGTAGTTCTAATAGTATCCTGTTTCAAAACAGGCCACTTTTCGGTGATACGAGTGACATTTTTTGGATTTTCCCGCCAATCGAACAAAAACTTCCCAATAATAAGCGTTCCCTAGTGTCTAAACCCTCCATCTGAGAGAAAAGTTTCAATTGCCATTTTTGTTGCTTGGTTTGTGTTCCTTATTTTTGTATTGCCTGTTTTTCTCAGAAGTGCAAAGGTTACGTTCTAGGGGCAGAAAACGAAGAAAAGGAGCGAATTCTTGCCATTTTTTCGGATTTTCACAAAGTTCCGTCACGAAATTTTGTTGACAAACGTCAGATTCGGATTCACCACCCCGAAAAACATATAAAACAGTCAAAAGAACACTTTTGTATGTAATCTCGAAGAAGCAACATAGTTATCAAAATACTATAATCTCCTATAGAACTTTCGTTCTTAAGAGAAATCTCGCAACGAAAATGCATTTAGTTAATCATCATTGGAGTTTTCAGATGGTTGATTTAATGAAGAATATTATTAAAGCAGTTTTTACAGTATTATGTTCCAAAAAATGCAGATTTTTGGCGATACTAGTGACATTTTTTGGATTTCCTACCAATCGAACGAAAATAGCCCCTTTTTCAACGTCTTCTGAGAGAAAACTTGTAATTGACTTTTTTGTAGCTTGGTTAGTGTTCTTTATTTTTTGTATTGACTGTTTAGCTCAGAAGCGCAAACGTAATATTCTAGGGGCAGAAAACGAAAAAAAGGGGCGAATTTTTGCCATTTTTTCGAATTTTCACAATGTTCCGTCACGAAATTTTGTTGGCAAACCTCAGATTCGGATTCAGCACCCCAAAAAACATAAAAAACATAAAGCGAAAAAATATCTTCTCCCCCAAGTTTTTCCCCAAATAAATACTATTTGACTGGACTAAAAAACTAATTAAAATCCTGAATTTAATAAAAAGTCTTCCGGGTTTAAGGACCGTGGTCTGTTAATAAAAGCGGACGTTTCGTCTGCATCTACGGCAGACATCATCAGCAAGACTGCGATGCCGAAAAAATGTAAAAAAATGAAGAAAGCCAAAGCCGACGGAAGTCACATGATGCATCCAGAGGAGAAGAATCTCATTGGTCAACGTCACAAAGAGGCTTGATTCTCGATTTCCGCAGGGCAGGGTGCCAAATCCGTGGAATTGTTAGCCCCTCCTCTTTCCGATTAAAATTATTCCGATGTTTGTGTATTTCGATTGCTTCTCTCACAAGTCGGGCTTGAAAATATGTCGATCTAGACAACACTTCAGTATTATCAAACTTAATGATATGGTCTTGAGATAAAGCATGCTCAGCGATTGCTGACTTGTCAGGTTGTAAAAGACGGCAATGTCTCTTGTGTTCAGAAATTCTAGTTTTGATAGATCGTTTAGTGGTACCAATATAAACAGAACCACAAGAGCAAGGGACTCTGTAAACACCCCTGCTCAGTAGCGGGTCACGTGGATCCTTGACAGATCGTAAGAAGCTATTTAACTGCTTCGTAGGTTTAAAAATGGGTTTTATGAGATGGCGTTTTAAGAGTTTACCAATACGGTCAGTAACAGATTGAATAAACGGGAGGAAAACTCGACCCGAATTCCGATCGCGACTGGGATGCTCAGAATTAACTGTTACAGATTTCTTGTGATGAATGGCCTTCCGGATTTCAAGGGTGGTATATCCATTAGCTTGCAACGCGGTATTTAGATGGTCCAATTCCTGTTGAAGGCACTGGGGTTCACATATTGTTTTGGCTCGATTTACCAATGTTTTTAATACTGATCGCTTTTGAGAAGGATGGTGGTTAGAGTTGTTATTGAGATACCGATCTGTGTGGGTAGGTTTCCTGTAGACAGAGTGACCAAGCGATCCATTTTCTTTTCTTGTAACCAGGACATCTAGAAATGGTAATTGGGATTTGTCCTCAACTTCATGAGTGAACTTGATCTTAGGGTGGAAACTATTTAGATGCTTAAGAAAATCAGGGAGGGTGTTTCTGCCATGGCTCCAGATAACAAAGGTGTCGTCTACATAACGATACCAACAAGTTGGCTTCAAAGGGGCAGAATCTAGCACAGACTTTTCAAAATACTCCATATAAAAATTTGCTATGACTGGACTAAGCGGGACCCGCTTAGTCCAGTCATAGCAAATTTTTATATGGAGTATTTTGAAAAGTCTGTGCTAGATTCTGCCCCTTTGAAGCCAACTTGTTGGTATCGTTATGTAGACGACACCTTTGTTATCTGGAGCCATGGCAGAAACACCCTCCCTGATTTTCTTAAGCATCTAAATAGTTTCCACCCTAAGATCAAGTTCACTCATGAAGTTGAGGACAAATCCCAATTACCATTTCTAGATGTCCTGGTTACAAGAAAAGAAAATGGATCGCTTGGTCACTCTGTCTACAGGAAACCTACCCACACAGATCGGTATCTCAATAACAACTCTAACCACCATCCTTCTCAAAAGCGATCAGTATTAAAAACATTGGTAAATCGAGCCAAAACAATATGTGAACCCCAGTGCCTTCAACAGGAATTGGACCATCTAAATACCGCGTTGCAAGCTAATGGATATACCACCCTTGAAATCCGGAAGGCCATTCATCACAAGAAATCTGTAACAGTTAATTCTGAGCATCCCAGTCGCGATCGGAATTCGGGTCGAGTTTTCCTCCCGTTTATTCAATCTGTTACTGACCGTATTGGTAAACTCTTAAAACGCCATCTCATAAAACCCATTTTTAAACCTACGAAGCAGTTAAATAGCTTCTTACGATCTGTCAAGGATCCACGTGACCCGCTACTGAGCAGGGGTGTTTACAGAGTCCCTTGCTCTTGTGGTTCTGTTTATATTGGTACCACTAAACGATCTATCAAAACTAGAATTTCTGAACACAAGAGACATTGCCGTCTTTTACAACCTGACAAGTCAGCAATCGCTGAGCATGCTTTATCTCAAGACCATATCATTAAGTTTGATAATACTGAAGTGTTGTCTAGATCGACATATTTTCAAGCCCGACTTGTGAGAGAAGCAATCGAAATACACAAACATCGGAATAATTTTAATCGGAAAGAGGAGGGGCTAACAATTCCACGGATTTGGCACCCTGCCCTGCGGAAATCGAGAATCAAGCCTCTTTGTGACGTTGACCAATGAGATTCTTCTCCTCTGGATGCATCATGTGACTTCCGTCGGCTTTGGCTTTCTTCATTTTTTTACATTTTTTCGGCATCGCAGTCTTGCTGATGATGTCTGCCGTAGATGCAGACGAAACGTCCGCTTTTATTAACAGACCACGGTCCTTAAACCCGGAAGACTTTTTATTAAACTCTGATTCCGACCGTGTAAGCCTACACTATTTCATAAAATCCTGAAGATATGATTAATCAAGGACTCAAGCTGGGGAAATATTTTCAAATGTTTTTGTTGTTTTTCTTTGGGATCCTGTGGTAAAATGAAGAAATCGATCAAATATTAAAATTCATGAGAACTGGATGGATTTTAATACCTTTCACCCAACAAAATAAAGTATGGAAAGTATTAAAAAACACCATCGATTTCACAATAATGATACTAGCTAGGGTGCCCCAAAAAAGACTGACACATTTTAAAAATTAACTAAAAAAGATAAAAATACGCGGTTTCTTGCATCCTACTCTGGGAATGAAAAAAATTTGTAAAAATTCCCCCTAGAATGAAAGGATCTATCTTCCTGAGATAATGGAAAATAGGGCTGCCACCTATTGGGGAATTTGGGAACTACGATTTACGAAAATTTGTGTCATAAAATTATTTGGTCTCCAGTGTAGGATGCAAGAAATCGCGTATTTTTATCTTTTAGAGTTATTGATTTGAGGATATGTATATAGCGACTCTTTTCTTGTCATCGATTTCCTGAGAGTCAACGGACTATGGATCTTGTCCAACTTCGTCAGAAAAAGTACGAAAAAAAGTTCTCAAAATGAGTTAAAACCCTACTTTAACTGATGGTCAAATTTCAAAAAAAAAAAAAAAATTCTATGGGAGGACCCCCAGCGGTATCAAAAGGGGATCTTGAGTGATACTTTTTAGAAAATCCCCGACATTTTTCTCAAAAGGTGAAGGTGATGGCCTGGAAAAGTGCTTCCCCCTTGGAGCCGTGCTGAATCCACGCCTGCAGCAACAAGTCAACAACCAGATACCATTGGCCCCAAGTTACCCCGACGTTATAAAAATTAATTAATAATCAAACCACAAAGTGAAGCAAAGCAATGAAATTTAAAATACATAGAAGACTTTATAATTGATTGGGAATTATGACCTAGCAGTTATGAGTCGTCTTCTTTATCGCTTTTCCATGGAAAAGCAAAGAAAAGTTAACAAAAATCGACATTTTGATACTACTAAGTTGCAACCTCCCTATTGTGATCGTATTTCAGGAATTTCAAGACACCACTTTGAAGATAAAGCCAAAGTTACCCCTCTTTACGCCCGATTCCTTTGAGGTAATTAAAATTACTAAGGCGTGAAAGATTGGGAAACGCATTTTAACGTTTATCAAACGTTTTAATAGATGCCCTAATTTTCAACATTTTTCAAGAGTAAACTTTCGCTAATAATTAATAAATATCAGCACAAACAAAAAATATTCTTTTATTAAATTTAAAAAATATAACTCCAAATAGTTATTTAGTTAATTAAGAGACTAATTAATTACAAGTTAAAACGTCAATAAATTAACCCAAGAATATAAAGGAACTTCCATACTATTCCATTTACTTATCCCAATAAAAATCGTCACAAATTTTGGATGCTGAATATTTAAGTATCACTAAATTTTTTTAAAGCCATGGACACAACTGTGTATTTTTAATTAGTTAATTTTCAGCTTTTGGCTCTATTTCTAATATTTGGAGACGACGTCCAAAACAGATTGGCAATTTTTAAATAGATAATGAAAAAGTACCAGGACTTTGAGTATCACATTAAGGTACGTCGAACCGCACTTATTTCCGCGGACCAAATCGTAATAGTGCGGAAAACTTGCCTACCCATAACAGTAACTCGTGTGTGAAATTTTAGCCCTATCAAAAAATATCTTCTGTTCTGAACCTCGGCCTAAAGTTTTGACTTTTTACCAAAAAATTGCTATTTTGCCGTATTTCTTACCGTTCCGTGACCTCCTGATGAACATAATTTTTTCAGGTGGTGTGGTAGGGGTCTAGGGGGACTTTTCCGTGAACCCCATCCTCGTACCCCCCTTTCCCCCTACGCGAGCCGGGGTTTTGTGGGCGGGCGCGCTGCTCAAAATGTTGGCTTTCCCTCCAAACTCCAGCCCTGCGCCCGCCTTCGTTGCCCATTTTCTACATCAAAACCTCACGTAAACCAATTATTTTCATAAAAGTGACCCAGAACCCACTGTTAAGAGGTATCTTTCCATCAGGATCCATGGATTTATAATTATTTTTTAAATTTTTCATTTACCTTAACTCCTTTTTCACAAAACAAGCATTTTTATTACAATCTACTTTTTTTACAAACTGAAATTTCCAGGAGGATGTCTATGGTGGATGATTTGCGTCTAACTAGTGCTGTTATACAGTCTGATTTTGTCTGAGGCAGCTCTTTTCTTGATTTAAGAAAGTATCTGACGAAGTCGTTCCGAGCAAGAGGCACCACTCAGTGGCATAGCCAGAAAAAAAAATCTGGAGGGGAATAGTGTAATTTCGGGGGAATTTAAAGTAATTTCAGTGTTTTGTATTCTAAATAAAGAAAAATTCTGATTATCGAAGGATATTACCCCCTTTCACTACGCCCCTGGAACCACACACCTTTCTGGAAGCTCTTAGTAACTAACTGTACCCTTTTCTCCACTGTAACGGTGTGTGGTGAGAACTTTGAGAACTCCCACTCGACAAATATTCTGTGTGAGCTAATGTATCAGTTCCTAAAAAGTGGTGGAAACGTTATCTGAACACTTTCCTAATCTATCCTTTCAAAATAGCGTTTAGTTTTGAAAGCTAAGAAAGAACATTATTATGCCTAAGTTGTGAACACTTAGAACCAATTGCTTGTTCTCTTGCCAAGAAAATATTATTAAGGGCGTTTTTTTCTAACAGATTCCTTCTCATAAGTCATTATGCTCAGCAAGATGTGTTCTGTGGTAATGCAAAAATGGCCTTTTAATCAATTGTCAACTATTTCGTGATACTGAACATCTTTAATGAACTTCTGAAGTATGATATTGAACTATAGTAGAAATTACATAGTATAAGGAGCAAGTAATGGCATAGACGGGGTAGGGTCCAGAACAGAACCCGTCGGCTGTTGAGGTACACCTAAGGAGCTAGATGAGATATGTTGGAATTTCTGGAAATGGTAATTAATGAAAATATGTTTGTTGATTTTACCTGTTTTCTCTTTTGCCAATCCACGTGTAGTGATCGAGATATCACTCTGAAATTTCATCTGGTGTGTGATCATGAACTAATTTACCTACTTCCTAAGTGTGTACTATTACAATTATAGTCCCATACCCTAAATTTTCGACGCATATAAGGGGGGCACTATGCTTGCGCTAAACAGATAATAGAATGATATCTCTCTCTTAAATTTATATGAGTAGTTCTTAAAGGAACGGGCGTTTCACAAATCACGTCCCACAATTTTCAGGGGGTTTTTATACTCTTTCCTCCATCTATGGCACATTTATTTGTAAAAAAATATTTATGTTATAGTAAGAATAGGAGCCAATCTTAAATCAAGGAAAGAGGACACTGACAAAATCTGACTGTATAACAGCACTAGCAGGCCCGCCGACAGGGGGGGGGCAAAGGGGGCACTTTCCCCCGGGCCCGCGGATTTTACCAGCCCTATAGGGGCCCGTAAAGAATCTCCTAACTAACCTCTCAACTTAGAGGAATATACTAATTTTGAATATTTTGTAAATTAATTTGTTCACCCTGAAGCCGCCGAAAATGAGTAAATTTCAGTTTTCAAGACGCTAATTTCAAAACTTTTCTGGGGGTACCCCCAGACCCCCTAAAAGAATTCATTACGAGATGGAATTTCATGCTCAAGATAAATCATTATTTCAAAGGATCCTAGGCTTAACTTCATTTCAGAAAAAGCCCATCCCTGGGTGTCTTTCAATTGTGAAAAGTATAAAAAAAAAGAGTTTAAAATTTTTTTTTCAAGGGTCGAAATTCCAAATTTCCTGGGGATTCCTCCAGACCCCCTTTAGTGCTTGTTAATACTCATCCTATAATCAAGAAAAGGAAATTTTTAAGTTTATTAAGCATAGAAAAGTTCAAAACTGCATTAAGCCCATGCATTTACTTAAGACAATTTTTGACCCTCCTCAAAATAAGAACCTCGGGGGCCCGCTTTTCAACTTTGTCCCCGGGGCCCGGCTTGACTCTCGGCGGCCCTGAGCACTAGTTAGACGCAATGCATCTACCATAGACATCCACTTGGTAAAAAAGGTTTTTTTTTTTTTCCAATGACAAGTAATTGAACAGTTGCAAAGTTGTAACAGAGTTCATTAACCAACAGATATGAGATATGCCGTAAAAAAGTAGATTGTAATAAAAATGTTTGTTTTGTGAAAAAGGAGTAAAGGTAAATGAAAAATTTAAAAAATAATTATAAATCCATGGATCTTGATGGAAAGATACCTCTCAACAGTGGGTTCTGGGTCACTTTTATGAAAATAATTGGTTTACGTGAGGTTTTGATGTAGAAAATGGGCAACGAAGGCGGGCGCAGGGCTGGAGTTTGGAGGGAAAGCCAACATTTTGAGCAGCGCGCCCGCCCACAAAACCCCGGCTCGCGTAGGGGGAAAGGGGGGGTACGAGGATGGGGTTCACGGAAAAGTCCCCCTAGACCCCTACCACACCACCTGAAAAAATTATGTTCATCAGGAGGTCACGGAACGGTAAGAAATACGGCAAAATAGCAATTTTTTTGTAAAAAGTCAAAACTTTAGGCCGAGGTTCAGAACAGAAGATATTTTTTGATAGGGCTAAAATTTCACACACGAGTTACTGTTATGGGTAGGCAAGTTTTCCGCACTATTACGATTTGGTCCGCGGAAATAAGTGCGGTTCGACGTACCTTAGTATCACATGCATTTTAAAACTACATATCCCCCCCCCTAAAATCTTCTCCCTCCCAAGCAAAAATTTAAATAAGCCCCTGTTTAAACCTTAGCAGAAAATAAAAGATTAATGGAATTATTTTTTTGATAATTTTAAAGTCCTATTAATTTATAACGCAAATACACATAAAATGAAAAAATATATTTAATCGTTCAAATCTTCATTTTACGATATGATAATAAATGTGGTGCATGTTAATAAATATCCTCGCAAATGGAATACGCATTGACTGGATATGGGATCCAATAACAGCAGTAATTCTTGCCGGCTTGAGGATTGTTTCCTTGAGACTTGTAAACTGGATGATTAGGATTCCATTTCGTAGGCTTCTTTTCAAAGGACCGTTTGTACTGAAACGAAGTCTTGTACGTAGTTTTATCGTCCATGGCTGGTATTTCAGTGAGATGGAATTCAACAGGCTTGCAGGGAAGTTGCCTATAAATGGAAGAAAATGTACTATCAAATTCAATAGCTGCCGTATCCAAGGGGGGGGGGGTTAGGGGTTCAACCCCCCCCCCCCGAAATTTTGACATAAATTTTTATACTGCTATTTTTCTTGAAAATTATGTCTCACAAGGAGCGATATCCTCTTCGGGTATAACCCAAAGGGTCTCAAAATGAGTCAAAACCCTACTTTTAAGGGTAAAATTTCCAAAATATTTTGGGGGGAGGACCACCAAACCCCCTCGAAATTTTGAAATCTATTAAGTATACGGTTTTTCCTTCAAACTTGTGTGATTTACAAGGATTGGTCCTCTTTAATGTAACCTAATATGTCTCAAAATGAGTTAAAATGCCACTTCAAATGCCAAATTCAAAAAATTTTCTGGAGTAGGAACCTAAAAACCCCCTCAACATTTCGCCATTTATTACAATATATCTTCTTTTTACCTTGAAAATTCGGCCGCTTACAATGAGTGGTGCTAAAAGGTCTCAGAAATGAGCTAAAACACCCTTTCGAATTCATATTGTTTAAACAATTTTGAAATGTAGTGCGTGAAAATTTCAATCCAGTGTTGTCACCTAAAACTTAACATATAAAAGTACCCGTAAGGAGGTACCTCAGAAAATATTTGAGTCAACCCCCCCCCCGAAACAAAAGTCTGGTTACGGCCATGGCTGCATACCTGCAACATATGCGGGCCGCATGTGGCTCGCCGGCCCTTGTTTTGCGTCCCGACAAGTTTTGAATGATTCTAGAATTTTAAAAGAATGAGGAAAAAAAATAGTTAACATATAATTTTGTAAAGTTTTTAAACGATTTTCTAAATAAGAATACTGAACTTATACTTATGAAGAATACTAAAAGCCAACTACATCAGGCTACTCCCAATCATATCTTGGATTGTCTTGAACTACGCAGAGGGGATATCTATTGTCTTCTCTGTTAGTAATTGATCTGCTAAAAGTCTACGGTTTATTTGATCTGGTTTGACTACGTCAGACCAGTAGGAGATAAGAAGAAGAAGATTCGGACTTTTATTATGGTGATGCATACTACGTATGGTTATAAATATAATAATGTTATAAAATTTTACTCATTATTACCCCCACCTTACCTTTTATTATAATTATTTTTATTTATAATAATTAATTTTATTAAATTTATTATAATTTAACAAAGCTAAGGTCCCCACTGTTACAATCAATAGCCATTCAATTTTTAAGGTGCAGTTCCGTTATTTGTCCCGTCACCGTCAAATATTGCCAAGCTATTTTAGATGACAAAAATTAAAAATCTTCCCAAAAATTGTGAACTAACAGCTTAAAATATGCAGTTATATCAATAAAAACCATAAAAATTTGGCGATACTGATACTATACTATACACTATACCCCATAAAAATTGGGGGTAAAACTCCGTTAGAGTTCCCGCTAAATATCGCCCTGTTCTTTTGGACACATTATATTTAAATATCAACAAATTTTTCTGAATTTTATTAATAAACTAAATAATTATTGATCTAATTAAATATTTTAATTCAGGAGTTTGAAATTATTTATGAATATTTCTACTTTTTATACTACATATTATATAGAACCGGGCG
This sequence comes from Tetragnatha montana, assembly GCA_963680715.1. Classification (NCBI taxonomy): domain Eukaryota; kingdom Metazoa; phylum Arthropoda; class Arachnida; order Araneae; family Tetragnathidae; genus Tetragnatha; species Tetragnatha montana. The sequence continues at coordinate 32,221,504 of OY796675.1, forward strand.
ATATTTAGCGGGAACTCTAACGGAGTTGTACCCCCAATTTTTATAATTGTCTTTGTTTTAACTGTATATTTTAATAGGTTAGTTTTTAGTTAGTTAAAATTTCATTAAAATAATATCCCGTATAAAATAAAAAATTATATTATAAAAGCAAATATTTATCTCTAGTTATTTCACATATACTTATCAATCAAAAAGTTAACTAGAAGTTCGTTAAAAAATTTACTCAACTCCCTTAAAATGGCCTAAATCGCCTCATTTATACACTGAAAGGGATGTTGGAGTTTGGGGGGGGCAGGGCCCGATTAAGGCAAGTCCGGGCCCAAGGCCCGGGTGCTTTTAGGGGCCCCCTTCACGATAAAAATGTATAAGAAACTGCGTCATTGGGTTACTATTGCTACTTATGCATATAATACACAATGCTAACCTAGAAAAAAAGTTATACACCACCCTTTTTTATTTTAGTTTTAATGCACTTCTAGAAAAATAATTTTTAAGTATAAAATTTATCAAATGAAATTTAATGTTTCTTGAAAAAAAAAAACATTTTTCAGACCATTTGGGGGCCCCCAAAAATCATGGGCCCAAGGCCCGGGCCTTGCAGGCCTAGGCAGTAATCAGGGCCTGGGGGGGTGTCTGATATAAATCGTTATTTTCTATAGTAAAATTAGGAGACTTTCTCATGGGCGTAGCCAGGTTTCATGTTAGGAGGGGGCAGGATACTTAACTTTGCTCTTGATGTTGCGACTAGTGACTAGGGGTTGTCTCAACATAATTTCCCATGTCCGCACCTCCCATGGCGAGTACTTTTACTAGTTAAATTTTAGAGTAGTTATACAAAAGATTTGAACTTTTGTACAACTTAAAACTATGCGTAATGAATGTGAACTTAAAAATGGGGGGTCTAGGGGTCCTCTCCCATAAAATTTTTTAAAATTCGCCCCTCAAAGTAGTGTTTTAGCTCAAGATTCAGACATTGTTCAGTTAACTTTGAAAGCAACAAAAAGTGCAAGAAAAGTAATTTAGATAGATTTCAGAAAAGTTTTTAAAAAAGATTTAACAAATTGAGAATTTAGGGGGGGGGGCAGCTGCCCTCCCTGCACCTCCCTGGCTACGCCCATGGACTTTCTAACTTTAAGAGAAGGATTGAAAAGACAGAAAAGAGGGATATATCCTCTATCTAATCACACCTTTTCGGCTACGCTTCTGCCCAGCCCATGGTAAATTCCGAACGAATGTACTACTAGTTTAATATTGAAGCACTATTTTTAATAAACTTTTGAAATAGTACCTCTTTTGTTTGGATCGGTTTCTATAGTCCTCCTGATATTGAGACAGGGCTTTGAACGCTTCTGTTACCTTCGGAATTCCCGATTCATTTATGTAGGGCTTGAGTTTAGTATAGTCTGCATGAGGTTTGTAGGTGGAAAAAGTCACTGTTTTGCCATCAAAAGGTAGTTTAGTTTTTCTACTTTTGATGTGAATAGGAGGAGGAATAGTTGTTTCTGCACAGAATTTCTGTCTTGGGACCAGTTTAAAAACGCTCTTTGTTTCGCTTTGGCCATCAAATTTCACTTTAGGGCAAGTCAAATTGCACCTTATGTAGTCTATCTTTCCTCGACATTCAAGAAGTTCTTTTTCTGAAATCTGTTTAAAGTCCCTTTTTTGCGTAGCTCCACCCGAAAACTCTAGACCAGGTATAAAGTATCCTGGATATGTAGAATGAGGCAATTTCTCTGTTGGTGGTATTTTCCTTTGGCAAAAGTCGCTTTTGTAGATCGTCAAAGGTTTCTTAGAAGATTTTGCCTTTTTTTTCTTTCTAGGTTCACAAATTGGTACTTGATGAGCTAAGATTTCAAACATGTCAAGCGGAGTTTTTACTTCTTCTTTTTCATTTAATTCGGGCTTGGGTACATAGAGCTGTGGGTAGCAAGTTTCTTTGCGGATACATAACTGAAGTCCACAGGGAAACATCATGGTAAATCAAATAATTATGAAAATAGCGTTGACCCGGTTAACCTGATGAGAATTAAAATTTCTGTTTAAAAATGGTGAATAAAATGTAAATAAATGACGTGACTGATTACGTCTTGTGATTACCACGTGTGGTAAAAATATTAATTCTCGCGTTTCTTGTGTTATGTGTGCTAGTAAATTTATTTTTCCTGTGAAAATTTTTACCATGAGGGGTATGTATTAAAAATTATAAAATTTGTTTTTGAGAGTGAGGATAGTTGAGCCACGTTTTACACTTTACTTTTTAATTTTTTAAAACTACTTTACAGCAAAAAGAAATATTGTGTTTGAAAGTTTTATATATTTTCTCCAAATTAAATAATCTAACTTTGTTAAATTAAAGTTAAAAACTATGTTTTAGACCAGGCCTGCACAACTTTAAATGTCATGCAGCATGCAGCACGGAGGCCAAATTTTGCCGCTTAAGCGGCAAAAATTGTTGCATAGTTACGCAATTGCATAGTTGCATAGTTACGCATAGGCGCCTTCATAGGGTTTGGGGGGGGCTCGAGCCCCCCTCCAATATTTTAAGAGGAGGGACTGAGCCCCCCTCAATGTTTTAGAATTGGTGTGTATTGCTCTCTAAGTGTGACGTCATTTATGGACGGCCCTATAGAGCATTTTCAATCACATGACTCGGACCTAACAACGGCCTTAGCAACGTTGTTATTCGTCCAAGTGACGTCATGTGCGAATGCTCTATTGTGCAGTGGCACCTGGTTGCACCACGTGATTCACATCGGCAACCCTACAAGTAATCAGATAAGATGGACTAAAATTCTCGAATACAATGGAAGGAATTTAGTTTAGAAACAGTTATAAGTCTTATTTATATCGATTAGAATATTTTAAACTTGTTTTCTCCCTTAGTTTTGAAGTATTAAAGAATTTATAATTTGTAAACACGAACCATTATAAAAATACATCTGATTCGACCAATCACCGAACACGTCACAAAAACTCGCTCAAACCAATATTTATCTGCCTATCCTGTAACTCTGCTTACGCCTATTAGCAAGCAACAGCCCTTTCAATACTGAATTGTGAATTTAGGCCGCAGGCAGGCACCGGGTCCGTGCTTTGTTGTAAATATTTAAAAATTTATATTTCTTGCCGGTGCAATGCTTATAAAGGAGTTGTAAGTATATTTATTAATAAAAATCTTGATGTGCTGTAAAGTCTTGTTTGTTGTGAATATTACCTATCACAATAAAAGGTTTGTCTTGATTTTATATCAAGGAAGTTAAGTTTTCCCGTCCTTTAATTAATATTTTGTTTCTTTTTAGCCGTGTTGTCCTGCCTATTACAGTAGAAGAGGTAAGATTTAATTAACAATGTCATTTGAGTTTAATTCTTGACATAATGCTATTACTCGGTTATAGTGTGTCGCAGTTGTTTATTTTTGTACGTAACTTAAACTTGTTTATTTAAAGTTCAAAATCAACTTGATATTACTCGATGTTCGGTCTATTTTTCTGTATTTTATTCTCCCTAATCCATATCCTTTTTCCTTAACCACCTTTAAAATGACAGTACTACATCGTTACCTTAAAGAAAACTTAAACTAATCAACCGAGTTTTAAACTATGATAATTGCTGATACTCTCTAGCATTATGAATCACTCCTCACATATTCATTGAAATATATTCTTAATGATAATGTTTCATATTCCTGATCTATAATTGTCAATGAACTATTACAATTGATCACATTATTTTGTTAGTTTTAGGAGTTCCAGAAACCAATCGTGCTATATTACAACCAGGTGCCACTCTTCTTGGCATTATTATCCACTATCCAGTAAATGAATTGTCACCCTAGTTGGCAAAACTAAAGAAACGGCACAGCTGGAATAAGAGTCCTCCATTTATAGTTGGCGATCGCGATGCGTTTGCCAAATGGAGGACTCTTATTCCAGCTGATCCAGAAAAACAAGTGCCACCCGGTTGTAGTATGAAACCAAACTGGTTTTTCATTGTTATGTGGGATATTTTTCAGAGAACCTGACCTGATCTTTGAAATAATATGCTATCAAACATTACAATCCATCCACTTAAAATTATGAGATTTTAATATTAACAAATTCTTGATCAACTGGTACAAAAAACTTTAGTGTAATAAAAAAATTCAGGCCTGGTGCCGAAAGTGGGGGTAAAATTGTGGATCCTTGCAGTTTGGGTCTTGCACTTCTGTAGAAGTATACTCACAAATAAACGGCATTGGCAAAATTAATTATGCCAAAATGTCACCCAGGCCTGGATTGTTTAGATTTTCCAAACCTTGTTTTGTTGGTATAATTGAATCAATGAGATAGTAAGTATAATAGTCAACTAAGAAGTCGTTAAACTACTACTCTTATTATTCTCACAGATTCAATAAAAATGCAAAATTTTGTTGTTACTTTAGATTATATTTCATTATGATGTTTGTGTTTTGGATAAAATTAAGGAGTATTTTTATTTTTTACTTGTAATTTTTTGGTTTTAGTTTAGAATTGGGTTGGGACCTTGGTCAATCTAATCTAAACAAACCGTGCCTGGATGCCTTTTTTTGGCTAAATTTGATGTTAATGCTGTTTATTGAAGAGTAAGCAATTTAACTTCTAAAGCAGGGGTTTCCAACTTCCAAGTACTCGAGGGCCAAATTGAAATCTCAAGTCTAGCCTTTATAACCCCTTTCTACGCTCAGGGGAAATTTCAGGGTATATCCCCCCTTTGAAACTTTTATTTGTTCCCCATAGAAAACGACTGACCAAAGCTACTACACAATCTAAGGTAAATGGGGGGAGGGGGAATTTTTTGAATTTTAGTACGCTAAAAACTGTTCTGAAGCTACATTTTGGGGGTTTTCAAGGAGCTGCGTGGGCCACACAAAATGACCCGGCCCGCCAGTTGGCAACCCCTGTTCTATAGAACTGGGTTATCAGAATCCACTATTTAATTGCTTTTTTTTGGCGCCAGGCCCAATTTCTTTTTGCGGTGTCACCAACTTAATGAATGAATGAATTGTGGTCGGGCGGATACAAGAGCCATAGCACTGCGACCAAGGGTCTATTGTACTTTCCTCCTTTTTTTTTGTCTTAAAGATCGATGACAGAAATAAATTTCAGCAGTTGTCTTGCCGGGATACAAACTTAGTGGGTATATTACTATTAATGTTTTTATTGTTTGGTACACAGGAGAAAGAGGTTGGGACTGGTTTTTCGGTGTCACCATACTTAGTTGATAATTATTGTTTGGTACATGTGTGAAACACCAAAAAAACAACAACCAAGAGATTATGTTCTTGGTTCTAAACTAGCCCAGAGTTAATAGAGTGTTTTCAGGTGACGTCACAACCGGTTATTTTCTTTTAACTGTGTATCTTCTGTAGGGCTTTTAACTGTTGCTAAGGCCGTTATTTATTTGTTACTAAGGCGGTTTTTAGGTATGGGATCACATGATTGCAAATGCTCCAATAGAAGAATTCCATGGCTAGTCATTTTCTGTAACTGTTAACCTCTGTAGGGCAAAAAACTGTAACCCTTCTGTTGCTAAGGCCGTTGTTAGGTCTGAGTCATGTGATTGAAAGTGCTCTATGCTTTCACTAACATCTTTGTTTTTTCTGTTTTTTAGTACCAAGTTGGTCAACTCTACTCTGTTGCCGAAGTAAGCAAAAATGAAACTGGAGGTGGAGAAGGGGTTGAAGTACGGAAAAATGAACCCTTTGAAAATTTTCCATTATTAGGAGGAAAATACTGTAGCGGACAATATACATACAAAGTATATCATTTAGGAAGGTAGTATTTTTCTGTGTAAAAATATATGTACTTAACTGACTAAAGTTAAAGTGAGAATCTTGTTTAATTATAAATAATTTGTTACTTTGAGAACTTATAAACAGCATTAGAAATTGGGGAAAAAACACAGGTCCACAACAAAAATCACTGGTCTGACAAATTAAAAAGAACCGGATTAAATATTTTTATAAAGTAACTATTGTACTGAATGTGACAGTACCAAATAGAATGTTAAAAATTAGTACACATTCAATAATATTTTTTCTTTTTCACCGGGGGCTCCCCTATCCGCTGCTAGAACTGGAGGGTGGGATATTTTTTCACCACATGCAACTGGTCCGGCGGACCAGTGACCAGTAGTTTTCTGATTCTGTATTTTTAGGTAGGATTTGCATTTTGATGAACTTAATATAAAATAAGCTGTAAATAATATAGTTCCAAGTACATAAGGGGATCTGGGAGATCACATTGCCAAGACATTTTTTGATAATTTGACCCTTAAACATAGGGTTTCAAACAGGGGCGGGTCCAGGGGGGGCCATGCCCCCCCCCCCGAGAAACCCTAACAAATAGCTTAAAAAACACTTTCTTAATGTTATAATTCAAAACATTTTCTTGGGGAGAACCCCCAAACCCCCCTTTAATATTTTGATATCCATAGGCGTCAACTTTTATAAAATATTGGGGGGGGGGGAGGGCCAGTACAAGACATTAAAAAACATAAAATTAAAAGAAACAACCATTAAGTTTACGTGCCTAATTACCTAATTTTGTATCAGATGTATAGATTAAATTTCGTTACATGTCCCTTTAAATATTGCCAAGGTGTAATATTTTGAGGTGCATTTAATGTAAAAGTTTTGTGTAATTATTGCGAGCTCGAAATAAGATGGGGGTCTGGGGGATCTCTCCCAGAAAAATTTTAGAAATTTCTCTGTTAAAAGTAGCATTTCAGCTTAATTCGAAAGTTTGGGGTCTCTCCCCAAGAAAATTTTTAAAATTTGACCCTTAAAAGAAATTTTTAACACATTCTGAGACCTTTTGTGGGTTACCCTCTCCCCAAATAACCCCTCTTGAAGGGGATTCCAAACCAGAAAATATCCAAACATCACAAAATATTGGGGGGGGGGCTTAGCCCCCCTTCAGCTAACATTGGATGGGGCTCAAGCCCTCTCAAACCGGTAATACTATAGTTTAAATACGCGTATTTGTAAAAATTTTCAGGAGAGGACCCCCGGCCCTTTTCAAAATTGGGCATCTATTTATAATTTCATCCTTGAAAATTCTGTGGTTTACATGCTTTTAAAATGAGCTGAAACTTTATTTTTAGAGGCAAATTTTCAAAAATTTTCTTGGGGGCTCCCCCCAGACCCCCTATTAATTTCTCATGGTTACTTATTTACTGTTTTCTCCTTGAACTTGTTTCTCTCCTCTCATTTTAGGAGTGTAAGAAGTTACCCTCTTTAGGTGTTATCCAATGGATACCAAATGTACAAAAATGAGTAGAAAAACTTCTATTTGAAGCCAAATTTCACAAAAATTTCTGGGGGAGGACCCCCAGACCTCCCCACATTTGCTTTCGAGCTAGCATTATCTGAAGAAACCTTTATAACTTAAACAAAGTTTCGCATTTTATTTATGTTATACTCGGAAAATTGGGAGCCAAACACCTCGCGAACACAAGTATTATTATGGCCTTACAAAATTGTTTCACCCCCCCCACTTTCTAAAACAATGGCACGGGCCCTGGATATCCTCTAGGTTACTATAAACCCCTAAAAAGCTGCTTAAAAGCAAGCACTCTTCAAAAAATTTTCTGAGACACTGAAAATTTTGAATGTAATACCCTCCGACTTTGACATGGCCCCCCCTGAAAATCTGGTCTGGAACCGCCCTTGGTTTTAAATTGGTTTTGGTACACCTACAAGTGGTTCTTCAACCCCAATCTTTTATTCTGATTTTAACAAAAAAAAACATTATCTCCTTACGGCTTCCCCTTTCCCAGACTTTCCCCCCAGAATATGTGAAATTTGCCCGAACCTTATATATTGTACCTATGGGACTGATGGTGGCTTCCCCCGAACCTGGTTCGGGCCCTTTTTTCAGGTCCGAATGTCACACTTTTTTAAAAACATTTTTGACCCCCTCCCCATGTCAAAAAATGTCACTTTTCACCATACCCCCTTTGTCACATGTCACGTCTGTTACCAATAAAAATTTAAGAAAAAAGTTCGTAAGAATCTGGGACCAATAGTTTTTTCAAATGTAATTAACCCCTTGCCCCACCTAATAATTTCAAAGTGAACTCTTATATCATTAGTTGGAATTTTGTAATAATATCTATACTACATTATTCAGAAAATGTTTTTCATTGTTTTTTTTTTTTTTTTTTTTTTTTTTTTTTTTTTTTTTTTTTTTTTTTTTTTTTTTGGTGTATGATGTTGATGTCACAATTCTTCTGACCTCCCTCCCCCTTATCACGAAGTGTCACCAGAGGTCTGTTTAGAAGAAATTTCGGACCGTTTTCGGACCCTTCACAATATATTTCATTGTAAGAACGGACCCTTCACAAAACATTTTACCTTAAAAACGGACCCTTCACAAAGTATTTTTGCCTTTAAACAGACCCTTTTTTTCATAATACTTCAAATATTGGACCCTATTTTCACAAAAACAGGCTCCTGGCTGAAAAAAAATTAATTTAATGCTAAATTCAAATTCACAAAATTATGAGTAGATTTTCAAAATTTTTACGAAAACTGGACCCATCACAAAAAGTTTGGACAGACCCTTGGTCACAGATTGATAAATCCCCTCTCTCCTCTCCAAACATGACATCATTTATGGATGGTCCCTTACTTCACAACTTTCAATTTAAAATAAGCTTGTGAAATATATTCTTTCCTCTTTGTAAAATCAGCAATCATGGTAGCAATCCCCAGAGTGATGAAATCCCTTTGTTGATATAGTGGGTAACAAATAGTGGACTTTCTAGCTATGAAAAAACATTAACAAATGAATTAGTAAGGCTGATAGAGAAATGAGAAGGAAATATATTTCACGAGCATTAAATAACTAGGGTATGAATTATGTCATTAACGGCTGTATTTACTGCTAACCTGACAGGGTATACCAGCAGTCAAACTTCTGATTGGCAGTTAAAGAAGGAAATCTAGTTTTCCCCCAATCAGAAGTTTCACTGGGAGTTAACCACCAGTCAGGTTAGCGGTAAATATGATTGTTAGTCATTCTCCAAAAATTAAATGAATTAATCTTCACTTCAGTTATAATTAAATCTAAGAAATTTTTTTAAAATTTCACCCACACATGGTTGTCTGATTAAAGACAGCTATGGTTTTACTACCTTGAAATATATGATGCTAATGTCTACTTAAATATTTTAGTCGAGTTCCTGGTTATATTAGGCTTTTAGCTCCCAAAGGAGCATTAGAAGTTCATGAAGAAGCTTGGAATGCTTACCCATACTGTAAAACAGGTTAGATTCCTAATATTTTATCCATGTTAGAGTAATTATTGTATGTATTATCTGTTTAATGACTAATTATATATACCAGGGCCCTCCAAAGTTTTTAAATCAAGGGCCACTTTTACATAAGGTCCCACAGGCTAGACTGAAACTAACTTTTGAAAACTGAAGGCGAAATCTTTATATGAGAATGTTTACTCATAAAATAGAGTAGCATTTGCTTAAAAATTTGGTGTTCATCCTTTATTTAAATAATCTTAATTGTAACCTTCTCTTAATAAATTTTTTCCAACTTTTCTTCTTTTGCATTGTTCTTATATTTTTGTGGGACGCTGACTGCAAATCCTATAAGGGGAAATCCAGTCAGCCTTGAGCCACATTTTAGTATGGATCTGACGAGCCAGTTTTAGCCAGCAGGCCATATTTTGGAGACCCCTGATATAAAAATAAACTAACTAAACCCAGCATTAGAAATTGGAAAAATAACTCACTGGTCCTGTGGACCACTACTTTGCCAATCTACTTTACAAGTAACTACTGCACTTTAAGTGAATACCAATAATTAATTTAAAAAAAAAGTGAACTTAACAACAAATTAACTAAATGAACGAATAAGTTTAAAAATACTTTATTTATTATGTATTTTTCTTGATTAATTGTTAATATTGCACTAATTGACATAAATCTTCTAATTAGTTTCACAGCAAGAGTGGAGAGTGGGATATTTTTTTCCCACTGGTCTGCCGGACCAGTGATTTTCTGATTGTAGTGGTCTGAGCCGTTTTTTAGTGGTCTCAGACCAGCGGACCACTGTCAATTTTGAATGCTGCTAAACCATTGGAATTTATAATTATTTTCCCCACTAAAGCACGCAATTAGAAAAAATTCAATTTAAAATAAATCAATATTGGTCTCTGGTTGTATTTGTCAGTTATCAAATCTTGGACATTGTCTGTCATTAACAATCTTATTACTGAAATGGCAGCAAAGCAAATGTCAGAAAAGCACACACCAGAATTTTACATATTCTTCTCAATACCAGTTCATCCTCTGGATAACTGCTAAAAATTCTCCCCATTAAAATCATCCCTTTTTCCTCAATGAGGTGGTAATTATTTCAGCGGAGATCTACTTTCAAACAATGGCTAGGGTAATACTGTTGCATAGCTGCCAACTCTTCCGTTTTAGCCGGAAGATTTCCGTTTTTTTAGAGAATCTTCTGTCATCTGTTTTTCAATCAATTTCTTCCGTTTTTTGCTCAGTTAAGAGATTTTTTTCTCATCTGTTATTAATCCGACTTGATTAAAGCTTAAAAGCAGTTGTTCTGCTGTTGGAAATAATGAATAGCTAGATCTCTTTGTAAAAAAATAATGAATTGCATGGAGAAAGCGGTTACCAATGCAGAATGTTTATTGACAGATATCATAATTGATTATTATTTGCCACTCAGCTGTGCTGACCAATTATTTCAAGAAATGTTTCCAGACTCCAAAATTATAAAAAGTTAGGGATGGGGAAGGACATACATATTTTGTTAAAAATGTATGTTTTTCTTAGATTTATGCAACCTATTGAGTTAGGTAGAGCATGGTAGGCACCCTTGTTGACTTATTAATGTAAAAAATGCTGTGGGTATCTTGAGCTTTAAAATCGTCCTTTTTTATAATCTCAATGTTGGCAGGTATGCTGTTGACACTCACCTTGCATTATTGTCCAGTTCAAATCTTTCCCCTTAAGATGCTGGCAAATGCTGTTTCAAGGATTGAATGTAAACCCTGTGAAACAGGATATTCAAAAGCTCTGTAGGGCAGGTGTTTTATTAAATTCCTGGTAGTGACACATTTTGTTGACTAATCTTAGTTTTTGCTTTGCCTGTTAATTTGTGAGATTTTATTTGAATGTTACAATGATTTTATCTATTTATTTTTATCAAGGTTATTAAAAGATTGAAACTTAAAAGAAATAATTCATATACAAATTTTTATGTAAATCCTTTCCTGCTTATGATTGTTATGCTAACATGTATAAATTATCTTTATCTAAATATTACTCACAACCTGTTTCTTTTTCATATTCCTGATTGTCTGCAGTCATAACAGTGAGTATCATATTTCAGTAATATCTCATTTTGTTTTGTTTCAATTTTAGAAGTGCAATAAAACCTCACTGAGGAACCACTAATGGTTATTAAATGGAGGGTTATGATTCTAAAACTTTTTTTTAAAAATAATAGGGGCTACCGCCTCCTGCTCTGTGTCACTCACTGACCCCGGAACTGTTATGCATAGATCTGAGTGAGCAAAGCTTGCTTGTTACATTTCACCAATTTTAATGACAACCCTCATCCACTCTAAAATATTTTTTTTATCTTTTCCCTAATTTATTATAAATCTTTTGCCCAAAATTCTATCTAGCAAATACTGATAAATTCCTTTCATTTTATTTCTCGCACCCAATTGTCCCTCGCCGAATAGCAGCATACTGCTTTTCAGAAGAGAATTTTCCTCCCTCCCCCTTTTACTTTTGCCTCTAATCTGCTTACATTTTATAGAATTTTACACCAATGTTGTAATAAACTTTTTATAACCAAACAAATTAAGCAGACTAATTTTATAACCAAGCAAAATAAAATTTTGTAAAGCTTGTATATGGACAATATTCAAAAGTTAAGTTTTCTATGCACCTTAAAATTGAATTTCAAGTAATTAAGATAGTAATTCAACTTTACCTTTTTATAAAATTTGTTTTAAAAAAAATTCTTTACCCAATTCTGAATATATTGAAACCCTTTGTGTGTTATCAACCCAGGGCATATCGATGGCGTCAGGAGAAAACCTCGTATAATCAAAAATCCAGATGTCTACCAATAAATACAGTATAAATGAGCGAGTTCGTTTCCTTGCCAAATACCATTTTTAGCGGTAAACAGGTGGAGGGTGAATTTAAATGAGCTGTTAAAGCAAAAAAGCAGGTGTTATAATCTCTCACAAGGAGACTAATTTTTTGTTCCATCTGGCTTTTTTCTGATATCCTCGTGGATCAAAGGCATAGACCAAGAGAGAACTGTTTTGTTATTTTTATTATGTGAAGAAACGTTTTAGTTAAATTGCAGGTGTTAAATCAAAGCAAAAGCTTCACTGCTCCTAGGGTTACAGGATGATTACTGGTGTTCCTAGTGGAATTGATTTAACCCTTGTTTTGGCGTTAATGACATGACACTCGCAAATAAATTTGGTTGTAAATAATTCCTCATTGGCATCTTTGGCGCAAAAACACACACTCACCAATCTAGAATACAGCATCTGTCCCGACTGCGATTTATCGGGATTATACGAGGTTTTCTCCTGATGCCATCAATATACTCCCTTTGCTACGTTCAAAGGAAATTTGGTATCCCCACTTGAATTTTCCTGTTTTGATCTTAAAAATTATTTCAATTATTGATATCTCAATCCAAAGGTGAATTAGGGGTCTTCCTCCATAAAGATTTTGAATTTTAGCATGTTTAAAAGTATTTTAAGCTACTTTACGGGATTTCGAATGTTTTTTAAGCATAAAAAATGACATTAAACTATTGCTTAATGTCACTTTTTATGCTTAAAAAAGATTTGAAATCCCGTAAAAGTAGTCAACACCGTTGTTGTTATCTTGTTCATGGATGCAAAAACAACTCATCTCCAACTGACTTTTTTATCAAAATTATTTATAGTGAATTAGTGGGTCGGATTTGGTGCAGTATGTAGATGTGTTATTTGTATGTTTGAGGTAGCATAAAAACTTAATTTTTCTTATAAGAAGTGCCTATTTTAGAAAAGTCTGAAACTCTCTTAACTGAGGTATTTTTCCAGAATCCTGGTTACATGAAAGATGGTTTTTTCATCAGCATTGAAACAATGCATTGTCCTGATAGGGGTACACAAGAAAATGTAAGTAAATCTTGTATATTAGAAACTGATTTTCTACAATGGTGTTAGAAAATTAATGGCATTATTTGCTGTTATTTATTGTCCTGTTTATCCTGAAATGATGAAAAAAATATGCTCTTAGAACGACTGTTTTGATTAAATAACAGAAAGTATACTTGAAAATATGCCAAGACCTCTTCTGGACTTAGTACTAAGAATGTACAATAAAGCACACACACCTTAAATATTTTCTGTAAATAAAGGTGAATTTAAGAAATTCAGTGCTACTAAAGCTTTTTATTGCACTTAATAGTTTTCAGTTTTTGAATACCCTATTTGTTTTGACATTGCATTATTCTGCATTATTATTTTTCTTCACTTTTATTCAGGTTAATGCACTTATGCATTCATACTTTTTTTGTTAAATAAGGTTCAGCTGTTGAACTTGTATTTTGATTGATTATGTTAATATGACACTTAGAACCGAAGATTCTTGCTTAACTGAGATTGAATTTTGTGGACCCCCTTTTTACATCGCATGGATCCCAATTTTCATCTTCGTTTAAACCCCTTGAAGCCCATGTAGACCATTTTGGGAATTAGTCCCAAAATTTAAAGCTCATTAACTGCAGTATTGAACTGATTCCAATTTTTTTTTATCACTATACCTACCTCTTTTGAATCTCCTTAATAGTTTTCATATGTTCAATTTTGAGATGGGTGGGTATATTTCTAGAAGTAAAACAAAAGATAACCAAAATTATATTTATAGTGATAAAAAATGTGTGCATTTTTTTCAGGTACACGAGTTACCTCCTGAAAAGCTAAAAATGAGAGAAATTGAATTTATTGATATAGGAAATGACCATCTCTCTGAAAAGGTATGTTTCACGAGTTCTTTTTCTTGAGCTGTAATTTAAAGCTATGAATCATGGGTGCAAGTTCTTCGGTCTAAACTGAAATTTGTCTTATGTTAGCAATTTTCTTCAGGACTAACGGGACATAAACAATTAACATTCTAGTGATTAAAAACACTAATTTCAGTGAATTGGTATGTCCATTAGCGGATGCTAAAATCCACCATTTTGGATAAATGATGCATATAGAGAAAAATGCATTACATCATTATTTTTGCTACTACTTTCTTATTGTGTATTACTAAAATTGAAATTTTATAATTAAATCTCTAAGTAAAAAATTAAAAACAATTTGGCCTTTTCCTTTTAGAATCAACTGCCAAACTTTCTTGTACAATTACTTCTAGGTTACCTGATTACCCCCTTTTTTTGAGTTAATTTTCTTGGACTATTGGTGTCTATGGGTGTTTGGTGTGCTTTTTCAGAACATGTTGGGCCTCTTTGCGAAAAGTGGTTAATCAAGGCCCTTTAACAAGAAGCTTACTCCACCAGGGTTACAATGCAAGTGCCGAAATTATGGTATCAAAGAATGTTTAATCATGAAAATTGGCTTTTTTTTAACCCCTACTCTTTACCTACAGTGTCCACTGTATTTGTTTTTCTGAGGGGGGGGGCTGTACAAACCTGCGGGGTAATTGAGAGATGGGGAGCAAAAAAGTTTTCAACTAGTTTTGTGAAAATGTAGTTTTGAGTTTAGCAAATTGTGTTTCACATTAGGCATTTCCAGTTTGCTTTTTTAAAATTTTCTCTCTGGGTATCAAATACTGTAAAATCAATAATATGTGAATTCAAATATTCTTTTTAAAGGATTATAAAGAAACCGAAGATCCTAGCAAATTTAAAAGCCAAAAAACTGGTAGAGGACCTCTGACTGGCAACTGGCGGGTAAGGATATATAAAGTGTGCTTGATTGCTAAGTTTTTAGGTTTTTACTTTGGTTTTAATGTTAAAATACATTTATTTCCACAGGAAACAGTTGATCCTGTAATGTGTGCTTATAAGCTGGTTACTGTTGAATTTAAATGGCTGGGTTTACAAACTAGAGTAGAACAATTTATTCAGAGGGTAAGTTATTTATTTCATTGTTTTACTTATCTTTAAGTTTGTATGTAATAATTTAATCTTGATCGAGTATAAATTTATTTGAATAGACGGCCTTATTTACTACACACTTCATGCGATCATATGGGCTGAAACAGTATTCTCTGGGGTTCCGTGCAATGCGATGGATGCCTCCATGCAAGATGCGGGGTATATCAAGTCAACAGCAGCCGTATGCGCAGTACGAAAGTCGCATCACTGTTTTTGCCTGTGTCTGAAAGAAAGGCGCAACAAATTTGGCTTACTGAGCGCCTTGTTGGGGGTTTTGGCGAAAAACTTTATTATTATGTTTTAATTACATTAGCAATCAAAGTTATTCTGGTTGCTAAGAAAGCAAACTTTACTTGAAAAACTAGTTTGATAATAAATATAACTTATTTAAAAAGTAAAACAAATTCTGTGACAAAACTGATATTTTCTGATACATTTTTAATATGAACACAATTTCTACAATCAAATCAAATTTTTATTTGGCTCTTTTTAAAATCTGGTGACGTTTTTCCATTAAGATCGGGTAATCAGTTTCCAATCACAAGAGAAAAAACCCATTTTAATCATCACTGTCATCATAATTTTTAAGGATCGTCTGTGAGGATTATTTATGAGTAATATTTTTTGAATCATGAAAGATAAATAACCTTAGTTTTGTGAAAGATCCACAGTTTGACAACGGAGAAAGAAATGTTTCTTGAAAAATGAAAGAAATTGTTCTGAAAATTACAAAGAAAACGCCTTTGCTTGAAAAATGAGATTGTAGGTTTTGACGATGTGTGGACTATATGTTTTGGAGATGTTTGATTTTTAATGTTTGATAAAAACATACACATTTCATTGCGTGAATTACTGATCATTATTATCAGAGTAAAACCTTATTGCTCAAAAGTAATCAGTGAATTTTAATCCCAAAAAACCTCAAGATTGGTTTTGATTTTTATCCAAACCCATGTCTGATTTCTAAAATATTACTCAAAATGTATAATTAAACCAGGTTCTTTCGATTCAATGTGATCATCGAATTCAAACCGTGTCTATTAATTTGATTGTGAAGTAAATTTAAATGTTTCAACAAACATATTCAATCAACAGTCAATCGCCAAAAGTACTACCAATATTCCGTCATATCTCGCAAATTCATAGCACGGTTAATCCCTATTTAAAATGGACTGGTCTTGTTGCTATAGCAACCACTTTGTTTTGCAAGTGACTCTTTATTTAAAAACGGCCGGATCCCAAAAAGAAGTACCGTGATTGTATAAAAGGATTGGAAAACAGCAAGGGAAGTTGGCCAATAAGTGAACGTTCTGAAACCACGCCTCACACATATCAGTTCTCAGAATGACCCCTTGCTAGCATATGATCACATCTCATCACGTGATTGTATAAAAATTTTAACCTGTGATCGCATGAACAGAGAATAGGCCCCAAAGTCTTAATTTCACAAGGCAAATTTTTTCAAATTTTTATCTCTTCTGTGCTTATTGTAATCATTCTTTCCATTAGCTAATCTCATATTTCCTCCGTTAATGTTGTTCTTGTCCTAATCTTGTAAAAGCACACAGGATTTATTTGCTAGTAACTATTTAGCTTAAAGTTAATTTTCATCACTATAGTGAAGTCTCCTACGCTTGTTATTTCTTAATATTTCGAGAAGAGAAAACTATTTTCATGCATATGTACTGCCAAACAGCAGAATCATTTGGAGAAAGCAGTTAGGTGAATTTTTCAGTTAAAATATAAGATAAAAAGTTTTTAAGGATATTACATGCAGTGAAATGGTTCTTCTGAAAACCATAAATTTCCATTTAAAGGTTGAAGGGTGCCTTCACTTCAATCTCCGCACCATAGAATTTTTGAATAGTGCTAGTTTGGTTTAGAATGTAAAACTGTAGATAGTTGCTGTTTTCTAAATGTAAAGTTTTGTTTACAGACGGAACAAAGACTATTTTTAAAATTTCACCGTGAAGTGTTTTGTTGGATTGATCAATGGCATGGTCTCACTATGGGTGACATTCGTAGAATGGAAGAAGAAACTAAAAAAGAGCTTCAACTCGTAAGTTTTAATAAATATAATGTGTGCTATTATTAAGATAAAATCTGTCCTAAAAAAGATGCCCCATAATCACCATTAGTATAGTTGATAATAGTGTCAAATTGAATAGAAACGATTACTTAAATATTTAATTAAAATTAAAGAAAATGAACTTATTATTTATAACTAGGGCTGGGATTTCCATGCTATTACGTATCGTTTCAGAAATCTGATACTGCAGAGTTCTCTCAAATACTACAAGTTTCAAGCTTTTGATATCAATGCTAAATTTAAATATTGTAAGTTATGTGTTCAGGATTGTCAATTTTGGAACGTCCATTTTGCGTTTCCCATTTCGTTCGTACTTTTACCTTTACAGGTGTTTTTTCGGTACTTTAACCACTATTACCTTTAGGAGGGAGAAAAAGTTAAAATCCTAAATGACACTTAAATAACTTCCTTTAAGAAGTTTTAATTGCATTATATCTTTCTATTTTCCCTATTTTTAAGTATATATTTTGCACTTTTCATCAAATATTTATCTAAAATAAATACATATCTTGAGTTTTTAATTACATGGAAATCACAGCCCTTATTGATAACAATTGTAACTATAGTATATGAAAAAATATTTTGTAGCTTTGTTAATCCTTTGACATTAAACCAACGAAAATACTTGCATAGTATAGTTATGTTCATATACACTTAAGTGTTTGTGTTTATTTTATGCTTGCAAAAATATCTGTAACAGCTAATTTGTACCTAAAATTTTGAAGGGATTTTAACATTAATTCATACTACTAAGCAATTTTTATATAGGGTGAACCAAAAGTCTGTAAATCTAGAGAAAAATAACAAAGTTAAAAAACAGTCTTCAATTTTGGGATTTTTGGAATTCCATGAATTATGTTGGCGGCCTATATTAACATGATTTTGTTCTAAAATTTTTTATTGTCTTACAAAAAATAATCCTCAACCAACCAATGCTGATACTGAAAACTTTATAATTCTGGTAATTTTTCTAGATTTTATGAATTTTTAAAATATCAATGGACTTTTTGTTCAATCTGTATGTAGTTTTGTTTCCTAAGAGATTTAAATAATTTCAATCTGCTCAAAACTAGGTATTGATGGATGCTATTCAACTATTAGGACTACAGTCATTAAAAGGCTCTTAGAAGCCCAGGCAATTTATCAAACTTTTTGGAATAATTCAGTAAGAGATCTCAAAAAAGAAAACTTGATGATTATTATTCCAACCTTTAAAAGACTTACTTGGATTATATAACCTTGTTTTACAAATTAAGTAAGATTTTAAAAAAATTGCTTAAATTTTCATTAGATATTAAAGAATCAAGGGCTTTAGAGTAAAAACCAGGTATCCCCACTTTTAATACAAATTTACTCTAGATGATTTTTGGAAACATCTTAAATGTTGGCATGATTAATTAAGCATTATATTAGGGTTGCTGTATATACTTGGTGTTAGGTTAGCACAGGATTTAAAACAGCTTGAGCCCTCTGAGTATAGAAAAGTTTTAGTTTGTTATTGCAATAGTCAAGTGGTTAGATCCACTTGCTTAATGTCGTTATTCCCTATGTAGCAGAGGTTCTCAAACTGGGTCACGACCCACTGGTGGGTCGCCAGTCAATTTTCGGAGGGTCGCGACAAGATTTTTAATTTGTCTTAACATATAGTATCTTCATAATTTTTACGAACGTATTGTTGGCTTTTGAAATTTATAAAATTACTATGTAGTAAAAAGAATAAAAAGTGCAATAAGAAAAAAATACCCTACTTCCAATTTCCCAAAAAGTTAATTTACCCTCTAATACATGCATGTAATGTACACAAAATAGTTGGTGACCAAACCCCACACAAGTGAAGCTAAAGTCTTATGGGGGATGGGAAAATTAACTGAAGATGAGGTGGGTTGCGTTGGATTTTGTTTATAAAAAGTGGGTTGCGATGCCTAAAAGTTTGAGAACCTCTGCCCTATAGGATCAACCTCTTAAGATTTCTTTGAAAATGTAACTACTTCTTATTGATTACCCTCAAACTTAAAGATCTATTACCATACTGTCGTTTTCACTCACAGTTAAGTCTGCATGAAAGATGAAATGAGGCTCAGGTTCTCTTTACCAAACTTGCAGTTTAAAAGCCCAGATTCTGCAACAAGCAAAGCTCTACATTTAAAGGCAGAAATAATTGGTAGCATAGCTCTAAATTGGTAAACCTCTCTGATTAAACTTGCTTTGAATAAGGAGATACCTGGTTCTTGCCCTACAGCCCTCTATTAGAATGTGACATAATAATTCCAATGCAAAGAAATATCAACCTCTATTCCTTTTATTTCTGCCAAGAAATCACAAACATCAATACATCTTGTTTCATTCAAGATAAAAATAATATCAAGTGGCCTCCACATTAGTCAACTGGTTAATAAAACATAATAAATATTGATATAATAAAACAACTTTAATTTCCCTCCCATAAACTCTGGTAATATCATTGATGGTGGTGATCTTTGACTATAAACTTAAGTAATGTTTTACTTTAGCAATTAGTTATAAACATCTGTAAATCCCTTGTGATACTAGGGGTGGTATATGGGAAGTTTTTTTTTGTTTTATACTCAAAAAATCTTGCTTAAGAACATTTTATAACAAATTATACTGCAGACATCTGTATTAATATCAATATGTTCAGTGTTTTATAAAGTTATTTGTATGAACTGTAGAACAAGGATATGTTACTCATGGTTTTCTTTAAATTTTGGCTCATTTTGGCATTTGAATGTACCAGCACAATAGATAGATTGAATAGCTTATAACACATCCTGTCCATATGAAGTTTTCATTGTTGATACTTATTTGATATTCTGTATTTATTGAGAAATCTTTATTTTCTTTTAGCAAATTGTTGAAGGAGAAGTCAGAGGAACTCTTCCTGATGAATAATTTCTTAAATAAAGAAGCCTTTTACTAAAGGTTTTAAGACACCAAATTTATAGCAAATTTTTCAATAAATAATTTCATATATATTGTATTGATATTTTTTGATGAAAAATAATGTAAGCTTTTTTATCTGTAAATGAATGGTAGTTGTAAATTTCACTGATAATGATTATTATATGGTAGCTAACATATTAAGATTTAATATTATTTTTGTTGAAGTACAGTCGACTTCGTTTAATTTAATTGTTCTAGGTGAGATTAAACTGACCGATAACAATAAGCAATTTGATAATTTAGGCAAATAGTGCAACTAGAGTATTGTCTCAAAATTAAACTTATGCAGTCCTAATTAAGTATTTCAAAACTATTTTTGTAGTACAGTAGACTCCTCTAAATGTGACCACTTTTGCCAAGAGTAGATTGATAGCAATATCTGATTGATAATAATAAGCGATTTGATATTAGAAAGGTTCAAACAGTGTAACTTGAGTGTTATCTTTAAAATCACAACTATGTAGTCCTGATTGAAGTATTAAAATTATTACCTAATATGTATTTTGTAACTTTTACATTCTTAAAAAAATGTAAGAGGAACATACAACACTAATAAATTAATGACTCATTTTGTAAGACTATGTTTTAAAATAGGCCTTCAAATGGGAAATAAAGGAGCTTTTTAAGAGATTTCACAAGATTTTGATGACATTAAGCAATATATTGATAACGTAAAACGATACATTTTGCGTTAGGTTAAATAGGAGTGATTGGGATCAATAAATTTTGATAGCATTATCAGACCATGGCTTACTAGATACTTATACAGGCTAGCCGAGTTTTAAACAATGAAAACCATTTGACAACTTTTCCCGCTTGGAGCGCAACAAGACCTACCTATATCACCCACCGCCTTCAACACTGTGAATATGCTTTGCCAGTTTGTCCAATAATGCCATCTGGATTTGCAATGATTTCCGTACTCGACTAGCCTGTATAAGTATCTAGTAAGCCGTGATCAGACTGACAACATTAACAATGATCACAATAAGCAAAGTTGACTATGTATTTTGCAACCTAAAATTCTTCTAGAAAAACTTAAGCGTAATGCAATTAAAAACTGATAAAATCACTTTCTTTGACCAGGGGCTTAGCTAGGATTTTCGTTTGGGGGTTCCAGTAGAGAAAACTTATTATTAAATGTAAATTATTTCTGTAATTATTGAAAGAAATTCACATTTTTTAATTATTTTATGTTAATTGACAATATTCATTAGTATGATTAAGTACTTTTTAGTCTAGTTGGATTCAAAGTTTTCATCAATATTTAAAAATATTTGTTTTCTTTAGCACAAAGGCCATTAAAAACCAAGTAAGAGTTTTTGTGCAAATTATCAGTGGTTCTTCATTTTAGAAAGGTAAGTCTGACGCTCTCCCTCAAAGTTTTGGAAATTTGACTTTAAAAAAACAGTGTCAAATCTATTTTTGGTGTCAGGCTTATTATCAAATTTTTATTTTAAAGGGGGTCTATTCAAAACTTACTTACAAGAACTTGTTAAGTTTTAAAACCTGGTATAAATCTTGGTGTTTTATAATTTAATAAATTTTGTTTAATGTGAGCCTCAAGTAAGTAAAGAAGTGGGTCATCCCCCAGAAAATGTTTTGAAATTTGATTTTGGGGTTACAATTAAAGAAGACTTCTACTTGTAAGCTACTGGATTTTCATGTGGAAAATGTAATTAAATAGTTGTGAAATTTTTTAAGGGGGAGTTGGAGGTTTTCCCCAGAAATTTTTTGATGGTTGACTTTTAAAAAAGTGTTTTAATTCACTTTTGGGTTACACTAAAGAGGACCACTCCTTGCAAGCCATAAAATTTTTAAAAAAGGGGAAAACAGTAAAAATTTACGTTAAAATTTCGGGGGAGGGGTTGCTTAAACCCCTATACCCTTTTCCTTGGATACTGTCCTGTTAGGTGTGCTAGGAGTATTAATTTTCGAAGTGTACAATTTTTTAGTCTGGCCTCCTAGGGACCTAGGGCATGTGTAAAGATCTTCCCCCCACTCCCCTGCTGGATTATTACCACCTTTTAAGGAACAAACTGCCTCACAATAAAAAATTGATATTCTTTTAGATTAAGATTCTTAATGTTTAATCTAAATGTTTCTTAATTTAAGAAAAACATTTAGAAAGAGAAACATATTTTAATTTGAGATCCCCAAAGTTTACAAGTTAGAAAAAAATTGTTTTATTAAATAATAGTTTCAACTTCTTGGGGGTTGCGTCCCCTGGATAAACGTCTGTGTTTGCAGCTACAGATACACAGTTACAACCTGCAAACCGCTTGTATCTCTGTTTTCTAATGCCAGCCTTTTAATTAGTACGTTGTAATTGGAGGACCATGAATTCCTCCCGAAAAATTTTAGTTTTAATGCGAATAAGGTGCGTCCGTGCGTGGGACGTTTTCAGGTGGTCCACGAAATATTAGCCTTTTGGAATAATTGAAAATACAGGGGAATAAATCGGAAAATCGCCGCCCACGATACTGTATCCATTTTTTGGTTATTCTAAGCAGATGTAGATTTCTTAAATTGTATACTTCTATGGATGTTATATTGATATTAATCTGGTTAATATTAATGACTGTATTTTATAAAAATTTAAAATTCTTCTTCGCGAATTAAAGATATTAACCGATTTGAGAAATTCTTTTGTGGGTTTTCTTCTCATTACCTACCACAACTTTTGATTTTTGGAGGCCTTTTAAACATTAATATTAGAGAATATAAAAATTTATCCGAAATTAAAGTGGTAAAATTTAAGGCCGGTGAAATTTTCTACCACATTTTAATAGGATTATAAACTATGTAGATTAATTATGCATTATGTAGATTAAGACAAAAAAAAAGAACAAATTCAGTAAAATTGTAATTAAATGCCGCATTTATTACATAAATGATTCAGTGTACATATCTACCACATGCAGACCCTATAGGTAACGTTCACGTCACTGATCGTAACCATTCATGTTCATTCTCCAATCCAATGACTACCAACCCATAACTAACAACACATCATTAGGCAACTCCCATTCATCCCTAAAGAAACGTCACTAAGGGGTATGACATCACAATGATCCCCTCCCCACATTCTTTTTTTCCCCTGTGCTCTACGGAAACCCCCCGAACTCTATGATTTATCTACACCCCCACATGACGGATGATCATGGAATCAGCGATGTTCACGTGACCACCCATGATCAGTTTCACACCTCGTTTGGTCCGAGCCCCTCATTTCTCGACGTTCCATTGTTATTTATGAAGCTGCTACCCCCTCAGATTAGTGTTATATTTTTACTTTCAGCATTTGGTCATGCTGCTAAATTGTCTTAAAAGAGATTAAAGTCCCCAGCAGTATCAATTTGTATGTGTTATTTATGGGCATTTTTTATGTTAACTATAGTTGAGATTTCGTCGCAATCGCTTATAGAGAGCGTGAGTTCGCTTAATGATGATAGCTGTCGTTGACCCGAATTTAACCTTCGTTTGATAATATTGTTTTATTTTATACATATTTCGTTCGTCAGTGATGAAGTCCAAGAGATAAAATTTCTAAGTATCGGTAAGTATAACGTAAATAAACTGGGTTTTCAATTAATATGGGTAATAATTGGTTGTTTTTGGATTCTGTTACCTAATTGTTATCTTTAATAGACAGACACACAGAAGATATTTTCACAGATGTTTTTAAATTATAAGGTTTGTAAATAGCTTTTCATATTATGTGTTCTCAAGTACTATATCTTTATAACGTAATCACTGTAAGTAAATTTAAAATTATGGTTTAAATAAGACACACACATACTTTAATAATTAATTTTAGGAAACAGGAAAGTAGTATTAACCCGGATTATCCGAAATATTTTTAGTTGTATGTCGAAAAAAAAAAGAAAAATTAATGAAATCTTTTAAATGCATTTTGTAAAAATATTATTTCAGTGTTCTTTGCAAAGCAAAGTATTTTCAGGATTTCAGGTTCTGATGTAAGAAGAAAGAATAGAGAATTTTTCTTAGGTCTTCAAATCCGTAATATCCAAATAAATCTTTAAATGTATAAGTATTTGGATAAATACAAATTGTGTCCGAAATGTCTTTAAAAATTGTTTCTCTATAAACCATTACAAATGTTAAGGTTTTCTTATCAAGGGCATAAAAGTCAACTTTCGGTACTTGATTTTGATTACCCCTTTCTATCAACATTAATTTCAAACAATGTTTTCTTTGTGTAGATAGCAGGTTTTGGGTGCCCATCAAGGTTTTTAACAATAAACAAATTAAATATGATCCTTTTATCATTTTACTTTTATAAAGTATAGAAAACACTTTTCTCTCTTTTGTGAAATTTCCTTATAAAGATATAACTAAAATTTATTTAATGCTAAATACCAACTGTGTGCAATTATTAAAACGTTCCTGGTTTTTTATCGAGAAAATGTGGAAATAGTGTATTTTTAATTTAGATTTTCAAATTGAAAAAGGTTATAATCATTGATTAAAAAAATGCATCATATTTAATAAGAAAATCTAATTCAAAATTGGAATAAACTTATTTTCTATTTTTAGATGAAATCGGATTCCATTCTTATAACTCACAAATCGTTTGCCCTTTTAGCCAACGAATTTGAATAACCACTCAAAGCCTCATGATATACCTCCATGAAATATTCCCCCTCACATCACAAAAAGAAAGCCAAACAGACGTTACCGAAATCCGATATCGTCCCCCAAACCCCTAAAAAACCGAAAACACAAGGAGGGAAACCCCCGCTATAAATCACAGAACAATAGATTCGAAGCAGTTGAGAGAACGGAACGAAGATAGACTTCACTGTGTGCAGTGCTCTTCATTTCGCCGGAAACTGCGGAATGATGCATTGGAGGGCTTGCTAGATAAAAGCCCCTTTGGTTTCCTATCTTGGCTTTTTGAAAGGAAGCGGACGCATGGGGCTCTTTTAACTCAATGGGCCTTGGCGGCAGGCTAGGGCGATTACAACGATGACTAACTGAATCGTCATCGATCAATGATGTGAACAGGTTTGATGGTTGGTCGTGAAGCAAACGATTAATTCCAGTGGATTTCTCAGTTGTTGAGATATCATCATTGGATTCATTACCTTGTGTGATTAAGGTAAATAAATATTAATGGATCCGGGGAACGATTTTCGTGATTTGATTGAGATTGAGGTGCTTTGTGACAAAGTTTGAGACTAATCTCAAATTATTTGATATTTTGCTTCAATCTCATTAATAATGGAATTAATTCGTGACTTACATCATGTTGATGTAATTGAAGTTCACACTATCACTATCTAACTCATATCTTGTCTGGAAGATGTTGAAACACATGTATTGAGAAATACAGCTGTGTTTAATTCATAAATAATTGACTTCAATTTATACTTTTTTATAGAGAAAAATTAAAATAAAATAACTTTTCCGCAACACCTACAAATTTTTCATATAGATTGTACAGATATAACATATAACAGTGGCTGGAAAGGTACTTATAAAGAAGATAAGGATTTTTTTTGGCTTTCCCTCAGTTAGTTTATTCCACAGAGTAATTTATTCAAGATTAATAGGTTTTAAACGTGACGACTTGCAACGACGGAATGAGTAATGACTCTATTCATTTTAGTAAGAAAATACGGTCACCTCTTAAATACCATCGATATCATTCAGCATTCACTGCCTTGATAATTGGGTAATAAACGCTGGATATGGTTTAAAAAATAATGGGTTGTTTCATAAATGCAATAAGAAACAATTTCCTCTGATCGAAAATTATGATTTCTTAATTGAATCGTTTATTTCAGAAACCAGTCAAGTGACAAAAAATTGAAAATTGAGTTATTGGTCAATTACTGTTTTGTAAAGGTAAATGCATCATTTGATGCAAAAAAAAAATAATCAAGTTCTGCCCTCATGTGACGGTGTAGCAAAGCCTAGAAATCCTTGTTTATTTTAGAAAGAAGTGTAATCCCATTGTAATATAATCCCATTGATTGTTGTCCGTTATAATCCCATTGTATTTTTTGAAAACTAACCCTAACCAAACACTTCTTCTCATATGAAACTAAATTGTCCCCAAATTGCTCTTTAAATTTTCTCTTATCAGGCCATCATAGTCATCAACAATCATCTCAGATATTATGAAAAAAATTTTATAGAACAGCATTTTGACCAGGGATGAAATAAAGACATAAATACTTTTATTCTTGAATTCCCAAATATTTTATAAATATTACTTTCTGTGCATGGAATGAAACCTATTAATCATCAATGTACAAAACCGCTTCCACATTTTATGTAATAGCAGGCAGACCCTCATAATTAAAATATCTCCCTCGCCAACTTTACCATGACCGTCCCTAACTCAGACTTCATAATTAACTTATTATCACTCGGGGACTAATTATGCCTTTAATCCGATTACCCTGGCGAAGACAACTCGGAGCCAGTTTATCTAGGCCTCGCAGTATTTTCTCAACAGATCGCTTCTGTTTACGGTCTTGGAGGAATAAATCAAATTCAATTCCAGCGGGTTGCGCGGAGGACTCCAGACGGGGAGAGATATATTCGATGGAGTTATGGCCCAAAAGGAGAAAAAATGGGAACGAGCTGGGTTTATTTCTGGCCTTATCTTATCCGAATTTTAATAAACGTTTCTCGGGAAAATTAGTGCCGGGTTCGGGCGCTGACAGGAGCGGGCTGTGACAGTAGGGATTTTATGAGGTCTCTCATAAAAGAGGTGCTGTTTTGGTGGGTAGTACCGAGGAAGGATTTTCGTAACAGCCAAACACACCTTTAAAAGAATGGATGATGAAAGAGAGAAAGGAACATTTGATATTAGTTTGTAGAGTAATGAAAGTTGCCTTTAAAATTATTGAAATATTAATAATACTTTAAGGAATATCTATATCTTCTCTCTGAAGCCCAGTGGACTGGATTTCATTGTTTTCATTCATGTTATGTATTACATACTATGTCACATTTAGTTGTAAAATATTTGAACATTGCTTCGTCTTGATGTAGTTTCTATTAAGTATATTCAATTCTTATAGTTTAAAGTTGAAGAGACTGTCTGACGTCAAAATAAGAGTTTTAAATTTGTTCTAACTAAGAGTTTTTGTTTTAACTTAAAACCATTTAACAGAATATTGGTGTTAATGGTTCCTTTAAATTTGAGTATAAATTATCTGATAGTATTTTGAAAAAAAAATACTTGTATTTGCATAAAGCATATTTTAAACTTTAAGCTCATTAGAGAACTTAAAATATTTGACCCCTTAAGATAGAGAAGCCCTTCACAACTTACGAACTGGAGTCTGTATGTAGACATCCTTGACTTAAATTATAAAAGGTTTCTTAAGACGGTTCATAAGTTAGCAGTGGCGTATATAGAAATTTATTTCGGGAGGGGCCCAAAATATCCTCAAAAAAATTTAGCTTTTAAAAAGCCGAAAGCTAGAATTTCGCACCGGGGGAGAGGACCCAAATATATCTCTAAGCCCTCACCCCATGCATATTTAATTGCTTCAATGTAGTTTTTTAATAATTTCCAGGTCTAATTTGCATCTTGATGAAGTGAATATTGAAAAAATAGTGAATAATAGAGTTCCAAGCACAAAAGAAGGGGGGGTCTGGGGGACCTCCCCCAGAAAATTATAGGAAATTTGACCCTAGAAAACAGGGTTTTAACTCATTTTAGTACACCTAGTCAGAATTTCGAGGGGGGGGGCCCTCGCCCCTACCCAAAATACGCCACTGTAAGTTGGTCGGAATTTGAACGTAGTTTAAAAAACAAATGAAACATAAGAGAATGACCAAATACAGGTCCCACGGAGAAAAGAATTCCCAAGAAACCGCAATTGTCAAGTCAATATGCGAAAGAAAGCGAGTTTTGTTTAAAAAGTAACGGTTTCATCGGTTTGCATCATCTAGCCGTCATTGACATGCATGAAAGGGTATCCGTTATAAAGATAAGCGCTCCAGAAGTCGCCTTTGTAACACGCGAAATGAGAAATAAATATTGGGGCGCGCCTTTTGAGCTCCATGTAAACAGCTCTGTCAATGAGCTGCAAAGTGAAGATTAGATATCAAAGAACTTTGATTAAGTAGTCTGTGTTCGGGAAGGGATTGTGACAAAGGTAAATCGATTGCGGATCCTTATTGAAGCAGATAATTTCTTTGTTTTTGAGTGAATCATGGGAGGAGAAAATACGCTATATATATAAAAAACCATCTATTTTTTTAAGGTGGTTTCTACTACAGTACAATCTTCGAACATCCGGACTGCTTAAAGAATCAAAAGCTCAAAATTTTGTAAATTTCCGGATTTTAGAGAGATATTCACCATACTACATTTACAGTTAAACAGTTTTATACAAGGATGATAGATCCTTTAGGGAACGTTTAGGTGGTCTTCAAATTACCACGCTTGGTCACATGGGGGAGGGTGGGGGGCTTAGGGTTTCGTCAAGTAGTGAATATCCTCCAACTTTAACATAAGTTTTTTCTTCTTGATAATATTTTTTCTACTTGTTACTATAAGTATGCACGCATTATTGGCGTCACACGCTGTGTTAATAAAGACAAATTAAGTCAAATTAGATTTCTTTTCCTTTTCTGTTTGCAAAAAATGATTGAAAATCGTATTTATGAATTACTACATGAAAATTAGAGGGTAAGGGTGGGGTCTTGGCATATACTACGGGTTGCCAACAAGGGGGGAGGGGCGTAATAAAATAGTAAAAAAATGGGTCACGTCACGATGTATGGGTACGTTCCCTTACGTTACGCAAACAATTTTATTTTCTCTTCGAAATAATTTTTAATTGAGCCCAAAATTACCCAAGTTATTTTCTGTCACATAGTTTCTTCATAATTTATGTTTTATGTTAGCAATTATTCATACGTCTTTCACATAAACCCTATTTTGTTAGTACAAAGTTTTCTCTCAGCGAATTAGAAAATAATTTATTTTGTGAAGTTTTCATGATTTAATAACTAAGGATTTTCCAGGTTATATTGTTGTAAGTTATTAATTTTGGCTATTGGCAATTTCACAAATAAAGGGGATGGTATTATACTCTTAAAATGATTTATTTTTTAAAATTAAGAGCCGTTATAACTAGCGTTAATTTGAATAGATTTCAATATAAAAAACAAGATTATGAATAACAGAAAAATAAAGTATTTTCAACAATAAGGTGATTTTTGGAAAGATTGATATTTATTTATTCTAAACATCACTCTTAAATATATTTTGATTCATTTGAGTCTATTTTCTCCACAGTTTAATTTAAAGGAGCATGAAAGTCATTTGATCGACGAAAACACAGTGTGAATGCATCGTTTGTTAGTAATTTGAATACTCTAGTCATAGTAGTGAAAGCGCCTGGTTGAGGAGATAACTCACATTTCTCAACTTGTCTTGTTTTTGCACCAGTTAGTGGTAAAGGGTTCTGTTGTAGTGAAAGAGTCTAATTTTTATTCACAAATTTCTTTAAAAATAAACCTACTTGAACCAGCCTTTTTGCTGAGCATATCTCTCGCATATCTTTTATAAGACTCATCAAAATGTTTATGGAATAAATGAAATCTTATGTGATCGGCTGGGTAAAAGAAAATAATCAATTTTATATTTGTACAGTCGCATCGTCTTATGTTTCAATTTATTTGTATAAAAAGGCAAACAAAATTCTTATAACTTCGAAATCAACCGAGCCCTTTTTACGTTATCTTATCTTTTTCGGTTAAGCCTTATAAATAATTTCTTCAAAATACAGCGACAAATAACAGAAAAAAAGAGCTGTACTTGGATCATTATTGTTATGCTTTGATCCAAATGTAACTAATAAGGAATAGAAAAATATCTTTTTATGTTGTCTTTGAAGTGACATTCATTTTTATTGAATTCAGGTCGAATTTATGCGTCTTCCACCAGAGAACGTGTTCCAAGCTTTGCCAGTCACGGAATCACAGGCAATTAAAACATCTGTAAGTAAATCTAAAGTAAAAAAAGTAAAGAAATTGTGATTAATAAATTAACGACACACATACAACTAGGAATTTAATGCTCTCTAAAGTTTTGACGTACACATGAAATGATTTTATAAGTTTATTTATACAGGGTGTTTCAAAATTGCGTTGCACGGCTTTTATTCGGAACCAGCGCCTCCTAGGGTCATGGAAGTAAGGTCTACCCCTAGGTTAGTGACCCTGGAGAATCTAATGAGATGACTTACAGCGCTCCTAGCGGCGAAATTAAAAAGTTAAAAAAATTAATTTAAAAACTAAAAGAGATGGAGTAAAAAGTTCAGTACAAAAGTTGTTGCCAAGATCATAACGAACTCAAGTAAAAAAAATTCATCAAAATAGCTTAATTATTCGAGGAGATATTCACTGTTGAAAATGGCACTTTTTTGAGTGGCGAAAAAGGGCCCGGCCACAAATTTAGAAACGCTTTCTCCGTCATTATCGTGCGGGAGTTTTAAGCTTGACAGTGACTGATTTGATGGATCAATCGAAAATAATGCTTCAAATTTTTTTAAAAAGGAAAGTCCAAGCTTGGACATTTAAGAACTACCACGATCAGAAATCGTTACTTTTGCGAGATAAATGTTTACTAAAACGGGTATTAACGATCAATCGCTAATCGAAGATTAATTAGAAATAAATATTTCGAAAACAGTTGACTTTTTAATGTTTTGCATATTGGTAGGACACAAAGTAGGAGAAAAGGAAGAAATTCACAGTGCAAAATTATAATTTATTGAGCTTGCTCAAAAAGATTACCATGGGCAACAATACACTTTTGTGTCCTTTCAACCATGTTAGAAAGCACATTTTGGACCATATGGGGTGTGACAGTTGCGCAACTGACGATGATGCGGTTTTTTAAGTCCTGGAGACTCGTAGATGGCGTTTCGTAAACTTGATTTTTCAAGTGACCCCAAAGGAAAAAGTCGAGTGGATTAAGATCAGGAGATCTTGGAGGCCATTCAATACTCCCACCATACCCAATTATCTTATTGCCAAATGTGTCTTTGAGGAATTTTTGAACCAGATTTGGCTTGTGCGGTGGAGCGCCGTCATGTTGGAACCAAAGTGATGGTAACAGTGAGAGAGGAATGTCTTCCAAGAAATCAGGCAAGATATCCTGCAAATTCTGAAGGTACTTGTTTCCATCCAGCGAACCAACGAAGAAAATTGGTCCAACTAGACGGTCCCTCCAAACACCGCACCACACATTTACTGACCACTGTACTTGATGTCTAACACTAACTCCCCATGCAGGATTTTGAAGAGCCCAAACATGAGTGTTATGCCTGTTAAAGATTCCATTGCGATGAAATTTTGCCTCATCGGACCAAATGATATTTTTAAAAAAGTTTGGGTCACTTTCCAATTCATTAAGTGCCCAATTGCACCAATCGAAACGTCGTTCCTCATCTCCTTGTAGCAATCCTTGCTGTGGTGTAACATGGTAAGGATGCGCTCCATTCTTGTTCAAAACCCTCCAAATTCGACTTACTGGTAAGCCAGTCAGATCGCTCATTTCTCTAATACTGGTGTGAGGATGGGATAAAGCGTATGCCAGTAAGTCTTCATCTGGTATGCGATTAGTAGAACGTTGTCTCATCGAATAGTGTCTCCTAAGAACGCTTCCTGTATCTTTAAGGCGCTGCACAACTTTCCTGATAGTCGCTGATGTAGGATGAGGATCATTTGGAAAGCGATCAGCAAATACACGTGCAGCTCGAACCGAATTCCGTAGAGTTTCTCCATAGATGAGAACCATTTCTAAATACTGAGATTTACTAAAAGTCGTCATGTTTGAAAAATAAATGACGTGAAATTGCTTTATAATTGAGAAAGAAATCAACTTCAGATTTAAGAACTATAATTTCCTTTCTCTCATCTGAAATAATCAGCACGCTTGTCAAATTCAAGTGACGTTTTCCCCTCAGGCCAATCTAAGCGCTCGCTGACTGAATAACCATATTCGAAATTATACTACCTTGCGGCAAACAAATCAGATCCCTCAACGACAATCCCTATCAATATGCAAAACATTAAAAAGTCAACAGATTTCGAAATATTTAATTCTAATTAACCTTCGATTAGCCATTGATCGTTAATACTTTTTTTATTAAAAATAATTTTCGATTGATCCATCAAATCAGTCACTGTAAAGCTTAAAACTCCCGCACGATAATGACGAGAAAGCGTTTCTA
The DNA here is from genome assembly GCA_963680715.1 of Tetragnatha montana. Taxonomy (NCBI): domain Eukaryota; kingdom Metazoa; phylum Arthropoda; class Arachnida; order Araneae; family Tetragnathidae; genus Tetragnatha; species Tetragnatha montana. Next base: position 32,253,986 of record OY796675.1, read on the forward strand.
AATTTGTGGCCGGGCCCTTTTTCGCCACTCAAAAAAGTGCCATTTTCAACAGTGAATATCTCCTCGAATAATTAAGCTATTTTGATGAATTTTTTTTACTTGAGTTCGTTATGATCTTGGCAACAACTTTTGTACTGAACTTTTTACTCTATCTCTTTTAGTTTTTAAATTAATTTTTTTAACTTTTTAATTTCGCCGCTAGGAGCGCTGTAAGTCATCTCATTAGATTCTCCAGGGTCACTAACCTAGGGGTAGACCTTACTTCCATGACCCTAGGAGGCGCTGGTTCCGAATAAAAGCCGTGCAACGCAATTTTGAAACACCCTGTATAAAAATACTAAGCATTCAGCTTAATGGATCATTTTATTTACTGAAATGATAACTTCTAATTTTGATAAACTGCTTAAATGTGGTACATAATCAGAAAAACTATTGTCCTTTCTAGTTGAATAACGTCCTTTATAACGATCGGCAAACATAACGGCATTCCAAAAAGCACATACGATACGCAAAAACCCCGACAAAGGTAAGATAACACCAAATATAAAAAACAATGTCAGCTATTTGTATTCAGCTTCTGACAGCGCTAAGTAAAAGCGCAAGTTAAGGTTACGTCTTCTGATGGCCTCTGCGACGATTAAGACGCATTAGCATTCAGTGCGAGTCCACCTAGAAACAATGGAGTTCCCCATGATATACTACTCTTACACAAGCACAACAAGAATAAATCCTTTCCGATCCAAGCCTAACGGTAAAAGATTAATGAAGATCCTGATTAAAGATAGGGTTTTGTAATTGAACCAGCCGGTTTGGAGAAGGTGACTTAAGAGCCCTTTCAGGTGCTAATATAATGCCCGGGACAAATGATGGGATTGTGACCCGAAGCTTTTGAGATAGAGAAGAAGCGTGTAGTGAAACATGTTTGATGGTAATCTTATTTTCTAGATTTATTTGAAATTTGGGGGGTAATATAATTTTCTTTGTATTGATATATTAAGTTCTGAATATGTATTTTCGCAATTCAAAATACATCCAGATAAAACATTTTTAGATTGTAGTATTAAATAATTGGTTATTGAAGTTTAAAAAATACATGTGGTTTGTTTGATTTTTCCAAGCAATATAATTTGTTTTTCAATATACACCATTCATCAGTACATTATAGGTTCAAAAATTTATAAATCCTCTGTATTTTTGTAAAATATAGTAGTACCTATACCAGCACCTTCATAACATGTAAATAAGATAGATAAGATAAGTAGATAAGATAAGATAGGATAGAAGATAGGGGGCATCTTTTATTTGGAACTAACACCTCCTAGAGCAGGGATTGTCCAACCAGGGTTCGAAAGCAGGGCCTAGTTGCTAGGGTTTTTTTTCTAACGAAAAACCAACTAGCAAGTAGCAACTCAGAAAACTTGAGAATCCCCAGCGCCAAAATTGGAAGTTTGGAACCCTAACCTAAATATCCCCTAAATAAATAACATTGTTTTTACATACAGATGTAACCGTAACCTTCCTGAATTAAAGAAGAAAGTAAATTCCTAAATTAAGAGTTGTCTTCAGTGTTACTTAACTGCAAGCTGCAAGAAAATTGAAAGATTCTACCATAAATAATGGAAAATTTTAAAGTAGTTAACATAATTTGAATCGTCATTAAATTTCACAATAGAGTTTTTTACTTTTATACCATCAGAATTTTATTTATTAATTTGTTTATTAGCTTGTGAGGAGCCCCAATCTAAACCAAACTAAAAATATTTAAAAATACTTTTAACCCTCTTTAAAAGCGCACTTAGCATGACATCAAACAAATCTTATGCCAAGCTCGGAGAAATTTTATACAAATTATAAAAGGTATTTTTTTTTACTACCTTGTCTAACGGTCTTGAATGATTCTGTATTAAGTCCCTCGCGTACACAAAGAAATTTTTCGTAAGCATTTCTTTTATCTTGCCCCCAAACTATATAACAGACTACCTTACAATCTTCAAAGTATTCCATATGTAACCACTTTTAAACGATTATTACATAATTTTTTAAATGAAATAGATAATTTAGATGTATTTTTTTCATTATAGTGAAGCAATAGTAATTATATAACGCCTAGCTGTGCCTGTTATTATGTATGTTTTATGTTATTGTTTTATTATTATATGCTTTGTGTAATATAATGTTTTTTTTTTAATAATTTAATTTTTGTTCCAAATTATATTATACTCAATTTATTGCTGTCACCTAAACAAGTTGTTTTTCTTCTTGGTGACAAATATAATTATTTCCTAATTTCTGTATTAAACCTGTACTGTAATGTAAATAAATAAATAAATAAATAAAAAATAAAAAAAAAAAATTGAATTTTGTAGTAATTTCTCATACGCCTTTGTTTTTTTTTTTTTTTTGCAAATTTTCTTTTATATAAAGTAGGTATAAATTAATCATTAGATAAAATTTCCAATAGTTTAAATTATGTTATATTAAATTTGTAAACACTTTTGTTAAGGTTATTGATTGGAGGAAATTAAAATGTAGGTCAAATTCATTTCGGTAAATGAAGAGAAAACATTGAATCTCTTAAATAAGTTTTGTATTTATTTATACTTTATTCTAATATCACTCTAGATAAAGCAGCAAACATCTTAAATAGTTTGTGAATATGGTATCGCTGTTTTAGACTTTTATGCTTGATCTTTACAAAAAATAAATATTTTAAATATATTTGAAAAATAAAATGATTTTTTAAACACTTGAAATAGTTCTGGATTCAGAAACTAATGGGAAATACTGGTTTCTAAAAACATTCAATCCAAATTTCCATTAATTTGATTTAAATATCCTCTCATAGAAAACGTTTATAATTTTAGTGATCGTGCATTATGGGCAAACAAGCATTAAGTATCAAGCAGGTTCTGATTGATCATCAGCATTTACATTCCCTCAAAGTAAAAGCCTCAATAAAAATCTGTTATCTTCGGTCTTAAACCATCTCTCTCTTTAAGACGACCTTGCATCACACGGAGCAGAAGAACGACACTTTTTTTATATCAATCAAGAGACCCCCTTTGTTTTTGATTTAGTGCCGTATTCTTCCCATGACTCTCTACCTGAATAACCAGTTATGAAAGGAGACAAGAGTCAGATTAATTGAAAGTGGATAAAAGAAAGAACAGCATAACGAGTCTAGCCCTTTCAGTCCCGGCCCTCCCAAAATTTCTATAGGATTCAATGGAATCTTGGGCGGGTTAGGAATGAAAGAACTAGGGGGATGAATCCAGAGAAAGGGAGACATCACGCACGCTTTTGTGCCGCTCGTGGTTTTCTCACGATCATCTATCTATCTGCTGGGGGGTGGCGGTTGGTTGATCATGATCCCCCCTAGGCCCCCGGGGCAGAAAGGACTGGAAGGTCGTCTGAATAACGGACAACCTTTTAATTTTTCGGTCAGGAGACGCGACATAGTTTTTCACCACACCCCGCGTTTGTTTTCCCGACTGATTGGAGATAGCCGGTGGTTTGGGAGAGGAACAATTATTGCCGACAGGTGCGGTTTTCGGTCAGGTAATTGGGGGATAATTGTCGTGTATGGGAAAACCTTCTGAGTATTGCTTTTTAAATTTGATATGTTAATAATTGTTAACATAACCATTGCAGATTCATTGGTAAACTTGTAAGTGGATGAGAATATTAAGTTGAGTTCGTGTGAAAGTAAAGATGTTAATGAAGATTAGTGCATATTCCATTTCCTAAAAGGAATGAAAGGGTTTGCTGTAAATTCCTCTGGCGCGTTTCACAATTCAAGTTAAAGTCTATTGTTAAGCAACCATATTTCTATTAGAGTTTATGATAATTTCCCCCTCATCCCGCTGTCTTTTCAAAAATTTACTAAACGATTCAATAATAAATACTTTTTTAAGTGTAAAGTAAAAATCAAAACAAAAAAAATGTTTAGAATTAATTTCTAAAACCCCATTTTTACGAATATAAGATTTAAAAAAAGTCAAGGGGAGACCTCCTGAACCACCCTTTGTCAAGATTTCTCAATATTTTAAAGCTTTTGTTTTTTAAATTGCCATGTTCTTTTTAATTTTCTTGGTTTTCTCATCAATCGGTTATGTATCGTTATGTCAAACTCTTCTGACTATACTTTTTAGTAAAACTATTATTAAACAACAGTTTTTGTAGAGTTCTTTTATTTTCCTGCCCTTCATCCCGGTGTCGTGTACTAAATTCACAGCACGATAAAATAAGCATGATATCTTAACTAAACGAAAAAAAACCCCCCACCTATTCAGATATAAATACATATTTTTATTGATTTATTAACTACTCCTTAAGCAATGAAAGAAATATCTTTACATCAAACATGAAATAAAAGGGAGAAGACATAATTTAATTGTACACTAACTAATCCAAAAACGCTGCTGACGAAATATCTCTCTTTATCATAATAGCTTTGCTAAAAATACTTAAAATTTGATTGAATCAAAAATAAAATATTAAAATTTTACATAGGTAGGTATAACAATTTTTTATGTAAGAAATTCTTAATTTATACGGATTATATTTGAAAAGGATCGGTGAATAATGTTTATCTGCTATTTTGTGAGATAGTTTTTCCTCTTTGTTTTAGAGTTAAGAGAAATTAACTTAAGATTTAAAAATCTATTTTATTATAAATTTATTATTATTTATTATAGTTAAATTGTTACATCTATAGAGATTAATAGATAATAAATAATTTATATCATTTCAGGTTTCGCAAAACAATTTAAAATCCGTATTTTAGATTAAGAGATAAAATCTTGTTTACATATTAAAATTTGTTTAAATTGTTTGTTATAAAAATATTTGTTTATCGTACCTTAAATTTTTTTTCGATTCAGTATCTAGAATCTACTTTTACATCAAATCAGAACACAGATAGCTCAACTATATACTTGAGATATTAAAATTTTCTTTCATGCAGAATTTTCTATTTTTCTCTTCTGAAAGTTTAGCAGAGAGAACTATTTTAACTCAACGTTGAAAACTTAACTTAAGACACTATAGGGTACTAAGCTATCGAGATAATTATATTCCGAAAAGGAATTCCTCTCCAATCCCCTCTTTTACTTTTTTCTCAGTGACCTCCAAATTGTTTTGAACAGATCAAATTAGTTATTAACACATTATATCTCCTCCCAAACTTCACATTACAACTTCAGGAAGTTAGAAATTGACCCTGAGCCCCTTTTTTTTATATATAACCCTTTATATGCAACTTCTCACTTAGCCCAAAGCAATAGGTCCGAGGCGTGTCTCTTGGGTGATTTGATTATAGATAGAGATCACAGAGTAGTCGGAAGGCAACCAATCAGGGTAATAGATAGCTTCTGGAAGCGAAGTAGACGACATGAACATAGAGACGCACTTGTGATTGTCGAATTAAAGTGATTCAATATAAAAGAAAGCATCTCATATCTGTCTTAATCACTTATAAAGGGGAATTCCAATCAATCATATGAGCATGCCAAGAACGATCCACTATCTAACTGATCAGGTATGCTTCAAATCGAATTAATTATCCTTGGTGCTAGATGGATTGAATTCGCATTATTTAAGAATCAAACCGCGACGCTTATTAGATGGTGGATTTTGTAACTTTTTGCTTTTGTATCCTTATGTGGCCTAAACTGCTATATTTCCGGAAAATTTTAAAGGAAAAGAAATTGTGCGTTATTCGTTGGATTATGAAAATTTTCCGAGATTTACTGTAAGAAAAGTTTATAACCGTTTTTAAGTGGATTATTATTAATCTCTCTATTCTAAAAAATTTTTTTTGGTGAACGGTTTCCAGGTAAAAAACCTTTTAAATACTGATCCGTATAACACATTTTTGGTATCAAACTGTTTGGATTCTTTTGAGGACATGCAAAAGGTCATTAGAATTTCTAAAAAAATCATAAATTTTAAAATGTTTGCATGTTTTTAGATTACTGATAAGGTAGCAGTTACAAAGCTAGTAATGTAAAACAACTTATTATACATCCAATCACAACGACCAATTGACGCCATATTTTATGATGGAATTTTTTTTCACGTTTTAAAAAGTATTATCTTAATTAAATATCATTCAAAGACTGATAAAAGTTATTCTAAAATCTTACAGATATGCTATGTCATACCAAAATTTTACACATTTTGTCTGAAATTTTTATAATTAATATCTAAAACTCCTTACTTCGACTTTGTTATCAACATTATAGAGGTAGGTAGGTATTTAAGTTTAGCAATTTCACTTCATAAAGATTGGCGGTTAACCATTGCAGAAACTTTTTCAAATACTCGAAGTAATAATTCTATAATATCTTTTCTTCAATATTTTGTCTAAAAGTAAAATATTAAAAAGTATTTTTAACTTTTGAAGAATGCATTGCAAAACATTACAAAACATCAACAAGAAACAGTAACATCAAGAAATTTTAAGACATTTTCTTTTTCTATTGCAAAAGTAATAATGAAACCGCGAAGATGAATTTGCAGTCGCAATAGTCATTTTGTTTTAGTAGAGAATATCTTTACAGGCTAATGGTATTTTTTTGTACAATGTAGAGAGAGGTTAAGTACAGAAAAAACATTCACACTCCATACACTCTTATTTTATGTAGAACTGGCATTGAACTCCTAATTATTAAAATCTATCACGTTGTAACTAGAGTAATTACAGTGGCAAACACTAACACTTACACGTGCGCTTTTAAATCTCCTATTTGTCAAAACGATCTCAATCGGTGCATCCATTAGAACTATCAAAACATGTTATTAGACGTAACGCAACCCGAGCAATGAACGAAACAATGAACAATTTGTTGCGAATCGCCACTCTTTTTCTTCCGGAAGAGGAAGCTTTTTTGAATGGGCCTCGGTGTTAAATGTTTCTCATGTGTCGTGAGGGAAGAAGCTCAAGGGGGAGATGGGCAGGAACAGGTTTGATGATGGTGTAGAGCCGTTGAAAGTGGAGAAGGGGTGAAATCAATTTGGGATACACTGTGTGTGGTTGGATGATTGGGAAGACCGTTGATGAGGTTTTGTGTTACAGAAGAAGGGTTGAAGATTTTGATCGCAGGGTTTTTTTTTTGAGTGGAAGAAGTCAAGAACTGAATGCCGAGTAGTATATAAATGATGGGATTTAGTTTGGATAGGGCGTGTTTGTTCATATTGATGATAGAAAGGGAGTTTCATTTGTGTAAGGGTCATTCCAAAAGTAGCGCCATAAACCATAACAAAAATGTAAAAAAAAAAACTTAAACAAAAATAAATAATCACAAGAGCATAGATTCGTGGTATTAACTTCAAATCTAAAGTAAAAGGTTCCACCTCAAAAGTCTTGTTAGATCAGTGTTATTCCTAGGCATTTTTTGGAGGAGTAAAAATACTCCTTGAATTTTTTAGGAGGAGTGAAATTCAATTATGAGGAGTGAAATACGGAAATAGCATAAACTACATATACAGAGACAAACTTTCTATTAAAAACGCTTACTTTTGAACGGACAAAATGAAATTGAAAAAAAAAATGAGGATGCTATTTTGGGTTTCAATCAAACAAACTCCAAACTCCCTAATCATCAGAACAATAAGTAAAAAAAATAACTATGGCTGTATGAAAATACAATTAAAAAGTATGATAAATAAAGTACTGCCGTGGCTGAAGGTTTACGCTAAACCTTTGTGAAAAATTCAAAGAGTGAAAATACTCCTGTCCAGTTTTTTAAAGAGTAATTCTGATTTTCAAGGAGTGAAATACTCTCTCAGAGGAGTTAAAAATATCTCTGTGTTAGATACTAAATGGTAAAATAATTCAGACCAACTAACCATTCCCCCCAAAAATATTCAAAAAAGTTAGACTTAGTAAGTAGTAGTATTTTCCCCGGGTTAGATATGGCGAACTGACGCATCAAAGGATAAACCTGAATTTTTTATTTTATTAAAACACCTTATCAATACCTATTTCAAGCTTTGAGTATACAAAAGCTCAAAATACTTTTAGATTTTGGCTGACATACTTTAGAGCTTGTTATTTAATTACGCCGTTTTCGTGTAAATTTTGGAATAAAACTTTTTTTCCCACTCTAGTAAAATTGGGAGATGTCACAGAGATTGTTAAGTACCCCTCGAGAGTCTTTGAGTTTCTGGATTCACCATAATCATCTATTTTTTTTAAAAAATAGTTTTTATAATTTTTCATTGATACTGAATTACCTTAAAAATTGCAAATGTTGTTTCTAAAGTTGGAATATTATAAATTGTTAAATCAAACTTTCAATTGGAATACTAGTTGACAGATATTTTTCATAAAAGTTTTTCCCTTAGGAAATTCTTGTAAGGTTTATAAACTTAAATCCTCATTCATATCTATTAAACAACTGAACAAAACCACCCATTTAGAACATCCTAAAAAACCACGCCAACTAATTGTAACTGTTAACGCCCATTTCCGAATGATTAATATAACTTTAATCAGCTTATATGTACTTCATCATACTCGATAAATCAAGTTCATTCCCATCACTCTCAATTACTAAATCACGTAAAAAAGAACAAAACCTAAATCTCCCTATTCCCTTTGTCCCCCTCCCTAAAGCTTCTCGTGTAATACGCCCCCCGTTTAACCACTCACGTACCATATTGTTTGTACACACGGCAAACACATCTGCCTTATTACGGTCTGCTTCGGATTCAAAAGCTTCGAAAGAACTAAAAAAAAGGAAGAGGGGTAGTTAAAAGCGTAGAAGTAAAAAGACTAGAGGTCACATCGATGGTAACCTTGCGTGGTCATTGGTCAACCTAGATTTGTGCAAAAGAAAGAATCCGTAATACTCTATTAGAAAACGCTTTTAAACGTTTTTCTCGGTAATTTCAACCAAGCCAATAAAATGCATATGAATTTATGTTAAATTAGTTTTTCTCAACCGGTGGTTTTGGACAAACTGGGGATAATGAAAATTATATTGCAATGTCAGTACTTAAAAATTCATGAGAAAAATAACCAAATAAGAAATTTACATGCATGGAATTTATTGTATTGTCAATAATTCGAAACAAAAAAATAAAATCAGTCCTTAACGACTAATTCAAGCTATCTGTTGGATTTTATAAGGGTTGGAAAGAGAAAACACAATTACGAATTATTGTATTAGACGAATTCTTTTAATCTGATATGAATAATATACGGTGTGGTTACTGTGCTACTTATGGAAACCTCGCAGGTTAAGAGTTCTGTCCTGGTTGGTATCTTTCCAATTGTTTTCTTGGAATGATTTTCCTAACTCTGACAAACTCACTATTCACAGCTGTAGTCCAAATGATAGCTTAATTCAGTGAGATTCATGTGAACTTAAAAAAAAAACCTTTTAAAAAACAATTAAGCTGAAAAACATATGTGGCCTAATGGATATTTCTAGTGTTCGGCACTAGTTAACTAGAACTAGTTGCAACTAGTAGTTAACTACCAATCAACTAGTAGTTAACTAGTAGTTTAACTACTTTTAGTTTAAAGTAGTTCAACTCTTAGTTTAACTACTTTTTTTATCAACTACTAGTTAAAACTACTTTCAAATTTTCAACTACTTAAAAAAATTGTATTTAAAATTTAAAAAGATATTTAAGATTTTTATCAAAGGTAGAGTACTCAAATACCATAACCAGAAATAAAGACCATTTTTGCTCGAAGTATAAACGTTTTTTGTGATATAGATAAGAAAGATGTACTATTAAAATTTTGCCAAAAGTAGATTATGAAATTAAATAGACTAGTTAACTAATAGTTAACTATTTTGGGAAATAGTTAACTACTAGTTGCAACTAGTCCCGGGAAAAATAGTTAACTACTAGTTACAACTACAATTTCCCAGACTAGTTAGTAGTTGGTAGTTAACTATTTTTTGACCACTAGTTGCCGAACACTAGATATTTCTAGCTGGCTCAAGTTGATGGTAGGAGGTGTTGGAATGACCTTAGTGGTTCTGATGGTTGTGTACCCTATTTCTTCGTTCTCCACGGTTAAAAGTCGTTTGAGTTTTGCGTGACGGAGGGAGGGAGGGACAGCTGCTCGGCGCGTGGAGGGATGGAAGGTGCCGTGATCGTTTGGTGTTTGCCGGGGCTGACGGCAGAAGGTGTGCATGTCGACGGCTTTGGTTGTTTAGGCTAAATATAGCCTCTATTGTGTGTGCGGAAAGTTTGATGGGAGGTTATGAATGGTGTGATATGTGGTTGGGTAAAGAAATGAGAGAAGATTTGAGGGATTTCTTTTTTCTTTTGAGGGGGGGATGTGAAAATTGTTTGGCAGATGTATTGTTCCGTGCATATCATATGGTCTAGTCAAGAACAGCCGTCTTTTTCTCACTCATTTTCATATTGATTTTCATTTTGAAAGTTGTGTTACCAATCTCCATGTTTCCAATAGGTACTTAAATTTGCAAATTACTTCTATTTTTAAAAATTTGTAATATGGTGTTTCTTGATGAATGGAGATAAGTAAATTTGAACATTAATTTTAAAGCAAATCCTGAGTCTAATTATTCACACGAACAATTTTTTTTTAAAGGAAAGAACACATTACATTTCTCCTAGATTTTTCCTCATAGTGGGATTTTAAACTTTTACTATATTTTCTGTAATAAAGTACTATTTTTTGATCAAATAAATTATCCATGCGTTTTGTGATACCACACACCTAAACGTTATTTCACAAATTTTATTTTGACCACGAAATATATTAAATATCGAAGACGTAATTAGAAAGAAATGGAGGTTTGTATTACAAATTATGTTATAGCGTGACAACCAAATTACATGCTAATGACATGCACCCATAACGTATAGTTCTCTATCTGTTATTACTAACAATTACAGAAACAAATATTGAATCATGCAATATGTAACCAGAACCACCCATCTATTTGAAACTTGGTTTTCCACCTGTCTGTATAAGATAGGGAGGAAAAGTAATTGCATTCATTACTAAAATGGGAATGCAGTTACCTTTAATTACGAGTACATGGGTCATAAAATACATAGTTCGTAAAATAATGGTATAATCTGCTCAAAAATGTTCTTTATCCTTATTTATGAGATGGTCGGTCATCGTTTGTAGTCCCTGAGAAAAATGTAAAAATTACATAAATATAGAAATTTGTCCTTCCAAAAGAAAAAAAAAATACTTGTAATTCATTCATAACTTTTTGTTTATTTTAAGTTATACAAACTATTAAGGCAAATAAGAGTTGGTGTTGACCATGTTGGTATAAAGTAATTATAATGGAGTAATAAAGTATTGCGTAAATAAGTATAAAATCTTGAAAACTTTTTTAATGCTGCAAATAAAAAGTGTTCTTAATTTCTTCAAGGGAAAGCTGTTGAAAAGGGAGTAATTTATCTGAGCATTTACTAATGTATATTTGGTTTGTAATGTATAAATGTACAGAACTACAGAAGATAAATATGAAATGGCCTCCAAACTTTAACTTCTTAATTTCCCATAAAATGGCATTTTACTTATTCCTTAAGTTCAGCAATAATTTATTTTGTATTGTTTTTTTGTAATAGGATCTTTTTACTTACTTCTGTAAGCCCCGTGCAATACATTGTGGTGCACGGGGAGCTTTTTGTTTGTTTATAATAAAAAAAAAATTAATAAATGTATTTATGTTATTTAGTCAAGTTCTATTCACACAATTAAATAGAAATATAAAAAAAGAAATATCAATTAAGAAATGTTCTCTCTTTTAACTCAAAATAAAGCTTAATTTATATAATTAAATATTTATACAATAACATAATTTACATTTAACTTGTTCTTAAATATTAGGTACATAAATCTTAGTTATCAGAACTTGATTCTTCAGGAGTAAAGTCTTGGGAAATCAGTCGATATTAAACATAAATTTTCATTTATTCTCGCTTGAAGCAAGTCATGTAAACTCAATCAATTAAACTTTTTGCCAACCAATTACATTGTAAACAACCCCCATCCTATTGTCAAAATGTAAATTGAAATCGTCACATGGAGAAAAAAATACATCAATACAAAAGCCTCTTTCTATTGTGTCAACTTTTTGTCTGGTATGTCCCCGCATGTCTCCTTACAGCTGGCTGTTGTCACTTGGCACAGTTTGATAAATATTCATCATAAATGAAAGACTTTTTTTTTTCGTTAAAGGGGCATTTTATAAAGGCTCTTAGAGCCTCTGTTGCTTCCCAGCAGAGCTATTTGTCAAAGCAGTTTTTCTTTTCGGAATCTCTTTGTTAAGCCGTTCTTTCGTAAAATAAAGCAACTAGATTTGGGAAGAGATACATTTTCACAGGATTCTTTCAATGAAGGGTTTCATGCGATTTTACAATGAATTTAACTTTGTTAATTTATTTTAACCTGTACTTTAAAGAGTTTTATTTCTTAAAATACAGGTTTTTGAGTTGAACTTAATTTTAGGGAAATATTGTTCATACAAAGGAACCAACTACATAGTATATACCCTAATTTGTATTTCCCGAATAATGAATTGAATTGTTATTTTTCTAAGTTTAGAAGTTTGCAAATTAAGAATTTCTGTGATTTGAAATAAAAACTACAGTGCAATACATTTTCTTACCTATTAAAGAAATTATTATTTGAATATGGAATTCGCAAATGTGTCACTATATTAAAGTTATCGAGTTTTTGGATTCAGAGGAAAGAAATATGAGTTTAAATGAGACTACTTGAAATAAAAAAAGAGAATAAAATTAATTTCTTTGAAATACAGAATATTGAATAAGATGAATGTAATGAGAACAGTGTCATTTTTAAAGATGTTCGAGTTATTAAAGCAGTCATTAAAAAAATAAAAACATAATTCAATGGAAAGAAATTAGCAAACGCCGCAGCACATCAAACTGTTTCCAAAAATATAAAAAAATATTTAATTAAAATTTAAAAAAAAAAATCTTGTCTTGCTCGTCTAAAATTCAAACGTCCTTCCACAAGTTTTATTCACAAACCCAAGCATACTTCACTCCTTATTATTCTCAACCCAAAATAGATTTCACCTTCCAGTAATCTCATCTACCTTGAATTTTTTAAATAAACTCAAACAATTGTTTCCACATCCCATTCAACGCATTCCTCCTAAAACCCCGAGTTATTTATCAATGCATCCAAAACCCTCAATAAATCATCGCATATTTATTACACATGATTATAGCCACCTATTTACATGCCCATCTCATCACTTACACAAACAGCGCTCGCTACTGTCTCTTCATTATCAATGAATGACTCTCTCTCTCTCCTCAAATAAAGCGTTGACACACAAAACAATCCCTTTATTCTAATAAACCCTCGATAAAAACAGCATCCGGAAACAATGGGGTCTTATTTTCTCGCTTTTTTCCACTACATTTGCGTCGCTTCCGGTGATGGGTCCTCAAGGCTGCGACCTCTGGTCACTCCGGAGCGGATGGTCCCGGACTACGGGGCGCTAAAAGTGCGTGAACGGGTGGGTGGTGACGTGCAGATAAGGCTAAAGACCCATTTCCAGCTCCGGGGAAAAGAATGGAAGGAGAGTGAAATTATTATATTGTTCTGTTCTTTTCTGCGCCGGAAGTTGAACAACCATCAAGCGTTGGTGTATTGAAAAGGAAAGGAAAAACTGACTCCGTGTGAGATACCGTATCGGTATTGTGTGATGTCAAGCTTTCACCCGACATGTGCAAATATTGGAGTTCTATTGTTGATGGAAATTCAATGTCGAAGTTTTCGTCATGAATCAGAACAATACAGCTCAATACTTTATGGAATAAAAGTGTTGAGTTGTTTAACAGACTAAAAAAAACACTCGATCTTAAATTTTAATGATAACGAAATATGTAATTTATTTTAACATCGAAAAATTAGATCACAAAAACAATTTATGATGCTTGAAAACAAAATAAAAAGTTACTTTACCCTTACGTTTAAATTAAATGATCTCTGTAGGGTGTTACAAAAGTTACTGAACAATTTAAAAATCAATAAGAAAAAGTGAAAAAGAAATTCGCGGCTGAACGCGACACTGTAAAATAACTTGATTAACAAACACCAGAATTTTTCCAACTAGATCTATCATTACTCAGGCAATAATTAAACCCTAATTTTTTTGCTTCAAAATAAAATCCCACATAAAAGCCTACTCCCCAAGCTAAGTACCTGCTTGTGATCTGACCCCAAACCACTCGTTCAGCTCAAGGTCACGATCCTAAATCCTCAAAATCAATGTTTACGTCTCCAATTACACTTTACAGCACCCAGTTCAGCCCACAAAAAGCCATGTCAAACAAGGCCGGGGAATGATTTTTTTCAGTATCTTCTCCTTTTCAACTCCCATCGTGTTCCCTAGCTGCAAAACAAACTCCTAATCTTCGTGCAATCCGGATTTCTCCGCCACTTTTTCTTTGCTCTGGGCTCACAATTAGACTCGGCTCCATGGTTTGACCAAATATTTGTGTAAGTGGAGTTTAGTTGTTCCTTGATTATACGCAGAGGGGCATATCTCTAGCACGGACTTTCTTTTTTAGCTTTTTTTTGTCCTTGTTGTGTTTCTTTAGCAAATGCTTCTTCTCACAAAAGAGGGATTATGTCGGATGATGTTAAAAGTTAAGGGAGGGTTTGTTCAACTCGTTTTAAGAGTTGTTCCTTTTAATTGCCTTCTTTAACGAACGAGCAATCAAGGCGGTGGTCAAAAAAAGAACTTTATTCTTGAAACAGTGTGTGGATGGCAAACAAAAGATGATCCTGAAATCTGATACCTACTCTAAAGCACGACAAAATATTCATTATCACAAACATTAATTTCCAGTTAACCAAAATAGCAGTGAATCTTATGGTTAATGAATTGTTATATTTGGTTAGGTAGATTTCGGTTTATTGTTGTGGTCTCTATTTTGGCAAATCAGGTTAAAGTTGTTTTGGTTACCTAATGAGAAAAGTTTTCATTAATAACAATAACATGGTTAAGAAAATGTAGTCTTTATATACTTTTTACTTATGTACTTTTATTCATTTTCATATGTTGTGATATCTGATTAAAATCTTTAGGTTATATTGATGATAATTATTGTTTATGTTTATTGATAAATGTTTGCTGATTTGAAAGTAAACAATCCCTTCTAAAATTTTCCTAATATTAAATATCAACAAGAGTTTTTCAAAAATCTATTCTTGTTTATAGGTAGTAAATTTATAATAATATAAGTAGGATAATATGCTTCCTTATAAAGAAGAACAGTTTTTGTTTATAGACAAAAGAGGTAATTACTTAATATTAGAAGAGTTATATTTTTTACCACTGTAAATATATGAAATAATTTTAGGAAGGATAATACCTACTGTCGTTTAATAATGAAAGTTACCACGAAGGCTAGGAGATTTAAGGTTAAATTTCGTTAAGACTCAAGATTATAGGAAAACAGTTTGGAAAGATTCTAAAATCTCTTAAAAATAACTAACGTAAGTGAAATTTCTAGATAACCCCCTTTACTCTCATTAACGTAGTTGAACCACGCATTATAAGGGTGACACAAAAATTGAGCTTCCTGTTTAGTCAAACATGTTGCCCATCAGAGGAACACATAAACTCTCCTTAAAATATTCCCATTATAGTTTCTTTTTTCACACCATATTTCTGGCTACACGTCCAGAAACAAATTTCGGCTTATTACCTTAATTTACAAACTGCCATCCTGACGGCACTTAATCAATCACCAGCGCAGAAAACAATAAATTTTGCGTCACTCCCCGTGCAAACGAGAAATCGAGAGGACCCTTCATGCAGAACAGTTTCGCTCTGCCCCAGACCGCCTCGCCCGATTCCTCTCTCACAGGAACTTTTACCGTGTGAATTTGGTTACATTGCTTGTCGTTCCTGCGTGTCACACTTCGCAGAGCGGAGCAGATGAATTAATGCAGCCATCTCCAACACTTGGTTTTATGTCAGCGGAGTGTCAGCTGCTCTCTGAGGCCGGCATGGGAAACATTGGCCATTCGCTCCCTTGGAATATTTTCGGTTTGGTGTAAATGAGATGAGTGAGAAGGTTTAAGTGCTGATGAATTTTTGAGTTGTTTGTTTTTATTAGCTTTTAGTAGGGCCTGATACAAACACGCAAACTTGTAACTTAAGAGATACGTTAGTAGTTTAATGAAATTTAATTTTTGAGTAGAACATTCTGTTTTAATAAACTAATTACAATAAACCATATATTAAGGGAGGTATGTATCTTGGAAGAGTGAGGTCACGTGTGTATTGGATGCTTCAAATGTCCAAAAATGGAATTTTTTGAGTTCAGGGAGATATTTTCATCTCCTCTCTATCCACTCCTCTTATGAAATAAGTTTTAAAGGAATTTATCTTTAGCCTGAAAACCCAAAATTTATAACAATAATTAAAAACTATGATCAAGTGTTTTTACTCCCTTAAACTTAGCTGGGAATTTACTTGTAAAGACCTAATAATTTTAGGGTTTTCTTCTGGATAAAACTTCAATTCAAAAACAGAACGGTGTACGAAAAATTTAAAATGAAAAAAGGAAATATCATGAAAAATAAAAAAAGTACAATAAAACTTAAAAACAAAACAAAAAGGGGCCAAGGGTTTATCAAGTTTCATTAAGGGGGTCAGTTAAGTCTTAAACCATAGGATAACTCTCATAAACTGGCACTTACTAAAATGAGTCCCAAATTTTTAAAAATAAACATATCAACAAAATTTTTTTGGTAGTGTGAAGTTAACTATATGTACCTTAATTTCAAATCTTCAAATAGCATATAAATTATTAAAATTAATAAAAATTAGTGGAAAAATTATTGACTTTTAAAAAAAAATTATTTAAAGTACAATGCTCGTTACGCAGTCTCTAGAGCTCAAAAACAAAGATAATTATTAAAAAGTGGTGTTAAATTAATCTTAAATACATCTTCTATAAGTTATACATCATTCAATACATATTTATTATTTTTTTATATTTTTAAAAAAATCAAAAAGTTGAAACTTAGAATTTTAGTAAAAATTTTTACTTTATAAAGGTGAAAAAAAAATTTTGGTAGAATAAATTTTTATAAAATGATGTATAACTTAAAGAGGATAAATTTAAGATTAATTTAACACCACTTTTTAATAATTACCTTTGTTTTTGAGCTCTAGAGACTGCGTAACGAGCATTGTACTTTAAATAATTTTTTTTTTAAAGTCAATAACTTTTCCACTAATTTTTATTAATTTTAATAATTTATATGCTATTTGAAGATTTGAAATTAAGGTACATATAGTTAACTTCACACTACCAAAAAAATTTTGTTGATATGTTTATTTTTAAAAATTTGGGACTCATTTTAGTATGTGCCAGTTTATGAGAGTTATCCTATGGTTTAAGACTTAACTGACCCCTTAAGAAAAAAACCTTTTATAGGTTTTAAAAATTACAACTGGTGATGGCACAAGATCCCCGTTAAACAAGGAATGTCTAATAGTTGAATATTTTATTTAACAGATTTTTACGAAATATCCTTCCTATACCTCAAAACTTTTCACCGAGCAAATAGTTCAAAAGACGAAATTTTTTAATGCATTGATTATCTTCTCTACCTTACTATTAAAAAACCCGTCCATAAAAGAGAAAACCAGACACCAATTTGCATTTTAATCGATACCTGTTGGAAACCTTGAATTTCCGTTTAGTTAATTGATTGTTTTCCCCCAATTAACTTGTGAAAATCATGTCTGTGTCACTTATTCAAGGAACTTGACTTCGATTTCTTAGAAGTACTTTTAATTATTTTTTGCTGGATGGAGATTACTAATCAAATACTAGTTTAACTGTCGATTTCAACACCTTTTCATCCTTCTAGAGATTAAAACCTTGAAGTGAACCTCAGAAGTATAGATAAAAATGCTTCAATCTATCGCATGTTTTCGGCGTTTTAATATTAAAGATCTGTGATTCAGTAGTGCTAGAACGTAACAAATGTATCTGGATTTGTCTGGGAAATAAAAAAAAATGAAAATTGAAGTTAGAATCAATATAAACACTTGGTTATATTCACCGTGTTACAAAAATAAGCAATGTATTTGTAATCTAATAAGCGAATAATTTTGCTTGAAAAATTTATAAAAATAAATCATAGTGGGAAACTACAAGTGAAATTCTGAAAAGAAATCCTTATATTTCTGTACTTTTTATCCACTCATTAACATTAATAGTAGGGGAGCCCAGAGTGTTTTTGGGTAGTAACTCGAGCGCGTCAGATAATCATAAGGGGGATACCTTGCATGCTTTTGAGTAACTCCACCAAATATAAGCTCTCTATGTTGGTGGGTAAGTTTAGAACAGCCCGTCAGATTTGTAAAAAAAAATTAATTAAATGGACATACTCGAGCGCGTCAGATAATGATAAGGTAGGTTAGTTACCAGCTAAAAAGTGTACATTTTCTAAAATCTGCCGATTTGAGCGGTGGGTAAGGGAGCGGGAGGGTTACAAAGTTGCAAAGTAAAGCCAAGACCGGTAAGACGCTATCGCTCTTTTTGAGAAAAATGTACGAAACAAAATGTTTATAGACTAGTAGCCAGGAAACTAGGCTCAACTAGTTGTAAACTGTCTTGGTAGCCAATCTGACGCTCTCGAGTATGTCCATGTAACTAGTTTTCTTTCAAATTTTGACGGGCTGTTCTAAACAAACCCACCAACATGGAGAGCTTATACTTGGTGGAGTTACTCAAAAGCATGCAAGGTATCTCCCCTATGATTATCTGACGCGCTCGAGTAAATCCACATTTAGCATCATGGGCTCCCCTACTATAAGAGAGAAGATCTTATTATTGCAAAATGCACTAGCATTTGGAGGAAAGTAGGGTCCCAGCATTATTTTAGAAACAGATGCTTTTGATTATGTCGTAACTGGAAGCTATTGACGTAAGAAGCTCTCGAAAGACCATAGGCAAAGTCATCAAACTTTCTATGGAGCTATAATAAATTCAAAAGCGCACAACAGGAAGTCCCATCTCTAAAGCCATATCACGCTAATGCGGCCCACACATTTCTTCTTGCCCTTAAGGTAAAGCATAAAGAAGAATCTTGGAAACGAGAGAGGTGTTGTGCTGCAATAAATCTTTCATTTGTACCCACCGCGGAGAGGCTCTAATCGACAGGAGCACACAAGCAAAAACACTTGTTGATATATTGGCGACCTGAAAAGAAGTCAAGTCCGTCTGGACGTTGGAAAGCATCCATCACTTCATGTCGCTTTGTGTTTCAGACTCAGTTTGTTTAAATGAAACTAATAGGTAGAAAATTGGTTGCGCGAAAAACCAGTTTTGTTTGAGAGAAAACTAACTTGGCAATGTTTGTAGGGTTCAAATAATCTGTTAAATCTTAACCAAAAATAAAGAAATAAAATTCAATTTTAAAATGTTTACGAATCACCTAAGTGGGTGGTTCGCATTTGAGGTGAACAGTGATATTTTATTTTATGAGAAGCTTGGAAATGAAGTTACATGGTTGTAACTTTCCACTCGATACGTTCAACATGAGATTGAGGAATGGGTATATGGTATTAATTGGTATTAATGGTATTAATTATTATGGTATTAATAATGGTAAATTATATCCATTATGGTTGATGTGTTTACCAATATTTGAAAGAGATAAATATGGATTGAGGACTAAGTAGTATTTACTCCACAATATATTTAGCTCTAAAATAAATATTATAATATAATCTAAATATCTGCACCTAACGATTCAATAATGAAGTATGAGCGCTTAATTTACTGTAAAAAAATAGATTACAAGTTTCGTTGAAAAAACGGAAATTAATCTATGTTTTATTTGTATTGTTATTTGTTAGAAAAAGGGGTATAATTTTCCCCATTTGCTGCTGAAAAGCGTATGAGGTAAATGCAATTTTAAATAATAGAAATATCTCATAACATAATAAATCTGAAATATCATTTGAAATGAATTAATAGTTGCGTACGATGCTGTGGATCCTGAAATAAGGATACTTAGCTTAATAGTCTCACTAGCAGCAATAGTCTGACATTCTAAGTAAAATGTGTGCCCTTTTAGTAAACTGTATTATTTTTCTTTGGAATTTGTAACTTTTAAAAAATACATTAGATTTCACGAAAGCCTAATGAAATAAAATTCATACCTTTAACATTACTGTGATAGGTAATAATTTTAAAATGTTCATGCTAAATTAAAAAATTGGGTTAGGATAGATACATTTAATACAAGTACTTTTATGAATAAAAATGTAAGTGTAAAGTATAATGAAAATTAACCATTACCTTGTTCAAACAGAATAAGGAATGAGTGGAAGAGTGAAACACTTATTCAGTACAGTCCATTTTTGGTGAGATTTTTATTGATTTTACTTTCTTTTGTATTATTTGTCTTTTATGTATACATGTTACGGGCAAAGTGATAAACCGGGCATTACTAATAATTCCCGAAGTGAGGCGGGCTGTATGATAAATTCAGTGGCATTTATTGATGATTATTTATCACTTTGCCCGAAATACGCGAGCATTATTAACTATGCCCGGATTTATCACATTGTCCGTAACTTATATACGTCTCCATAAATATAAAAATTTCACAAAATAACCCATTTTTTTAAAATTTTTTGCGCATAAACCGAGCATTAAAATTTTAAATCAAGCTTCATTTATTATTGAGGTAAAAAAAAGTATAGATACGTTTAAAGATTTGGGATGGTCCCTGAAGTAAAAAAATAGTTCCGCAAAGATCGACTGTCGCGCTACGGTTCCTACCCTTTGCGGAAATTCACACAATTACCCGATTTTGTTACTTGGTTCTCACTCACAGGCGGCAGAGAACAGTTTCATGAGAAAAATTCTATCTCTGTCGGTCTTTTTTATATGGTTTTAATAGTAGTTGTGTTTTTAGAATGTGTCCCATTGCGTGAAAATCACTCGGATCTCTTTTTCCACGCGAAAGGTATATGAGTTATAAAATCTGTCAGCAGGTCTGTTGTAACTCAGTTCTCAGCATAAAGAAATTTATCTTTTCAATAAAAATTTTGTGATCTTTTAACTAAATATAAATTTACACTTCTGTGAAATATTATTTATCCATCATTCTCTTATTCGGCATTTCACATTATCCGGGCACATAATTTTTTCCAAATTATCCTAATATTTGATTTCCTAAGATTACTGGAGGACTTACTCCTCTTAACGAATCAAAAAAAAAAAACAGTTTAAGGGTCAAAATAAAAAAAATAATGGGCCCAGAACTCCAATTTAACATAATGATTAACATTTTACAAAAAAATGAAACACACTTTAAAATAACTCAAGGATTTTGATCATAATTATCATGTACAAAATTAATTTACGAAAAGTATTAATATTTTTATCAGTCGTGGGTTCTGGGAAGAAAAATAATATATACAGGGTGTTTCAGATAAATGTTTCAGAACTTCTAGGAGGGGTAGGGAACACCTAGGCGACTCAGAATCTCGTAGGAAAGGGGGTCGGAATTGCACCCCTAATGACCTAGGGGTTTTTAAAAGTGGGCATGGGAGGATGTATAATCTTCAGTATAAACTGACACGTAACCTCTTAAGTTTGGATTAAAACCAGCAAAATAGTTTGATTGAGGCATTTATTACATAAAAACAAATTTAAAAGCTGAAATTTCAGTAAATGTTTAAATTGGTTTTTATATAATAAATGTCGGAATCAAACGATTTTGCTGATTGATTTGATTTTTTTCCACTGAAGATTATTACAACCTCTCAAGCCCACTTTTAAAAACCCCTAGGGCTTTAGGGGTGCATTTCCGACCTCCTTTCCTAACTAAAATTAGAAATGACAGAATTATCATATCGTATTTTTGCTTGATGGGTTTATTTATTTCTCTTTTGCTCAATATTAATTTTTTTATTATTATTTATTCCATTTTTATATTAACTATTACTTTCACGAACAAAAAAAAGTAACTTAAAAAGAGCTTATTTATTGATAGATTTTAAATGGTTACGTATTGTGAATTTTCATTTCTTTCTACTGAATAGATCGATAAAAGTGTCAAACTCTAACATTTTCGACAAAATTATCTTTAATTTCTAATCAGCTCGGGTTCAAGCTTCTCAAGATAACTTCGGAAACCTCAAAAAGTATTAGATATCTAAGAATGAAAGTGTGAGAGAGAGAGAGAGAAAATGGCTACTTTAACTCATGAGGAACCTATCAGTTTTACGTCCTTCAGAATGTAATTCCATATTCAAGATGTCATCCAAGAACATGTTTTTGCAGTATTCGGTAATAAGAGTGATAAAAGCTTTTTGGATTTCGGTTTCGTTCTAAAGTTTTTATGAGCTTCTCAGTCGTCTGAAAGGTAAAGACTGAGATAAAAAGGGAGGCATAAATTTTGGAGGATTTTATTGCTTGGTATACATTACCCTTCTAAAACATGAACTACCTGGGGAAATTTTTCTTACCGAAGTGTTATACTTCTAAGTACCCGAGATAAGATATTTTTTTAGAGAAAAATGACATCTTTATTATCAAAGTTCAATGTCTTGAAGATGTTTGAGACATTTTCGCTCGTATAAAATAATTTATCGAATATAATGAAGATGTCTGAGCTTTTTTTTACAAGCCTTGTATTTAAGCTTATTAGATTTTTGAACTTGCATAATTGCTGAAACCTGTTTAAACGATAAAATTGTCAGAGAGATTCCTCCTCTATTCTAATATTTAAAGTAAGGCATTCGTCCTAACTTACTGCATTTAGCTTTCTATGTACCAAATACCTATCTATCATTTTATCATATTCAAATAGAATCTTTTTATTCAGTTTTTACATTTTATTAAATTAAGAAATTCTTTTTTTTTTTCGCAAATTGATAAGGGATGTGGGTTCTAACTTTATACGCGAAACTTGGTACCGATTATAAATCTTAGAATAGCGACCTTTTTAGTTTCTTTCAAGCTTTTCAAGTAGTATTTTTAAATTTCTCATTTGTTTAGTATAAAAGATTTTAAAATGCTAATTTTTCATTTATTTTAGAGTTTATATTAAATTTATCACCGTTGGGAAATATAGAGCTTCTATACCATCAGTTCTATACCCTCTATGATAGTACCAATTCTCCTCTCCCCCTCATTGGAAAGACAATTAATGAAGCAAGCAGGCAGCTCTCAACTTTCGAAGCTTTTTATCCATTGCCGTCTAAGTCAATAGCTCTATGTCTAAGTCCATTCGCAGGAATTGATTAGTTAAAAACCATTTAGATAAATGAAAAAGCGTTATGGATTCATCCCCCCACACTATTGCCAATTTCTAAAGAATACATCTGCTCTTTTTTGCCCAAACCCCCAGCTTACTTATTGAGAGCAGAGACGGCTCGTACATTGGTGTTGTATAGTGTATATTAAGATAGACTTGTTAAGAAAAGGTTGTTCTTGTTTGGGATTAAGATCCTGTTTGATGACAGTTCTACTAAAAATAGTTTGTTGACTTTTGTTTGTTAAGTTATGTATCTGTTTCATAAATTTATTAATATTCAGACTAATGTAAAGAGTTTAGTCAGAATACTTTTTAATTTTTTTTTGATCAATTTATTGTGACAGCAAAGGGTTATACAGGGTGTTTCAACAACTCCGCTTTTATTTTGCACAAGAGAATTCCTTGGGTAGATAAAAATACAGAAAGAACTGCACTTGTAGAAAAATATGTTACATGTAGTGTTTAGTACTCCAAACGCCAGTCAGGTGGCTTTATGAAAATAATTGGTTTACGTGCGGTTTTGATGTAGAAAACGGGCAACACGAAGGCGGGCTCACGGCTAGAGTTTGGCGGGAAAACCAACATTACCAGCAGCCCGCTCGCCCACAAAATCCCGGCGCACGTAGGGGGAAAAATGGGAATGAGGAAGGGGTTCACGTTATCCTCCCTTCTTTAGCATTGAATTATCCAAGGGGTGGGCAATTCTTTCAGCTCTATGGATAGATTTTTCTGGGGAAGGGTCAAAATTATTTATAAAGCCCCCATATGCGTACAGTATAGTTTGTAGCTTTCCAAAACACTTACCAATGAGATTTGAGCATTGGTGTCCATTTATACCACTGTACTGAGGTGAAAATAAAACATGGGACACTTCTCACTGTGGTCGAACGGCTTATGATAAAGGGACAACTCGGACAACCAATTACTATTTTCAAGGTTTAACGTATTCTAATTATAAAACAGTAAAATTTTGTTCTGAAGTATTAAAGTCATCATGCCATGAAAGTCTTCATATTAAATTAAGTACAAAAGAAATTATTCTATAACGCCCTCAAATTTTCTTTCATTTCGGAAAAACACATAATATATCCCTAATTATAAAGTATAGATTTAAGATTTCACAATTTATCATAGGAATGTGTGGAATTTTAAAAAAAAAATTCCTTGTTAATTTAGATTTATTGTTCATGTTCATATCAACACGAAATTCGGATGCAATGTAAATTTAATGTTTCCAAAGAAAAGAAACATCGTATCATTAAGATATTCGATAAATAATTATGAAATAATTATTGACAAATTAAGAGACAAAAAACTAATTCGAAGGTTTTCTATCTGACACTACTACATTGACACTTCTATTTTGGAGTTAACTTATGCAATTCGTAATTGAACAATTTTAATATGTGTTGGTCAGGGATGTAAGGGAGGGATGAAGGACCCCTTCCCCGTACATTGAACTAGGTTGGTCAAACCTTTTATTTTGAATTTTTAAAAAAATATTTTCTTTTGTTGGCTGAAAAAAAAGAATAGTTAACTGGAAAATACTATTCCGTTCAGTCAAATTCCTAAAAAGGGGTATTCTTTTCCACGCCTTTCCCCCCTTTAGGCTCATCTTGTTATTCAATGCCCCCCCCCAAATAGTGCTACAACAAGATATTTTTCTTATAATAATTACATACAGAGGTTAAATGTAGCTTTTTAGAAAATTAAAGAGGTAGTATTTGAACATCAGCGTTTTTTAGTAATCTGTATGTAATTTGCAATTAAAAAAATTTTTAAAGAAGTATTTGGTACAGACGGTGAAGCGCGTGACTCACGTTAGAAACAAGTACTAAATAATTTTATCTTTTTATTATATGATGAATGAATATTTATTTGACACAAATTTTTATAGTCTTCAGCTTTTGCAAGGAATTGTTTATTTACTTATTATACTCTTCTTATTCTTTTTTCTATTTGGTCTGATGTTAAAATTCTAAAGTCCACATCTCTATCCACCTTCCCCACCCTCATGATCACTCACGAAGAACCACCCGCACAGTAGCAACAAGACATCAACACCTCCTTGTAGCATTTTCTCTACGAAAGCTACTCCCATCCGTTTTCCAACACCCTCATATAACTGCGTGCATTTACAACTAGTCCTCTACGCTTCGAGTACCGCCACCAAAACAAAAGGCTCTGAAGACACTAAATACGCGAGAGCTCCCGGTTTGCAGCGAGGGGCTCCACCCGCTAATAACAACCCTGGTTTTGATACACTTGAATTATCTTGTAGAAAAGGGAAGCAGGAGTGAGATAAGAGGCGTGTACTCAAAACTTGCCTTGGGGATATTATGATGTTGTATCATCATCTGGGAGATGTTTCTGTGATGGTGAAAAATTTGATGTCGAATGACATGGTTTCCCTCTCGATTGTAAGATTATAGGTTCAGGAGAAAATTCTTCGGCAATTTTCTCCTTATGAATACAAAGATGTCAATTTGCTTATATTTCTGAGACATCTTTAAAGATCTAGGTTTGTCACTAATGTTAGCTGGATAGCCCGATAGTCGTGATTGAAAAATATTTCTTGCGATAATGATTAGGGGGTAGTTTTTTTTCCTCCTAATTTGGAAGCTTTTATTCTATTTTTTTATTTACAAATTATTTTCCATACCTCTTACTCTTTTTATAACCACAATGAATGCGTTTTAATGTTTAATTGGAGAACTATTTATGTGTTTTGCGAGATGTATCGCTCATTTGCTAAAAAAGCTCAAATTGGAATGGACAGATAAAGGAAAATTTAGGCTTTATTTATAATTTCAATATTTTAAGTCATAAATAGGAAAAAAATACTTTTTTTATATCATTATCCGGTCTTAGAGAAGTTATATTTAATTAAAAAATATTCAGACCATGACTTGATAAATGAAAACAGTTTCAAATTCTAACAAGAACTAATTCATTAATACAATTTTACATTTTGGGATTGTCGTTCGATAAAAAATTTAAAATTGAAGTTATGCGTATATTACATTAAAAAGTGATACACAAGTGTTATACGTATAACTTTTTCAAATTTTTCTTTTAAAATAAATTAAAATAAAGTAAGAAAAGGGCACAAAAATAATGTATAAATAAAATTCTAAGTGGCTCAATAAATTTTTACCATTAAGTATATAACTTAATTGTTAAATGTTATGGTTAAAACTTAAAAAGTCTTTAGCGTGCACATTACCTAGATAATTCTCAGATTAGCTCATTTGCTCCGTTAACGAAGAGAAATCAAGAGTTTTCACACCGTTTTGCATACTGTTTAAGTTCATTAGTGTTTCTCTCATTGTATTAACTTGATTCTTTAAAATATCGAAAAATAAATAACATTATTTAAGCAACTGGTTATCCTTAAATAACATTATGTTAATAACATTAATTGAAATACTATTCTAAGTAGTTTGATTTTCGTATTATAAGTTTTTAATTGGTTGATGATTTATTTAAGTAATTGATGATTGTTTGAATAAACACGATTCTGTAGATATAGAAAAATAAATAACATTTATGTTACATTAAGGGTACAGAAACGCAGCTGCTGATCCCGCAAAGATCTTATTTCCACTTTAAGAGTGCCTATAAGGAAACGTACCCATACTATGTGACCTATTTTTTACTATTTTTGACCCCCCTCCCCCCTTGGTGACCACCCGTAGTATATGCCTAGACACCCCCCCTCCCCCTCAAATTGTCACGTAGTAGTTCATAAATACGGTTTTCAATCATTTTTAGCAAACAGAAAGTTAAAAAAAAGTTAATTTGGCGTAATTTGTGTTTATTAATACAGCGCTTTCCACGTGACGCCAAGAGTACCTGCATACAAGTGGAAAATATATTATCAAGAAGAAAAAACTTATGCAAAAGTTATTGTAACAGTAACTTAATTTACAAAAACAAGTATTTTTTCTTTATTTTTTGACTACGTGACTAAACCCTAAGCCCCCCTCCTCCCCCCTGTGACCAAGCGTGGTATTTTGAAGACCCCCTCCCCCTAAACAGGTCACGTAGTATGGGTACGTTTCCTAAGTAGGTGATGTGCAAATTATCACTAAATTGGCAACTTGAGAAATAAAACAATTTTCAAAACTTTATAACGGATCACCCTAGTTAATTTGCACATTACCTCAGATAGTCCGTAGAATAACAGATTTTTATACACTTTAGTGATAATAGTATATGTTTGAATATTATTATATACTAAATATAATTGGGGATAGGACCTTATATAAAAAACCCCAATAAATACTTTTTACTAAAAGCCAAAGAGGAATCCAACCCAGAGTCATCGCAGCCATACACCCCCAATCCATTAACGACATCAATGACGCTCTTGAATTGTCCAAAAGAAGAAGAAGAAAGGGTGTGTTGACGGACCGATGACGCGTCTATTGAGGACCTGTTGACACGATCCAGTCGTCGGGTCTTTTTGGCGTGACTTATGTCACCGTCCGCCCTTCGCATTAAATACCCGGGGGACTTGTTAATTGCCTGTCACCCACTGTGCTCGAGAGAGGCCTCCAAAGGGAGAAGAGAACAAAGTTTGTGTTTTTTGGGGGTTTAATCTGTTTTATATCTGTTTTTGGATGGGCTGTGATTAAAGGGTGGTGGATCGTTCTTTTATTGGTAAGAGGAATGGGGTTTGTAGAATGTGTTTCGGAGGGTTTTGCTTCAGCGTTCTGGGAAGGTTTTATCTGTAAGACGTTTTCGGACACTAACAGTAAGTTGGGTAGGATTTATGGGAACTCGAATAATTAGGTAGGATTTATTTTAAAAGGATGAAGGGTTTCATGGAATGGTTTGATGTTATCGTATGAAATGGATTTTGTGATTTCACTAAAACTTCGGAAATACTTTTAATAATCTTTCGCATCTTTTTCAAGTTTCATAAATACGGATTACAATTTCTTTGCCTTGTGAATACTGCGTTTATACCCAAGATTCTACGTTTTCATGTCAGTATATTCATAGAATCCCTAATGGAAAAAATACGTTTTGTACGTGTTTCATGTTTTAACTGGTTTATTTAGTATTTCCTTACACTGTAAAAAAAATCTTACTTCAAATAGCGAAAAATTAACCATTAACCGGTAGCACTCTTTCTATGGTTAATTCTGTACTTTAAGGAAATATTTGTTTTTTTCTTTTCCTATGTCAAATGAGAGAAACCTCCCGTTATTTGAAGAAACGTTCAAGTTCTTTTAGATTAGTTATAGAAAGAGACCTTTATAACAATCAGTATATATATAACTAATTTTATAGACCCAAATGACCTTGAGACGTCACCGGCAAACATATTACACACATAATAGCTATAAGAATATTGGCTTTGTTTTAACTAAACGATCACGAGCCATTGTAAGTTGTACATACTTGTTTTAAAATTTATTCTTTTAGTGAGATTGAAAAATTTTTATTATCTTTGTGGAAGAGTTTATGGAAAATGCACGTTTTTTAGGCATACGGAAAACTTTCGTCAAAATACTGTGTAAAATTTATTTGGTGTTAGAAGACAATTTTTTTACAGTGTAAGAAAAAAAAATATCTGATGAGTTTAAATAACTCAAATTTAAGGTTCACGATTGGAAAAAATGTATTTAATTTGTTTAAAGGATATAAAAATGAGTAAAACCCACATTTTAAAAATGAACTTCACTAAAATATGTTTTGAAAAAACACTGAAAATTAGTATCCTTTGATAACATTACAAAGGTTTTCAACATTTCCAGCTCATACCTTTAGCTAACATAAGAACATTATAATGAAGATTTTTTTAAAATTTTACTGTGATTTAGCAATTTATCAGTTCTGGCCTCTAAGCTAAATATTCGAATTACTTATTACGATAGGATTTTTTTATTATCATCAACAGCTTTTTTATGAGTTTAGCAATACACTGAAAACATTAAATTGCCATTAATTTATAACACCTCTGTGCCAGTTTATTTATATAAAAGGGTCTCAACACAAAATTTCCCACATCCACATCACAGCTGCTAATTACGAATCCCTCCAAGCTTTTCACAGCCTTATTCATTTCACACCCGACAGAAAAAAGGTACGAGTGGTCCGTTGTTAGCTGGGAATAGAAAAAAGGAATAACACTGAACCGAAAGTAATCGTCGAAAGGTCTTCACTCGGTTTTCAGCGGGTCAAGTATATATTCCATTGTTCCTTTTCAAAAAAGAACACCCTCTTCTTATAAGTAGAGGAGATTCCACAAAGCAGGTATTTTTTATTCACCGGTGTTTTGTTCTCTTGAGGTATGGTTTCTAGAATAGGTGGAGGATTTTTTTTTTCGAGCGTGGCGTATACTGTAATCATTTTCACACAGGGATTTATTTAAGTTTTCTTGAATCTTCGTAGGGTTTTATCCGCGTTATTTTGGGTATCACTTCGACGAGAGTGGTTTTTACAGTTCCATAAAGGGTGTTTCTCACTATGGAGAGTTTTTTTTGGAAGGACTTTTATTAAAGTAATGCGGTATATTATTTAATATTTCCTTAGAAGAGGAAGGTATTTCTTCGCATTATGTTTAAAGAACAGGGTAAATTAGATCAAATTACTCGTTTGAAAAAAAATATAAGAAATCGGTTTATGTTCCTATGATAACCAAAAAAGGCAAACAAGTAATCCCACAATAGCTTTGCAATAAAAAAAATCAAATCGTAGGATTTGATTCAACTTTCTAAATTGATAAAGCACAGAAAACATTGATTTCAGTAAAGATAATAGAACTAGGAGGATTACGGATTCGAACTAAACAAGGCTCATTAATTTGAAGTAAATTAATTATAATTCACTAAAAACAGTTTTCAATTATTGTATTGCCACTAAAATGCAAACTAAATGCAACTAAAAAAACCTAGCATGCAAACAAATCCTATTGGGTACACTTATTAATCTCTGTGGCGAATTCGTGGCTATCGAAATAAGCATCTCACTTTCTACCGTGGAACATACAAGAGAGAGCTAAAAGAAACTAGAGTTTCCACTTTTCGGATTGTTTGATCTGATTGGCTGTGAAATATCGGAAGAAATTGGCTTTCATTTAGCAGGTATAGGGTATTTCTAAGCAAGAGCTATGAACTCAGTTAATCTGACTATATGATATTCTTTTTACAAAAGAGTATTTATTTATGTGATACATTTTTCACTCAAATTAGGGGAATTATGTAGATCACAATTAGACACACACAATTAGCGTTATAATAGAAGGAAAAGGGATACTTCAAATTAATAAAGAAAAGTAGACTCTTGTTATTTAATATATTTCTCAGCTAAGATATTATTCACTTATGTTCTCATACTGAAATTTTGGCTGTAAGCCATTTGACTTTTTACCTCTGTTAAATGACCTAATACTATGCATTCATAATATTAATATTCTTTAGAGATTGTTGAGGCTCTTTGTTTTATTAATAAATTTATGAACAATAGAGCATTCGCACATGACGTCACTTGGAGGACAAAAACAACGTTGCTAAGGCTGTTTGTTAGGGGCGGGGAATAGAAGTATCCAATAGAAGCATTCGCACATGACGTCACTTGGTGAATAAACCACGTTGCTAAGGCCGTTGTTAGGCAGAGTCATGTGATTGAAAATGCTCTATTAAACTACCTAAAATTAACAGTAAGGACGCAGGGAACAATGGGAAATACCACTATTTTTATTTTATTTTTTTATTTGGTTCAGATTGCATACACATAAATATACCTTCAAAAATTTTTGCTCTGCGATGCATACTTTTTTTTTTAAATCAAATTCAAAGTTTGCGGTTTTTTTTTGCGCGCGAAATCAAAATTTTCACGGGGGAAAGTTGTGACCATAGATATATATACTAACGTAACGTGTTAGTATTTATATCTATGGTTGTGACGTACTTCCATCCGATACATTGTTATGCAGATTTTGCCTCTTGCTAATTAGGATGGCTTCGGAAATATTTAAAGAAAAACTAGTAGAAATAAAAATATAACAATATTTTAGGAATAAGAATTTTAGAATATTTTACAGACATTTAATTAAATTAAATTCCTTAGATGTATAAAAAAGAGACGAAACTTACATAAAGTGTTACTTTTATTCTTACATATTTTCGTTTTACTAGTGTTTTAAAAAACACTTTTGGAGCCATTCTAATAACTAGAGGCAAAATCTGCATAACAATGATTTCTTACTAAAAAATCGGGATGAAAAACCAAGAAAACTGCACGAAAGGTATGCAATTTTGGTGTTATAAGATGTATTTTCTGGACCTTTTTGCATTTCCATCGGTCTTTAAGGGATATTTCAGCTGGGAAATTTTTTAAATGCATTTTTGTGCCTTTTTGATAGAAACAAAGATTATCGACAACCAACAGTAAACAAAGACAAGCCCAAGCAGCCAAATTGTTTGTATAGGATGGAAGTACGTCACAATCGTATCAGCCAATGGGAGAACGATTTGAGTACTGCTCAAATTCCGCGCTTTTAAATCTTAATTAAGAAAATAAATTTTTTTGGTTGTTTTCATGCAGAAAATCGAAATCAGAACAGTTTTCTTCATAGGGTAACGATATTATTATTCATATTTTAAAAAAATAAATAGTGGTATTGCCCATTGACCCCTTTTTGTCTTATACACGTCAAAAACCTTTTACAGTCTATGTCTATGTCTATCTTTCTCAACCTTTTTTGTGCCATTAACACGCATTAAATTTATCATATACTACCCACATATAACTAATGGGGGACGGATGGCCTGTTCGGTTTGCTCCTCTGCCTTTCACGCCAGCAGTCTGCGCACTGCTCCATCGTGAGTTCGATTCTCACCTCGCCCCTGGGTGTATTTTCCTTCTTTGTGCCAGTAAAAATTCTGTTGTGTCTGTCTTACTTGACGAAGGTGTATAAGCGGATTCTTGAGATCAAGCACACATACCGGAAAATATATGTAACCAAAAAACCAAACCAAACCGTATAACTAATATAGATATCATACATAAGTTTACCATTTTAAAATGATATAATTTAAGTTTTTTTCCCAATAAAAAAGTACATATGGATAGGGACAATTATAAATTCTAATCATAAAATGGAAAATGCATATTACAAAGAGATCTAATATCAGGTTCCAATATTTTTGTAAACTTTTTTGTCTCAGGTTTCTCAGTTTTGTAATATCCAGCCGATAAGAATATTTTTTCTTTTATTCAACTAAATCGACAGTTAACTATGTATAAAAAGGAAAATGTTTTTAGAACCGTTTGAGAGAGATTGGAAATCTTTATTTCATTTCCTTATAAAGGCTTGCTACGGGCCTTTCGGTGGGAATTAGTGTATATTAAGGGAAGCTTTCCAAATACTTTTGAATAGGACACAATTTCCTGTAAATGTGTATAAAAATGTTGATTAACTATTTCAGCGGTTTTGAAAGATTTTGACCAGCGTTTATTTGCTATGCTTTAACCAGAGAGCCACCCACAAAGCTAATACACACCTCAAAATCTTTTCAAATCAAAATCTTTTCCTCTACATAAAATTGTGAGTTTTTGAAAAACTCCCCTTGGAATACATCAACTCCACTACAAGGCCTTGTCGTGATCGACCTTAAACCACTTCCCAAACACACGCACACGGTACAATAGCCCTCTCCGATCCCCAATGCGTTTATTGGCACCGACTCCTGCCGAACCCATCTTTAATACATAAAAAAACTCCGATTTCTCTCGCCCATTAATAACTAGTTCTGCCTAATCACCGGCTCGGGCCGCGATTGGCGGAGAGCCGGCGTCGGGAGAGCGCGAAAACGGCCGATTACGACATTCGGAGGTTTCCTTATCCGCGCGCGGCAGACTGTTGACGGTCGCGAAAGACCGCGGAGCTTTTTACTGTTTCTTTTTTTTTTACCGGACAGGGCCTGTCTGTCAACGCACTTTTTTTGGATTAACGTCGGTGTATGGGAGAAGAGAGGTATGTTGTCGCCGTGTTTTGACTGTTTTGTCGGGGGGGGGGGATATGT
Organism: Tetragnatha montana; assembly: GCA_963680715.1. Lineage (NCBI taxonomy): Eukaryota > Metazoa > Arthropoda > Arachnida > Araneae > Tetragnathidae > Tetragnatha > Tetragnatha montana. Next base: position 32,287,331 of record OY796675.1, read on the forward strand.
TTTGGTTTGGGTTGTCGTGCTGATGATTTTTAGAATTTTTAAAGTGGGGTACTGTATTTGTTTTTTTTAAAGAAATTTATGGATTTGAGTTTTTCTGTACATTTAAAATATTGCAAAATAATTTATTGCTGAATTTTTTATATAGGTACTTTGATATATGATGATGCTTTGCAATTTTTAAGAGAGGTTAAACTTTTTATCAAGCGTTGACCTGTTGACACCCTATCTGTATTTAAATTGAATTTGGAATGGTTATTACAGGATTAAAAATGTTCAAAATTATGCTTAAAGAATATTAATTTTGTACGCCGTAGTATGAATTTTAAAATTTTTGAGTGGAGGTAAATCCGTTGGTAGCTGATAAGATTGCTATATAGAATTCCATTCGGGATGAATTGAATTGTACAAAAGAGAATACAGGGTTGGGATTTAAGTATCTAACTATAAACGTTTTTACAAAATAATACAAAGTTTTTAAATATTGCCATGTGGTATGTAATACTTACTATTTTAAGTGAAGTTGGATTCTTTTATGTATAAGTTAATTCAAATTTTATTTTATAAAAAAAATACTTTTATAAACTCACAAAACAATTGTCAAGGTATTTTAAATTCATAAAATTTTAATGTTGTGGAAAAAATTACTGTTTTATTTAATTAAATATGTGTTCTTAGTGTGTTTCAAAAAAAATTATGATGAATTGAAGAGTGAATGCAAATTTAAAAAAAATGATAAGTGAGTTGGTTAGTAAATACCCGAAAGAAATCTTGTGTATTGTTTTATATTTTCCGAAATAATCATATTACCTCTTAAAATTTTGCTAAAAATGCATTTAACCGCTTCTGTATGCTGTTAATGCATTGATTCAACCTATTGATTGATACTGAAATTGACTCATGAAGTTAATTAAGGTTTAATTTGAATTTGAATTAAGTCTTTATTGAAGGGGGCTCGGCTCTTTTGAGCTATTGAAATTTCAAAGCAATATACTCAAAAGCAAACACCCAATTACGCATCCAATAAGTATACGCATGTGTTTGTCACAAGTGAAAAGGCATAATTAATCTAGGATGACTACTTCGTAATTTGAAAAAGAGGCACTCACATTTGCAATGTCATTATACCCTTTTTGAAAAGTCACTTCATCTTTTCTAACCCAGTTATATTTTACTTCCAAAACCGGTGTAATGTTGACATGTTCTGATTGCGAACGGAGCTGTGTTTATCTTTTTACGTTTCACTTTATGGTGTTAGTTGATGACCGGTAGAAATTCTATGCTGTGATGTATTTTATTACAGTTAAATTTAAATTTTTGTTGAATTTCAATTTGAATATAGTGATGTAATTAAATGGGATGATTCATCTGGTAAAGTTAAATACTTAGGAACTAAATGGTGAATTATATTGTTTAGTTTTTAACAAACAGTAGAAAATTATTAGGTTTCAGTTTAAAATTTCATTTTTGACTACCTTCTAAATATTAATTGATTTTTACTTTTTGTTATCCATCAGTTCAAATAATTTCATTTACAATTTATATTGTAATGAAACGAAATTATATCACCGAAACTAGAGGCAAATTGTATTTTGTAACTAATAAGACCGATCATTTTATAACAGGGGAGAGTGCATAATTATTCTGGGACATGCCCACCTTAGGACACTCCACTGTTCAGATGCTATTTTATAGTTATGAACTTTTGCTTATAGGTATACTAATAAATGACACTAAAATCTACTCTTTAACGTGTTTTGGAATCTTTAGTGCGCCTAGACTAGATAATTATTTGCACAGGTTTTCTTGTTTTGAGTGGTGCAAAGTTACTATCACGTGTAGTTTGAAAAGCATAAAGCATCTCTCTATTCTAAAAAAAAGTTTTGGTGAATAGAGCATTCGCACATGACGTCACTTGACGAATAAACAACGTTGCTAAGGCTGTTGTTAGGGGCGGGAAATAGAAGCACCCAATAGAAGCATTCGCACATGACGTCACTTGGCGAATAAACAACATTGCTAAGGCCGTTGTTAGGTCAGAGTCATGTGATTGAAAATGCTCTATGGTTTCCAGAGAAAAACTTATAACTTTTTAGTTACTGATCTGAATTACACATTTCTGGTATCAAAATGTCCGGATTCTTTTAAGGATGTGCAGTATAAGCTGTTGGATTTTTTTTAAAATCTCAATTTTAAAGTATTCAAATTTTTTTTAGATTACGGATAAGGTCGCAGTTACAAAGGAAGTAGGTACTGTTAAGCAACTTATTGTACAACCAATCACATCAACCAATTGACGCCATATTTTATGATGAAACAATTTTTTTTCACGTTTTAAAAAAGTACTTTCTAAATTAAATATCATTCAAAGACTGATAAAAAAAATTCACACATTTTGTCAGAAATTTATAAATTTTAGTCTGATAATCGAAATAGAGCATTTTCAATCACATGACTCGGACCTAACAACGGCCTTAGCAACGGGTTCTTGTCCTCCAGTGACGTCATGTGCGAATGCTCTATAAACATTGAGTGTCATGTAGGTTTTGTCTCTTATTATTTTCAATGATATTGTTTAACAAGTCTGAGTTTAAAAAAATAGGAATGATAAAACACTAGGTACAATAACGAGTTACTAGGCGGTACAATATTGAATTTAAAAGATTCATTGTTGTTTTTTCCCAGAATGTTGATTAATAATAGTTATTGATATGTGATGGATATTTTTTAAGGAAAAACATTTTGATTAAATTATTGATTAGTTAGAGTTAATAAATATTCAAACTTTCAAGAGAGTGTTACTCATGGAAATAACCTGTGACGTATGTTTGGAAAGCTGTATGATGTTTCTTCTGTTAATTTTTTATGTTTTACAAAGTGAGTTAAGTTCAGTGAGCTGGGTTTGTGGGGATTGCGAAGCAATCCAATTTGTCCAAGGTGAGCAGTTTACGGGGATTGGTGAGCGAGAGCAGGGGATGGTAGCTCCCTAGTTTTTAGATAAAAGAAATGTATTTATTTTGTTATAATTATGATGATTTTAAAATACGTGCATCTCTTAATATTTTAGAAAAGAAAAACATTTTTACACTAAACCTTAAAGAGTAATTAAGTTTAATATCCAAAGCGTCAAGTAGAGACCTTGGGACATGTGCCAAGATACTCCACACATCTCATGAGTAAAATAAAATTAGTTTGCATTAGTTTCTCTTTATTTTAAATCACATTTAGGATTTTAAAAGGATTGAATATATTTCTTTAAATAATCATCCATTTATAACTCTCTGCCGCTCTTGCTTAAATCGCAACCAAAGAAACCATCACACCAGAAAAGGCCTGGTGAATGTTTCGCAGCAAATTAAAAATAGCTGTAGTGGTCTGTAAACATTAAATGAGACCGCTAGTCTTCTCGTAAAATACAAAAACAAGCATGCACGTCAAAGTTGTTATTTTACAGTTATTGAGCTCCCAAATCACAGTTAACAGTATCTGAATTCTAAAAGGCTCTTCAGGCAGGGAACCTTGACTTTTATCCTTCCAATGATTTTTCCCAAGATTAGTAAACCCGAACTCGTCAAAAAATACACAAAGGTGGGAACTTCCTGTTAGAATCGTATAATAGCGCGTTTATAGTTGGTTTTTCTGCGGATGCGTGTGTGGAGACAATTAAAAATAGGAGGGGAGATGCGATGACATTTTTAGTCCAATAAACGACTTGTAGCAAATCATGCAGATGCAGACTTGTACGAGATTTAAGTTTTTCCCCTCTTGACAGTCCATTTATCTTCGAGTACTCCTCATTAAACTATCATCATTATAACGCTTAGATTTAACTGAAACCTTGCTTTTCTTTTTACGGGATCGTATATTTTATTTATAGACCTATTTAGTCTGTCCATGGTCTAGCGGCAACCAATGACGTTAATATCACGTGGTTGGTGACGAAAGTCCGTGCACAGCAGTTAATAAAGCACCGTTGTAGATTGTTTTTGTATACAGAAGAAATTGAGCTTCTATTTCCTTAAAAGGATAAAATATGTAAAATCTTGATCATATTGCATTAAAGTTTTGTATAGTATTATGGTATAATGTCTCCTTGACCCATCCAAAACCTTAATATTTTTCATATTAATATTAATGGGGAATGTATGGGGGTTAATGGGGAAGGACTTTTAAAAACTAAGTGGCTGGAGTAATTGATTATAGTTAATATTTTGTTTACACTCTTAAGCACTTTCCAGTGCGAATACATTTAACTGCATTAGATTATTTGAGCTTATATTCATACTTTTAAACCTTATAATATACCAAGAATGTTTTCTGTTTAGTAAAGAATCATAGTTTCAGTCCATGCAGTTTAAATTTAAATAACCAGTTACATTTTATTCTTATACTTAAATTTGATCATGTTGATTATCTTTTTTCAATAACTTTCATCTTTTATTTTTTTTTAAAGTTTTAAATTTTAAATAATATTTTTGTTTTTTTATTAGTTTTTAATTACTATAATATCGATATTTTTATGGATTTTAAATTTTATGTATCTGTTGTTTCGCTAATCAATCCATACACCAATGTTAACAAAATCAACAATATAGTACACTTAAATTACATGTAGCTGAAAGAATCGCACTTTAGTCATTAAAGTATAAATGATTTTAATACCTTATAGAGTATTACTTTAAACTTGTATTACTTTTTATATGTATTTCATTAATTTAACATTTATTTTTTGATTAATTGATTTTATATTGAAAACTAAACTAAGTAGATACTTAGGAAGTCTAAAAAGTTTGTGAATGTGAAACCAAAAATATTTTAGAAGCAAAAATCTCAGGGTTGGAGGAAAGCCATATCGAGCGAGGGAAAGCCTTAGTAATTATGGGTAGTTTTTATTCATAAAATTGAAACTTAATCTTTTATACAATAAATTTAAATTGTTCTAATAAAAAATTTAAATGAATCACATGGATTATTTTTAATAGAAAGTTGACGCTGTCTTTTGAATAAATACTGATACTTAATTGTTTCAGGAACATCAATTTCTATTGAAACTGTTTTAAAAGAAACTTCGAACTTATGAAAATTAATTAAATTAAAGTTCCTAATCTTTTATTACGTTAAAAAAAACTTATGTGGATTACTTTAGAGCATGCAATTAAATTGGATATTCCCCTCCAATTTGAATGAAGTATTTTAGGAACCTCAAACATACTTGAAATTAAAAAAAAATCATATGAAAAACCCTTCTTTAAATCAAAGGTTTCCATATCCTGTCACAGCAAACGAGACTCATTAAAAGGTTACATTCACAGCGGGTGCACACGGACCCACTAAAACGCGTTGGCTGTCATCACAATCCCCCAGGGAACGAGTCGCGTCAGCATCCTTAACGATTTCTTTTTCTCTTCTGCAAAAGATCCCTTTTTTATTTCACCGAACTTCTGATCGCTTGGGACGAGCGGCAAAAAAATATGGGTGGTCTACTTAGTTACGCCGCTCTCCGTAGGAAGACAGTGAGGTGTATCAAAAACCACCTATTCATTCACAGAAACGACGAGAAGAGCATTGCTCCAGACACTGGACTGACTGATTCGTCTAGATTTCCGAGGCCGATAAGGAGGTTAATTTTTTGGCCTGCCTGTGTGCGAGTGATTTTAATCAAGCGATATTTGGAGCGTCAAAGAGTGAGATGTGGGAGGGATCAATTTGCTAGGGTTGGTTGGAAAGAATAGATGCTGGTTTTGGTTGCAGATGTGGGAAGAGTGGGAATGATGGATGCCTTTCATTATCGTGTTAGGATGAGGAGCTTGTGTGACGTTTTTACATTTTACGTTTTTTGTTGTTCGATCATATTGATTAGGGTTTTTAAATTATAAATTTCGGATTTAAATGCATTATAACAACTCTCTAAAAAGGGGTATACAAATAGTTGCCAACCGTTCCGATTTTTCACTATTTGTTCCGATTTTCTAGTCTTGTTACAAGAGAACAATCTTTTATATAGTTGTTCCAACGTTTGGATGATTTATATCGGTTTTCCATCTTGAATTTGGAACACTTTAATAACGTAATTCGTAAGACTTAAAAATAGGAACAGATATGAGCAGCTATGTATAATTGTATATGTTACGGGAAAAGTGATAAACATAAACCGGACATTATTTATAATGCCCGAAGTGAGGTGGGCTATGTGATAAATTCAATGACATTTATCAATGAGTATTTATCACATTTTGCCCGAAAAACGCGGACATTATTAATAATGCTCGGATTTATTACATTGCCCGTGACATAATGTTACTTAAATTTCAAGCAGTGGAAATTTTTATCTTTAAACCATCACCATCTAATGAGTTAAATAAGATACGGTAACTTTTTGAGAAAATGCATCGGAAATTAGTTGAAAACCAACTTGAAATTAGCTGATCTGAAGAGGTACTTCTTTTCTTTGATGTTTAGTTCTTTAACTTTGGGATTCTTGTATTAAAGGTAGTTACTTGGTTTGAGATATTATAGTACCAAAAATTTACTAACATTAGCCTATGCTTCCTTTTTTTAAGATACATTTCTTAAATAATTATACTATTAAGCTGGAAAGTATTATTCTGAATGATATAAGAATATAAAAATATGAAGATTAGAGAAAGTTGTTTAGTTATCAATAATTTTTGGGCAGAAGGAAAATTAAAGAACTCAACTAAGAAACATAATGCCTTTAGTCTCACAATGATTTAAACCCATTAACTTGATAATAAGCAAGCACTCGATCATGATATGCATACCAGATCAGAGCATTTTAATATGTGCAAATGGGGCGAAAGATAAGATCTTATGAGCCGGTTTATTTAAGTAGAAAATTACTAATTTATTAAGAACTGCTTGTTTTTACCACAAGAGAAATTAGTAGTTTGAGGTTTAAGCATTAGTTTAAAGACCAAGTTTGAATTTTGTTTTCAATCCTTCAAAATTTGATGGGGAGGTTTTCCAAATGTATTCCATAGGGTTATTATGTTCTTTTTGGGAAGGACTGCTGAAGAAATGTCAATATATATTTTGAAAGACTATATATTCTCTGGATGCTAAGCATGACCGTTAGAAATATATAACTTAATTTTATATTTTTTTGGCATTACTGTGAACTTGACTATATTTAATTTACGTAATAAAACTTCATGTATTTAAGCACTCTAATCATTGCGCTTCTAAAACTCTTTACTTTAAACTCTTCTTTTCAATTTTCCTTTATCCATTATAATTCTCGATGAATTATAAATATCAGACAAATAAATTTAAGATATGTGATAAGTTATAAAAGTGAGTTTTCATATATATAACAAACTTTATAAGATTTAAAGTTATAAGTTTTAGTAGTAATTTCCATGCAATATATTAAACTATAATAAGGTTTAAATCATTACAATATTAAATTTTTATTAATACTTGTTTTCTAAAAAAAATATAACTGATAAGTCACTAATAATTACTTAAAAAAACTCCCCTCTAAAAGTTTCCATAAAATTTAAATTGTTTAATTGTTTTTTTTTATAAAAAGATATAACTTTGATAAGTCACTAATAATTACTTAAAGGAAGCTTCCTTCTAAAAGTTTCCATAAAATTTAAATTGCTTAATCGTTTTCTAAAAAATATAACTTTGATAAGTCACTAATAACTATTTATAAGAAACTTCCCTCTAAAAGTTTCCATGAAATTTAAATTGATTTAGTTTGAAATAACACCTAGAGTATCTTCTGAGGGACCTAAAATTTTAGATTTTTGCTTTTATTAATCGATAGGTTTTATTTCTATGCCTGACCTGAAACCTTTGATAAACTTTGTAGGTCTTCCCCATAAAAAAAAAAACATCCTTAATCATAGTTTTAGTATCGCATTTCTATTAATATGAAGTAAAGAAATAAACACTCCACTCAAAATTGATAAACATTATTAAATAACATAAATAAACAATTGGTCCTTATTAGACTGCCTTGAAAAATAAACAACCGCCTTAAATATAAAAATTCTTTCTCTTATGTAGGTCACAAAATAAATCTCCAGAATTATTGTTTACCATGCACAATTCAGTACTTTTTAATAAAAAAAAAATACAACTAAACACCTCTAAATAATTAGATATCTGTCTCATCTCCCCTGAAAGAAGTCCTTTCTCCGTCGTTCCCCCGTCTCCTCGACCATCAATTTCCGTATCACCCTGGCATACATTCTTGATTTGTGTCACCAATTTCCCAACGAACTCCCTAAGTCAATGTCAGAGTCATGCTCTCCTCTCCTCCATCCCGAGACAAGTACATTGACGTCACAGATCTCCTAAAAGTTTTCTCCCATTTGGTCCATCCAAAACCCATATAAATCCTTATTTTATTTCCTCCTTATTCTCCGAAGCTCGTTTATCCGGAAACTTGTCACTTCGGACCCTTTCTGCAGATGAAGTGTCGTCGCATCAGCGCGGTGTCACCCCTTACTTGTACTCGGGTTTTGTCTTCTTTTTTTTCCCCTCCTAACACCCTCCCGCGGAACTTTTTCATTTGTTAGTGAGGAGAAGGATATGCCCTGATGTGACGGGTGATTTTCGATCAACTATTGTTCTTGTTAAGCTTTTCAGGTGGTTTTAAAGGTGATTCTGGGAGTGTGGCTTTTTCTTGGGATATATTGAGTTTTGATACTTAGTTTCGGATTTCTCTTTCCTGTTTTACTCATGATGCATGGATATTTCAAAATTAATGGCTATACGGAAGCCGTTATCATCCGTCCTTTACTGCAAAAGAGATTGATAATTGATTGATGTTGTGGATGTATTACTTTATATGACTAAGGAATTAAGTGGAAAACATTGTTAGTTGTGGGATGAAGGGAGAAGTTAAATTCATTTATTTATTCGTATTTTTATGCAGGCGTTTTTAAAAAGATCAAACAACAGCAAAAGAAGTAGAGGAGAGCGAGGCACATACTTTTAAAAAGGGATAATATACTACTGTTAAAGTCATAAATAATGGTACTAATTAAAAGAAAGGGCTCAAGTTCAGAGTTGCGTATTCTTGGCGAGTTTTGGCTGTTTAGCGGCATATTTAGAAGCCAAATCATTCACTTAACATGAGTTAGGGTTACCATAATAGTGATCTTTAACGCTAAAAACTTGGCACATACGCAAGTCTGAACTTGCGCCATATTTAGTGTTCATGAGAGTGCGTAAATGTAATTAAAATTTTTGTGAGAAAAAAAAATTTGGTATTTCTTTTTGAACGCGAGTGATTTGACCACCATATATGGAGTGATAAGGAGAGATAATTTTCATGCTTTAAAGCTATTGGTTCTTTCACAGACACCCATAGCTGTTAAACGTTGCAAAGTGGGGCAGGTAATTATCGACTAAATGCAAAATCGTCACCCAACCTCGCTAAACACGCATGTTTACCTTTTAATTACGCTATGCTTAAAACCACATATCTCGTCAAAGTTAATAGTAGAATTATTTTAATAACGTCGCCTAGGTGCGGACTCCCTTTACGCCCACTTAAAGTAATTTAAATGAAATAACTATTCCTCAAGCAGGGAGTTATTAACATTTATACCGTGTAATTAACAGCTCCGCCAATCTTAATTAATATAAACCTATATCTTTCAGCGAATTAAATGTCGAATATCGGGAATGGGCTGCAGTTAGTCTTCAGCTAATGGCTCAATTAGACGAAAGAAATCGACGATGGAATATAATCTAAGTCACCTTATTTTGCAGGAAGTTAATTATGTCGCTCTGTTCTACGGGGAAACGAACCCTGGTATTAAAAGTGCCCGAATGCCCACGTATTTCATCCATTTCGTCAGACGACCTTTATCTAATGGTAAAATGTTGCGTTCTTCGAAATGTGACGTATTCCTGTTGCCCTTGCAGGTTTATTAGTTTTTATTATTTGGTTTGAAGTATACCTTTACAAGGACGTTTGGGACGAATTTTTTTAGTTGGTAAAAATCTTGAAAAAATAAATGACTTGAACACTAGCCATGGGGTTTTTGAAGTACTCAGGGAGTTAATATTTGGATACTAGTGTCTAATGCAAATACCATTCCCATCCTGTTCTAATTTATGGAACAACATACCATTTAATTTAAAACTTTTTACAACTTATATTTTGTTTCGAGAACTCTTATTGAAATGAGAGTGTGTTGTGTGGTTGTCTTATAGTTTCAAAACAGTAAAATTAAAAAAAAAAAAGCAATCTTTAATTTCCTTGCATAAATCCGCTCTTATTTATCTCTACAAAAAATAATATTCGAAGACATACAAATTTTTTAATGATTTGAACTTAAAATATATTTGAGAGGGAAATTTTAGGCTCAATTTATCAATAGATTTCAACTGATTTTAATATTATTATGAGAAATTTATTCAAAGGTGGTTATGAGGAGAGGTTAAGAAAAGTTGAAAAAAGTTAGAGCAATAAGTTGGAGAAAATTTAGAAAATGCATAAAACAAAAGTCTGTAATTTTTCATTTGTTTTTAATTTAATGGCATCAACAAATTAACTACAGATAAATATTTTTTATGACGTAATCCAAAATTTATTTTTTTTTCAAGTTTTTCATTTTCCCCAAGTTTGCTGTTTTATTAAGAAGAAAACCTTGTAGAAGCTTTAGTCTGTAGGGGCGGTGCGAGTCGAAAACATTTGAGAACCACTATTGTACAGTGTACACAGTTTTATTTTCATTTATATAATAGTAGGTATATACATAATGTAATTAAAAATTAAATTATTTCAACTAAATGGGTGATAGACAAATGGTTTGTTTAATCACTATTTAGCTCGCAGAAATAAAAATGGGGAAATAATGGGTCCAATTCGGCCAACCCTGTATAGGAATCAACCTGTTTCTTCCATAAAACTAGCAATTCATTGTCTCCAGTAAAGTGCGTGAATTTAGAATTGGTATTCAGTATATCTTTAGTTACATTTTTAAGACATACTGGTTTCTATATTTTGTTTTCCACCCTTAAATTCTTTTTTTTTTTTTTTAACCTTCGCTTATAGTTGAGTCATTTATTTCAGGATCCAGACTAACACCAAATAGGAGTTTTAAGAAAAACGAGAAAAACTGTTAAACAACTTATTACATTCTTATGAAGGTGTTAATTGATCTGTTTCCATAAAGTAGACTTTAGTTCATTACTTTACGCCCAAAAGAAAATTTTAGAACTTCAGATTCTAATATATTTTTTTTATAAAAAAAACAACTATTAACTATATTTATATTTTTATGATTAGTTATTTTATTTGGATAAGGTTAGTGGATAAGTTAAGGTTAGTGGATTTTTCAAGCGCTTTCGTACACACAAATAGCTGGATCACAACAAATCACGTGATGAATTTAAGCCGTTAACATCCGTTAATATCTTTTTTCTTGGCAGACATGCATTACGCTTTTTGAAAAATTGGTTTTGTTAATTCTTAATATAAATGTTGATTTTTCTAATCAAGCAAAATCTTAGCACAGAATTAAAACAAAATATGTATACGAGTATATTTGGATCAAAAGAGCTTCGAAAGATAGGTTATTGACGAAGTAAAGATAAAGGTGTATCTGAAGAGGAAGATTCTCTTTTGCAAACACACCCCGCCCTATGATCGGCTCTTTCAAATATTCTTTTATGCGCCTTACAGCAAACACTTGAAACGCATCTTTTTCATGTGACTCGTTATGTGTGTCTGATTGTGGAATGCATCATAAGTTCATGACACTGCAAATCATGGTTCACTTGAAAAAAAAATGTCTTTCAATGTGTTTATTTTTATTAATAAGGTTTATATGGCTGTTTTTCTAAAAGGTTTGGGGAGAGTAGCTCAATGCGGGTATGCTAACTTTGAAAGCTCAAAAATATTAGTTATTGTTTGATTGGAATTTCAAATTTGATTTTATATAATAGGTAAATTATCGAACTATAAAATAAAAATACACGATAGCGTCAGTTAGTGCCAAATAATGATTTATTACTGGAAATTAAAAACTCGTTAAAAACCGCTTTGCCCCACTGGGGGGCCCAAAGCGGGTATGCACTACAAAGAAGACAAATCTTAACACAAATTAGTCATTTTTAGAACTAGTGTTGAGAACATGGGTGGATTTAGGAGGAAGACCCTAAAGGTTAGGTTAGAGACTTTTGGAGGGCATTCTGCCCCTAATTGAACTGAAAACATTGCTTACAATGAAATAATGGAATATCCTTAAAAAGTTTGGAGGGGCATTGTCATGTTTGAGATCTTAGTTACATTCCTATAACTATCATAAAAATTCTTTTAATGCTTATTTTCTATTGCGGATACCTACCCGCTTTGCCCTGCCTGTTGTCTCAACAAGCTCCTTTCTTACTTTAAAGGGGGTTAAAACCCGAAAAATATAGTATATAAAAAAGGTTATTTAATATTATTTTAAAGTTAGATTGTGTCGAAATAATATACAATATTATCAACAGTATGATAAATATACTAGTTTTCGACTATTCAGAAGGAACATATCTTACCATTTTTTTATATTGCGCCCAGTAACCCCATACTGCAAATCTGATGTTCTATCAGAATTTCTCGAAACTCGGGAGTATTCAGTTAATCACAGCATACACATACTCTGGCACTCGGCCGGCAATTTACGAGGGTCTACCTGCTTTGGGCGACTCTCCCCTATTGGTTGGACTTGGATGGTACTGTTAAAGTATTAAAATACTTTTTATTTTAGAGTTGTAATTACATTATCATCCTTTTGTCTGATAGTTTCTAAATAATTCTTTATTGTTGCATACATGCAAATTTGGTTGCACACAAAATGAACCTTTATAAGTTACTAAAAAATAATAAAAAAGGATGTAAAAATTATATTTAAAGGATTTTTATAAAAAAATTTATAGTAAAAATATTTTTAATACGGGAATTTTCCTCTCCAATCATATGTAGTAAAATAGTTTCTCTCCTCACCCTTCGTGCAATATGTCTGTTAAGGGCTCACCTTAAATGTACCGCCCTGCATCAGTAAACTCGGATGTTACTATATTATCTGATAGATATTATCTGTAGAGTCTGGATAATTAGTCCAGGCAATCTGTAAATGTTTTGGTAAAAAGTGATAAATGTTATTGTTATTAATATTAACCGTGTTAAAAGTTAAAAGTGATAAATGAAGCGAATTTATCACTTTAACAGATTATTATTGACTATGTATAAAATAGCTCGGCTTTCACAAAAAACAATTTAAGCAGGATTAACAATAATTAAAAATCTCCGGGCATTTAAAACTGGGTAAAAGGAGATAAAGTTGCTATTGAAAGGATTACTCTTTTTGAAATGAGATTAAGCTCTTTCAACTGTTCATGATTACCTGTATTTAATTACAACTCAAACACGTGTATAAACCAAGACTGGTCAATCCATATCACTAAATCCCCAAATGACTCTTAATGGTCAATCACTTCGTGTGTGGTTCCAGAGGGTCTCTATTACCTTCCCTCAACTAACTCCGCCTGTTGCGCAAGCTCTATGAAAAGCCATTAACCGACATTAAAAATTCCACGGCCGTGGCGAGTGGGCGAGAGGACAAGTCAGACCGCTGTCGCTCGTCACCAAAGCGATAATTAACTTTCGAAACGGGGCTTCGGTCTTCCCCGTGCGTCCTATCGCATCATTGTTGATCGCGCCGGCTTTCTCCTATAGAGCAAAAAGGTACAGAGCGTGAGTTAAAGGTAAACCTTCGTGACCAAAGTAGAGATACAGATTAGTGTTAAGCGGAATCTTATGGAGTGACGGTAAATCTGAAAACATCATTATTTACCATTAAACAATAGAATATCTTGGGAAAATATTTTACACGAATCTTATTGTGTTTTTAACCAATGAATTGTTTTGTTGTTGTAGTAAAAATTTCGTGTCAAAACGTGAATCAATAAATTACAAATTTGAAAAGAAATAACATCAAATAAAAACTTGAAAATCTATTTATGTTTAATTTTTTAAAGAAGTGAATGTTTCAAAAATACAAAATGACAATATTAAAAAGTTATGTTACAAAACCAACAATCTGTCAAAAATTCTCACGTGGTTACCAATGTGCTCCGGCTTACATGTTTAGAAACACTGTATTAAATGGGAATTTTTCGGTATTGAAAATGAAATTAAACGGCTGTTTTCCCCCCTCTATTCGCATCTCACTCTATGCTTTCATCCGTCTAAATCTGTCATCGATGGACAATTAGGCCCCTGAAGCGGGAAGACACTCATTAGAAGCAGGTAAGATGGCGGCGGCTGTGGTGAGCTGTGACCTTGAACCGCCGAGCCCACTTGCGCGTCAATTTTTTTATACTTCTTTCCTTTGATGCCTATAGAGTTGTGAGAGCCATCCCCATTAATCAGTAGCTGTGCGAGCCATTCATAATTCAAAAGGTGCTTGTTTGAGGTGAAAGAAATTCAGGTTGTATGTCTTCTTTTTTTTGGAGATAGTTTGGGAAGGTGAAATACCTTTGCCGTTCACTTTTAAAGAGTGGGGAGTTTGTGGGAAAAATACCTTGTAAGAGTTCTTGGTGTGGAAGGAATGTTTCTTTTCGTTCCACTAACTGCCATATTCACAGCCATTAGCATCGGTGTTAACTAACAGCTAAAGAAAGCAAAATTAGCTTTTCACTGACTCTGATTGGTAAAATCCTTCTTTGACCAAGGATTTAACACCGACGCTGATGGCTGTGAATATGGCCGGTCAGTATTAATATAACTAACTTCGTTATTTACTCTCTTAATCTTCAAATAATACCTACTCTTTATCACCATGTTGAATTTAGACTCTTATCTATTTTTATGGTACATAAATACTCCTCCCTCGATAAAGTATGAGAGAATGCATTAAAAAGTCATAACTGCCAAATAACCTTTTATCGGATGAAAAAAATGGACTCTACGGTACTTGTGTTTTAAAATAGCGCTAAAAACTTGTGTCTGGCGTCTAAGTATGAAAGTTACATTCATGATATTTTTTCTTCGATCTAATGTAAGGAATTGGGAAAATTAGTACTTTTGAAATGTATGTTTTTTTACGTTGAAAGTTATTGAATAATATTTTTGAGGACTGAATCTCAGTGAATACATCCTTATGTTGTGACCTTATATCCTTGTTTTTATTACATCCAGTCTTTATCTTTTAAAATATGTAGGCTGTTATATACTAATACCTCTATGTTTTAATAACATTCTATTATTTTTACATTAACTGAATCCGTTGATTTGATGGATGTCTTTTAAAACAACAACAAAGACGGTTGCTAAAATAACCATGACTCCAATTTCTAAATGAAGCATTTTAATGAGAGTGCTGCATCAAATATTTTTTTCTGACCTTATTTCTTATTTACAGTCATTTATCAGTACGGGACTTGTTTAAAAAGTATAATTTTTATACTTCCATTTTAACTTAATTTTGTGTAATTCTTTCATTAAATCACCTAAGTAAGACATTTATTCTCAATAATTTAATTCCTTCTTTGAGTAAATTAGTTGAATTAGTTGCAAAATTGAGTTTGATTTCTTCTTTGAGGTAAAGTTTTTTATACGTTTTATATATTTTTTTAACATGCTCTTCAGCTTAAAGTAGTCTATGTAATAAAGTGGTATGCGTATGAATTGGCCGATACTCAATATGATATAATATAACCAATTATGGATTAGAAAAGGCCTGAGAATATCTAAAGAACAATGTGTTTACTACCGAAGAAATAAGAAAGTAAAACATTTATATGTAATTTAAAATAATTATTTTCTTGATTTTAGTTCACGGAAATCTACTTATTTCAATGAATAAATATACCACTGAATATTTCCCTTGAATATTTCTTTTATTTGAAAGCCATTTTCCTTAGCATTTGAACAATATTAACAGTGTTAGCTAATAAAAAAAAATTAATTTTCAGTCATTTCTTAATCAGAATTCAAAAATGTTAAACATCTCACAACTTTGAGTAAGATTTAATCACTCATATTCTTCATAACATTTATGATAATACATTTAAAATTTTACATGTTAAATATAAAAGAATGCTACAAAATACTTCTTAAGGTATTATAACTCAAATTAATCTTACAATAAATATGAGTATGCGTTTAATGCGAGTATTACAATTATTAAGTATCCAAAGTGTGTAAAATGCCAAAAAAAAATTCCTTATTTACTCGATTTTTATGTTAATTTTTAGTTTTTTTTTCTTTCGGTGGACACATTTTTGTTTAGTACAGCAATGATTTACCGACAGAAAGAACACCGACGTGCTAATACATGTCACGTAGACCCTCCCTTGAGCTTAAATTTCTTACTTTCACTCGCGTTTATACATATCATTAATAAATTACTCTCGTCCTCAGAATGCTCAGAATGCACCCGACAATATTAATTATTTATTTTTACACGATCTCTTCGACACTAACGCGGTAATCTCATTGACTTTTAGATTAGATAGCAGGTTTTAACATTGTTAGAATTTCTAATAATCGTTGTGGCAAGAACTTCGTGATTAATTGTAACATGTTAATTAGGAGGAAGCCTTGTTTAGTAAAGGTTACTCAGTGTCTTCGGGTTTGCAGGTATATAGGTTGGTAGGAACATTCCATTCAAAAAGGAGTGCCCTTTCTGCTTTTTTTCTGCTCTCTGAATCTGGAGTAAACAAGCTCCATTTGCTTGGGAATCGGTAGTTTTAATGAGCTTAAGCAGATTAATGAAGCTTGGTAAAACGTTCATGGTTTATTGTGATTATATTTTCCTTTTTTTTCATGAATAAATTACAACGACTTCAAACTGGCTACAAAAAACGGAATGTATAGGTTGATTTAAATGTAATAGTCCTTAAAGATTAACAGTCAAAATCGAATTTTTTTAAGTATCTAAACCTCAAGGATTGAGAATTTGTAATTCTATTTTTAAACATTTAAACATATTTATGTATTAATTTTTACTTAAAGGGTTTCATTTAACAAAATGACGACTTCTTGTTAGATAGAACTAAAATAAAAATTGTGAAATTTGTAAAACCATTTTTTTTTAATTGTAGGGGTATTTGTTTATCATTCCAATCATAATATTTACAAATGAATTAATATCTTAAAAAGTTATTTTTCTACAATATTTTTTTATTTGAAAATTTAGATTTTGTGTTAATATATGAATTCAAAACGATACTCACTTATAAATAAGAATTCAAATGCAATGAATGTAATTTTTATGTAAGTTAGATTGGATCAGAATTCAGTCTGCACAAGATTATACATTTTCTCGATGGCATTGACTCCCAAAACTTAAATTTCGTAGTAATCACAAAAAAAAAAGAACACCTAGTTTACGTGTAAGGTATAA
Source organism: Tetragnatha montana (assembly GCA_963680715.1). Taxonomy (NCBI): domain Eukaryota; kingdom Metazoa; phylum Arthropoda; class Arachnida; order Araneae; family Tetragnathidae; genus Tetragnatha; species Tetragnatha montana. The sequence goes on from OY796675.1 coordinate 32,304,712, forward strand.
AATTCCCAAGCATAAAATTTAAAATATTTTACAAGATGAGCCTTTCCTCTAAAACTTCCTACAAAACCTCCGGAAGAATAATAAATATCACCTAAACCCTGCAGCATCCAGTGATGCCATCCAACCTAAAAAGACAGCACATCATCCTAAACCACAACCTAACAAAGCCTCACAATACCAGGCATCAAAATTGAAAAACCTCCCCCGCAAAAAAGATGCCCGACAAAAGCGATGATACTCTGCTTACCCTTCAACAAAGAAGCCCCCGATGAAAAAGAGGCAGCCGTATAGATGCTTCCCTCATGCTTTTTTGACAGGCTTATGGAAGCCGGGCCTTTCTTTACGAGGGCCCAGGCATTCCGGGCCGGCCATACGTCTCGTGCGCCACGCGCTACCGGAGGCACTACCTGTCATCGCGGAGCCGCTATAAAATCCGATAGGAGGAAAAAGTGATTTGTTTATTGGATGCTTTTGGAACAATAAAGGGTCGGGGTTGAGCCGTTTAAAAGCGTTCCTCGCGGGGAGGACGTTAAAGAGACAACAGTGTGCTCCTTCCCGTGTCTTGGGATTTATGGATGGAGGATAAGCTTTTGATTTGGGGTTGTTGTCGTGAATTGTTTTGGAGGATTGTTGGAGTGTTTTAGTGTTGGAGATTATGTAATTTAGCTTATGCTGTAATTTCGATCGTATTGTTTTACTGTTGAAAATCCTTTGGAGAAATTTAAGTGGGGATTATTTTCTGGTGTGGATAGTAAGAATATTTGTTTTTTATTTCAAGCTTTGAACAATTTCACAAAATAAATTATTTCAATTTTAATTTTATTTAAGTGTACTACATCCCTTCATGTTTATGTACACAAATCACGATATTTGGAGAGTGATGATATCTACCACCATGGATCAATTCTTTAAAACCACCGGGGTTTTCAATTTATCATTGTTTGTTCCATGTTCCATGTAAGAAGTTAAGAAGAACTTAAAAGGTGAAAGATTGAAAACCCAACTGATAGTTAATCAATATAAGAAAAATGTGCCCTTTAATGGTTTTAAATCTAATCTTTAATAGTTCTAACAATCGTGGTCAAATTAAATTGAATTCTTTGTGAAACCCTTACAAATATTTAGGAGCCATCCGTTCAAATACTTTGGAAGAGCTACTTTATCCTGTACAGAAGGCTCTTAAAAATTTGAGTCCGACGTTCAGCTTAGATTAGCCGAATTAAAAAAATATAACTTTTTAAAGATGGAAATATCACGGATTAACACTTCTTATAATACACTTATTGTCAATTGAATGAATATTTTTAGAATTATATTGATTGCAGACTTCATTGCAGAAAGAAAAAGAACAGTTTTTAAAAAGTGTATTATAATTGAGCATTTACTTTTCAAATTTATAGTAAGGTTTAATCTTTCCTCATCTTATCAATACTTACTACTGTTTAAACAATTCAGATTTGTTTAATATAAAGTACTTTTTAAATTATGTATTTCATATTGTAGTTATGTTTAATATATTTTTTTTATGAGCTGTGTAGAGTTTTAATGAATTAAAAGAGAATTAAAAGAAAATTCTAAACAAATAAAAAATGACTTAAAAACTTAAGAAATTTTACTGTTTGAAGTAAATTTGTATACTAACAAAACTATAAGATTTTTTTATTTGAAGATTTTGATGAGGATAAATTTTTCCCTATTTATTAATGATACACATTGCATACATACAAATATTTTAAATTAATTTTGAGATGATTTCTTTGATAAATAATTTCCACTAATCATTTATTTGAATTAAATTATTTCAGATATTATACCTACTATCTTATTTCATAAATTTTTGTTTGATAAATTTTTAATTTCTCGAATCCATCAAAAATCAATCGTTTTTGTGTGATATTTTAGAGTTGAAGTGAATATATAACAACACTTTTTTTAATTAATGATACATATAAGCGAAGCACCATCCCCCCATTTTTTTAAAAGCAGAATTTTGATAATCATTCAAAAGATACTAAAGACAGTTAAATAGCGATTACAAAGCTTTATCAACTATGATTCTTGATAATTTAAAAACAATTAAGCAACATTACTACCAAAAAATATTTTTTTTTTACCGTGGATAGATTCATTTTTTCAATGTGATCATTCTTCATAATAGATGGTTATCTCCTTTTCATGACAAATGCTTTGTCAGGTCGAAAGAAGATTTATGTTCTCTACAACAAAATCCGAAGACTTACAGTGGAAGGTTTAAAAGCATAAAAAATATTTGCCAAAAAATTTTATCCTGTGTCATGATCAAGAATGAAATATGTCAGCTTGTCACAGTAAATTCATTAAAATGTCAGGAGTGTGTCAACATTTGGAATCGCCTTCATTTCTTTCGACACTTTCGGAAGAGTTGAAATATTTTCTTCCTTCTAAATGTTGATATCTCTGTTTTACTTCGCTTGTAAAGCCTTAAGTTACAATTAAAAATTTTTTTTTGTTTCCAGCAAAATTTTACCACACTTTTATTTTTATACATCACAGGTTAGAATTGTAATATTTCTAGATTTAATAAATATTAGAAAAGCTGCACGTATAAATGGAAGTGGTCTTTACCATTAATATTTTTGTGTTTAATGATGTATTATTTACCAAGATTTGTTTATATTTTTTTGAACAATAAATTCCAGGAAAAATGCGAAAAAGGTTTTTTTATGTATTTAAAAAATAAACTAATTTTTAAAAATATAGCTACGTATTTTGCTTAAGATGGGAATTTTAGAAACTTTATAATAATAATTCCTACCTGAAATCTCTTCTACCCATCATAATTTATTTATGCATATTTTACTTTGAAATGGTTGACGGAACACTAATTGGACAGTTAAGAGCTCCCTGCGGTGCTAAATCTACGGGTTGTCAGACTGCAGACCTTCGTAATTGGAAAGTCAGAATTTTTTAGAGTCATATCATACTGGGTTCTATCAACTGAATTCTGGACGGCTGAAGGTTAACTAGGTTCACTTTGGAGCAATTACAAAGCAAGCGGCAACCGGCCGATAGCAGTAGTCCTTATCATTTTTGCTTAAGAAAATAAATGAATAAAATATATGATGGGAATCAAAAGCACCAAAAGAGAGCATCTTTGAATTCGTAAGTTCAAGGCTTTCCACCTACATATAAAAAAAACCTTAATTTGTGAAGTTTCATAGATGTAATCATGGTTGCCTCACTTACAGGTTTCAAATGTAAGAGGCTTTTTCCAGCAATAATTTAACCTTATTTAAGGTGAAAGTGGAATGGACAAAAATGGGTAAGGGGATGATAGAAGTTCTGAAAGTTTCCTTGTCGTTCTAAATATAAGGTAGAAAGAATAATTCTAGTAATTCTCAGAGAGTTGATAAAAAATATTTTTTAAGAAATTTTTAGAGGATCACTTGTCAGAGCCGTTATATTTTCTTTGAAGATCATTAAATTTTCTTTATTATTAATATTCCTCCTAAATAAAATATGAAGAAATTGAAAATTTTTGCAAAGAATAATTAAAAACTGAAGTTATTGACTTTATTACTTTTTGTAATTATCATTCCCATAAAATAATGCACAAGTAGGTAATTTATCTTAAATAGTATTTTTTTTACATCTACAACGGGGACTTGCTATTCCCAAAATAATTCTTACTTCTAGGCTATTTTGGAATAGCAATGTTGGTATAGAAGCTTTTATTAAAAATTATTCTTCGTAATCTGAATAGGAGTGCGATGAAACTTACAATTGTTCGAGAAGTTAATTTAAAATTTTCTTACGAAATTTCCAATAAAGCATTGCAAATATTTAAAGTTAATTTAACACACCATGTCAAAAGAAAAACCATATCAATCCAAAGATTTCACCACTTTTAAAGTTTTACAGGGCTTTCGAACTTTTCGTGTCAGCTCTCAGGTACTGGGTGTGATAGAATTTATTATGATAATTTTGGATCTAAGAATCATTTTAATATACCACGTTGGTTTAAGATGTCATGAAAATATATTTTAAAATGCATAAAGGTTGAAATTTATTGAAATATTAATTTTTTTTGCCTGCCATTCTCTTAAACTGGTTTCCGTTCACTGAAAACCTCACTTTCAAGGCACCTAACCACAAAACCCTCGTTCCCTTGAGCCTCCGCAGCGATCATCGGCCAATCACTCGCGAATGACACTATCGATTGACGTTTTAAGTGGCTGGGCTTCGGGACACGTGTCGTTGCCGACTCCGCTTCATAAATCAGCCTCTCGGCCCGTTTGTTAAAAAACTTGTCGCTCAAGGAGCTTGAGGGGGCGAGCGGACCTTGAATTCGAGTCTCGGAGCTGATGAATATTGAGAGAGGAGGGGTATGGGTGGTGGGGTGTGGATTTCTCTCTCTGTTCGAGTGTTGTATGGTCATCGTTCCCTTTGCTCGTGGTGGTGATTCACGTGATTGTAAATATTCAGATGATGAGAGTGAGTTTTGTTGTGTGAGGAACGGTCTTGTGTGTGTTTTCTGGAGCGAAAGGAGGGGTTGGTTGTTATGTAGATGGGTTTTAGGGGAAGTTGAGAAGCGTAGAGACCCCTTGTATTATTACTCATGAACATGTTAATTTTTTTCTTCATGTTTTCTTTGTTTCTTTTCAATATCTAAAAATGTCCAAGCTTATAGTGTTTTGAGTGGAAAATGTTTGAGTTATGGTTTGAAAGATGGTATCCAATTATCTTCTATATAGAGTTATTTTGTTTAAGGGGATTTTTTTTCTTGTAATAGATTAAACTCGGGTGTAGAATCAAAATGCGACTCACTTAAATATTACTATAAAATTTACTGATATTTTATGAACTTTTCCATTGCAATTATTAAGAAAACTATTGCTAAAAGACAATTGGGATATCACCTAATTTTTAGAAAGATGATTTATTTTGTTAATTCAACTGAGAGGTTTTTAAGTTAGTTTTATTGTATTTCTTTTCGTATGAACAATTGTATTGCAAAATTTATATTGTACTCGAAAAAGTAAATTTTTTGATGATAAATCTTTAGAATTTCACTCTGAAATTTATTAAAAGGTAAATAAAATCACACACTCCAAAAGAGTCAATTATTACTGAGCAAATAATATAGGTATCATTAAAATGGTATAGTATTTTCTCTCTTGAGGGATACAAATAAAATTTAAATATTACAAACTCTTATGGGAATAATGGAATTGAGATTTATATGAACATATTATACGTTGATGAATATCAAATATAGCATGAGGTTTAAGTTTTACTTTGTTCAATAGTCAGAGAAAAAATAGTTAAATCTGAAGAAATACATACCCTAATCAAAATTTTACTATCTAATCTCAACAAAATTTTACTCCAGATGAAATAAAAACGCTACCTTACATAATTCATCCATCCCGCCCAGTATATGCAACAGCCATCCTCCCATAGAATTTCCATCCACGAAAGAAACATCTCTCCCCGAAAAAGACAACTCCCGAACAATTTTTCAAAGTGGAATCCTTCACCAGGGCCACTCCACCCCCACACGTGACGGTCCTTCACTCATCCCCTCCTGTAATATTGAAGCCGCTTTTGTTCCATCTCCGTGATTGCATCTCCTACTACGTGTCCAGACTGGATGGAGTGACGTTTCTTTCTTTTCTTCTTCTCTAGTTCTCACCCCCGATGACCCCTGGACGTTTTTAGAGAGTGACCATGGTCCAATCTGCGGAACTGGGCGAAGGTCCCCAGACGACCGGGTACCGCGCGGTCAGCAGCAGGATTCCGCTGAGGACGCAGAACGGAGGAGCGAGAGGAGTGCCGGTGGTCTCCAGGGAGGGCGGACTGTTGCATGCTAAAGATGTGGCCGACGCCGCTGACCTCAGTTGGGAGGAGGTGTGCAGGTAAGGGAGTGTTTGTTTTTATCGCCTCTTTTTCCAGAGATTTGCGACTTTTTATTCGTTATGTGGTGGAGCGTTTGAAAAGAGCTGTGCTGTCTCCTAACGTCATATTTAGAGTGAAGAGAACGAAGGATGAGAATGTACTCCGCTAGTTTGATATTTTTCACAGCCATATGTCACCCTTTAATGTTGTGAAGGCATCCTCTAGCTTTTAAGTGTGGTGGCCGTGGACAATCATGGATCAAAAGTACAGATCAAAAGTACACTCCCTAATTAAGCGGACTTCGTAAGCTAAGTAATACGCGTAGTAGCTTAATTTTGTTTGCTGATCGTATGAGTCTGTAGCTATCACATGGGTTCAGTCTCCCAATCATTTTATGGTTGGTGAATAATTAATTATAACTTGCAAATTACTCTTAATTTAAAAAATTGAAATGAGAGGTTTCGAATAATGAACTAATTCTTTGTTGAATGGGTATTTTAAAAACACTCTTAGATGATAATGGGGAGTTTCAAATGAATTTCGGAAACATTTTTGTCGTTAAACTTAGGGAAGAAATACATACAATAAGGTAAGATGGACTTGTCAATTCACCATTAATTGAGTTTCAGCAGGTGATCCTTAACCCCGTTGCCTAACACTTCAATTAAAATCAATTACAAGCTTACAAAAGATCTACAAGTCGTAAAACAAGCCTCCCAGTCATCCATCAATCAAAAGACCATTTAAAACGCAATGATGAGACAAATCCACAAAACAAACGTAATTCCGAATGTTCTCCACGAGCTTATTACCCGCAACGTAATAACCGCATAAAATTTCACTTAACCACCTCGGAAAAAGAGGAGTGGAAATGCCTTGGGTACCTGACAACTCCCCGTTATAGTCGGGCGAATTAATTACACGAACCTTTTAGGTTCTTTAATGTAAACATATCATGGCTGCTTTAAGAGATGACAGACACGTTACTGTGTGTGTTCCTGTATGGAATTTAGTGCTGGCTTAATGTGTAAGGCATGAGCTAATTCTTTCATGTTTCATTCATTCGCTGTTTTTTTGCTTCAGAGTTGAGGAAACTGCCGCTGCTTCTGCAATTACTGGGTTATTTGAGATCGCTCTAAACGAGCTTTAAGTAATGTGGGAAGCCAGCCGTTTTGTAATGGTTCTTCTTTTTAAAATGACACAGAATGTTAAGCAGTTTTGAAAGTAGTCTGTCTTTTTTTTTTCAATGTTAGTGGGAGCTGAGCTTTTACACTAAGCGTCAGAACATTGTTTAAAGAAGTGGGTTCTAGTTAAATGAAACTAAGTCGGACGTTTGATGTTGATGCTTTTTGTTTATAAATTAGTTGGAGGAAACGTTTTTTCTTTTATTCTTTTTGTGATTTAAGCGTAAGAGTAATTTAAATTAAAAGGAAAGCACACAAAGCATTATAAGGACCCAGAATTATTTGTGTTTTTATTTCTGGCTTTTGAAAGGTAGGGTAGTTTTAAATTCATTTTCCATGGGCGTAGGCTGAGTAATGTTGAATCTAAGAGGAAGGAAGATTAATTTAATGATCTATGTGTGAGGAAGATTATATAGTCTAAAATTTGTCTTTTCTTAATTTTTCTGAGATCAATAAAATGTTTTCCTGTTTTTCAAATAAAAATTCCTATATTGTCTCGCTTTGTTATATTTTGACGATAAACATGTAAATTTAAAAAAAATTCAATGTAGTAGATATCATAGATATAATTTCCTGCATTTCTTACTCGTAAAGATCTGCATTTCTCACTTGTTAGATAAACTATAAACATATTTAATTATCGAGTGCAATATAAATTCTAAACAAGTTATAATAAATGAAGACTATGCTCTTTTGGATTCAAAGGAATGCATAAATTCCAATAAAGTATAACTTTTTTTTATCATTATATTTTTTATTTTTAAGTAAGTAATCGTTTCAAATTTGAACAAAAAAAAAACTTAAGAAAAACATTCTTTTAACTGTAACTGAGAAAACTCTAAAAAATCCTTCCTCCTGAAGGTGACGGATTATATCATTTTATAAACTTATTATTCATTAAATTTATATATTTATAAAAAAGTATGAAAGAACAATATATTTTAATTACTTAAAAATATTTGATGTATGAGATCATAAATCAATTTTTTCTAATAAAAAATTATTCAGAATTGAATTTTTTAAAATACTTTATTTGTTTACATTAAGACCACTAAATACTTCATCAGTAATCACTAGCATGAAAAAGTAATTTTTTTCAGATGATTTTTGTTGACTTAACCAAACAACATCTTTTTAAATACACGCCATATAGTTGTCATATTCTTAAAATATGAAACCTTAAAAAACGCCACTAAGTTTCAAAACGCGCAAAATTGTCTTAATGCGTTTTATTTCCGAAAAACTGACAGGAGCTGCCATCTAGTGAGATCTATAAAAATAATTGTTTTCAACAAGGTTCTTAATGGTACATAACGTCTTCGTATCTATTCCATTTTTATTTCGTTGAAAAAATAATTACATCATGAGCGCATCTGGTAACCTCCATAGCTTCAAGTAGATAGTTAAGGAATTTCACCCTCTTCACTCTCATTTTGTTTTGGCTCTAAATCTTTAGAGAGAAAAAAAATGTGATTGAATTTAAAATTATTTTTTTAAAAACTCTTAAAAAGTACGAGTTTAGGCCTAAAAGTTTAACAAAATCTTTGTTCTCCATCGTAATTCAAACATAAATACATTTATATTCCTAAGTGGCTGATGAGTAATATACATATTTCATCGATAAGAAATATTTTACCTGCTTAAAAGCCGTGAAATCAATACGTATAGTGCAAAATACTCATTTATGCATTAATACTCAAGCAAGGAAATATTAGTTATTAATAATATTACAGTAATACAAATGATATAGTTCGCATTACAATTGATATAATTCACAATACATATGATATCATTGATACAATTGATATTGGTTCACTATATTACTAGCAATTGATCAAATTTAAATATTTTTAGTTAAAATTGAAAGCTGAACTTATCTTCAAAAAGATTTCCCAACAGTAACTTATTTTATGGAAAAATTAAATATTCCGTATCAAATAAGAAAAGAGTTTGGATTAGCTGTTTGAAGTTCTTTTATGCATTTTATAAACTGTCAACTTTTTTGTATTAGTGTATAAGGTTTTGGGGAAGTTTTAAAAAGAACAACATACGATTGCTTATTTTCATATTATTATAGTTGTGTTTTTTAAAATTGTATCTATGTAATATCCAACTATAGGAATAAAAACTCAATAATCTTTTCCTGAAATTACCTGAAGAGTTCTTGAGAAGGATTTATGTAAGGTGTTTGAAACTTCTTTGTGAATGGACAAATATATATTTGAATTTTTATATATTTTTTTTCAATCAGAGCAAGCAGCATTGATCGCGCAGGATGTTGGAGAGAGTAGGAGTGTAAGGATTCATCAAATTAAAAAAAAAAAAAGAATCACAAGGGAATTACTGTCTGATGCGATAAGGGGTTTCTGTTCGGTTTTGGAAATTTCCCAGAGCTTTCCTTCAATGCGTGTTTGTCATATCTTACAATTTCAGAGGCACATCGCTGTTTTTGATCAGATCATGCTGCGTCTCACATTTCACCCAACTCTTTCCTCGAAAATAAGAATTTTCATCATGTGGAAATTATGGTATGGAGTAGGGGAGATGTTTTCTGAAATAACAAAATCACTTATAGTCACGTAGAAGCTCTCTTACAATAACAATGAATTTCCTTTGTCTAAATTTGTTCTCCAGCTCTAAACATGCTAAATTATTATTTTTAATTAGAAAGTAATCTCGCATTTGAAACAGGAAAAGTTTTTACATGATTTTGATTTATTGGTTTTGTCAAGATTTTGAAACAGTTAACGCAATTGAATATTTTAATCTTTCCATATTTAAAAGATCTTTATTGGTTTTCCTTCTTTAGTTTCATAAATGAATTGAATGATTGAACTAGGGAACACATTTTTAGTTATAGCAGTTATTCAGTTATATAGGAATTAATATTTTTTAATAATTGCTGATTTGTTACTACACTTAATTACTAACATAATGTTCCAAACCATTTTAGGTTTTGTTGCCGTTGTTCCAACTATTTTATTTAAGTTACCTATTGTTATAATTTTAAATTTTTACAAATATGTATTCATTGATATATTATTCAGTTTTACAAAATAAAAACCCATTTCCTCTAATTCACCCCTTTAACCCTTATCGTCCATCTCTCTTATAAAAATCATTATTCATTCTTTATCAAAAAAAAATATCCTACTGTTCTTGGAGAGGTATTTATTTTACACTACATATTCTTCAAATGCTGAGTATTCATTCAGTATCTTCACTCGAACAGATAGAAACAAAATCCCACCTCGCTCCATTATTCCACCATCACTCCTCGCAGTCAAAGGACACTCGCAAAATATGTCCCCCTCCTCGTGTCACATAAGATCAAAATAAAGACATCGAACCCCTCCCCGACTCGAGAGAAATGCAAATGAGGGTCCTCCTCCCCCAGACAGATCCATATCGAACCCTCCCGAGTTCGAGGAGACGGAAACAGATGTTCCCTGACGTCCCCCTGACTTCCAGCAGGCCCTGTGACGGACCGACGATTTTTTATCCGTCTTTTTGTCCACGCATTACCCCCATGCAATGCGTCTTGATGGACGAGCGGCCATTTTTTTTTTGTCTCCGATGAAAAGTATTTGCAAACTTGCATTTGAGGGGAGGGTTTGAAATATTGGAGAGGGTGTTGAAAATTCGCAGTTCTCACTGAAGTCGTGCGTTGCACGTCGATAAGAGAGGAGATGGAACGCTCCTTCTAGGATGGTCTCAGGTGGGAGGCGTGAAATATGGGTGATTGTGACGTGGAATGTGAGTGAAAGCACTCAATTTTGTGGAAGTGATGTGAATTTAGTCCTAACGTAAATACGTTAAATCGTTACGATATACCGTTACGGGACAGGAATCTCTTGTGAAAGGAGACGAAGCTTTTTGTGTTGAGATACATTCGTTGAAGAGTCGACAGATTTTTGAGAATATCGATAATTGCTCATACATTTCTCAATTGTTGAGCTCTTAGGATATATGAATTTTTTTGAAGTAAGGTGTATTTAAATAGCACTTGAGGATTAACTTTCTATCTGGTTTGATTTTAATGTATCTTTTGTTATGGGAAGAAGAGACTTAAATTATTATTACTATACTTAAGAAGTGAACGAGCTTTTAACCTAACTTTACTCCAAAATATGAGTATGAGTACTTTATGATGATACAAATACATAAACTCTTCAATCAAATATTTTTTAAAAATTGAACAAAATTGTGATCTATTTAAGAAATTGCCTGGAGAAATAAACCTTAGTATTTAAGAACAATAGTTTTCTTTCTTCTGAAGTTATTAGATTTTATCTTGACTTTTAAGATATTTTCAAAAGGAAAAATAGTAGCAATAATTGTTTCAAACAACATTTCAATTATATTTTAAAAAGAACTTTCTGTATAATTTTAAGTTATCTACAATAACATTTGTATAATCTGTCCTAAAACACACTTATCTAAAACACATAGTTCGAAAAAACACCTATGGATACAGATGCATGAAAACACGACTACAAACACCGACACCTGAAGAAGAAGAAACCGAGTTTTATATAATAATAATAATAAAAATACCCCACACAACATGCCTTCCCCCCCGTGTTTCGCGTATGACAACTCCATGTCCGCTCCGTCACTCCGTGGTGCTCGCGACGCGGAAATTGATGGTGCCCGGGCGGCCTAATAGCTCCTCGAGACGCAACGCATTCCAGGCAATCCATTGATCTCGCGCGGAAAAGACTTGCGATGGCGGGTGCACTTGACCGATATACTGCCAAGGGACGCGGAATATTGAGGACCCACATGGAGACCGTTATAGACGATCGTGGAGTTTATCTTTGGATCAAATTTCCAAGGGAAAAGTCAGACGAATCTTTTTAAAAGAGGCGGGGGTTTCATGCACGTCATACACTTTGGTCAAGATTAATATGTTAGCCCTAGTTAGCTCTGTATAAGGATTTTAGCTTCATTTTCAAAATGTTTCAAAAGTTATCACTAACATTTCTAGATCACTCACATCCTCTAGTATCGGACGATACCAATCGATATTGTTCTAAAGTCAATCAATATTACTTTATCAATTTAATATCGTCACAATACTATAAAGCTACTATAAAGTATGATTTCTAACTTGCTGAAAGGGAGATAAGAGGTTTTACGTGAGTGTTTGAGAGTATGCTCAGTAACCTTTCTCCATAGGCACCAATGATTAATTTTGCGCTCAACTTATGTTTATTAATCGTTTTAACCCTATAGCTCCGATTTATCCTTTTAAATCACTTATTTTTCTTTGAGTACAGACATAAGTACGTTTACTCTTTTTTTATACAAAGCTTGAGTTTTTATTAATAAGGTAATTAAATTTGAAAAGACGGGGGAACATTAATTGAATCAGTGATTTTCCTCAGTGACTGTTTTCCCCTTCATTCATTGGTTCAAGTAGATAGATAAATTTAAATCATACAAGATTTGCAATTGACATGATTGCATATTTTCCAATATTCTTCTCACATTCTTGTTATTTAGGCAGAAATCTAATCTAACTTTTTTTTTTTACTTGTAAACTTCCATGTACGTTTTACTTCATTTCTGGAAAAATACTTAAACATAATAATTTATTTTTGTGCGCATTAAATCTGTCAAAAATAAAAATTTCAGAAATAAAAAATATATCTTCAAAGCTTTTTTTTAAAAATTTTTTTGGAATAATACCTAGAGCACATACCTAAAACAGCATTATGAAAAAAAAAATTCAAAAAGTAATGTAAATCTTAAAGCACGTTTTATCAGAAATAAAAAAAAATATCTACATTTACTTTTTTCTTAAAGTAAAGCTCGCAAGAAATCAACAAACATTTTTTCCTGTTTTCATTTGCTCTTTGTTTTAAAGATGCTTTGTCTCTTGTTTTCTTCGTAAAAGGAGAAGATTCAATTATCTCTATACCCCCATTTCTCTCTCTACGTCCGTCAAATACCTTAAATAGAGCAGAAAAAAAAGAATCCACCAGTTTTGAAATTATTTTCTTTACGTCCCTTTCATCTTCATCTCAAACGAAAATTCAACTAATTCGCTGCAGCATTTGTTCTGAGAGTATGCAGATGCACTCTCGTTTTGTTTAAATGGGATTATTCATAGAGTTACAATCTTCACCTTTGTGTCAATGAGTTCTTGAAATTAGCATCGTAGAAGAATTTTAAATCTATAATTGTCATTTCTAGATGAAAATTATCTTGCTTTCAACTCTTGAAATTCCATCTAATACATTTTTGGAAAATATATTATTCTTGTTTTCATTATGATATGTAACTTAGTAATATAGACTTTGATTATTGAAGAACTAGCGATGATGTTTTAAAATTATCGCTTTGTTTCTTTTTAACGTTCAAAAACTTTCAAACATTCTTAATTAATTTATTTTGACGTTCAAAGCCAAATACATGGTTTCCATTTCTTGAATTAAAATTATCACTCTAAATAACGTTATTCTGAAACATTTTGGAAAGAGTATATTTTAAAATTATGTTGGGAAAAAAATGTGTTAGGTGAGCGTATTAAAGAAAAATGTTACAAAATTTTAACAGAATTATTATAATCCTATGTTAACATATTAAACTTTGTTAAATTTAATATTCCCAATGTGCAGACAATACGCAAATTAAATTTACGATAAAAAACAAAATAAGATTAAAATGTTTATTTGTTTGCTAAAATCATTGAAGAACTAAAACAAAAGACAGGAAAACATGCTCCAGCTCTTCATTTTTTCCCCGAACGTTTTTCTACAATGGCGTATTACTTAAAAATTCCATGATACATTTGATAAAAAAATTGCATTATTTATAAAATTTCAAATGTATTTCCTTTTCCTCAGTGATATAGAGTTGATATAGGGCTTTGTCTCGATGGGCAAAACAAAATACATTGCAATCGATAGCGAAAATATACAGTAAGCGTAGAAAAACAAGACTGCCTCGTCCGCCATTTATACCCTCCTGTGAAAAGTTTTATAAAATTTCATAAAAAATGTGGGGTATTAATAAAAATAAAAATAACACGGACTAGAAATTGATGAATTGAAAATTTAAGATTTGGGTTCATTTTCTTAGTTTCAGAAAAAATCCCTTTATTAGTTTCTGAATTTTTCTTAAACATAATGCTGTGTTACACTCAAAAAGTCGAAAGGAATTTTTTCCGAAAATGTATTAAAATATATGCAGATAATAAAAGTATAAAATTTCGTTATTGCTTTTCCCACCGATATTTATATCACGTAAGAAGCTCCATATTTGTAACAGGTTATTACAAGTTTCATGACGTAATGTTGACAGTTTTCGTCTCAACTGTGAAACCACCCACAGCATCACGGTTATTACAAGTAAAATACGTCAGCCATATTTATCAGGAGCGTTGGGTTTCTAGGAAAACATGTGTGTATCAAATAAACATCAAACATATTTATAACTCAAATTCGCACTATTTGGAGAGCACATCTGTTTGGTTTTTGGCATATGTAAACCCAGAATTTTAAAATAAAACTTTTATATAAACTATTATACCGTTATTTTGGAATTGAGCAATAGTTTGTGTCTTACATTTTGAAATCCAATGTATATGAATCTATGATTAAATTCCATTTTATATTGTTTTGCTATTCCATTAAAAGTTTTTAACAACTAAACAAAGAATTTACCGTGTTTATAAAATAAGAACATGAGTATCTTTTAGCGTTGGCGTAAACTACATTTCTTTGATACAGCTTAGTGATATAATTTATGTAAAACATCTTTATTTTCTAGTACAAGGGATTTTTATTACACACTGATCAAACTTTTCTATATAATCATCTCTGTTTCAAAGCATCTTTAAATAAACCAAGTATCACTTTAATACTGCTTAGAAATTGCTAAACACATAATTCGCTGGGCAGAAATACTTACTTAGAAATACTGGAAAATAAACAAAGCAAAAACCTGGGAATTGGAGTATCACACTACTTTGTGCCATGATTCCAATGGTAGTCGAACCGCAAAACCACATTCTTTTCACGTAAGAGGTGTTCATAACAGACTGAAAATACAGATAACATGTAACCTTACATTTAACCTTTCCTTTTCATAGGGTTTTCCGAAGAAGATTTGCCGAAAAACTTATCCGCAATACTGTATTAGTGTTTGAATGACAAGATTGTTTTAAAATACTATCTAGAATTACACTTCTTAAATTGCTAGAAAAAACGCCACAATACCCGTTACCTCAGTTTCTATCCTTAAGGTTACGCTAACCTTATAGTCTTCAACTAGAGCAGTTTGTTTTTACCTTGTCACAAGGTTACATGTTATCCAATAACAACCTTACAAAATACAAACACCATGGGTTACGCCGTGAGGTTACATCAAGGTTTACAAAACCTTACATTGCTATCTGGGAACATATAAATTTTAAAAAATTTCAACTCATACAACCATCATAATAGGGTTTAAAGTTTTACCTTTAAATTCAATGACTTTTGTAGTATAAAGAATGATAGTTAGTTTCAAAATTATTTATTGCTAGCAATGCACATGACTAACGAGAAGTGAATTGAATACATATTTTTTTTTGTATTACCTAATTTGTTGGATGTGGAGAAAAGC
Organism: Tetragnatha montana; assembly: GCA_963680715.1. NCBI lineage: Eukaryota > Metazoa > Arthropoda > Arachnida > Araneae > Tetragnathidae > Tetragnatha > Tetragnatha montana. The sequence continues at coordinate 32,320,389 of OY796675.1, forward strand.
TGAATTTTCAGGGGATGTTACAAAGCAACTACTATACCACCCCTTTAAAGAATCAGAATAACTTTGAAAGAACCTTCAAAGCATAAAAGCATCTCTCTTTGCACCGGAAGCACCCCACGAGTCCCATTTACCGACAAACTAATTACTGTTTAATCACTTTAACGCCCAACATCCTTCATTTGAAGGGACACCGACATGAATTCAAAATGGCGGAAGCAGTCGTCAAACCGGCCGGCAGCGCTATCAGCAGGAACACATGAAAATTGAAATATGACGAGAAACCCATAAATCGACGAGAGTGTTATTAGGCCTGGCGCTTATTTAGGTATGATTTACGATAATGCTTGTAGGACACGTAGAAACAGTGTGACTTTCAGGTAGAACACCCCCTCTCCGTGTCGGGGCCCATGCTTCATTCTCGCGCCCAAAATTATCGCTTGCCGTTTATTGTGAACTGCATATTAAATGCAACGGAGACGTGTAATTACGGAATCGCTTGAGTGGTAATCGTTTAAAGGTCCGTGTGGGAGAGTGTTTTCGATGAAGCCCGGGGAAAGTTGTCACTGTGAGAGGGATTCGGTGATGGTTATAATGGATTTGCCTTAGCGCGTTATTTTACTGTTTAACGTTTTGCTATTAGGAAAAACTTTTTTGAACTTCTTTAATGAATATCTACTTAAAAAGCGTAAACTTCCAATGGGGAACTTGAAAAGAGTGGAATAAAATATATTCAACTAGTATTAAGTTAATGTTGTAAGGTATTAAAATTGAGGGTGTGATGAGCTAAAAAGGTATGAGCGACGATATGTTGCAAGTTTGTTATTAAGTGGTGAATAAAATTGTAAATACCTACTGAAAAATATTATTTAACAAACGTCTGGTGTTTAATATTTAATACTCTGATTTGTCACTGCTACTAAACTATCCTAAAACTGGACAAGTTTGTCAACCCACTTTATACACAGAAGTTATCCCGCATTGTCACTTATACCTCTTGACTTCTAACCACGCAACTGTTTTTATCTATGGAAGTTGATAAATAAAGAAAGAATGTCGCTTATATGGTGTTCAAATTCGAATTAATAAAACTTATTGCGTGAACTTCGTCGTACTAACCAATATTTCATAAAACAAATATTTAAAAGATGAATATTAAATATCCTTCTTGACATAAAGGTTGCAAAGTCCAACGCCAAATGCTGCAAATCAATCAATCTTAAATTTTGTTCACTCTCTCCTGTAACATGAATGATATTAACTTTTGCCATGATGGATGTCACGATTTCCCTGTGCATTGGCACCTCTTTGTTTCAAAACTTTCTGCATTTCTCATAAGCTACCAAAACCTTATCAAAGACGCTATCTCGGCATCCATCCAGGATGTCATGGGCGCTCCTAATCACTTCGATTTCCTCATTGGACGTTGTTTATCTGCATGCACGGATTCCGTGTCGATTCAGGGGCAAAAGTTTTGACTAATCTTCGGATTCATCTGACAGGCGGAAGTTTTGAACCTGTCCGTGATTGTTCTGTTTGAAGACTCGTCGGTTATTTTGTTTGGGGAATCGTGGGCGGGTATACAACGCGAAAAATCGTTACGCTTTCGACGATCTGAAATAGCTCGATTTGGTTTCAGAAAAGTAAGGCTTAGGTATCTACATGGCTGCCTGATTGCCGTATTTATGTAGACATTTTCTAGTTGAGAGGTAGATCCTATGAGAATTCTTTCCTCCGGAATGCCCAAACGTTTTGGTCTGAGAGAAAAATGCATTTGAAAATGGGGAAATTCTTACTGTTTTTTATTCTTTCTCTTTGAGTTTTAGAACCACTTCTATTATACTAGAAGCAATTAAAAATCTTTTTCTTTAACCCGTAAGAATTATTTGTAAATTAAAAACTTATCCAGGAAAATAGGAAGATAGATTTTTACTTACCCTCGTATTTGAATCAAAGGGTGTGCATGACGGACAAGTTTTAAACATATTCCCAGGATTCAAATAAAATAAAAAGTTATTACGAAAATTTTAAAAAATACAGCATACAATAACTTAAACAGAAGGAAAGAAACAAAAGGGGAAAAATTTTCTTCATATCTTCTTTATATCATTTCTTCACCAAGGAGCAGTAGACTGTCGAACATTTAAAAAAGAGGAAAAACAAATTTTATTTGAAATATTAAAATACTTTTTTTACATAAATACATAACAATATTAAATACCCTGAAGAGCATTTTCTTTTGTAAATCAAAAGAAGAGAGAGAGAGCGTTAAGGCACATCCATTTTGATCAGTTTCTAATTCAAAACGAAATGATGCAGAAACGAGAACATTTAAATGTCTCAGAGCACTCATTACTCCCTAATTTCCTAAGAACAAATTACTACAACCAATAGAAATCCCACCAACTCCCTCCGCCTTTTTCCTTCCCCTCAAACCGCTCCGAAATCAATCAGTTAAATCGAACCACCCCCCTCCGTTTGTCCGTCAACATCCCTCGGACAGAAGGGATTAAAATTTCAAACCCCAAACCCGGCGCACTGTTTGCCCGTGCCGCACAATCAGCCTTGCTGACTACGTAATAAAGGGCAGCTAATTGTGGGCATAGACGGGCACCAACTACCCCGCAGGGTCCGGAATCGGGCATATCGGGTCGAAACTCTGATTTAATCAATCCTAGAAATTACCCCGCCTTGCCCGGGGACTGTAGGTAGTATCGCTGAGATTATGAAACGGATGATGCGTTCGTTCTTGGCTGCTTTTGCCAGTCTGTCTTGTGAATGGGGCCGTTGCGTTACCTGGAGGTATTGGGGTGGGATAACTCGATATTATTTAAATGTGCTTGCGTGGGAGGTTCGTTTGGAACGGAAGGGGAGAACGGTCCGTATCGATAGGTGTAGGAGTTGATTTGGAAGTTTTGAGGTAACTTATAAGCTAATCAAGTTGTATAAGTTCATTCTGGAAACTTTTGAGGAAATTAGCTTTAGTGATTGAGAATTTTTTCAATTTGTGAATTCTTAGAAGCATTTTGATTTTATTGCTGGAAAAGGATTCAGTGCATCAATTTGATTTTTAAAATACTGAAAAATAATTGTTTTAGAAACTGTAGTCTCAGCTTATTTTGGGATTTTATCTATTAAAAAGCACACGATACATAAAAAAAATTATGATAATTTCGGGATGGGATATTATCTATTATTATTTAATTATATAACTACATTTTATTGATGAAAAAATGGTTCTCTTTAAAATCTAGGTCACAATTATTTGCTATTTTAATTTTATCAGTTTAAAGTATTTAAATATATTCAGAAGCATTCAGCTTTTAAATTGATTCAATCTGAACTACTTTAACCGAAACTATCTGATGAAACATACCATAATACCCATAGTAAATTTGAATCGTGTATTTTATAATTCTTTAGTTTATAAATAGAAAATTTGATTAGTGCGTTTTAGAATTCTCTAGTTAATAAATACTTTTTCATCAACTGTTTTTTTCCAAATGGCTATTTTGAAAATGTTGAGCATATATTTTTTCTTTCCATTATTTGATATAGTTATTTTTATGCACAATATTTGATTCTAGGACCAAAACGAATCTTTCCTACCCGCAGAAAAACACTGGATCTATGGAACAAGCCATTTTTAAGTTTTAAAAGGGTGATTAATTAATTTCCCAGTCATCCGCTTCAACATATAATTGATAGATGCAGATTCCCTCCGATGCCCATTCATTTCCCGAAAGAAGAAACTTCCACACGTGGTCCTTCGTGTCCGCAGTGTCTCCGCGGCATGAAAAATGCGACACTTTTCATTACGAACAAACAACAGCACTGGGAACTATTCTAAAAGTATTCATTTGTTAGCGTCGTCGTCCACAACAATGATTCATTAAGAAATTATTCGGGTGCTTCCTACTACAAGCCTTTGTGCTGTGAGACAAAACAAAAATAGTAGTAGTATATTCACTCACTCTCTTCTAAGAGATGATTGTGTGCACCTCGCAAAAATTCAAACCCCGGGCAACAAAAGGAAGAATCGGGCAATTTATCAAATTTTATTTGCCGGCTTTAGCGGACGAAATGGTTAATGAATGCGAGAATTAGCAGAGCGCTGCGCTGTTGACACAGTATTATGCGGAGGTTTTGTATTTTTTTTTCTTCATCTTCTGGGAAACAAGCGTCTCTGTGCGGTTAATTGATTCAAATGTGAAATATAATCCCTGGAATAAGCAGAATGGGGTGATTTTCTTTTGCAGGGAGCTTGGTTAAGGGGAGTAATCATTTTGGGGTAATTTTTGCGAGTGGAGTGTCTTGATAGAGTTAAGGCAACTCTTATTTACTTTCGGGTTCCTATTAAGCTACGTAAAAATACTAGAACTAGGAGGAACTAACTTAGCTCAAAGATTTAACGGGTTGAATTAGAGTTCTACATCTTCGAGATTCTTTTGAAAAGTGAAATAAAGGCTCAAGTTTGGCTGTATTTCCTATTACTTTTAAATACTTAAGTATTCCAAATAGGGTAATTGAAAATCAAGAAAAATATGGGGAACTATTCTAAAACCATTTACAGAGATTATCTTTCCGTAACTAAATGGTATTTCATTATATTAGAAAAGTCTCGTTGTTGTATACTTGCAACGATATCTTGGTAATACCACTGTTGAATTATCTCCCGCTAAATTTATTCTGTTTAGAAAAAAATTGCGTTATTTAGAAATTTAAATTAATATGAAAGCTAATAATTAATTTACTATACATGTGTTTTAAATTTTAGTACAACAAAGACTACCGAAACTATATAATAATGATATAAATTTTCTTTCTCAGTTCAATAAGTCACCAAAAATATTTTTGTCAGAAAAGCTTTATTAAGTACTACTTTAATTTTCGCTAATTTTCTCCATGATATTAAATCATATCCCTCCTTTCTGCTTTTACCTCGCAGAACTATTTGGGAAGAGCTAAGCTACAATAGGTGAAGAAATACCAGTTATATCTGTTCATAAATATTCCCGATTACAGGCCCGTAAACTTCCACGGGCTCTTGATCTTTTATTAGGTTTCCATCTTATCCGAGTCTGAAATTCTTGCACCGGTCAAACAGGATAGGCTAGCCATTCATCGTATATACGAAGACTATAAAACCCAAGTTATGACAGCTTCCAATTTCAAGCTCCCAGCGATTCTCATAATCCTAAAGACCCCTCCAGACACCTTGCGCCCGATAGGTGAGACGCGACGTCAACCACCCCCGACCAACCACCCCACAACAGCAAACGATCTATCAAAGCTCTTTAATTAAATGCAACCCCCTTTTAATTCATCACCTTAAGCGGCGGGGCACTCCCTGAAGATCGGCCGGAAAGGAAACTTTACAGGAATTAATTTTCTTCCCTCATATCATTAGCGATTAACCTCGGATTTCAAAGGGGTGTTTTTGAGGGGGCGGTCGACCCCTTTTTGCTCGCTCCGGCGGAACGTTTTCCGAGTGTGTGTCCGTGGTTGTCACGCTGTGATTAATGCCGGGTTTGGTAATGAAGGGTCTTAGGGGGTTGAAGGGGGGACAGGTGAGTTGTGTGGGAACGAGCGAGGGTGGATAGGGAGTGGAAAGTGTTGAGTTGTAGCCGGCTGCTGTAGCCGGAGCAGATTATTCATTCGGGGTGTTATTAAAGGGGAGTTTGGGGAAGTCCTGTCGAATTGTTCTCTGCGGGTGGGTTGTGAAGGGGTGTTTAAGTGAGGGTGATTTGATTGCTGTAAGTGGTTTAATCTGAAGATGTATTCAGTAAGGTATTCATTGTTTTCATTAAAAAGGCGTTTTGAGAGCTAAAAACCCGTGTTTTGACAAAAATTTACACCTTGTGAAAGAAAATCGATGTGGAACGTACCTAAATTTTATTTAACTGGCTATTTTGTTTAACTATAAACTGCTGTAATATGTGTGAATTTTATTAAAAGAAATTTTGTAGCAACTATGAGGTTTCCAACATGAGTTTTTGATTCTTCAAGAAAAGGTTAGAAGGAAAGAGGGACCATATATGCAGTTTATAATTGGTAGCATATTTAATAATTTTTATATAGAATGATGTACATTTTAAAATAGCTTCCGGTAGATTTTTTTATTTATTTTATTTAATATAAGACTTTATTCACAAAGCATTTCTAACATTTGTACAGCTGAAATGAAAAGAGCAAAATACAAAAAATGAAAAAATAATTTGACATAAGTCACCAAGGGGTCATGTACCCATTCAGGTGACCAGATGAAAGGGATAAAAAATTTACATTAAAAAAGGAAAAAAAAGATACAAAAACAAAGAGAAAGAAAAGATACCATAACATGCCAAGCCTTACAACATTATATGGAAAAACTTATTTAATATAATATTTTATGTAAGAAAAAAGGAAACAATGAATTTGCAATATGAAGCTATTATAGCAGAAACTATAAGAGAATCTGAAAGATTACCCAAAACTTCACCGGACTGTAAAAATAAATAAGTGACGATAAACATCTATTTTCCTTAAATTATCATTTCACAATATGGTAAGCACATACCAAACAAAACCAAGAAACCTTGAAGTTTTAGGCTCATCTGAACCTTACATTTTATTGTATTTACATGAATAAAAGGTCACTGCATGTGATTCTCAATTTCATTTATTAATTCAAAGATATTATTTTAAGAATCACAGTAATAAGTTAAATTACAAAAGCTGGAACTTTTATACTTAGTTATGAAGTAATTGGTGAGTGTTAAACACAGTTTTACCTTCTAACCATTAAGTTCTATAAGAACTAAATAGTTGTCATACTCAAAATATTATTTTTAAAAAACTGTCAATAATTAAATTACATTGTTTTGAATCCCCTTTCCTCATTTTAAAATCATAAGAACCCATATTTAACTTCGTCTTTCACACTTCTTCCGCCCGGAACCAACCCCCTTAAATCCTCCATTCAATAAACTCCCAACCCATTCCATAATTCTCCCAACAACACTTCATCTTCCCATCCCCGAGCAGCCTCTAAAAACCATCTCCTTCCTCCCCCGTGTCACCCGAACAGTGCCCTCATCCGAACGATCGCGTGCCCAGGTGCTGCCACCGCGTGTGTGCTAATTACCGCCGCATGTCTCCAGAGGGGGGATCGAAGAGTCAAGCAAACGAATATTAATCAGGGAATGATGTGTGTCGGGGGGAGGGGGTTGATGCTGCTCAGTTTTTGCGTGTTGTAATGGAATGGGGGGTGGGGGTTTGATGAGGATGCTGGCTGGGCCCTCTCTTTTGGTGGATTAGGGAGAGTTGTTGTAAGTGTGGGGTTTTGTGTGAGGATGGTAATTTGGTTTAAGTCCGTTTGTGTTTAAAGTTAGGATTTTATTTGGGGTTTATGGGTTAAAGTGGTTGAGATTTCCTCAGATGGAGGTTTTCGAGTTAAATACTAATGGATTGAATTTTAGGTTAACTTTCAATTAGGTAGTGGTTTTTATTTGAGTTAAAAAAGTTATAAGTATTTCAAAATTACAACGTAGTTTATTTGTACAAATTTAACTTGTTAATGATTTGTCTAATGCACCTTTTTTTCTCTCTGATTTAGATATCTTGACCCCCTTTACTTTTTCAATAATTTTGTTTTTACCTGTGGTTTTATGCACTGTAACTTTCTTTCCCGTTTATCATATATGTTTACTGAATGCTTGTTTTTCCCATCTTTACACTGACGAAGAGGATCCAAGCATCCTCAAAACAAATTTGTATGTTTTAAAATGATTTTAACTTTGTACAAATAAACTACTTTGTATAATAGCCTTGCACATGCACAGTTTGCTTTCATTCGACAAAGATATGTCTTGAAATTATTACGTATTCGTACCGAATGAATTTAAATCCAATTAAAATTGTTTAGAATCAAGATTTGGTCTAATTAAAGTGTAAGAGGATATTATTAGAATATATTATATTACTATTAGAGAAGTCGAATGAATATAAGTACGGTAAAATATTCGGAACATAAGTTTTTAAGGGGTGAAGATAAATATTTTATTACGTAAAATCAAAATGAATTAAGTTAGTTAATTAGTGTACATGGAAATTTTGTCCTCTTCTATAGAATGACGGAAAATTATTTCTCATTGAAAACATTGTTTTTATAAAATAATTTTTGACTTAGTCTTAAATATTGTATTTACATCCATTCTACATAAATTATAACTTTCAAAAATACTCTTAAATTATGAGAACATAATAATATATTTTTTCTGAAGAAAAATATATCTTTATAGGAATATTATACACGAAGATGGAATACAATAGTAACAGTTTTTACAAATGATATTTTCCAAATTAATGGTCATAATATAATTGTGAAAACAAGTGAAAGCGGGTTAAAAACGAAAAAAAAAATAATATTTTATGAGTAAGAATGAATGCACATTTTTTTCGAACACAAATATAGGGAATGGTTTAATTTAACTCACCATTAAACATCATTTTAAACTTTAGAAGAGCTAAAACATAGTTTAATATCTGAATCAGTTAGTTCCATTACCAACTTATCAAGTACAATTCATAAGATACTCTAAATCCAATATAGTTTCTTTCCAGACTTCACATTTACATTAACTAAACTCAGGAAACCAGCACTTTAAAAGCCCTGTCCCGGAATCCCCCGCTAATGCACCAGTAGGGTCCCAGAAAAGAACGGCCAATAAATGCAGGAATTATTTTCCTCCGGGTCTATCCCGAGGATCCCAAGGATATTGAAACTCCCCTCGCCTGTTCATGCATATTGATTATTCAGGTTTTGGATATTGTTCCATATAACGAGAGAGCGTCTCGGCTATCGATCGAATAAATACCTGAGAGGCACACAACGGGAAACTGATATGGGACTCCCTCGCAACCATAACTGCGTGGTAAAAAGAAATGTTTTAATGTTATCTGGCTCTCTGCTGTTTGCGGAGCAGTTTGGGCGGAACGTGCAGAGCCAGCCCCCGCTATAAGTGATGCGCACCGGCTCCAATTATGAAAATAATAATCTCTCTCGTGTTCTTGAGGACTGCTGCGAATAAAACGCGGTCGGTGTCTTGTTGTTTGGCGTTTACTGTTTTCTTCAGATTCACGGACTCTCTCTTTCTCTCTGTTTTCGAGAGCGAGCCGTTTGTTGCAGACTTCCTGCTGTACTTGGAATTTCTGATGTTTTGAGCTTTTAATATGCCGCGTCATCACCTTGAAAATATGACATATTTTTTCGATATAGTTTGCATTTTCTAAAACTTAGCGTTTTAATATCGGTTGCTTACAAAAGTATTCCCATTAAGAGATTATTTCGACAGTGAAATCAGACGGTTTTCTTTTTAAGAGGACTTCGTGTAAAATTTAAAAGGGATAAATTCATAATTTATTTATGTAGGTCTGTATAAATCTTCAAAATCAACATTAGATAATGATTTTTAGATACTAAAGGTTTTTTTTAGAGAAATAAAAATATTGTAAATTTTTAAACTTTTAAATTTTAAAAAGGAGTTATTTTGTGGATTTTTTAGCTAATTTAAGACTGTACTTGACGAGATGATCAATTCTCAACATTAAATTTAGTTCTTAAAAATAAAATTATGTTCTATAACCTAGAGTTCATGATGTTAATTCTTGTAATTCAAAGCTTTCACTTGTTGTTATGGTTATACTTGTAAAAGAAATATCATCATTATTATTAAATATTTAATTGCACAATTCACTCAGTTTTTGCTTCCATTTATAGATAAAAGTTTCAGTGGAACAATACACAAGTTTGTTTCATAACTTTTTGAATAACATATGATAAAATTGATAAAGAACCCTCCAATGCTGACATACCCTCATCAAGAGTTGTGTTACTTAGACTTTTCATAGATATACAAACAGCTAGAATCCCTTCCCTTGAAAATCACCCCACGTATAACAAACCCATCACAAAAAGGCAACAAAACTCAAACTTTTCCTCGCCCAATCCCTCCCATTCCGAGTGCAAACAACCCTTCCATACTCACACCGCACTCAAATCCGATTCCTCCAGCGCAATCACCTTCTCACCTGCCACCCCATCAACCCCCCTAAAAATGAGGCCTTCCCCACCAGAAAAAAGCTCTCCCACCCCCCTCTTCATTAGAGCACCACCCCTGATGAAGCAGTGGGGAACCAAAAGTAAAAATGAATAACCTGAAAAAGATGGGAAAGCGAGAAGAGAGCAGGTACGCCCGTCTTTTGTGTTCCAAAAAACCTTAAATCCAGTTAGCCAAGCTTTCTTTGTGTTTTCTTCCTTCTCGCACCCCCTTCCTTGTTTATTTTTAAAGGAGTTCCGAGGGACTCCCCTTTTCTCTCTCTCCCTCCTTTTGACACCTTTTTCGGTAGAGGGGCCTTTTGTGAATCAGAGAAATTAAATAAGGGGCCGCCACACCGCAGTGGTTGCTCTTGTTCATTTGAACGGAGAGGGAAGGAACGCCCTCTCAACTCTTGATCAACATCGGCAACACTGAGTTGAGCTGTGATTAAAGCGATTCTTTGGACTCGATTTATTCGATCTTTTGTATCGATTTCTATTAAATCTGATTTTATCTGATTCCTTAATCCAAAATCAAGTGATAATAGAATTTGATAATCAAACACTGTATGTGTATATCGATCATTATTTTTTAATTATTTATTTTATCATTATTTTTTAATTGAATTTATAAATTTTCATGTTTTTGTTAGTTTTATCTTAATTCACTTCTAGAATATTATGTTCTTTTGATACACTGTGTAGATTTCCATGCCTTTGGTTCCAAAATCGGACTTTGCAGGAATTAAATTTATTTTTTGATAGTTAGCTTTTTTTTTAACAGCGTTGACAATCCGAAATAAAACTTGTAACGATATTAATTATAGAAAACTAGGGATCATTATATTTCTTAAATAATTAAGTTTTTAATTTAAGACACTGAAAATTAAAAAAATTTGATTCAAATGTTTTTGAAAACAACTTAATATTTTTTTGTTGAGGTATTTGAAACATCAAAGATATATACAATCCATCAAAATAACAATATTTTCATATTGTTTTATTGAATAAGCTTGATTTATTTTGATTTTTTAAAAAAATACTTTTTCAGAAATTGGCTTCATTTTATATGAAACGAATAATACAGCCCTAAATTTTAGAATGTGTTTGTTATCTTATGCCAATAGGGAAACCCAAGCTCTAAAATCAGCGTTATGTTATGGTGTGTGAGAAAATATAGCTAAATCTATTTGTTTCTTGTCTTACGAAGGAGTAAAAATTTTATATTGATTAGGGGGCAACTTATTCCACTCTGATGCTGAGTTTTTAGCGTCTAGAAACTTCGGGATTTTTAAAGGGCTCAAATAGTTCTTATCACTCTCCCCAATAGTTAAACTATAACTTAACTTGTTTCGAGGAAGTTTTAAAGATGGATTAAGAGTGGTGAAAGGAACAGTTTAATACTCGGTTAAGTTTTATAAAGCCAATCAATATTTTTCTTTAGCTAGGGATGCATAATTTTCTGAAATAGTATAGGCAGCTTTAAATACCTCTATATTTGCTTAAAATGGGGTTATAAATCTTGTTTAAATTCAACTTTTGTTTAGTTTTAAATTCAATGGGCCTTTTTTAGACTAAAATGTCATAGAAAATTAAGTTAATAACTTGCGATATCTACCATTCCATAGTTTTACTATAGTTGAAAATTGTCATTAATTAACTTGAAGGAAACTGAAATTGAAACAAAATAATTATATTGTGAAATTTGTAATCGTAAAAGGTACTTATAATCATTATAACGCAGGTTAGTTTATATGTATACATAAAAATTAAAAACCTTCATAAAAATGGAATACTATTTTTTACTTTACTTCAAAATTAAAACTTAGTAGCTAATAAGAAATTTAAGAATTAAAGACTTAAGTTGAATTTTAAAAAACGATATTTTATAATTAACCGAAACACATAAAAAGTTCACAATATTGTTTTGGGGTAACTGTATTATTTTTGTACTTTGAAAGGTTGAAAGTTATGTAACACTAAACCTCAACATAAACAAAAAGTTATGGACCTAAAAATAAATTATTGGTGCGAATTTTGTTAAAAGTATTCTTTAAAAAGGATCAAATTGAGAAATTATATGCTACAGTTAATACACGTTCAGCGACTCGTTGCCCTTTACATTTAGCAAACAGAAAATATTTTTAAGCCTTTTAAAAATTTCAAACACGTTTCCCAAAAAAAACCCCTACTTTTCAAGTCTTTACATTTAAATCAATGATTATAAAAAGCTTTTATGGCTTCAACCTTAAAAATAAATTCACGTAATTAATTTTTTATTCTAAAATAGAAAGCGAAGCAGTAAATGAATGCACGAGCTTATTATTTAGTAATGAATTGTGATTCTTCATAAAATAAATTCCATTTTCTTTTTTTATCAGGAAATCTAAGAGAGCAAAAATAAAACTGTTTGCTTTTTTTGTCAGTTTAGCGCATTTGAATTGCGGATTTGACTTTGAAAAACATTCCAAGCAATGAGAGAAATTTCAGTGCTTAATTGAATTATGAAAAATAAATTAGATTTACGAATTTTTTGAATTTTATTGATTATTTGAGAATTAAAAATGTTTTTAGTAATTTAATGTACTGTAAAATTTTAGCCAGGAAAAATTGAATTACATACCTATTTTTGAATAATTGAACATCTTTATGAAATTCCTCATGACGATTATTAAATTACGTAATAACCAATTATAATTAATTTTACTTAAAGAACTTCAAAAGAGCTATTTTTTACTCATAGGTGATATGAAAGAATATGAACGTTAAATTTAATCTTCTTAAATTTTAAGCAAGTCTTTCCCCCCAGTCATTACATTAAAGCCAATTTTTATTTATTATAATTTCAAACTAAACTCAAATTACAGAGTTAATTTTTAAAAACTTTCATATATTATTTTTACTTTCTTCTAGGTAAGTGGCTAACTAAATTTCTTTTATAGTTTCAATACTTTCAATTGATTAAATACTGTATTTTTAATACCTCCAGCAAAAAAATATCTTAAAACGAGCTGAACCACTTTGCGTCAAAATCTCACCTTCATGGTGAGGTTTAGCATAAGCCCTCTTATAGAAAGCTCTTTGTCCATTTCTTCATTTTGTTCTTTTCATTTTGGTATTGACTCGAAACAATCTCACCTTGTTTTCTCAAGGGACCTGTAAGCGATGACAGTGTATTTTATCTGCTCTTTAAAAACCCTATCTTATAGAGGATTACCTTTAATGAGAAATTTAGCTTCTTTCTGGGCATTGGATAGAGCCCTTTTAGCTTTGTTTTTCATTGGTTTGATTAGAGCATTGAAGAGGTTTACCGTAAATTCTTTGGCTAAAGCATTATATTATCTTACTTACCTTGTTAAAACCAGCGAATTAATAAACTTTACTTTGTAGGACAACATTTTATTTATTCAAGAAGATTCTTATTCATTCCATAAAATATGTAATTCGAGAAATTTCATAAAAATATAATTGGAAGAAAAATTAATTACGATTAGCTAGTCTATATAAATATTTATTTGGTTCTCTTAAATATGATACAACCATTCTTTACTTATTTTAACTATTTAAGTACTAAAGAACCTATTTGTATTTTTTATTGGATCAAGTGCTTCATGAGTTCTCTCAATATGGTTCATATTTATAAAAGCATTTAATCCAGATAATAATATAGAAATTAAGGATAATTTTAATTTTTATTGGGAACTTAAATCGAGATGAACACATTTCCCCCCATTTTTTAGATTTTTACTTTAATGAATTTCGTTTTCTTAAAATCTTACCACAATGGTGTAATTTGAAATCTTTGTTTAAACACATAGGCATTTTCTTCTATTTTTCATACTATCGATCAATTTCTTTGAAAAATAATTTCGCATTCGAGGGGTATTACCTTTTACTATATCAAGCAAATTTCCAACGATACCATCAATCTCTGGAGGCCAAGATTATACAAACGCAAAAATTGTTACCATAAACAAATCCATTTAAAAATGACAGTTTTACTGAATGATATAAGGATATATCTTGAATATTTTGAATTTATAGTTTAAGAATTTATTAAGGAATTCAAACTCAGAAGAATTTTTTTTAAATGACCGTCTTTATAGGGTTTCTTAAAAGTTTAACTCTTACGAAAATTTAATGGAAGAGATTTCAATTAACTTGTTAGAAAAGAAAAAAAAAACATCACGCACAGTATAATTACGTTTGTTATTGCGCATGTTTATTTGTATGCTTATTACATTACTACAAATATGGTGTGCTGCAATAATTTTGATTTAAATAAGTTATTTTCATAACGATACCTTTACTTTGTCAAGTAGATACAATAGAAAAGAAAAATCGATCTAAATAATAGGTGTTTTTAGTTTATTTCCACACAACAAACAAATATGTAGTTTCCTATTACTTTAAAACAAATCCATTTCCAAAGCAATTCTCTCACGGAGAAAAGCCCACCCGCAAAGAACTTCTTCCACATAAAAATCCCCTTTCCTCCGCAAAACCGGTAAAGTTTAATTAATCGCGACAAATCTCTTTTTGGAATAATGTCTCGTCCGAGCCCCCTTCCGCTCGGCCCAGGAATTATCTTCCGGGAGCCGGAACCGTCCTCATGTGCAATCGATATTCCGACGGTGCCCTCGAGTTTCGAATGTCACCTAATTCACCTAACGAAGAAGAGCTCTAAGTTAATTTTCATCGTCGTTTTGGCCACTTGCAGCCGACCGACCGATTGGCCGTGACGTCGATGGGTCGAGAGGGAAAGTTGGTGTGACATCTGTTATTGGAAATCGCTTTGCGCGACTGCTGCCGACATTGCTATTTCGCAATTTGCATGAATTTGAGATTCGGTTTGAAATAATAAGGAGGAGAACGAGAGAGATATTGGGAGATAAGTGTCGAGGAGTAGTGTGATACTTTGTTTGAATGTCTCCGAAGTGAACGTAAGAGTGATGATTGGGGAGGCCTAATGGTCGGTTTATTTGATTGGCATGCTGTTACATAAGAAAAGTAACTAAAATTGTTTCTTGCGTTTTCTTTTACTCTATGGAATATGAATGTATGGGAATTGTCATGGTCACGGAGAAAACTTGTATTAAGAAAAAGGTATAAAATTTTCCTTTAAAATGTATAATTTTAAAGGAAAATTAATAATTTTTATAAGTAAAATAATTCTTATATTTTTCTAACCTTTCTAAGGGAGTTAAATAATGAACTATACATAGTATCTTTTTGGAAAATATGTTATTGATTTATGAAAACATCACATCTGGTCTCTGTTTTGACATGATGTATAAATATAGTTTGAATCATAATTCCATGATTTTATTCTTAGGTAATCAGAGAAAGAACACTGCTTATAAGGATGTTAATCAATTCAAAGCAAACAAAATAAATTTGAAACATTAAATTTCTATTTTTCTAATTAAGAGTTTGGTATGTATATGAATTGAAATCGGGAAAAGTTGAAGCCTAACTATATTCTAAAAATATTATATTATCCTTGTTATCCTTTAATTATTCATATAACTACATGTAGGATCAGTTGGTATTAATCCTCAACCTCTTTCTAAAAAACTGATACTTCTACACAGCAACATTACATGGGGCAGTGAAATCATGAATTCCTTGACATCTGTTTCTGCAACTTGGTACTTTAAAAGTCATATAACACCACTAAAAGCACGAGTTCAAGTTAAAAATATGTATGAAATTTTTAACAAAATGAGAAAACGAAATGAAACACTACAAGCATTTAATTGCACATTGAAACAGGCGGTAATAAGAGTATGCGAATTTACAAATAATCCGACTGTTAAAGGCCGTTTACTCTTTTTCAAAGACTCCCACCTCACCTCTGCTCTAACACACACCCACACCCCCTTCGAGGGGACCCGGGTATGCAGTGCAGCCGCTCTTATTACGAAGGAAGCCCCACGAAATTGAAATACACTCACAAACTGTTATGCAAAACGCAGACGTAAAAGCGCGTATTACCGAAATTGCTACAGAATTGCGGCCCGATGGAAAAGGACGCTAAGAATTCAGAAGATGACGCCCCAATAAGAAGAAAAGGCAAGAAAGGTTAGGGGGAGGGAAAAGAATAAGGGAAGAAAGAAGAAGAGAAAAAAAACGGGGCAGAGAGAAGTTCCAGAGAGGTATTCGAGCTGCCAGATCGTGAGGAGCATGGACAATGTGAATGAATAGGGACCAGATAAAAATGAATTTATCCCAGATAGTTCCCCCTTCAAAAGCAAAGTACTTGATTCGTATAACGTCTCATTGAGAAGAATGCGTATTGCGTATGGGAGAGACGGGAATGCACCAATATGGAGAGAAAAGGCATTCGTATTAATTTCCGAGTTGAAAACAGCGTTTAGGTTTTGATACAATCCCCTGATTAATTGTGAATTTCTGAGATGGCTGAGAGGGTTTTTCCTCCGTTTTAGGGAGATTGTGCGTATTTCTGGGGGGAAATGCGGAGTTGGAGGGAGATAAAGTGATTTTCGTGTGTGTATGCTGCAGTAAATGGGAATGTGTGTGAGTGGAAGGGGGTCTTTTGTGTTCTTTTGGTAATAGAATGTATAGTATTTAGAAGGTAGTTGAAAGAAACGGGGATTTAATCTCTGGGAGTTTTATTTCAGCTGTGTAGTCCCTGTTTTACATATTCTGAAAAAGGTTTAATTGAAGTTACAGTAGTGGTCAAATTTATTTATTTAAATTATTTTTATTTATTAAACATTACTTTGCTTTATTAGTACTACTTTGATACCTGAAGGATAAAATATACCCTAAGCATATTTGATTTATTTCCACACTCACACTATTGTTTTTTTTACTTAAGTTATTTACCTTTAATTTGAGTTAATTTTTATTACTTAAAAATAATCTTTAATTCATTTTAAGCACTATATATTTTTAACCAAACATTTTTATGGTAGTGTAATTTTGAAAGTAAAACAAAAATAATGTAAATATTTTTTAAAAATACCAATTAGCAAATGATGCAAAACGATTATAAAGAAGACAAAAACTAAGACAATATTTTTTTTTCACTCCTTTAATATTTTTAAAGCACATGAAAGCATTGAGGTTTGTGCAGGAGCAAAGAAAAAGAGTTTCTCGGCTAAGGTCAGGCTAATTTGGTACATTTTTATTTGCACAATACTAATAAACCCTTCCCACTTACTATCTTGAAACCCCGATAGATATATCTATTGACTTATTTATAAGAGAAGGAACGGCTTGAGTCAAATAAAATGGTTCTGAATCACGTTAACCCAGATAAAAATAAAGGTTCTTGATTTCAAAAACTAGAATTTAGCGTTACGAAACATTTCTGTTTTGAAACTTGCCTCTAGGAGGAGAGAAGAAAGAAGGATCATGTTGTCAGGAACGCGTTCCTTCCAAAAGTGAATTCTCCTATTGAGGTAGTTGAACATGTGATGATTTCCCACGTGGAAACACAGTTGCATTTATAACAGACGGATTTTCTTCGTCTGGAAAGTATATTTAACTGCCAGCGCTTCCCATTCCTGTAAGATATGAGGATTATTATACCGATGTAAACTGAAGGCTTCTTTGATACGTTTTATGCAAAAACGGGCTCCTATTCAATCAGAAGGAGCTCTTGCATGTTTTTTTTTTTTTTTTTGCAAAGCTTGTACTTAAAAATAAAATAGGCTCACTCAAGGGAAAACTATGTAGTACTTTGTTAAACTTAAATGTATTAGCTTGGGTATAGTTTGATTACGCACTGCTTTGTTTAGGTTTTATTTATTATACATTCATATTTAGATTTTAACAATTTAAATTTATTTTCTTACTATATAAACCTAAAAACAAATTATTTTTTGTACATTTTTTATATATTTATATTTTATAAAGGATAGTTGAAAAATATTTTAATTCATATAATTTTTTTCAAACTGACTTACAAAACGAAGTTTTTAAATTATTGTGCTGAATGTTATAGTTATAAACTGAAAGTCATAAAATTGCACGCTCTACTACTTATATTTGCCCGCTTTCATTTTATTCGAATTTGCTGATTTCTAGATATGTTTCAAAATGTCACATTTAAATGAAGAAGTTTGAATTAAGTTTAACAGTTAAAAATTTAGGATAATTTTCTTCTTGATATTGGATATAGGTATATTAACCCATTGCAAATATGATTACCTACTGTTTATCAAATTATAACATATAAAGTATTCCATTAAGATAACGTGTTTTTAAGTATTAATTTTTTGAAAAGTTTGGATTTTAATTCACCTTAAAAGCGTGTAAATAGAAGCACTCGCGCTTTCACTTTACACTCTTAATGTTAAATATTCATGAGAGACCCTTCAAAATAGAGAAACTATCTCATCAACAATGATTATTTCAAAACCTGATATCTCCCATTTCCCAGAACATTCGACAATTTCCATTTAACAAGCATTAATATGAGTACCTTGGACAGCTAATCAGATCTCTAATCAGATGGTCCTCATCTCTGTTTACTCATAATAAGATCGTAGCTGCTTAACCACTCTTCATCGTTGCCTTACTATTGCTATGTCGAGATCAGGACTAGAGTCAATCCTCTTTTGGATTAGTTAGTATCATGTAATCTTGTAATGTTCACTTTCTGACTCCGGTGGACAAGTTTGTTCCGTCTATTACGATAGGTCCCAATAGTTAAGCCTGGTGTCACGAAATGTTATGATTGAATCGATCTGTATAGTTAAGTTTAACTATTTTACATGATGGGAGAAAATGAATAATTACTATCTTATGAATAGAAAAAAAAAACATTACTTGAAAGGTTAAAACAGGGATATGTATTATTTTAAAAGCACATCTTCAGATAGGATTAAAATTAAATAGATAAGAAAGAGTTTATCCTTTTTTAAATATAAATTCCCACCGTTAAAGCATTGCAATTGTTACTTTGATATAAGAAGTACTGTTTTAAACTATGATATTTGTAAAAATTCCTTCACGTCTCTCTATTTAAAAAAAAATAGTTTGGTTGACAGTTTCCAGAGAAAAACTACTTAAATACTGATCCGAATGATAATGTTTAGTGTCAAAATGTCCATATTCTTTTGAGGAGCCAGAGTACGCTTTTACAAATACTATAAAAAAAACCCATCTCAATTAAAAACATATTTTCATTTTTCTGATTACGTAAAGGTTGAAGTTAAGATTATATCATAAAACTTATTATCCGTTCAATCAAAACAGCAAATTTGATGCCATATTTTGCAATAAAGCGAATCTATTTCATGTAAAAGAAATTGAATTTTTAAAAACTTTCAGAATAAATATAATTTCAAAACTGATAAAAGGGTTTTAGAAACTGAAAAATATAGTATTTAATCCCCTTATTTTAATTTTAAAGCATTTTCTCGCTTTTTTTCTTCTTCTTCTTCTTTCTTCTATGTTCTTGGCAAGTTCAAAGAGGAGTTGATATTTATTAGTGTTTACAAGACATTCTTTCGGAAAAGATTTATAATTAACTTTTAATAAGCAAGATACATAAAGATTTAAGGTTGAAAAAAAACCCAGCATTACTTATGCATATGTTTGGGACTCTTGGTTTAAAGTAAAACAAGTAAATCAGTGGAAAGTAAAACAGTGAGCTTACGTGCGCTCAGATTGCGAAGAAATCTGTAAAGTACTGTGTAAGCTATTTCGGGGGTCGGTGAGCGATAGAGAGCAGAGCTCTCTAATGATATAAAGTTTTCCATAGTTGTATAATAGTATAATTTTTACCCAATACTTGAGATATTTCACATTTTAATTACAGCAAAATTATTAGAACATCTACACTGTGAACCTTATTATATATTAATGCTATTGATTAAATCATTAAAGATTTAAATGCTCAAATGAAGTTCTGAACTTCACCAGATTTACATTTTTTCAATATTTTTATTATAGACGAATGCTAATACTCAATCATGCATTATATCGTTTATAAAAAGGTTACCGTCTCTCTTTTAGATATACTACTTCTATCACATATGTTATAAAGATCAACAGATCCGATGTCACTAAAATATGAGTTTAAAAAGTAATCAAAATATTCTTTTTATTGAGAAATGGTTCCCTGATACTTTTTTAAACACTTTATTCAAGCTTTTATATCTTTTAATAAACCGCACGGGAAAAGTGATTCAATCTTTTCATTATTAGTTCCAATATATCATGAAAAGAAAGTTATTTTTGCTTCTTATTATGCAAGATACATTTTTTGCAGATTCAATGATCTTCATAGAAAGTGTTTAAAAATGTTCTTTTACATTGAAAAGGAACGTAAAAATTCTACGGGAAAGAATTCCGCAAGCTTAAAGGTGAATATAAAACGCAGAATAGTTTCAAAGCGATTGAGGCCGGGCCGTGCTAAACCATTTGGAATATGTCTTATGTTTTATTCATCGTTTAATTGATTGAGTGGTATTCTAACCAAATAAGCTGAATAGACTAAGTTGGCTTTTTAGCCCTTTGTCCTTTTTGAGGAGGAATTAAAACAGAGTAACAAAAAGAAGCATTCTTAAGACCCTTTTAAATCAAGAGTATACTTATTTTAGCTTATTCTTTGGTTTTACTTTCTTCGCCACCGAAGTAATACCAATCGATTCGGCTGAAAGAGCGAATGGTGACTTATCAAAGAAACGGGGTTGAATGCTTAATAGAGTTTACTGGCTTTTGCCGACTTTTGTCGTTTTTGGAAGAGAACACGGGGCCAATCGGAAATGTAAGGAATAGAAAAAAAAGACCGGTCTCAGTTCTTTTGCATGCTAAGATGTATAATATACGGAGAATAAAAATTTGTAGAATTGTTTATAAAAGATTATAAAACCATGTGGATTAAATTGTTTCTTAATTTTGTAAGGAACTATCAAGTTATATTTTAGGGATCAAAGAAATCATAGAGAGATAAAATGTTATTGTACACTCTAAGAAGTTTATAAATACTTGAACTTGGCATAAATTCGTTATAAATGTACTATGTAGTTGAAATTTAACGAAAAATATGTAATATGCATAATAAAAACGATAATGCTTAGGGATTTTTTTATCCTAAGAATTTTCTTATACTTAATGATTTTAGTTTTTAAAACGTTATATAATACTTGGAAAAGTTATTACAGAATCCAGAGGTATCATATAAATCTCATCTATTTCCTTCAACTCATTACTCATATGTTTTATAATAAATAATTTTTTAATAAGGTAAATATTTCTGTTAATTATACTCGTATTACTAATGTTTTATTAATGTTCATTTCAATAGAGATAAAAAAGTTCAAATAATTGACTATTCTGCCAACCAAACTATGGTTTTTATCAGTGCTATTCCTAGGATTTTTTTGGAGGAGTAAAAATACTCCTTTACTTTTTTAGGAGGAGTGAAATTCAATTGTGAGGAGTGAAATACGGAAATAGCATTAACTACATATACAGAGACAAATTTTCTATTAAAAACGCTTACTTTTTAATGGACCAAATGAAATTGAAAATAAATGAGGATGCTTTTTTAGGTTTTAAGAATTATATCATATGTTAAGTATTAATAGAAAATATTAAGCATTATACATTACACATGTGCATTTTTTAAGCTAAACCATTGTGAAAAATTCAAAGAGTGAAAATACTCCAGGCTAGTTTTTTAAAGAGTATTTCCGATTTTCACGGAGTGGAATACTCTCTCAGAGGAGTTAAAAATATCTCTGGTTTTTATTGATGGTTAATTTAATTATACTTTAGTAACATTTTATTGCAAGTTGTATAATTTATACTTAACAGACTTAAAATGTATATTGAGTTATAATTTCTCAGTACTAATAATTATCGTACACACACATTTGGGGACCCTAATTTCTTAGTACCACTATTGAACTACTTTCCAACCTTACAACTGCATTATTATTGTTCACACGACATGAAATACGTTGATTGCTCATGAATACTGAAGACTCAGTACTCATCCCCCTGATATCCCCATATTTAACCAGACAGTACAGCACAGGAATTCCGTACTCTGGCTTAATGTCCAGTCCGGCTGCATATGGTTATTAGTCCGTACTTGATTTGTCAGGAGCTTCCCCAAACCGCAGCCAGGCTACTCTCGTGTAATCGAGAGTGACCTCCGGGGCTGAAACGTAGCCGGTAAATCTCGCTAATAGCGGCCCCGGCGTGTTCCAAGACGAGATGGTTGGGAGGCAAATCATGCGCAAACGCATATTCAGGGAGAGTGGTTAGTGCTGATGCCGCGTTATGGGAAGAATAGGGATGTGCGATTTGGGTAGTTAACCAAGCAGCACAAACGTTCAAGATTAGTCCAGTTTTTGTTGTCATGTACGGCCAAATTTCGTTTACTTCTACTAGTTGCAGTTACGTAAACTTGTCATATTTGGTATGAGTTGTGCTGCTAGGGTAGTTATGTACTATGTGGATATGGAAATAACTTTTGAGCGTTTGTAGGAATTCTCTGTAAACCTTTACTTCTCTTTTCATTTTATACACTTTAGTAGTATGCTTTTGTATGGAATTTTTTTTACTATGTTTCGTCTTGTATCCATTGATATTACTTTTAAATTTATTTACTAAGCTAAGTTAATAATTTTCAATTATATATTTTTACTTATAACACGTTTAAAATTATCTTTAAATATTTTATTCTTTAAAATTTAGGAAAATTAGTATAAAATAATAATAGTGAAATATAGTATATGGTAAACAACCAGCAAGTTTGAATAGTTAGATTACAAATTTTTATGCGATGAAGTTTTAAAGGAATATTTGAATAATTTTACGCATTGAAGTATATGAATATATCCATGTTATTTCAGAATATGAGTAACGTTAATGCTTCAGTTTGTATGTTAGTTATAAAACTTCAAAATATATCCTCAAAATATAGTACAAAGTTGTTTTACATAAAACAATTTCACACTTCAAGATTGGGATGTAATAACTTAAATTTAGCTAATAGATTCATTTCTTCAGCTCAAATGAAAACAAAGTAAAATCACAAGTTATACAAATTCCACAAATCAAGCAAAAAACCTAACTACCCACTATCTTTCTAGGATATCTCTCCGATTCAAATTTCACACCCCTGTCGTATAACTCCCCTCCCCCCACGACGCACCCTTCCATCCCATCCGGACACGGCCACCCGACCACGCCTGTGCCTCCCAAAGAAGAATTCGATCCACTCCACCCACCCCCGCGCAATTTGGCGACGACCCCCAGACCCCCCGTTCCACGCTCTCTCTTCCCATGCGCAGAATCGTCGGACCTCAGCCGGCTCTCTCCCCGCTCCTCCGCAGTTTCCATCGGTGCCCGACCGGAGCGGCCGCAACCCGACTCAGCACCGGAACGACACCGAGCGCAACTCCTACACCACCCCTTAGGTTCCTACTGACATCCCCTGTAAAAAAAACGCGTTTAACCAGTGCGTCCCCAAACCCACGCGGAGTGGACCAAATGTGTTATAGTTATATAAATTAATAATAGTTATAGTTATGTCTCGTCGCGTGGGGTGAAAAGTTTTTTCACCGGTGTGCCCCCTGTATGGATTGAAGTGGAGTTATTAGTTAGGTGGTGATATGGTACTGCCCCGGTGAATGAAAAATTTTTTTTCTCTCGCGGATTGTGCACCGTGGATTAATTAATTAACGTAGTGGTTTTCACTGACCTTTTGGATATCTGTTCTGTGTTGTATTGTTGGAGCGATGGATTTGGAGCGATTGTAACTTTCTGTCTTGTGCGTGGCCATGCGGGCCCACGTGCCGCGATGCGAATGCTGTTGAGTGAGGTGTGGTTGTTTCTGATTGGGGATTTTCCGGAAGCGGCTTGAACTGTTTAGCTGCGGAAAAGTCCTCCTGGGTTTCTGACTTTCGCAGGAGAGCTCAATTCAGTCAGGTATTGGCAGTTTGTTTTATTCGAAGTTTGATGACATTTTTGAATTAGTTTCTGAAGTTATGTTTCACATTACATGTTTTTTTTTTTTAAAATTTACACATTTAAAAAATTTTTTCTTTAAAATTTATTATTACTATGAAGTTATCTTGTGCTATGTTTTTTATAAAAAACTGTTTGTTATCTTTTATAAAAATGTATAATAGCGATAAAAAGCGTCTCGTGGGCTGGCGCAGGTATAAAAAGTAGTCTCATGTTCTTTACTTTTATTAAAAATTTATGTAATTGTCTGTATAGGAAAAACAAAAATTTCTACTTTCATCTTTAAACGAATTCCTTCTTACTTTTCGCTTTAAGGAATTTAAGAAAAAAGATGTTTTCTATTTGACCTGTAGAACTACTTTCCCAGTCAGCTTTATTTATGTGTAAGAAAAACAACATTAAAGTAGAAAAACAATATGAAATATTTTCCTTTAGTTATTAGATTAAAACCTTATAAAACCTTAGCATTTCTAAAGATTCATTATAATGAGAAACGGCAGTTTCAAAAGAATATCAGAAATAAAAAGAATCCTTAACAGTTAGAATTTTACCAACCAGTTTAAATTTTACCATATTAAATAACATGCAATTTTCATTTTTCTAACTAAAACTAATAATTCTTGTAAAAAATTCCGATTTTTTATTCTTTGAAAAACTTTCCTTCATTTTGGATCAATTTTGCAGTCAAAACAATTTTTAGTTTTTAAAGGAAAAATAATATTGAATTGTGTGTGGGGGAAAGTGTATTTCAACTAAAGACTTCATTATCAAATGAAAGAACGGAAATATTTTTACTTTTTCATGCAATATAAGGTTTAAAAATATCCGCTTTAAAAGTTTTTTTTTTTTTTGCTAGAATCTTATGAAGTTGGGAAGCGTTAAAATATACACTTAATATTAAAAGTTACGAACACGCTACAAGTTTTAGCCAGACAAAATTATATTAATTAATTTTATTATTTATTTTATGATGACATACGTTGTATCTCTCTATATATAATGAAGGTGTCCCTGCCTGCCTGCCTGCCTGCCTGGGTTTGTCCGGAACAGATTTGGCTCAATTTCTCCAAAACTACCCGTCCGAATCGAACCAAACTTGGTACACATACGTATGGGGACGGGGGAAAGACAATGACATCATTTCCAAATTTCTAAAACCACCCCTTCACCCCCTTTTAGGCCTTTTTGTAAAAATCGCCTTACTTCTCCACTAAAGAAGATCTGTTTAACTTGCATTGTTACAAATAATACAACAAAAACAATTTTAAACATAAAACAAAGTATTTAAAGATAAAACTTGGCTAAAATTGTTTTAAATGTTTTAAAAAGGTTATTAATAATTTAAAAAATTAAAAACGTCCCTTATAAAAAACTTTATAACAGTATTTTCTTATTGAAAACTTCATTTTCCATGAAACTTTAAGTTGAAATAGAAAGTTTTAAGAATTAGACTGGTTAAAGTAAAGATTACATCATGCAGTTTTTTTAGAAAGTTGATGATAGAAACACTAGATCAATTTGTTATTTAACCTTATAATTTGTTTCTTTGGTGTAGTTTAACGGGATTTTTTTTTTCAATTTAAACAGGGGGTATTTACAAATTTTGGGATTTCAAAAGTCTGTAATAATTTTAATGGATTTTTTTCACTTAGAATGGATAATTGGGTAACTGTCGTAATTAAATGTGCAACACCGGAACTGGATGGTTAGGTTAGATTTACACAGTTGGAACCGGGAGGGAAAAGGCACAGGGAGCACGGTGATGAAAATGCACCGGGAACACCGAGATGAAAAGGCACCGGGGACACCAAGATGAAAAAGGCACCGGGATATGAAAAAATACTGGGAACACCGGGATATGAAAAAATACTGGGAACACCGGGATATGAAAAACTACCAGGATGATTGGTAATTATGGTTACAGAAAATTAGGCATGTAACTTGAGAAAATTTTAATAAATTGATACACTCCACCCGTGCAAGGCCGGGCATATCAGCTAGTATACAATAAAAATTGAGAAATATAAAATTTCATTTAATAGCGAATTTACCTTACATAAATAATCCATAAATCCATAGAAAATATTCTACTTTAAAAGCGTTGTTATACTAAAATAAACGTTTGAAAATACCATAAATTTTAGTGCCTTCACTAAAATACATATTTAAAAAAATTGTAGGTGCATAGTTTTTATTCGCGTTTTCTTTTGTTATCTCAATGATAGCTTGCTTATGACTTGGAAGTTATTGTATGAAAAATAAATAATGTATTTATAAGCTTGTATAATTTAAATAAATTAGTTTTATAGAGTGCCTACTTATTAGTTTATTTTTACTAAGCTAAAATAATATACCATCTTAAAAAGTTATGATTTGAGAATAGAAACAGTTTTATGAATGAAAATAAACGTTCAACAATATTTGTATTCTATTTTTGTTTGGGGCTTAATGGAACAATTACCACTAATGGCCTTTTGTATGGCCGTTTCAAATAATAATTTAATTTAAATTAATACTAATTTAGGCTTAAATTTAAGTTTCTACTCGCAAATATTTATTTGTTTGTAAAAAATATTTTCCACTTAAAAATTAATTTTTTTTTACTTAATTTGCATTATGAATTGTTCTTCTACAGTTAAATGCTTTACGGCCTTATTCACTGCTATATGAACAGCAGTTAACCATCAGATAGAGAAAGAAAATGAGCTTTTCGCTGCCTCTGATTGGTGGAATCCTTGGTTGACCGTTGGTAAACCGATGGTCGGATATCAATGAATAAGGCCATTAATTGAGGTAGTTGAACTTTCTCTTCTTCAAACTCTGAATGACCCAAAACTATGATACTTCTTCTGTGATATCTTTGTGATATCGAAAACTATGATAGTTATTCTATGATAGTTTTCTTCAAAACTATGATACTTGACATATAACTATCCTGACAAACTGTCAACTCCCAACACCAACACTCAATCAGCATCAAAAATGACAAACGAGCCAATCACAGAGTCGACATTAGCTTATAAATACCTCACTTCTCAACTCTACCTTCCTCATCGAAGAATCTAAATGGAGGGGCCGAATCCCTGGTAAATGCTTTATCTCGAATAACCAGAAACTAGCGTAGAGGGAGACATAGGGAGGCGGGCCGTATTTGTCTTCATTTATTGAGCAATTAGTAGGGCCACGGTATAAGTCCAATTATTTGCCCCACTCTCTCTTTGCCCGATAACTTGGCTAAGTGACTTTTCAGAGCGCAATTGGAAGAGATAAAGTCGTACGTTTCTCTACCGACTCATTTGTTTCGATTGCATTCGGGTGATTCAAAAACGGGTCTCGATCGACTTGTGAGAGGGCGAGAGTTTTGTAGGGGTTTGTGCTCAATGCTCTTTGTTTCTGGAGTGAATGTAATTTCAGGTGGAGTGGATACATTTGGTTTATTCGGGAAATCTATACTTTTGTAATCTGTTAGGTTGTTGTGTGAATCAGTTGTTTTCTTTGAGCAAGGTATTTTTTTATCAAACTATAGTACGATCAATAGTAAGGGTATGTATTAATGATAATATCAAGTTATTAATAGGGTATGATATTATAGTTACACTACTTCGTGTGATATAATTTAGTAAATCTAAAATTTGCTTCAGATAAAACATGAAGCAGAAAAGATCGCAAACTTCACTATTGTGCATTAAAAATATATTCCTGTAAAGTAAAGTTATATTTCGTCTGAGTATTGTTGAGTATTCTGAGTATTCCCCTAAAAATCTATTTATACCATATTTTTAATTTTTTAGCTTATTTCTTATCATGAATGAATTTGAGAAATGTGTTTATAGCCGATTAATGTATCTTAATGAAAATTATTGAATATATTTCCTATTATTAAATCTCAATATTTAAAAAAACTGTTTAATTTTAAGTAGTTAAAATTTTCAGCTGGTGTATTAAACACATGACATAAAGTATATCTTATTTTTATAATGTGTACGATTATATAAAGAAATTTTTACAGTCCATATACATATTTATCTTTCTTACTATTATTCTTTCATTTACTATTATGCAGAAGAATCTTAAATCAAAGCTTGACGGATGATTTTAAAATGCATCAAAATATAAAGATTGGTGCTTTTAATTTTATTATCATGTTTAATGCAATTAAATATACAGTGTTTTAAATCAATATTAAGAGAGTAAAAATTCTTTTTGATTTTTTTTAATTATTTAGAAACAACACAATCATTTTCTATGAAACAATCATGTAAATAGATTAAAATATTGAAATATATAGTACAATTTGTGGTAATAGAAGTACTACTTAGATGACTGTTGTTCACGAACTAATAGTTTCATGCAATGGCTACAATGTTTCAACTTTAAATTGTGTAACTACCTTCTACAATCATTAACAGATCTCATTAACTTTAGTAAGATAGCGTCTGGTGATCCAGCATTTCAAAACTTCTATTTAAATTTTAGATATGGAAATTGAACTAATGGAGTATAACCGTCATTAACCATTCCAGACTTCATATTAAATTAATGTGAAATACAGCGTTACTGATGAATAATATGGTTTATTCTTAACAATATTAAGGTCTCGTATAGTCATATAATGTTTTAATTTATTATGCGAATCTTAATTTGACTTTTACTATATACGTATATATTAAAATTTCTAATTGGTCAAGATTTTTAGTTTATCATATGCTTCCAATTATGTTTAATTTTAAAGTGTTTCAATATAACTTCTACAAAAAATAATTTTTAGCAGAACAATTTTATAAAAATTTCTTGTAAAATATATCTGAAGATTTATTTATAATCAAATCATGTATTACCAATACCAAAGACTTATTTTTTCCACCCAATCATTGATTCAAAATTATCTCTATTATGAAACTATCGTATTATGTTAAAGTATGACTCATCTTCCATACTTTCCATAAAAAATGTTTGATATTTTGGGATACACGAATTGTAAGGATCCTACAAAAGATTATGTTTTTTCTACTTGATAAAGTTCTCACATATTTTCTACTTAAAAAGTAAAACAATCTATTAAAATATTTCTCACCCGTTTATAACCGAGACACAATATGCCATTACGAAATAACGGCAGCAAAAATTTAAATATTTCAACGAACAATGCCCATCCCCCTCTCCACTACACCCTTCCCAAAGAGAGGCCCATTCACTACCGGTCAACACATGCAAATAAAGCCTCTCCTCCAAGTCAAAAACCTCTCCAAATAAACCACCACCAGTCTATATGGACTTTACGTGACGCCCTCCTTTGCTTTTAAGTTCGCGATCTTTTAACAACCGCCATTCAATCAGGCGGGCAAACTTACAACCCAGCCCCACTCCAGGAAGCTTTATCATTTAATTTTACACCCGATCTATATACATATAAGACGGACGTGACAGTGATAGGGCTCCCGGCGCGGCGTGACGACCAGCCGCAAATTAACAGATAAAGGCGCTCGTGATAAAATAACAATAAAGCGAGCGGGACTGGTAAAAGCGCGCGTGATAGAATATAGCAATAATAATAATAACAACAAGGGAGTGAGAGAGAGAGGGACTGGTGGAGGGCATCACACCCTGCGTGTGAGGGTACACGAAATTGAAAGTCGCCTGATAAGACGGTATGTACACGGTTTGGCTTTTTACAAGCGGAATTAATGTGTTTTTACGAGCGTCGTGGTAAGGCGAGTGGAGGTATCGAGGGTTTCTGTTTTTATTAAGGGTGGTGATAAAGTTGGGTGGTTAAATATAAACCGACAGTTTTGAATCGATAAAGAAGGGAAAGCCATTATATTTTGGGTGATAGGTTATTTATAATACACCTAATGATAAAAACTATAAATAAAGTCGTTAAATTTTAATTAGAGACAACAGATTAATTTCAGGATCAATAATTTGCATGCATTATAAAATATCAAAACAATACAAGAAGAAAAATAAATGTAATTATGAAAATATTTGAAGGGGATACTGCTATTACAGTCCTAGAAGTATTAAATCTCACAATAATAAAGATTTTGATATTCTAAAATCCAAAATTAGACATAAATGAGTATTATATATTTAGCAAGCATAATTAAAGTTTCATTACATTCTATAATTTAAGAACTAAATATTTCATTAATTTAATTAAAACTGCAAATGTACCTTATAATAATTGTAATTAAATATATAGACAGCGAATAAATTTACATCCAATTATAAATAATCAAAAATAAAAGTTTTCCCAAAGAATCGAGTAGATAAGACTTGTAGATCATTACAACGGATAATACCTTGACTGTTACTGATACTGATATGTGTTAATTCCAGTAATACTGCTAAAGGTTTGAACAAGAAGTATTGGAGATGCTTAAATTTGATTAAATGATTATTTCCTGCTGCGATATTTCATTCTATTTATAATCTCTTAAGCAATCTATTTATTAAATGAATTCGCCTAATGCGTTTCCCTCCTTAAATCTGCATTGCTCAGTAACTTAATTAATGAACCGTTCTATTTCACTTAGGTTATTGCTTGTTATTAGGCAAATAATTCGTCACTCGTTTTGTGTATCCCAAATACTTTGTTTCGTCTTGTCAAATCACTTCATTAATTGATGTTAATGTTATATTTGCATATGAAAGATTAAGAGGCTCTTTTTTTAATTTATAAAATCACTAAGCATTTTTAATATTTTTAAAATTGTTTTTTTTTAAACGTTCCATTGAAAAATTCATTATTATTTAATTTTCTTTGTTTACTAGAAAATATTTTTATATTTTGACTGTAGGATATCTTATTATAAGCATACTTTAAAGAGTGTTTCCTGTACACTAAACAAAATTTCCTTAAGTTAAAAAAATGTAAAATTATAAAATAGAATGTTGGAATTACGAAATATAAATGTTTTATTAGATAAGTATCTACAGCATTTATAATTAAAAAATGTTTAGTTTGTAAATATAATAGGATACATAAACAAGATTATACCAGTTAATTAAAAAGAAGCAAAAGTAGGGCGTATCTCAAAGGATCTTTCTTTTAAGTCCTCAATGTTACAAAAAGGGATTTGATATCGAAATTATCATTACTTTGAGAACCTTTAATTAGATATTTCATATTTTTATACTTGATCTCCAGGATTTTTTCTGAAAATAATTATAACACTATCATTTTTTTTTAATTAAAAGTGACTCCAAGTAAACATTGTCGTTATTAAGGAAGTACAAATTATAGTTTGATAAAAGAAGATAATCAAAATAGTAGCGTATTCAATTCATTCCATGATGAAATGCACAACTCAAGAAATGCAATTATAACTTTAGGTAAGGGACCAAGCAAAGAAATACTATTTAAAACTCTGTACATGTAGGTAGTAACATTGTTTTATCAATCCAAACTTTACGAGAATAGAGAATGTGAAATTAAATTTTTATTTTCCTTTACAGTATCACTAACTTATTCAAACATCTCTTCCAAAATAGTCTCATAACAGCTGATTGAATTGTACCTACCCACCCCAACAACGAATATCACACTCTCCCTAGTGAATCTTAGACACCCAGTCCAACTCGCTTCTAGCAACGCCTCCCTATTCAAGACATAACCCCTATCTCCCAGATATAGAGCGCACAATTATAACTAGGATCATTCCAGCCGCGCTGTTTGAGCCATTCTATTGAGAGTCTCGCGATGAGCACTCGCCTTAGTCCGGATATTCGCGGAACGCAATAACCTCCCAGGTACCCTCCGATTTCAAAAGTCTCATTATAATGGGCCCTGCGTTAATTAGAGTCATAACGGAATTAGGCGGAATGCGACCAGGAAAGGTGCCTGGCTGTTGAGTTCTCCGCCGATATGTCACGGCTGTGACGGAATTGTTGCACGGTTTGGGCTGGTAGGAGTTGTGTCTATGTTAAGTGCGGGCTGTGGAGTTATGTAAAAGCCGTTTCTGTGGGGAGTGTGTTTGGGGATTTTCAGGGGTGCTGTTACTTTGGGTAAATGGTATAGATAATATTTATCTGTTATGTGGAATTGACTAAAACCCATGACTGTTTTATTTAGCTGGGAATTGATGGTTTTATACTACATCCTAATGCCCCACTCCAAAGTTTTGCTTCGTAAAACATACTAATCACTTTGAAAAAATATTAAGCTTTAATGAAAAAAGCAGTGTTTATGTTACGGGAAAAGTGATAAACCGGGCATTATTAATAATTGTGATAAATGACATTTAACAATGAGTATTTATCACTTTGCCCCAAATACGAGGGCATTATTAAAAATCCCCAGATTTATCATATTGCCCTTAACATTTATGCGTTAACATTTATACATTTATACGGTGGCGGTCGGAAGTTTTACCAACGTTTTCAAGTGAACCCGTCACGGTACCCAATAAATAACACTCAATTTATAATTGATTTAACCATTTTAGCAATTGATTACTTGTTTGGTGTTAACCATCATTAAAAATATCTATTATAGTCCTTCTGAGCAGAATTTAACTGTAAATCTTTTTAAAAAAAAATTGAGACGTAAAATTTGATTCGAAATCATGGAGAAAAAGAAAACATAAGTCTTATTATGGTTTTAAAATTAATTTTGAACATTAACGTAATAAAATATTGTTGAAGTTAACAATGGGAATAGGTGTTCGGTGTTCGTAGTTCTATCATAGGTAATTGAACTGTCACTAAAATTGTCTCCACTGTTCTTCGCGTACCTTATGATGTAGATTCGACAAATTTAAACTGTGTGATATTTTATCTCTCTAGGAAATATTTGATCTTTAAAACCTTTCTCAAAATTAAGGTTGATATTATGGTTTAAAATCATCTTTAATTCGTGCTTCTAATGAAAAATACTATAACTAATTAAAAATTTGACGACAGGGAAATATTTTAATTCCTTTTAAACTAAATATTTAAAACCCTACAGTTATTTTTTATTTTTTGTTTGATTATCATATTTTATAAATTATACCATTGACAGCATGGTGAACATTCGCGTACTCATATAACTTCAAAAAACAGCTTAAATGAAGTTTACTTCAGGTTTAAATTAAACTTTAAAAAGAATCTTCCCTAACGGTTTAAGTAAAGCAAAAGGTAGTCCTAAGAAAACGGATAATCCCAGCTATACTATGCATACTATAGAAGCAAAAAAACCCCATTCTCTTAAGACAGCAAATAAATTGCATCCATTAAGCCAATTACGAAAAACACAAAGGTTTTCTAATTTAGCGCCTGAGCTTAAATTTCACAGCGGAAAGCTGGAGGGGCTCAACACTCAGCTCAGAGTTAAAGGCCCGTCGATTCAATAGATGGCGCTGGCAACGCTCACGCATTTCTTCTCACCAAATGCCGCTCCATAACTAACTTCTTTGGTTAAAACCTCCGCTGGGAGAGGGAACCAGGTATTAAATTTCATCCTCGTTAACGATTATCTAAAACGAATGGGGGGCTTAGCGATTAATTTTTATGCTTAATTTAAAGGACCCGCCTAATTAGTCGATGTTATTACGTCAAATTACTCTGGGCTCCAATCTCCTCCTGAGCTGAGGACAGTCTTTTTCTCCTCGAATGACTTTTAAGCTCTTTTGAATAAGATTTAACGTTCCTTTTTGCCGAGAACTTTGTATCTCTTTAACCCTTTTTGGCCAAAGCCGGCCGGGGCGCTATGGGGAAACGAGCCGGTCGGGACGGAAAGGCTCGAATTTGTTTCCGCTACACGTGCGTGCGTCCAATAAAAATGAGCAAAAATTAAATTATTGTTTCTTTTTCGGAGAGGAGAGAGAGCGGGTTTTCGTTAAACGAAGGGAGTAATTTGCCGTGAAGGGTTAGATTTCCTAAGTGAATTAGGTTTCTGAGAAGAAAGTGAATCGTAAAGTTTTATAGCCTTTCATTAACACAAGGCGTTTTTAGTCCTTTATACTTTACGGTTTGAGTTCACGCAAAGTCATTTCTGGATTTGATGGTTTTTGGAGAAATAATTGCTGAACCATGTCTTTCAAAGGTATTGAGTTATAAAAGAATGATTTTTATGATTTGTTTTAGTTCTTGGGTTCAGATGAAATTGTTATCTGGATGATATAATTTAATTAAGAAACTAATGTTACACGAAGAAATCTGCATTTGAGTTACACACTTATTAGTCGCTTATTTGGATTTAAAAAGGAGACTATGTCTGATTCAATGAGCCTAAAATTTTTATTCTTGATGTATATTTTTACATTCAAATATTAAAATCTGCAATTGCATGTTGTGCTTTAATGCTGACGAAAACTTCAGTTTTTAAAGACACTTTATGTACCTTTGAAATAAAAATTTCATTGTAAACACAGAATATTTTGCAATTAAATCAAAGGAGAGTTTAGAAATACTTTGGTATATGTAAACTGCATGTTTGTTTTAAGCTGAAAGAAATAGTGATAGGTTTACAGTTTTTATTTACATTAGTTTTGAAGTGTAATGGAATAAAGTTTTGTAAGAATAGTTTTAAAAACGTAAAATAGTTTATATTTACTTAGAAATTGGAACAGGCTATAATTTTTAATGACTATGTTTTTCGACCTGTTAAGAAAAATAAAATTATTTAGGTATAAAAAACTATGTGATAAGAAATTTTAGGTTCATATATCGAATTTCAACTAAAAATTCACTCTAGATATTATAAAGATTTTGAATTACTTACTAGCATCTTCCGAAACACGCAGATATTTAAAAAATTGTCATTACAATCCTTTTATTTTAAAAAAAACATGAGAATTTGTTGAATGTCTTGAAAACTCACAATAATTTTAACTCAACTACAAAATGCTGTCATTGAATGTAGTTTTAATTACGTCCAAAAAATAATGTCTGCATTTTTAGTTGATTTAATTAATATTTATGGGTTGAAACTAATTATTTTATTCAGTGTTAAAAAAGAACGACTTCTAATAACTAGAAGGTTGTAAATTTGTTAAAAAAATTTTTGCTGTAATTTATTTTACGACTCTATTTTAATAACCTAGAATGGTTTCAAATATTTATGCTTTTTCCGTCTTTACTTTAATTAAAAAAAATGTGTTACATTTAGAGAACACATCACTTACATACTTACA
Source organism: Tetragnatha montana (assembly GCA_963680715.1). Lineage (NCBI taxonomy): Eukaryota > Metazoa > Arthropoda > Arachnida > Araneae > Tetragnathidae > Tetragnatha > Tetragnatha montana. The sequence goes on from OY796675.1 coordinate 32,355,543, forward strand.
TACATATGTTAAAATTATATTTATGTATAATTTTTAGATGATATCCAGTGTCATATAAATCTTTACCTCTCTAAAATATTAAGACGGTATTATTTTATTTCTTCCAGTAATCTCATTATCTCGTTAGAAGAAACGTCAAACTTAAACCTACATCAAACCTACACTCTTCTGACATAAGATTCAACTATCCCACACTAGAACAAACCGCCTTATCTCTATGAAACCCCTTCAAAACCCTTCCCCACTGCACAACGCGGCTAATCAGAAGCGACCTGCCAGAAGAAGGGGGCACTCATCGAAAAGATCCGTATCGTCGACAGCACATTATTTCCAGAAAGTCTTTTCTAATGAATAAATTAGGCGTGATATGCTAATTCGAGTTGATCTTTCCGGGCCTGGGACAGTCGTAAAGGAATACGATCTAAATGAGCTCGCTCCACCGCCGACGCATTTAATTGTGTTGACACGAGCCAGGTTTTTCGGCATCTCTCTGTGTAGGATTTCGTTAGTTAGTTTGGTTTTTTCCCTGTTGGTTAAAGATGTAGTTATGGTGTCTTGTTTGGAGATGGTTGTGGATATCTTTGTAATTAAAGGGGATGTTTTTCTGTTTAAAAAAGCATGGATAAATGGATTATGCCACTGTTGATTGTGATTGGTATGTCTGGATTATAAAGGTGACGTGGATTATTATACTGTATGTCATAAGGAATTGAGAATCTTGGAGAGATGGTTGTTTGAATAAACTATTATGCGATATATTCATTGTACATTATCTTTGAAAATGCATTTTAGAGTCCAGACATGATGTTAGATTGAATTATGGTATTTTAGACAATCCCATTGAATTATTGTGTGTTATGGTTATAATATTTAAAATTCAGTGTATTCAGTATTTTACACTTATTGCGAACAGAAGTTTTTCGTTTTTTCCATTAAATGTTTAGCGTGTAAAAAAAATGGACATTAACTTCTGTCATTTAAACAGTAGTAGATATTATAAAGACGGACTAAATTTGATGATTATCAATATTTTTACTTAGCAAAATAAAATAAAAATTTAGTTTTTATTTCCATGTTAGTTACTTGGTTTTATCAGATATTTAAAAAATAACAGACATTATAAATGAAAAAGAAAATTAATGCATAAAACTTTGAAGAGAGTTTCCATTTATGTATTAAATGTTCGGGTTTACAGTTTCGAATAGCTTCAAGTTTCCAATATTACGAAGTTTAGTGTTTGTTATTTTCTTGAGCCACTCACTTAAAATGATAACAACACGCATTTACAAACTGTTCGACGAGATTTGAATATCAATTTTCTAAAGGTGTTGCGCACTGACTTCTTAAAAGCTTTTCCACCCTAAAAATAACAACTTCTGTGAGAGTAAGCTAATATGCATGACAAATAGAAACTCATCTTTTTGATGTCAAATATCCCATCCAGCTCAGTTTATCTTCCAATAATAATACTAATAAAAAAAATCCTTATTTGAAATAATCATCCTTCACATCAAAACCTAAAAGATAAGTGATAAAATCTTTCCAATCCGTAGTTACGAGCTATTTCGTATCCCACGCATGTCGTATCTCCACGTACTCCCCAGACACATTTTTGACTTTGACACCTCATTTATTTGCATCCCCAAATCCCTGCCTTTTCCCGATGTAATGGAGTTCTTAAGGTAGCGGAGGTATCTATTACTTTTCATTTGCAGAAGTAAAATCGGTGTTGAGACAGAAAAATGATGTGCCTCGGCTAAGAACAGATAAATAACTTCTTTTTTCTTGTCATTTCTCTTCTTTATCCCGTCATATATCTCAGAGGCGATCGCGTTTTAAGATAAGCTGTCCTCGCAACAATTAATTGTTTTTCGGAGATTTAAATTCTTAGCTCGTGGGGAGTCCGTGAACTGGTGTTCGCGTGGATTAAGCAGTCCGCCGCGATAAGGAGCTGAAAAGTTGCGGAAAAGAATAATGGATCTGCCACTGTGTCCTTTAGGGATTGAGAATTTATCGTGAGAGCTTTTGTTGGGAAATATTACATGTTTTCAAAACATTTTTATGATTTGTTTTAATTTTGTGTGCTTCCGAGTGTGCTTGGAGATTTAATATTGATTTTAATTATTATATTTTGTTTATTTACAAAATGTTTAATGTTTTGTTAATTTTTAATTTAATTTTTTTTTAAATTTTTGTTACATAAATAACCGAAAGCATAACTCTGTAATTTATACTAATTTTACAGCTTAAAATCTTTAATTAAGTACTATTCTTATGCATTAGTGAAACATTGTTTGAAAATTACCTACTCTTCAACAAATAGTAATAGTATAGGTAAAAAATTATTTTTAAAACATTTTATGAAACATTAAAATATAAATTCTAAAAGTCCAGTAATCAGTAATGTGTGAAACTATAAAATCCCTTTTAAGCTTGTTTTTGTAGGAGGAAACCCCGTCTATACTTCTTAAGTGATGCATCAGTTAAAAATAATGTGGATAGTGCGAGGCTTCTTATTTTGGCTTCTCCTAATGTACTTTTCGTGACTTCCAGTTTTGTATTTATTTTCCCATTTATATCTGAATCATCCAGCTTCCATCTATAGAGAGAGGGCAAATTAAATTAGCTGTTTCATTTCATGACTAAAAGCTCGGAACTAACCCCTTCATTTCCCCAAAACGGAACTACCCCGAAAATTCAGTCCCATTCTTGAAAGATGACCAACAAATGTATTTAAAGCCCATGACTCAACTACCAAGTCACAGTTAACCGAATTAACTCTAAGTATCGCTTCAACATTACTCACACACTGTTCTCTTTTCGTAAAACGACGTAAAAACGACTCCAAACGACCACCCTCCATCCATTAGTTAGCTCCCGGTTGACACTTCCGGACAATGCAAGAGCCTCACCCCTTTGGGGTACTCAAAGGGGTACTTAGACCAGGGGTCCGGTGAGGGGAGGGAAAGGAATGTGACTGCGCTTTTTGGAGGTGACTTTTTTGAGTGCGAGGTCGTATTGTGTAGTAGGAGTAAGCGTGCGTGAAGTGTAAATTGAGTTATAATGTGCTTGTTGCTTTCAAAAGGGTTGAGAGTTTTTTTTGGAAGGTGTAGAAGGGGGTAATGATGCGTTTTGGAGAGAGGGAGAAGGGGTTAAAGGGGGGTCGAGTCGAAACAGCTGGATTTGGGATTGTTCTTATTAAGGAGTAGGGTTTTTGTTGGAGTAATATATTTTAGTGTTGAATCGTACTTTTATTATTTTATTGAATTATTCTGGGGGTGTTGTTATTCTTCTCTCGAATTGAATAAAAAGCATTTTTTAGCTTCATTGCTCTAACATTCATTTGGATCGAATTTTAAATCAAGGTTATTTATAGCTTTAGGAACATTAAGCTAGTTGTTTAAAATGAATATAAATTTCTATGGGTAAACGTATTTTTTGTTTTATTATTATGTACTTACTGTTTTATAATCAAACAAGAGTTAAATTCATGTGTAAGGAAACGTTAAAAGGCATATTGAGCAAATGTTAACATGCTAACTACTGTCAAACAATCGAATAGTATTGAACACAGTTTTTATAGTTATTTAATATGCATCTGAACAAAAAAAAACATATAGAAAGTTCCTTTATTTTCAACTCTAATGAATAGCTCAAATGTGTATGATGGACACTGGATAGCAGTCTGTAGGGGAGAGGGTTGTAGTTACCATGGTAATAACTCAACTAACTAATGCTAATATTTTGGCTTGGTAATAATTTTATAATCTTATTAGTGAAAAATTATATCCAGAAAAATGTTTTACAGTTAGGGCATTCTTTACTAAAGTGTTCAATATATTCATTCAATTATCACCAAGTGCTCTTTTAAATTTAAAAACAGAATCTTTTCATTACGTACGTACTTTGATATTGTTCAGCTTGTCTACTGTCTCACAGCGATTACTACATTTACTAAAATAACTCATTCTATACATATCTTCAACACACCATACTCACAACATTCCCTCTAACAACGAAACTACCAACTCCCCCTGTCCCATTCGCTTTCGAATGTCACCTCTCAGCCGAACTAAACGACCCACTCCAGAAAACGAATAAACTCAAATATCCACTCCGCAATCCTCTTTGCCAGCCAAAGAGGGTTTTGAGAGAGCGATAAATAAGGCTTTTCCCAATCCTTTAGTCCCGGCCAGTGGCGATTCCCGTGTACCTCGGACGCGGCTGCCCTTAAGGGCCCTTTCCATGGGCAGCGACGCGTCCCTCCCTGGGCACTCTTTATGAGACGCGCTAAAAGGTTGCGATTGCGAGTCGTAAATCGGCGATTGGGCCACGGGGTGTTCTGCGTGGGGGAAGTTTTGTTGTTTCGGGGACAATGAAATGAGGAGGGGGTGGGAGAAAGTGTTCCCGATATTGTCGAGCAATCAGTCGTATGTATGCGGTACCTACAACAGTTCAAACGTTTAATTTGGACATACTTGAGAAGAAAAGGTCTGCAAATAGGATGACTAGATCTGTAGTGATTACTTTTAAAGAAAATAGTTTTGTTTTATTTTACTTTTTTATATAATTTTATATGCTTAAAAATTTAACCGGTAGTTGTCCTGCGTTGTACTTTCTATTGTACTTTTCGTTTTCCTCGAATTATTTCCCTCTTTATCACATGTTATGTATGAAAATGCTTTTGTGTAGTTGACCTTCCACGAGTTTGTTTGGCATACTCCAAAAAAGTCCGATTTTCTCAAAAATCGGACTATCGGAAAAATCGGGTGTACAAAATCCGAAAAAAAAACGATCACAGTCTAATTTGTTTTTAGCAGAATTCATTAAAAATTATAAACTTTTAACATAAAAACTTCTTAAAAAAATAACTTCATATTTTAAAATTGAGATCCAAAAAAGTTTTTATTTTAGAATGAATAAAAAAATTACCTTATTTTTGGTTTTAAAAAAAACTTTGATATCTTTTAATTGATCAAATTCGAGTCAGTGTTTCCAGAATCACGCAACTTGAGTCCATAAAGTGATTTTTTTTGTAAATCTTTGTTAGTTTTAGAATTGCATGCGTTCAAGAAAACTGAACTGTATTTTATCTTCAAGATTTGATATTACCTAATCAATAATAATTTTGCGTAGTTAAATAACTTGTTTACATAGTTTTTTGACTAAGCTGAGAAGATCTATTATATATTTTAAAATAATATATTCTTACAATTACATTTCTCTAGTGAGGAAAATAAGAATCATAAGTTGTTATTTATGGGAAGGATCAAAATATATTTCCAACAAAAATAAAGAGCACATTCAATCAAATCATTCCTGATCCTTTTGAAACTTCAAGGGGATTCTTTAATACTCTTTAATCTCCTTAAAGGATGCCCGATTTAAAAATCCATTACCCAAACAAAGGAATGTGCCTTACGTTATTTTCTTCAGAACCCATCAAGAATTCATAGCTATTAATATTTCTTAACAAGACATGATTTCAACTTGTTATGTAAAATGATAAATTTGTTACCCAGCTTTCAAATAAATTCAGACTCCGTCACATCCTCTTCCCCCTTTGGTTTTTTCTTTTTTAATTATTCATTAAAAAGGAAAACCGTGTCCTCTCTTAATTAGTTAAAACAATTATCATTATTATGAGAAATTCGAGACCTTAAAAGAGGTGTTCAGCTGCAGTGCATCATTATTTTTTATTCATGGGGAGTTTGTTCTTCTAACTTTCTTTAGTTTGTGTTGGAGTTTTTTTTCCCGTAAAATTTTTCTTTTTCGCGAGCTAATGTATAAAGTCGCCAAAAACTGTTTTTAAAAGCTGGAGCTGGGTCTTTTTCTGCTGGGAGTTAAAAACGAATTCTTTAATTCGTTTTAATTTCTGAAACTTAATTTGCACTTTCTTAGAGGGACTTCCGTATCAAAGGCTTTAACAGGGATGGCAATTACAAGTTAAAAAAAACGAAATTTAATCATGTATGAATTATAATTAGAAAACACCGCGTTACTTTATTTGTTACTAGCTGATTTGCCCGGCCTTGCACGGGTGAAGTATATAAAATTATTTTTTATGCTCTCTCAAGTTGCGAATCTAATTTTCTGTATCAGCAATTACCAATCATCCCGGTGTCCCTGGTGCCTTTTTCCTCCCAGTTTCCCAGTACTTTTCCTCCCGGTGTTCCCGGTACGTTTTCCATCCCGATGTTCCTGGTACAATTTTTATCCCAGTGTTCCCGGTATCTTTTTTATCTCCGTACTCCTGGTACCTTTTTCAACCCGGTGTTCCTGGCACAATTTCATCTAGGTGTTCCCGGTGCAGTGCATCACGAATTCTTGGAAAGGAATTCATTCAACAACTTCCGAAAATATAGATACTACTCCCATTTGTCTATTTTGACGAATTTCCCAGTAATTAATAAAAAACAACTGCATAAATAAAAATATTTAACATTCCCCTGTTTAAATTGAAAAAAAAATATCGTTAAGCTATCATGGAAAAAATAATGATGGAGAATAAAACTTGATCTAGTTTTTATTACCAACTTTTTTAAAAGCTACACTAAAATAATAGAGTATTTTCAATCACATGACTCTGCCTAACAACGGCCTTAGCAACGTTGTTTATTCGCCAAGTGACGTCATGTGCGAATGCTGCTATTGGATACTTTTATGTCCCGCCCCTAACAACAGCCTTAGCAACGTTGATTTTGTCCTCCAAGTGACGTCATGTGCGAATGCTCTATTCAAGTTTAAAGATTAATTTCAACATTTCAACAATCTAAACTTTCAGTTTCAACATAAAATTTCAAGGAAAATGAAGTTTTTAATATGAAAATACTGTCATAAAGTTTTTTATAAGGACAGTTTTCAATTTCTTTAATTATTAATAACGTTCTTAAAACAATTTCAGTCCAGTTGTATCTTTAAATACTTTGTTTATGTTTAAAATTGTTTTTGTTGTATTATTTGCAACAATGCGAGTTAAACAGATCTTCTTAAGTGGAGAAATAAGGCGAATTTTACAAAAAGGCCTAAAAGGGGGTGAAGGGGTGGTTTTAGGAATTAGAAATTGATGTCATTGTCTTTCCCCCGTCCCCATACCTATGTGTACCAAGTTTGGTTCGATTCGGACGGGTAGTTTTGGAGAAATTGAGCCAAATCTGTTCCGGACAAACCCAGGAACCCAGGAACCCAGCCAGGAACCCAGGCAGGAACCCAGGGACACCTTCATTATATATAGAGAGATTAGTTCGTGTCATAAAAAGGACATAATAGCCGATGCAAAGTTTATTAAATAATTATTTTATTATAGATTTTAATGTGTAAATTGATCTAATTATAAAGAAATATTTCAATTATATAGACTATTGAATATATTTTTGAAGTAATTTTAAAATCCAGAGAACCTTTAACTTGAAAAAAGATGTACAGACTAATTATTCCCACTTTTAAGCTCAGAATAACAAAGTTCAGATTAATGTAAGGATAACATTTTGTTTTATAGAAAAATTGCTTACTTATGCAAACTAGTCAACTCCAAATGGTCTACTAACATTATGTTAAGGGCATTGTGATAAATCCGGGCATTAATAATAATGCCCGCGTATTTTGGGCAAGTTATAAGTACTCTGAGATAAATGATAAATATCATTGAATTTATCACATTTCCCGCCCCAACTTCGGGCATTATGAATAATGCCCTGTTTATCACTTTGTATGTAAGATTTATATTTTGAGTGCAGAGTTTGACCTATACATAAAGTACACTGCGCCTATATTTGTTTTGTTCATCATGAAGATAGTTTAAAAAAGTAGAATGTATTTGATTAAAAAAAAAATATCTTAAAAATTACATTCAGTATACAGGGGCAAGGCTAGAAAATGATATACTCGTATATTAAAACAACAATATTCGAGTTTTTATAGTTATGATGACAACTGATACATTTATTCCTTAAATACTTTTGATTGTGTTCAATATTTTTAAGCATTGAAATGTCTTACAGTATCCTTTAGTACTATCTGCTTGATAAATTAAATTAGTACACATTATTCCTCCACTAATCTTTAATTATTCATCCTAGTTTAAAACTCGTGTTTTTAAATGTTTTCGAGTATGAATTTTTACTATTTAAAATCACTGTGTATGAATTTAATTTGTGACCATATCTTTCTTTAGCATAACAAAATTTGAATATCTTTTATAAGAATTTTTAAAATAAGTTTTGTGTGTGTTTTGTGTATAATCCCTTTTGCTTTCCATATTAAAAAAAAGAGAAATTAATCAAACAAAAAATAATATTTCATTCTTCCCATTCATTGAGAATTTTCTTATTCCTTCGATGAATTATATTTCGTTCTTTCTTCGGCTTAAGGAAGTATAGAAAGCGTTTAGGAGAGATAAACCCTCTGTAGGGAGGGGTAAAAAGAATAAATAAGAAAAAATCTATTTTACTCATCAAATTCAGTTGATTGAGCTCCACTTTCCGAATTAACATAAACAAACACAAAACGCAGGTACCCTCCAGAACCGAAAGAAAATAGTGATTAAAAAACTGAAATCGAAGCAAGTGCACCACACACTGAGATGGGGGATGGATAAAAAAAAAGAACAGAAAAAAAAAGATCATTCTCCTTCCTCCGCAAAAGAATCCAGCGAGAGAGAGGGAAAATGAATTAAAGAAAAAACAATTGCAGATAAAGAAGTTAATTATTTGAGGAATTATTGATCACACATAGAGGATGGCTTGGAAAAATCAGTGAGATTTTCCCATTACTCGCTTGGCTGGGCAAGGAAACCCAGGAACCTGCTACAATTCTTAATGATTCCTCTGGGAAATGAAATATGGGTGGAAAAAATAGCCTCGCAAGAGGGGCATTAGAATATATTTATTTCCCTCAGTTTGTAGTTCTGCTGCTCTCTTGAAAATTAACAATTTAAATTTCGCGCAGCGGCAGGCCACCTCTGATTGAAACACTGATGATCTGAGAGGGTAGTTAGCGCGTGGATTGGGAATATCTTTAATTTTCACACTGGAGTGGAAAAGCAATTTGCGGCGTGATGCATGTGCACAAGATGTTTAGTCGCTTTGCATATTGTTATAATTATAACCAGTTCTTCTTTCTCTTATTCTGCCACGAACTCCAGTGCAGAATTTCATTTGGAAGGTTAAGCTTTTTAAAAAGAATCTTTAGCCTTGGAGCATGAATGGAATCATTTATCATACATACCCTAGTTTTTTAAATGTGATAATAAAGCAGTAATTGTATAGGAATATTATCTATAAGCATTAATGCAATTTAAACTAATTGTTTGATTAGATTTACAAGAGAAAATAAAGTCAGGGACTTTGAACAAATGTCCATTGAACAAAAATTGTTATTAATTAGTTAATTAATTAAAAAGTATGTGTTATATTGAATTTAAAAACAAAATATGAATTAATATATTTCAAAATATATTTCAATGAACCATTTTTCAGAAGTAGTAAAAAGTAATAAACTTGACAAAGATAATAACACAGCTTATTTTAGGAATGTAATCATTTTAACTTTATTTTATTGTAATAAGGCTAAATAGAATAAAAAGTTGACTAATGAAAAATTTCTTTAAATATTTAACTTTTCACCAAAATCAAACGGTAGATTTTCCACAAAAATATTCTCCCCACAAAAATGTTTAATCCTCCAAACTTGATTACTTTAAACTGACAGCACCCAGTTTCTATTTCATTTTATATGACTTCAAAAAAGTACCTTTATTTTCATTCCAACGACGGAAAAGGAGCAATATTGAATTATCAATTTAACTCCAGATAAAAAAAAGTATATTATTTTTAGAAAGAATGCGCTGAGAAACTCAAACGGAAAATTAAATCATACGGGCAAATAAAGCAAAAGAGCCAACTTTCTCCAAAAGTCTTGTTGAATTGAGTTTCATTCGAAATTAAAACTTAAAAAAGGGTTTTAGAACTTTGTTTCCGTACATTTGATTGAAGAATAATTCTTTTTTACCCTCCTCCGCTTTAATATAAGATGTGGCTCCATATTGGTTTGAGACGAAAGATGAGAAATCGTCTCCGGAAACAAAATTCATAAAGGCAGTCGCCATCAAAAATAGATTTTCCTATCTTCGCTTCCTGCCTGCTTGCTCAATACCAGATCTCCCGACAGGCTGTTTAATTCATTGACCAATTACACGGAGTCTTTTCTCTATCACCATAAAGAACATAGGCCCAGTTAGGTGAAGTAAAAAATAAAGAGTATTAAAAGAGAGAATAGTATATTCATTCTGAAAGGTTCGTATCTTTATAACTACTTCTTTCTATTTTCATCATCCGCCTTTTACTTTCCCTTCCGTTTGGCTGAATAAATGTTTAGAGGAAATGAGGTCAGGAAAAAAAGTTAAATTATCTGGAGACGAATCAATTCGATGATAAAATCCTGACGGTGAAATAGTTTAAATAAGATATTCCTTCCCCCTGAGAAATATTTCCTGTGATTTTACATCTTTAGTAGTGAATAACTTATGGCAGTAAAAATGGGAATAATAACACGTTTTATCTTATCTTTCCCTTTACAATATGTATAGAAAGTTTAAATATGTTCCTTTTATGTCTCTGTGGTTTTATTTTATTTTTGAAATCTCATAGGAAGGAAATATATTTTATATCATATCTCTTATAGTGTAGGTATTTTTAGTAGTAATAGATACTATGAGTGTAAAGTCGAAGGTAGAGAAAATCTTGGAAAAATTCGAAGCAAAATATTTTAATTACATCTATAGTACTTAATTTATATGGTTTTATTTGTTCTTTCGAGTATTTTTCAAGATTTTACATGTAATATGGAATTATCAAACATTTTATACATTAATTATCTTCTAAATTTAAGCTCTACATGCAACTAGTGGGAATTAATGGAATTAAAAAACATTTATCATCCATAAAATAATTTACTGTTTTTATGTACAAAATTCAAAGAAGTATTTTGAATAATAATTTATTAATATTATTGTGCATTAACAATATTTCAAATTTTTGTTTATGTTTTAATTGAAAAAAAAATACTACTTTTAAGCTTGATTCTAAGTTATACATTACTAATTAAAACACTGAGTTTGAATACTATGATTTAATCGTAAACCACCCTATGTACTATAAATAGGATATCCATTTTGTTTAGTTTTAAAAGTTTATTTTAATATATTCTATATAAATGTGTCTTATGAATTTTATAAATTTAATATAAATAATATATAAAGAATTAAAATAAAAACAACATAGCCACATACATTTTTCACATTAGAATAAGGAGGGTTTTTTTTAAAACTTTTATGGACAAATTTTGGGCTGTTGCCTTTTTTTTTTGCTGAAGTTAAAAAAAATTATGTGTGTTACTGAATGATCTGATTGATGGGGAACCTTAAAAATTTTTAGTATTTTTATTATAAATATGGTTTTTTTTTACCCAAAAGGCTTCAAATGTAGTTATTTTCATTATTTCACATTTTTTTTTGTTTCTGGAAGCATGCATCAAACACGAACAATTTTGAAATTAAGTGCATCCGATGCTTTTCCTTGCTACTTTGTACCCTACTCTCCTTCTCATAAAACCTACGAAACAATCGAATGAGAAGAAAGTTACAGTTAAAAGTTTTCCTTTGAAATACTTTCACCCAACTATCCCTCCCACCACAGATTAAATCCTCGAATTAATCCAAACGAGCAAAGGCCGACTGCATAAAGGGGCGCAAAAGTCTCCCCTTTCTGCTTCCGAAGCGTGAAATAATCACACGCTACTTCAAGAGAGAGTTCGATAAAATTCCAGGAGTCGTAACTTTCTCCCTCCTCACTCGTTCCAATTCCGGAACACGGACCCCTAATGGAACCACCTGGGCTCAGGGGTGCGTCAGGTGTCAGGGTTCAAAGAGGCTTAACTTGTTTTTCCCGATCCCGATTTTTCCCGGATTTCTTTTTCATGGTGTCTTTGGACTCTTCGCCGTTAAGTATCGATGGCGAAAGCGTTATGAGCGGGCTATGGCTTTTGTTTTAGAAGAAGAAGAAGGGAGGGTTTTTTTCGAGGGGGGTGCTCAAAGGGGGTTTTTGATGGGGTGGTGGGGGATGGAGTAATGATTTGTTTGGAACTAACGGAAGCGCAAATGTTGGGGGTGAGGAATGAAAATGTAATCACCGACTAGGAGGAATCGTTTTGTTTTCGGTGTTCTGAAAAGGTGTTATTTGTGAGTGAAACGGATGGGACTTGTTTTTAATGAATTGTTTTGACGGGTAGTTTTGAACAAAAGGTGTTTCTTGATGCTGATTAATTTAGTTCGAAGGGGTGATCCGTTTATTAAATTTTGAATTTGAGGGTCTTATTGATTCCTATTACATCAAGTATTATTGTACTCATTTATTCATTGAAAAATGTTAAAAGCAACTTTTTTATAAGGCTTTTAAATTCTATAAATAACAAATATAGAATTATATTTTTTTCTCTTTGGAAATTGTTACTCCTTTATGATAATCCTTAGTCCACGTTCATTCTAATTTCATTCGATTTAACATTTCTTATAATGTATAAACATCCTATTTTTTTACTACAGAATAACTGTGCTTCAAGTTCTTTTTTAATTTACTATTTATGTACATATTTTTGAGAAACATATAGGCTACAATAAAACAACTAAAATTCTGAGGCTACAAATCATCATGTATTTCAGATACTTTTATCACCCTATGTCTTTAAATAAGTTGATTTTTATTATTTTCCACTTTTTCTAACAACAAAATTTCCTGTTTTGATGTGCGAGGAGATGATCTTATAAAAATAAAATTTTATTACATATTTCCGAGGAAGATCAATACCGGAAGTAAAACATTGCTTTTGCCTTTAATTGATTTTGCACCTCTGCATACTCTGCCCTAATTAAGCCCACCTGATTCCAACGCACGAAACTACCAAACCCGACTGCAACAACCCCATCACACACAACCGAAAATTCCATTACCGACCCCGAAAATCGTCTGCGAAGTTGGGCGACAGCCAGGGTGATACACACCTCCAGCGTGCCTACAACTCCACTCCCCATAATGATGCGCGCGCGCGTGGCCGTATCACTAGCACTCCTTTTTCCATTAATAAGAAAGACACGGCGGAACAACTCAACTCCGGAGAAGATGATAAAACACAAAAATGATGAACTCTGATAGGGGCTGGGCTGGCTCCGTGCCAGCCGTCTTGACCGGGGCCAGATGGCACGGGGATTCTCGGCTGAATTACAGGGCGGCACTGCTATCGGCCGGAGTTTAATTAAGGTCCTTTTTAGGGGAGGAGACTGTTTTCTGAGAGTGAGTCGGTTAACCGGTTGGAATGGAGGAGTTTAAGAGTTTTTAGTAGGTGTAAGGAGATTGTGTGTGTGCGAATGGAGTTTCTGGAGAGTTGGTTTTGGTGGAGAGATTGCTACGTTTTAGAGAAGTTGAGTCAGTTTCAGGCTGTGTCATTTTCATTCAGTGATATTCAAGTCTTTAGGAGTCAAGATTCGATGGAACAAAAAAGAGTCACGATTTAATAAAATAATATCTGTATTCCAAAACTGAGAACGTAGTTGAAATTGTCTTTTTAGTAGTATTTTTATGTTACCTACTTTGTAAACCAATTAAAAATATTAATACATTATAAAAGTTTTTATTTTAATGCTGTGCAACTTGAACAACTCAAAATTGCATGGGCCACCAAGTATGTTACCATCATCCCTACCTTCGAATTCGAATTGATAAGGCAACATTGCTTTAATAGGCAGTTCAAGGGATCAAGAGAAATCTTTGAATAATTCAAATCAAAGACGTTCTAACTATCCAAGTTCCACTACATTCCTAATAAGCTTAAGAAACTCAAGATATAGAACATTTTTTGCTAATATTTCTTTAGATATTTTACTATGTTTCTTGATGATAGCTAAGTGTAACACCCGTATCGGAACATAATTACGCAATTACGTTATCTAGCCTATGCGAAGCCAATTTGAATAAATATTTTAGATGCATTTAATTTAAACGTTATGTTAAATTAATTCTATCTAAGTAAACCTTGTCTTCACTAATTAACGAAATGAGTCTTACAAAGAGATGATATGTCGAGAAAGCTCAAAATGAACTCCCCTAAGCTAATAACTCCTCAGTGTCTGACATGACTAAGGAGATGATTTTAATACCCAGCGGATAAAATTACACCATTCTCTCCTCGAAAACAAAATTCCTTATGAATATGTAACACCCAGAAATTTGTTGTTACTACAGATCTCAAGACCAAATTATTCTACTTACTGCGAAGAAAACGTAACGTAAGAAAGTTTACATGGCTACACATTAGCATTCCAAACAGATATGATCCCATAAATTTCTAATGCGAGTTCCAATGCGTATATGTTTAACTAGTTAAATGTTCGGGACGTAAAGAGGCTTATTACTATGCGCGAAGCTAATCGTATGCTAAAAACAAGCCAAAACTTTGTCGAGAAATTCTTGCGACAACTCTCGAAGACAAAGATGACTTCGATTAAAAAACTGAAACTTTGCTGTAACTTTTAAAACTAATAGCGGACATCTTTCGAATATCTTGAATAAATTCTGCGTCGTCTTTTAAAGGGGGGGGGGCGCTCCTTTCTCTTTGGAGGGTCGGAATGTTTATTTATAGTAACATTCCTTGCACTTTCGCGCATTGTTTGACATAATTAAAGGACGTCGTCTTTTGGAACATGACTTTTCTTCACACTTGTTTTATGCAAATTTGGAAGCCTTTTGTCGCTCGGTGGGGTATGAAAAAAAGTGTTTCTCTCGCTGGTTGGGAAAGATGATGTGAATGCGGTGTTCGGCTTTTGAGTTGTATTAAAAAAGGAAAGTGGTTGGGGGTTTCTTCAGAAAGAGCATTCGTTCCGGGAGGCTGGTTTTGAATTTGTACCCTTCACGGTTTGGGAGGGACACCTCGTGTTAAGATAGAAAAGTGAGATGTTAGTTTAATACTCTTGCGTATGTGAAACGCGAAATAACTTAAATGCAACAAACTCGCACTACGAAATGCTGTTGGATGCATCTTTTATGTATACTTGTTTAAGACTCTAAATTTTATATAATGTTGTTGTACTCTTTCGAAATGGTGTTTGAATACTTAATATGATGTTCATGCTTTAAATACTATTAAGCCACGGCCTTTTTTTGTATAAAGTGGTGAAGAGAATTCTGACTAGATGTTTGATGCAACATACAGTATATATTTTTCCTTTGAACTTATTTTTTAAAAACAATTCAAATTAGATTTTTTATAAGATATTATTGTAAATATGTAACATTCTTTTCTTCAAATGGGTTCCTTCCCATTACTTAAAAAACACCCTTTTATTAAAAAAAAGTAATTTTTTCAAATATAGTCATTTTTGCTTTAAACTGTCATCCAAAGTAGTTTAATTCAGTGTATTTAATATTTTATTACTTGTGTTTCGAATTATGTTACACGTATGTTACTTACAACGTAAAATCATTTTCTAGATTAAGAGAATATTTTTATTTTACTTTATGTCCTCAATATTTAAATTCATAAAAGTTTCTTTTTCTATTTGATTGTATTTTAACGTAGAAAAAAACAAATTTTAATGTGATAAGTTGAACTTATTGATTACATTTTATCCCCAAAAGTAAATGATTTTATTTAGTTATAGTCCCCAAAACTTTACCCGAAATTAAACATAAAAAATAATAAAAATTATGTCATAACAAATTGAGAAGTAGCATAAATAAATTAACTGTAAATTACAATATGGAAAATACTTTTGTATTATTAAAAAGTCCTAATAAAATGTAACTTTCTTATTAATCTACGAACATGAGGAGATTTAAATATTCTCTAGCGTAGAATGGAAGAGAATCTGTTTTTAAAAAAGTCCAAGAGCTTTTTATTCGATATATCTCAGCCATTTTTCCGCCAGAAAGCCTTCTGAAGTACCTCTGAATGTTCAGTCACTTGAACCAAACGCAGTCTGAAAAAGGTAGCACTTACTTTGGCTAACCTGCGTGATTGCGGGAATGCAGAAGATAAAAAAAAAGGAACAAAGTTCGTTAAGGCGTATTTTTTTTTCCTTTCTTTCGTTTTTCCACTCTCTCTTCGAGTTGAGTAGTTTTTATCCACTGCAGTATCCAAGTGGAGCAGTAATGTGGAAATGACATTGTTTTTGGACGTGGGAGAACTGAGAACAAAGCAAATGAAGAGTTAACAGGAAATGGAATTAAATTAAACACAGTCGAAACTATTGAACTTTATTGTGTATTTCAAACACGAGAGCTCCCTCATTAGGCTTGGGAGAGGAGAGGGGAAAAAATTATCGGCATTTGCTCAGTAAACGAACTCACCTTCGAGTGAAGTGAGGAGTTGGAAGGGCAAAGTTAATTTCAGGTGGTACCAAGTTCAACTTAAAAAAATCAGTGGAGTTTCGTTATCGTTCGGAGTTTTTTTTTGTTCCGATTTTTCGTTTCTTTGAGCTTTTTCTCAACCATTTTCAGTCTGCAAAGAGCTGAAAGAAAATGGAATGTTTGAATTGGAGATGAGACTTTTGCTAAAGTGTCTGTTTTTTTTAGGATTATTAATATTTTAATTGCAACCAAAATATTGTTCTTATTTTCCTATCATCATTGATGTTTTAATTCACTTGAAATGGTTATATGCCTATCTAAAAAGTAAAAACCAAATTTTAATTAGATAATATTTTTTATTAAATGGATTACCAAAACTATTTTTGGCGGTTTTCTACATTATTAATTAGTTTTTTTTAGGTATCTGTGTATCTTAAAAAGTTTTTTTACATGTTCTTAATGGAAATAATAATTAATCTGAAAAGCAAAACATATGAGACAAATGCAGATGTCCCTGATGAGAGTCTAGTTTCTTGCTCTAATTTGAATTTAATCAACATTTGTCTAATATGTTTTGCTTTTCAGATTAATTACTTTATATTTCTGCTAAATGTTTTCACTTATGTATATGGTTAATTTAATTTGAATTGATATTAAATTTCAATATATTAATTGAAAAATATTATGCTTATGAAAATAACTATTTCTTTAATAAATTTAAATTACGTCGTTATTACAGGAATATAATTGAATTTTTTTTCTTTCTAGAAAGGGATATTTTTCTACTTTTAATTTTTTTATTTAACATATAAAATATTAAAGAAAAATCTTCTGAGTTATTCTATTTATTTTTTTAAACAGGTGCAGTTTTAAAGTATATATCACTTTCTTAAATTTTTTATTACATTGAAACTTTTTTTAATACTTAACATGTATCCTCTTAGTATAAAAAACATTTATTCGAAGTTTATTTTATAATATTATTTTCGATATGGGCAAGAGACTTAAATATATTACTGACATATACACTAACCTACAATAATGGACCGGACAGCTGCAAATTTGCATGAAATGGAGTAATGGTTTGGGGCTGTTTTACGCGGTATGGCCGGGGACCACTGCATGTTGTGACTGGTAAATTAAATGCCAATGCCTACAGAGACATTTTGGACAATCGGGTCCTGCCAACCCTTTGGCAAATTTATGGAACGAACAAATGTTTCTTTCAAGATGATAACGCTACATGCCATGTTGCAGCCTCTAACAAGCAGTGGTATCAAGACATGAAAGTTAAACGTCTTACCTGACCTGCGCAGAGCCCTGACCTAAACCCCATAGAACATTTATGGGACGAATTGGAGCTACGATTAAGAAATAGGGAGCCCCGTCCGAAATCTTTAACTAAGCTAATGACATTCTTGCAGGAGGAATGGACAAAAATACCCCTCACTGTGTACCAAAATCTTGTAGAAAGTATGCTCAGAAGGGTTGCTAGTGTAATTGCAGCACGTGGAGGCTCTTCCCCTTATTAAAACATGCATTATTTACTTTAAACCAAACTACCTCGCTGTCCGGTCCATTATTGTAGGGTAGTGTAGTAGGGATATCTGTTGGGAACTTTAGAATATAATATGAAAACTAATTTCTTTCAAGAGTGTTTATTTTATTTTTAGTTTTAAAGAATAAATTTAGACATGATTTACGAAGATAATGTTTAAATTTAATCAGTATTATGTGCTTATTTTTTTACAGGAAATTTAATGAATATGAAACTAATTATTCATACTAAAGAGAGAGTTTATTTTAAATTGCCTTTTAACGCATAGTAGTTTTTATGTTAGGAATGTATTTAGTCTTCAGTAACAGATAGTAAGTATTCGCATTTTTACCACTACATACCCAGAAATTCCCCAATGCGTAATTATTCCCCAATTCAATCACATCGTAATTCGTTTTAATCCCCAACAACTCTCTTCTTCCCATTCCTTCAACAACAAAAAAATCCCTTTTTTCTCTCCTTCTCTGTCCTCCCAAACCAGTCACTAGCTCTGAATAACCAACTACTCACAAAGACACGAATTCCAGAAAAATAATTTCCCGAGTAACTAGGCCCTCTCCAATAACTCACGGAGCGGCCAATTAACGAAAAAATCGCGACTCCATTGGCATCCAAAGCCATAAAAACTCCGAAAATACAGCCCCTTCGTTAACACACAACGGCACATCTCTGTAATTTTCAGAGACTGTGTACTCCCTACAACTGCACTGTGCCGGTTCTCACGAATCTTTGCCCGAGCCTCTAATATTGTCTCTAAATCAGCGAGGGTGGTAATTTCATGGATTATTTCACCGGGCTCTGAAAATAATTAACATTCCTCCTCCTTTTTCTTCCTCTTCTTCCTCAGTTTTTTTTTGTGCTCCTTCTCTTTGTGCTCGCATAATTGTGAGACGGAGAGGAGGAAAAAAAATTATGTTTTTATATTCTCTCTTCCAGTTCCTCATAACTGAATTGCTTTTAGTTGGTGAATAATCGCTAAATGTAAACACCGAGATGGAGTCCCCCGGATGCTCTTTTGTGAGGGAGTTTTTGGGGGAGTATGATTTCATGTGTATAATGTAATTGTTTTGTGCTTAAGGATAGCAAGCTATTAAGAAGAGATAAGAAGAACATTTTGAATAAGATTATGTTTCTTGTGCAGCTTGGAAAGAAAGCAAAACTTTTATAGTGTATTTTATATATTTATATGAAATAATGCTTCTACCGTTTGTTAAAAAAATGAGAGATTTAAAAAAATATCTATTAAAGATTTAAATATACGTGTGACTGAAAGTTAGAGTCAGCTGAACTAAGACCCTTGTTTCCCCAAGCGAACTTGGTCCTCATTTTATAGACCCCTGGGTATCTGCCTCGCCCAACTCAACTCGGGCCTGTGGCGTGAAAGCAAGATGAACTACCACTACGCAACCGGGCATTTAAATATTTATTTTAAAAGGTTATATCAAGGAAATGCTCGCAAATTATTCGTATTACTTGCTTTCTTGCTTCGTAATTAAACCTGTTGAATGTTAAAGAGGGAAATGAATTATCATGAATTAGAAGGTTATGATGTACTAAATGATTTAGAGATATTTTAACAGTAGATTTTGAATTTCTGTATCCAATAATTAATTTTGAAGTGAAACCTTTGGAAAGTATCATTAAAGCTTCTTTTGGCTAAATACCACATTCTTTTATGATGAGGAGAATGGCTATTTTATACTAACAGGGGATATACTCATAAGAATTTTAGTTATAAAGCTCTTATATTGTAATACATCATGAATTTTATACCTATTCCTAACTTTTTATAGTATTCTTTTCTAAATTTGATTCCAGTTTTTCTTCTGATACTTACGGGGAAAATATTTACATTTCAAAGGCTCGTAAGCTCGTTAAATTCCATTTTTATATACTTACATTTTTCAACTTGAAGAAAAAAAAATCCATGAGACTCATTTCAGTAGAAGATTCCCCGCAAAACGAATCCCGACCCGATCCGATTGCGTCAAGTAAAACAATCCTCCAGGCATTCGCCGCAAAATCATTAGATAGAACAACCGCAAACCACTCCTTCGAAATAATCGTTACCGTGAATTCGAATAAGTCTCAACTTATTCCGCATTAAAACGAATTCGTGTCTCGCCGTTTCAATTTGCATTCGGCGAGGGTCTCGGCGGGAACACCGCAGCGCCGACGAACCGTGATTTAAGAGGGATGTCGACTTCACTCGGGGCGACTCAAGGGGGTGATTCCGCGTCATTCCAAGTGCGCCCCGGACCGCGAGGGGGGTGAGAATGGATCCAGCGAAATGGAATTGGAATACTACTACTGGGTTTGATGGATGGCTGTTATGGAGAGTTGTGTTTATGGTTTGCGTGTGTGGTTTAGGTTGGTTTATGGAAAAAAGGGGGGGGGTTTGAATGTGTTGGTTACTTGGAAATTTACTGTTATTGATGGAATTTCAAAATATAGAGGTTTTCCAGCCCGTTTTCTCAAACCGTATTTTACCATTTCGAAAATTCTCCGTGGTGTATTGATGTTAGTTCTCTAATCAGAGACTTATGTAAAGCGAAGCGTTATTGGCAGTGCTCCTCCAAAATAAATGACCAATTTTTGGTTTAACCCTTTCTGTATTATACCACCCGAGATACTATTTATTTCTGTGGAAAATTTGGGTTGGGTAGGACTGAAAGAGTTAATGGATTTTTTATCTTTGAATGGATACTCAGTAAGAATTTCTTATTATTTAAATGGGACATTTCAAGTTCAAATGCAGGGTAGTACTCTTATTTGAAAAAAAAACAGGTTCAAGCTTGTCTTGAAGTCTTAAGTAAATGCTTGTTTTCAAATATCTTCCTTAAAAATAATTTTCTTTTTTTCTCCTAAAAACCAAAGCAACACATAAAAATGCCTATACCCAATGCATTTTCGTAATAGTTGTAAATGCTATTTCATTCTGCAAGAAAATTTAATAAAAAATGTTTATCTTTTTTCTGCATTGGTTAAATTTTGCATGTAGAAAAATAGTTTATTAATTTAAAATAATTCCTCTTCATAGCTTATTTTTGTAAAGAGAGAAAAAAAACTATTAAATTAAGGACATAAGTTAAATAAAAAGGTATTCGGATAATTTTTTTCAAAATTAGTTTTGATCAATACCACATTACGAGAGTAACTGATGACTTTCTAGTTCCCTAACTATTATTAACTTATTAACTTCATTACTTCTAATATTATTTAGCCTTACTATCATCAAAAGAACATATTCCTTATGAATTTCCCGATTCAATGCCTTACTATTAACTATCATTTAGAAAAATATATAGAAGAATACCGACCCCATATAATCAAATCATCTTAATATACCCATTACCATCCACCTAATTTTCAACATCCAAACGCACCATTCCAAAGCAGACGTCTGGCCATAATTACCTCTAAAGCCGCATTCCCCGGCATCGTTCCTGATTATGGCCCGGCAAAAATAACCTCGTTTTTTCCCTCCATCCATCTTTAATTTCCTATTAATCCCTTTCATTTAATTCCCGCGGCGGGCCCCCATTAATCAAAGGCCTCGGGGTTAATGAAAAAGCGAGCCTCGGGGGGCCAGGTTAATGTCCACATTTGCCTGTTAATGTGAGCGTCTACCTGTGACCTTCTCTCGTAAAGGCTGGGTTGGTTGGTTGGTTGTTTATCGTGGGATGAGCCAGCCGCAAACAAGAAGAAGACGAGAGGAAAATGGGTTTATTGGTGGGCATTAGATGGAATGAGAACTATCTATTGAAACTATAAATAAAAGATCTTTCTATGACTCTATGGGTAAATATAGAATGTTATTGAAAATAAGGGGGGTTTGTTTGATAACCTTTTGAATTAGTTGTATTATGGAACTATTAACTGGTATTATTAGTTAATTGGATCCCTACACATAATTTTTGTCAATGGGTGTTTTCTTATCACTTGTCGACTTATTTTAGTGTAAATCATATAATTAGAGTCCCATTCATAATTTTTGACTAAACGAAGAGCTCTAGGAGTAAAGGTACCTTTATCAAATGAACACAAATGACGATATCGACCGTTTGTTACTGATTGTGTGCATTTTGGAAATACCCTACTAATATAACTTATTTTTTAATGTTATCTACAATAAATTAACAAAATACTTTTCCTTAACTTAACCTTTAGTTTTCCTTAAATTGTAAAACTTAAAGAAAAAAACCCTTGTGATTTTAAACACATTAAGTTTGATATTAAATAATTGTTTTATCACGTTTGTAGCGTTATTACTTTCTTTTATAGTACTTATACACATACAAGTTTAATCAAAAATCCAAAAGCATCAATTTTATTTTTTCTTGTGCATATTTTTATTATTGTTTTTTCTGATGATGGTTATATGATGATGGTTATAAATGATGGTTATAATTTAATAAATGATGGTTATAATTATAAATGATGGTTATAATTTAAAACCCTGATCAAAATTTAGTTTGATATTCATGCGCAACAACCAAGAGTTAATATTTCATCCTTCAATTAATATTTATGATTATAAAGAAGTGGATACATAAGAAAGAAGAATACCTATCCTTTTGTGAAGTATGATTAAAATAGAAAACCTTCTTCGGATTAAAGAAGTATTCCTTTTAAAACCTAAATATCAATAAGAAAAATATTCCATGATCAAAATTAGAAAATATTTTCTGTTCGAAAATAATTTTCTTCGTGTATCGTCATGGTAACAGATTAAAATATCCATCTAATTATAGACTTTATTCAACGTATATGATTGTTGTCCCATTTTGGAATTATCTGTAATGATGTCTAATTACACTGCTTGATTTGTAATGTTTTATTTTTATCAATATTTTGGGAAAAATATAGTATTTTTCAGATTAAGTTTGTATTATTCTTACAGTTTTCTCTAAATTAATTTGCCTGCTATTTTGATTATTTTAGAGTTAGCTGAATCATCTTCAATATTTCTTTCAAGTTACAAAATAAAATCATTATTCAAATTTACTTAAAGAGACTGAAAATGTAAAGTAGTATTGAATTCTAGAATATCTAAGAAATGCAAATTTGTAGAGTATATAAACTTAAAGTATAATAAATAAAGTTTCCAAGTAGTTTTCATCATTTTGTCAATAAAAAACCATTAACATAAATTCGAATGCTGAAATTCCACTGAATGCATAAATTTAACCTTACATAACAAATCATTTTAAAACGGATAACACTTGCATAGATGACGTTTTTCCGACTTCCCCCTTTACAATACGTTCTAATACGTCTTTAATGAATTACCAATCAACGAACAATTCTTACAACTTCCAAAGACGGTTAAACAGTAACAGAAGACTGTCACGCATCTTCGGGTCCGACTCAGGGAATTTATAATCAATTCACGTAAACAAATTCGATTTACCATTCTAATTGAATTCCCCCCAAACCAAATGAGCTCCAAATGAGCCGTAATTCATTTAATCAGCACTACAATTTTCAATAATGGAACTCAACTCAACTTATCACGGGACGGCGACCGTGCCCTAATCCCGATCCGAACTCCTGCGCATGCGCGAGAGGGCCTTAAGCAAAGATTCCGAATTAAGAAAAGAGGGGCCGTTGTTTATGTGACGGCCCGAATCCGAGCCGTTAGCGCTTATCAAAAGGCTGGGATTAATTTCCGAGAAATCCGCCCGAGTGATGAGGTTGCCCGGGTTGAGGATTATTTCCATAAGCTGCGTGAACTGCTGGAGTTTTCGGTTTAAGACTTACCTTTCCGGTCGGCGTTCTTTCTGTTTGAAGGGGTCTCGAGTTTGATTTAATTTCCCCTCCGCTTTTGTTAGGGGTGTTGGAACGGAAGGAGTGGAGGGTTGGGGTACTTCGCTTTGGTGTGTCGTCGCTCTTTTCTGTTGGGGGGTTTGTTGAGGGTGTAGAGGTGTTTCAGGGGGTTATGGAAGGGAAATTTATGATTTAGGAAGCTTGATTATGAAATAATTATTGAAAGAAGTGTAAAAACAGGAATAAAGTGAAAGAAATTATCTTCTTTTTTGTTTGAATAGTTAATTTGCATTTGAGTCTGATATTTTGAAATTTTAATAACTTTGACAGATGTATTATTCATGTTTAAGTAGTTTTACTTTATATTTTGGGAATTTTAATGTTAAATCTCAGTTTAAAATTTTAAAACCTGAAAATTCATTATGTTTATAATTGGCAGTATGTAGTAGTTGCTGATTAACTCAATCAAAAGTATGTGTGGCTTCTTTTTTAAGTTGTTAAAAAACACATTTTCTCTATAATTAATAAATTTTTAAATTGTTTCATATTTTACTTAGGATATTGGTTAATTCGTAATTTGTAAAATTAGGTGAATAACTATTTGTGAGTTTCATGCACAATAAACAAATTTTAGAGTTATAATTTGTAATACAAATTTGCTTTTTATTTTCACATTTATCATGAAATAAAATTTATCAATATCTAATATATTTTAATATCAAATTAATTTTGTATTATTTTTACTAGGTTTATAATCATTTTAATCTAATAAAAATCAACATAAGAACTAAAATACGTGTCATCATATCATCATCAAAATTATAATCGGAGATTTTGTTATTTTTCATTTGCAATTTAATGTAGTATTATTCCTTTAAAAAACATTTATATGATAACTTATTGATACTAAAAGGCATGGAAATATGTCAGTTGTAAAAATAAGTGTAAATTACAAAACATTAAGACGGGCTTTCTGTAAGATACAGGTTCAAAAAAAAATCTTACACTTACGTACCTAAATGAAAATTAAACAAAATAAGATTTCTAAATCACATCATTCCTTTTAACATCCATTTCTCCTCACTTTAAACTCCCACCTCACTTAATACTCTAATTAAGTGTTGTAATCTAAAATTAAACAGAAGTCAACAGCACGTACTACCTAAGCCCTCATAGCGTCTTAACTGTGCGGCGGACTTATTACATTTAAATTAAATCTCTTTTGCTTTGATATTTACCTTGATGGGATTAGTCCAGACTTAATCCTCTTAGTAAATGGTTAAACACTCCAAGGAGAATCTGTTGATTTAGGAAAACCAGAAGTGTTTGGTTTATTTAACTGGATGAAGCGCATTTTTATGAATTCTGAGAATGACATTAATGCGTTCTGTTATCTCTTAATTGCAGAGTATATTATGTATTTATTTAGTTCTCATTATGTTTCTTTTAAAAAGAAACTTTAAATCATTAAATTTCATTGTGTTTAAGTATTTAAGTTTAATTGAGTTTGTTTGAAAGCTTATGAAATGATTCATCTGTATTTTGTCTGACTTATTTGGGGGAAAAATACCCTACTTTTCTTTAAAACAAGAAAACGGAGTTAATTAGGTAGATTATTAATTTGTAATGAGTTTTATATTTAATTCAGCCAAGAAGAGTTTTAATTAAACAATTAAAACTATTCCATGCTGAATTTAATACGAATAACGCTGAATTTATGTGTATAATATACACCTATACAATCTAATTATGTAAAATAGTTATAACTCCAAACTTATAGTTAATTGCCTAATATTTAACCCTATATTTAAAAATATTAAAATCTAAAATTGAACCTTAATTTTGAATCTTTAAATTTTTATTGAAATACTATATTTTGTGGCTTTTTATTTCTTAAAATTTAATGTTACAATTGCCTTTCAATTTATAATTTCCAAGTTTATAAATAAAAGCATTAAATTTTGTTTTAATAGTTCTTACACAAATACTACTATTGAGCGCATCACTCGTTGAAATTGAGCGCATCACTCGTTGAATTGAGCGCATCACAAAATTGAAATCATTTTCCTAAAATTACAATTTATGGTGGATTCTATGGTCTCTTGAAATAAAACTCGACATTGTCTTCGAGTAACCTTTCCTCAATCCTAAACACGCACACCGTATTTATCTTTTCAATATTTGTGCGAAACTCTATCTACGGCAGTGACATGTTCCGTCTCTGTTGCAGGATGTCACGTCAGGGCAAGGGACCAACCCCGGCCTCCCCGGCTGTGCCCGGTGCTGTCGCTCAGCAGGCGCAGCAGTACTTGGAGCAGAACATCATGGCGTGGATGCAACCCAAGCCACAGGGGCAGGTGAGACATCTCAAGGAAATCTGACACACCACTAACCCGCATATTGTGTTCGCGTTTGTTTGTGTTTCTTTGAGGATTTTAAATAGACTGACTATTGTGTTTGATAATAATGCTACCCTAGTTCCCTATATTAGGAGCCTGTCAAATTTAATATTTTTTACACTAATTTCCAAATTGAAGATGGCTTTTGTAAATTTTTTTAAGCTTTTAAGTATTTAAGTAGTAGTGAAAAAATGTGTTTTTTTTATTAACGTCATCAATATACTGGGAAATCATCTTCAAAAGAAAAACTATTTATTTTATGAAATATTCTAGATTAATTTAAAAAGAAGATTTAAAACAAGAAAAATAATCTTATAAAACAGGTTAAATAATTATTTTTTATCATATACTGTATTACAGGAAAGGAATAAATTTCTTTAGCTTTTAAATTAAACCACACACTATTAGAAAAATATAAAAATATATCTATATCTTAGTATTATTAAACATTATAACATTTAATATCAATCATACAATAGCAAACTCGAATTTTCAACAGCTTTCAAGTAGAAATAATCATTTAATAGACATGGCAATATCTACATATTCTATTGAGCTCATAATGATATAAAACTGACAGGAATCCGATTCTACCTTTTTCAGCCACAAACTGTAGGTATTAGTTATTTCCTTTCATAACTATAACAGAGAAGCATTTTTTACTGTTAAAATTTCAGCTTCTCTTACAGACTTCGATACCATTTCTTCTAGCATCTACGAAATAACCTTATAAACTCGAACAATTTAGCTTCAAACACTTTACCCTTTTAACCACATCTTATATTGAAATCAATCACCTCAACAATCAATTAGGCGCTCCCCAACACACCCAAATCGCCGTCTAATTGACCCCACACCATAAGAAACCCCACAACCCATCCCACACATAAATCCCACAACACCAAACACGCCTCGTATCACTCTCTCTATTCCACACATATAAACATCCCCACCCCTAGAGAATGCCGTGGCCTAATGAGCCCGAAGGCCTTAAAAGGGCCGCAAAAAGGGTCGGCGGGTGTCGGGAATCAATTAGTGGCACGCGCTTGTGGGTCAACCTCCCCGCTCTCTCTGCGACAAGGAAACGCAATCAACATGTCACCGGCCTTCCTTCCTTCTTCCCACCCCCGCAGCTGGTTCGCTTCTCGCACTTTCGCCAGGGTGAAGAAATGTCCCATGTTTTTTTTTCTTTTGGTGGAAGGGGATCTATGGTGAGGGAGGGGTTAGGGGGGTTAATTGGTGGGATTGTAGAGTGGGTGGAAGTCGGTGTCCTTAAATTGCTTTGATTAGAGGATTCTTTATAGTTGGATTTGATACTCTTAAAGTTTTCCTGGGTATTTTTTTATATGAATTTACTGTTAGTCTGGTATAAGATCTAACCACGGTGATGACAAACTTAGGAATTGAAATTTTATCAAAAAGTTAACAAATTTAATTATTATGTTTTTAACATTCAGTTTTTGTTTTGAATATTTCGGTCTTTTTATAAACTGATGATGATTGACTTACATGCACCAATGTTTACTCTTAGAACGAGTATTGGTGTCTTATACGAAGCATGAAGCAAATCTGCCTTACTTCATAAAGATAGAAAAGCATATTTTAAACGTTTGAAATCTGAATGGCCATTCAGGTATAACACGTCGAAATAAATATTTCATTTAGAAATAAGGTAATATTTAAGGTTTTTAACATCCTCACATGACAGGGATTTTCTACTAAATAAAGTCATAAAATAGAGTACTGTAATTACATTCAGCAGTCTTCAAATTATTTGGAGATACTAAACTACTATATTTCAATTAAAATTATTCATCAATAAAAAGTGACAGTCTACTTACTTTCTAACAAATCATCCGTCATCGTTTCTACTGAAATGATTGCCTGCGGAAAAACGTCCCCTTAAATCCTAATTGATTGACCATCCCGCATGTTTTATGCGCTCATTTAAATATCCCGACACCCTTCTCTTCAGTAGATTAAACTAAACGCGAAAAATTACGCCGCCGCCGTCCGGACACCCTTACCCTTCAATCAAGAACTTCACTCAAGCATAGCCAACCGCTCATACATCATCACACACTCGGCTAAAGATCCCGACACGACACTCCAAACAACCCGCTGCTTAAAGAGAGAACGCTTCGACACTTTCTCTTTCAAAAAGCGACCGCCGGTGTAATGATATGCCACATCAATATCTTCATCAAGGAAGAAACAAGAGCGATTTGCTGTCGTCAAGTAATTTCTTGCCTGACGAGCTTTTTAATATATTTTTTTTCTTTCTCCTCTCTCTCTCGTCTCCTTTCAAAAGCTCTTAATCTTAATTTTGTTATTTTTCAGAAGGCTTTTCGTAGATAGACAGCTACTTCATGCTCAACTTATTATAAGTCGTTGGTACAATTTGATTACTTTTTATAGACGCCGTCGGGTTTTTTTTTGTGTGGGATTTTTTTTCTCGTTCGTCGTGGTGGCAGCGGTCCCCTATTTCATTATATTGCTCTGTAAAGACATGGCATTACACGGAGATGAGAGGTTTTTTATGCAGTGAGTAGAAGTTTTTGATGGGGAAAAAATGCACGTCGTAAATAATTAGAAAATCAAGACGATCCTATAAAGTTTTTTTTCCCTTCGATGGCTTTTGGTCTTTTGATTGTAATTAATGTGAGGGATGGTCGTGTCTGTCGATTAGGAGAATGTATTCTATCGTATTAAAGGTAATGATTATGCCTAAAGAGAACTGTCAAAAGTAGAAGGACATTTTACTGTGTTAATGGAGGATAGAGGCTATTTAGTTATTGTTATAAAACATAGGATAATAATAGTGACAATGTTTTGCATAAAGGGTTGAACAAATCAGCAAAATCTGTTTTAGATTTTTGTATGCTAATATTGAAAACAGTGCTACAAATTATTAAGGTATATAGTATACTAGCTGACTTACCCGGCCTTGGACGGGTTGAGTTAATTCATAAATATTTTTAAAAGTTTTTCAAGTTATGTCTTTTCTTTTTCTGGAACTATACCCGTCGTCTTTTTGATCCCAGTTCTTAACTGTAAAAATATACCCTAACTCATCCCGTCCCGCATTTAAATTTGGCTGTTACCTTCGCTGTAAAGAACAATTAAATTGAAATCATCAGGTTTATCAAGTTATATGTCTTCTTTTTCTGGATTAGCAGTCACTTATCATCCCGTCACCCCCGTCGTCTTTTTCTTCCTGGTTCCCGCCACGCTTTTAACTTTGGCTGTTAAAGAACAATCCAATTTAAATCATCAGTCTTTTGAAATTTATAGTTTAAAATCTTAAACAAAATTTCTCTGAAGTATTTCCGATGTCCTTTTCAAAAATTACGCTTCGGTTTTTATAAATCACTTGATAAAAACTTAGGAAGTAAAAATCACAACCCTCTTTGAGCCCCTTGGGAATAATTTCCTACAGGATGTTACAAACCGTATATGAAGTTTCTATCGTTTTCCAAAAATGATATTAATTTAATCAAAAAATAATCCCTACGTGTAATTCAGTCAACCACTCCCGCCGCCAAAGCAAAATATTCAACTGTACCTAATTTAATCTATATTCAAAAATTATTAAGAATCCATTTTTTATTTGTATGATCCTACATCTCCAAAAATAAAAACATTTTTATCAAAATAATAAAATGCTTGATAAATTTCATTTTCTTTTTATCATGATAGCCCAACTTCTTAGTAAAAACGGTTTGCTAGTACTTAACAATAAACATTTAGTGAATGTATAAGTCTAGTAAAACATGCCCAATGAAACAATGAAATAATTTCAGCTGTTTCCATGGAAAACATTTATTTTAGCCATAGAGATCTAATAGTATTATCATTATACGGGATGGGAGGGAGAGTAAAGCATAGAAAATAATTGGGATGGAAAATAAACTAAAATTGTTCTAAAATAATAAATCACATTTGAAATATTGAAACCATACAATCAGTAAGTCTTAGAACTTGTGCTTCCTTTTATTAGAATTACATGCCACTTAACACAAATAGAATAAAAACCTTTATTCTTTTTATCCTAAAAAAATCAATTATGCTTTGGGACAATTTAATGCTTTAAAACTATCAATGGTGTCTCCAGAAGAATTGGGGCCATACATGTAACGATATTTAGAATTTTAGGTCATAAAGAAAAACAAAACTCTAAATTTAACTCTTTTGCACAGAAAGATAAAATTCTTTATTAAGTTAACTCCGACAACCAACAAAACACCACGCATAATTTACGCAGCTCGAAGCAATAACTCTCTGGAATAGTTACTCTCCTACCAACCCATAACAGAAACTCCTTTGTCTTCCCATAAAAATATTTCCACTCTACAGTTCCTTCCCGCATCCTAATAGAGCAAAGGAATTGAATTTGCACCAGTTTCCTATTCAAAACCAGCCAGATGATCCATCCTTATTCCCCTCTGTCAGAACCATTTATCACGTATTTACCACACCCTCGTAATTCTAAGCAGACCGTAATTTATGTTCTTGCGGACCGCTCCGGGTTTTTACCGCAAATTGAATTCCGCAATAAGACATAAAGAGAATTCGACAGTAATTGAATTTGACTGAATTTATTAGTTTCCCCCTGCAGAAAGAGTGTTTATGATAAACACAAGGGCGCTCCAAGGCAGAAAAGACAACTTTAAAGTTTCGCACAGAAGGTTTCCGTGGCTACCGGTCCCCAGGGAATGGCGTTATTCCGAGACGGAGTTTTATTCTGATTAGGATCATTATCCTTTGCATCGGTTTTTTCACGTTCCGTGTACCACCGCGAGGGAATGAAATTTCATTTGGCTCTTGGAAAGGTTGCCCGAGATTTGGATATTGTGTGGTCGGGTTTTGTGAGGAGTGAAATGTTTTAATCAATTTGTAGCGTTTTGGAAACATTTGAAGGTGGAGGGCTTTTTTTTTTTGTTCTTGTTCATCGTCGGAATGGATGTTTTGAATTTGAGATGATGTCGTCCATTTTTGGAAATGAATAAGTTGCCGAGATTTGAGCATGGTGCATTTCAGAAATTAAATTATTTTATTGATTCCAGGTTGAGTGAAATGGAAATTGTTATTCTTATTTGCTCGAATTCTCTTGTACAATGTTCGTTTTAAAATGGAAAGATTTATCTTTAAGTGAACGTTATGAAAGGAATTTATTCAAATTAAGTCTGGTTTTAAAGCGATACGATACGTGCTTGATTATAACTTGATGCATAATGTTCGGCACTAGTTAACTAGAACTAGTTGCAACTAGTAGTTAACTACTGATCAACTAGTAGTTAACTAGTAGTTTAACTACTTTTGGTTTAAACTAGTTCAACTAGTAGTTTAACTACTTTTGGTTTAAACTAGTTCAACTATTAGTTGAACTACACTTTTTAATAACTACTAGTTGAAACTACTTTCAAAATTTCAACTACTTTCAAAAAAATTCTTATTAAAATTTTTATCAAAATATAGAAAAATTGTACTGCAACAAATTTAATTAAGATGGTAGAGTACTCAAAATACCATAACCAGAAATAAAGGCCCTTTTTGCGCGTTTTTTGTGACATAGATAAGAAAGATGTATTAGAATTTGGGCAAAAAATAGGTTATGAAATTAAATAGACTAGTTAACTAGTAGTTAACTACTTTGGGAAACAGTTAACTACTAGTTGTAACTAGTCCCAGGAAAAAATAGTTAACTACTAGTTGCAACTAGATTTTCCCAGACTAGTTAGTAGTTGGTAGTTAACTATTTTTTGACCACTAGTTGCCGAACACTATTGATGCATAATAGTATACTATGATTAACGGTATAACATAAGGTAATGTCAGTATGTAACCAGATCTATAATAAAGCATACTTAACTGTAGACGTTTTAGACCTGTAGACCTGAGAGACTAGACGTGTAGACCTGTTTATTGACGATTTAGTATTACTTAATTTATACATGTACTTATTTTAGACATAAGTTGATCCAAAAATATATACTTTTTTTAAGTTTTCTTCTTTTGGAATGCCCTAGAAATACACAAAATCTAATAACCCAAGTTGGTTTAAATTATACAAGGTAACAACGGTTTTTAGATTGCTTCATATACATATAATCCGTTAATAATAGTTAGGCAGTTCTTCACAATCAAAGTTTTCTTAAAATATGTAAATTTTCTGGAATAACCTTGGATAACTTTTTAAAGTAATTAATGATTGTGAAACTCAATTTAAAATGCTGTTTAAGTTTTAATATTAAATGGATTGAGCGTCCCCTTTAAAAATAATTATTACTTTCAGATCTTTCAAAGACTAATAACTCAAAAAAAACCCATTAAATTTACAGATAAATAAATTGAAAACGATCAATTTATGACTTACAAAATCAATCCATCAAAATATCACCTTAATTCAAACTCGATATCCACAACTTAAAATTGATTCGTATGTGGTTGATAACTGTCCCACAGGTAAAAAGCGATCAAAAGCAAAAGAAATATCTCCACTACCGTCAAAGGTGAAAGGAGATACAGCCGATATCTCAATAAAAAAGAGAAACGGTTTCACTCAAGATAAATGAACACGTAAGAGCTTTCTTCACCCTAGGAATAAAAGTTTTTTTTTCCCTCCAGAAAGAGCTATTAAACCACAGTTTCACAAATTCATCACAATTATCGACCGAGTTACAGCTTATCGATCATCACCGGGATAAAAAAGGGGCCTTTTAACTATTTTTACACCCGTTTAAAAGACTAATGAGACTATCGATTATCAGTAAATGCTTAAGGCCGGTCTTTAATGAGGAAAAAGAAAACTTTGTTCGGCATCATGTTCCTATCATCGGATAATACTTAAAAGCGGTGACGAGATTTCTGATTCTGGAAACATTGGACATAATTGTGATGAGTGAGGCGGAAAAAAAAATCTTTTGATGATAGCCTGGTGGTAGTGTTCCCGGTTTTTCCGCTTTAACTAATATAAAATTAGCCCATGCTCGGGACTATTAAGCTTGATTACGTGTTTAATCAGTACCCCCGAACAAACTATTTTGGTAATTAGGGATGATCGTTTTTGATACTTTGTTTATAGTTGATTAAACTTAATCCAATAAATTGGGTTGTTAAGCAAAATTTAGCTAAATGAAG
Organism: Tetragnatha montana; assembly: GCA_963680715.1. Classification (NCBI taxonomy): domain Eukaryota; kingdom Metazoa; phylum Arthropoda; class Arachnida; order Araneae; family Tetragnathidae; genus Tetragnatha; species Tetragnatha montana. The sequence continues at coordinate 32,388,803 of OY796675.1, forward strand.
GTAATTTTTGTTATCAAATGAACGTTATTACTGTTTAAACTCTATCTGTTTTTCTTTAATCAGCATTTACTTTTAATTTGCGTTTTAAAAAATAAAATTAAATACGCATCATGCGTACTTTTAAATCATTTTAATATGCTGTATTTTGAACTATCACGAGCATTATTCTTTTCTTCTTCTTCTATATAACACGAATTATGCGTAAGAATCTATTTATGCTATAAAAAATCAATATGAGTATATGACTATTTATGGTAGGAGTATGTTTTCATTATTCTTTTATTATAATTCCGTTTCATAAAAGGTTAACTTAACTCATTACGTGAAAACAAATTAAGCTTCACCGCAGTGCTCTCATCTCTGTAAAACGGGTTTTTCCTTTAGAGTAGATTTGATGCAGCAAAGCCAACTAAAACCTTTGTGAGCATTGTGACTGACGTCTTGCGAAGAAGCCACCCGAAGGGAACCAGTTTCGGGTGACGGGGGTTCCCCGACGGCCCCCGATCCTTCGAGAACTTTGGACAGATCCGGAGGAACCAGTTCTCGGAAGTGAAGCCGGGGAGTGAGGGCTTGGGTTTTATAGAGGGAAGTCACAAGAGCGTAAAAATTACTCTTGTAAGAGAAAAATTTTATAGCAGTTGTAAATTTGAAATTAAAATGAAATTGAGAATAAATTTATGTGACTAGGCCACTACGTCTACTACTTTACTTCTGAACTCGTCAATGTGATCTGGAATCCAAAAAATGTAATTAGACATAATATCGGAGGATTCTTTCAATAATAGTGAAAACAAGTACTTTATTTAAAAGTAAGGGAGAGGTTAAAAGAACAGTTTTAAAAAGGTCAAATACTGAAATACTGGCTATCGATTAAGGAAAATAATTTTTCTATATGGAATCTAAGTATTTGACATTAACATGTTATTATTACCTTAATATCCTATTAAAATATAGCTACATATGTATCTATTTTTTAATTATGTCCAGTTCTGTATTCGTTTTAAATTCAATAGTTTAATTAAAATTTTAATTTATTAAATTGAAAAAAATTTAGAAAGTGTCAACATGTTAAGAGTATCAGGCCGTAACTTTCAACTATGTTTGTTACTTCAGTGCAAACATTCCATCTAATAAAATATCTCCTTTTTGAAATTTTATTGCTTCACTTATCATTTATCGTTTACGTGTCCCATGGTTTTAATCAAGTAATAAAATAGGGATAAAGATGGCAAACCAAATGATAATTTGACGAGAAGTAGATCCTGCCTTCTGGTTTGAAAGTGAAACGGTTCAATATGACCTTTCTAGTAACCACTCATTAGCCAAACCACTCCCAATCCCAACTACAACCAATCCCATACATGCAAGTAACATTCCTCTTCAACCGAACTAAAATCTCCCACACCATTCAACCACCTCCTTGAAAACCTCCACTGGCCCCTTCAGAAGCCGAGTTCACCTCACCTCGCCGTTTGTCATCACGCGAGGCTCGCGCGAAGGACGGGCGAGCGACGACGGTCAGATTGATTCGCGCAATTGCCTTCCTAATGGCGTGATCGAGCCGCGGCATTTATCAAATTTCAGGCTCCTAATGGCCGCCTCTTCTTCTTTATGGGACTAGTTGCCGGCCGAGATGGATGGAGAAACTTTGGAGTTTGAAAAATATCTCGGGCTTCCTTCCGTGCCTCCTTCGTACCGTGGAAAATTCTTCGTGGGAAGGATATAAAGTGCTGTAATGTTATGTTTGTTTGAGGAAAATATATTTCTATCAAAATAATTTTCTCGTTTATTACTGGGTATAATCTTTAGACCAATACAATTATTAACATGCCTGTTAACAGGCATGGCAGGTTGGCAGGAATAATAATTATTATTAAAAATAAAATTTAACCATATTTAACATTTTTATTTGGATTAAAAAATTAGGGTAATATCAAATACATATTCGTATTTGAAACTAATTAAATCAGAATTTTTGCTGTGTATTTTTATTATTTTTAAGAACACACTTCATTATTTGATAATTTTGAAGTTCAAAATATCAATGTTATTTTTAAATGCAATAAACTTTGAAGAAAGGAAAAAATTTACATTATATAATGCGTGCAAATTCAGCGAGAATAAAAAAAAAGCCTTGATAGTAATTCCAATTCAATTCATATTAATTGAGAATTCAATCATTCATATTAGGAAGAAGAAGAATTCATATTAGCTGGAGTTGACCTATGTAGAAATATCCAGTTCGGATTTCACCGATTCTTCAAATTTTCCTCTCTTCTCCAAGCTATTTCAAGCATGTCTTTTATAAAATATAAATTGTTAAAAACAATTCAAAACTTGAATTATACAGTAATACTTTTCCCGAAATAAAATAATAGTTTAGTTGTAGTTTCAAGAGTTTCTATTGTCATCCATAGTGCTGTAAAGAATATATATATTTAAGTTAACTTCTTTTATGGGCTGATCAAAGCAACTGGTATAAACTGTCGCAATAATTGGAAAGCTAAACCTTATCACTTCGTAAACCTTTCCCCAAACAATAGATCCCACTAAAAACTTTATCAATTAACCGAAACATTTCTTCCCAGACTGCGCTCCTTAAATACCCACTCCAAAACTTCTCGGGAAGTAGCCAGATAAGTGCTATCAATCCCAAACCCAACACATGCTCCGTCTCTCCAAAAGCGACTAATAACCCAAATGCACAGCTCCCTAACAGGTACTGAGAAACCCCTCAGACTTAACAACAAGCCCCAAACTGCCCGACCAACTTGCTACAAAAGGCCCGGCGACCCGCAAGACTTAACAACCTAAGACACGTCTGACGAAAACAACTCGCCTTAGAACAAAAGGCGCACTTAACTTGATGAGGCGCTCGGCCCTCTTTAAAAATGCCTCTTAACTATTCCCCACCGCCGCCTTCTTTTGAAACGAATTAATTGCTCTCATTAGAACACTCGTTAATTACCTTATTCCGGCGCGGTTTAGGGTCCCTAATTGTAGGGGACAGCGGAGGAATTTTCATCTATTACTTCTTAATTTCCGATTGGAGGCCCGCTGGCCATTCAGAAGGGAGGAAGGGGTCGTTGAAGTTGGCCCACTCGAGGGCAGTTTCGCCCGGGTAAGTTGGTAGTTAGCGGAGTGCCCGGGTTTTAACGTGAGGATAATTGTTTCGGTGGGAGGCTTTTAAAGTGCCCCTTCGCCTTTAAAATCGAGTCGACATTTTTTAAGAGGAGACACTTATTGGGGAAAGGAATTGGATTAGATTTTTCAAAGTAGGAAGGGAGGCGGAGAGGTTAGAGTAAAGTAATTTTTTTTTTGGAAAGCTAAGAGACGTTTTAAATTTTTTATAGGAATACTTGAGGATTTAAGTGTTTTGATCTTTCATTGGTTATTTAACTTCTAAACTATTAAGATACGAAAAAGTGATAAAGTTTTAATGCTTCAGGTTAAACTAGTCGCCATTATTCTGAGCTTAAATTTTGTTTTAAAATTTTGAAAGGATTTTGGTGAAACAAATAACCAGGGTTTTTTTTATCATAGTTTTACTTTGCACTAATTCTCCAAGTAAAGTAAATTGGATTTTTACTCCTTTCTCCCCGCATCATTTAAGTAAACCCAAATAAAACTTTCCAATTAAAATCATACCTACTTATTTAAGAAAAAATTGGTTTATTAAAAAAATTTTATAAAAGCGTTAAGGTTTTATTACACAAGGTCTATTATGTTCCATGTTTTGAAAACGAATATCTATTTCTCAATGATAGGCAAAACAGATATAGAATATTTTCAGGGACTAAATAAGATGGTAGTAGGTAATAATACTTCAAAGAAATTTAAGATACTACCTAAATGATATTAGGTACCTGAAGGTACTTAAAACCTAAGTATAACCTACTGTAACTCGAATTCATAAATATTTGAAAGTGTCCTTTTCGTACAGAATTTAAACTAAGACGTCATTTCCCTTCAAGAAAATGTTGAATGTTTTCTCATTGGGTAAGGCGAAACAAATATATTCAAGTTCGTATAAAACAACATATGGATAAGCCCAATTCCTTTATCCTTTAGAGAAATTCCACCTTCTAGTATTATCACATCCAAAAATGTTTCTCTTATCTTATATCAATATACCAATAATTCCTGAATAACACCCATTTTAAATCTAAGTGATACAAATCCACCAAAAACATGTTCCTAAGATAAACTACATCCCAAAGAGAAGCTAAATGCTCACTATGACGTACTACCACACCCAAAACAATCCTTCCTCCCAAGTAACAACCTGGACAATCCTTCGGCCGCCCCGCTTATTAGAACAGAGATCCCCTCGACACGAGGGCTATCGATCAAGGCACCAGCAGCAGCAGCAGCGGCACACCGTACAAACACAAGGCGCAGGAGGGGGCTTATCAGGGGCAGTCATTTCCTACGGACACCACTTCATATCTGGCGACATTCAATCTTGGAGATCGGCCGCCAATTAATAGGAGGGGATCCACAATCTTTGATTAACGCTTCAGGTTTAATCTAAAGGGTGATGGGTGTGGCGAGGAGGTGTTAAAAATGGATGGGGGGTGTTGGATTTCTTGGTGGGTTTTTTAAGGGGGTGGTTAATAATTGAGGGGGTTTTGGGGGAGATAGTTGGGGTGTGATGGATTGTTTCTGTGTTTCGTGGTGTGAAGAGTTTCTTAGAGAATGTGCCGGTCACTTTTTATTGAGAAACTCGATAGTAGTGTGGTAAGGGATATCTTTTAAAAGATAACATAAAAAAAGAGCTTGAACACGATATTCTATGTTTTATTAATGACCAAAGTTTCCTCTACTGAAAAAACACTGAAAATTAGCTAACATTCTTAAAGCGACATTACTAGATAGATATTATAATTGCTGCATATTTTGGAAAAAGGTTAGTTTTCTAGAGAAAGTTTAATGTTTTATTTTTAATGTGTATTTTTTATTAAAATCTATTTATTAGCTATTAACTAGAACAAATTTGGTCATTTTTAAAATTGATATTAAGTTATATACTGCATTGTATTTTAACATCATTAGTAAATCTTAGTTAGCCACTTAGAATGTATTAAGTCTTTGATTTCTGTAGATTGAGTTTTTCCTTCCTACATCTAACACAGCAAAAACACCTTCATGACAGAAAATAAAATAATTAGTTAGAATGAATTATCTGCTAGACTTGTTTCAATGATTTTTTAATCTTTACAGGATAATGTAAAAAAATTATAATGGTTATTTTTTAAATCTTATTGATTTCTAGTTTTTACTTTAAACAATTTTATTTTTTGTCTAAGTTTTGCAAATGAGAAAAAATGGACATAACTCTTTTTAATTGAAGAATTTGCTTATTTTGTAGTTTATTTATTAAAAAGAATGATACAAGATTTTTTATTTCATGTACAATAAGTTGGTAATAATATATTGGATAAATGGATAGTATCAATACTTTTAAAAATAAGTTTTTATAAAAAAATAGGATGATAGTATTTTACTTAAAAATGATTTGTGAAATTTTTACTTAATCTATTACAGCGAATGGAACCCCAATGTAAAAGTTGAACCTAATATAATATTTGAATAATAAGAGAATGGAAAGGTGGTATAATAGTTAAAGTTCTATAATCTTCACCTTATAATAATCTTTACCTTATAACCTATAGTATATTTAATTATGTTCTGATTACATAATTTATAAAGATGTTTTTGGGGAATCAAGTTGTAAATCCAAAGTAGTAAACTGCTTGCAGACACAAAACAAGGTGTGAAATTTTTTTTACTCCATTTTCTCTATTTAAAAAAAGCATACCGAACTTAATTTCCCTCAAATGAAAACCTCACATAAAAACAACCAATTTAAACAGAATAAATCACCACCTCCTACCAAAAAAAGGCCGTTTGCTCTCTCTCTCTTTTACTGACTACCCTCCCCAACGTTTATTGCACTGGTCAGATGAAAAGGAAAACATAAGCAGATAAATAATCTCCAAGGGTAATAAAATAAAAATCGCCGTAAAATATTCCAGCAAGAACATGCTGCGGAGGCGGGGAAAAATCTATTTGGCGGAGGGGGCATGCGGACGTGTGCCTCCCTTGGAACAAAGGGATGTTTGTGTTTGTTTTATCGTCTGCAGGGCTATAAAAGCGATGCTCGAACGCCCTTTTTATGGCCCCTGCTGCAGGGGAATTATGCGCGCTCCAAGACGCAAGGAGGGTTTTGCCTCTGATTTGGACAATAATTCAAATCCCGCATCGTGATAACTGGTGGATTGGAAATGTTGGTTTCTTGCGTTTTATTTGAGGGGGGGGGTGCAATCGGGATAATGTGGAAGAAGTAGGTGTTTTTTTAGGGGAATGTGGGATGATTGTTGAGAAGACTTAAATTTTGATGGTTGCTCTCTTTTTCGTTGTATTTACAGTCTGGTGTTTCTATTATACTAATTATGGTTCAAATTTAGTGTTGTTATGAGAATATTTATAAATTTATATATTTTGGAACAAAAATTAAAAATAAAAGGAAGAAAAACACAAGGATATTAAATAAATGAGTAACAGTGTCAATAAATCTAGAGTAAGAACTGAGCACTCCCAAGTTTCTATAATAAAAAGTAGTTGAATCAACATATTATTTCTAAAAAAATATCAAGTTGTGTGTATTTATGTATTTAATTATTAAAAAAAACCGCCATACCTATTGGTCTATTTTTTGTCTTTGAAACTTCAAAAAAAACCCCAATTACGTCCCTTTTTTGAAAAAATCCTTGATTTATTATTGTACTGAATATTTAAGTGTAAAGATAGTCTCTGATGTTCACCTTCACTCTTTATAATTCTATGTTCTGCATAGAGTGCTTTAGTAGCCCTACGACCAATCTGCAGAAGGTATGAGTCTCGAATACTATTCTTGGTTCAATTTAATGACGAGGCATCACTGAAAAGCTAGATAGAAAAGAGGTTTGCTTCTTGTACAGTGACTTGTACTGAAGTACGTACATCGATCTGATTGTTGTGTATCAGAAGTGATCAATACCTTCTAAGGCACTACGTGTTATAGGGTATTTAAAGCTTTAAGCAATAGCATCTTTTAACATGTTTCTTTTATTTATCTCTCGCATTACTTCTGTTAAAAAAAAGCTTGCATAGAAGATAATTTTATGCTATGCTTGCTAATACGAGCATGGTTTGTTTTATCATCTACCACTGCATCTCCTGCAGTTTTCTCACTCTGATACTGAATTCCGATTCCCCCAGTAAAAAACCCTTTAGGAACAGTTTCCACACATCATGATCTATTTCGGTATGGCAATTCAGCAAGACGCCTTGTGCGAATCACACTGATTCCCCCACTTTAGCACCTTTTATCCCATGTCAACGCCAGATTACTTTACCGTAGCTGATCCGTTCAAATGGAAACTGGTCTTAACACAGCGTGACCACACTAACCCATATTTCTCTGTTTGCAGCAAATCCTGTCGTCGACGCTGTCGTCATTCGTGACGACGGGCGCTTCGGGGGGTCAGGCGCCCATGAGCCAGAAGGCGCTGCAGGAGCACAACCTGACGCAGCGCAGCAGCCCCTACTCGCCCGTGCACTCCAGCGTGGCCGGGCTGCCCCCCAGCTGCTCCTCCATCCCGCACTCGCTCTCCTTCTCCGGCTACTCACACCACTCGCTGCTCCAAGGGACCTCCTTCAGCTCGCCATGCCCCAGCACCTTCGGCGCCGCGCAGCCCTCAGCCGCAGCCTCCTTCTTCGCCAGGTAAGCACCTTCCTGCATCTTCCGTAGCTATATTGAACGAGCAGGCTCGATGAGCCTCATTCTTCGATGTGGCGAAAATCAAATAAGCGCGCGGTTCTTCTGTTTACCCCGCTCCTCAACCAAGACAAGACTCCTAGAAGGAGTCATCCTTTTAGCTGCCCTGCCCTGCTTGTTCTCTAGATGGCTATGCATCATCCCATTCACCAGCAATTTAGTTAGCATTGGCATGCACTGTACATACAATTTAGTATAATACTGTAAAAAACTGCTCGCTAGTTCCAGTAAACGGTTACTCCTGCTTGCTCTAAGCTGAAGGGCTTCACGTGCAATCTCTTGAGAGGTTTATGCGTATGCCTAAATCCTCACATCCTATGAGAAGTTACAATGACAGATCTACTTTAAATTGCAACACTCTCATTGGCTCTGCGACTCTTCTGGGACTCTGTAAAGTCATTGAAGTAAGGACGTGTGAGGTTCACATATTGGGAGATTTTTAGGTAATATGAAGTTAGCCAGCATGCGCACAAATCACTTTCATAGCTCGATAAAGCTTAACCACCGTTGAAGCCCAGTGCCGTAGTGGTGGTGCATCTATCTGACGCTAACGAACTGTTCTTATTGCTGTACATAATTTTCCTATTCATTCAATCGGTATACACTGTAAACTTCAAAGTTAATGAGGTAGTCTCAGTTCGTAAGTTAGTTATCTTGAGTTCTAGAAATCCTTCTTGTGGTTTATCACGAAGTTTCTGAGCTTTTAAAGAGGTAACTTACAATAACTGTGGGGAAGGTACATTTTCTTTCCTATCTTTCTATGGGCCCAAAAGTTTTCCGTAATCAGTTTAGTTGGTTAAAAGCAACATTTACTGAATCCTAAAGTTCCATAAGCTTGGATAATATAAACCCTTAAGTACGAAATTCATTCTTTATTACTCAATTAAAGGACACAAGATGCATCTGTGGACATTTCAACTGCCGGGCAATGCTCCAATTTCCCTGATTACATCCATTTACACTCCCAAATTCAGTACACTTTACTTCCTTTTATCTTTAGGTACATCTTTACTCAGCACTTAAATACAGTCATTCACCTACAATTAACCGAAGCAATACTCATTACCCCAATAATATCTTGAGCGCAAGTATAACTGCATTATCGCAGCAGCGTCCTTAGATGTTTTATTGCGGCACTTCAACCCATTTAGCCGGTTTGCTTCCCCTCAAAAACTCCCCGACATCCGCCTCACTTGATAAACGGAAGCGATATATGAGTACAATCTCGATGCTTAGCGAACAAAACACGTAAAGTAATAGCGGCAATAACTCTCCCCGGGAGCTAACTCTATCTGCCATTGTCTCAGCTCGGCTTCCGTCCAGAATTATACCAACAGCTGTAAACGAAAAGGCACTTTATTACTACTCGTATGTGTGTGTGTTTTTTCTCTCCCGGAAAAACCCCCGGTGCATTTTTCTTTATTATTTCGTCTGTGATCCCGGGACTAACGAGAAAAAGATTGAACCGGGAGCTTTTTCCAGAGAGGAGAACCGGAACCAAATAGCGGGCATCTATATTCATTAGAGACAACCGCATTCATATAAGGGCCCTGCCTTTTTGTAAATGGGTCCTAATTCATCCTCTCTGTCCCCGCTGATTGGTCCGGTGCTAACGGGGTTTTTCAAAGGTAATGATGTTAGCTAAAAGGGGAAAATGGCGCGAGAAAAACCAGGGTAAATGATGAAGGAATTTACTTTTCCCGGGTATGGTAAATGACGCGGAGTTTTGCATCGTGGTCACGCTCTTCCGGGTTTTTTCTCCAGGTTTTTTCCCGTTTTCTTCTCCGTCTAGCTAATCTGGAGGGGAATGGACAGATTGCGTGGATTCGTTCGAATGATGTAGTTTTTGTACGCTCTTTTGGAATTAAGCACCTCTTTCGTTCGGCCCGTTTATGATAATTACCGGATTTCGTCTTTTTAAGGGGAGGATGGAGTGAATCGCGTTTAAAGTCTGACACCTGTTTTTGTAGTTTTTGGTTTGGGATCGATTGAAATTGATTACTGGGTTTTGCATGGTTTGCTTGAGGGATTAAACATCGTCTTATCTTCTTCCGAGAAAAATGTGAGTTGTAATGATAATGCAGCTTCACTGCTCTAATTGATTCTTGTTTATTACTAGCTTATCTACGTATTCAATGCAGAATTGTTGTTTTCTGTAAATATAATTATCATTTACTTTAATTAAGTAACGATTTCTATCTGATAGAATCAAGCATATTTAAATTTATACCTTTTCCCCCCATTAATTCTAATAAAAAGGTTGTTTTCAAAAAATTCTTAGTTTTTAGGGAGAATAAGGATAAGAAAACTACTGATATTCTTGATGAATCTATTAACTATTCAAGGCTTTGACAGTTCTTTGATTTGGAATTACCTTTAGTTAAAAAAAAATTAATTATATAATTAATGTTAATTGGAAATAGTACAAATCTTAAATTTGTATTTTCATGTTTCTGAAGAAAGCTTTGTAAATTTATAAATCTGAACAATCAGATTGTAAATAATTTCTTTGTTAGTTGGCTGTCATGTTTTGTCAGAAAATGGTTGTTTTACTTTAGACTCAATCGCTTATTTGAAGATGATATTCACAGTTTAGTAACTTTTTTAAAAAGTACTTAATAAAATTAGGGTATTTATAAATCAACTACATATTTTGTTATACAAATAAGCATACAATTTATACCTAACAAATTGTAGTTATGTATAAAATATTGCCGCCATCTTTATTTTTAATTCATATAGAGCATTTTCAATCACATGACTCGGACCTAACAACGGCCTTAGCAACAGAAAGTTACAGTTTTTTTGCCCTACAGAAGGTTAACAGTTACAGAAAATGAGTAGCCGTGGAATTCTTCTATTGGAGCATTTGCAATCACGTGATCCCATACCTAAAAACCACCTTAGCAACAGATAAACAACGGCCTTAGAAGCAGTTAAAAGCCCTACAGAAGATTAACAGTTAAAAGAAAATAACCGGTTGTGATGTCACCTGAAAACACTCTGTTGGTTGCTTTTTTTACAGTAATCACAAAATTATCTTTTTATAATTTCTCTCAATCTACTGAATTATAAATTAGCAATTTACTACCTATCCCCAAAACATTAAATACATCGTTTCCTCAAAACAACTTCCACGCATCGACCGTTACATAGAAAGAATCGTCTGGTCTGTAAATCTACAAACTCAAGGCACAAATTCCTAATGAGCTTCCTCAAGCACATCGTTTGGGATTCCAAACCCTAACCCTTATTTTCTCTTCCAAACTACCTCTTTTTCGAAAAATAAAGGCGGGAAAATAAGCAGTGAAGGGAGGAAAAAAGCTGGAAAGAAATCGAAAGCAGTACAAAAAGGGCACATTATCAAAGCGGAAGAAAAAACATTCATTGGCACTCTGCGGCGAAAAAACGTAGTTTTTGGTTTCCCGTTCATTAATTCTCTTGTTAACATCCTACGCCATTCAGATTCCCTAAGTCGACTGTCCGGTATTGTCAAACGCTACGTGCGGCTTGAGAGGGGAATGTCCACTAAGTTACTTTGTTCGAAACCTCGGAGTTCCTATTTCTTCCATTTTAAAAAGGCTAAATTCATTTTCATTTTTAGTATAGTTTTGTGTATAAGCAATCGTATGGTTTCAGTTAAAACTAAGTTCAGTTAAAAAATTTAATATCAAGAGAATTTCGCAAAACTGTTTTAATTTTATTTTATGATTGAAAATGCTTGCATTTTTTTTTTCTAAATTCAGTAGAAGTAACTATTAAAACTTGTTTTATTGGTTTAATTCTATAATTTTTTGTTATCCAGCCATATTGAAATTATTAAATAGTTTAAAAATAAATTTTAAATTAATAGAACTTCGTATTAAAGCTCTTAATACAGTTTTTCAAGCGATTTGCATTTTATAGTAATTTTTTTTACATTGTCTTGGAATTGCATATTTATTTGTATTTCAATAAGTAGGTAACTCATGCCTTGAGACAAGCGATATAATAGGTAACTGCTTTTTAAAAAATTCATTAGCATGTCAGATTTAAATCAACATTAACAAGATTTAAATCAATGAATGAAATATTTACGAATTCTTTCTCACTCCGTAAGAGAAAATAAATAACTAAAATTAATATGGAATTTGAAATTGATATTTTACTTTTACATGCATTTATTTGGTCTGAAAATTGTGTGCATTATACTTTTTAAGCCATATACTTAATTAAACTAATAAATCCTTAATATATTCAAGAATTAGCAATTGATATGCTTGTAACTATGTATATTTAATCTAATTAAAAAACAGGCTTCTAACTATCATAATTACTTTAGGAATATTCAAAAGCTCTGAATTAATTAATTTGAAATTAATTTATTCATTTAGTACCTATTCAAATTATTCTTTCAATTTTTGCATCCTTATTGTATTAAGAGATAACTGAACTTCAAATAATTTACATTTTTAATTTAAATTATATCGACATTAAGTTGAATTTAATTAACCTCTTATACTTTCATAAGGAAGAAATGTGTCAAAGCAGATAACAGAATTAAAAAATTGGGAAACTTTGCAAAAGAAGAAAACGAAATTAATGTAGTAAAATATTTGTTGAGTTCTAAACTGTTCTAAAGTGCTCTAATTTTTTTATCTTAATTTGAAAAGTTTATGAATAGGTTCAAAATATAAATATTCAAATAAGAAAGGTTGTCTTACATTCATAAAGTTTTGAAGTTGACACTAAACGTTGAATGAAGTATTACAACTGAATTTGTAATAACATACATCCCTATGAGTATACTTTTAGAATATCAAATATAACTATATATTTAAGAGTGTATGGGTTTGGGCTTGGAGTTGAAACACTCTCTTTTTCTTCAAAGAAAAACGAAATTCCTATACACATTCCTAAAAAGATTATTCTTTACGCCCTGTGACACTTGCATATCAATGTTTTAAAGACGTTAGATGTTACTTATTTTAATTGACTAGTTTTGTATATTTGGTGAAAATTTCAATTCTAGTGCCTATTATTTGATTTCTTTTTTAACTATGCCATTATGGGACGACTTCGCAAAATTGATGGTTCCCTGGAGTACGGCTCTGTTCCCACCCATTAGGTTTCGGGTTTACAGCGCGGAAAGGTAAGACGCAATCGATGTTAAATTTAGTTGACACAACACCGAGATGTATTGTTGTCGCAATTTCGGAAGCACCTGAAATTGAACCCCGCTCCACTTATTTATTTGATCGATTCAAATTCCGGGCATCCACCCCCCTAAATGCGAGCTCAGACCTAGAAGGGAGATTCCGAGCCATTTGGCGGCAATCCCAGTGTCTTATGGCGACCTTGGCGCGAAGCCAAGAAGGAACTTTATTGGTTTATGGCTGTTATCCATCACTGTCAAGGTATGGCTACGCACTGCCAGGTTTGGACAAAAAAATTAGTTTCCTTTTCCTTCTCCCTTTGCAAGATATATATTACACATAAACATTTTTATATATAAGGAATCTTCCTCGGATGATGACATTGCGCCATTTTAAGTATATTTTTGAACATCACAAAGAAATTTTTTCGAGCATGAAGATAGGAAAGTTCTATCTTTGACCAAATTATCTTCCTTTATGTCTATTTAGTTGCTTCTGCTGTTTTTTTTTTTTTGAAAATGGTAGGATCTCCGGGAATTTTCCCAAACAGAACATTTTTCTTCAGTTTGTTACCCGCGTTTTTTTCTCTTGGCTAATGTCTTTCCTATTTTTTTTTATCAAGACCGGTTATTGCAGAACCCTGGATTAGTTCATAAAAGTTGGGAAACATGATGGTTTTTGAGCCACGTATTTATTTCTGTTAGCCCAACATTGGGTGGTCTTTTGTGTTCCCTTAATCGATACACAAAAATAAATAGCTTTGTGCCAAAAATTCAATTCTTTAAGTGTTTCAAATTTATTAACACTACATTCAAAATTTTATTAGAATGTTATACTCTAAGCAAAAATACCTGCTAATTATTTTATTCTCAACTAAACTGTTTAAAAGAGACGAAACCAATTTTTCATTTATGTTAATGTTGGTAATTAGTATCGTAACTTGATTTCTACGGATTAATTCAATTTTACGTTACCTATATAATTAAATAATTTACTCTCATTGCTTTATAATAATTCTCAAATATTATTTTAATGTTTCCAAAGCTATCTACTTTATTTACAAAATTAAACAAATCTCTTCATAAAATTACCTAATTTAGATATATTCTAGATATATAAATGTAATATAATAAAAGTCAATGTGGGTATGTTTGTCTTTTATACAAATCTACAGTTTTCTTCCAATTTGTAACCAACTTGGTGTACATAATTTAAAAAGCTCAAGAAAAAACATAAGCTATGTTACAAAAAAGTTTAATGACCCCTTGACCTTCTTTTGACCGTTTTATGGTCATTTGGCTGAAATAGCTTTATTTCTCATCAAGAAGTGAGTTAAGTTTAAAAATTTTATTTTAAAGAATAATGTTATAACTACACCCGTGCAAGACCGGGCACATGAGCTATAAGATACTATATAACAAACATTAAAAAAAAAAAAAAACATTTCAGAGTAAAAGTTGACACTATATTTCTCATACCTACAAGTTTTGGAATTTTTTTATTTTTAAAAAATGTTTGCCAATCCCCTTTTCTAAATTGCTGTTTTGAATTCTACTAAAGTATTAGAGATAACATCTACTTATGTATCATATTAAGTTAATAATTAAAATGAGGAAATATAATATAATTAAATGCATGTGTGCAATATAAATATTATGTATCAAAATTTTCTTATTGAAAAGTACAAATTTCAGAATCGGAGAGGTTATTTGTATTCAATGTAAAACTGTTGGCAGAAAAAGTGTTAATGGTTCCGTACTAACATTCCCCCTAAAGCAAGCCATGTATTTCCCCCAAGCCGCTTTTAACCAGATACACGAGAAGCAAGTTAGCGAAATTACCTCCTTTGACGCATCGCCCCAATGCAACTGAATTAATGGCGACACCGGGGTCTAAGAGCTTTTTCTGGGATCCCCTAATTCAGTTTGAGCTGCGTGTTCGGCCCATCCCAAACACGCATTTGTCCATCGGTATAAAGAAGAAGAAGAACCCTAAGTAAATTTCAAACTCTCTAAAAAACCCAGCTCATGGTTTTGAATTCTTATGAAGTGAAACTCCTTTCTTCTCCCATCAAAATAATCTGATGTTCATGAAGAAGAACTCACGAAAAAAAAGGGACACTATTTACGTTTAAACGTATTTTCTCAAGGCGTTCCTGCATAAGCAACTTTTTTTTCCCTGAGCCTTAGAAAAGATATATTCAATTACATTTGTCATTCTCGTCTTTGTCACTTACTGCTGCGGATTCTGTTTATTCGTTTGGGCCCGGAGAGTATTTTTTTTATCTCTCCTTCTCGGTGGCAGCACCTCCCACTGCTAATGAAATTATCGTTTGTCCGGGAGTAACACGTGAGAAGCCTCACTTCGCGCCTCACGTTGAATGGAGTTTGACAGTTGGAAAACAAAGAGCAGAGCTAACTCGAGTCAATTGAATTATTCTTAACACGTCCATTAGAGGGATGCGCGTCATTTTTTATCACCTCTCTTCCCCTTTGTGCAAGAAAGAGGGAAAAAACCGGGGGCTTGGCGTGCTTTTTACCGAGGCGGTAATTGCGTTTGGCGAGGGAGGTAAATAATTTCGCACTTCAAAGGGTGATGGACTGACTTAAATGGAGATAAAGTAACCAGCGGACGGCGACTTATTGATAGAATGAGCAGGGAATCTATCATCAAGTCACATCTTTAACTTGATGAAAATAAACGAGGCGGATCAAAGAAATTTATTTTATGCCCATTTTAATAGGGGAATCTTGAGCTAAAACACCTAAAGTTTTCACAACAAAGTTTTTGTTATTTACCAGTATAATATATTATAATATTATAGACCTTCAATTACTAAGGTTTGCTTAAGAAAGTACTACACAAAAGATTCAAGAATGCTTTTTAAATAATCTTATACTAGTTTATGTGTTGTATTCTCATGGTTTTTGTAAATAACTTAACTAAGTCTTTAGAAATTGGTTTATCTTAACTTTAGAATATAAATCTTGTTCTATAAGTTTAATGTCCCAGAACACTTATAAATCTGAACAGGAAGTCTAGAAAATACTCTTTATTCTTTACATCCTAAAAACTGCTATATTTCTATCTCTGTATCTCTCTATCTAACTAAATTTTAAATTCAAAATCCAAAATGCTTTCACATGCAAGAGTTGTGTTGTACTTTTTGTGATTGTGGTCTATAAAAAACAAACAAATAACAGATATCAAATTTTATACAGTACATTTTAATTAATGTATCAGTACACTACAATAAGCATTAAATTATTATTTGTACCTATGTGTAAGAACATACCTAAAAATTTAGTATTGAAATATTTTAACTTTTTTTTTTTTAGTTAATTTTTAAAATTATTACTCTTGTCTTTCCTTTTATCATGGATACTTTTCTATTACATATATAAAACTAAAATCACTCACAAAAAGTTATCCTTTTTGGTTGTAATTAAGTTCTTTAACTTCATCATGAAGGCTAAAATGCTATTAATTAAAATTGTACTCTAAGAAATGATTTGACAAATAACATTAAGAATTTATACAATCTTTCAAAATTAATAATGCCAAAATTTTAAGACCAAAGACCAAATCTTAACTGAAAAGCAATGGAATTATTATTTTACTGTACCGCATTGCTCATTTATCTTATCTTCTTTATTTTAGCTTCTAAACTCTGCTTGTTAATTCACATCTTCTTTTAATCTAATGGATAAATAATACAAAATTTAACACATAAGCTTAATTGCTGTGAAACCAAGAAAACACTCTTTAATTCTTGTCTCTCAAGGTGTAATTTATCATTTCAAGTCAGTAGTTTTTATAATTAGTAACAAATTACTCTAAGTGATAGCGTCTGAAAAATGTAAAATTAATGATAAAGAAATTGCTGTTGAGGTTTTTGAATAACACTCGAGAATCGATTTTTTTTATCTTTAAATCAAATTAAAATAAGGAATTAATTTTTTAGTTTTATATCCGTAACCGAGTTTAAAGGCATTTTAATATTTGGTAAGAGATACGGCTAACTTTTTAAAATACCCTAATTAGAAATACGTCGGTTTGTTGCTCAAAGGAAAGAAACTATTATTAGATTTAAAAAGTAAAATGAATGAAAGTTCCGGAGTGACCAATGAGTGCATTTAGGATATTATTGCACATTCAAATGTCATGTTGAATTAGTGTGTTAGTATAAAATTTAAAATGTTGGAATTAACACTTATTTTTTTTCCCATAAAGGAACTTCAGAATTATTATATATGTGTCTTAATAAGAACCTGTACACTTGAAAAGTAAAATAACATTAAAGAAAAACAAATTTATTTATTTTATAAATAATTATTCATTACATGAAATAGGTATATTTTTTTCAGATAGAATAAAGCAAATGGTCCATTTGTATTGATTTCCAGCTTTTTGTATTAATTTTTCGAATGCACTTTACGTCAAGCCATATATCAAGAACAATTAACATACAATTTAGCTTAGATATTATTTAATTGCAAAGTAATGGTTACAGGTGTAAATTCCTTCATTCAATACTAGAAATTATATTTAATATGTATGGAATACAATTCACAATAACATATATTACGTTTGTTTTTGTGTGTGAACCTACGTTTGTTTAATTACCTACGTAATACATTTCCATTAGGACATCAAAATTGGATATACACAATTTTAAACCACGTTTTTATTAATTTTATTCGAAAATCTACATAGAAAATAACTCAATTAAATTCCTAACAAACGAAGACACTGTTTCCTTCCAATGATACCTTCCCACTATCGGATTATACTTCTTTATACGCAGTGTACATGGTACTTGGCTGTATTCTCCAACGTTAGTAACTTGCGTAAGTGGAACTGGATTCCAATGGCTGTATTAGAAGCAATGGTCTTCCTCGAGTGTTTGCAGGATGCTCCGCCCTGAAGGGATATCTGTGTTTGACTTCTTTTATTTCTTTCGCTCGGAACCGGCTCTGGGGGAGGATAAGCTGCAAGAAATTGGAACTGCTCAAAATCGAAGGGACTGGTTCCTCGTATCTACTGCTATGTTACTATGTGTAGAAGTATTCGATTTAGATGCTTGTTGAATATTGTGTTGTATGGAAAGTATTCAATATATGATAAAAAATAATGTAGGTAGTTGATAGATGAAATAGAAGTAGGTTATTGTTGGCATACTCAAGGACACATTTCCAGACTTTTGTGCTAAATACACAAATTTTTAATTCCGATAGTTTGAATCAATATTCTAATAAAAAACATTTTTAGCAGTAGGAAAATGATATTTCTTGGATTAGTATTTAACTTGTCCTCAAAAATGGTCGAGAATTTTTAGTAATTTAGAGAACTTTTCTGATGTACTACGTAAATAAACTTTTCTGATGTACTACGTAAAGAAACTTTTTTTACTAAGAATAAATATAGATATTTTTTTTTTACCATTTTATATTTTCAATCTGTAACTCTATCATTCTAAGCTTTAAAATCAACCTACAGATAATTTTTGTTCCTAAAAAAACTTTTCATGAATTTCAAGAATTTTTTTTAAAGGAAATGATTTTAAAAATAAAGTATGCTTTTGAAATTAATCTATTGTAGTGAATTCCTTTTTTCCGACTTACTCATACGTCAAGGAATACCTGTAAAACGAGTTTTGCAGCACAAAGCGTTAAATTGCAGGAAAGCCAAAAAATGAATTTCTGAACATAACGAGGGGAATGAGAAATTTTACTATAAGGGTACTTGTAGTTTGTATCTTTTATTTATTAAAGTATTTAAATTTTTTATCCTTATTGTATGACAGAATAAAATTAATATGTTTTTGACAATCTAACTCTAACATTAGTTTTGATTAAATCTCCATAACATTTCGAACTAAATTGTAAATTTTATTAAGGTGAGTATTGGTAGATTTAGCGAAGTGGCGAATTTTTATTATTTTAATTATGAGGGTTTATTTCAAAAATTAACTGATGAAGTTTTTATAGAGGCCAATAATGTGTTAATTTTCAATTATCGATTAGTTTTGAAAATAGATCTTATTACCTTATCTATTCGCTATATCCTACAAAAACAATGACACTAAAAATATAAAATATACTACTTTAACTATATATTTATAATTTATGTAATTAAACTATCAACTATAATTAAATATTTACAGTTGCACAAAATCCTAATTGAAATTAAATAAAAGTTCATAATAATCCACAAACTATATTCGAAAATCATAAAATATTTACTTCTTACTTCTTCTTAGCTTCAAATAATGTTCAACTACCTCATAACAAAACAATCCGTACTAGTTAACCCAAACTAAAACACTCATAACAAAACTCAAACTTCGAAAAAAGAAATTCCACCACACCACAGCCCTCATAAATACTCGTTAAATCTCCGACAATGAATGCATTATTGATATTTCCCACGTGCCTCGATTGTCGAAAAGAGAAAAGCCCCGTTCGTGACCAGCTATCCGAATTCGGCCATTCAATCATTGTTTCTTAGGTATCAGAGAATCCCTTCTTTTAAACTTTAGAGAAAGCGTCAATCTGATCATCAATCTTTTTTTGTCACAACAGAGATACGTCGGAAGATGGATGGATCCAGGGGGGTGTCGACTCGACATTTTTTTCTCCTTTTTCGAACGTTATTATCGAGCGTTTTTTCGGGCACCGCGGACACACTGGGGGATATCCCCGTCTCAGGTTGGAACCAGAAATTTAAAACTCGCCGCGATGTTCCTTCCCCTGTAGGCTGCCAGCTGCGGGGAAAAACAATATAGATCGGGAGTGGGGCGCTGGCTGCATTGAGCCGCTTAGGTGAGACGTTAGCGGAGATTTGGATGTGTGAAGTCTTGACTTTTTAGGTTGCTTTTTGGATGATTTTATTGAATACTGGATTAAAAATGTTATAATAAAACACTATAGGAAAGTAATTAAATTCTTAGACTCTTTTTTTGTGATACTTTTTGTTTCATGAATGAAAGCTTTGATGTAGGTAAATATATAAGAATTTCGGAAGACTAAAAAGATGCCTGGTACAAATAAATAATTATATTAAAATATGAATGCTAAAAAAGTTTTTCATGAATGAAAGCTTAAAACGAGGTAAAAATGTTAGAATTGGGAAAAAAGAGGTACAAATTAATATAAAAATTTTCATTAATATATGAATACTAATAAATTTGTATGAGAGGCGTACCCAAAGGTGGGATTTCGGAACATTTCTCCCAGATAGTGATAAATCATTCTCTTTCTTCGTAACAAAAAAAAAAAAAAAAAACTGAAATTATCCTCTCTCAGAACAATTAGAATTTGAATACTAACACTAATACGTCATTTAATGGATTGTACATTATTGTCGGCTTACAGGAGAACAAAGTCACTTCTGACTTAACTACATACTCTACGAGGTTATGTTAAATTTGGAAATACCTGATAGTTTTATTAAGCCCCATGCAATTTTACCATCCAATCGATCGCATTTTAGTTTTGCGAGATTTTGGGATCTGCTCGTTCTACTGCTTTCAAAAGATTCACCTAAAGTGACTTAGTGCCTTTTTCTTGCAAATCGACGATATTATGAATATCTTCGACTTACTTAAACTGTATTATTTTATATGTATACAAAGTTATTACAAGCAAATTATATTTTTAAGTCATTATATAAATAAATCATTAAATTTCCTTACATGATAAATAGGATAATATATTTTTATGAATATACGTAACAAAATATCTTTTGTTTTATTATCTAATTTTTTGTTTTCTTTTATGAAGCACTTTTTACTAATATAGGATAAGAGGTGTAAATATAATGAATCATTAAAATACATTTCTTTAAGCCGTATTTCTATAACTTATGAAAGTCAACCTATGGTCATCCTTTAAAGTGTCCTTTATTAAAAATACAAGAAATTTACAGAATATGTTGAACTAAGTATTGTTTTTATTACTAGATATTGAAGAATAAATAACAAAGATTACGGATTTAGTTATCCAAAAATTTAATCATAGAACTTAATCATTTCGCAAAAATAAAATTTTTTTAAAGTTTCGTTTAGGATACTTCTAAATTTGTTTTGTAAAAATCCATGAAATTGAGGTCATTGAAGTACTACAGTACTTCGTTTATATTGTATAATATGTTCAACTCTAATAAAAGACTAAAAACGTAATGTATTTTTACCACAAAACAAGCTTATGATTTTTCTCATTCTTTTCATCATAAATACATTTTATCATAAATAAAAAACGTCGTTACGGTGTTTTTTTATACCCATAATAACTCGTAATGGCTGGTTTTGAGCAAAGTAATCTTTCCCAAAGGAAACCAATTTACATCTTTTCCCTCAACATAAAATATTTACCTAATTGTCCACGTTAATCAGTGCCTATTCAACGAAATCCCTGCAAAAAGCCCAAGGTATGATATCGATCTGCTTGAAATGAAGTTTCCAGGAGCATCGCTCAAAAAATAACACGGAACAATGGATTTAATTATTCTTGGTATAACCAAACTTCCTTCCGGCTAAGGCAGTTTGAGGAAATAAGAATGAGAATGTATTGATCCTGTACACTAACGCGGGAATATTTTTCGATTTTTTCAGGCACATTGTCATTATTTCACCCAGTGAAAAAACTCCCAGGAGCTTTTGAGGAATATGCAAATTGCAAAAATTAGTTGATTACATTTTCGTCTTTCGCAGCTGTTCCTCTGAGGAAGTCTTGAGAAGTTTCGAGGAGTCTTTCAAACGGTTTGCTGACGATACATATTTCATGATACTTTTAGGGGTGATAGAAGAGGAGAAGGAGTTTTAGAATCAGTTTTTGGTTAGTTAATTGAAGTGGTTGGTTTGATAATCACAATGGTTCCTATGAACCCTAATTTCGTATAACTTATTTACTGACTACTTTATTTCAGTTTTCTGGAAGCGATTTGCCATCAATTTAGAAAACATTATTTGTTTTTCACAATTTAATCGATTTAGAAATAATTTTTAAATAAAATACTTAGAATGAATTTATATTTTATGAAAAATTACTTTTACTATAATAAGTTTTAATTTCAATGATTAATACCAATTTTAGTAGCTGAAATTGAAATGGAGTAAACACACAGATGATGTTTACCGTTAGATACAGATAAAAAAATTTAGTTGAAAAGGGAGCACTACTATACTTTTAAATATTCTTTTTACATTTTACTTATCATAGTTATTTTTTTAAAATGAACTATAATTTATAAAATTTCAAAATTTTATCTACAACTTTATTTTTTATACTACCCATAAACTTTTTTTAAATTTAAACAACCAATCACATTGTGAAACAAATAATTCATATCTTAGTATTTTAGTAAATTAGTATTTTTAGTAAATATATATTTTTGTTTGTTTATTGCTCATGGAGCTAATGATTATGGTGGCGTCAAAATCACTCTAGTACTAACACCTATAATATTCCCACCTACTGAGACATCTGACAATTTTCCCTGATGACCCTCGCCGCATTTACAAGGGGATTTAGGAGGATAGGTGAATTTAACCCAGTCCTCATTCCCAGTTTCCGAAGGTATTAGGCTGCAATCAACACCTATCCCCATACCATTGAATCATGATTGCCAAACCATGCCATTCCAGTATCTGGCCGTGATTTGGGATACCTTATATTAAACATTAAATATTCTAACTCAACAAGGACCTGATCCTTCCTTATAAAACTTAAGTTAGTACAAATAATAATTAAATGAAGTATAAAACCTCCTTTTTTGATACATTAAGTTGATTATACTGAAAAAAGTTTATACGTTTTACTTATTTTAAAGGAAATTTCTAAAAGCTTCATTTCTTAAGATCATCGTTTCAAAATTTTCGATTAAAAAATACTATGAAGTACAGAGAAATACTAGAATATTAAATGTTTGCAATGTATGTGAAAGCCAAAACCCTCAAAAGCTTTTTACTAAATACATTAAATATTTTATTCCTTCTTCACAACTATATAATGTCTTAAAGTATGTTATTCCAGGTATTTTTACACCTGCGTTACCTTAACGAATACGAACCAAAAAAAAAAAAAAAATTATCAGTTACAGAAAATCTGTTAAATCCCCCGCGAGACTTACATTACCACCATTTCAATACACGCTTTCTTCTTTCCCCAAAACTCAAAATCAAACCAAAATATACATATATATAAATTCCCTCTCAACAAACAAAACTCCCCAACTCGAACGCAAAGCAAACATTCCAAGAACACCCCCTTCCTCAAGAACACCCTTTCCCCCTCCCCACGCTTCATCTGCTCCTCTCAGAGGAGAACTTTAAAAATTACCCTCACTAATTAATGTACTAAGTCATTAACTACCTCAACTGATGTCGCGACCGTAAAAACGGCAAATATTTTTTGACGCAATTACTCGGCTACCTCCGCCATTGTGAAGGCCGAGTCCTTTGTCGTGGACCCATCTGCCTTTGAAGGGTAATGGGATATGAAATTATGCAGTCTTAATTATCCTTATGAACTGTTCATTAACCCCGATTGTCTGGACCCCCCTTCTTGATGAGCTTTTCCATTAAAGGAGGTCCTCCCCTGCGCGGCATCTGGATTAAAGAAAGGTTTTTGCCTCGGAGGAGAAGTTGTTTGTTGCTCGATAGCGATCTGATGAAAAAGCGTGTTGGGTTGGCTGTAAACAGCGTTTTGAAGTCGCTTGCTCAGTTTCGGTGGGAGATAAGAGCCCGGTGGCTGAAAGAAAGCTTGAGGGGAATACTTTCGGTTGTTTTAACTGCCCCCTCCCTCGAGATAAAGAATGGGAAGTTATGAAATTCGACGTAATTGGGAATTTGAGTAAGGAATTTAAAAACGCGCTACTCTTGTTGTTGTCGTTGGATTAAATGCGATTTAGTTTGAACTGTTAGGCTGAAAGAGAAGTAATAAAGAATGTTTTGTTTTCTGATTACGTTGTTATCATAAATGTGTCTTTTTATAGTGTGTCCTTTTTTTGTAGGGCATACTCTGGGGTGTCTAGTTTACTAGTCATTTACTATTTATAAATTAAATGAAAGTAAAATAAGAAACAGAATTTTGACTATTTTATTGAGTTTCTTGTCTATTAAAAATAAGATAATTGGGCATTTAGAATTGTACCCAAAGGTGCAAGTTAAATTAATAACAATATGCATGAAAAAATTATAAAAATATATTATGCTCAGTTTTTATTAAATTTTATATGGATTTATTTGTAAACTTCATATTAAGGTACATATAAGGTTCTTATTTATATGTATCTGTAGTTATTTAATGTAGAGGTACCAATAAATTTAAACTAGGTGAAGTAAAAAACCAATAATAGCAACATACCATTCTATAACTTATGAAAACAGCGTAATAACACCTGCTTCTCAGTATCAACGTATCTTGCCTTTATTGAGCGATGAAATGAATATATTTGTGTTGTCTCGGGAGAAATATTTTTGTATAATACGAACACGTTGGGGGGGGGCTATTAAACGCTTTGATATAAAATATTTTTTGGTTGTATTGTAGAAATGGACATAGGAGAATAAAGTTTTGAAATAATCCAGATCCCGTGACAGACTGATTTAAGTTGGATCTCTAGATAAACAGAAATATAGTAGGTAGTGAGATTGCAGTTACAGGGTTTAGTATTGTTGAAAATGTATTTGATTTTGAATGTATTGATTTTTTAAATTATAAAAGACGCATTTGAAACAAATATGTATACATTATATGTCTACAACTGAAATAAAAATTTGTAATTTGTATAAGGCTGCATTTATGACATTAATAATATTTTTTTACTTAAGGGATTTATATACTTTGAGTATGGATGTAGTTTTGCTTATTTTTAGGAAGGGAATTCTTAAAAAGCTTTGAATACGTATTTTTAGTATGCAAATGGATTTCTCCATAAATAAACTCCTACATTGTCACTGTGGTTTTATGAAAAAAAAATTAATTTCTACAAAATTAATTAATTAGGCAAGTGTAAAGATAAAAATGGTTTTCAAGAATTTTAATTCAGAGAAACATCCTTGATCCCCCGCCTCCATAGTAAAAATTCAATTCCTCGAAACTCTAAATTAGTGTTTACTCCAAATCAAACCCTCTCCGAAATGGAATTCCATCTCTTCATAAATCGCTACCTAATCACCCATCAGCAAGCGCCTAGAACACAATTTAACGAAAAACGCACAAGAAAAGGGGTTCGATTCTGGCGCAGACAATCCGTAGCCGTCGCCCGACGACAAGTTATGACGACGGCGACTGGGGACTGCTTAATTAATTTTGGATCGGACCCCGAATTAGGGCTTAAGCCTGTGAGTTATGGGGCTTTATGTTTGCAGGGGGATGCCTTCCACCTAGGATGGAATGTGGGGGTCGATTTTTCATTTCGAATGTGAATGTTGGGGGAGGTTTTTGAAGGGGGTTGGAGGATTGTGCGGTGGTTAATCTTTTGATATGGATGTGGAAGAGGAAAACGCGTTTGAGACAGTTTTAAGAAGGGGTTTCGCTATTGGATTTGTTTATGTGGGTAGTTAGAAGCAGCATAAAATCGATATTGTTTTAATTTATTCAATTCACTCTTTTTTAATCCCAATACATTCCCTTATAGGAAATCCAAAATGCGGTCAGCTGTGTATAACTATGGGCATTTTTATGAATTCCGACGGAGTAACTAGTTTAACCATGACACGTGTAACAGTGATGTTTAACCATGAAGACTAACTATATAGGTATCGACAAAAAGTTGTGGTAGATTAAGGAAATGCAACAAGGAATTTCATTTTAAATCAGGAAATTTAGTTGCTTATAGATTTTTAGATTTTAAATTAAAAAAAAAGATGAAAATGATGGAAATTTTAAAGCAAAAATTAACATAAAAGCTATTAAACAAAACGATACTAATAAAGTTGCTTTTTTTCTAAACACCAATAACTTTTCTAATTTAGGTAATGTTTTAATATAGTATGTATAATATATCCTCTGTAAGACAATCCTCGTAAGAGTCCGTGGAAAATTTTTGATGAGTTGCCAAACATGTACATTTCATAGTAAAGAATAATTTTGTTTGGTAAGTTTTTTTTAGAACTTAACCTTCCATGCGGTTAGTAGGAAAAACTCTGTAATAAATGTAATAGAACTTTCAGGATTAAGGCATAACGTATTTTAGGATCCATGACGGTTAAATTAAATATTTAACAAAACATCGTAAATCACCATTTTGGGTTAAGAACCCAAAGCTTCATACAACGTAAAGGCACCGAAAAGAGAGAACTCCTCCAAAAGCCACTACCGGAAATCTCAACCCCCATCGTTCACAAGAAATTAATTTCACTCTCTTCAAGAGAGAGAGAGAAGAAAAAAAAAACCTTCACCGCACAAAAACCAAAGCTCGGAAGAAGCTTCTCCTTAAATCATCCCAAAGCGGCAGCGGGGCTCTAATAACCGGAGCTGGCATCCCGGAGAATCGAAAAGCACGAAAAATGAAGGCGGCCGGATCCGCGATTGAATTTGACTGTATTTATTGTCCGACTCCCCCGGAGCCTGTTTCCATTCCTGCCTCCTGAAATTTACGTGCTTCGAATTTCGGAGTCAAGCAAATCGACTGCTGCTGCAAATAGATTTTGCCAGCCCGCGGATCTGTGTTTTATTATTTGGCTTCTTCTCTTTTTTTGGGATGGTTCCTTTTTTTTGGGTTGACCCGATGCGATAAGTATTTCGTTTGAGAGAGGCGATTGGTTTGCATGGTGATTCGTTCCGTTTCAGTCGGGGATGGTTTGCTCGGGTTTGTATGGGGGAGTTTTATGGGATTTTGTATTGTGCTGCATTTTCGTAGTTTGTTTTGCGTATAAATAGTATCGAGTCCTTTTCAAACCCTTTGACAATAAAGTGCTTACTGTTTTAGTCAATATTTACAGCATTCATATTTTTACTAAAAAGCATAAAATATCTCAGCTTTTTAGCTCGATCGAGATTTTAAAATTTTAGTGAACAACTCCAATGAAAGACTCTTTCAAAAATAAGTTATAACTGTATTCGTGAAAAATGTCAAAATTTTAAATTCGAAATGGAATGAAAATAAAGCTGTAACTTTCTGTGTTGCAGCCATGTAATTCTATTACTAAACTATTTACTAAAGCCTATCATGCCATATTATGCAGTTATGGGTTTTCTTAAGTAAAATACGGTATTTAAGAGTCTCCTTGTGTTCATAATAGTATTAAAATTTATGGAGATATCCTGGTTGTATGTTATCATTCTTAAGACGATACTCATATTAAGTAAGCCCCTATGTTATGAATACTTGGACCAAATTCTTGAGACATCTTTCAAAGACTTGACTGAAATTCGAATATTTACGTCATTCGTAATTCAAAAGCTTTAGTTTAATAATGACATAAACAATTAATAACTAGGGTACATTAACTTCGCTTCCCTAAATATTTCCAAAAAGCCAAGCCATGACGAAATATTCTGTATGAGAAGCCCTCATTTAATAACAGCATTAAAGGAACTCCATTCCCATTTCTCAGCATCTGACCGTCCGGAGTGGTCAGCAAGCAATCCGGAACCCCCCCCTCCGCTGATAGAAGGAACCTTCCTCCCCCTCCTGTCACCGAAACTGCACAAAGACGCATTATGAACCGACATGAACAACTGAAACTTAATTATGGATGACGAAGTGGCAACAGTGCGAAACAGCGCTCCCCTGACCCCGATGCTTGCTCACTTAGGAGATGAGATTTGAATTACGCACCACCCTCCCAACCCCCCACCCTCCGTTGTTACTCTAATGAAGAATTATACTTGCATGGACCGCGATTGGACGGATACTGGACTTTGCACCAGAGATTAGACCAACGAGTTGGAAAGTTTTAAGCGGTTGCGAGATCTCTGCGGCGAGTCTTGCTTTGCTAATCTTTTTGGCATTTATTAAATAAGATGTGGGCATTTAATGTCGTGGGGGTTGTGAAATGAATGGATATGTCGTTGCGATTCATGCTGAAGATTAGGTTCGGGTAAAGTGGGATTTGGCAATGGTGGGGCATGGGAATGAAAGTTTTCGGCGCCAGATCATTGTCTCGTAATTTATCTGCATGTTAACTGTGGTTTTGGAGTTTAATTAAGCATTAAAGTGGGTCATTTAATGTGTAGTTTCTTGAAGAAAATATGACTGTGTTAGAAGTCTTTGTTAATCGTAAGGACATGAATTAAATGAGATGTAGGATTGAGGGTACATAATGTGACAGTAGTTATAAAATGTAGGTCAGCAAGTATTCATGGTAATAATTTTAGAAAGAGGAGATCGTGTAACCGTGAAGTTTTAATAATAAAAAATTTTAAAAACTGTCGGACTAACCATAGGGTGTTGGGAGTGTTGGGGTTTCATCAAGTAAATATTATGATACAGTAACTGATATTTTCGTAAGAGAATAGAAGATAATATGAATAAATTTTAATTGAATAAATAAATAATAATAAAATAAATAAATATTTTTATTGGCGAAAAGGCGACCGGCCCATACACCAAAATACATAATAAATATGTGTTAGTATGAATCCATCCAAAAATATAATTTATAGTATTTGTACTAAGTTAATTTGTAAACATAACAGAAAAAATAATATTAGATGGGGAATATTAAATAAAGCAAACAATATTTAAATCATAAAACATACATCACACTCGAACAATATTAATTAAACTCATGCATGATGCCTTTAATAATAGAAAGGTAAATGGGGGTATATTATTGGAAGAGTAAAAACCAGTAGTTAGTAGTAGATTCAATGACTTTAATTCCAAAAAAGAAAAACCCAAGAAAAACCCCAACCAAGATTTCACCCACAAAATAGTATATTATATTAATTGGATTATTTTCACACAAAAGAAAGAAACGAGTTTTCTTAAAGATAGTCTAAAAGATAAAAGAAAAGATAAGCTTAAACATAGAACATTACATGTACTCTATTTTGTAATAATTTTAAAGCATTCTCCAATCTGCGTGTGGTTCCTTACAAACTCCGCAAACTTTGATGTCATCGTAGTTGATGGCTCAGACATTCTGGCAAGACTCAGTTTAGTTCTCACACATGTTGTATCGTGTTAGACAATCATGACAGGAGAGGTTTATTATCTCAAAATTTCTAGTACGTTCGTAATAGTATGTTCCATTTTCGAAAGGGGAAAATTAATTTTGGCCCTTGACGCAAAATTTTCTGTGAAAGTAATGTAAAATAAATATCTTTTGTATATACGGTGAAAGGTACATAGTCGAAAGAGCAGTTAATGAGATTGTTTTAGTAAAGTTAGTATAAATTTAAAATGGTATAATTTTTACATAGTAGTTAATGAATATGCAGTAAAATTTATAAATTAATTTATTAGAAACACTTAAATACATAACTTTAGTATATAATTTTCAGATATTTAATTAAGTGTAGTTACCAACTCTGTAGGTAATATTTAAAATTTACAAATTTGTTATTGTTGATATCTTTTAAAGAAATCTTTAAATCTTTCTTCAGAGATCCATCCAAAATATTTCTTTTTGGAATCTTTTTCTCTTTAATTTTAACTGGCCGAAAAATTAATTTAATTAGCAACTAAAATAACTTGGATGAATTAATTTTGTTTGTTTTGTTTAAATAAAATTAATTAATGTGTAAAAAAATCACATATATTATATTTAATATATGTATTTTAAATTCCCTCTTCTTCGCCTTCAAAGATAAACAGACCTATAAAATAACGCACGGAATAAAAGGCATCAGGCTTCAATAACATGCCATGAGAGTAGATAAAAAACCCAGGGAAACAAACCCAAATAATCTTTGAAACAGTCGTTCATTCTGTGAACAAGCTTACAATTACAGTAAATAATCTTCAAACGTACCATTCAGTCTCTTCCCGACGAATTATGCTTCTCTATATGTGATTCCTTCACTGCAGCGAGGGGAAGTATCTCTGATAAAGCATCGACCCCATCCCAATCAAGCCATTTCCCTCTCCCTGCATAATACCACCCACTCAAGACCCCCTCTCATTCAAATAAATTCCTCCCTCCCATCTGATACAGAACGAGACGACACGCGACATTTACGATACCCCCCCTTATCAAAAACCTTCGAATGCAGCCCTCAGACGCCCCTTGGAAAACCTTATCGTCCCGCTACTCCTGGAGGCAGGCAGGTCCATAAAGAGCGCCCTCTAATTCAAGAGTTGAATGGCGCAGATGCAATCAGGGGGCATTCGGAGCATAACTGTCAAGGGGCTCCCTGGGTCAGCCCAAGGCGCAGCTGCGAAGAAAGCGGACTCCGGAGCCCTGGCGTAGTCGAGGGAGATCCAATCTTGGGGCGGCCCTCGTGACAGCTTGCGACCCTTCGGGGGTGGGGAAGAAAGTGAGGAGAGGTTGTGGGGAAAGGAAGAGTCTATGTTGGGTGTGTTTGTGGTGTTTGTAAGAAGCATATAATATCGTGAGTAAATAGTACCTTGAATATCACAAATAAGAAGGAATTAAAAAAAACCTTGCAGGTACCGAAATGACCTCAACACATCAAACTGTAAAGGTTCAGGGAGCTTATCTATCCATCTCCACTTAAGTAATTTTGACCAAACCTTAATCCCCCCCCCCTTCAAAGGATTTTCAAAGTTACGTTTCATTGCACTATCACATCTATTTGGAGGTTAAATGCATAACCAACAATAAGTACTCAGAAGAGAAATACTGTTTGATTTATTTTATGCATAAAAACATGATCTTAGCAAAATTCTCTAATGCAATGAAGAAAAAAGGAATTTATTTTCAATAATGTTAAGAAGGTAACACAGTTTTTGAGAAACTATGTTATCTTCTCCTCGTTAATGTAAATAAGTCACGTTACTTGCACAAATATATTTGTAAGATATTAGAATATTAAACAAATAAAGTGCATCGGTAAGATACTTCACTGAGTTTTGATACATAAATTAGTTTTTCTCTTATATTAAATATTTTGATAATCACTTTCAACTAAAAAATTATCATGCAATAGAAATTTACAGCTTGTAGTTAATTATACATAACTATCGTCAGTTTCCCTTCTAAAACTATACATTGTTACAGTGTATTATTTAGAACCTTGATATATATTTACAAAAGAAAAGTTGTAGTTACCAAGATCATTGTATAAAAATAATAAGGTAACTACCTAAGGTAACCTAGTTAACTGTGGTTTAGTTAGAACATGTTCATTCCTTAGAACACATGAAAGGCATTGCTATAGGACTAATTGTTGTCCTAACCGAATTGTCCCTGATGGCACTTCTTTTAACTACATCGAGTAAAAATACAGTACTGGAAAGTAGTTTTTTGCTAAATGTCTCAGAGTGCAGGAAATTACAGTTAACTAACTTAAATTCTAGAACGAACAAGGCAAACCTTTTGTTCAATAACATTAAAAATGTTGAATTAGAATACTACTTTAAAAATACGACAACACTTAGGTAATTGAATAAACAACTTGAGTACTCAATACATTACTTTGCTAGTAGAATTAGAATTTATATAACAGTCCTTGAGAAATATTCTTTTTTCTTACACTAAATAATGTGTATAGTAATAAAAATGTTCACTTTTGCTTGAAAACTTTTAACAAGCAGGAAAAAGTACTTGGAAAAATTGTGTGATGGAATTCGTGGGAACTTTACATAATTTATTATTTATTTTCATAATTATTATCATAAACCAACTAAATTCAGTTTGTAGAGAAGTTTAGTTCAGCACAAGAGAGCATTTTAGTTTTTCAAACTTTGAATTTAGTTTTTATAGGTTTAAGAAGGGAGGTTTTATTTTAATTTCAAAATATTCATTTTAAAGAAAAGCTCCTTTACTTTTCAAATGTTACTGTAAATATAATTAGTCCAACCAAATTTATGTTATGAAAAATTGGTATTTGAATTTTCTTCCACTAAACTAACAAGATTTTCCCTTCTCCGGAAAAATTCGTTAAACCTAAAACGAACATCCCAAAAGCAAATATAATTTAATAAAAGATCCACGTCTTCCTTCGTTCTTACTTTTATTGCCTTTTTGTCCTTATCTAATTTAATTAAAGAACAATGTTTTTAATCTGTACTCTGTTGAGATTAGTTTTCTTAAACCAGTCCACTTAAGTTTAAGGTAACGAGTCAAAACTCTTAAAACTAATTAGTTTATTAAAATAATGAAGCATTATAGCTAATTATTTGAAAACTCTAGACAGTTTTCTGTGGCATCTTCATAAAATCACATTTTAATATTAGTAAATATTTATCATTGCTTTTGAAAAGGAATTAGAGGAAAGATCTTTTCGTTTCAAAAATGGGAGAAACTCTTTTTTACAAGTAGTATAAGGATAAGGTATTCATGTTACTGTTACTTAGACCATAGTTAAATTGTAACCTAGCTTTCCGTTTTGTGAACTTGTATTCACGTAAATAATAAAAAGACAATTGGTCGAACTATATCTGTATAGTAGTAGTAGTACTTATTGTGTTAAGAACTAATATACTAGTTGAAAAGCCTTAACTATGCAATACGCTCAGTTTAATAGAGAGCTTTGTGAAATAAGATTGGTCCAGTTTGTAGCAGTAGTTTTTTTTAAATTTATTTTGGAGACTGAGAGAAGTTAGTACTCTCTCTCTTTTTAATTTTTTTCTGCCCATTTCTTTGCTGTCTCTCACCCTTATTTCTCTTCTTCGTTTTCTCTCTTTCGTTCTCTCCATTCCTCTCCATCTTCTATTTCTCATTCCCAAGTAAAGTGTAAGAAAGGAAGCATGCCCCAAGTAAAGAAGTTTAAGTTTCATAAGTTGGATTGTTGTAGCCTAGGCATTAAACGTATGTGGGATTCCTTCATTTGCCCGACTTCCTTCGTTCCCCTTGTATCCCATTGTACGGCGGCAACCTGATGATGTCGGGCAACTGATTGTCGGGAGGGATTAGGGATCTTGAACCAGGTCCATTATATATAAAGACCGTAGAAAACTCGTCCAACGAACTAAATCACTCTGTATGGGTCTGACCAGCCCTAGAGGACGGCCCCTCTCACTACATAGCCGGCCCCCATCTCCCACGTCCGTAGCACGGCGCGAAGCCGTATCTCTCCACTAAGCACATCGTAAACCTGGAGCTTTTCGCCCCAGCTGTGCTAAGTTGGCCGGGCAGCCCCAATAAGCACACCAGCGCCATAACTCGGACTTAGTCCATTCCGTGCCCAAATCCAGCCACCAATCCAAGCGCCACTTGACTTTGTTGTTTTCGATCGCAAAGAAGAAGTGCCCGTTTACTGCGAGAGTTACAGCCCTGCATTATGAAGTCCCGAAGAATGAATCGCAGCTGCCGGCGCAGATGGGCCGTTTTAAGTGTCGCGATCTCCGCTATGGTTAATCCGGAAGAAATGGCCCGGAGACGTGACACGAGCTGCTTCTTCTTGTGGGCGTAAAAACCGTGAGGGTTAGGTAAGCTTGTTATTGCTGCGAGGGATTATGGCTGGTCGTGTCAGAGGCGGTTATTTGGACGTGTCTTTTTTTTCTGGCGATGAATTTATAAATAAAGGACTTATAGATTAGGGAGGGAAGAAAATAAGTTGTTTTCTTTAGAGGCATTATAGTTATGCACTATTTAGATATATTTGACATTTTATGTATTAGTAAGATAATTATTCGTGCAAGAATTTTTCAGTGATTTTATTGAATAACTGTCTAGTTTCTTTCAAGAATGAGAAACAAAAGTAATATCTTTAGTTATTGAAAAAAAAGGTTCAAAGATAATTTTAATTTCGAAATTTTTTGACCAACCATTTGAATGTTTTAAAATGCTAAAATTAAAAGCTTTTGAACTCGTTGATATTTATTTCTAAATTTAAAAAAAATAGCTGTAGTTTTATGATATTAATTAAAAAATATAAAAACAATGTCTGATTTATGAATAAAAATGTAGGTTGTGGTTATTACCCTATAGCAATTTTAAATCTTTTACAGTGACATTTAACTTCAAGAAACTAATGCACTTAATACTTAAGAATGTATTGAAGTTTCAATAAAGTTTTGCAATTTTTAGAGAATTTAATTTTATTTAGGCTAAAACACTGATGCTTTCGATAGGGTAATAGAGCTCATCTTTTTTTAAGTAATACTGCACAGTAGTTGAAAGAAAAAAATTCATATTATATTTTAGATGTCGTGATTGAACGCAATCTTTGAACAGCGTTTGTTAGTCACCACTTGAAAAAGTGATAACAGTACAACAGAGATAAGGAGAAAACTCATTCCGAATTCAAAAACAATAACCGTTTCATCCCTCCTGACGTCATCCTCATCGTTTAAACAATAGAGGAAAATTAGAACCTCATCCTACTGATTACCCTCCAACCTCCCTCTTCAACTGAAGCGGAAATTCCGCGCGTGTCGGCACTTAATCCAATATGCTCCATCCCTTAAAACGTAACGAGCAGCATTTAAAGCCATCCCTCGCTTTATGACTTAAAACTCCCTTCTTCCAATTACTTACACCCCAAAACACAAAAACTCCCCCCTTACAAAAAGCCTCCTCCAAGGAACCGTGACTCAGAACCCGCTCAATTAATAGGTGACGGTGAAATAATAACGACGCCCCTGCCACCACAATCAACTCTCCCATCGCCCTTTTAAACAAATACGGATCTGCCCTACCCCCTCTCGAAGTATCCCTTAATTGAATTAATTCTCTATGATATCGTTAGCATGGGAGAGGGGGTCCCTCAAGGCCGCTAAATTCAAGAACTTGACTTGTTTGTGGGGTTATTCGATTGCGTTTCCTCACCCCCCTGCGGAAGGGAGGGGTCGATGTCTAAGTGTTCTTTCCCTCAATTCATTCGGAGGGGGGTGTTTACAGAAACGGTGTCATGCTATCCGGGTCCGGACCCGTAATTGGGTTTGGGGCCGGATCTTTTCCAATTGGATTCGACCCCTTCCTTGGTTAATGTCCTCCCGCTCTTTACTTGAATGATTGAGCCATTAATACAGATAGACTTTAAGGGGCTTTATTACGTTTAGGTCTTTGCTTGTATTTTGCAAGATCTCTGGACCATGAGATTTCGTGAGGGTGCCTTTTTACATGCATATTTAACACTTCTCGTTACTTTCGAGTGCAAGCATTGTATTCGAGTACTGTAATTTAAACCGCATTTGAAGGCGATCATATTTTAATATCCTGTATTCTAAAGATTTAATTGGTGTATTTACATCTCACCCTGGTTAGACGCTGATTAAAATCCTAAAACTTCGTAAAGGCTAAAACTGGAGTGGATTCCCTAATGCCATATTTATAAGAAATCAAATTCGTTACTTGGTCTTAAGTTATATTTATAATCCTTCACGCTTTTCAGAAATTTAAGACGCATTCAAATATTATCGAAGATTTCATATTAAAGATTTATAAAGAGCCCAAAATAATCACAATTTTTAACTATAGAAAATTTTCATCCGTTGCTCATATGGAATAAGAGACAATGTCATCAAACGCCTTGAAGAGCAGAGAGATATTTTAGGTAGAAGACATTGTTACATTTTGCCTTTTTGGTTTTCTAAGATTATAGTACGCGTATAACAGCGAATACTTTTAATACTGACAGTTTAGGGTTTATAAAAATATTAACTACTGTAAATATCTAAACAAGCCACCCCTTAGGCCTGGCCAATTTTATCCTCCTTGCCAAGTATTACTCCATTCTTTCGGGCAGTGAAACAGACTTGTCACTGGACCTCGAACCCAACGCAATGCCTCCGCCCCATGCAATTTTTCACGCAGATCACGACACATCTGGCTAATGCCTTATTCGATCGGAGAGCCAAGTCGCTGCCCCACCCTCCCTTATCTCACCTCTTTTCGGAAGGGGGAGCCCCTCCCTGGACCCAAGGGGGCCTCAGCCCTTGACTAAACAATGGACTCATCGGCCGAGACCTTCATCAGGGGGCTTCTTTGGGGCAATCTTAATTCCGTCTCCGGCAATCAGATCCCCTGGCCCAGGGTATTTAGCTTAACCTCTGCGGTAACATTTACCCGGCCCTTTCGATGTAAGACGGAATGGCCCAATCTTATTGGGAAGGGAGCTTGGGGTCGGAATGAGATTGAGCTCACTTCATAAAAGAATTTATTGAGGTGACATATCTTTGGGAGGGGTTGCTGATAGACCTTAAATCAATTGGAAGCTTCTTTGTGGGTAGATTTTGGCTTTTATTGTGGGAAAAATAATAGGGAAAAGGGGGGTAGGAGTTCACATAAATATGATTTTGGGCTATAAAATAAAGAATTTAAAAGCCACAGCCTCAAAAATTTATTGAAGATAAATTTGACTTAAAATCAAGGTACGAAAAAGGAAAGTTGTATCTTTAATATAAATATGTTAAAAATCACAAAGTAGTGGGTAAGAGCACGCAGGACGTAAGGCAAAGAATAAATACAGTGAAGCAAGAATAATTCCTCACAGAAAAATAAGATGCTAACACAAGGAAACAATATTTTACCTGATTAAAAAAAAGAGGAAAATATTAGCGACAGTCTCTTAAAATAGCTTAAATACGTGTGTTCATATTACTGTATAAACTGTAACAACAGGGTAAAAAACGCTGTGTACTTTTACCTGACTGCGCAGTCTTACCCACCTTTTGCTATACCTACTGTGTTTTTAGAATGGTGATTAGTGCTTTTCAGGCATTTGAACCTCAATAACCTAAACTTAATTGACATTTTAATACCCAATTCTTTATTATGTATGCTTCATTCCTTGTTAACGTTTTATGAAATTACTTTTTTATATGAATTTCTTATCCGTTTGGTACTTAAAAATATTGTTCTCCAAGTATTTATAAATACGCTTAAATTATTATACAACGAAGGTAAAAAAATAGGGATAAAATAAATTTTCATTACTATTATCACTTGTGTTAAATTGAGAAAAAATGCTATGTTAAAAACTATATTAAACACAAAATAATAATAATCTGTAATAATTAATAATCTGTAAAACAGGATTAAACTTATTAAGTAAGCATATAAAAATATTTAACTACCCCGGCAAATATGTTAATAAGTAAATATTATATTCGGAGTGCGGGAAAAACTAAGAGCCAAAACTGTCAATTAAGGTTCAAGTGTACTCGTATTTTAGGAATATCACTAAGGTTTTTTTTCAAATTCTTCTTTAAATCGGGTTCATTGAGGTCACGATTATCACCCAATATTTATTACCCTACGCTTGAATTTGTCACAGATAATTTGGTAATCTGTTTCCAAAAATATATTCGCAAGACCATTTTTCAAAAAAGGCAATTCACCTTACGGCACTGTCAAGCTGTGGCGAGAAAATCACTTTCCAAAAATTTCGCGCCACTTTCTTAGATGCCGAACAGACCATTTGTTTAAAAAACGTCTCGGCTTAAAAAAAAACACCTTAAAACAAAACCTAAAAAGATGTATGGTGTTTTAATTTATGAGATTAATGGCCGAACGTGTGGTCTGCGATGCGTCTTTTTTGTCAGATAACTGCGAAGCCATAAAAGCAAATTGAGAAATATTTATGGCACGTTCATTGAGTGGCATCGATGTTCAACAAACTGAGCCGAAGTGAAGAGGGAAAAAACAGTAATAATAATAACTCCCCAATCTCCCGTGGCATCAGCAACAGGATCGGCTTTTATGGCGGAGGCGAACAAGATGCAAAAATAATTTATGATCACCATTCTCGATTCCGAAGTGAATTGCTTTTCTGTTCTGCATCTTATTTTTCATATGGCGTATTGATTCATTTCGAAATCATTTTTCGCGGGCTGTTCTTAGATGAGAGGAATAAACCCTCGTGAAGTAACGCACTTACTCCATATTCCGAGCGCCTAATGTGCTTTGCCCTAATCGGAAAAGGGACGTAAAAATAAATTGTTTTTGTCCTGCTGTTAGGAAACTGGAGAAATTGTTCTCGGTTATGCGGGAGAGATTATTTGGGTAATGAGAGAGACGTGGAAGTTATTTTTGCCTCTTGACATAAAAGGGGATATTTATGTAATACCTTTCTAATATCCAATTCAGTTGCATGGGAAATATTTGATAAATATATTTTGGGTTAATTTTATTATATTTATTTATTTATTTACATATTGTCATACAGATATAAAGTATCCATTTACACGACAATATAAAAACACCAAAAGGCAATTAATTATATTAAATATTAAGATAATGTTAAAAATTAAATAAGTATAAACATAACTTCCAAAAATGGTTTTACTGTAGTTTTATTTTTGATAGTTTGAAAGAACTATTTTAGTGTTTTAGCTATTTTATTTATAGAATAATTATATTCCATTTATTAAGAACATTTTATTATTTAAGCTTATTTTTGTAATAATATTGATTGTACGTTTATTTTATTTTTTTCTTTCAGGTATGTACATTTTGGATTTGACTGTTGGAACATGTATTTTGAAATATATGCTTCTAAAGGTACCAATTTCATGCATGTATATGGAAACAAATTAAACATACCTGTGTGATTAATTTTAATCATAATTTCTAAGATCTTAATTATTTTTTCCCAATTTTTGACAATTTGTTTTGAAGAAAATGTTTTGTAGAAAAAAGTTGGTGTGTAAAGTACTCTTGATGATTGATTAAAGCAATTTAATACATAATTAAGTTACAATATGGAAGAAGGGAATATAAAATATCAAAAGAGTAAATACTTATATTATGAAGGGTAAGAAAAATAGTATGATAGGAAGTTGTAGTTAATGAAAGGAAAGTAAAATTAAAAATTTTAAGTCTTTAGGTGGTTAAAAAATTTCAGAGATGAAATTATGATAAGACATTAATTAAACCCACGGAGTAAGAAAATAACTCATTATTAACCTGATAGTCTTGGAAAAAACTGAAATAAGAGTAAAATCTTTTCATAATATTTCCCTGAGCCTAAAAAGGAAAATAGTCTCAATTATTCCACCATCCATCATACCAGACTATAAGAAGGGATTCTTGGGGAGACTTCTCCCCGTTCCATGGAAAAGCACGATGTTTCAATCAAATGGTCATCCCTGAAAGAAAAATCGACTCTTTTCACTTCACATCCATAAAACACTTTAAACCCAACGTTCTTCGCGAAACCTTTTCCTGATTTTGCATAGAAGAAGATGAGCGCCATTTTTTTCATTCCAATATTTAAATATGAAATATCACCTCCGGTTATAACCTCGACAACTGCGAATCCATCTTCCAGCTTCCAAGTCAAACAAAATGCATGTACGGAGCAAAAAATATGGACTGGCTCTTCTCTTTAGCGAAAGATAGGGTCTATCTTATATGACACGTTGCTATTAATTTCCCTGGAGTCTCCCGCCATCTTTTTTGTCTTCTCTTAATGTATCTATTCTTTTTGGTTGTTCTTCTTCTTCTTCCTCGCGGTGGGTGTAGTGTTTGCCCTTTGCGATTCCCGTCTGCAGCATTGAGTGCTATTGGCTGACTCGAGAATTGTCAAACGGCCGTAATCTTTTGTGTATATGCAATCCATCATGGATGGTAATGGCTGTCAAGTGTTTTTATGAAGACTCACGTATAGTTTTTACTATGTACCTTAACCTCCCGTCAGTTATAATTTATGGCTTATTCCACGTTAACGTGAGTTTGTTCGTTCGAATGAATAAGTTTTGGGAATAAAGCAAAATAAAATTTTTATTATTGATGTTTTATTCTGTAGAACTTTTTTTTTTGCTGCTTACCCAATTAAATTCACTTATTAACCCTTTCTCCTAAATATGAGCTATAAACATAATTTATTATAACACTCAAACTTAAAATATGTTTCAGCAATCTGACTATCCAATTCATTTCTAATACTTCATAGGTAGAAGTGAAAGTGAATAGATGTATTTTAATTGAAATCTCTCTAGTTTTTTATT
Organism: Tetragnatha montana; assembly: GCA_963680715.1. Classification (NCBI taxonomy): domain Eukaryota; kingdom Metazoa; phylum Arthropoda; class Arachnida; order Araneae; family Tetragnathidae; genus Tetragnatha; species Tetragnatha montana. The sequence continues at coordinate 32,428,733 of OY796675.1, forward strand.
CACACTTTCTTACATCATGCTTGAAGTTTTCTGTTTCGCATAAGATTAAATACCAATAACAATCTATAAATTTTAATAGACTTTTTGGTATTTAATAGTATATTCATTATTGGTGTTGACAGAACTTTGATAAAAATTATATGAACTTAATCTTCAAGGAACTTCGTATTCTGTTTTCATGGATAGAATTAATGTGAGATATTTACTAGTTCTTTTAAATGATATAATACTGTGTTGACAGTTAAAAAAACATATAGTAAACAGAGCTAGCTGACTATCAAAAGAAATAACTCATTTATAATTCGAACTACAAAACAACCTATTAGAGTAAAACACCATATAAAGTAAATAATGTCAGAATTAATTTCATATAAAAGATTTGATAACTACAACGTTATATCTTAACGTGAAAAACCAATGTGAGGGGTCAGTATCTAACACGACAGTTCACAATATTACTTGCTGATTTTTCAGACTTTTATGTTTGACAAATTTTCACATTATAGCCCCATGACATATCCCCAACCCGGCTATTCCACCGTCCCCACCCATCCCTCGAGGCAACAGATCGAACCCCTTCATTAAAGCCACCCATTATAAATTCAGCCCGACACTCCATATAAGAAAAAGCGAGAGAAAGAACGAAAACTCCGTCCACACAAAAACAAAGAGAGAGAGAGAGAGAGAAGGAAGGATCCCGAATCAAAATTCCCAGAGCGTCTCGCGGGGATTTGGGATTGAAAAGAAACACGGCCGACACATTTAGAAGAGAACCGGGATTAGGATGTCTTCAGCCTTGTATTTATTTCTCCCCTCTCCCGGGGCCTAATGAGGGGAGAGGGTGCTGCTGGGTCTATTCCCAATTACTGTTGGGGACGGTTTCCTTGAGCGGGGGATTCGGAGGGGGGTTTTAAGACGAGAGAGCTTTAAGGGCGTTCGAATCTCCGGGATTGGAGATGTAGGCGGGTGAGGATGACCTTCTGAGGGTGTTGTTCTTACAATTTTTAGGTGGATGGCCGTTTCAGAAGGAAAAAATCTGTTTGAAGTGGTTCTCATAACTTGTGTGTTTTTTTTATCTTCTTAACAGGTTTGCATAACTTTAACTTTGAGGTGGGCCAAATTGTGATAAATTTGAGTTCTTGACGCGGACCAAAAAAATTTCTGGTCTCATACAGAGGGCCAAACTGTTGATCAATATCCACTATGTTTTGCTCATGTCATTGATATTAATTATTAAAAAAAACCAGAGAAAATTGTCATAGATTTTATGTTAAAAATATATATTTCATGCTTGTACTTTGTGCTTGTCTTATTATTCTTTTGAAAAAAGCATATAAATTAAAAATGTTCTTTAACTTGGATAGTTTTTTTGCTCCCTTCTTTTCAAAACAATAACTGCCTTTCAACCTCTAATTCAACTTTTATCTAAAAATATTTAAAATGTTTTCCTTTTGGGGATGGATTATTTCTCAAAACTCAATATTCCCATTTTTAGGAGTTTTTCAGAAGAACCAAAAACGTGATAAAGAGTCGCTTAAATTTGATGATATAATACGGTTTTTTTTCATGGGGAAATATATACATATATCTACTTTTGGAAGTAGTAGTTGCTGTTATGACCCCATGTGCTGTGTAAACCTGAATAATCAGTCCATAACAGTAATAAAACGATATTTTGTCCCGGAGAAGTTGTTGAGTTTTGATTAAAAAAAAAAAACAACAACATATATTATATGGGAGGTTTTGCTAATAAAATTTTGAATGTGTAAAGTTAAGCCCCGTTATACTGAACCACTACTAGACATGAGTTTCTTTTTTATAAATGATATTTAAAAGTCGGGTTCTTTAATCCGATCCGCAGAAAAGGTTTATTACCACCCGAAGTTTCACTCCAAGCATTGAACATATTAAATTTTCCTAAAACTTTTGTGTATGGAGGAAGTATGACGAGATTTTCCATTAAGAAAAAAAGGTTAGCTTAGATAAATATGAATTACCTAAAAGATTCAGAGTGTAATTTTAACCTGCAGAGTTACATCATTATTAAATAATAATACATCAAACTTGAAACAACTAAATAAAAAAATCAAGTTTGCTATGGTTAGTTAACACACATATACATATATACTACAGTTTCTATGGCATCAAAAACTAACAGAAACACCTTGTATTTACAAAGATATAAAGGCTATTCATGACACGTTTGATTGTTTCTTCTCAGTTGTTTGCCTGATGAGTGTCAGATACCTATAAACTTCAAACTAACTAGTCTAGTTTGTAATGAGACTTATAAAACAAATTCATTTCATATTTTGGAATAATTAATAATTTCCTTTTGGGAAAATATGCAGCGATGAGAATGCATGTTTAATTATATTTATGCATTCATAATAACAATACATATTTTGGATAAATATGTAATTTTCTATTGTATATTGTTGTGCTCTCCGTGGCTTTGTTTCTACACTCTTTAATTAAATAACGTCCTTTAAACGTAATTGAATGAGCAAGTCATGGCAATGTGATGAAATGATAACTCAAAAGCTCTTACTCATTCATAACCATGTGTTGACATGAGTTATTGCGTGACCTTTTGAAAATGTTTATGGATTATGACTATTTGTCATACGGTAGAAGGACTGCTAAAAGATGTTTAAATTATTATTTATCACTTAGAGAAACAGTTATGAGTTTTCTGTATTCAAATGACTAATTTTAGTGTACTTTTGGCATCTAACAGTCTTTGTCTAAAATATAATAGAATATAATAGAATTTTCTTTTGCACACATTTCCAACTCTCTGATATCTATAAAATAAAATACGTTGTCTTAAATTTATGTGAAAAAACGAAAAATGTTAAAAATAGAATAATTTTTCGTGTTTTACTTTTGTATAGTGTAAAAGTAAAACCAGTATCACCATCTTAAAATTTTAAAAATTTAAATATTTATGTTCTCAATTCTCCCAGCTTCACTCACACTTTCCTTTTGAAACATACTAAAGGAAAATTTTTTTTCTACATAAGCTACATCTACGTTATATTTAACACTGATAACATATAAATAATTAATCTATCTCAATCGTAATGTTAGATTCAAAATATCCGAATTTCTATCTTTTATCCATGAACCCCACCTCCTCTGTCCCCTTCATCTTTGTCTTCCACTAGAGACAGCTACCCAGCTGAAAAGTATAGAAAAAAAAACAATCTATCCATTTCTCATCCCGGCAATTCATCTCAGGCCGCAGTAACGAGTATCAAATCTCAAAAACACTTGTTCCTGGGCGAAAACCCATAATGGTCGCCGCCCTAATGCAGTCCTGGGAGAGCTTAAGCCCAGGAAATTGCGCCCCGGCCTCCTACGCCCGCGGATAGCCCCGGGCTCTAATCTCGTTACCCAACTAGTTTCGTCCCCTGGTCACGTGGAGGGGGTCGGGGAGAAAAAGGGGCCGGTTGAGAAACTTTTCGCGCGGGGGTGGTAGAGGGCAATCAGTTCGAGTATACCTATAGTAATAATAACAATAATGCTTCTTTTCTTCTGTGGGGGGTGTAAAGAAAAGGGACGTTGTTTGCGCGGTCCCCCGTCGGGAGCGTGTTGAGGAAATGAGGTGCAGAGCTGCAGAAAAATCGTCGATAAGCTGGGAAATATTTTATGGGGGCGCGAGGGGAGTTGGAGTTTGGGTTGTCCTCCGAGATGTGCCTTAATCTTTTGAGTTGGACTTGGGATTGTTTGATTTCTATCTAGAATCATCTGCATTGCTGGGGGAGCTCTGGGTAAGGGAGTTAGTATGTGCGTTTGTTTGGGGGCCCGGGAGATCTAGTTAAAGTAAGGAAAAGTTTTGTTTGTGAAATGGGAGATATTTTTCCCTTGATGAAACATGTTTTCTGAAATGTTTGGACTTTATTGTCATGAGTATAAAATTATTCTGTGAGAGTTTTGACAAAACTAGTTATGAATTTAATTTTTTAAAGGTATCTTTAATACATAAAAATGTTTGTCTTTTATCACCATATAAATAGCAATTCGTTAGCAAAAAGAACAATGTTTAAAATATCTATTTAATGTGACTTTCTTTTAATGCATTTTTATCTTTTCACTATCTATTTTTTTTATCACTGAATTTTGACTATACGTTTTAATATTATTGTAATACCTTAATAAACATAATCACAGCTATCAGCGTCGTTGTTAATCAGCAGCTGAAAGAAAAATTATCTTTCTGCTAACTCTAATTAGTGGAATTCTTCTTTGACTAAGGATTTAACACCGACGCTGCAGCTGGCTGTGAATAAGGTCGTAAGTGTATTTTTGTTGAAAGAATAAAACAAAGAAAAGATAAAGAAAAACAAAGTTGGATTAAGTTTTTTAAAATCTTTATATTTTGCATGGTTCTATTCGCTAATTAATTATGGAGCTATTATTTGGGGAGGGGAATATAGATCCAATCTACAACCTTCAATACAAAATAAATTATTTAAGCTTCTTAATCATCAATCTAATCCCCACAATTTTAGGTTTCTTAATTTGTTACCATTAAGACATAATGCATTTTATCGTATTTTACTTTATATTTTCCGCAATAAATCTCTTTGTAATTTTAGAACTAGGCAATATAACACTAGATCATCTGATTTATTTGAAATTCCAGCATTTTCTAAGGACATATTTTGTAGGCATTTCTTTTATCTAGCACCTAAACTGTACAATTGTTTACCTACCAATTTAACTCAAACAAACAGTTACCCTGTTTTTAAAAGAAATCTTTTTAAATTTTGAATTAACATCGACGACCTGGATCTGTATTTCTCCTTCCTTTGAAGCATATTTTTATCTTTAATGTTACCCAGCTTTTTGCCAGCCTATTTTTTATATGTGATTTTTTGTAGGTTTTTTTTTCTTCTTTTTGTTTTCTTTTCTGTTATTTTCATTACTAAATTGATGTACAATTTCTTTATTACGCCTGGACGGGAAAACATTTTTTCCCCTTGGCGTATCACATATTCTTTTGTATTACCTCATATTTTCTTCTGTTGTTAAATAAAAGATTGATTGATTGATTGATTGATATTGATTGATATACTGAATGGGACTGAAATTCACCTGACTGTTAAACTCATGCAATTAAAAGCAATTATTTTGAAAGGAAGTGTATTTTTGAAATACAGTACTTTACGTACGGCATTCAAATTAAAACACCCACAAACCCTCAACTAAATTTATAACATTCAATGATTTAAGCAGAAAGATATGATCATTGTTAGTATCCCCTTTGCTTTCACTTCCTCTACCAACAATCTGTAGGCTTTTAAAACCACAGTATCTCCCTAAAACATCACCCATCCCAAACAATAGCTACTAAAATTTCACACCAGCTTAAAAAGCAACAACCCCTAACAACGGCCGCTATCAAACTTGATAGTTTACACGACACTCACGCACGGACCGTAAAATTCAACACATCAACCCTTTCGCACCTCCAGGAACAACACAACTCACCAACCACTCCCAGGCTAATTCCACTGTATCGCTCCAACCGGTGGCTTTATCGCGAAAAGACGAACGACGCTCCATCCGGCGGAAGATAACAAACAGGGCCTGCTCCGAAACAGCCTTTTTAGATTGCCCATTTGTCCTGCCACTTTGTAGGCAAATTGCCGGGGCCTATGCATCACCTGGCAGGGCGCTACGCCCTTCGGGACAGGGGCAATAGCTCAGTGAGGGAGCCCCATTTTTTCTCCTCTCTCTCTCCTTTTCTTTCTGGAGGCTCGTAAATAAGCAACTTTCCGCAAAAGGCATGGAGGGTCCTTAAGATCCCCACCTGTGCTAATTAAGTGCTAACACGGAATCGTTTTCCTCCTGATGCATGTTTGGTTAGCATGCCATTAAGGCTTTTCTGGAGCACGCTAAGGAGATTATCAACGGTTTTGAGTGATGAAAATTATTTATCCCGGTAAATATCCGTGTCTTCCCCGTGCCTCATTAGAAGGAGATGATAAGTCTAGGCCTCTTTAAATACCTGTTTTTTGCGTTGTTTGCTTTGTTGCTTGTCTTTAAAATTATATTTTGGGGGTGGATGTGGAGTGCTGTAATTTGAACTTGGGCATGATATTAATTTGGGCATTAAGTGTTGGGGGGGTATCACGAAATTTTAAAAAGCTGCCGTAGTTGTGCTATCCTGTCTCTGTTGACATATATTTAACTCAAATAAATTGGAAGCAAGGAACTGGGTTTTATGAGGTAAAGAATATATGCTCAGTTTAAATATCTTGCAAACTGTGTTCTGCTCATTTTAATGCTTTAAAGAACGTTGAACTTTTCCGTGTTAAGTTTTAAATCGTTTTGGTTGGTTTTGGGGTTTTAAATATAGTTTAATGTTTTTAAAGCTTATTAAAATTATTAATCTCCCAATGAAAAGTTATTGTTATTTTTTAGTGTCCCGAAAAGTTAGTAAAGAAAAAGGTTAGAGTTTGATTTATTTTCAATTTGCTCGCAGTTAGCCATATTGCTTATTAATTATCTCTTATAACTTAAATTTTTCTTAGTCGGTTGTGTCAAAAGAATTTTTGATGGGATGATGATTTGAAGGTGATGTGATTCTAGATTCTGAAAGCAAATCAGATTTAAAACTATCATGGAGTAATATTGTATTATTATGTCTTTCTAAACGATTGAATAACACTAGGCGTTAATTAAATATTATTCTTTAAAATTCACATTTAGGTTGAGAACTTTACAAAGATGTAGATAAACCTTTTAAATCTATCTCAAAAGTTAAAAGATCACGAATTCGGAATCTATTTATCTCTTAATAAGTGTTTGTAGGCATAACAGTCTTAAACAAAATTACTCAACTTAGGTTACGAAGAATCCCCAGACTATTTTTAAACCTTGAAACCAAAGCTTAAGTTTCTAACAGCTCCAAACCTCTATTTAATTTTCCTTCCATCTAAACATACCCGAAAATCAAAACTTAACTAACAAACCTTGACACCCCTTAAGATTGAGTCTAAAGCTCCAAACTTTAAGTGGATCCGCGATAAAATTTCCACGCGCCTCAGATTAAATTTTCTCGGGGGCAGCCAAATTAATCCCCGAGTCTTAAGAATCCCCTTAACTCCGCCATCAAAGCTTAAACCGGCGAGAAAAAGGCCGCAAGTGTGCGGTTCTTTTATGTTATTGATACAGTGTGGGGAAGAAGAGGAAAAAGTGTCGGGGGCCACAGAGATAATACGTGTGAAGGGAAGAAGAGCAAACAAATAGGGATTAGTGGCAGGGTGATTAAATGGTGGCGAGGATGGCGCTAGGGGATTTGGGCGGAGAAACAGGAAATGGACGGGAGTGGGACTGCTTCATAAGAACATCCTACGTGAGGAGCCTCGGTTCCTCCTGATCGATGACTGATGGTCGAGAATCAGAGGGTTCTCCTCTGTCCCTCGGAATTATGAGGGAGGAGATTTTTTGGGAATTTTTCTGGGGATCTTTCAAGGATGTTTGGATAGTAACTTCGGCCGTTTGAAATGTTTTGATTTACCGTTATTTACTATTATTGGAATCCTATATTCATTCGCTATAAAGGTAGATAGTATTCGGGGACCAGGGTTTGAAGATAGGTGAACTGAGAGTCATTCAACTTCTGGAATGGAAGCTTCTGTAGTCTTATTTTAAATGAATTTTCTGAGAATTTGAGTGGTTAGGTGTTCTTCTTGATAATTTAAAGAATAATCAGCGATTCATCCTTCTGTAAGTGATTTGAATGAATCGTAACGTCAAGTTAAAGAAAAAAGGAAATTTGGTTCTCCCTTATCTAAAAACAAATATGATACTATGAAAATAAAAATATGGATAATGAAGTTACAATTATAGAACCTTCAATGCAGACTTCTACCTTTGTTCAACTTAGTTCAACACGTATAACTCATAAATTGCTTTGCGTTCGTCTTGAAAGTTTCTAGTTTGATTTTTATCACTTGCTTTTATTGTTGTAGAAAACCTTTTCCAGTCGCTTTCTGACATGATTTACACAAACAAAAGAAACAATTCTGCCGGTATAGTAGCTCAAAATTTAGATAAAAAGAATCGCTCTTTTCCTCCCCCTCCTCCGAACCGATGCTTTTTTCCTGACGAAGCTCCCGAAATCCGGACTTTAAAAAAGTCTCGAACCTCCCCGACGATCAAATAAAATATAATGGCACTCACTACCATCTATATCGAAGAAACAAACAATCCCAGGCGGTGTTGATAAAAGTCACGGGGCGCGAGAAAATCGAATAGCGCCCCTTTGAGTGACTCTAAAAACATCCGTTAAAATAAGTTCCAGAACAAAAAAAGGAGGGCATAAATCTCGCGGCTTCAAACAGGAAGTCGAACCTAAAGAGAAAAGACATAAAGCTCTATTGCTGAGGTTTGGGCTGCAGCCAAACCAATCGCGGCCCGAACAGAATATTCCTGATACGACCCTCTCCTCGGAAACGATAGCAACAATCGGCCCCGGTGTAATTTTCTACAGCTGTAAGGCCCCGGTGCCGCAACAATTTGCCCTAAAGTGTAACTTGCCCCTTTTTTGCGGATTGTTGTTACAACTCCCCCTCCATTGAAACTACAAAGGGAGGAAAAATTTATCGTTTTCTTAGCATTGCACCATTTGGTTCGGCAGTTAGACCCGATGGAGGGAGGCCGTTCCGGGCCTTCAGTTATGGCTGCCCATAATATCTCCAGCAGAGACAGTCGGGCACAGCTTGCATGCTGCCATACATCTCTTCCTCCTCTATGAGTAGTAGGAAGTGGTCATTGATTCCAGAGGGGAGGAAGGAGTCAGCGATTTCTCTCTCTCCGTGAAAGTTGCTTTTCCGCTCCGAGAGGCTCTGAGGACGTGTTCTTTTCCTCTTTTTTTTTGCGGGTGGTGTTTTTTTGTTGTGTCCCCCTTTTTTCTTTTTGGCACTTATGTTTGTATTATGCGGAGGTGGTTTCATTGTGCGAGTAATGCGATAGGGTCGTAGGGGTAATGTGCCGAGATGGGATGGATGGGATAAGAAATGCGATTGTCGATCGTGTGTGTGGTGGCAGCGTTTCCTCAAAGTGTCATTGTGACGCGTTCGGGCGATTTCGGACTGAATGTGCGAGGGACAGAGGAGATAAAATGAATAGAAGGGAAAGCGCCATAAATGTCAGTATTTCATTGAATCATCTGTTCCCTTTCGTGTTCAAATAACATTTAAAGCTTAGTTGTATACTGAGATAACTATCACCGTCATCTTAAAAAAAAGGCTTGGAATGTCTGTGTTCTTTGGAGTTAGACTAACGCAGCATACACCATTATGCCTTTTCTACTTTAAGAGTTTAAAAAGTCATATTGAATTATTATTTTTAAAGACAAAGATGAAGTGTGAACTGTATAGTTTTTAAAATGAAATAGCATCCCTCTTGTAAACTAGATTTACAGCCAAGTATTAGGTCTGAATGCAAAACTATCTCTGTGGTTTTAGCAACAAAATCGTGTTTTTTTATGTGTGATTAGCTTACCTATATTTACTTATTTTTATGTGTTTCCAGCATATAATATAATAAATTTATGAACCTGAGACAATTTTTCAAAAATTAACTTACACGGCATACTTAATTTTTTTTTTAATTTTAAAAGAAATTTCATTCATGTATAATTAATTATCTTTGACGATTTTTCAAAGATACAATGTACTGAAAGTATAGAACATTTCTTTGTTTCTAAATAAGAAGCTTAAGTATTATTCTTACCCTACTGTCATTAAAAATGTAAAACTATTTCCCAATTTTCTTTTGTCTTTAAACGTATCCTTTGAGAAACGATTGCACCAAGACAGAGTATTTTTCAGTTTAGAAAATTGTTCCTTTAATATTTCTGTGAAAGCGCAATAAAACTCTCTGTTTTAAGCAACTTTTGAAATTTACTGCTGAAAATCTCTATGAAACGTTTTATCGGGCCTTCCCAAAGTGCGAAAAGCCACTGCTCAAAATTTAACGGCATTTTTACGTTGAAGGTCGAAAGTACCCTTCGATATCTCAAACTTTTACCCCCATTGAAAAGCTCTTCAAGATTCAATTTTCTATATTTCCGAATAAACCCCGAAACCCCAAGAGATTTTTCATCCATGCTAAAACCCCGCTTTATTACCCTGGCCAAAACGCGTAAACCCGGGACATATCCCAGGAAAACTCCCACCAAGAAAACCCAGAAACGTCGAAACAACAACAAACATCGCCGGAATCCCACCCAGTTTACGACAGTCCTATCTCTCGGACGGCCTTACATAACCGGGATTAATTTATTATTTACTTAAACCCTCTCCACGGGGCTTGCGAGGAAGATGACACGGTCCAGATGCGGGCCAGCCAGCACAGGGAGCCATAAAAGCCAAAGCCAAGTCGCTCTGATTCGCTCGTAAAGCAAGTCTCGACTGAATGAGTCGTAAAACGGTCTTGATCTCTGGGCGCGCGCTTACGCGTGATTATCTGGAAAAGAGTGGGACAATAGGGAGAGGTCGTAATCTTGCAGGGTCCTGCTCCCTCTCAGATAAGACTCATTGTCGGGGAAGTTTTCGAACAAATCAAAGATGTAGTGATGCAGGGCTTGATTCGGTTGACGCTGGATGCTGAAGAGGAGTCGTTAAGTGCTGACTTCTGGAAGATCTTTCGGTGAATTCATAACCAAGGGATGCAATAAACTGAAACAAATCTAGAGGTTTAATGAGCCACACAAATACTTATTAGGTCATTAAGTTAAGCATGAATCAAACTAGATTGGGGTTATTGAAAGGGATATTACATTTTATTGAAGATTTAGGTAGATCAACATCGAGATTTGAAATATAATACATGTAATAGATGTTTAAATGAGTTTTACAAATGTATATATTAGGAAGTAGTTGTGAGTTATTATTGATCCGCAAACAGGGCCATATATTAAACGATACATTAAAGAAAATTTTTTAAACAAAAATAGCATATTCTTCGTATTAGATCTAATTCTAATTTCTGCCTACTGCTTTGTTGTTCTTTGCAACTTGTTCTAAAACTTTTACAAATAATTGAGCATCAAAGCTAATTGAGCTCTTTTCGTGAACAGTGGTCTAAAGATCTGTTTAAAATACCTTCTAATTTTGCAAAAAAAAAATTTTAGGCTTGTAGTATTATGAGTTTTAAGCAGTATCTTATTGATTCATGCATGCAAACATTTTTTACATGAGTAGAAGTAAAATATTTACCTACGTTTAAAAAGTAAAAGTTCCTCTAGTTTCTGTCATCTAATTAAGTTCACTTTACTATTTAAAAGTTCCTCTTAATATGTTTTCTACTAAATTTTTGTCCTGAATTATTCCTTATATTTGATGAATGAGAGTGCTTAAATGCATTTTTTTTTAATCATTTCAAATTTTTACTGCTTTTACTCTTAATGCAAATAAATAGGTAAAATATGAAATAAACTGGGAATTACCTACCTTAAAACTCAATTGTGTGTAGGTTCAAACCCCCCCCCCTCTCGCTATTACCTTAAATTATACCCATCTTTCGAAACATGGAACATTCTTTTTGGAATTACAGTTTAACAACGGACGGGAGAATGTATAAAATTGAAGAAGACAAGATTTCTCAAAAGAAATCTCATTGAAAACAATATTTTAAGCCGCTTTTTAAATCCTTTGATAAAAGCGAAAGCATATTTTTACGCTTTATGACTTTACTCGTGCATCGGAATCTTGATATGATTCATTTTAGTGCATCTTCGACTGAATTCCTTTTAAGTCCTTTTTCAGCTTTAAGGAAATCGGATTTTTCCACGCTTTACTTGGTGGATTTTATTGAATTTTCCATCATATCTGTAACTATTAGGAAGTAAAATGTGGGGTTTCAACTTTTATCAGTGTTCCTGATCCTATACAAAAAAAAAGTCCAATGGACTATATACAATGCATTTTATACATCGTTTAATAATTTAAAGTAAATGCCATACATATAAACAAAGCTTTTAGTAAAAATAAAGAGTTTTATATGGGAACTTTGTTTTTACCGCTTTATATTTATGTTGAATCCTTCTGATTTGTCCATTCTTGCGAAAAAATCTTTGTATTTTATAGAACAGGTATTCTTTTATAAGTTTATTTTTATCTTTAGCACATAATATATTTTTATTTGCATTGTTTTTTTTATTTTTGATATTTTGCTATTATGATTTGAGTTATTTTGTTACGAATGGATTACCTAAGGGAAGAAACACTTTATCTACAGGTGAAAGAAAAATTAAAAAATGAAATACAACATTCGTAAATATACATATGAAATACAACTCAAATGTAAATGTAAATGAACAACAAAATGAATAAGGCACAGCTTAGGGGGAAAACCCTATTTACATCTATTATAATGAGAAAAACGCATCCAAAAATAATTTCTGCTTATTATTCATTATGTTTATAAATTCCAATATTCACCAAAAACTTTTAATAACATGTAGGTCATAGAACAATTGTTCTTTTCATATTTAAAATAACTTTACTGTGTAAAAATTTTAAATAACCCATCTGGGACTGCTAAACAAAGACACCAAATCAATAACATACAATTTAAAGCCTTTTCCAGATAACCCCCAAGAGTTTTCATGTCGAAAATTCCCATCTGATCGATTTTCTTCTTGTCCACACGAAGGCTCTTCTATTCCATCGGCTACACTGGTGGGCGTTATACCGATGACCATCCTCCTTAAACATCCCCCGAGCCAATAATTTACCCTAATGCGGTCACTCCAGAGGACTTTTATAGTCGCTATATTTACCTCCATTACATCATCACGGTGTAAGCCCTATGTCCGCCCTCTTTTCACCATGAATATTTCAATTTATTTTCTGCCAAAGGATAGAGTTCTGCTACAGAACCGACTATTTTGGTATCATTCATACTAAACTAAAATTAGTTTTTGTCCCTAATAATTCTAGGTTTTCATTTTAACAACAAAAAAGTATTGAGTACTACGCATTATTAAGTAATTAGTGATCTAAGAATTCTTTTTTTTTCATCTGTAATGCAAACAATAAAAATTAAACCATCTGGGTCACAGTTTCAAATGGATTTTTGGAATTCATACTTGATTATTTTTGCATTTAAACTAAAATCAGAATAATAAGGTTGCATAACTATAAAGAATTATTTTATATTTATACAATTTTAGATGAATAAAATGATAGTTTTGATAAATATTTTTCAATTTTATATTTTAAAGAAAAATGTAATGCATTTTTTAACATTTAATCCTAAGGCCTAATACTATGTTTTCTAACAAGTAAAGATGTTTAAATAGATTCCATAATATTTAGGGGGACTAATATCATTAAAGTGATTAATATCACTTTTATTAATAAATATTTTATTTAATTACATTTAATATTATCATAATATTGTTGGAATATTTACTTTTATTAAATCAATATATTGAAAAGAATATTTAATACGCATTTTTAATTATAACAGAAATTATTTAGTAAGATTCCAGGGTTTTTTAAGCTTGGATTTACAGTCTGAATTCGTCGTTTGGTTTAAAAAACCATTTGAAGAAAAAAAAATGAAATTTGATCATACTTTATTTTGAATTTGGTAGGTATTTATTTACTTTTATAGTGGTAAATAAATTTTTTTTTCAGTGTAATAGAACACAAAAAAAATAAACTTTGATAATAAGCTTAGCTGTCAGAATATATCATTTCTTAGAAATTAATGGTGTAATATCTTTATAGAATAAGCATAAACTTCTAGCGAGCGAAAGAAAATGGAATAATTCCCCCTAGGATGATCAATGATATTTGAAAAGTCAATGCCCGAGAGTTTGCTGAATTAATTGTTCGTACCTGATATCCGTGAATAGTTCATGGTTATCCATTATTAAGGAGCTCTGAAAGCATAACAGATTTTCATTCATCTCTCATTCTCATTAGAAAAGCTGCAACCGGGATCATATTTTATTCAGATAACGTGTTCCCATCCATCAAATGACTTCTGCAGCTCTCGCGATCGTCCAGGTCCATTAGAGAAATTCAATTTGTCAACACCGAAATTCATTTGGAACTGGTTACGGAACTGCACACCGGATAGCCTACTTCAAACAGTTCCTTTTAAAGGTGCCCGTGCCTGCGTTAAGTGCGATACTAATGGAAAGAGTTTCGTAAAAACAATAAATAGGATTTTAAAATGGGGATTTATTAAAGGTCTTGCAGGCATGTCCCTTAAGTTCCTATGCTATATTTATTCAAAAGAGAAATTTTTACATAGTGAAAATGTTAAAGAATAATAAGGTTGCATAACTATAATGCATTATTTTATATACAATTTTAGATGAATAAGTTGATAACTTTGTTAAATATTTTTAAAATATTATATTTTAATGAAAAATGTAAAATGCATGCCTTAGGCCTAATACTGTGTTTTCTAACAAGTAAAGATGTTTAAATAGATTCCATAATATTTAGGGGGACTAATATCATTAAAGGGATTAATATCACTTTTATTAAATATTTTATTTAATTACATTTAATATTTTCATAATATTGTTGGAATATTTACTTTTATTAAATCAATATATTGAAAAGAATTAATGCGCATTTTTAATTATAACAGAAAAAGTTATAATTACAGAATAGAATTAACAGAAAATTATAAAAGTTTTTAAAGTATTCGTTTTATTAAATTTGTGCCTAGGAAGTGAATTTATATCATTCATTCAAGTGCTGTAACGGAAAATTCTATAAAAGAAATCTACTATTTCTTGAATGGAGGTATGATATTTTTCTGGGTAACTATTGACTAGGAGAATTGATTTTCTTTAGCTAGTATAAGCTATATCTCGGGTTTATAGAGTAGAAATAATGCAACTTGAATTGATGTGAATGTGTTGTTCTGAAAACCCAAAAAAGTTTTCTTTGGTCAGGAAACTTTGATATGAAGCATATAAGTTTTTTATTTTTATTTGAAGAAAAATATTTGTTTCGAGTTTTCTCATAGTCATGAAATGAAACAATTGAACCAGATATAAGTTCAGTCTTTAAAATAAGAAATATTTCTTTATGGATCCTTGTGCATTGTCTTTGACTTTTTGGATAGGTATATTTTCTTCCAAATAGTTTTAGTCCCGTCATTTTTTTAAAAGAATGACTAGATATTTGAACATTATATTATTAGCATTTGAAAATAGTAGATATCCATTATTATCGACCCGTTATAGCTAACACTATCCCTCTATGAGAACTACCACTTTTAATATAATTCTCTGATTATAATTCTATTCTCTTATATAATTCTCTTATTAATTATTTATCTCTAAATTCTTATATTTAAATGATTCTTTGGTTGATGATATCGTAACCCCGTTGAATATAAAATTGCGAATTACGAGTAAAAGTTCTAACTGGTTCTGATTAAAATGGTAAAACTCATTCGCAATTATATGTAGTTACTGGACCAACTACAACGCGCAAGTGACCAGATTTTCTATTTAAAGTAGTGAAAACTTACTTAATTTTACAGTTGTCTGAAGCTTTTTCATTTTTATGTTAAAGAGAAAAATATAATTGAAATTAACTTAAAAATAAATAAATTGAAATAGTGAATTACCAAAGCGTATTTGTAGTTATTTTTGCTGCATACTTTTCATTATGAAGGAAAAACTAGTTTTACAGATCCTATTGCAATGCAAAGAAAACAACATTGAGGTAAGTGAATGAAGTTCGCAACCGGTTTCCGGTAGAATGTAGGTAGGTAGTCATTCAAAGAAATTACATCTTCCTTGCATCTTAGAAGCAAGAAATATTACATTTTTTATAAATAACGCGTTAGTGCCTTACATTCAAAAATACCAATCTTGAAGGTTCTGTCTTCTATTTACGATTAGCCCTATTGATAAATTTTCTTGCCTATAATATTGAATCTAAAACATTTCAGAAAAACAAACCAAAGTCGCTAAAGGATGTATTACAATTTTTCTTTTAGTTGAAAAAAATATATCCGATATATCCGATTCCAGTTGTTTAGAATTTCAAAGGGAGTCCATACACTTATTTCTAGTTTAAAAAGAGATAGAGATTATATATTGTTTATTTCCTTTCCCCCACTAATTAACCCTTTAAATTACAGGTTTAATAATTATGTTCTCTGTACAACAATCTAAAAATAAAAATTCCCAACTTAAGCAACATTCTCTAACGAACAGAAACTTACAACAACACCAACCTCACTGTATCCCACACACCAGCAACAGGAAATATCTCCCAGTGTTGCCAAAACCCATTTCCCTGCAATCCCCATCCAGCATACATCTCCAAGACAAAACACCCCACAAGCGCGCCGACGGCCGGCCTCTTTGCATACAGACATAAATAACGTTTTTTTCACAGCCACGGATTGACCACGGTGAGTGCCGGCTCCTTCCGGCCCGCACCCTTTTAATGTATTCGTACAGAAATCCCACAGAATCCGATATCGGGGGCGTCCAAAGCCTTCTCGGAGGGGAGGAGAGGTTTTTTTTTATGGGGGAGGGTGTCTTCGAGGGATGACCGGAGGGAGGGTGCGGAATCAATGCGAAAGGGATGCGATATCGTCTGGGCCATCCTTCAAGGAATCAACGGATTCGCGGTCAAGCGCTGGGGAGGGCGATATAAATTGAGGAGGTTTTGCCGTAATGGCGCTGGGGATGGGGACTTTTCGGCGGGGACTTTAGGCCGTAAAATTCTTGTGTTTCTTTTTATTTTTGGAGAGGGGGAGAGGAGTTTGTTGTTGAGGTTATTCAATTTCAGTTGAAGAAGGAATTTAGATGATTCTTGTAGGTTTTTTTTCTCGTGGTATCAAAATTTGAAACGGATAGGTTTTTATAGAATGGAAGGCGTTTTGGTTCAGATTTAAAATGTGATTAAATCGGTTACTTGGTAATGAAATAAAACGTTGTGTAGTGGAGTTATGTTCTATTTTTTTTACCTTAAGATACTATATTCCATTAACTACAAAGGCATAAGTATATCCCTCCAAGTATTGGCAATCGCAAGATAATATTGTTTTAAATACAAAAATCCTTTAGGAAATTTTTGAAGAGGTAAATTTTTTGTCTCATGTACTCAGAATTTTCCATCATCATTATACTAATTTAGTTTTTACAGCGAACAAGAACTGAACATCAATTTAAATAATATTATCAGCTGGATTACATTTATTTTTTATGTTTTTTTCATTGTCTGTCAAAGTGCAAACTATGCAAAAAAAAAAAGTATTAGATACCATACTGTACTACATAGCTGTATTTTTGTGATAGTCTGTATTTCGAGATATTGTAGATTTTGAATTCTCCTACACATTTTCTGTTAAAATTATTTCTTTCAAAAATTTGCAGTTTTTTTTTTGTTAATAGTATAAAATTTATTCCGTTTCAAAGGATTCACATTTTTATTTCTCCTCAGTGTCTGTGTTTGTTCTGTATTGAATATTCTCGAACCCTAGACTAACAAGCCGTCTAAATTAGAATTTCAATTTCGATTTTATTTTTCTTGTGCGCATAAACTCTAAAAGAACTCTTTGATCCTAAAGGTTTTTATGGATTTATGCAACAGTTTTATAATGCATCTTTGAAGTGCAAATATTATTTTGAGTATGTGATTTTATTATGTTTCTTAGTACCTTATACGTAGTATGTTTATAAAATTTATCTTAAAGTCATATTGAAAAAGAAATAATCATGAGTTAACAGAAATTAATTAAAGTAAATTAAGCACTTTTATTCAATAACAGTATTTCTTTTCAACTGATAACATAACTATAAATTATTTTCAAAAAAACCCGATTCCTTATTTGACACACCTATATTAATTAAACACCCTGATCTGCAGGGGAGACAGGAATCACTATTATTTTAATTTATCCTCTTCCAGAAACTCACTTAGTAACGGCACTAAAATATTCCATTATAACCAGCAAGTCGGCTTTCCCCATTGCGTGTGGGAAGAAGTTCCACAAATTGAAACTCCTTTTTCCCCTACTAAAATATTAATCCGCAATTAAACCATCATAACGCGGAACCGAATCCCGTATTAAACGCCAATCCATTACCAGCGAAGAAAACAGCTTCAGATGAATGGTTATTCCCCGATTACTCGCCGAGGAAACTTAAAATTGTAATTGCGATCATTTATTTAAGGCTAACATCTGTTTTGCTTAATTTGGCTTTTGTAAGGGAGCGATTAAAAGCATGGGGGATACATTTAGTGAAGGCATTTCCGAACACTCGTTACAACAATGTTTTAACGACCCTTCATTTGAGGGTAATAACCGTCATTTCATTTGAATCTATTACCGAGGATAAGAAGAGCAATAATTCATTAGGTGATCTTTTTTTCCTGTTGTTTATGGGAAAAAATTTCATCAAGGAGGTTACCTCTTATTAAAAAAACCTAGGCACTCTTGATTGGAAAGTAAAGTATGCGATGCCTTTAATTAGTCCGATCAAAATCTTTAGTTCTCTTAAATGTCTTTGTTTATGAATAATTTAGATTATTAGAATTTTGGAGATTATTTGTCTTACTTTTGAGCTTTTGCGCATAACTTAATTAATTATCTGAAGAGGGACGACATATTGATTAAGAAAGAAGGCTGATAAGGTCTCATCACGACAACAGAGTTCTTAGATGCTTCTTTGGGAGTATTTGATTCTTTTAAAACTGCTTTGCAATATCTTACTATTATAGTTTACTTAGTGAAATGGTAAAATATTTTTTTAATTCCCTCAAACGAACTAAGATAAAATCTTTGCGAACAAAAAGAATTGACATCTTAAAACTACATGGTTGAGAATGCATTATAGGACTCATACTGTTAAAAAATTAAAAAAAAATGTCTTCGACAGCTTTTCCTTAGAAGAGTTCTATCAATTTAAATATTCACTAACTAAACTGAACTCAAATTAAGCTTGTGTGTGCGGTTGAAAACACAAACTAACTTTGAATGAGTCAAGTAACTCATCAAAGAACCTTTAATGAAGTTTTGTCAGAAACATGTAATTCCTAACGAAGTTTCCCATTAAAACTCCATTGAAAAGAGCCTTAGCATCCATTAGACTGAGGAAGCAACCCCTTTCTCCAAGAGAAGCGCCGTTCAAGGTGAAACAAATAGCCAAAAAAATCCGCCTTCTTGGAGAACCTCCCCCGTCCACTTTCACTTTTTGACTAATGGCAGAATTCTTTGCCACCATTATTTATTTGGGTCCTTCAACAAATAATTGGCCGTGTAATAGCAGTTTCACTTCCCGGCGATTTATTTCCCTCCCCCTCCTGTTTTTACACGCCCATAGCCAACCCTCCCTCACATCCTTCTTTTTTCGCTCCTTTAATTTTTATTGTCGCCTAGATTGGCTATAAATCCCGCTTCGCCCATTCCTGTTCTCATAATGGAAAGCATATGTTTACATTTTGTAGCCAAAAAACTTTTTTATCTCGCCGAAATTACGTCATTTTTTCCCTCCGCATAAAAGGATGAGGGATTAATCATAGATGTAAGCGGCAATGTGCGGTAATCATTGTACGTAAGGTAACGCAAGGCGTCATTGCTTATGTAAGGTAATCTGGAAAGGATGGCGTTTTATCGGCTTCTTGGGGCGTATTGATTAATTATGCAGGGCAGGTTTTGTCGTGTGATTAGGGGGTAATTTATGTGAGGCTTTGCAGACGACGGTAAATTTCGCCCGGGTGGTGTATGAAGATGTTCGAAGAAGCTTGTTTGCGCTGATGGTCATAATGTTGCTCGGCGAGGTTTAGGGTGAAATTAATATCTCCATGCTAATTGAGAGAAAGTGGGTCATATTTTAAAATCTCTTTGCTATATTTGACGTTAACTTTGTACGTAATCTGAAGTAATGCATATTCCCGTGATAACCGTGTAATGTATGTGTTCCCAAGCATTTGTGTATAAATTGGTGATTTGAGAATCAGAATGAATGAATTGTCTTGTTCAGTTTATTTCTATGCTCTTCATGATTGAATTTCTAAAAAAATACAAGTTGAAAAGGATTTTTACTGGATGATCTTTAAGTTTCAATATATGAATGGAAACTTTGACCTAAATACGTATTGTAATTAAGCATATGTTTAAAAGGATAAATTATAATTACCCTTCAATAGTTTTTAATTCTATCAATTTCTGTTAAAAGTCTCAGTTTAGTGGATTCAACTATATAGGTGGTTGTTACACTTATTATTAAGGGGTATAATTTTTGTAATCACAAATCTTATTTAAGTATTATATTTTTATATTTTAGGTTTGAGTTTTTTTTAAAGTTTGATCAGTGTCTTATGTCCCCATCTTGGAAAATTTATTAGATATTAATTCATCTAAAAAAATTTTCTTAGAAGTGTAATTAATTACATACTGTTTCGAAGTGTCAAAATTTGTAAATACTTCTAGATCGTAGACTAGGCGAGCACTTTCGTTGTACGGAAGAACATTTTCTTTTTTGTGGCTAACATGTAATGCAGCCGAAATATCCATTAGCCTTCATGATAAAAACAAAAGTAACATTCCTTATTTACGAATTAAGGCGCGCTTTAAATTTAAGTTTGAATGTATTTCACTTTTTTTTTATCTGTCGTTGACGACACAAAGCCTCAACACAGAAAATCTTCCCAAAAATACATTTATCTCATCAACTCAAATCCGAAATCGGTGAAACGAGAATATTCATGGGCTTAAAACGTCAGAACGTATTTATGGCTTCATTTTTGCTCCCCGAACGCGATTGCAGGAAACACATTCACGCGGCACATTAAACCCCAAAATGGCCACCTCGCGAATAAATCTGAATTATCTCCACCACCGCCTCCTATCAGCACGTTGCGGAATCAAAAACATCGAGGCACCGACAAATCATTTGAGCCACGATTCGCGTAATTCGTGAAAAGGTATTAAGGTAGTAGATTCGGGTGAATGTTATACTGTGATTTTAGAAAATGTTTGGTTGAAACATGTTTTGGTTATTCTAAGCCATTTTCAATTACTTTGTTGTGTCAATGTTGAGTGCTGTTTATTAGAAAAGTGTATTTCAGGTTGAATCTTTTCTTAGGTTAGGTTTTTCTCTTCTACTTTTCTTCCTATCTCACTCTCTTTCATCGAATTCACCGTCTTTTCTTTTTATTCTCTCCCCATTTTTTGTTCTTCTCACATTTCACCTGTTCTATATCTCTATCACTCTTTTCACTCCCTTCCCTTTTCTATCTCTCTCTTTCATTCCTTAAACTTTATTCTTTCGATTTCTTTTTTCTATTATTGCCTTCAACTTTCTATTATTCTCACCTATCTTATTCTCTCCCTTTTCTTTCTTTCCCTCCATCAACGTAATTATTTCCCCTATCTTTTCATTTTCTCTTTCTTTCTCTCCATCAAACTTTCTCTTTCTCGTTCAACTCATTCTTTCACTCATATTCTAAAGCAAACTACAAAGATGTCATTATAGAAGGAAACAAGGATGAAAGCAAACAATAAAACAAATCTATCTACTCTAGCCAATATGGATATGATGGTTCATTCCTTGAGAGAAACGTAATCCTAAATAGTGAAGTCGTGAAGAACATTCTCTTGCAACTGAGGGTCAAATTCTCCTGCATCACGTGTCAAAATAAGTTTTATAGCAACTACTAACTTTTAATATCGGTAGTAGAACTGTTGCAGTGATGCTGCACCTGACCCAGTGATATTATGTAGCATCTTCATCGGCCGGATATATGATAAGCTAAGGGTCAGTTCCAACTGAAAAAGAGCATCCCCGCACAATCCAATCCAATTCATTCCATTACGACCCCCTTCGAAATAGCCAGGGCGGGGCTCGCCCCCCGTAGCAGTTACTCCCGTAATGAATAGGTTATGGGACCCTATAACTCAGCACGATGGATGCGATCGTGACGGCCCAGGTATGCAAATGCTTAATGGCCGCCATAACTCTCCACCGGCTTCCTCTCTTTCCCCTTGATTAGGGGGCCTCCGCCCACAAACAGGGCGTAATTGGTTTCTTGGGAGGAGGATCAAAGCCTTCTTTGAGTGTGATTGTGAGAAGGCCTTCTTGTGTTCCGCTAGCTAATCAGCGAATGGAGGAGTTATAATTACCGCCGGTGATTCGTCTTGATTACGAGGGGTTGGTTATGGCGGATTGGTTTGGGTTGATTAGGTGAGGGAGGGTTTTGGTGAATGGGGGTAAAAGGGGTGCTGTATGATGAGATGAGAGGTTTCGGGGTTGTGCCTGTTGAAAAATGCTTTTCGTGGTTAAAAGTGTGTAGTTTTAAGAAATTATAGAAACTAATAACTCTTGTTTCAATATTTGGAGTGATTATATTCACTTGTAAGAATAAGAAAATGTAAATTCCCGACTCTTGTATGTAACTTTTCATAGGATGACTCTGTGAAATCTAAATGGAGGGTTAAATACCTAACAAAGACAAAATACAATGTTGGTCTAAATTTTCCCCAATATAAGGACTTACGAATTTAGGATGCCCTTCTGACTAGGGAGGGGGAATATAGCAATCTTAGACACAATTTTTGGAAAAGCAAGAAAACTTTTAAATTATAAAGAAAATAATTTCCATAACAAAAATAGGTACTAGTATCGTCGTTCAATATTTGAATAATTTTTATGCTATGAACTATTTTTGGGGGAGTTTTCCTCTTGATAAAATATATATTTATAAGAAAAGGATGATAAAATATATATTTATAATAAAAAGAACAGTAATCTAATTTTTTATACTGTTCATTACTCTGTTATCTTACAAAAACTTAAATATCTTTTTCAAATTGACAGGAATTTTTAAGGTTAATTACATACTCAAATTTACTTTTAATAACCCCTAAAAATCCACATGCGTTAAGAAGTGTACTTTAGATCCAAAATATTATCGGATAGGTTGCGCTGACAGGGGAGGATGCTTCAGTAAGACGTTTTATGACGACTGCGTCTCACAACTTTTTACAAGGCAATTTGCAAACCTTTTCAACGTAGCTAACGTGAAAATAACTCGGAATCTCTTCAACACTCTCAGGACTAAAATAATTCAGCAACTCATTATAGCGTGTGAAACACTCACACTTCCAACCTTCACCTCCACAAACGAAACCAACACTCCCATTAGCACCACCCACCTCACTCATTCCCTCATTTCTCCCAGTCAGTCGGAAAGAAACTGCTCATCGTCACCCTACTGACTGACTGACTGAGTGACTCGTCGCTAATCCCCTCTCTTCGGATGCTGCGAACAAGGAGGATCCCCGGCCTCCCGTCAACACCTCCCGAGACGGTGACTGTTTGTCACGTGGAGAGAGTGAGCAATAGACCGCTCGTTGTCTGTGACACTACGTGACATACGTTAAGAGGGGTAAGAAGAAAGGATACAATGAAAAGAAAATAGAAAAGTCACTGTTTATGGTAGAAAAATTACGGACTGTTGGGATGAACAGTTTCTTACATGAGAGGAAAAGTTAATAATATTTGGAAAGGGTTATTTTTCTCTCAATTAGGTTTTTTTTCTGTAAAGGCAGCAAAGTTAAACAAAAAATACCCAAAAGATAAATATACACCAATTACTCATAATAAAAAAACAAATACAAAATGATTTCAAACATAAAAGATCCTTTTTACTCTGATTACTTTACAATAATATTTATAGGAGAGAAAATATGTATTTACAAGGAAAAGATGTTGACCAATTTTGTGCATATAAATTGAATAAATTTTAGTAACCGTTTCCTTTAATGACTGATTATAACTTTTGATTAGAAATATGATAATCTCTTCAGTTTTATCTTTTGTTGACTTTTTTCATTATAAATCACTTCACTTATATATCATTTATATAATAATTTGTTTGCTTGTAACATTTCTATACTTAGCTTAAAATATTTCTCTCTTTATATTTCAACTTTAGTAAGATATAAAAACAACACACTTCCATTACTGCTCAAATACTAATTCCAGTTCGTTTTTATGATAACATTTTATTTTGCTCATAATATTCTATTTTATTTTCTTCAATTACGTTACCTAAATTACACTGCGAAAAAAGTGCTATTCTGTCTTTTAAAATGCAAGGCATAGTAGCAACTGCTTCCATCTGGGTCGTAAGAGAGGTTTACACGATCACTTTAAAACAAGAAAGGAGATTCGACGCACTCTCTACCCACTCTCACTCTACGCTCTACCTCATTGACATCGCGTCCCGGGTCAATTATAGCACAGGCCGTTCCTCGAAAGAGGTCTCGACGTCGCTTTTTGTTCGGTGGGATATTTTTGGGACGGCTGTCGATTATTATGCATCGCTCGGGGGTGCTCCGACCCAGACCCGAGCGGTTGTTGCAGAGAGTGGAGTTCCTTGTTGAGCACGTGATGGATATTCGCTCGGGACTCTCGGAAGACGTTTGGGTGGAGGAGTGTGAGATGTTTTTTAGAGGTGAATGTGTCTCGTTTGATGCTTTTCGGTGAGATTTGGTCTTTTGTGTGTTTCGTGGATATATCTCTGAGTTTGGAAGCCGATGGAATTTCTCGGTTGTGCTCTGGTCGTTAAGTGAGGATACGGATTTGTGTTCTCGCATGCAGGATCATTCCGGTAACTCTTATCGATGTGTTGACTGGATTTAGGTTGTTTGTTACTTAGATGTTTCTTTTTGGAAAAAAAATTGATATAAACAACGAAGGAATTTTTTAACATCTTTTGGATAAACAAAAGTGATATGGAAACGCCTTTAAGTGTGTGGGTTTTATATAATTTTACTGATGCAACTGTTAAGTGAATTCAGACTTAAATTATCGAAAATAAAATTGATGTTTAAGATTTCTTATGATGCGTGATATACTTCATAAAGACTGTTTAAAATATCTGTTGTTTCATTTTCAAAAGGAATTTAAATAGAATGGACGAATACCTCTAGATATTTCCTATTCGTATTTTTCAAATATCGTCAAACAACAGAGGTCCTTCCTTAACTACACTTGCTCATATGATATTTGATGTGCAAAATATTTCCGTAGTTGACTATCTTTTGTGGCCTTAATCATTTTAGGCCCTTGTTTGCAGTACTTTATTTCACCAATGGATACAAACAAGGCAAAACGAAACTTTCCTTCAACCACTAAAACGATTCCTGTCACCTCAATTCATCCCAACAAATGAACCCCAGTGTTATCTCCCCAAACCACCCATCTGGAATCTCAGCCTCCTGATCCCCGTCACCCAACCACCCCTGACAAAACGCTTCCGTCCTTCAACACAGCACACCTCCTCCTGGTGACAAGACCACCTAATGCAGTGTGATCACCACTCCCGCACCATCGATCACCAACCAGTAAAAGCGATCTTCACCATCACCATCATCTCTCTCTCTCTATGATCCAAAGTCTTCGCGTCTCTTCCCTAATGCCCCTACTCTAATCCCGGTCCGGGGACTCCGGCGGGACCTTAAAGGGATTTCTCCCGGATTCCGGAAGAGGAAAGTAAAAGGGGGCATGGAGGGGGTTTACACCCCGCGCGGAGATCAGCGTAATCCCCGTGTCTTCGACGCGCTCTGGTTCGAGGATATGCTGCTGTTGGAAGTGCTGAGGAACGACAGGTAAGTGCCGGGTGGAGAGTGCTCCTTTTTTCCCTTTCTAGGGATATGTCTTCCGGTGCTTTATTGTTCTTTTGGGATGGGGTGTTTGAGTTTTTGTTGTTTTTGAATATCAGAAAGTGGTTTTGAGTCAGAGCGGGATTTTAATTTTGGGCCATGTTATGCCTTTTTTATGTAGTGTGTGTGACTATTTTCTTAACTATCAGTGATCTGGTTGAACTCGAAGGACTGAATTTTGAGGCGGTAGAATTTTTTTTTTTTACTTTTTTCATTCTTAGTATCAAGTGATATTTTGACTATACGAGTATTTTTTATCTTATTTTTAGCGAAAAAGAGCTGTAAATATAACTCTCCATAAATATGGGAATAATACTTTTAATGATTATTTGAAGTAAATAATATAACTTTCAATATTTTAACCAAGGGAATTATAATATAAATATTTTGTTTACATTTAAATAACAAAATTAAAGCTCCTTTGTTGAGAATAATTATTCATTTGTGCATATTTTTATTTGAAGATTGTTGTACAATCAAATCTCAAGTTTATCTAGAATATATTTCTCTTTGTTTGAACCATTTTCATCCAAGTGCCTCCTAATAATATCTATAAGGTGCTTATTTACTTAAAACTATTTTCCGAGATTTACTTATAGAAGTTGATCGAATAAACGTGGATGGAAATTTCTATCAGGTATCAAAACAAATTTAGGAATATAATCATATTACGAAGCGTTATAAAACTGTAAAAGACCAGCTCCTTTTTAAAAATGAGATTCCTTTAGTCCACGAACCCCATTTCTTCAATTTAAAATAAACTATCTTCGTAAGAAGATGAATCTATGAAATAGCTTTACTATTATCCTGAACACCGAGCAGCAGCTTTTTTTTTTGTTGAATTATTTAAAAGACCCAAAGGAGGAAGAAAAAAAAAACACAGCGCACGCATTTCAAGGAGGAACAGAATCATAAATTCTCTTCTTCTCAAATCCCATTTCGTTAAAAAGTCTTCCCTAATGTCTTTTACCATACTTTTGATTCCCTCCTAAATAAGATTGCGAATGCCGAGAAGCAGGAAACATGAAGCTGATAATGGGATTCGAGTCAACATAAATAAGGCGGAACAGTGCGCTATTAATGAGAAATCATATTGTAGGCCGTCGTGCGAATGAAATTTTAAAGAGGTTTTCTAATGAAACTTTATTAAAATGGTTTCTTTCTCCCCTCCGTCTGTTGTGACGAAATATTTCGGTGCTCCTCGCGTGGGCTATTAGAAGAAGCGAGGTTATGTCCCGGCTCCTCAGTAAGAGCATTAAATGGGATTCTAGTTACTCATATAGCCTTTACTTAACACAATTTCCTTTACTTACAAAGTTCGTTTCATTTGAAGTTTTCCAAACACATAGACTGACAGAAATGAGCTACATGCATGTATGATTTGTGCGGAAATGAGTTAAAGTCAAATCATATTTTTGATTATTACAGTATCTTAGTCTAATAAATAATAGGCCAGAAACTCGTAACAAATTTAGTTCAGTTCGTAAAAACAGCGTTTCGAATATTTTTTCGTCATCTTAGTTTTTTCTATTAGGTTATTACTGATTTTAGTGTCTGTTTTGTATTTTTAATTTCTCTTCTGATGAATGTTATTTATAATTCTTTTCAAATGTTATTTAATAGTTTGTATGCTATCACTAATTCGAAAAATAACTTTACGTAAACTAAACTTGTAGTATTAATCTACTCCACAAAACATAAGTGTATTGTAACTTTCTTAGGATAATATATTCAAAAATAATTTATGTGAAAAGAAAACAATGAAGAGCACCAAGTATAGAAATAAAGTGTTTTTGTACCTATGAATAAGGAATTTTTCGTCTGGCTAGACTGAACTATCAGGCAACTAACGTACAAAACAAAAGATATAAAACCTCAATCCTTATTTGTCTCACAATTTACAATGTTGTAATTGCATGATACTGTCATTCCGAGTATCTCAATTGATACTTTATTCAAACTATGTTATAAATTAACTATTTAATCTTAAACTAAATTTTTCAGTTAGTCATTAAAGAAAGCTATTTATAAGAAAAAAATAATTATTATAGAACAAAATTATAAATGAATGTGTTATCTTATTCTTTAAATTTAAGTAAATTTCACTGAAAATAGTTTTTATTAGTTTTATGGTAGAAATTCTCATATTGAGAGGAGTGAAAAGACTAGGAAAATATTTCCTTTTAGGCTTTCATTGCCTTTTGCTTCATTTTACTTTCTACAAAACACTAAAGAGATAAAATGTAAAATAAATTATTTATATATTATCAGTATATATTTTGCATTCTCAACTATTTTCTTTTCACACAAATTATTTTTGATTATTTTATCCTCTGAAAAAGTTACAATACATGCTTTCCGAATTAATACTATGTTTATTTTTTTTTTGCTGTCTAAAATGTTATTACCTTGCTCTTTTTATTACTTTCAAAAGCTTCTTAACATAGGAGTAAAAATACACGGATTTAAATTTCGAAAATGCCTATTTCTGTTTTTTTTAATGCAAATCAC
The DNA here is from genome assembly GCA_963680715.1 of Tetragnatha montana. NCBI lineage: Eukaryota > Metazoa > Arthropoda > Arachnida > Araneae > Tetragnathidae > Tetragnatha > Tetragnatha montana. The sequence goes on from OY796675.1 coordinate 32,456,936, forward strand.
GGAGTCATCTAATTCCCCTGCAGCAGAATTGGAAATCGCATTAAGAAAAATTAATTTCACCAATGAGAGAAAGAGGGGGGGGTAACCAACTTTTTAACACCGGAGATTTCATCAAGATTTTGAACGTTAGAACGACTTTGATTCGACCTTAATTAAATTGTGACCAGATTTCGTGCATTGCAGAAGTCATTTTTAACTTCCATTTTTGCTTCCGAGAAGATTTAGGGAAGTAAAATAATGAAAGAGAAAGGGACTCTTTTGATTTTGAGGTAATTAAATCTCGATCTTTAAAGATAAGTTCTTTTTCCCCTTTGTTTATCTGCGGGAAGTAAATAAAATGCAAATCAAAACGGAAATAGCTCATAATTAAGTTGAAAGGTAACCAAGATAGTGGATGCGCAGTTTATTTTCGTGAAATCCTTCGCATGCATCGAATTTTTATCTTTCGAGATGAACTTTTTGTGGAATTTAATTTATTCGGAATGATTTTCTCTGATTTCGTGACCGGGATCGAAAATATTAAATTAACCTTTCCGCTTTTAAGGAAATCTCATTATAAACAGGACATTCGGTCATTACATGCTGGCGTTGATTAGTTCCTTCTGATGAAACTTAATCAGTATGTTCCTTAATTGTGTAATTTCTCTTTGTGATGAATACTGAATATTGCAATCTCTCGAAATAAATGCTTACTCTGATGGAATAGCTAGATCCCATGTTTTATATCACTTTTCATACATTAAATTCGTATACTTTTTTTAATGGTTAAACATCGATTTGTATAAAACTTTTAAAGAAGTAATTACTTCTTCAAAAGTTTTAATACAAATCGATGTTTAACCATTAAAAAAGTATTGTTATATTCTTTTCTTAATTAAATTAAATTTAATTAAGAAAAGAATATCACAAATTCAATTAATAATTTTGTAAGTATATTTTAAATAACATGATCTTGATCAATTCATATTTAGTATAATTAATTCTAAAAGGAAATGCTCTATAAGTGCTGTAAAAAATATAAAGAATAATATAAAATCCACCTATTAACGTCCTTTGTTTCGATTTTAAAATGACATGCTTTTTAAATGATTTATGGTTCAATAATTTTCCTTTAGTGTGCTATTAATTTTAATTCCATTTACAGACACTGCAGATCGATCTATATAAAACTGCTATTCAAAAAAACTGACAACTGTTTTATGGAATTTAAGTATAATTGGTATTAATTTAATAAACATAAAGGATAAAAAATATTATTCAGTAATAATCATTAATTTTTTTATCATTTCATAAAATTATCGTCTAAAATTTGATAAAAATAGTTAAATATGTTAAAAGGTACCGTAAATTATATCCTCCACAATAAAATATTATTTAATATCCTCTATGTTTGTTTAGATACAGCTAGACGTCATGTTTAGCGATGTAAAATATTTGAAACACAAATATTTTTATGTCTAACATGAGTTTAATATTTGATGTAAGAAGAGCGCGGTTATTTTTTTTTTACACAAAAGGGATTAATAGTTCGTTAACATAATTTCTGTTGCTGATATTTTCAAATCTCTCATGCCCTCTTTTACCCCTTTTAATTTCACCGCTTCATTCAGTAGTTTTCTAGATAGAAATTTCTTTTCAACACCCGACACCTTCAGCTTTACTTCTTCTACCCACCCAATATTCCCCGAGAATAAACCTCCCTGCCTGTTAAGCCAGCTTTACCTTACGCAACCCAGACGCTCCCCAGCGTCGAATAAAGCGCTCAGTTCGTAAATATTGATACCCACTCCCGCTGTCAGCCCGAGTGACCAATGACTGGATTTCGGGGCAGACGGATAAAAACGGGTTGGCCAGGTATGACCCGCGAGGGGAAATGGATGGCATTCATAATCCCGATGCTTTCCGGGGACATGGAACAGGGCACTTCATCAAAAGTGGAACTACTTTTTCTCCGGTCATCCTTCAAAGTATCAGTGGTTCCGTGAGAAGATGAATGGGGGAGGTATCAGAATGCTGCGATTTTCGCTCGTGTCTTATTACTGCCTCACGTCGGGGGTTTTGAGAAGTTTTCTTTTTTTTTGTTTAGTGGTGATTTGGGGGACAGGGTTTTTTTATTGTGGTGGACATTGTTCTTAATGAGAATTGCTTGGTTGGGGTTTTTTTTTCTTGTGTGTGGAGGGTTTGGATTGGTTTGATAGTTTTGGTCTTTTCTTTGGGAAGGAATTAGAGGGGTGGGCGGTTTGAAAGGAATATGAGATAAATTGTGTAGTAATGTTACATAAATAAGAGTAAGGATATATAAGAGTATTTTTGTGAATTAATAATTTTTTGAAAGTAACTAAAGTAAAAAAAAAAATTTCGTTGATTTCATACTTTGGTTTTAAAAATTTTAAATATCGATAGTTAAATTTATGCATATTTGGGGGATATAAATTCGAATACACTCGTTAATATTTTTGGTTCAAGTATTTTTAGTATAAATTAAAATAATTTTTTACTCTCTGTCCATTCTTCTTTAAAACTATAATTAACATTTCAATGAAAAATATTTTTAAAATAATTTTACATACCTACTATTAGAATGAAAAATAGTCCCTTCGTGCCACTCCTTTACGTATTTTATCCATTCTATAACTTTTATAATTAATTTGATGTAGTATAGTAAAACCAGTTTAAACTATGAATTACTCATAAATATGCTTAGTGTGTACTTGAGTACAAGTACAGTGAGTAAAAACTTGGAATTTATAGCTTAGATAGAATTTTACTGTTACGTGTATTTAGTTAGCTACTACCGATTTAATTTTTTTTCCAAGATAATGGTACTTTGAATCGGTCATCACTATTTCCCACGAACTAACGACCTCCGCCGCAGCACACCTCTCTGTCTTCCAAGCGGACGATTCTGACAGTCCGCCAGAGCATCACGCACCCAGACACCATTTTCAGTAAAAGCCCTGGTTTCTCTCCACGCTTCCATCCATCTTCTTAAAGATCTTTTAAGGCATTACCTAAGCACCCGAGCGTTGAAGGCTGGGAGTGAGTTCAAGAATAATGCGGCCTCAGTTAAGGGGAGATAGCGAGCCCTTTTTGAGGAGCCCTCCTCTCCAGAAAGGGAAAAAAAAGCAGATAGGGATCCTACCAGCAGTGAAGACAGCGAAATATTGTCAGTTATTCTTGAGACTTAATGTGGGATTCGTTGACAACTTCGTGTGGTTTTGGACGTTTTTATCTCGGTTCTTGTCGTGGTTTTTACGCCGTTCTTGAAATAAATTCGTCGTGAGGTCCTCTCCTTCGACGCGTGATTTCTGGGGTCGTGCGTGTTATGGAGAGGCTTAAGCCAAAGAACCTTTTCGGTTGATGGAAGCTAATGGTTTTTGAAGTGTAGTTAGAAACCGTTTAAGCTTTTTGGTGAATGGACTTGGGTATACTGATGGATGAATAAAACATTGCATCTTGTAAATCGTTGTAACTGTAACAGAAACTATAGGGTACGTAACAAAATATTCGCAACTTTAAAATATTGAAACTTTGAATAAAATTAATAGTTATTGGCCTATCATTAAATAACATCAAAAAGGTTTAATTAAAATGGATATACCATAATATTTTCCAAATATTAAAAAAATATAATATATTGTTAGTAAGGCTTTGATAATAATTGGATGATTAAAATGTATTCTAAGGATTCTCTCCAAAACATGCTGTATTTAAGATTCTTATTAGGTGTTTTATAAGACACTTTAAAATGTGTGATACTATTATGAAATTGTATGGTAAAGCTTGCTTCTAAACTAGGCAACAAGTAAAATGTTTTTATTGTTTTTTCACCTATAGTTTTGTAATAATTTTTTTTTCTTAATTTTGTATTTTTTAAAGTTAATAATCTGAAAACTTAAGGGCATCAAAAAAAAAATATAATATAGTAAAAGAAAAATTTATAGTATGATATTGCTTACTCAGATGTATCATCCTTTTTAAACTCAGAAATGCCGGTTCAAAACCACTACGTAATCTGATAAATAGCATTTCACACCAAAAAAATATATATAAACGCAAAAGAAATGTAAGGTCACACATGTCGAATTTTTCGAAATCATCGAATGAATTCTTTCTTGCGAAACCCACACGTTTTTTTTTTCACTGTGGGGGGGGGCACAGTGAAAAAAAACGTGTTCGTATTTTATTCTTCGAACCTCACAAGTCAGGCAGAGAACCATCGCAAAAAAAAAAAAAAAAATCGCCAAAAAATTGAAGTCTGACCAACTTTTGAATTATTTATGTTCCTCCAGCAAGCGAACAAAAAACCCTAACATACGGCAAAAGAATAGATATTTTTAGCGAACCCATGTATAGATATATTCCATATAACTCGGTTAATGCGAACGAGGGCGAATTTTCCCCAACTCGGACCGATTGAAATTCCGGCACCTCCGGGTATGGTCCGGCTTCCGGGAGTTTTTCCAACACCTTTCTGATTGGTTGGAACCCCTGGAAAACAAAGCAGACCTTGTTGAACTAAGCGTTAGGTTCTGTTCGCCGGGAATCAAATCATGTTGGGTCTGAAATCTCCAGCAGGTCAAACAAATGGGGAATATACTTTTTGTGGGTGGGTGTATATAAATATTTGAGGGCCTGCGAACTGTAATTTGACTGATGTATGCATTATGCATCGGGGAAAAGTTGAGATTTTTTTTTCCGGGTGGGTTTTACTTAAAATACTATAAGTGTTGCATTTAATGTAGCACCTATTTTATGTTTTGGAGAGTCATTTTGTGTCTGGACGATAGTATTTGCTACTATTTGCTTGTAATGTTTTATTTTTTAAGTTTTGATAAATATTTGAAAACAGTATAGTAGGAATAACAATATACTGTTTTATACCCTTTTTACATCAGAGGTTTGTTTTAAGCATTACCTATTTATTTTTTTTTATTTGCTTCTTAATTCTTAAAGAATGTTCACATTTGTATATCTGTTACGGGCAATGTGATAAATTGGGTATTATTAATAATGCCCGGGCAATGTGATAAATTCAATGGAATTTATCAATGAAATTTATCACTTTGCCCGCCTCCACTTCGGGCATTATTAGTAATGCCCGATTAATCACTTTGCCCGGAACATATCTATATTTGGTTACTTTAACCCTTTACATGATTTTCTTAACAATTAGCTTTAATTCGATTGAAAATGAAGAGTTACAATCCCCTCTTTGATATTTTCATACCAACAAACTCAAAATTGTAATAAAATGTTTCAGAAAGGGGATTTTTTTACAAATTTAACCACGTAAGTTCTAACACCCTTACAACGAGTTACATTAATCAGAATTCCTCCTAAGGCATTTGAAAATCTCTCATTTACGTGCGCGACCAGAGGAGCCTCTTATCCGCCGATCCATCATCCCGAGCGCTCGATAAAAGGTGACATGATTGAATTAATTACTGTCTCTAATCAATCAAGGCTGCTACTGTCCGGACTGCCCCGGAATCACAGTTTGTCGCGAAGTCAATTGTGCGATGATCAAATGAGATTGATCACGTTTCAGTTCACTGGAAAATTGATTCGCCCATCTATCTCCTCCGCCCCAACACTTTGGACGGGTTACCGATCAGTTTTTGATGGTTAAGATGTTGCCAGAGTTACTTAGTATTCCTAACAGGTATTAGTTTCGGGTTGGGAGTGGTACGGTGGAAAAGTGGCTGTATGTATAGGAATATAGTTTGGGAGAATTAATGGGGTTCGTTAGAGCTAAATGGAGTGTAACAGTTTACGCTACTGATAGTTTTCAATCAGTTTGTGCTTATAGTACTACATTGATATTTTGAATTTTAGTGGAATTTTTTTTATTCTGAAAAATGGTTTACTTTCCTTATGTGTTGCATGTTTCTGTAGGTAATGAAAACATTTATCCAATTAAAGGTACTATAAATTTTTTGTATGAATATTTCAATTTTCAACAGATATTGTTTATGTATATTGGAATTCATTGGATGGAGAACTATTCAAAGTGATTTAAAATTCACTAAAAGTGTATATCATAGGCCCATAAAGTTATTATTAAGGCTCATTGTTTTTCATTAGTCTTCCAATCTGAAACACTTTTATTGCTAAAAAGTAAAATAACTTGAATTCTTGATTTTTAAAATTATTATTACAGCTTATTAACAATTTAGTTCATGTTCTTTGAAAAAAAAATTTAAAAAATTCGGAGATAGTATGAAGTTATTAAAAACAGAGCTCTCCTATCTGAAAGCAGGATATAAATCTTTGACCATAGTAAGTTGCATAATTCATTTTATTTTAACGAATTACAACATTGTTTTCAAATCAAAGACTTCATGAGTCAAAAACTGAAACGCATTGATAAATAGCTCCGCCTTCAATTGAAACAATGATTTCCAGCTCCCTCTTCCTCCGTTACAAATCGATCCCTCCTCCCTCCATATTCCATCTGGATAAAAACCTCGTATATAGGCCGCACTAAAATCCATCATTGGATATTCAATCCACCCGAAGGAAGGCCCTAACTTTCCGAATAACGTTACGTAGAGCTCATGGCACAGAAAGAAGCCAAATGGGCTTAAGGCCCAAAAGAGGAATGCCTTTGATCAGAGGGTGGATGAGAGAAGTCCACTTTATACCGGACATGACAGATGGCCGTCGTTATTGAATGAACCGAAATGACCCTCCGGTATTCATTGGTCAGGCTGCTCACGCGATAGCCATTTCCGGTCACTGGGAATGGTTGTAAATATAGTGGAAAAACTCTTTATAGCATGCTTCCTCCAGGATTAACTTTGTATAAGTCTTATGGAGTTATCGGGGTATAAATTATTTTTATGCGAGTTTTTTTAGTAGGGGATAGGTGTTGGGGTTATTGATTAATAAATCAAGGAGGGGTGTGGAATGGGGGTCTGAAAGAATCGATGGTTCGTTAGTTTTTATTGAAGGTTTGGTAGAAAAATTATATACTTGCTTCTTTAATTTAAAAATATTTTTTATTATTTTTTATTTTTATTTTTTTTCTTAAAGCTATATGAATTTATTGTGTTAACCGGTGGTCATATGTTTAATCAAAATATATTATACGTAAATGTCTTAAAAAAAGTCAGTCTTTAGTTAATTTGATTTAATTTAAATGTATTGAATTCAAACATTTAGAGGAAAAGATATCGTATCTAATATAAACACAAACACCGTACAGTTTACTGAAATTTTTATTGTTCACTTTGATTTTGAAGGATTGTTTATCTTTCATATACAGTCGATGATTTAATGATAGAAGGTCAGGTATTCTATTTCAAAATAACTAAAAATATGTAATTTCTAAATCAGTGGATAATAATAATACTTAAATTTAATATTGAGAGGTATATTTACCATAAAAAAATAATTAAACGCTAATTATCAGTAATTTCATGGTAAAATAACAATAACAAAGTAATAGAACTGAAATTGATAGGCATTTTCTGAATTGCACTGATTTTTCTCGTTGCGAATCTGTTTAAAAAATACATCGATATCAAACATTTAACAAAGAAGGTGATCACTAAAACGTGACGTTATTAACTATTCTGATTAAATTCAGCTTTACCATCCCCGGAAATAAAGTGACGATAACAACAACCACCAAACTAACACTCCATTTATCCGTTTAATCTGATGATAAACAGCACACGCTTACAAACTCCCCCCCCCCCCTTCTTCTCCCTCATTTAATTTGTCCGCGCTCCCAACGCCTCGAAATTTCCCATCGCATAACTCAATTTGCATACATATGACGAAAAGAACCAAGAGAGGGAGACGAGGGAGAAGACTCTCCCCTTCAAAAAGTCACGGACTAACGACTGCCACGGGTCTCAGGTGCTCTCAAGACTCCCTGCCCCATTAACGGCAACCCATTTAACCCTTTAGCCGGAGTCATCTGTGGCCAAGATTTTTGTTGCCCGTAATTTGCCCGGCGTTAGACCTGATTGGGGTAATTATGGAGGTTTGGAGATGTTGGGGTGATTAGTAATCTTGTTTTGATCCGGCGGCGGGTGTCTGTATAGTTCGGGAAGAGTCGCGTTTTTTGAGGTGCTGAGCTGTGTATTTAAGCGTTGTTGGGGAGTTGTAGTGATGTGAGTAGTCGGTTTGGGTGGTTTAATGCGCGGCCGTTTAGGTAAATTGTCGATGTGGCTGTAAAAATGTTTAAAAGTTGGGTAGTTTTGAATATTTAGGTAATGTGAGTTTGTTATTATTCTGTGTTAGTGTATGAAAGAAAATGATAGTTGTAGTAAAGTAAATATATCTGGAATACATGTGGCGAAATTATAGCCTTTTTAATATATTTTTAACTTTTGCATACATTTATTTCCTCTCCTCAAAAAAGGAAATAACGACTTATTCGTGTTGTTCGTTATTAAATTGTCATATTCCTTTAAAATTCCCTACTCATTAGGTACTAGACTTCAAATATAGTTCCTTGACGTAACTCCAGTTAACTTAATTTTATTCCATCCCTCTGTACTACGATCCCTCACATCGAAGTTTATGTACTTAAAAAAAGCGTTGTATATTTTACAAAAAAAGTTATTTTACATGCTTTAAAGCATGTATGCCCTGTACTTTCACGAGCATGCATTCATTTTCTTCCTTTTAATAACTTTTAAAAAAATTGTGTGCTAGAGGTAGCAAAATTTGGACTTATGGGATTTCCTTTACATTAAAGGAGACTTCCCAAAAATAAGACGCAAAGATATCGAACCAAACTCCTATAGGGCATGCATCTAGCAGAAGATTATCCATTCTTTAGAGAACATTCATTCGTCAAAACACTCTTTCATCGGAAACGAAATAACTCCCAAACAATCCCCAAAACATCACAAGAAAAGGAGAAAAAGCAGAGAAGAAAAGACTCCGCACCACCCCTGTCCACAGATCGATCGACCACACACACAGGAGGTCGCGATGAAACCATTAAACCCGCGTGATTTAAATTTGGACAGCTATAAAAAGGCCCTGAGCATCGATTCGGTCATTTCCCCTTTTTTGAAAAATGACTTCGGAGGAAAAGAAAACTCGCTCTCGCCAAGAATTAGTAATGCGCTTTTCGGGGAGTCGATATTCGACTGTTGCTGAGTGTGAGATCGAACGAGTTTTCGAGGGTCGTCGCTCGAGATCGATGGCGAAAAGTCAGATGCTGAGGTTTGCCTTTTGTTTTAGTGCTCCGCTTTTGATGAATGGCTCGATTGTTTGGGGGACAGATGTAGCGTGTGTTTTGAGAGGAGTGGAATGCTCTTGTTCTGCTGCGTATGCAGTGTTGGTTTTGTTTTAGATCGGTTTTTAAGGAACCTGTCTGAGAATGTGTTGGATTGGCGGTTTACCACTTTAAACATCATGCAAGATGTAGGAAATATCGATCTTTTTGTTTTAGAAATGAATTGAATGCCCTTGAAGACATGCACAAAAAGTTCTATTTGGATGATATCAATAGATTTTTTAGAGAGTATTTAGGTACTAGATACCGTCAGTTATCTTTTTTTTAGGACATTGAGTGCATTTAGATATGAAATACTATCAGGTATCTTTTGCTTTAAGGTATAAAATACTTTTAAGCATAAAGTAAAGACATATTCTATTGTAGAAATTATAACTTCGACAGCACTCCAATTAAGCTTAGATTAGTTTCTCTAAGGTATAAATTACTTTTAAGAATCTAACACTCGTTTTGTAAGAAATATTTTATATCTTAAATTTTATAGTACATGAATTTTACCTTAAAAGTATAATTTTTCTTATTAAACATAGTTTGGGATAGTAATCTATCAATCATTTTATTACCTTTTTATTTTATTTAAGGAACATTTGATAAGCTGTACGGCCCATTAATGGAGTTTATTCTTACCCACAAAAATTATCTTCGTTTTAGTTTATTTTTTATTACAAGGAACAGAATGCTCCTAAAGTTACAATAGCAGCAATTATTTAGAGCTAGAAAAAGGTACAAAAGGTAGTATCTTAATATATTTTTTAAATGATGTTTCAAACAAACTGGACAGAAATTCATTAAAATATTTTTTAACTTTCAAACTTACGCAATATCGCTATCTATTTTTATAGGTAGAATTTTCAATATTTAAAATTAAATGTTAGTACTTAGTACTATTAGCATGCCATACAATAAAACTAACTATATCGTGCAAAATCTTTTTTGCATTTTTATTTACCATATTCCATTCCTTTATAAGACTGTATTTCATTGGAATAAGTGTGAACTTATTTTTCCACATTTTCTATTGAATCATCCATCATCGTCAAGTATAAAACATATTCCCCAGTAGAAACTCTGATATTTTCCCAACTCTCCATTTTGAAAGATAGAGCATTGATTTCATTTTATACAATCCACATACTGTTAGAAAAGTAAATCTCAGAATGTTTTTTCCTCTTCAGACAGTATTTTTTTGTATCGTATTTTTATCCGAAAAATTCCGTTTCCGGCTCTTGGCTAGAGAGAGATAGAAATAGTTCCTCAGAAATAGATACTTCATTTGAATCAGAGGCATCACTGTGAGAAGTCATTATATGTTTTTTTTTCTCTCGTCCCACCGTGGGTGGCTTTTCATGTATGTTTGAGTACTGTTGTTATAATCCGTATAAAATATGTCAATTCAGTAAGAGAGTTTGATGTATACTTGCTTTCAATAATCTAAAAAAAAGCCAAAATTTATCTATAGGCACACTAGTTGTTTTTTAAACAGCATTAAACCATTTTGTCTATTTTTATGAATATCTGATCCCTTTCTAAGTACCTAATGATGTAAAGTATAACTTTTAAGTATAGGTGCATGAAAAGTATATATTTAATTGTATTAATTTATTATAGCATTATATATATTTAAGTATACAGATGATATTTATACAGATATATACATTAAGTATACATCTTAAAATGTGTTAAGGAGTAGTTTGGCAGTAAATATTGCGTGTCTAAATTTTAATGAATAACTTTAAAAAAATGTAACAACAGTGGCAATTATTAGAAATCTTATATATTATTTTCCTTTTTTGATATTCTAGTTCTCTAGTGTAATTTTCTTTCTTTTAACACCCTATCCGAGTCTCTCTATACAAAGGATGCAGCCATCTTTTTACATCTTTTATTTTGAAAGCTTAATCCGTTTAGACTAGCTTTGATTCAATTTTCACTTCATAATTTTATTCTATTGTCACAAACAAATTTCCCTCATTTCCTAAACTTAATTTAATCTGGAAACTCCAACTCTCAAGCGTCACCTCCAGCCATGAACCGGTTTCATCCTTGTTAGGACTCATCAGCACGGCATAGGAAGGTAACACAAGAGAGCGGAAGGTGACGCTTGAGAGTTGGAGTTTCCAAACCTTTTCCATACTATGGTATATTTATAAACATTAGCAAACTTATGTATAAGTATAACAAGAGCGCTTCACACTTGGTTGAAGATCTAAACTAAATTAAGGAACCAGAATACGTTTTATCCGAGTCTCTCTATACAAAGGATGCAGCCATCTTTTTACATCTTTTATTTTGAAAGCTTAATCCGTTTAGACTAGCTTTGATTCAATTTTCACTTCATAATTTTATTCTATTGTCACAAACAAATTTCCCTCATTTCCTAAACTTAATTTAATCTGGAAACTCCAACTCTCAAGCGTCACCTCCAGCCATGAACCGGTTTCATCCTTGTTAGGACTCATCAGCACGGCATAGGAAGGTAACACAAGAGAGCGGAAGGTGACGCTTGAGAGTTGGAGTTTCCAAACCTTTTCCCTAACCAAGGTGATGGTTAAAAATACTCCTTTTCTTAATTTAATCTATTTAAAAAGCTTCAAATTAAATAGAATAAGCAAATTTTATATTTTTTCTCTCGGTATTGGTACAATTTGTATGCAGACGGCATTTGAAAATCCGGTAATTTTTTTAACAAGTCAGTAGAGAAACGCGGTTATGAAATTCACTAATACCTTATCCACTATCAAAAATTTCCATTGCTTTAGATAAGTTTTTATTGTAAAAAGAAGTATAGGATTAAGCTAAACCGGTGTAATGATTCGAAATCTCTCTGCGTGGGGTGCAGCCCTATAGCTCCCCCCCTCCGCCACTCCCAGTATTTGGGTCACCCAAGATAGTGATCTTTCCATCTTCTCCACCATTACTTCCCAAAAGTCACTTTCAAAAATGGAACCACTCAACTGCGTTGAACAGCTTAGCTCTCATCAATCGAAACGGCCTCCCCCAGAACTACGAAACCGAAACTGATGCATAAAAATGACCATCCCCCAAAACTCCCCGAAGCAATTCTCCTCCCCCACCCCCTGGCCCTTGAACTAAATTTGATCACCCCCCACCCCTCTAGAAAACAACTTTCTTTATAATCGAATCCCTCCCATCAGTTTCCTGATGAACACCAGCCGCTCTCTTCATCTTGCAAGATCCTATCTCGGGCATTTAGCCGGGGCACAATATGCATTGAAACTCCCTCCGAGTCCTTGGCGCGGAACGCCCTATTTGTTCCCTAATTCTGGCGTCTGGATCGATGGCCACCCCTTCTGGGACTCGGGGGCGGAGGGTTTTGTTTGTGGTGTTCGCAAGAAGGTCAGGGGTGCTCCCTGGGGGACCCGCGTCTTCCCCACGTCGATTCCCTTTGAAAAGCAATTCGTTTCTTCCTTGTTCCGGGAGGCTGCTGATGACTTGAGGAAACAGTGGGTCCTCAGATAAGGCGGGATTTGTTGAGGGTGGAATGCTTGGTTTGGCAGGGAATGTCATGTTCTTGGTTGGGATTCAGCTAAAGCTTCTTCACATAATGGTGGTTTGCAGGAAGTTCAACGTTTCTTAACTGGTAGAAATTCAAAACTTTTCCAATACCTATGAAGATTTCCATATTTTTAAATTCAAATAATGTTGGTTTTTACTCTGATTCAAAGGATCATCCAGTTCTTTGTACATAATTATTTTTCAATTGTTTCGTCATTTTATGGACACCCTGAGTACTGTTGAGGTAGTAAGTAGTGGGTAGAGTGTAGGTAAATAGAAAGATGATGAATTAATTTATTGAAAAAAAAAAACAACACTAACGTGTCAATACAACCTAATATATCTTCCCTTTCCCTCTCCATATGAGAGACTAGGAAAAATATCTGAAAAATATAGAAAATGGGATAAAAATGTCATGAATGTAATAAAAATAAATTCAGAACCTTTATGAAAAATATTTTAGCAATCTTCGCAATATTTACGAACTATGTAACCTTTTCTTATTAAAGTAAATTTCAAATTTAAATCCCTTGTTCATCTAATTACAAATTGACAAACCAAGAAAATATCATTTGAGATATAACCTTCTCTAAACATACTGTCAAAAGTTACTCCCATGGAACCAAAGGTGAATCAAATAATGAATATTTTTCGAAAGGATAGGAGCTTAACATTTTCAGCCACCTATGGTAAAACTTTACTGTGAGAATTAAGATAAAAGAAAATGATGGTGGCTTACAACACTACCAAAAGTCAGTAGTTAAACATAACGTTCTTTCTCGACGATCAATTATAAACGCAAACCCACGCATAATCAATCAAATTTCTTCCCATACAAAATCCAAACAAAACCCCTAACCTCCTCTCCACAACGGCGTGTTTTACAGCACCATCGATATCGGAAACACAACCGAACTTTCGAATCCCACACACACAGTAAAAAAACTCTTATTTGAACTCTCTAAGAAACAAACGCGACTTTCTACAGCAAAACAAACACAAAAGCCCTGACAAGCCCCGACGACGCTCGCGAATATTTGCACACGGGCGAACGCGTATTCAATAGCGCGTCGTGTAATCACATTATCATTGATCTGTATGCACACGGAGGGGCTTAAAAAATAACGGGCGAAGAAAGAAAAACAACGGCTGCTGGGAGGAGAAAAAAACTTGCAGATAAATCGACTCCTCGCAGTGGAAAAAACTAAACACTTTAGCTCAGGTGATTTCGTATGGGGGGTGTTTTAAAACGAAGGGGGATGCTCCACCCCCCGACATTGATGGATGACAGGGTCCACGTGGACTCTGAGGTATGTACTCTCATCTCGGGATCAGCTCTCCGGAGATCCGGGAGCGATTCCCGGATCCCGGGCTCCCGAGGATACTTTTGATTTTTCATTGACTTCTACCCCCTTCGCTTAAATTACTTTGCGCAGGTGAAGGGAGTTGGAAGAGGTGAGGAATGAGTCTGGTGAAATGAAATGGAATTAAAGCCCCAAGAATTTCGAGGGTTTTTTCCCCTAAGTTTGTGTGGGTAATACTTTGTGTATCTAATCAGGTGGGAAGTTTGGAAGGTTTACAAACATATCTCGCAGTTTGTTTCAGTGTCTCACGAAGGTTGTTGAACTTAGTGGGTTGCATTTGTGTTTCGTAAGTGCCGAAAATCCAGAATTTTATCATATCCTCTAAATCCAAATAAATGTATGTATGTTGCAAAGTATATAAAATAATTTTTCATTCGTGATGTTTAATTTATATTTTTACTAAGCAACATTAATAATTAAATTAATTGAGTAAAAAAAGTATGTCTTAATCGGTTGTGATCATCAATTATACTTATTTTATAATGTTGTATAGTTTGATCTTAAAAAGTTCTCTTTTAAATGAAGGAAGCAAACTGAAACGTTTCATTGCTCTCTGGAGAAAATTGTGTCTTTCATTTAAATTGTTTCAATATCTATCTAATATATAATGAAGCATCAAGTTTAAATTAGTATTTAACAAATGTTGCAGTGTATTCTACAATTTTAATGGTATTTTCAAACAATAAAGATTACTATTTTTGTGTTACTACCCAAATTTATGTGGTAGACTGATGGTCTGGGGCAAGTAATAAGGGCACTTTTCTAAGCAACGAAGCTTTATTAACTGTTGAACATAACGTAAAAGTTAAAACAAAGCGATGAATAGGATAAAAACGTGAACAGGATAAAAACGCCGGTCCAATTAAAACTGTTGATAGGTAAAACTCCAACTCCACGTGCCGAACGATCACCAAAGACACAGCAGCAATCACGATCCCTACTTCCGAACCAGTACGGCCCTCTGCCGAATACCCAACACCTCTCGCTCAGCCGTCTCTCGAAAACCCGTCGATCGGCCTTCTGCCGGATTCCTCTTCCTTTCTGACTCGTGCCGCGTTGCGTCTCAAACCAGTCCTGACGTATAGCTGACGTGCTACTCGAGCCGTTGCCACACGCCCTTCTAGCTTCTCACTTCCCACAGTTCGGCCATCCTGAAGCAACAGACGTCCTCGGCTGCCATTAAAACAGTTCTGCAACACACAAAAAGAGAAAAACATACAATTCTTTACAAAAACATTAACATCAGACTCATCATTCCCTTCAAAACTCAAAGATTCTTCCTGGACTCCCGACTCTTTAAATTCCATACCTCATGGCCACCCGATCATCAATCATGCCATCTCTGAGGGGTTTTCTCTTTTTCCTGAACCATCGCCATTTGTCTTCCTTATCTTCCCTACTCAGATGTTTAGCCTGTAAAATTCCCACCATAGGTCGTTCTTTCATTACACACTGCCCCTGGGAAAGAGACACCTCCACTTGCGACAAAACGTCGATTCCCAAAATCATGCGAGTGCACAGGTTCTTCACTACATATATATCAACAGGTATCCGCATATCATCAACCAGAATCTCATCTTTAAAATGTCCAGCCGGTTCTACCGTAGTACCCTCAACACCCGTTAGTGACACTCCGTCATGACTCAGCTCCGGCTCACCCAGTTCCTCATAGACCTCCTCTGAAATCAGGGTTAAATCACTCCCTGTATCAATCAAGGCCTCCACCTGTTTGTCTCCCAGTCCCACTCTCTTGCGGAATTTCCTATCGATACTGCACTTAGTCACATTAATTTCTCTGCTTTCACAATTTTTCTCTTTATGCCCGAAAACTCCACAACGTCTACATCGCACGCCCTCTCCTCTGTACCTGCATTCATCCACCCTGTGGCCTTTCTCCAAGCACCTAAAGCAATAATCAGAATCTTCCCGCTGGCCATTACCAAATTTCGCCCTATTCCATGAATTATTCTCTCTGTTATTGCTCTGATAACGAAAATCCGCTCTGATGTTTTGGGGCCTCCACTCATCTCTATTATCTCTGTGAAGAAACTGTCGGGCTATGAAAAACTCGTCCAACTTCGAGACCAGGGTTTCTATTTTAGTTATTGATGGTAATCCGTCACAAAAATGGTTCCTAGCTTCCGCTGGTAATTTACGCCTGATCTGATCCACTATCATCAGCTCCTTCAGATCCTCAAACTCCTCGATGCCCAGACCACCAATCCACTCGTCAAAATAAACTTTCAAATTGAACGCAAAATCCCTCCAAGACGTTCTCTCCTCCTTACTAGTGTTAATAAAGCTCATCCTGAATTGTTCCGGTGTGAGTCTAAATCTCCTTAGTAGTATCTTCTTGATGTGATCATAATCATTAGCCTTTTCTTCCGGTTCTCTACTGACAAAGCTCACTATATTTAGAGGTAACAGTCCTATCAAATAAGTGACCCAATCTGCTTTCTTGATTTCTATTCTCTGTGCTTGCCTCTCAAATAATGCGAGATATAGGGAAATGTCGCTTTTCTCGTCAAACCTTGACATCAACTTGGACAGGTCTCTCGCCGGCTCATACGTAGATATGCCTGGCCTACTAGTTTCCGCCTGTACTTTTAATTTCGCCAGTTCAAATTCCCTCTGCTCCCTCTGATTCTGTAGTTGGTCACGCTCACGCTGTAGTTGATCCTGTTCCTCCCGCTCTAATACAACAGTCTTCAATATGTCTTTACAAACATTTTCGTCGTAATTCTTTGAACCCAGAATTACTCCTGCCAAACTTGAGATCGTACACGGATCAGGTAAGCTCATACCCAGTTCAACCACTAATTTCATCAGATCACATTTCCTAGCTCTTGACAAATACGCCATGATCACAAATGCACTCTCCCACAAAGGACAGACGTTTTAAAAAAAATCACTTCAGATTTCGATCCAGGCTTACCGTCACCTCAACTTCCCAGCTGGTTATCCGGTTCCTTCGTCGAGCCCCCACTTTGTGGTAGACTGATGGTCTGGGGCAAGTAATAAGGGCACTTTTCTAAGCAACGAAGCTTTATTAACTGTTGAACATAACGTAAAAGTTAAAACAAAGCGATGAATAGGATAAAAACGTGAACAGGATAAAAACGCCGGTCCAATTAAAACTGTTGATAGGTAAAACTCCAACTCCACGTGCCGAACGATCACCAAAGACACAGCAGCAATCACGATCCCTACTTCCGAACCAGTACGGCCCTCTGCCGAATACCCAACACCTCTCGCTCAGCCGTCTCTCGAAAACCCGTCGATCGGCCTTCTGCCGGATTCCTCTTCCTTTCTGACTCGTGCCGCGTTGCGTCTCAAACCAGTCCTGACGTATAGCTGACGTGCTACTCGAGCCGTTGCCACACGCCCTTCTAGCTTCTCACTTCCCACATTTATAAATTTTTAACTTAATTCATAAGAATTACTTCCAAGCGTGTATTTTTAAGTTAATACATAAATAGCAATAGTGTCTCCGTTTAAATTTATTTTCATAAGTTATTTTTAACCCTTTTATTTCACCAACAACACTCTTAAAAAGCTAATCCCTTCCTCATTTCAAAGACATCCCAAAACAGCACAGCAATATCACTTACTCCTTCGTCTGAAACACCCACCCCTCAGAAAAAAAATATTAATTACACCTTCCCTTACACCAAAAAAAATCCCCTTCTCCCAGATGCATCCTCCGATACAGCCCCGACCGCAGAGAGCCAAGCTAACGATAAGGCCGTTCGACACCCATCGGAAGCTGCGGTTGACGCGATACAATCACAGAGGAGTTATTTCCATCACCCATCTCCCACCGAAAGCTGTCACTTATCTGTCACCGACCGCAGATTGCCCGACGGACTTTTTTCGGACGGAAAAAAGGCGGAAAAGACACAGCGGAGGGAACGGTTTAATTGTGTGTTTACCCTTGGGATGCCGATGTGGGACTGGTTTATGGAGGGGAGTTTGATGGTTTTCTGGAGGATATTGCTCGGTTTAGAGGAAATTTAATTGTGGTGGGAAGAGGTATAAATATGTCGGTTACTATTTTTAAACATGTAGACAGATGGATTGTTTATTTTATATTCACAATGCATTTTATTATTTGCGTGTTGCCAAATTTTCCTTGTTAAAATCTGGTTACAGAAAATAATGTAGTGCGATAGAGTTTCACCTTCTTACTACATTAGTATTTTAGGAACAGTATAACTGTATTGAAAAAAAAAATGCATCTAAAAAAACCTCCGATCCTACCAGAAATTCGTTATACTGTACCAGAAATCTTTAATACAAAATATGTTAATTATTCTCTAGAAGATGTGGTGGAGTGAATCGATAAGTACCCCTACCTGTCACATTTCCCATACCGAATGCACAAGATCATTAATTTCCAAATAACTCAAATATGAAGTCTTACTAAATCTGTGTTAAAAGAATAGAACCAATAAATTGATAATAGAATATTACTTACTAAAATTTGAAAAAGATGGAAAATAAAAAACTTAAACAAATATAAATAGTTATACCAAATATACCTGTTTGCCCATTGACCATGAAATTATTACGAATAAAGAACATAAATAATTATTTTATTTTAAGTTGATTAAATTAATTCTTCGTAAAATTGAAAATGTATGTTTTAATAATATATTAATCCATTGAAGTTATCTAGAAATATCTAAACAAACAAATATCTTAATTTTGTACAAATATGTTTTATTAGTGAGATTCTTTTATTCATTTCGATTCACTTTCATTTTAAAGTCGAGACCCATCTGTGGATGATCTTTTAATTATGATATATTTAGTTCAAACTGCATTTTAAAATGCTTTTGGTTCTATAGATTACGAATTAATTATTTAAAAACTTTACATCGTGGTATGTTGAGTTGATCATTCCTTTCCACCTACCTCTCTTAATGCTGCACCATGTCGTGTTTCAAATATTTATTAATTCAAATATCTTTGATTTCGCTGCGAAAGATCAAATGAATTTGTAAGGAAATTATTTAAAAATATGAAAATAATCTAACTTGTAGTACTTGGATGTGGTTAAATGAAATGTGAGTCTCTGGTTCTGTTTATATTATATTCTTTATCATTCCTTCCTCTATTTTGAGATATGGCCTTTATTAATTTTAAACTAGTTCAACCCATTTTATATTAATAAAGATATGCATAATCTTTATTTGATTAATATTTAAATTTAATTTAATTAGCGGGAATATTCTGATGTATCATTTTCGTAAGAGCTTCCACATAAAATATATGATATCCCATTAACAGAGAGCAGAAATGGAATTTCTCTTTTAACCTTGAAAATCTTTTTTTTTTCTGAACCAAAATAGTATATAAATTCAATAAGATAATAGTTATACATTTAAAAGGAGATTATTATCTTATTCTCAATTATCAGTAATTCTATCTTTTGTTTCACTCTGACTAAATTTTTTCTATGGATTGATCACTTACCAGTAATCTGCTTTCCATTTGGCAAATGAGAATTTCTTTATGTTTATAGGCTTCTAATACTCGTAATCGTATATAGTCCTTCCTAAATATACCCTGGATTACTTGATCTTCTATTTTTATGTTGGGGAAACCTAAAAAGAACTCATCCATCAATCACTTAGGGCTGCATTTTTGGAGATTCAATTTATCCTCAAGCCAAAGGAAATTAATGGTTTCCCTGCAGCTGGGCTATTATACATACACTCTTGGGAAAAGAAATACATAAAACACCATCGCACAATTTACACGAATTAATAACCTGTGAATAGACGGTGTCACTAACGAATCTTTCACTCTCTCGACTAAAATTTTAAACTCTAAACTCCTTCCTTGTGTTTGTTATCTACTTCGGAATTCAATTTAAAACTATTTACACTTGAGAAAGTATTACTTTCCATTATAATTTAGTAGAACTAATTTGTTAACTAGGCAGCGTATCTTTGTCGCTTTCGTAATTTTGTGCTGGATAATTACTGAAATTTTTAAGGCAAGGAAGAGTAAAATTTTTCATTAGATAAGAATTTTCTAAATGAAAGAATAAAAATGAAACTGTTGGTTTATGGAAAGTTTGCTCTCCCGCGTGATTTTTTAAAGTAACCTAACAGGAAAATGCGATAAACACTCACTGCATAATATACCAAGCTAAAAGAAGAAACACAAGCCTTGCAAACTTAAAAGCAAATAACTAATTCTGAACAGAACTCTTATTTTACTTCATTAAAATTACAATTTTAATAAAGTGTTAGTTCACTTACTAATTTGGGAATTATACGATTGAATAAAAATACATTATAATTAGTAATTATTCTTACTTAGACATTACTCGTAGGTCACATTCCTAATAGCTGGTACAGAATCTACTATTTTTTTAATTATTATTCTTTCCATACGTCCTTCCATGTAAAAATTTTCCTTTCTTCTTACCCTTTTTTATATTTATATTATTTACACTTTATTATTACACTTTAAAATTTTCTGAACAATTATTTGAGGCTATGGAAAAATATTTACGAAAATGAAATTAATAATATTAAAATAGTATTCCATCATATTTTAGTAAATTACCATGTAATTAGGGAGTTAAGTTTTTAAAACTACGTTTAACCTTTTTAGTCCTTGAACGCCCGAGATTGTCATTGAATCCTATGGTAAATATGGGGCAGCTAGGACCGAACGGAGTAAGACACCAATTCTTCTGTTTTCAGCCCTCAGAAACAGTCAGAAAGGAGTTGTAAGTGACTATCCCTTGACTGAGATCATCGCATTAAACTTAGTTGATACATTAAACAATTGCGTGTGAATGATCAAGAAAAATAAAGTGTATCGCAAAAAACACTTGGAGTTTGTTCTTCCACAAGTCTCTTGGGCTGTTTATATTAACCTCAAAATCCTTTAAACTCTTTAATTTTCTAATTCAACGTCTCTTCATCATTGGTGACCGTCTTCAGGTTCAATTAAAATCTTACAGCCAATCTTCCGCCTGAACACCGTCGTCTTCTCTCCCTGAGAACCCATTAAGTGGTCAGCAGCGTCCATTGTCCGAGCCACCCCTTCAATCGGACCCTCTCGAAAGAACAAGCGTCCCCTAATTCGATAATCCCCGCCAAAGCGACCGCGTCCCTCCGATTAATCGCGAGTAATCCCCCACAAAGACATTACACGTTGTTCGGCCATGAATATTCAAAGCGAAAACGTCCGGCCCGGGTTATAGCAGCAGTAAATATTCATCATCATTGTTATTCTAATGGCTCGCGCCGGGGCTCTGGAGATCTTTAATTAGTTAAATGCTCGCCTCATTGGGCTGAATGCTTTCCTCGCCTTTGTGGCTGAGGTTTGGTGTGAAGCGGGGGCTAATTGATCAGATGTCGTTTCGAATTTCCGACAGTCTTCCCGGGGCTGTTGACCGAGACGCTTTAAAACTTTAAAGAGCGCTCGTCTTTTGTTTGCGTGTGGGTTGAATGGAGGTTGTTGAGACGGGGCTTTGTTGGAGGTATGACTATGTGTCATGTTTGGGAGGAAAGCGTGTCAAACTGCCTGTGAAGAGGATGCATTCACGTCGTCTTTGATTGAGGTTAATTGTGGCAGTTTATAGGTTCAATAGATGCCAATACACAAAGACTATGTCCGAGTTCTGTTCTGTTGCTCAGTTGGTGATCAGTGTCATTAAGTCCTTTTGTTGATATTAGATTAATTTCAATGAATGGCACTACATAAAGGCTATCTCGGCATTCTGTCATGTGTAACCTTATAGTTACCAGCGTCATATAGTCCTTTTTTATGAGATTTCATGGAAGTAATTGAGATATAGTAAAATCAGATGGTTTTGTCTTAAGATTATATGAATATATTTCTAATTTTTGGAAACAATAAGTCATAGAAATTTTTAAGAACTTGAGTATAATTAAATGGGTTAGAAATTTCACTCATTCTGTTATTTTTAACTTTCAACAATGCCTCAACTTTCTTCTACATAAGTGCAAATACTATAACTATTTCATGTAAATTTTATTACATTTATAAATGCTTCGTTTCGTACGAAAATATACATTTCTTATTGAAATAAAAGGCTTTAGAAGTTATTTAATGAAATTTCCAACATTTAAAAATACCTCATAATTTCCACGATTTACAATATTAAAAACTGTCTGTTCAGTAACCCCATTAGAATTATTCCCATTTACATTCTTTATTCATTGAAAATTCACTAAAGCAGTATTTTAAATAGAAACTATAGCTTTCCTGTTTCAGAACACACTAAGGCATGAGTGTTAAACCGTTACACCCTGTTTGATGACAAAATCTTCCATCAAACAGTGGTCTTACTCCTTTGATAGAAATATTCAAATTTAAGAACATACCTAGCAAGAATATCATTCGATTATCATATACAAAGAATATTTAAATAAATATTCAACCCCGAAAACTTTAATGGAGAATTTATGCTCAATATACTCACCCCTTCCCCACGATTTAAATAAGAACTCCCTTCCTCAACAATTTAATAACAGGTTTATAACCACGTCCCGGCATTTTACGAGACTTTTCTTCTGGCGTAAAAGCTTAATGAAATCTCCCTCTCAAAAAAAAAAAATCCCCCCCCCACTCCACCTTCCCCTTTCTCACATCCGTCGCAAGACGAAAACGTGCACTAGGGACACGACGAAAATGCGCACCAAATACGAACAACAACGTTCTTAATCTTCCAGCGACAAACAACAACAAGCGGCGCGTCTTCTTGCAAAGCCCGTTTCGCAGAAGAGGAGAGCTCGTCAAATATTGAAAAGGATGAATATGCCGACTGTGATCAGGGCTCTGAAAAATGAAGCCTGCTTTCACTGGTAATGCCTCAAGCAAGTGCGCCTTCACTCCTGTCTTAAGATGACGGACAGTTTTCCAGGCGTTGTTGTTTCATTTTCCGGTCCCGAAAGTATGGAATGGAAAAGACAATATTTGATATAAATGTCTGAATCCCGTTTCGGTTTCAGGTATGGAGGGAAAGAGAGGGACGCTTTTTTGATTTTGTCTCGATTTTTTTTTCTTTTGCTTTCTTGTGCTTATTTATTCAAACACGACAGTTTTTGGAGTAGACGTAACTCTTGGAATTGGGAATGGTATACCCTTTGGAGGCACAAAGCTTTGCGATGTTCTATTTCATCTCGGATAAGAATATTTTGTTCAAGTTTGCAGACGGCTCGTGGCTTTTTGTGGGTGTTCCGTTATTTAAACTTTAAGAATAAACCAAACTAAACTTTCCTCTTCAAAGCTTTTGCTAAGGCTTTCAAAAGCACAAAAGCATATATAATTAAATGCAATGTGCTATTTAATATACTGCTTCCTTTCAAAATGTTTTTATTATACTGAATATCAAATTATTTTGAGTGGTGAAAAACTTACAATGTGTAGTATTTTTATACTATAAAATCTCCAATACCTTACCAGCAACATAAACGACAGCTATAAAGATTCGTTATCCCCTACGTCTATCCTAGATATGGCTAATAAGTTATGTTGTTGTAATATATGTTGTTAATAACATTGCAGTCACACATCCTTACAACCCCAATTCACACACTTCATTTTCTACCCCTTTATTTTGAAAATTGCTAAACTCTCGGAATTCTGGAACTATTGATTGTTGTTATTAAAATTTCTAATTGTACCAACCCAATGCAAAAAACTGTTAAAATGTGTAATGTAAACAAACATTAAGTAAAGTTTTAAAATTGTTTGGTACTTAAACTAAATTTTCAACTAATAAACCTAAATTTAATATGAATGGCTTACAGTGTAAATGTAGCATTTTAAACTTAATTAAATGTAAAAAAATTAATTTAACTTAAAATCTTATTCATTCCACAGTCAGCCACCCTCAGAACTATCTGGGATTTTTAAAACATGAAACACGCCAAAATTATGTGAACATGTACTATTTTTAGAGTATAAAGCTTGTTTTTTCGATTAATAAGTGAGTAAAAACCCGAAGCCCGAATATAAGCTATTTTAAATTGTCTTGCATTTTAGTCAGTCCCCCAAATTACCGAATTGAGTAACATGATCAATAGGTACGCTTTTACCTGGATATTTTTCTTTCTTATAACATTTACTGCTTAACTTTAACATTCGTACCAATTTTCGGTCCTAATTAATTAAGAGAATTAAATAAAGTAACTAATCACATTCTGGCTTAGGACTATCTATTTTAGTCAAAAATAACTTAACACTACTCCAGAAGTAATAAACTAATTTCATAACACTTTTTTTTTTAATTCTAATGCATTATTAATGAACGGGAAAAAATACGAGATATATAATCTAACCGAGTAATAAAAACCTTTCCTGATGCGTTCATCCCCTAAGTCTCTCCCAAAATGCTCCACCATCTGCTAATGAAATGAAAAAGGGACCATTCCCCTGCAAACCGGAACACCGCTGCCAACCACCTCCAACAAAAAAGCAATTTACAGCGCATCCCCAATACTGTCCCAGAGGCACGCAAAAAGAGAAAAAAAACCTCCACAGCTTTACAACTTATCGAAAGAACGAAACCTGTCAGCGAGGGCCCTTATTTATAGATTTTATGAAGGCGAGTTTTGTCAAGTGGTAATCGGCGGAATTAACGGCTCCCCGGGCCCTCGACCCTAAATTTTTACACCACACCGGCGCAAAAAACAACGCGGCATAATGGGGTGCCGAGGGATCCTAAAAATTTGCGGATTTACATGAGAGCGGTATTTTTTCGCGGCCACCCGAGACAGGTGAAGTCGTAAAAGCCAGAAACTTTGGACGTTTTCCGAGGTGAAAAACATATTTATGCAAACGTAGAGGAAGACAATGGGGGTGCCGTGGGTGGTCATAAATTCCGCATCCCCTGCGGGGAGGGTATGAGGGATTCTTAGGGGTTGATAGGGGTTATGGGCTAGGGTGGAAGGAGTTTAGTGCTCTTTTTTTTGTTCTTGGGGATTGGTGATGAAAGGGTGGTGTTATGAGAAAAGCGATCTGATTTCAGTTATCGGGATTGTAAAGCGAGGAGAGGAGTTGTAGTAAAGATGGTTTTAATATATGCAGGGGAGTCTTCGCTGTTTTATGGTGTCTGGGGTGATTTGGTTTTGTGTTTGGTTTTTGTAAAGGGAATCGCGGCTAATAAAGTATGTGTTACAATGAAGGATCAATAACGTGTTCTCAATTACGTTTTACGAGATAATATCTTTACTTTTAAATGTAATATCAATGCCAATTTATGCATTTCTTAATAAACTTCCTATAAATATTTCATTTAAGAAACTCAAGTTATAAGTGTTTAAATATAGTTTAGAATGACTCTAGTCGATAAATTTGTGGGAAATGAATACATTTTGAACGAATGTAAAAATTTATTAGTTTAGTGCTGTGACGCTTAGAATATCACATTAATCTATTCTTCTAAAGGAATCTTATAAAAATATTTCAGTGTTTCATAAAAAATGTTCTTTATAAGGAAAATTATACTTCTGAAGAATCAAAGTAGATAAAAATACACGGTTGAACCTATTTTTAAATTAAATTGCTTTTAATGTTAGTATAAGTATTTTTTTCATGTTTTGAAAAATATATATTTTTATAGGTTAATTAAAAAAATAACATGTATTAATCTGTAAAAATTATTTAAGCTCTAATATATTGTAAACTCTGCGAAAAATTATTACTCCATGCATGTTGGGAAATGTTTTCTAATAAGTATTTCACATATTTCATTGTATTTATAATACTGAACTCTCCAGTTACAAGTGAAATATTTATATTGAAACAACATAAGTTCTTTAAAGTTAAAGATTTCATTACCATAGCATAATAATCATCTTATATGTGTCGTAAATTTCTCAGCTGCAATAAAATCAATTTTTAATAAAAAAAAATAAACCCTTAGCTGAAGTTGTCACAACATAATGTCAACAGCCGGCTATAAATAGAATAGATATCCCGGCTACAAGATTTGTCTTCTGAATAAGACAAATAGCTTGACGTTATTACGGCAAAATGCTATTCCTGCTACTCGGGGATTGTCCGTCAGCATAAACCCCAACTGTCACGTAGCATTCCCTGTGCCTCTAATACCGGATATATTTGAGCAATCACTTTTCTTTCTGCTGTCCTCACTTACCGACATTATTTTTTGTTTGCAGACAAATAAGGGGGACTTAGTATATACACGGGAGACACTAAGGGATAAATAGCTTATACTATATCTTTTAATGGTTGCCGTTGGAGGCATGAAATAGGATTATAACTTTATTGTGTTTTATGGATTAGAAAATACATAAGAATGTGTGGACTGTTTTGTCTACTCTGTGGTAATATTTATTCCGTGTTAAAAAAATTTCTTGCAAAAAAAGTCTGAAATTTAACACAAAATGCAATTAGTGATTTCTTTTAAGGTCTTTTAAGTACAGTCTTGAAATTATGATCAATATTGGGGGAGACCTGAAATGCCTGGCCTTTCAACGGGATTAAGTTAATCTTCATTTTTTAGTTTTACCAAGTACGGTATTTGTTCCATCCCCCTGGTTCTTGTTTTCATTTATTTTCTAGCACTCATTTCCATAGTTACTCCAATATAATTTAACAAAATTGAAAAACAATTAAAATTTCTCTATAATGAAAAAAAATTGTATTATTTGTATTTTAACTACAATTATTTTATTCCTCTGAAGTTAAATATGAAATGTGATCTTTATAGTTGATTGTTCAATGTATTTCTTATTTTTATCATCTGCCATCAGTGGCGTAGCCATAGGGGTTTAGGGATATACCTCCTTAAAGTCAGAAAATTTCCTTTTTTGACCATAGAAAAGAACTAACTTACCCCATGTCCCCCCAAAAAAAGTCCCAACATCTCCATCCGAAATTTTTTTCTGGTTACCTCACTACTTTACATTATATTATTTTTAGCATAATCAGGTTCGCGTTTTTAATTTCTACTTGTCTAACTAACTAACTCTACTGTTATCTAAAAGTCGTTTCTTAAACAACAATACCTCTTTCTCAAGAGAAAGTATTGGAATCATCTCTTTCTTTTAGCAAAACTCTCCGAATCTCACAGGAAATGAGTGACAATACCCATCCTTGGACGCGATTCAAAAAAAAAATTCTCAGAACACTTAAGAAACTCTGGGCCCTTAAAAATTCCCTCGGCATTATCCTCCACTTTCGAAGACCAACTTCTTCTTCCCCGAGTTTGAAAAGGCATCCGGAGTGAAGAAAATTGGGATTTCTCGGCGACAGCACTCAATGGGAATAATGAAAGACAGAGAATCAGAACGGCAGGTGTCAAAGTACCGGAATTCAAAAGACAACAAATGAAGCTGCCTCGCGCCAATCAATCGGAGGAGGCTTTTTCGGTCGCGTTGGTAATTTTCCGCTGTTTTTTTTCTCGCTTTCACGTGAAATTTTCTGCGAGTTTTCTTTTGGGGGAAAGTTGGTCTTGTTTGCGTTTTTCTGAAGGGAATTTTAAAGTTTTGAAATGTGTGGGGTTGTTGTGTTGGGTGGGTTGTCTTTTGAAAGGAAGTTATTAGAATGTGGTAAGTTTGGTGGATAAAAAGATTAGTTTTTGAGGAAAGATTAAGAAATAAAAATTAAAACTTCTATACTTGTTACTTAAGGAAAATTTTAATTATTTCTCTGTTGAAGATTATATTTCATATGAATTATGCTTGGTTAATTTTGGAAGTAATATAATTACATCTGATGAAACATTTTAAAAAATTAGTAATTTTGGTTAAAAAGGTGTAAATTGAAACTTATTTTGACTTTTCTTCATTTATAAAAATACTTTGATAAAATAAATTTAAAAAAAATTCATCAAAAATTTTTAAGCTAAACTTAAAAACTTCTTCCTAAACTTAAAAATGAAAGTTAAACTTCGCAATATACTTTCATATTTTGGTTTTATATTATGATTAAATATTTTTAAATTATATTTTCAATAGTATAAAATGGTTATGAAGATTATCATAAAGTCTAAATATTTAAAAACTCTTTATAAAAACTATTATCTTGAGTACCCTTGAGAAATTAAAATTTAAATTACAATTAAAAATAAAGACCTTTTAAAATATAAATTTTAAAATCAGAACTTTTTTCTTATTTAAATTCGGATGTAAGGGGTTTTAAAAACTTAAGATCTATCTGGAAAAATTTAAATTAACAAAAGCTTTACTTCCCAATTAACAGGCAAATATTTCAATTTATCTTCCCATACATTCATACAGGTGTTCGAGTATTTTCTCTAAAGATTAAAAAACAAATTTCCTTATTTTTTTTTATTTAAAAATATTTTTTCATAAAAAAAACTTACTCCTCTTTTTCTTTTAAATACTTAGATTCAAAAATATGTTTCAAATGAACACGCTCTCCATTCAAAGCCAAATTCAAAACGCAGATTTCTTGCATTCCGAAAAGAGCTAAGCTAACTCAAAAGATGAAACGCTACCAAATAGCATAAATAATTTTATTTGCGTTGATTACTTTTTCAGAAACCCCGACCCGAAATTATATGAAGCGTACGATTATTCAAGATGAAAAGCTTGAGGGGGCAAAAAACTCCATTCTAGAGGAAAACTACAGAACATGTGTGCGCCTTTTTAACCATTTTGCGAGAAGCCACTGCGGCTAAAATAATTACTATTTTTTTTTTCGCTAGGCTTCTCAAATGCAAATGATAAAAATTTTTATACCCTCTTTTCCCTTTCATTCTAAATTTTCAAAAGAGTAAATTAGTTTTGAAAGTGTCTGAAAAAAGACACTGCGTTATGAGAAATGTGCCTCTTTTTTTTGGTTGAGAATGCAGGGCTTTTCCTTTTCTAAAAAAAGGGATTGGCACGAAAATTAGAGACAAAAGATGTGTATAATAATATTAACAAACATGTTAATTATTAGCCATGGCTTGGTATAATGTGATTTCCTTACTTTTAATGCACTTTTTATGTTTCTTCTAGAAAGTTTTCCTTAATGAAAAATCGGTTATTCCAAAGGAGTGAATAATTGCGTTTCGACTTTCTTCAGTCATTTTTGCATCCCAATCATATAAAAGGGTTTAAAACTAAATGCGGATTACTTTTTTATATCGTTCTTAATGAAAGACATAACTCGTTTAGGAGGTTATTTAAGAATCTGAAGTAATCAGAAAGTTTTGTTTTGAAGTTTTTATTAAAAAATGAATTTGAGTTTCATGGATATTAAAACTATTTATTTTTAAATATATCTAGTATTTATTTATTGGTTTAGCTTAATATTTATTATAAAAATATTGATTAAAATTTCCATGAGGATAAAGTTATGTAAGTTTTAGTTGATGGATGATCAAGAATGGAGAAGATGCTTAATAATGTCTTTTTTTATTTTTCGTAAGAATAATTGTGTCTTGAAATATCATTGAAAGATCCGGTGCAAAGATTTTGATAGGGTTATAATCAGATTATAAATATTACGGATATAAGATACATGTATGTAATTTACTTGTAACTTAGAACGGCCAATTTTTTATATTCTCTTTATTGTGAAGCATTTCATTCTTCTGAATTCTATTCATTATTTGTGGATTTAACACTAGTTGAATGAAAAATATATTTATACAATACATATATAGATACCTTATTTTTCTTTATGTACAATAATTCTCTTTAGTTAATGTATGGATTAGTAATGCTATAACTATCTAGTATGGTGATAATATAATATGTCTTGTACTAAGTGTGCTCCCGTGAAGTATCATATTCTCGCCTTCCCTGCTGAACAAAACAACCCAGAAATCCCCTATCCAGCTGACCAAGTTGTTACGGAGCAGTGCTAAAGCAATCAAGTCCGTAACGACCTTTGATGTGCTCTACCACATTCTCCTTCGCCATTGTTCTTGTTACCCTCCACAATAAAAAGAGGTCTAAAAGACAATTCCACGGTATCAATTTCAGAAACCCATCCCGTCCACCGAAAAGATTTAGCGTCGTCATAAACGATCACGTGACCCCTTTCACCCCCCCCCCCCAAGGAGGGGGGGATAGGAGAAATCAAGAAGGGACTCTTTGATTAGCGCAGTTATTTTCCTGAGTGGCGCAGATGTTTCCCAGCGGAAGGATACATTATCGGGGGAAGAGGCAAAAGTCGAGACAGAGGACACTCCGTGTTTGGGTCAGTGGGTCGTGACTGGGCGATCCGAGTGGACAGGTGGGCATTGGATTTATTTCCGCGGAGGCTCAATTTGTGCTGAGGCGGTGGCATCGGTCATTATGCTCGATGCGTTCCCATGGCGACAGGTCATTGCGTCCTAATGTGTCATTTAGCGAATGCGACTCTTTTGGCGGTTTATGGGAGGGCATGCTTAATAAATCGGAGCTGCAGGCTCATAATGCGAGAAGGAGAAAGGATGTATTGTGTTGCGTAAAGACGTTGCTTAGCTCCGTTAAGTGATTTTGGTATTGGATAACGCGTTGCTCTGGGAATATATATTTTTTTTTCAATACATTGCACCCTTTCACCCAAAGACGTGCCTTCTTTTGTTAGAGATGTATATTATTTTTTTTTATTTTGTATCCTCAACCTAAATGTAATGTTTTGTTTTCTAATTTTCAAGTAAACGTTGGTAAATAGGCGTTTTCATCCAAAAAATTGATGCTAAGTGTACCAAAATTTATAGGTATTGTTCATGAAGGAAAAATCATCACCAGTTATTTTTAACAGTTTCTTAAAGTATTGTACTGCATCACCAACTTTACTCCAATTCAAGTTATTAATAACCTTAAATTTCAAAACAAAATACTTAAAAATAAATATTTTAGTTAGCGTATAATTCCTTTTATAATGGCTTTTATTACAATTAAACATGTTAAAAGCAATATAAACCAGTACGTTATCATATTACTCACTCTTTTATTGGTTGGTTATTACTGCTTACTATTATTGGCTTTTTCTGTGAAAGAAGTGTTTTATTCGGGTAAAATTTATTCCAATTGACGTTACTTCATTTAGTCTTTGATTCCTGAAGTAATTGAATTAAATGGCAAATCTAAAAAACAATGTCCTTAAATTTGTTAATTAAATTACTGTGCAGATAACTATATGATTCTTTGCGATCGTAAGATGCACTTTTAAAGTTTCCCTAACAAGTAACCAAATTTACCGAGACATCTCTTTTCGCATTTTTTTTCCAAGTACGTCAACGTCCAGCACATATTTTTAACTTAGATACCGTGACCAAAATAAATTCAGTAACTTCCCCGCCTTCGAAAAAAACATCTCGGACATCTCCACCAAATAAAAACTACGAGTCTATACATTCTTGCCTCAGCGAGTGTATCGAATATTCCGCGCATTCCCGCCATTTTGGCCAGCCTCCATCTCAGGATGCTCGAGAGTGAGGCCTCGGGGCGCGCACGGGCGTATGAAGAAGTCCCGAATTCGGGAATTCTTGAACTGTTACAAAGTTTCTCGGAAGAACTCTCGCAACCGCAGGGGGCAATTTCAAGATGCAGATACACGCTGCTCTCTAATATTGGGTGTGTGTATAGCATGCTCGGTGCGATGAAACCGAAAGTGTTTTGGGAGTGAAGAAGTTTTGCGCGTTAACCCGATATGGATAAGTGTGAAACATTTCCCTTGGGATGATGTTTTACTATGTATCGGAATGAAGTTGGGTAAAGGGATAGGAGTAAGAGAAATGACGAATGGATGATGGCGTGAAAATATCTTTAGTATTTATTCAATTATTTAAAATATGTTTTTTCATTAATGATTTGAAACTTACTGTCTAAGAAAAAGCTATGAATGTCATTAAATATTTCTTGAAAAATCCAGCATCAATTTGGATAACAGTTTCAACAATTTTAAAAGCGTTTTCTTTTCTTATTATTCGTTCAAATAAGTACAAATTCTTTGGTAGATTTCTTAATGGAATTTAGAGAATTTATCTAATTTAGTTTATATGACAGCTACAATTATTGAAAGTAGTACAATGGTATCCAAATAAACTGTGATGCAATTAAATCCTTTTAACTTACCTTATGTTTAACTAATTCATACCTTTAATTAAACTTCTCTTTTTGAGAGCTACTCATTTTTTTTTTAATATAAGTTTTACAAAATATTTAATAACAGAAAATAGTGTCTGATACTTACTGAAGTCAAAATATTGCACTACTTCTTTTGAATTAAATTATATTTAATTTAAATACATTATTTTTTTTTAAA
Source organism: Tetragnatha montana (assembly GCA_963680715.1). Classification (NCBI taxonomy): domain Eukaryota; kingdom Metazoa; phylum Arthropoda; class Arachnida; order Araneae; family Tetragnathidae; genus Tetragnatha; species Tetragnatha montana. The sequence goes on from OY796675.1 coordinate 32,489,312, forward strand.
TCAGTTTCAAGTTACTTTAAAAAATCCTTTGATGAAATACTTAAATCTAAGTTCCTCTCTAAATACGATCCTCAGTCACACAAACATTTAAATTTAGAAAATTACACACTCAATCGTTCTAAATCTGCAAAAATTTTAAACACTTTTGAAACATTTTAACCGTTTCTTTAGAGAGCTCCCTAGAAATGACCTTACACACATCACTTTTAATCCACACTCAACACAATTATTCGATCCCTCGAAAATTTAAACATAAATCCTCCTCTACCAGCTACTTTTCGAGGGAGAAAAAACAGAGCAAATTAAAGCCATTTGGGGGCCGGCACGACATTCCCCTTAATTAAATCTCACACTCGAGTCCGGCTCTTTTTTAGCCCGCTTTCTCTAATACCTTTCCTCCCAGGTATTCCGAGGGATATTTTCTTTTAATACCTCCAGTCGCAGAAAACAAGATCCTAAAAATCGGAAGCTCGCTGTTTTCTTACCCAGAGCAATTAGAGAGGCTCTACACGAGGAATATTTCATCTGCTGGCAAGTAATCCTATTAGTATAAATGCGAGGCAATTAAAATGGGAACGGTGTCGCTCGCCAGAGGGTGCGAACAGTGGTGTATGTCCGGATATCCACTCTGTGATGAGGCTGGAATGCAGGTGTAGTATCGTCTGCTTGGGCTTGTTTTGTGAGGGAATGTCTCAATCGTTTAGCAACGTAACAAAGTGTATAGGGTTTAATTGTATCTAATGCTTTTTCCTATGATTTTCCTCTTGATTTCTTAGAAGATTTGACGATAATAGAGAGAAAATGATTTGTTTTTAGATGTATTTCAGCATTTAAAATGGAATACAGCAATTTTTTGCATAAAAAGTATTTATGGAGTTTTTTAAGAGTATTTAAAGAAGATATAGATGGGTTAAGGTACAAAAAACTTAATAATTAGGTTTAATTTTTTGTGTTATTATAGTCTGTTAATCTTCGAATTTCTCTTATCAACAAAGAAGGTTACCATTTACTTTAATTTCCTTCTTTAAAAGTGCATCGTAAATTGGACATATTAATTTTCAGAAATTTATAATTGGTATGAAAATGCCCTCATACATCTACATGTTTCTAGCAAAAATCTATGGAATTTATTGAATATTATTGTGTGAACAAAAATTGTAATGTTGTACATAGTTTTAAGTAGAATTGGCTGAATTTGTTTTCAATATACTAATTAACAAATAATTTCCCTATGTTTATAACAAACTACTTTGGATATATCATATCTTATTAAAAAGCCTTTTTCTTAATAGTTCTCAATTTTTATCTTTTATTCTTGATATTTTTCTCTTGTTATTTTTTACCAATAAGCTATTTGTCTAATTTATTTCTAGAAAATTGTAATAGAAAAACTCGGTTTAAAAGATTTCCTAAATTAATTTGTTATTAAAGTGGATAAAACCACTCTCCTCATTAGAAACATCGTGTCATCAAAAGTGGTTCATTGTGCTAATATGTCAGCCTACTCATTCATACACGTCTTGGCTAAGTTTCAACGTTAAGCTCCAGTAGTGGTTTTGCTTTTCCCCCTCTCTTCTTGTAACACCATCATCAATCAAAGCACTTTCTTTGGACACGCTGCGTAACATGCTTGAAATATTGCTCACGCCATTACTGGAAAACGATTCTTTATTCATTAGTGATCATTCAACTGTTTTCCTAAGCCGAGATTAGTATTACTAAATTACTTTCTGCTGTTGTACTACTTATACATCATGCTTAATTTGAGATTCTATTTTCATTTGTTCCGGTAACACTAGAATGGGGAGCTAAGCAATCGGACTTATTCAAGAATAAATAGTGTTATATTGAATCACGATTTGTAAAAACTGAAGTTTATGCTTAAGAAATAATAGAATGATGACGACTTCTTATCTACATAATTCCCCATTACCTCTTTATTTAGTAACATGTTTTTAAGTTCAAAAGTGATGAGATTCTATTTTTAACCAAAGCTTACTTTTGGGTATAGCATTAGACTATAGTTTGGAAAAATGTATGTCATTCCATCTCGTTTAGTAACAACTATTGAACTAACAACGTCCTGCCATTTAATATGTAAATTTTATATTCTATATCTATTTCAAGTAGCTTAATATACTACTAGAATGGAATAAGCATAAAATAACATAGTGAGATTAAATGCCTCTATACAACGACCAGCAAAACCCTGATATCCCTCCCAGCGACCAGTTTTCGAGATGTTTTTAAGCTGTGAAAGGAAAGAAACAGTATCCCCATGCAATACACTTTCAATAAATTCGTTCCACTCATTCAAATACACTTTAAAATATACGAATAAGAAGAGGGTGTTTCTAACTGAAAAAACAACGTGTAGCAAAACTGTGAAAGAGTCAGATATTTTTTCTCATTTTAATAGAATGTAACATTTTATTCTATATTTGTACTTATAATTCAATGTGTGGGATTCAATTGTTATGGTTATGGTTAATTTGATTTAGTTGTAAAGCAATCCTTTTCTGATTTTAGGGTTACTCCTTCTTAGCAACCACCCTACTAATCTATGAATTTTTCTCTGAACGAAAGGTGGTCGCTCAAGAGATGTTTTATTATTTTGAAGCATGAGGGGATTTTTAGAAGAAAATATAGCAAAATCTACAAATTTTGTTAGGGCTTTATAAAAAAAATACTATCAACATGTTAAATCTTACATGTGTTCCCATACTAAGAAACGAATTAGAATATTATACATTCTTTACTAATTATCAATTATTATTAGCAATAGTCTATGAAAACACCCCTACCTAATTCCAAATAATCACACAAAAACCACTTGCTCTCCCTTCGTTCTTAACTCCATTCAGCAGAATTACACGATCCACTAAGTAACACCTGCTCCTACAGGAAAGCATCAATACCCAAATTAGTTGATCGTTCAAATGCTTTTATTGTCCCTTCTATCCCCGACTAGGAAGCAGATCAAAGCGATGCGCAAATTAGAAATTTCATAATTTATGCACTGAGATGAATTGGATGTTCAATTGAATCGATTTAGAACTGAATAAGTCTCTTTATTCGTGATGAGGAAGGGAATGAGGCGTGTACGACCCATTGGGGAAGACGTGTTCTCCGAAAGAATTCCAATCGGAGGATCGATGTTTTCTCAGATTAAATTGTTTTCAGAGGGAATGAGAAGGTAGTCTAATTGAAGTGCTCGACTTTTAAAGATAGTGATTCTTGCGTCGTAAAAGTAATTTCTAAGGTCTTTTTGTAGATAAGTTTTAAATGCTTGTACCTTTTGATTCGATGTGTTTTAACTTGCGTAAGTCTTTTTTTTTTGTAATTGATTTTTAGGAATAGCTGAAAACTTGTAGTTTTTTTTTTGTCTATACCTTGTTTTAGTTACTATTTTAATCATCTTGTTTAAGTGTTAAGATTAATTAACTACTTAAGAACTTTATGAAAGAGAGCAATTTCAATGATGTGTTTACAAAAAGAACAAAACAAGATATTGGAAGTTCATTAATGTTTTTGACAACATGGTAGTGTCTTTTTTATTTTAACTATGAAAGTCCAAGTTGAAAGTGGGATAGTCGTCACCTGTAGTTCATTTGATAGTATATGAAATAAATTAGTTAGCTGTGTTTGTCAGTTATAAAATAAAATTATTCCTATGAAAGTATAAACCCTTTATAGGTTATGACGTCATACAGGAATATTATTTTTAGTGATTTAATAAAAATATGGCTTTTTATTGAAGTATTTTAATACCAACAACTTCAATAAGTTATAAATATCACTGTTAATCTATTTAAAAATAGTTAGCTAAATAGTGAAGCTAGAACTTCATTTTTCTGAACAAATCAATAAATGGGATTGTGTAAAGTAAGAAATCTAAACACCTGTACATAATATCTTAATAATTTATTATATAAAGCTTTCTTAATCCTATAAAAGCTTTTCCAAGCTATTTTAATCATCTGTAATATTTTTTCAAACCATTTTATGCATTAACCAACCATTCTTCATATGAAATTTCCATTTCAATCCGTTTCAGTTACATACAAACCACTGAACAAACACTCCTCCTTCAAGAAAAAAAAATCTCCGCCAACGAACACTTTAATACCTTCGATTCAATAAGAAATATGTGTGCCTAAGGACTCTCCAACTCCCCCGGTTGACAAATCCATTGATTAACACACTCCAAAGTCGGCAACAAGTCAAAGCCCAAGACAGCCATGTCACCGACTCTCCAGGGGGGAGGTTTTTTATTCGCCTCCTTATTATTATCTTCTTCTCCCTTCTTCGAACACGGGTAAATATCTCAAAAAACATCGACGCCCCCCCCCTCGGGCGCCAGGGGGGATGTGTTTGGAACGTAGTTTAGAAGGAGACGCTATCGTCAGGAAAAGCTGTGCGCCTCTTGTTTAATTTCCTGTAGGAGGAGGGCGCTGAGAAGTGCAATTAATGCAGCGATGCGATGACAGTTGGGGAAAGAATGGGGTTCTCTCGCTTCAATGTGCGCGAGAGTTGTAATTTAATTGTTTGCCACCGACGCTATCTGTGTAGTTCGAGTTCTTCGGTGGACACTTGTAGTGTGTCTACATTTTAGTCCTACAAATACTTTGTTGATATACAATGTATCGATTTGTTGAAGTTCTTTTCTTTTAAATATTTTTAAGTGTTGCATATTAGTTTGCGTTTTTCTAATCGTTAACTGGCGTTAGAGTGTTTTTTTTACATACCTACTATAAAGTTCTTTGTTACAAAGCGAGAAATACTTATTAAAAGAAAAAAGTATTAGTGTTAAATTATATAAATTGGTATAAATTATTAAAGTATTAGAAATACTTATTAAGTTGTAAAAAGGGAGTTTTAGATTTGTTGATTTGTTAATTTTTAATTTTTTTTACTTTTGTAAAATCTTCAGATTTTAATATAATTTGTATTTGCAATAAAATATCTATTATGTAACTTTCAATATTTATTTTTTAAAACATATCTATATATTGCATTACTTTTGTTGTTGTTACTTAATATTGTATGTTGTTCTGAATAATAATCAAATGCTTTGGTAGATAAATAAAGTACTATCAATTATCTTCTTAAAAACAATTAAATATCCTATAGATATTTTTTTAATTTTTTTAAAACAGTATAAATTTTAGCATTTAAGTTATAATTTATACTTACAAAATGATTTTACGGTTGTCAGTTAATTTTTAATATTCTAATAAATCTTATTTCATCCTAGAATCCATTTTAGTATTAAGTTTATACTATAAAGAAATTTAATATGCGAAAATAATTTTAGGAAAGGTTTTGTTTTGAATATTTGAAACTTAAATACTTTAAATCGTCTATTAATTTTGAGCTTTATAATGGTTTTATTTATGCTTGAATAATTTAAAACAATATCAAATTCCTCGTACTTTATAAAAAATACATAAATCTTTTTAATGGGGTTTTCTTCATTTAAAAGAAATTTATTTAAGAAGAGATCATTTCAACTTCCTGATTTCAAAGTAAAATTTATAGCATTTTCAAATTGAACATCACACTTTGCAACAATTTCGATAGCCGTCAACCTATGATGTCCAAGTAGATATACTTCCAAGAGACCAATTTAATCCGAGTTTCTCAGAAAGATCGTAAAACTTTTGCTTTCTGTTGGTTTCTTCACAAAAAAAAAATTATTTTACAGGTTTTTTTTCCCCTCTATCTCCACAAAATCGTAAGAGGAAAATTGTACCGCAGAGATTGTAGCTCCGAAGCTTCTCCAATTTGTCATTTTTCAATTTACTGAAAGTCACCTTGGCGATTCGCTGAATTGAAAGTAATTTTGGGATTCTCATAAACGGACAAAATATGTCGACGAGCTTCCCAAAATTTTAATTTTGTTTGTCTTTTTCAACTAACATAAATCCAGACATGGTTTAGAAGGCAGACTGATGATTTGGAAAGTTACTTTCCCAACTAGGTCAAAGAATTTGTATTACTTACTTATAAAGAACAAAGAATAATTCTTTCTTAGCAACAAAATATCATTCGGTCAATTGTTCTTTCATAATGGATAACATATAGAAAATAGTATAAGTTTAAAATGTGAACCAGATGTCTAACAATATAAAAGTATTGGTTTTATTTTACTGAAACTTAAATTAAACCAGAAAAGTTCAACAAAAATTTTATTTAGGTAAAACCCTACAATATTTTATGCAATTCTTATTTAAAAATGTTGATGATATAACTTATAATGAAGTTTAACGTAATTTTGAAAAAAAAAACTTACAAAAGCTGTTACAAATACATTTTGGCTCGATAAATACATAAAACTTGTATATTTGATAACTTATTTATACACAAGTTAGTTGCTTCTGTGTGGTAAACATTAACAGCTAAAATGAAGCACTTGAAACGAAAGTAGTATTTTATACTTTTTTCAATACTATTTAACTCTTTCAAACTATAGCCATACACATTTATGCGAAACCACATGCGTAATCTACAGCTGAGGATTGGCGGTCCCATCTAGTTACATTACCTCAACTGGACTCAACACTACCTAATCCAGGGTCATTAAATGCAGATGGAAGGTCACTCAAGACTACAATACAGATGTTATGGCTCTGCGCACATGACAATCATACTGAGAGTCAGCATCTGTCCAATTCCCACATTATCCACAACCCAGTTAGAACTAACTGCCTCGGAAAAGCATAACTACTGCAGTTAGCTTTATTCGATTGCAATGAGGATAAAAAGAGATGACACAGTTCTTTTTACTAGGCAACTCCGTGAAATTTACTTTTGATTCTTAGAAGTATTTCTTTCTTTCAAGTTGTTATAGAGATAAAAATTAAGTAATATATTTGAAGGACGTATTAATACTTGCTTTAATCACGAAACGTAAGAAGAAATTAATGTTTTCAAATATTTATTTTTGAAACTCTTTATTAAAGAACTCCAAAAAATTGTATAAGATAAGTTAATAGTAGGTAAAATATTAAATTATTAAACTTTTTAATTTTTAGTGACTTTTTTGACAAAAAGTTCAATAAGTCATAAACAAAAAGTGTAAGAACTATTATTACTCAATTTACTTTTTTGTAAGTCAAAACTTATTTAATTCAAGTATTCTATATTGGAGAATATAATTTATTTCAACGTGTCATAAAAGAACATAAAACTTAACCCTTCAGTTTTACACTGAATTTAACATCACTCATTATATTACTCACATTTATCGCCATAATTTTAATTGCAAATTTAGATCACAAACTTCTGTTGTTTTTTACTAATGGTTTTATAGATTCCTCATGAAAACAACTGTTTATGGATACTTTCGTTGCTTAAAACTACAATTTAACCATTTTTTGACAGATCAAAGACAAACAAATTTTGTAAAACACATCGATTTTACTACTTAAAATTTCTCATTAAAGATATAAAAACACAACTCAATAGATTCACGAGTTCTTCCTCAGTAAGTGAACTCTAATAAAATCCACCTTCACATCGAAATACTCGCTCACACTCTAAAAAAAGAAACCAATTTCTTCTCACAACAAACACTCACAGAGAAACACAAAATAAGACAATCCCTTCCTTCACACTTCTTCTCCAATCGACTCATTCGAGATCGGGGTCCTCATAATTGCGAGGAGGGCCGGGCCCCAGATGAAATTAGACCTGCCCCGAACCTGCAATTGCAGAAGGGAATTCGAACCTTCCGAAGTAGAATTTAATTTTCCGACCCTTGCATCCGTAATTCCGGGGCAAAACGCTTTTCTCTTTCCTCTCCCCCTGTAATGAGGAAATAATTCGAAACTCTTTGGGTGTAAGAAAACATGATGCTTCTGAGAGGAATAATGCCCACGCAATTAACATACGTTTTCCTCGGACGGGTTATTAAACCTAACAATCAATGCCGATTGAGCCGCGTGAGCTTTTTCTATTTAATTACCCGGGCTGTGAAATGTAACGCGTCCCTACTTCCTTCACCTTTTTAATCGCATGAGGGTAATTCGATTTGAAAGGGGCATCCTCCTCGTGATTACTTCCCATTCGGGTACTACAGTTAATTTGGAAGACTCGAAATTCTTGTTTTGATTCGTTGAAGTTTCAATTATCTGTAGTTGTTTGTAAAATGTGCATCATAGCATTTTCTAAAAATAAGCCTTCGTTATTATAAACTTCTGTTAGTGCCTAAGGAGGTTTATCGTAAATACACTATAATAATACTTCTTTTAATGTTATTTACTCTAAGAGTTTTCCCTATGCCACTATTTTTAAAGTAGATATGTGTGTATATGTTACGGGCAATGTGATAAATCCGGGTATTTTTAATAATGCCAGCGCAGTGGCGGATCTAGAACATGAGCAAGGGGGGGGGCTAACTTAATCTGATTGAGGATGATAATGAAGTAGAAAGCCGTGCTTTTTACAATATTCATTAATGTCTTAAATATTGAGGTCAGTGTTGATTGTAAATGACTAGTATTGTTAAATATAACTAACTAATTAGTAATTAAATTAGTTAATCATTAAATACATCAAAATAATAAGGGTGTGTCAACCGGGAGGTGTTTTTTTACGATGATTTGAGTCAAATATTTTTTTCCCCCAAGAATATAGATCAAATGTGAATTTTCGTGCACTTAATTTCAATGTTTAGGGAATAATACATCCATCCCGAGGCATAAGGGGGGTTTGGGGGAACCTCCCCCAAGAAATTTTTTGAAAATTTGACCCTAAAAAGTTGTGTTTTGACTCATTTTTGGTCATTTAGAACTCTTAGAAAACATCACACGAAAAAGATGATTTCTTGAACTCGTTTTCAAAGGAAAAAACTGTAATATATAAAAATTTCATGGGGGTGGTTTGAACCCCCTAACCCCGTCTCTATTTTAACAGAGTAAATGTTTTGTAAGAGACTTAGCGCATTAGACCCTTTTAAAAAGTGAATCTTATAAAAACCAGGGAGTTAAAGATCTTGCAGAGGGGCTAAAGCTCATAACCTTTAAGGTGTGAAACAAATCTATAAAAATGTAAGGGGCTAAGTATTTTGGAGGTTATGCTTTGTAAGGCTTAGAAAGCTCATTGGAATCTACAAGTTCTGAATCGCATTTATATTAAAGTGCTGAAAGCTAAAGATCTTGGAGCGGGCTAACGCTTTTAGGCTAAAGCTCATTAAATTGCGAACTAAATACTATAAAACATCGCAAGGAGGCTAATTCTGTATGGGGGCTAAAACTCATTGGCCCCTTTAAATTGTGAATTGAATCTATCTAGGAGCTAAAGATCATGGAAGGATAAAGCTCATTAAATAGTGAACCAAATATATTTAAAAACGCAAGAGGGCTAAAAGCTTTGTAAAGGCTATTAAAGAGCATGGAGGGGGCTAATGTTTCATAGGGCTAAAGATAGGGAAATTTGTGTAACAAACATAAAAACGCAAGGAGGCTAATACTTTTAGGGGCTAAGCTCATTGGATAGACCCTTTAAATTACGAATCAAACCTTCAAACATGCAGGGGGCTAATAATTTGTAAGGGCTAAAACCTCTAGAAATCCTTAAATAGTGAATGGAGTTTATAAAAATGCAGGGGGCTAAAGATCTTGGAAGGGGCTTAATGCTTTGTAGACCCTTTGAATTGTGAAAAAGGCTATACAAAAAACTGAAAAAAAGTTTAAAATTTTGAAAATTTAAACAAAATTTTCTAAAAACTTAATTTTTTTTTCGAAAAAGTTCAATTTTATGTAGTGTAAACTTAAGCCCCAAGGGGGGGGCTATAGCCCCTATAGCCCCCCCCCATAGATCCGCCACTGTGCCAGCGTATTTCGGGCAAAGTGATACATTTTCATTGACAAAAGCATTAAATTTATCACTTTACCAGTAACATATACAGATTTTGGGTAGTATGTTTGTCTCTAAAGGATAAATTTAGTAAAGAAAAATGCTATTGGTATAATTAACTCATGTCTGATTATGCATTTTATTTCAACCTGTATCTAAATTGTTTGTGCTAATGCATACTTTTTAAAATATTCATACATATTTACAAATACAAAATACATATTTTCTGATTATAAATTTAAAACTACAGTTATGAATTTTATTAGTCAAACTTAACTAATGTTTTTCAATGCATTATAAAAGTAAAAGGTAAATACGTAATTTTCATTAATGCCTAGTACTTTTGTTCTTAATGAGTAGTAACAAAATATTTAACCCACTACTGTACGAAAGGGCCCTCCTTCAAGGAAAAACCCTTCATACCTGAATTAATTTATGATGATATTCAAATAAACTTAACTTTCCAACAGAATTTAAACCCGAAAGCAATGAATCCCCATCAGTGATTTCCCCCAACATGTTACTCCATCACCAGTCGGCCCCATATTTCACTTGATTCCGAAATTCCCCTAACCATATAAAGTTTAAATGCCACGGCAGAAATTCTTTACTGCTAAATAAAAAGAACACGGCCATTTGTATCAATTGTCCTCTCTTTTAAGTACCATTACTTTAACATCGGTGAAGCCCCAGTCCCCCTGCCTGACCGTATATCTTTTTATGTCCGTCTTTTTTCCCAACGAAGCTTTAATGACTTGAACAGATCGCTTCTAGATTACCTCTTTTCCATTTATTACCGTAACTTTAAACTCTGTTTCGGGAGTCGGAGTCAAGAAGTAGGGAAAGCCAATTTTCTTGGCTGTGATTGCTAAACCGAAACAGTGAGAGCTGTTGCTCCTTCCAGAGAAAGTGGCGTGAGTGGCTTTTATTACCTTTTGTTATAAATGCCCGGTTTAATGGATAATGGCTTGTCTTGATGTACTGGGGCGTTTTTGAAAGAAGGCAATGATAGTAACTTCATAAATTTATGTAACGCATTGCAGGTTTTTAAAGGCCAGATTAAAAAACTCGATTGGTAAATAGTGTATAAAAGATGATTTGATTACAATCGAATTAAAAGTTAGTACCCTGAACTTTTATGAGTTTTGTTAATTATGCTGGTTAAGAAGAAAACTTTTGCTCATAAATTTTTTTGTTGTTAATAATAATAAATTTAAATAGAGTGGGGAAATTTATATCTATAAAGTTAGGTTTTGTAATTAGCTTAGAATTTTTGGTAATATTTTATAATGTTTTTGAATGCAATTAATGTTTAACTCTCCTCTATAGCGATTGGATTTAAAGCATTTTTATTATTAATTCTAATGTGAATTTCCTTTCATATTTTGCTGTTTTATTTTTTGAGAAATTTGACATCAAAATTATAAAAACAACTGTACAGCGCTTAAATTATTATACACAATTAATGTATTAGTTTAGCGCATGTAATAACTGTTTAGCTCATCAAATAAGCAAAATATGACTGAAACATGTTTAAAACTGAAATAATATGGCCCTGAAATGTATATTCCCTTTAGACAAATTTAAACTTTCTGAAGGAAAATTTAATTAAATTGATTGTTATTAACATGTTTCCTTCCTTTGCTGGGTTACGTTTTTTAATTAGTTTTTTGTATTGCATTAGTTATCATAAAATGGTATATTTATAAATATTGAGTTACATAATGTAACTGGTATTATTACTATTTCCACCCGGCATTATTTCCGTTTTATTGTTAAGAATAAAAAACTTTTACAACGCACTCGTACTCTCATTCTAAAAATACATTTGAAAGGTTTAAATTAACGATCAGATCCTTGAATGGCGTGATCAAGGCAACCCAATCAAAGCAAAGCCAAAACCTCCCAAGTAAAAGTGCCTCCAATTCAGGAAAGGCTTTTATTCGAAAGCAACGTTGTTGAGCCAGGGTTCTATAAACGATCCTCCAACGCTACATGACTCAATTCAATTTCCTCCTCTGCATTCCACCAGCCACGAATCGAATCTCCAGAAAAGGCGTTTTGTTGCGTCACAGCCTTCTTTCGATTCCAACATTCCGATTCACTGTCTGCTTTTTCGGGAACATTCTATTCCACCTGTCTGTCTCAAATCCCGTGTTTGTGATTAAAATCCGCGTTTTTTCCCTCCGTTCGCTGCCACTTTTTCCTTTCCTTTTCATTTATTTTAACGTTTTCTCCGCCGCCGACTCTTCGCAGGGGCTCGAAATTCGATCGATTCGACCGATGCAGATTCGAATCGCTGTTGCCTATTCGATATGTGTGTTTGCGCGAGAGGATATGCTTGTATGACATATGTGCGGATACATGCTGATGCGGAGAGGATATTTCAAACAAAGCCTTCGATTTGACGTTTTCGTGAATGTTTTCATCATAAGATTAAATGCATTGTGTTTGTTTTTCGCTGTGGTTCTATTATCCTTTTTTTATATCCCCGTTTTCTTTTAGTGTAGAAATGTAACACCAGCTGAAATAATGGTATGAGAATTTAATCTTTAAATTCAAATAGTTTGTTTTTCACATTATAGATCAAAACAAGATTAGATTTCAGTAGCCTACATTGAATTCATACAGCATAAAAATATTTGGGTAATATGGGTAAATATGCAGCCTTTCTAATTACTTTAAATCCAAAAATTTATAACGATTATTTGTTTAATAAATAGGTAAAGAAACTATCTAAAATAAAATAAAGAAACTCTCTAAACTAATAAACTCTTTCATTTATTCCGAACCCAAAAGCAAATCGAAATAAAAACTTGAATAATTTAAATTGTAAATACCCTAAATTACAGAGTTTAATATAATTTTTAAAACTTTCCATATTAAAGCACTTTTCCTGAAACAGGAGATTACACAATTTAACAATGCAATTGCTGAACTAATGTTTTATTTTGGTAAATTTTCAAATGATTTTTATCAGGGGAAAAACTATATGGTTTAAATCATCCATCAATTTTTTTAATAATTTAATTCATCCAAAAGAAATCAAAAGATATATTTCAATGCTAAAACCATTTACCTACTTGATTCAATTACTTTTTAATGATAACTGAGTAATAACCTTGGCACGATTTCTCCTTATCAACCATGCAATAAGGATATTTCTGGAATCCCACTTAATCATACGACAATTCACAACGGGAAACGTGGGTACCGAGTTTCCCAGCCCTTACATTAATCCCACCACACACACTCATCACCATCATCATCATCCCGAAACTTCCTCCAATAAACCCATCATCACTCACCAAAAATAAATTAACATCTCCCTCCACCAAGAATCATCCCGTTATCCATATTAAAAGCAATCCCGAATCATTACTATCAAAGTCCACCCGGCCTGACTGGAAAATAAATCTAATTAACCCCCGAAAAACACCGGCTTTTTCCCCCGAAACTCTCGCTCGCCATCTTGAGAAATGGGTTTTTCACAAAGCGAGGGTGAAAGCTAATTACGAAACACACAGACACTCATCTCTACTTGTGTATCTCGGAGGCATTATCTTATTTCGCGATCGAGTCCCTTTTGAAGTCGCGTCGCAATGGTGGAATAATTAGCAATTATACCTGGAGAGAGAGCGCGCCGTCACAACTGCGAGGGTTTCGTTCCAAGAAATGAGAGGACCTGGAACTTCAAACAATGCTCGGAGTAGTCGTTAGGTGGACTGCTAATTTGGGGTTTTAGTAGGAAAGGTTCTTGAGTCGCCTGGAAGAGTTGGTTCGAGAGGGGGATGAAGAGCAAGGTTGAGGAAACTCTTGAAATTGTGAATGTTTGTGATCTGTCTTTCTAAGTGTTGATCCTTTAAAAAAAACCCGGAATTTTCTTATGTCAAACTTAGTATAATACATTGAGGAAATCAAAATTATTTTTGTACTCTTTAATATCTTTCATACGCTTAAACAAATATTTGTTTACTTCGAATGTGAATTTTTTTTTCATATAAAAATTTATGAGTGTCATTCTGTGCTAATGATATGTAAAATATGTTTTAAAAATATTTGTTCATAGCATAATAGATTGAACTATTTGAATAATTTTAAAAATAATAGTTGTATTTAATTATTCAATGTAAAAATGTATGGGAAAATATTTACTTTGCCGTTATTTTATTTAAAATTGTACATCATGTCGTTTCATTTTTCTTTATCTTTATGTGTTTTACTGGCATTAAGTCCAGAATTTTGTGTTATAATTTGAGATGAAAATATTCCGTAGCATGCAAGGAAGGTAAAAGGTTTATTGCATTGATATAGTAGCTACCCGTATTTGTCTTGATGACTTTAGCATAACTTCCCTGCAATAAAACTAATATCACAGTGAAAACAGTTGTACAGATTCGGGAGCTAACCTTTGTGCTCATCAACTGCACTGTAGCTTTCTTGCAATAAAGCTACTATCGTAATGAAAACTGTTTTACAGGCAACGTGTTATGCAGCAAAGCGTACTACCTTCAAAATATAAATTCGTTATTTTGTTTTAATATTTCACATTTTAGTGCACTCGTATGCTACATTTTATTAATTACTGCTTAAAAGGTATAAATTTCAATTATTCCAAAACGTTAAGTAATCCAATTGGATTTATGTAGGGTTAGAATTACCTTTATTATGAGTTATTATTTATCTCGAATTAAAAATATCTTACATTGTAATCGAAAGCCTTCTAATAGAATGAAATGGCTATTATCTAGCATCCAGAGCCAAAATGCAAATCGGATTGGCTGTAGTAGTAAACAAGCCTAACGAACACCTCCCTCCAAGGACCGCATCCGAAAGGAACGATAAATCTGAATTATTCCCCACCGGAGGAGAGTGGCACTTTTCTGCTCCAGCTAACTCTTAGGTACCACTCAATAAAGCTCGATAACCCTGATTGGTTGAGAAGAAGTTAGCCGATTCGGAAAACGAGAAAATTCTGGCCCGTAACGAAGCGGAGTTCTTATCTGCCAATCAGAATATCTCATTTTGGGAAAACGACTTTCTCCCTATCTACCCCATTTCTCCCTTAACTGACCTCTTAAGCCGGGGTCCTCAGGCCTCATTGATCTGCCCTATGTGCTCCTTATATAAAGAAAGGGGACTTATCTCGGCCTCCATATACATCCGATCTTAATGAATGATCTGAAAGTGCGTACGTGATGCAGGCGAGGAAACGCGGTTTTCAGGCTTGTTTTTTCCACTTTTAATCCTGGTTTCCTTTATTTACCGATCATGAGGGATTTTTGTTTGTTTTCAAGGATCGAGGGTTCTTTTTTTATTTGGGGGGGGAGGGGCGTTCTGAAAATGATAGGTTGTGAGAGAGTAACTATTGTGATAGTAACTAATGTGTAAAGACAGACAACCTTGAGGTCATTCCGTAATAAAATATATTTTATAACTTACGATATTTTCTTCCACTTTTACAATTATGCCATTTGTAAACTTGTATTCTACCTTTTTTTACCTTTTACCTACCTTTTTTTTAAAATCAATTAAAAATAAATTTAGAGCATTTAAAAAACTAAAATATTATAAAATCCTTTGTTTAAAATTATACGTATTTTCTAAATACATTTTATGAGTGGAAAAATTCTTAAAATATTAGTAAATATGAAACATGCTTCTGTTTCCCTAATTGAGTGAAAAACACATCATAAAATGAAGATAAAATCAACCTAAGTAGTGAGGCTTAAAAACTGTATTAGCTTAGTTCTGTTATTTTGAATAATTTTAAGCTAATTATGGACACTAATTCCCTCTTCGAAAGAAAATTTCGTAAATAATATCGGGCGTCATACATTTCTGATTCCTTAATGCTTACTATGTAAAATATTTGTATGTTGTCATATAAGTCTCAAACAAAACAATTTTAAAAGCACCAATATACATAACATCCATATTTTTACTTATAAATGAAATAAAATAGACCTTCTTTGATAAAGGGAATTCACCGAATTTATTTGCCAGTTCTAGTAACATTTGTAATATCTCAAAGTTTATACCATAAAGACATCGACAGCATCTCTGAATTTTCCAAGCCCCTTTTATACCTCCATACTAAAAACAAGGTTACTTTATTACTGTCAAAACACCCAAGACTTCATCTCTGCTGCCATAACCACTATTTGTCTTCCCGAACCTTTATCACATACGAAAAACCACATTTCCCCCCACACCACAACCTGCAAAACTGCTCTCCCTCGAATAGGGGGAGAGAACATAATAACAAACATAAGCTATAAAAATACACAAAGTCTGTTCCTCGCCACTCTAGAGGTTTCTCGCAAAAACATAACGCCCTATCTCCCAACAAAAACTCCATATATAAGATGCGGTAGCAGTATCCACACACACACACAACCGAAACGAATTTCTTCCTCTCATGAAAAAATAAGGGATCCGGAAAAATGGAAAAACAAAACGAGGAAAACTCCCCTGGGGCAGCACGAAATTCCTTTTCCCCGTGCTTCTGATTGACACTTTTGTCCGGAGCCGTAAGTTCCTTGGTCTGGGATTTTTCATTTATCTGCGTTTCTCGATCCGTGTCGGACGGAGGATTTCGTCTTCGTCAACTCTTCTTTGGGAGTTTCTGACAGGACATGTCCATTTAGAGAAGTGGGACTCGGATCGTGCATTCAAATTACCGATGGCAGTTGAAGGGCATTGTCAGGTTCCTCAAACTCTATATATTTGTTGGGTTGGATTTATTTCGAATATAGTAGTTCTGGTTTTAATATTTGTAGATAAGGGGAAAATATCTATTTTTTCATACCAGATATATTAATTTTTTTCAATAAACACCTACTGGTTTTGTTATTCAAGAATTATGGAAATTAATTTTATAATTTGTTAGAGCTTGTATTTAAAAGATTTTTTTTCTAAACATACCAACATCCTAAAAAGTTAAAGTAAAAACGCAATTAATTATTCAAAATTAAAGGAAGCTTTATTTTTTTATACATAAAGGGAGTTTTATATCCCCTTATTTTTAGAAAACCCATTATTCAATTCATTTGTACAACCTTTTTCAAAATAAACAGTTTTTTTTTTAAATCCTTTACATTTTATTTGTACTGTGTGTTTAATATTTTATTTTAATTTGTCAAACTTTAAAAAAAAAAAATTCCTGTTAGGTTTCTCTTCAATCATTTATCGATGATGGGGATGGTAATTTTTAAGAACTCTCAACAACACAACATTTTCCCCAATATTAGTAATAAACAAAATAATTTTTAAGGCAATAATTTTAGTTTACTCTAGCTGGTTGTTTTATAAGAAGGTAGAAATTATTATTTTTTAAATATCTCTTTCAAAAATCCCTGTACTCCAGGTTCCACTTTACTTAGTAACTTATCAGTCTGAATACTGAATAATTTAACCAGTTCCACGCACAATACAAAAAAAAAACTTACCTTTTCTTATTTCAAAAACCAACTCCACTCAAAAACTAAAAAAAAAAAATCCACACTTCACCTCAAAACCCTCCTCTCCAAATGAATGCAGCTGCGAAAGATAACTTTTACACCCCTCTACAAAACAGAAAAATCATAAAACTCTTCAAAAACGAACAAAAGAACATAAAACGAGATGAAAAAGCACAGGGAGGGGGAGGCAAGGAGTATATATTGCACCCTCTCCCTCGTTTTCGAACGGCGGGAAGTTAATTTCGGAATCTGCTGCAGCTGAGAGGGCAGCTTCGGGCAGGCCCAGATGAAGTTAAAAGAATGCTGCCCGATCTCTTTTTCCTGCCCGGGCAGGCTCAACTTTTCCATATGCCCCCGGAATCAAATAAAGGAGAGCCGAAGCATTATGGAGCAGAGAGGGTTTTCAGTGGCGTCAAATGAAGTGTTCAAACCTAATTTACGGCTGGGTGAGATTATTGTTGTTTGGGGGAGGTTCTAATCGTGGGGGTGAAAGGGGGGGTTCTTGTTTAAGATTCGGTTATGGGGATGATAGTGTGACGATGTTTAATCATTAGGGAAAGACTATTGTTTGAAATAAATTATTTAAAGATCTTAAGCTATATCTTATGTTATTTATAAATATTGCACTAAAGAGAACTGTAAATCTTGGAATCGCTTTACAGATGGAGCTTGGATATTCCAAATGGCATTAGAAACATTAACAAATCTTGGAATAATTTGGGGTTGGTTATTCAAAGTATAAGGAATTGTGCACTGTTTAGTTACTTTAAACCATGATATGAGTGTAAACTAATAGTTCCTGAATTTATATTTTAACTCTCAAAAACAGTATTCTTTTTAAAAATTTATAAATGATGAATTGATCTTTATTTATAAATTAAAAGTGTTTTTGATGATTGAATAATTAGTAGAATTCTGAACATATTATTGAATATTCTTGGGTTTATTATGCGAAGTATTTGTTTATTGCTTTGTATTACCTATTTCTATCAATGTGTTTTGTAAAATTAACTTTCAATATTTTCTAAAATTGAAAAATTTCATTATTTATATGTAATTTCTTATTTAAATTTAAATACTATTACTAAAAAAACTTTTAATGTATGAATTAAATTTGCCATGCAAACATTTCTCAGGATAGAGAATAACGTAATTGTACTAGCTAAGTAAAATATTAAATCTGAAGAAAACAGTAGGTAATTACGCAACACTAATAAAAAAATTAAAAGTCCTTTTCTTTCACTTTATAATCTTTGTCATTTATACTTTTGCTTCCTTTGATGAATTTCCTTTTTTAAAAGGTACATCTTTATTAATCTAATAAAGTTTAGGTATGCCAACAAATAAAAAAAAATTGTTAATTTTCAGTATTTATCCAAACCACACAAATTCTCCCACTAAATACTAACATAATTAAATCCCTATATGAATGACTTTTTTCCTACATTTATCCCTGATAATGAAAAACATCCCCACTCTATTACAAGAAAACATCAACCATCCAGATCTGTAGACCAAGCTGCTAAGCTCACATTTGAACACACCATCTTTTTCACCGTAAGTAATATCCCGGACAACCGTCCACCTAAATCAAAGCCGGGCTTTAATTCACTCTCTAATCCGGCCCTGTTTGTTCTAATACCGAATCCGGGAGTCAGGCGAGCTTGTTTCCAATTCCCCTAATACCGCCTCTGTCAGCAGAGATTATATTCATGTCGAGTGTTTCATCTCGGGGTCAGCTTTAACGACGGTTTAAGACGGAAACGGCCGAATATGGAAAGGATTGAATGCTTAATGAGAAGTTTAGACTGGCGACAGCGGGCGAATCATTCGGATCTATTGGGGGACGAGGTGTGACTATTGCATGCACCTTAGTTATGTATTCTGGAAGATTCTCTCTTAAATATAGGGGTTTGGGAGTTTAGTTTTTACTTTCTTTTTTGGGGAAACGATTATTTTGGACTGATTTTTGATTATTCTTGAGGATTTATTGTTTGTTGTCATGCATGTATGGTGAAAGTTGATTTCTGGATTGTTTACAAAAGCATTTTTTTCTTACCGGAAAACGTTTATTGTTTTTAAAGCTTCTTCAAGGTGGAATAAAGTTGGTTATGAGTGTAGATATTTTTTAAAGCCTTTCATGATATAAATATTAAAGATAATTTTAAATTCAATTTTATAATCAAAAATCAAATTATAACTATATGAGGAAGTTCCTATATCTAAAAATTCTTTAAAATGGGGATGATATTCTTAGGATATATTCATAAGATATTTTAGTTTATATTAAAATACATGCATCTGTTTTAAGTGTATTATTTAAATTTAAGTAATAACCTGTGTCAAAAATTTCCTGAACAGAAATATCGAAAATTACTATAATCCTGTGTAATATATGGTTCTCATTGCCAAGTTAACTTGTGTGTAAGTTTCAATTCCATTAATATTTTATTTCTTCTTTATACATCTGATTGAAAAAATGCTTCATTTCTAAAACGCTCGCTACCCTCAACTCCTTAAGTAGTTAAGTATCCATAAACTCGACAAAAGCAAAATAAAAAAAAAACTAATAACATCATTTTCTCCATATAGATTTATGTTTTTCATGAAATTTGGTAAATATTTATCATTACATTCAGCTACTACTCCTACACATTAACGTTACAAAATCTAATGTATATTCCATAACCAAAAAAAAAATCTGAAGAAAAGAGAGCGTAAAACAAATGACTGCTCCAAAAACCCCATGAATTCAAAATGCAACATTCAAAAATATGCTCCCTTCAAGCATTTTCTTATTCACGTTACAAGAAACGCGAGTCAGTTTCCAAATGTGTCTCCTAACATCCCCCATCCATTCCCTAAAGTCAACTTAACTACTCCATAAATATCCCACTCCACGCACAACACCCCATCCCTTATTTATATGCACACGCCCTAACCAAAAAGAACCAACTCCATCCTCCAGTAACTAATTCCCCCACCCTTTAAACCCTACGAAATTTACGACTGCCTCCCATAAATGATCCCCCAACAAAAAGGCAACTCCCCCAGAAATCGAAACAGGGAGGCGTTTTGTTGTTGGCTCGATGGCAGCCGAAATCAATAGGCGTTTAGTTAGCTATCTATTCTCACCTGTCAAGGAATTCAAGGCGGCCGATTCAACACTGCCGCTGCTTTTGTTTTATTCCTAGGGAGGAGGGAGGAATCTGTGTAAATCCCCGCTCCCCCGTGTATACACAGGGCCGTCGCAGTCTGACAGCCCTTGAAAAAATGGCCGCCTGTAAATCTGTTTGTCTAGCGAACCGCTCGCTCGATAGGCGAATGATCGTATCGCTGGCGAATGGCCGGGTTTGTTGGTCAGTTTGGGTAAACTGGGCTGTTTTGCCTGGAGAAGAGGATTTTGGCAGGACTCGTAAATTTGTAGGAAGGAGTTTGGTTTTTAGGGATGGGTAAAAAAGCTTAAAAATGGGAGATCTCTTAATAATATGAATGAGAAAATCTACTTGTTCATTCACATCTGTATCATCAAACGGTTCAACTGCTTTGAATATAAGTTTTTTCTCTGTTATTTTCTACTTTTTTTCCAATTGAAAAAACTAACGGTTGTAATACAAAAACTGATTTTATAAATACTATATTGATTTTAGTAACATAAAACTTTTTTCTAATTCATTAAAATTTTAATTTAGATTAAGACATCTGAAACTTACTATTAATGATCTGTGTTAATGTCACTCAAGGTACTGTAAATTAATAACAACTTAGTAAATTCATAATAACAACATAGAAACTCTCCTCTTTTCAGCCGCTGACCCATAATTTTGTGCATTGGTCGTATAAAAGTATGAATACGAAGGTTTTTCTACTATACACGTTTAACTATACGGTTTTCCTTAGAGAACCTTTTTATTACTTTAATGGCTAATTTGATTATCTTGGTTCTATGATAATCAATTAATCTTTCAGCATCAAAAGAATTAAGGGATTTCAGCCAGTTCAGTTTATATATTTTACTTTAATTTAATTTATACGTTAATTTAATTTTAAGAATCTCTTAAGAGCCCTATATAGCACGTAATTTGGAAACTCTTAGCAAAAAGGAGAATACCTATAGAATATCCCGCCTTCATTTATGTTATCCACAGCCCATATACATCATGGATTATTTCTAACATCTTTCTAATGACATCCCTTTTATCTTTTTTATTTGTTCAAGTTTTTTTTCCACTGTTTTCCATTTGTCACCACTTTTAAATCTGTCATTATAATCTTTTATGTAATTCCAGGGCGGCCCAGCGGCTGAACCTGTCGTCGAAGAAGCGTCGGCGGCAACACCACCACCCGGACACTGAGCTTCCCCCCTTCCTCACCAACTTTGCTGAGATCTTGCGAATCTCCCCGCCCCCTGCTCCCCCTGCCCTCCTGAGATCCCTCGGCAGGAAAGACAGCTTCTGCATAGGGAAGGTGAGTTGCGAACTTGTTATTCACAAATCGCTAGAAAAGGCTTCAGGTGACCTAATCAATGAATATAGGTTTTATCTAGGGAACTTCACTTATCTCATTCCACTCCCCTATCTGTTCCTTTTTGTCTCAACACTGTTCGTTTTGTTTTGAATTTAGAGTTAAGGTATACATTACAGATGGTTTTCAGCACAATACAATCAGCTAAATGACCTCACAAATTAGGTTCATCCCATTAATATCAAATAATGCAGTCACTAAAAACAACACTGTTCTAGAATTTCCATAACACCCTCATCCCCAATAAAATTAAACTAACTTTATTTTTATTCTCTTCTTTTTTATCACCAATTATTTTTATTTAAGTCAACATTTTTTTTTAATTATTGCAGAAGGCTGTAAAGGGCCCCACAGACGAGCAACTTGGTCGTCAACCGGGTTGTCAATTTGCGAAGTTTGCAACCAAGTTGGCCGTCTGTAGGGAAGTTGATGGTTGAAATTTCAAGTTGACGATCTGGTCGGCAACTTGGTGGGCGGAGCTTCAGATTGACAACCAAGTTGCTCGTCTGTAGTGAAATTGACGATCTGGTAGCCAACTTGATGGGCGGAGCTTCATGTTGGCAACCGAGTTGATGGTCTGTAGTGAAGTTTACAACAAAGTCTTCAACTTGAATCGTAAATTTTATTGCAGTCGCTTTATTAATGTGATCAACTGATGTTGATTAATTAAAATGAGTTCAAAAGAATAAAGAATCTTAATAGAATGAATGGATTTAAGTTAAATGAGTTCAAACCAATAAAAAATATTATAAGAATGAATGAATTTATATTTTTTTAATATTTTTTTTTTTAATTTGGGAGTTGCAGATTTTGCTAATAATATTTTAAAGTAAAATATCCCCTTATTAAGTTTTAAGAATCATGATTTGAGAAGTTAATTTTAAGTTTGTGATTTAAAAGGGGTTGAATTAATTAATAAAGTTCACAAAACTAATTAAGCTATGAATCCTTTTAACTTTGATAAAAATATGCCAAGACAAAACTATCAGAATTTTTTAATTGATTCAATGAGAAACAGCATGTTTTGACGTGGAGTAAGAATAATTATATAAACAGATTGATTTCTGATTTTACCCAAAACATAATTATTTTCCACAAAATTTTGAATTATAAAATTTATCCCTTTGTTTCATGCGTTTTATTGCTTCATTTTTCAAACTTTATAAGTGTTAATTCTTGATTTATTTTATTTCCTTTCATGGAAAGAATATCTTCCAATATTCTTTTTTTATCAAATAAAAAAATTTTAAGAATTAAGAATTCAAGCTGCAATAGAAGTTAATTTACTGAAATTAAAGGATAGAAATATACGCTTAATATTTTTAAATCAAAAGAAAAAGTCCGTTGTTTTCTTTTCTAATCGGAACATGCTAATGAGAAATAAAATTTATTAATTTAAAATTGTATGTAATTCTCAAATATTTGCCATTGGATCAAAAACAAACAAAATTTAAGATAAAAAATAAAATTTAGAAATCATTTTATTATTCTTTATGTAGTTAAAATAGTGTTATTAATTAAAATAACTTGAGATGTTTAAAAGAAGCTGCAACATAAACAGCCGACATTTTTACAACTGAAGCAATTTTTCTCCATTGTTTACATTCTGGTTGACGACCAGGTTGGCCGTCTGTGGGAAAAGCATCAACCTGGTTGCCAACCGGGTTGACGACCAAGTTGCTCGTCTGTGGGCCCCTTAAGTAGTTTTAGCTTTTTGTAAAGGTGAGGTATTGTTACCCATAATTTATTATACTCTTTTTTTTTTGTTATAAGACTTATTTATTTTATTGAAAGAAAGACTTACTTATTTATTTGAAAGAAACTTCACTAGTTTGTCCTGTAATCTTTCAATAAGCTTCTACGAAAGGCATGATGTATTATTACTCAAACCAAATTTAAAAATCCCCCTCGAACACCTGTATTTTATTGCTAAAGTAACTGAAAAATGGCTCTACTCTACCATCTCCCCTCCTCCGACGCTTTCCAACTGAAAACTCCTCCAATAAAAGTCGAACTCCCCTCTAAAACTCAAATCCCCCAATTCCAAACACCCCTCAAGAACTACACACAACAACACGCCTTAAGTAATCCCTCCTCAAAACACCCTCATCTAAACCCTCCTTTTGTGCGCGACCCCTGCATCTCCGATGTCTACGGATTACTGGAAGCGTCCCTATAATCCCCGCGTTGGCTGTACTAGTACTACAAGACACGGCGCCGAAAGCGTCGAAAGCGTTCCGTTGGGGGAAAACGCGCGCGTCGCTCATTAAGGACGTTTTCCTCTCGCGGTTTTTAATGATGATTCCGAAAGGGGGGAAGTCAAAAACGGCGGTAGGTGTTCGATTTTCCGGGGGATCGATACGGGTTAATGCGGAGGGGGTTCGATCGCTTGAGGGGGGAGGCATTGATTTCGAAAAGCGGAAGTTGGGGTTGACTAACTACCTGGTGGTTGAGTGATCTGTGGGTCGTTAGTGGTTTGTGAATGGGATGGATGTTGTTTGAGGTGGATGTCGCTGATGAGTTTGAAGTTTCCCTTTGATGTTGTGGTGGCATTTCGGGATGAATCTGCGTTAGTTGTGATGGGGAGTAGGAACTTCGATGTGTAATAGGTTCAAAAATTCTGTTAGTACATCTTGCAATGAATTTGTATGGGAAAAGTATTATGTATTATTAGATACATTTTATACACGGTGACGAACAGTTCTTCTGTGCGGGATTTCTTATAGCTGTAAGACATTTTAATGGCTATTAGATGTAGGGGTGCTATTTGCTTATTTTTGCTTACAACTGGTGATATGTTCGAAAATTGACACAAACATGTTTATGTAATATTTTAACACCTTCTTACGGATTTGAATGGGTTATCGAGAGTAACTTAGATATTTTTTAACTGCAAAAGTAAAGAATGTGATTTAAAATGAAAATTTTCAAAAATGTTTGTTGTTTTTGGAATGAACATTTTAATAAGAAATTCGGAATATATTTTGACTGATATATTTTCATTGGTGAATTAATTTTTAATTTCTACTTTTATGTTTGAAAGGTATCACATGAATATTATATTTCTAAACAAATAAAATTTGCTTCATCAGGGCATTTTATCCCAGAATATCTCAATTTGATCGAATTTCAATTCGATAGAAGTTCCTCGTGTATATCTTGATTAACACCGTTTTGTATTTGACAGTTCTAGGCGCAAATATTACATCTCAGCTAAATTTAACAATAACAGACACGGCTGGTATTACAACAAAACAGGAGTAATTACACAGTTGGTTGTCGTGTATTGATTCAATCGTGGTAAGAGAAACAACAAATTGGTTTCATTCACCTAAAATTAAAACAAATCGCGACGGAGTTAATTCCCCGACAACCAAGCATGCTCTCAAGCTTCTAAACCAATCCATCATCCCCCCTTTGCTTCGGTTAACTTTACCCCCCCTTCTCACACACAGTGCGAACAAATCCATATAATTCACTGTCCCAACCCCCCTTTTAAACGCTCCAATAATTCTCCACACGCTTTTTTTTTCACAAACCAACCAACCAACACTCAAAACGGGCTAATAAAGAAACAGAAAGATATCGAAACCCTGCATATTTAATAGCAAAGAGCGACTCTGCAGAACTCAATTACGACATGAAAATTTCAAAACCTTTCGCCCTCCTCCCGGTTTGTTTCAATTTACGGTCAAAGCGTTCATTATTAATTAGCGAATTTCATTTCCCGCAAAAATAATTACTGGATCCTTTTCGTAAAAGCAGGCTGTTCTCTCTGCCCTTTCTCTCTAGAAGTGTACAGAGCTCATGATTAATTCTGCTAACAAATTAATTATCCAGGCCTTTTGCCCGCTGGCGGAATCCGAGAAGTTGCCTTGACTAAATGCCGAGCCGCTGTGTGTATTTTCCAGCCGATGCCGATTTGCCAATTAAATTTGAATATTTAATTGCGCTGGTCTCTTTTTGGTCGGCTGTTGAGGCGGGAGTTTTTTTCCCCCTGATCGGTGACTTCTTTGGCATTCGAATTTGGAGATAAGTATGAATATTTGAAGAGTGTTGAGGAGATGCTTAGCTTTTAATAGTAAGTGATAGAGATTTAGGATGGTTTGAATGGGTTTTTTGTGTTGTTTGAGCTGATGCCTTTTTAAATGTTTCGTTTGTGAGAGATAAATTTGGTGTTTTATTTTTGTAGTCGCTGTTTCTTAGATATACATGTAATGAACAATTGGATAACAGAAAGTAAAAGAAACGGGTAAAACAGTAAATTTAAATAAATTTTTGAAATGCATCGCTAAAATTACTTTTAGGAAAAGAAGATTTCGCTGCTGATTACCATTTTTTATTCATATTATACTTTAAGGGAGTCGGTGTCTCTACCAATTTTTTTGCCTTTAAAGTGTACAAATTTAAAATTATAAATATTTTTCATAGTTTTTCAAGTTAATTTAATATGCTTGGTAAAAGTATTCTTAAATACTTAAATCAAATTTGCTTACAATTTTTGGTATAGCTCTGCTTAAAATTGAATTATTACCCACACCATTTATTCTTATTTGTAAATGCAAACTTTCTTCCTTGTACTATAACTACTACTTAATATTTATTTAAAATTTGTCAAATATTTTAGTCCCAGAACCTTTGCAATTAGAAAAAAAACTTTAAAAATAGAAGGGTTTACTTGACAAACCCTTAAAAATGAACTTGAAAGACACAATATGACACTAACTAGTCACAACCGCCTCTTACCATGGAAAATTACCCTCTATAAATTAACTCATCACCCTATCACCTCCTTTCTTCCACAGCTTAAACCTCCACTTTTTCAGCCATCAGCCTTCAAAACCGGCTAAACAGCGGCGCATCGAAGCATCAGCAATTAACAGCTTGTTAGACCCACCTCCGCAAAAAGCCACCTCTCACTCATAACCAGTTCACCGGTTCCGGATCCGATTGATCGTCTCGCCGGGGCGTAATTAAATACGCCGCCCCGCAATTAATCATCTTCGCCGCCCCGAGGAGACGTTTTTGAGGCAGGGGCTGAAGGGTTGATGTCTTCGTTTAGGGAAGGGTTAATTGAGGGGGTTCTTTTTGCGGGGGTTCAGGGGTGATGCGGGGTGTGATTTATTGTTGGTGGGTGTTCCGATAGGGGGTGACTTTTGTGGTGGAGATAGGAGATGAGGTGGAAATGAACTTTTAATGGTAAAAGGGTTCCACTGTGAGCGAGTTTTAAAGGACTTTTCTGTGGTTTTATGTTTTCCTTATCCATTCAATGAAGGTTTGGAGTGAGCTGAGGAAGACTTTACTAAGTTTGCTGTTTAACATTCATGGCATATTTTAGAAACACTGTAGGAAAAGGAAATTACTATTATTATTATTAGGTACTATTACCTCCATTGAAGGATTTTCACCTTATGTTTAAGGTTTACTTAAAATATTGAGTATTCAATAACAATAAAAACATATTAAAAATAAGGTCAAATAGTTATAATTTATTAATTTGAAATTATATCTGATTATTCTAAGAGAATAAAGTATTAATTATTAGAATGAAATGATCAGATGAAAACAAGACATGTATGAAATACAATTTCTTATAAGTTTAAAATGTATTCTCTTCTGCATCAAAAATATTTGATGAAAGATACTCCATAAATTCGAATAGTTTTCTCTTTTATTTTTTAAAATAGAAGTTATTAATTTTTGGTTAAAAATCACTGAAAATACTATTTAAAACAGAAAATGCATGTTTTTTGCACACATACCTTATTTATTCCCATCAGTGTAACATCTTGGTACATTGGGTTAATCCACATAGTTTTTTATGTTTAAGCTGTGTAAGAAGATCAACTGTTTACCCCCAAAAAATGCTCCAGGTAGGGTTTGTTTGTTTGTTTGGGGTTTTTTTTTTTTCAAAATGTGTGCAGCACTTTCAACTTTTGAAAATATGGGTGCATTTTAAAACTTGTGTTGAGTTTTAAAGCACAGGCGTTTTAGTTAAACAGGAATAATTCCAAAGGAAAGAAATTAAATAACTACAAAAAGTGACATCTTCGTATCTGCTTTGTATAAATGTTGTAAGTAAAGGAAACAACTATCTTGTCTTCCTTAGTTTCATTCATAATATGCATATGCATAATGCATATTTAAAAAAAAAGAATAATATTTTTATTTAACTTCATTTTCTTGGAGCCTCAATGGTGGATTTCAAACTGAGTTCAGTGTTTTCTTAATAATAAATTTATACATTACAGAACACGCTATTTCATCCTTCGTGTGTCTTGAAAAACCAATCCATGAAACCAAACATAAACCTGTCGTTACTATTTATTTCAAAACCACTTTTCCCAACGTAACAGCACCGGAAAGCGATACTCCTTGTTTAACGGCAGAACTCCCGCGAAGGCAAATTTAATTCCACATTCGCCGCTCCTAAGCATACAAGCCGAGTCTCCAGAGCGAATTCAATCCCCACTGATAATAACCCCAGCACAGCCTCCTTATTTATCCATTTTTTATTTAATCCAACGTGTATCCGCCGTCCTACATTACGAAACGCGTCACGTCCGGTCGTGTTTGACGAGAAAGCAGGAAAGGAAAGAGAGAGAAAAAGGCAGTCAAAACAGAAATGAAAAGGACAGAGAGGGTCAAAAAAAAGAAGGAAAGAACGGGGGAAAAGAAGGTCTGAATGTTCAACGAAGGGAGTGTATTAGTTGACTAACAACTGCCTGGGCTTCATGTAATTCAAAACCAACCACGTGATTCCTGTGCGAGGGCTGAATCCATGGCTGAATCCGAACAGAATCTGATCGAGATATCGAACGAACGGGGGGTTGGGGGACGTGAGGCACAAGAACAATGAGGTGGAGGGGGCGAGAATTTTTCTTGCCTCCTTCTTCGTCAAGTTTCGCGGGGCGTGATATTTTTATTTTCCTGATCGAAGATGCCTTTTTTGGGAGGGAGTTTTCTGGAGGGAGGGCCTTTTCTGAAGCCTGTCTTTTATTTGAGATTTCTCTGTGAGTATTTCATTGTATGCATAGCTTTTAAAAGGGGCGTCTCACTCAGAGAGATGTATAGAAGGAAATAGTCGCTATTAAAGTTTTAAGGTAAAGTAAGACTAGGTACATTTTTACTCTCAAAATGTTTTTAATTTTAGCAACAGTAGAAATAAATATGATTTCTTACTAATTATAAAGAACTCAAAAATACATTATAAATTTATACTCCAAAAATGCATTATAAATTTATACTCCAAAAATACATTATAATTTTTTTCCATATTTTCTTGAGTTAAAAACAAAACAAGGAGAATTGTTCATCCTAAAATTAGCGACGTAATTCATAGTGGTACAACTCAATCATTTTAATCGTAAACTTAAAATGAGCATAATGAGTTAATTTTAATGAATGAATTATAGATAAATGAAATTCAAGAAAATCATTGGCTGTTTCGACAATTAATAGAAAATGAAGGTTGGTTTACAAAATTATACTTATAGTGATTGAGAAGTGTAAAAATGTATGTAATTATTCATTTTATTTCCGTATTTGTATTTGGGAATATATTATTTTTACCTAATGACTTTGAAATATTTGTTCGGTACAAGAAATAGTACCTTAAAAGCCTTTTCAATCCATGAACCTTCCAGTATGTCGTATCCGTAAAAAAATTTCCAAAAACTACAGTTTTGAAACAAATAAGTGGCTAATGCAAAACCATATATTATTAAAGAAGTAAAAAATGTTCATCCAAGTTAGCAATTTCAAAACCATTATTACTTTTAGAAAACTTGCATCGCTTTATTTTCTAAAATGTGAATACTTTGCTAGTCAATCCACTCTAAATTAAGAGCTTTAAGTACAAGCTTTTATTTAACTCGACTTGTCTCTAAAAGCCTGCTAACTCGAGTTTAAAAAATGTTCTTTCAGCAGAAGTAATTCGCTCCATCGAAGAAATTAACAATACCAGACACAACTCCCGAGTCCAGTTGATTATGCATTCCAAAACTACAACTGCGCGCTAACTCGCTTTTTCTAACTTTAATCATACGACACGGGTTTTTGTAGCGTGAGGAAAAATGGGAAAAACAAATTTGAAAAATTACATTCTCCTTACTGTAATTAAAGCTCAAAAGTGCGGGTAGGAACAACGAGGTTTACTTTGTTCCTACCCCCTCCTGTGCAAAATGAATTTCTTTTCTCAAATTGAGGCAATTATGCAAATTTCATCGCGGAATAAAAGCGGATCACTCTTTTATCTCACTTATTATTCAGAACGATAACAAAAGATTAATCTCACGAAAATTGTAGCAACAATCCAAAACAAAAAGTGAATTTTTAAGAGACGCAGCAGCGAACGGGAAGAAAAAACGAAAACTCTCTTGAAATGAGCAGCCAGAAAGCTCTTGAGCCCATTATCGTTTCTTCTTAAGCTTGCCGATTGTATTATTTCCATGTCCTTAAATAGCATTCCGGTCCGGTTTTAATTCAAGTTTTTAATCCCGCTCGTTTCTTTTAAGTAGGTGTTTCGGTTGTATTTGCTCGCGGGGAAAAAAGCGAATCAATTATGGGAGAGAGGGAAAGTTACAGGGAATTTGGAATTTTATAAATAGAGATGATCAACCCCTCTTTCTTTTTCAAGAAATGAATTGTGTTCATTTTTCTGGAGAATTAAAACCGCTGTTTGTTAGGGTTTTTTAACTGCGATCGAATAGCACTATGTGGAGAAGCCAAACTCCCTTTTTATGTAGATTTATGAGTGCTTGAAGTTAAGAATTTGGTTTGAGAAAGTTATTTTTCTTCCCTTTTTCTGAATACTTAGTCAAATAATTTGTAAGATTTACTGAACTTCACTATTTTAATGTTTTCTAATTTACAGTTTAAAAGCCTGTTTCTTCCATTTTTATATAAATTGGATTATGACATTATCCAAAATTTAAACCTTGTGTTTAGAATTGTAGATAAAAACCTAAGAGAATTAATATAAATGTAGATAATTTTGACATTTAATGTTATGAAATTTTTCTTCATGACTATTCTAAAAGACTAGATTACTAGAGACTATTTTAATGTTTTCTAATTTACAGTTTAAAAGCCTGTTTCTTCCATTTTTATATAAATTGGATTATGACATTATCCAAAATTTTAACCGTGTGTTTAGAATTGTAGATAAAAACCGAAGAGAATGAATATAAATGTAGATAATTTTGACACTTAATGTTATGAAATTTTTCTTCATGACTATTCTAAAAGACTAGATCAATATAGGCTACATCCTTACATATTACTTTCAGAAGTTTAATTTAAAATCCAAAATATACTGTACAAAAAGGGTTCACAAATTTTACATTTTGGGGAGGTCTATATTCAAAAAATGAATGCATCAGATTTTTATATTCACCCTCCTTATATTTAAATTCCCAATTAAAAAAATTCTTCCTTTTCTTTTTAAAATAGAAAAAGTCAACGTGATATTAAATCAATTTATAAAGACAAATTATTAGAAATAGACTATTATTCCGTTCTTTTTTAATCACCCTATGCAAGAACGTTACAGATTAGGACACTCTTTGAATATTAAAAATCTTTACACGCATTTTTAATAGAAACTGTAACATTGAATTTCTTAATTTCATTTTTTAGGCTAAAAAAACACCTTCCTTATCTTCCTAATATACGTGTAATTTCTTTATTTACCAATTGAGTTAAGCCTAATGTTATAAAGATGTTTCCAAACGATAATGCACCTCAGGCTCGTGCTACAACAGGTGAGCGGCGCTCGCGGACATTCTTCTCATTCGAAAGAAAGAGCTCTTTTGTGCTTTATTTAGTGCGGCTGAGTGGCAACAGGAGGAGAGAGAGAAGAGGCTGCAACAAGAGCAATAACAGCTCGGGTATCAGGTGAAAGTGACATTTTAATAAAGCCGATTGTCATTTCTCGTTTGACAGGCAGGGGCGGGACAATAATGCCCGGAGCCTTTTGAAAAGATCGCCCCGAAAATCTGAAAGTGTTAAACCCGGGGAAGAAGCGCAGTTAATTTGCGAAACTTCTCCAAATCTTTTCATCGATTGGCAACGTGTGTGCTTGTCTGAGCAGATTAGCCGGAGAATAAGCTTCTTTTCTGCGCAACCATTGCGTCCATGTAGCAAGTATTGGATCTTTCTGAAATCTTCTCTGGATTCTTTTATCATCTATTTTAAGAAATAATAAACTTCCATTTACGTTTTTTATGTCATTTCAATTTATAAAATTGTTGCAGATCTATAAGTAAGTGTTTGTATGGAATGTTGCAGTTGAAAGCAATGGTTTTGCAATGTTCCGAGGAAAGCGTGTCTTACCTAAACATATAATAGATTCTAAAGAAAACTAGCAATCACATTTAATAATATTTGAAAATTTACCACGTTTAAATTTGTATAGTTAAAGAATAATATAAAACCAAAAAAAAATACTACATAGTGATAAAAGAGGATAATTTAAGTTAAATTATTCTGTTTATTCTACTAAATTACCACCTTAGTAACAACCCTATGTACTCGCTTTTAGATAGGTATGTAAAGAAAATATTATTTTTAATGCCTCAAATATCTCGATAATATATTCCTGAATAGCCTTTTTTACTCCTTCTTTGAAAATAACAACACCAGCAAAAGTAAAAATAGTCATCTTGATTTCTAAAAATCCATACTGAAAAAAAAAACGCATTCAACATGAGTGAAACACTATTTTCTTTGACTCAGTAAAATAAAACTATTTTCTCCTCGTCCTATTTGCTAAGAATGAATACGTTGTTATCATTTCAAATAATCGAATGAAATGAAATATTAAATTCAGAAAAGCTTTATTTACGGAAAAGCAAACAAAACTTGAACAGTTTATCCTAGCTCTGCTTTTATAATATTTTTCACATGCAATGATGCACTTTATGCTGTTTTTAAAAAGGGAACAAAAAATGTATCAGAAAATAAAAAGGAGTAATTTTCGTTTTCACCATGAAAGTAACTCTATTGATACATTTTTTTGAAGGACTAAATCTCTAGAGATCGCCTGGGAGATGAAAAAACTCTCTCGTGGACATCAAACAAATGACACATTTCGAACCATATTAAATCCCCTCTCCTTATTTACTCCCCAAAACATCGAAAGACGAAACAATATTTCTCGAAGAAATAAACGCATCCATGTGACACCCCGTAAATCCTGTTTTTCTTCCCGATATCTTCCCAAAAAGCAATCTTTTTCCATCTAAATTACAAATGAGGCCTCCTAAACTTTTTTTTTCGTATCGAACGCCATGAGTCCGAACTACGAATAGAAGGGAAATATTTTTTAACTAAATGTTTATTTACCCATTTAAATGATGGCGTCTGTGAATTACACGCTATTTAAGTACAGGCAGGGCGCTCCTAAATAACGCCGGCTTGACTTTTCCCTCCATATGTGAAGGACTTGATTGTCCTTTAATGGTACTTTGGGTGACAAAAACAGATGCCGATTTCAGATTACATACTCGTCTGGCGGCGGCAGATACTTTGTTGAGAAACTCGGATGGTAAGGGGTCATCTACTAAGTGAAAGAGATTTAGATACTGAATTTCAGAGAAGAGTAATTTTTTGGTGATTGAAGTTGACTGTATATCCTTTAGGCTAATATTAAATTCGTTTTCTTATTGAGGTATGTGTTTGATTATCCCTTTCTTTGAATTAGACAAATTAGTTTAATGCTTTTCTCCCATACATTTAAAGGAATTTCTGTTTAATATTTAAATAACTTTTTTGAGTTTTTGTTTAGTTGTTCTTTCCTCCTTTCCCCTTAACTGAACAAGTTAAAGACGTCAAGCTTATCTTCTAAGTTTCTCTTCTTAAATTTCTCAGGAATTTATAACACGACAGGATATATTAAAACACGAGTTCTTTCATTATTATTTTCCATGGTAATCTCATTTTACAATAATAAATGTAAGTGCGAGAAAGACATGAAGTTGCACATTTTCGTGAACACTCCGAATTGAGAGTTAAAAAGTTCACTTCATGTCAAAAGTTCACTTCATCATCATAATTCCAAATTTATTCCTTAATTTAGAATGCAATACCTTCCTGTTCTATACCTAAACACAGGGTCACTTTTCCATTTCGATGACAGTCCCTTCCCTTCATTACACCAAGGGCCATTCTGGACACGAATGGCTTTCTCTATCAAACGTTCCCAAGCGGGAACATCAACTCCCAAAGAATGCCAATCCAAAATAAAAAAAAAGATCCCTGCGCGCCCATTTATTTTTTAACAAAAAAAATAGCAAGAATATAAATAAATTACCGAAATAAGCGCCGGATTTTTTTCTCTGACAAACGAACTCCCTCGGAAAATGTATTTTCAAGGGAGACATATCGGAGAATTAAACGTAAACAACGTTTCCTTGAGTGCCGTAATGATTACAGATGAGCCGCTGCTGAAAAGTGCGGGCGGTGCAAATGGCGATGACAGGGTCATTGAGAAAGAGGGAATGGTATTAAGAAGTCGTTCTGGGATGATTTTTTAGGAGTCGTTGAGAGAAAATCGTTAGATTAAGGTTTTCACCTGTACTTGAAATGGTGTTCTCGGGTGATTCCATTTTCCTTGGATTAGTATATTTGGATATGTCGGTTTGAAATCAAATGAAGGAATAAGAAAGTAATAGTGATTGACTAAAATGTTATTTCATGTTAGTGTGGTTATTATTTTCTTTGAGGAACAGATATTATATCATTTACTCAAAAATTGCTTTATGTTACATTACTATTAATTGCTTACTATTTTAAACGTATTTTCTTCTATTTGATGTGAATTTAAATAAAATAAAAAAAGCAGAACATTTTTTCAGTTTCATTTACCGTTGGATAAAATTATTATAATATAAGTTTGATTTAATTGAAGCACAATAATTGTATAGTTTTGTTTATTACATTCATAACTCAATTTAGTAAAATATTTCAGGAATCATTGATTTTATTCAACAACTTCTCAATTTTTATTTTTTAGGTTTTGATAAATATTATTTTCAATTTCCATATTAATTGAATTTTAGTTAAATTATTCGTTTTATATTTACCTACAGTGAATTGTAATATTTTTAGATATTAAAAATTATAATTATTTTCGGTTCGATATTAGATACATTCAAAAATGCAGAAAAAAGGGTAAAATAAAACCTTTATAGGGTTTTTTAAGTACTTTCTTGTTTAGCATATTTTTTTTTTGTAATGGAATATAAAAATTACTCTCTTCTCCGTAATATTATTAGGTATGAATGCAAACTTCTTCTACAGTAATTAAGATAAAACCTGTTCGAGTAACCAAATTTTTAGACACCTAATGAGGTATAAACCCAGACTAGGACATGCAAGTAGTATCAGCCAGTAAAACAATAAAAAAGTAACCAAATAGAATGCAAAATAATACCGTTGCCATCGATTTGTTGCAAAAACTTTCAGAACATTCGCACGAAATGATCGTTTGCAGGGCCGAATTCGAATCTTCCGTGCCATTCCAATGCCTCGTGAAGATGTATAAACAAATCCCGAAATTGAATTAAGGCTTTTACATGAGATCCCTGGAATTCTCTGCGATGCCTTCTGAGAGATTAGCATAGGCAATTCTATTAAATCTCTCAGGAATTGAGACTAGTTATTTCCGTAATACCGTAGATTCTTTTTTCTGCCTCCTCTAGGGGTCTTAGGGAAAAATTCGGCTCACACTATTTGTTCGATCAAGTGAAACTTAAATAAATTCTGCAAATTAGAACTAACTTTTTTAGGGAAAGAACAATTCTCTCTTCGTGTTTCGGTTCCAGATCTCATTTCGTCTGGGTGCAGGTATGTTTGATAAAATATTGTTTGCGATAGAATTTAGATTCGTAAACAAAAGAGGAATGGGGTACTTTTATTCCTGAATCAATTTATCTTGCATATGACGCTAGGTTTTACTGTGATATAGCGTATGGTTTTATTGTTTGTTTCAGCCTTCTAATATAAAATTTTGCGCATAAGATTATTTTGCATGTTATTGTAAATATTTTACTTTGAATTTAAAATAATTCGTACTTTAACAAACTGTAAATAACAATAAAAAGATCCACCGATCTATCATTAAATATAATTTAATCCTTATCTACGACCATCCATCAAAATATATTTTTTATTGAGTTTGTCAACATTTCGTGACCAATAAATAACCTAAAATAAAAACTCTTCATAAATATTTCTATATTTTTTTTAGATTGTTATGGTGTTCTTTTTTAAATAAGTTTTCATTACATATTGTAATATACTATTTATGTAAGTTTATTCAAAATTACTTACAACTTAAACCCCTAGCTTTAACACTTAGTTCGATGTTATATAATGCGTTTTTATTGTCATAAAAAAACTACAAATTCTACTGTCGTATGACACAATACCATTTTGATCATAACTGTTTTTTTTTTCTTCTAAAATTGCAATGTTTTATTAATCCTCTTTTAGTAATGCAGTTTTGACTGAACCGGGAAATAATTATCCAAAAGAAAACATTCAGCTCATTTTATACAGTCACATTGCCAATCCCAGAAATTCCTTCAAACTTTTTTTTTGAAAAAAATCCTATTAATCTTGAAAAAAGCCATTATAATCGCATTTCATAAACGAAAGAACCCACGTCCTTGGAAGTTGGGTATTAAATCTCAGAAATCGCCAGACAGTTAAGAGTCCTCCGCTTTTTTCGAAGCAACAAACTTATAAAAACACGGTAATCTCTTCCGCGTATATTTATCGAAAAAGGATACGAGCTCTTTTTACCCCCAAAAAACCATTTAATGCTTGTAAAAATTAACACTAAGTACGAAGAAAAATTCGAAATTCGAACCCTAATCCGGAAATCAATAGAAGGCAGCTGGTCTTTTTCATCATCAGCTCGCGAAAAATGGTGCGTTGAAGCTTTTAAAGAGGAAAGGCAAGGCTGCTTGTACCGTAGAGTCAGAAAAGATGGTTGCGCATCCGTTTCCCCGTTGAAGCGAAAGTGCTGTAATATCGCATGCCAGCCAAAGATCCTGCCTGCGTTAAACGATGACAAATTTAGCTGTTTTTGGCATTTACAATTGGTTACAATAAATACACATAGCCCAGTAATTTTAGGGTTTGGTAGCTAAATAATTTATAATTAGCTGAAAATTTCAGGATAAGCTCTCTATGATGTGTACAACCCACCCTGAAAAGTCCCCAAAGATCCTCCATCGGCGTCATTCCAAAATGGCGGATCAAAGATGGCCGCCTAGCATTTTTGCCGATATTTTCGCTCATATCTAAGTCAAAAATTAATATTTTTTAGTTCTGTAAACGAATTTATACTCAGGATAGATGCCGTTTTTGAATAAAATTTACAGTTTTGCGATAAAAATATAATAAAGGGGATGTGAAGGGATTTTATTCATGCCAAACTGCAAAATGTTCATTGTTATAATGGTATACAATAGTATAACCATATAACCTTTGCCATATAACTGTATAAAAATCGATCGGAAAAGTACGATTGTTTTTAGTAGTCCCATTATTCAGGATTATTTTGAAAAAAATTTTTTGAAATCCGCTGAAAATTGACAGAGATATTCAATTTTTAGTAAAGTGTTGTGGTACGGATGGTATTGGGTAGTATACGTTAGGAGTGAGTTTCACACTTGATTAATAATTGAAATTGTTTTTTGGCCATTATCTTTAATAGCCTAGTTAATACCGTTGTAACGTAAAGAAATCATTATGGTGCATTAAAATTTTCTTACACAAACATTTAATTTGGATTTTTCTTTAGCAATTTAAAAGCTGAAGATTTCCCTTTTCTGAAAATTGCTGAGGTGGAATCGCATCCAGAAGCTGCATGTAGGAAGAGAATTGAATCTTTTATTGGGCCAAGAGTGTTTTGAATTTTAGAGATGTCGAAGCACTTGTGTTCTCTAATAGTTGTTTGAGGACGCAAAAAAAAAAAAAACAGTGACTATACTATAGGGTCCGAAATATAGAATCGGTCCAAAAGACCTTATTAATTTAAATGAACTTTTTGATAATTAAATGTTTGTGTAAGAAAATTTTAATGCACCATAATGGTTTCTTTACGTTATAACGGTATTAACTAAGCTATTAAAGATAATGGCCAAAAAACAATTATTAATCAAGTGCAAAACCCACTCCTAACGTATACTACCCAATACCATCCATACCTCTCCGTATATATATCCAATACCTACCCCTACCACAACACTATACTAAAAATTTAATATCTCTGTCAATTTTCAGCGGATTTCAAAAATTGTTTTTTCAAAATAATCCTGAATAATGGGACTACTAAAAACAATCGTATTTTTCCGATCGATTTTTCTAATAGTATACAGTTATATGGCAAAGCACCCCATATAACTGTATACTATTGTATACCATTATAACAATGAAACTTTTGCAGTTTGGCATAAATAAAATTCCTTCATACCCCATTTATTATATTTTTATCGCAAAACTGTAAATTTTATTCGAAAAAGGCATCTATCCTGAGTATAAATCCGTTTACAGAACTAAAAAATATTAATTTTTGACTTAGATATGAGCGAAAATATCGGCAAAAATGCTGGGCGGCCATCTTTGATCCGCCATTTTGGAATGACGCCGACGGAGGATCTTTGGGGACTTTTCAGGGTGGGTTGTAAACATCATAGAGAGCTTATCCTGAAATTTTCAGCTAATTATAAATTATTTAGCTATCGACCCCTTTTTTCGCCTAAAATTACTGGGCTAACAGTGTTTCAACCAGTCCGCCTAAGTTCTGTAGGTACAGAAATATTTCTTGCATGGAGATCATAAAAAATGCCCAAAAAAACTATGCCTGGAGACTATAAATTTTCGAAAAATGTGACGTCATATTCGACCAAAGCTTAACTATTTCACACCATAGTGTGCGAATGCATGCGCATTGGATGTTTTAAAACATATTTGTTGGCAATATTCTCCTTACCTCCCATAATTCCAATAACTATGGTTCATGCCAAATAACTATGTTCAAGTTTCCCATCCTAAGCCTTTTTTAGTGTAAAGAGGATATGACCTCATGCCTTTTTCTGTCGAAATTTTCTCGAAAACTATGGGTCGTAGAGGTATCGTTCTCTGGGATTTATTTATTTACTCAACGCAAGTAATCTGGCTGTGCAAAGTTTGGGAAGACTTGTTAAAACACCCTGTATAAAACTTCAGTACATAGCAATTAGTTTGGGAGATGTTGAATTAATAGCAAAATGCTAATATATTCATATTTCAATTACTCTCCGATACCCAAATGTTTATACATAAAAATATTCATATCAGAATATACCCAATACTTGAGTATCCGTAACTAAAATTAAGATTTTACTCATCCCTCTACATGTGAAATTCCCTTTAAGAATCCCTTTCTAAAAGTCAAATTTATTAACAAAGTCTAAATTTTATTAAAACGTAAATAAATAATATGTGTAAAAATTTGTAAGTATATTATTCATAGTTTCTAAGAAGAAAAAGCTAGATTCTCCCACTTCCTTTGACGTTAAAGTAATAATATAATATTTCCTTTTATAATTTCTTTTATAAAAGTATCTTACATGAATGGCTTACAGAGGGTTCATTTTTTATCCTACAAGGTGTCGAAAGGAAAATCTTTACAAAAAGAACATAATATACTAACTCTTTATAGGTACTCCTTCCCCGAATCCATGGTGTATTTAAATCATTACAAACAATTAGGTAATTTTTAAAGAGAAAAATCTTGCATCTTGTATAATTCACCGCATTTTTATCTTTTATATGAGATAATTCTAGGTGTCTTTTATTTCATGGGGGGAAAAGTAGGATTTTATACCTACTACCCCTTTTATGGATGAGAGCTGATCATTTATAATCATTCATTTGGTACACGGTAATAAGTTTTTATTAAGTTGATTTAATAAATGTAAGAAGAAAAATAACTTAAAATTTTATTTCATGGCATATACTGCTTTTGAAATTTCATGTGTCTAACCGTCACATTCCCTATTGGCCATCCAGGGTCACAACCGACATGCCGTCTAGTTACTACTCTATCTACGACTCTCGTACCTTGAAAAACAGCTTCCCTCACCCTTTTAGCTGCGCTCGGGGAAGCATTTCTCAGGTTTTTCCGCCGTTTCATATTGTTCGTCGCGTCGCACTTTCGAATTCCCTTTTTGGAGCCGGGATCTGTAACTGAGCATAAAAAGTCCATTTTTCTTATTAAAAATACTTTGAGCCGTGTTTCAGAATGTTTTTGGTGAGCGCGTGCTTTTTCGGTTTTTGTTTAATAATGACGGAAAGATGGGTGGAAGCCTGGGGAATAACAGCGGAAATGTATGCACTGAAGAAATAATCTTCTCAACGAGAGAATTCTCTTGGCTATGAATAATCCTTCAAATGTTTCGATCTTTCCAGGAATTTCCTTCCAAAAACGGCATTCTTTAGCGAGCATTTATTGTTATACAGAGCTTAAGTTACATAATATAAAGTAATATCTATTTTACTGGTTTAATGTAGTATATTTATATTCACCTAACCTTATCTGCCCTTTTTTCGGTGTCTAGTTTCCTTTGTTAGATTCTTAAAACATTTATTTATATTATAATTTTATCTTAGAAAAAAAGACTTGTTTGAATAGAATCAGTGACTTATATTTAGACAAAGAACGGAAGCTTTGTGATAAATATTCAAAAAAGTATTTTTACCTTACTTATTTTACTTCCTAAGGTAAAGTTTTTATCGTAAATTGTTTCCTAAACTATCTTATGACAAGTAATGAGCAACTTACACTTTTTACCAATTTATATCCATGAAAAATAAAAAATTAACTAATTACATTGAGATAACGAAAAGTTTGAGGATGTATTAGATCAACGTATGATATTTTTGTTAGAACATTTTAATTAATAAATCAAGTAAACTCATGAGAGGTATTTTGTTCTTGTGTTTCAAACATTTTAAAGTAATAGTTAAGACAATTTTTTTTGTAACACGCAATAATGTGGTTTATTATCTTTAAATATAATATTTCGTGCATCAATATTTACATTAACTAAAGTGTCATACTTTATATAAATATAGTAGTATATTGAATACAATTACAATGATTCTTTATAA
Organism: Tetragnatha montana; assembly: GCA_963680715.1. NCBI lineage: Eukaryota > Metazoa > Arthropoda > Arachnida > Araneae > Tetragnathidae > Tetragnatha > Tetragnatha montana. The sequence goes on from OY796675.1 coordinate 32,530,327, forward strand.
GCAACTACCAATTTTTCGTTATATTACATTTTATTACTTACAATTATCCTAATTTTTTACTGTCTTATCAATTATGATGAGAAGTTTTTGAAAGAATTAGAATATTTATCGTTCTTTAAGAGAAATAAAATTAATTAACTTTATTTCAGGAGTTTAAATATTTGTTTAGCTTTAGATTTGTTAGCAACTTTATTACAATATTTTGTAGAAAATTCAAAAAATTATAACCAATAACCTCCAACATTTCATATGAATTCTCTCAATTTACATATTAAGTCCAACTGAGAAATTTTACTTCCTTGCAAACTACACCTAAAAATGCTACTAGTTTCTTATTTAAACGCACATAATAACTGCAAAATAAAACAGGAAACACCCCCAACTCCCTGTTTTACAAACAACTAATACACGATCAAGCTCACTCGTAGCAGGGGGAAGTTATGCAAAATAAAAAATAAAAAAACTTGAAGTAAGAAAAACACGCCTTAAAGTGTGTGCCTTAATAACTCCTTCTCTTCCCAAGCGAAGAGGAAAAAAAAACAGCGACTCTGGGAGCACAAATAAAACTCGCTCTGCAAAAATTAACCGACTTGTTGTTCATCTTGAGGGAAAAAATTGAACAAAGCTCATAAATAATGCATTAGGGAGAGAGAGAGGGCCCGCCTTACTTTATTATTTGTACCCCTTTATTTTTTTCTTCCCTCCCAATATCGTCCTCGTGTAGAAAAACGGGGCAGACAAGGGGTAGTCTACCCTCACGGAAACTGAAAACGCGAATGAATCTTGAGTTACAACACACAGGGAATGAATTATGCATGATTGGAGAAGAAGCTCCTCAAAACGCGATGTTGAGGAAAGAGGTTAATCACGACGCACAGGAGAACGGATTCGAAGAGAGAGAGAGAGAATTTTTCATTAGGTTCTCGTGTTACGCTTTTTTTGCGGGTTGTGGCTAACTAACGCAATTAATGCCGTGTTTGCACATGGGTTTCATTTGGGAGGACACGGAGATTGGCAAATAACGCTTCGTAAACGACCGGTCGATGTAGGTTCTGACCATTAAAGTATCTGTTAGAAATTAGGGAGGATTTTTTGTTTTTATCTTTTTTTTCCACTTAGATGGTAAAATTAAACGCTTGTGTTTTTATTGAGTGGAATGAAGCTAATTGTAGGAGGAGAACTAGTGTAATAGCTTCTCTATCTAATTGGTGGGTTCTTTGGTTTGGTTCATGACGCAAGGACCGCATTTAGCAATTTCATAATTATGTCCTATATATCTTTTCATTCATAGATTATTTAGAGTGTCAATTCGATGCTAATTAAGTTAATGTGGGAAAAAATCTAATGGAACAATTTATATCCGCAACTAACAATTTGCTTCAAAGTTTACCGTTTCAGACAAAGATTTATGTGAAAAAGTAAAACCAAAATTTTTATTTGATACCGTTTTTTTTTATTACTACTTGAATTGTTTCAATTTTTGGAAACTCTCAAATCTTGAAGTAGAGATATTTTAGTAATATTAAAAACCGAAACCTTAAAATTTGATGTCATATTCCAAACAAGTTTACATTTTGATTTCATTTACTATAAGATTCAAACTACCTATTACCTCATAATACAGCATTTATTAACTTATACTTGAGTAATTCACATAACCCAATACAATGGATGAAAGGTTTTACTCTAGAAACGCAAATCTGTCGTACTAATTTTCCCCAAGAAGTAAAATTAACATGAAGGTAACTAAGTTGTCATAAAAACAGTTTAATGTATAGCTTTAATTTAATTCCGTCCTGAAAATCTTTCTGTTTTTCTCCCATGCACTAAACACTTGCTTTCATTCAAAGAAAAATCGTAAGAAACACAACACAAAGCCCCCCCCTGACTTTTCACCCTCGCCTAACGTTTAATCGCAATTAAACTCACACAACACTAACTTCGCTCCCTCCATTCTAAAACTTCACTTCCTCTAAAATTTCCCGAGAACACAAAGTGGAATTTTCCCAGCCCACTGCCCTCTCCTCGGCTCCGTGAAGAAATTCCTCCTTACCGAAGAAAACTTGCGCAATTAAGAGCCGATCTGAAGAGTAATGATCCGGCCTGTCAGCATGCCTGTCATTCTTTCAGCCCCCCCCCAATCTTCTTGTGTTTTACAGTCCGCCTCTGAACGATCCACATGTTGCGGTGACGTAATGTCTTTAAAGGGAGCAGCTGCGTTGCCAGATATCAATCATACGGATAATCGTTAGCACCACCATCGACACTCTCGTCTCCAGACTGTTGTTGTTGTTAGTGTGGAACAGATTGATTGGGCCGAAAACCGTATGTCTGGATGCGATTGTAATGAGCTTTAGTTGAAATTATGAAAGTTATTGGGGAAACTGTTTTTAAGATGAATTTTGATGTTCTTTTGGTTTTATTTTATGTAGTAATCCAATATTTTTATCTACATGTTCTTCCACAGTACATATACATTTTTTTCTGTTCGTGTAATTTTTGTTTGTAGTATTGAAAATAATTTTCTTTTTATAACGTTAAGCAACCCTAAGAATAGTTATTTATATTTTAATTGTATTTTGAAATTCTATAGTCGTTTTTTTATGAAAATAAAATCGATAGTTTCTCCTATTATTCTATATTAAAGATAATATTAAAAAATAATTTTAAAATAAAAAATATTCTTTACTATTATTTTTCTGTGTAAATATGACCGTTCTTGCATTGAAATTTGCAAAGAAAGACACCTTAGATATTAAAATTAAAGAAATTCCAATTTAATTTTTTCAAAACCATTTGCTCAAATAACCATTTTAAAATGAACAAAGTAATCCATTTTTAGACAGTTTCGTCATTTTTTTTCTGGAACGTCTGCTCCAAACCCAAAGGTGCCCGTCTGGCTGACGATCTTAACAAGGGCCTATTTGTAGGGGGCTTATAAAAGAGGGGCCTTAAAACTGTGTTAGGGCATCATTTTCATAAGGTCTTATTTATGTGGAAAATAAACCCATTTTCACTGCACCAGGTCTGCACTGCTTTAAATTTTACTCTTAGAAAATATTAAGATCCATATTGAGAAAAAAATGAAGAAAACGTTTTTGTTAAGCACCTGTCTTGGTATGAAACATTTATACAGAATAAATCTGTATTGTAAAGGTTTTTTTGATAAAACGTATCCTGGAGCATGGCAATATTCCAAAGTTAAAAACACTTAACATAACTGATGGATTTTCTACCTAAAATCTTTAAAGTAAGATGGATTTGCGTACGTAAAAAACATATTTGGGTTAGAAATATAACTCTATTTTATTAGAGAAAATAGGCAGTTGTTTGAACGTGAAAAATGTATATCCCAAAAGGATGTTTAGCTTATACTAAAGAACGAATAAAGTTCTTATGTCTTGCTTTAATCTCTTTAACATGAAAGACATAATTCACCTTGTTATACTTAATAAAAATAATTATATAGCTGTTAAAAACCTTTTATAAAGAAAATTATTTCTAAAATTAGACGTTTAAAAGTGTTTTATACCAGGATTTAGATTAAGTGAAACATATTATATACATTATGAAAATTCTTTAAAACGTTTATAAAACTTTTTTGTTTAAATTTTTAGTAGGTAAATAATAAAAATATTAATGATTGAAAATAAAAACTTTTTCACATGTTAACAGTTTATCGACCTTCCATTTCAACACTTATGAATATTCACCTAATGTAAAATGAAGAAATAGATAAATTCTTGATATGAAGGTTTATAATAGAAAACCCATCTGCGTATTACTTTGATAGAGAGAACCCTGCATCATATTATTCCCCTAAGGAAGCGTACGCCCCATGCTCTGGCATTAACCCAAACACTACAAAACAGATAGTCCATCGCAAAAGAAACTGAATGGGAACATACAGACGGCTTTGGGAACTTTTCTGCATCGAGTGGCATTTTCTTTGGTCCCGGCGTTGGCTGATTAGCTTGTAATTCTCCTCTGATTGGTCATTCAGCTCTAGATAGGAAGTCAGCAGATCGCCTCTTGGACGGCCCGCTTCCTGCTTCATAAGAATTCGCTGACGGTTGGTCCTGCCTCTTAATCTCGGTTAATGTTTTGCTTATGCTTTGGGGGGAGTCGAGGATTGAGAAGGGAGGTATTGGCAAACTCTTTGAGGAGAATCAATGGTTTGTTAAAGGCTAGGCTAGTAAAAGAATGTTGTGGTGTAATTGTATTGCTAAACATGTGAGTTCATTGAATCACAGATTCTTTTTAAACTTTGATGACATTTAATTGGGCCCATTTTATAGTAAATATGAATTTTTCAGGATTTTTTTCTTCAAAATATCTTTGTTTAAAGTAGAAAGTTGCCTAATCTGGCCATACAGTATGGTAAAATCAAGGATGGTCTTTAGTTAAAATATTGTCGAAGCTTATTTTAAAGCCAATAGGCTAACTAATTAATTATTATTTAACTTTAATTAACAAATATAATAAATTTGAAATCAGTAAATACCCAGGGTTGTGTATTTCCAACTAACAAACATGGAATCGTAAATTTGTTTTCATAAGAGAATTAAAGTGGATAATTTGAAACACGAAAAATAATTTATTTAAAAGAAATCATAATTTAATCCCTACCATCCATGTGTGTAAAAAAAGTTTACCGAAGTAGTTTTTTCGGACATTTTTAATCAGTTACATAAGATAAGAAAACTCCAAACATCAAAGTTATTGTCTACTGAACCGTTCCTAAAGTTAACACTGAATATAATAATTTATACATGTTCTGCATAATGGGAATTTTTATCCATTGATCTCGTTCTCATAAATAATGTGTTTCTAGAGTACATTTATGTTTCTTGAACAACCCAATATGAAAATAAAATAAAAAAAATTTCTTTTTAGATAAGACTTTATTTAATTAAAACCAGGAATTAACATTCGCTAATTAAATAAACAATATTTTTGTGCATAACAATTAAATTTAACATCTTTTATCAACAATACGTTCATGTTCTTATACCTAGTTAAAATCATTAACATAAGCAGTGAATTTTTTCTCTAAGAATAATGAAACCAGTCAAGCCAAATAAGAATTATCCAGGCAATAATCCAGTTTTAAGAGTTCTTTGTTTAAAATATGTTTTAATAAAGTGGGAAGAAGTCCAAATTTTTAGGAAAGTTTAAAATATTTTTATCTTGATCAATTACATAATTTTGAAATTATGAGGATTATTTTATTCTCTTAGTAACGGATATACTTACAGACTAAAAATGGTATGTATCAGAACAGAAAGTAGTCTACTTATAAAAATATAAAATCTGTTCGATTTTATTTTGCTTTTAATTACAAAATCCTAACCAAAAGGAAGGTAAGGAAGGGTTGTTTTCTTACACGTTTTTTTATGATATTATTAAATCACTTTTTTATGATAACTACTACAAAGGAAATAGATTCAGTTTTGAAAATGTGTTTTCAACGTTTCTTTCTATTTTATTTAATTACGACCAGAAATAAAGTTCATATCAACGTACAAAATTTTGTACTTTCTTTTTCATATTTATTCGACACTATTTTTGTGTACATTTAATGTAGACATATTGATATATGTATATTAGGGTGGCCCTTAATAGTATGGGGATTTTTAAAAGTTAAAAATATGCTGCTCCCACCCTCTAACTTTGTGCCAATGGACAAAAAAATGATAATTGCAAAATTTCAGCCAATTCTGATAATATTAAGGCGACCCTCAAACGGCCTAAAGTTTTGATTTTTTTTTGCTATTTTTTTAAAAAAAGACAAAAAACCCAAGATAAAATATTCACAATTTTTTATCAATTTTTATATGATGAACTACCCTTGTTAGAGATATAATGGCACAGGTTTGGGTTTTGTGTCCCCCCTCATTTAGGAGTAATAAATTTTTTAGTGGTTAGCAATTGCTGTAAAGTTGTTTTTCCTGCATTTTGAAAACAACTGCTACTCTACAACCCCTTAACTTAAACACATGAAATCGGGCTCATTTTGTTCGTGATTTTAATATCTTTATATTGATGGGCACTATGACCAACTTCCTTTTTTAAAAAATTCCAAAATTTTGAAAAAAGTTGGGAAAAAAATTAAAAAATTTAAAAAATAAAATTTTTTAAAAATTTTTGAAACAAAACATTTTGTTGCTTTTTACCGTCTAATATATACATTTGTACCAAATATAAAGACAGAAATTGAATTGGATCACATTGGAAAAAAATGAAATTCACCGTACATTTGGTAGGCCCCTTAATAACCCCCTAATCAATAGAAAAATAATGATAAGCTCAAGAAAAACTGGTAAGATCTTCGAAAGGGTTCATATGATTCAAAGACATGCAAAAAATTCGACACACATTATTTAAAGAACATTTTTAAGCTAATTTTCTATAAAAATCTTATTTCCAGAATTGAGATGAAACCTTATTAAAGGAATTATTTTTATTTAAAATTCCTAAATATTGTTCTCATATTTTCCAGCTCTTATGTTATTACAATTATTTCAAAATGATAAGTGTAAAATTGCAGCATAATCAGACAATTTAAAGGTTCAAAATACTTGAAATTTTGTGATTTTGACCGTAAAGTTATTCTTTTGAATTTAAAAAAACTTTATATCTTTTCAATATTTTTTTCATCTACTAATTCCTTCTAATTCCTTGCTAGACCCTTCTTATTGGAAATATGATCCTTTTTACAAAAAAGGAATTGAAAAACTTGGTAAAAATGTTGTAAACGATACTGTAGAAAAATAATAATAGTATGGCATAAAACTGATTCATGATTATAAAACATTCTTACAAAAAAAAACTGATAAGCAGTTTGTTTTGCAAATTGTTGCTGAAGACAGAAAAAAATACCCATCGGTAACTAAGTATCTTCTCTAAGAATAAAATGTTAAATAGATTTGTTGTTTCAAATAATGTTTTAAAACTATAGGTATTCATTTTAGGAATAAAAATTAAATTTCCATAAAAACAGTTTGCTATTGAAAGAAATGTTATATTTTATATTGTTCATGATTTAAGGATTTTTCCAAACTTCAAGGCATTTGAGGAATGCCTTGTAATTTTCCTATTCAACTGAAACTTTGGCCAATCAGTTTTCGTTGATTGGAACAATATTACGGGTAAGTGTGTGACCTATTTTAACTTTTTAAAAAATCTCATGAAGCTAAGAGCCACCCTTAAAAACCAGGCCTTAAAGTAGAATTGATTAGAAAAAAACAGCCTTTATAGAATTAGTATCTTAATTGCCTTAACCATCCACTTAGCATTAGCAATGAGAGTTTTTTTTTTTAAATTAAAATTAAAAATCACTTGAATTATTCGAAAGTCTTCTAAAAAAACAAAAACTTGGAATTAAAATTACTTCATTCAATAGCAACACTATTTTGTAGAAAAACTAATTTTTGTTCATTCTGTATTGATATTTTAAAGAACAAAATATTCTATTAAAGAACTAATTTAGTTTTAAACATAAATTAATACGTAGGATTAAGGTTTTAAATGGTAAGAAGAGTTATATGAAAATAATTATTACTATGGAATTTTAAATAGAAAATATTCCTTTCATAAGGTTCCATCTCAATTCTGGAAATAAAGATTTTTATAGAAAATTAGCTTAAAAATGTTCTTTAAATAATGTGTGTCGAATTTTTTGCATGTCTTTGAATCATATGAACCCTTTCGAAGATCTTGCCAGTTTTTCTTGAGCTTATCATTATTTTTCTATTGATTAGGGGGTTATTAAGGGGCCTACCAAATGTACGGTGAATTTCATTTTTTTCCAATGTGATCCAGTTCAATTTCTGTCTTGATATTTGGTACAAATGTATATATTAGACGGTAAAAAGCAACAAAATGTTTTGTTTCAAAAATTTTTAAAAAATTTTATTCTTTAAATTTTTTAATTTTTTCCCCAACTTTTTTCAAAATTTTGGAATTTTTTAAAAAAGGAAGTTGGTCATAGTGCCCATCAATATAAAGATATTAAAATCATGAACAAAATTAGTCCAATTTTATGTGTTTAAGTTAAGGGGTTGTAGAGTAGCAGTTGTTTTCAAAATGCAGGAAAAACAACTTTACAGCAATTGCTAACCACTAAAAAAATTATTACTGCTAAATGAGGGGGGACACAAAAACCAAACCTGTGCCATTATATCTCTAACAAGGGTAGTTCATCATATAAAAATTGGTAAAAAATTGTGAATATTTTATCTTGGGTTTTTTGTCTTTTTTAAAAAAATAGCTAAAAACTCAAAACTTTAGGCCGTTTGAGGGTCGCCTTAATATTATCAGATTTGGCTGAAATTTTGCAATTATCATTTTTTTGTCCATTGGCACAAAGTTAGGGGGTGGGAGCTAAACATTTCGAAAGTTTGAAAATAAGGGCCACCCTAATGTATATTTTTTAGTTTAAGTTCATATTTTAAAAATAAAGTAATGAAATGTGGGGAAAAAAAGACAGTTTATAATAGTATTTAAAATAGATGTTTAATTACAAAATATTTCTGTTTGACATCAGTTAACCTTGTAAATTAATGTCACAATCCATTCTTTCTTTGTTAGATTCATATATTCATTTATATAATTGGATGTATTATTGTATTTATGCATTCTTTGACGTAAGAAAACAAATATATTTATTAATTACAAAGTAAATCTTACACCTTTTTAATTAAAACTAATCACAGAATAAATACTAGATAATATAATTAGCCAGTTCATCAATGCTGCAACAGCTGTGTATTAATATTAAAGGAACGACTACGTATTTACAGCAATTATTGAGTTTCACGTTAAATTTTCATTAATTGGAGAAGTCTTATATAGATACAGGGTGTTTCAAATAGAGTGTAACAATTGACTGTTTCCTAAAATATATCCCTAGACCCATACTTCCAATTGCAAATTTTCATTTTAAGAGGTGGAAAAATAGATGGGACTAGTTACAACTTCATGGGGGAAATACGTCTACTTAAGAAAGTGCAGGAAATAAATTTTTATACACCCCCCGTAGTTTAAAATTTACAATTAGTTAAGTTTTCTTTATTATTTCCTGAATAATTGCACAGTAAATTTTTTCTCAATATCTTCAAAACTCACTGAGATATGCGTGTTTAAGTTTTTAAAGGGTAGTTACAAATGAATTTTTTGCTTATTCCTATCACCTACCAAATTTTTAATATCCCAGTGAGTTTTCAGGAAATAATAACGAAAATTTTGTAGTTAGAAATTTTAAACTACGGGGGCCGTATAAAAATTTATTTTCTGCATTTTCTCAAGTAGACCCCCATAGAGTTGAAACTAGTCCCATCTAATTTTTCACCTTTTAAACTGAAAATTAGCAATTGGAAGTATGTGTCTAGAGGAATATTTTAGGAAATAGCCTACTCTGCTACACTCTATTTGAAACACACCTTGTATATATAATATTATTCATTAAAAGTTTAAAAATCTCAATATTTGCATAACAAACAAACATTTCATTCTTACTAAAATAAAAATTATACTCTACACATGAAACAGGTTCATTCAAATGCATCTGGCAAATACTTAACATTTTTCCATTCAAGGTTAAAGCTCCTCTAACCAAACCTCCTCCAAAAATGGAACTCAAACAAAACCATCCAATACCCTCAACAGCATCCCATCGAAGTATTCGAAACCTGATCCGCGCTTTCCTCTTCACCCAGAAACCCTCGAAACAAATTCTCTCTCCAATAGTTAGTAGCCCCAGACCCGTCACCCCGCTTGATCCGTATTGCCTGCAGCGAAGGTCGTTTAAATCTTATTCCGAGGAGCCCAAATCCGAGCTCCATTCCGCGCGTCTTCACTCCTCTCTCAGGATACATTTCATGTTTTTCAATGAGCATTGTAGGTCGTCCATTTGCCTTTTGAATTTTAAGTGCATTTTCGCTCGCGTGAATGGCAACGAGGCTTGATTGTGCGGGAGGTGCATTCTCCTTATCGGCTGATGACTGAATCAGTGCAAGAGGCTCCTTTTGTTTTCGGCGGAGGTGTTGAATATTCCGCCGGGGTCGGCGAGGAGGGAAACTCTCGTTTGGTGTTTTTAGGGGGTCGGGAGGGTTGGTGTGTGGGAAATTTTTGAGATAACAACGCTCTCGTTTGCATGTTGTTGGAAGGAATTGTGTGTATGAAAGTTTGCGAAGTATTGTTTCCAGTTTTGAAGAAGTTGTTTTCCAATAACGTATTTATAAAAATATCCATACTTTATTATGTATCTTTTAAGCAGTTTTTCTTCCATCATCGGAAATGTAAAATTGCTATATAAAGTATGAAATTGTTAAAAACATTTCAAATCCTGACACCACCAATATCCCTCATCCTGTTGTTTTTACAAATCATTTTGTCATGAAATGAGCTAATATAGAAAATTCGAAATTCATGTGCTTTTATGAGTTAAAAGTAAATATATAGTAATTTAATGTATGCTAATTAATTGTGGATTAGAGAGAGAGTGCTTTAATGTAAATAAAATATTAAGAAGGAAATAAAGGCATGGAACTGAGTAATGAGTAAATTTAACTTGCCTTTAAAATTATTCATGAATTAAAAATGAAGTTAGGGTACGTTTGTTATATTCTTTTATTTACATCATAAGTTACAAGTTCGATTGAAAAGTGGGAGCTCATTTAAATGATATCAAGAAATAATTTCCTTTATAAACAATAAAAAATTTATAATTTAGAAGTATGATAATTTCTAATGAAAGTTCTTATTAGTTTCCCCAACTTGCTAATCCAATTTCTCTATTAACTAATCTAAATCCTTCCCTATCTATCTGATCGATTTTTAAAGATTAAAAACCATAATTGACCTGAAGCATATTATTTATTGCATGGTATCATTAAATCCTTATGCCTAGTAAATACTTATCGAATTACCCGTTTAGCAATTCATCTTGGAACCCGAAATGAACATTGCGGCTGCCATTTCACTAATTTGATTACCGGCGAAAGAGGGCCATCTTTGACATACCGTAATTAAACTACTCGTCAAACGAACCCCTCAAAAGGAGTTATTTCGGTTGTGTCCCGCACACCAAGATTAAGACCGACCGAAGAAGAACAAATTATATTAAAAAGAGCAAAAACGGATGCATTATGCATGGAATCATAACACGGATTATGGACTGCAGAAACGAGGCGAGGCATTATGTAAACGACCATTGAAAAGCGAAATTGCTTTCACCCGACTGCCTCGAAGAAAAGCGGGGGGATCTCCCCTATAATAAAAAGCTTATCTTATTAAATAATTCCTCTCTGATGGATGAAAGAACGTTTTCGAACCGGCCAGACAGATAACAAATGTTCCGTGAAGGGGAGAATGGAGGGACATATTTTGGGAAGAAGATTCCTCTGTGTGTGTGTGGAGAATAAATTAAAAGCAGCCGGAATGGAGGATTGTGATTGGGCCATTGGAAATAACTCCCGGGTTTTGTCAAGGGAAGGAATAGATATCGGAAGTGTTGAAGGCTGTCATGTTTTTGTTGGGTTTGGGATGAGGGGAAGAATTCTTCTTACGGTGTCTTTTAATTGAAGGTTCGGGGAAGTTTTCATTAAGCGGTGCGTGGAGCTTTCCATAGAGTGGTTCTAATGGAAGAAGTTCCTCCACACTTTGGTTTTGTAGGTATTATAGAAAGTTTATGTGGTTTAATAATGATTAAGAAATTACAAATATAAAATTATATGAGTTGACAGTTTTAGTTAATTTAACTTATTTTTAGCGTAAATATTTGCTTTTTGCATTGTAGCATTGAAATTTATTTTATTCATTGTGCTGTTAAATATTGTAGATAGTTTTTGTTTAAAAAGTTTTTCATCATATTAGTATGTGGTTATCAATCAACTACAACTGAAAATAAGTTTGTTTATTTAAAAAATAAATTGAATAAACAACACCGTGGTAGGAAATCCGTCCTGGGTATCTTTTAAATACAAATATTTCATTTCTTGCTGGAATAGAATAATGTACCACTTTATCCCTAAGGAAATACTTTCACTATATAAATGCTTTGCTCAACAGCAGTGATATTGAAATTCTTTTTAATACACATGAGATTTGCAGTTGCTATATTGATTCAGGTACCTTCTAGGATAAAAGTAAGATAAACATAATATTGAAATGTACAACATATTAAAGAGTATTAAAGCCTTTTCTGGTTGTTCAGAATTACTTTAGAGAGGCATAATGGTTAAAGTAAAATATAATTTATCATGTTTATCTGTTAAGTTTAAGGGAAAACACAAAAAAGTAGATAAGCAAATTGAGCTGTGTTAATCTTACAAGGTGCAACAAATGCATTCGAAAGCAAAAATAGAGACTTCAGATTCCAGGGAGCCTTTAGGAATCCCCTCAAAAAAATCCCTTCCTTTCCAAAACTTCAATTTCTGTATAGAAAAGTTTACCAATAGCAAAAACTAAACCAGAATAAACAGCATTGAAATAACATACCGGCGCTGCTACAACAAACTGCTCGGGGCTCGGCAAGCCACCGAATCAAACCGGGCGACTTTGAGTTATCCGAAAATATTCCCGACCTGAGCCGTAAAATGGAAAGAGAAAGCGGCGAATAGACAAAATATAATTTTCTAAAATCCATTTCTTTTCTTCTGGGTCTACCGAGGAGGCGGGGGATAAGAGAGGAAATAAGTCTGTAACGTTTCTTGGCATCTAAAGAAGGCAATAGACGTGTGGGCCTGGCGGGGATTCCGTTTATCGATGTTGGGAGAGAAAATTCAATCCGGATTTATTTTCATCTTCGGTGATTGTAATCCAACTTTTCCCGAAATTACTTGTTAACTATTTTCCGGGATTTGCTTCTTTTCTTCGATTTTTGAAGGGAGAAGAGCACTTGAGGATTCGCGAGGCGTCGCTTTTTGAAATGGGTTCGAGAGGAAGTGGTAGAGGGGTTCATTTTTTATGTCTTATCTTTATTGTGTTTGTGATGAGCTGACAGATAAGGCACATCGTGTAAGGAAGTCGAGAGAAATTCCACAGTCTTTTGTTTTAAAGTAGTTATTTGTTGAAAAGTTGTATTAAAGTTCATTGTAGGTACTGCAAATTTAGAATGGTTGCGTTCTGTATTAGAAAATATAAACGGGTGACCAGAAATATTAAGGGTTAAAACATACGCTTTGTAAAATTATGCCTAAATATTATGCACTTTATGAATCAAATGGGAATATAAACGTATTTAGAGTTTTAAGTTGAAATGTTGTTGGGTACCTAAAAGCAATTGCAACGTAATAATCATTGGTTAAAATAACTGTAGGTACTATCTGAATGTAGGTACAATGTCCATTTAGAAAGGAAGCTTTCTTTTTTGGGAAATCAGAAGCGGGATAATTGAATCACCAGTTTAAGAAAGGGAAAATATCCAAAATATGGAAAACTAACATGTTGTGTGCAAAAATATCTCTTAGCTTTGCTTTAAACATGTGGGTAAAGAGGAGAAAATAACTACCCCCTATCGGCAGATTAACACGCTTGAACTTGGCAAAATCAATGTACTTGTCCATTCATGGTATTTTTTTTATTAAAATTGAAATTTAAGTTAATTTGTCTTTCTTCTCTTATTCTTTGTACTGTGAACTTAGCAAAGTAAAATTTTATTTTCATTTGAAAGTGTTTTCTCCTTTTTAATCCAATGAATATTTGACTCCATTGGTATTCACTTACTCCTTTGATAGTGCCTTAATGCTTAATGACTCTTTTTCCTATTTTGTCACTTTAGTGCCGTGAACTAAGCAGAAATATAATTTAGTTGTCGAGTTGTCGATGAAAGTGGTTTTTAAGATTTTTTTTTCTTCCGAAATTTTATGAGGTTGAGAAAGGTAATAAATCAATCAACTTTTTTCAACTGTAAAATTTTTATCAAAAATATTTTACAGTCATAAGTCATGAGGTCTATAATTTATTGCTTTTATTAAGAATAGGTAATATAAAGTTTTAAATCTACATTAATCTACTTTTGAGTAGATATAAAACTTTTGTACTCGTTTCTATTCAAAAATTTAAATTTTCAGTTTCTTTCTGACTTTTTACGGAGCAAACCATTTATTGTGACGAATGAATTCCATTATAGTCCAATTTTAGTTTAAGTAATACAAATCAAATCATTAAAGTTATTAACTCTCTCTATTTCTAAATACCACATTTAAAACAATGCTTTTTTTTCTTACAGAAATTAAACGATATAAAATTGCCCAAATAAATGTTCATTGAAATCGTGGTTTCAGCCAATTTTGGTAATGAATTTAAGAACTGAAAGGAATGAATAGGAATATTTAAAACACATGAAAAAGAAAACTTCCGTATTCAAAAATAAAATAAAATATAAGCATAAATTGTTTAAGGTTATTCTTTGAGATAAAAGAAAGTTTTGCAAAAGTTCAAATATGACCAATATCGACCAGTAATTATAATTAACGCTAAAACTACTCTAAAATAAAGACAAAGGAAATTTTCAACGAGGCAAGAGATGGATGTTGAAACAAATCGATTTCAGAGTAGCTCTCGTACTTTGATCGTTCTTGACAGCGTAGCGAAATTCGATTTTGATACCAATTAGGGACGGAACTATCACACCTTGGTTTTCTAGTAAGACTCTCACAAACTAATCAAGGTGGAAAATTAACTTTCTCTGTTTCTCTCCTTTTTGAGGGATCGAGAAAACTAGTGTTGGGGATTGAAACGGTAATATAAATAAAGGAAATTAAACTATACTGAAGTTTTACAGTTTAAAAGGGTCTGATTTTATGGTTAGAGGGTTCTTAATTTTTGGAGAAGATTTAGAAGAGTAATGATTTTAAGGAAGTGTATTTCTGTTCTAATTTAAAACATTGGATGGTTCTAATAGTATTTTAATTTCGTTCGTTAAATTTATGATTTACTTGAAAGCTCTGTACAAGTAATGGTTGAAGTGTAGGTTGTAAAGCGCTAAAGAAGCATTAGATCCAATATTAATCTATAAATTCAAAAAACAACATTTTCTCTCATGAATTTAGTTTGTACACATACAGTTTTCTTAGCAGATATGTGATGTCTTATTTTACTACTAGAAACTTTAAAGCTCGCCTTTAACGAGTTTGTCAAAACTATTGCAACAAGAAACCCATTTGATCATGATACTTGCCAAAACTGTCATCAAAATTAAGGTTATACACTTTGAGTAACAAATCCATTTTTTTTCCAACTACATGTTCCAATTTATTTTTATTTATCTTAAACTGTTATGTTATTTCGGTGTTAAATATATTTGTAAATGTTTAGACTTTAAACCCCTTTAACATTAAAGAATGTTATAATAGATGCTATAATAATAAAGCTCTGAAATTTATATCCTCTACTTTCTCTTACAATAATTAATATCCTACTAGACTATCAAACAGGTTATTCTAATTTGTTTCCAAATATATCTTTCTCTTATTGTATCATCTAAATGTTGATTCTCCGATTTATTCAAGAGGAGAAAGCTTCAAAATACTAAAACCATTCTTTTAGGAAGAAATAATCGATTATTCAAATGCTACACCCATTCGATTATGATTCACGAACTGTCCCAAACCAACCGAATTACCCAATCAAGGCCCTAATGGAACTCCCGCAAAGAGCGTTCGTGGGTCAAGAAATTAGCGGGAACTCTTCAGAAGGGTCTTAATGAAAGAACTTCACGTGTGAAGACCTGAGAGGGGACATCACTAAAACGGAAGCAGCAGCGCCAAAAACAACAGAACTCTCTCTCTCTCTCTTTGAAAAAAATAAGGAAGGAAGCCCGAAGTGAAGTACCGAAAATGAAAAATAAGAGTAAGTATGTTTGAAGGCCTCGGAGGAAAACGATTAATTTAAAGTCAGAAGTTGTTCCGTGACAAAGACGAATGGGAATTTCTTCCTTCTCTCTCTCTTCTCGCCGTTTTTTTTTATTTCCATTATCATTCCTGAAAGAGAGACAATGGGAAAAACCGGACCGGATGAACGGAGGTGTAAAATTGGCGGAATTACCCGGGTATGGAAGAAGTAAGTGGCTTCCGGCGGTTTGTCCGGCAAAGAAGAATATTTCGGGTCTTAGGAGATTAAGCGATAGGTGGATTAGACCGTTGCCAGATGGATGAAAAACAATCGGGGACAAACTTCGAACAGGGGAATCTCTTTAACCCGGTAATCTTGGGTGACCAGATACTTTTTTTTCTCTCTCTGCTATCTCGGTGAGTCGAAAACTAACCAGCAGGGTGGAGAATAATTCAATTTTTGTGTTTCGGAAAGTTTGGAAAGAAATTTTCGGACTTAGTGGCTATCATCTATCTTGTTTGTGATTGTTAGTGTTCGTTGTTTTTGGAAACACTCTAATAATTTAAGGGCTGATTTGTATATGTTATAGTTTTTAGTTCCTGCGTTTATGTATTTCATTATTATGTAATACATATATTATTATGTATATTTCATTATGTAATACATTGTAAATTTATTTCATACTTATAAATTTGGATGGTATGCAACAAACATCAGATTAAGTTTGATTTTTTAATGCATCTAATCAAAATGTGAAAAGGTTTTATAATTTCTGAGGATACGAAGAAAATTATTTTTAACTTTTCTTGAAGTTGTTGAAATATCAATGTTGAAAATATATAACAAATTTATATTATATGCTTTATTATTATTATTATTATTATTATTATTATTATTATTATTATTATTATTATTATTATTATTATTATTATTATTATGTTTCTATTATTATTATTTTATTAGTAAATACGAGTATGTAAACAAAATTATTTAAAAGTCTTTTACAAAAGTTTCCTCGGAGTTCTTTTTTTTGTTCATAAACTAAGTACCTGTGTACTAATAATGATGTTTTCAATTAAGATATTTCTTGCTTTGAGTCTTACTTTATATAAAAGCCCCTTCTTATATAAACTTAAAATTATAGTACAAATATACTGTTGTATTTTACATTTAAGTATTTGATTACTTTAATTCCCTTAGTTTTGGATTTAACTTAGAAAGTTAGGTAAGATTACTATATTATCTAATACCTCTTTTCTAATTTCATGAACATTAATAGAATGCGTGCTGACAGTATTTAAACATATCAACTTAAACTGTACCAAACTATTCTATTCAAAGATATTTCTTGCTTTAAATCTTACTTTATGTAAAAGCCCCTTCTTATATAAACTTAAAACTATAGTACAAATATACTGTTGTATTTTACATTTAAGTATTTGATTACTTTAATTCCCTTAGTTTTGGATTTAACTTAGAAAGTTAGGTAAGATTACTATATTATCTAATACCTCTTTTCTAATTTCATGAACATTAATAGAATGCGTGCTGACAGTATTTAAACATATCAACTTAAACTGTACCAAACTATTCTATTCAAAGATATTTCTTGCTTTAAATCTTACTTTATGTAAAAGCCCCTTCTTATATAAACTTAAAACTATAGTACAAATATACTGTTGTATTTTACATTTAAGTATTTGATTACTTTAATTCCCTTAGTTTTGGATTTAACTTAGAAAGTTAGGTAAGATTACTATATTATCTAATACCTCTTTTCTAATTTCATGAACATTAATAGAATGCGTGCTGACAGTATTTAAACATATCAACTTAAACTGTACCAAACTATTCTATTCAAAAATATTTCTTGCTTTAAATCTTACTTTATGTAAAAGCCCCTTCTTATATAAACTTAAAACTATAGTACAAATATACTGTTGTATTTTACATTTAAGTATTTGATTACTTTAATTCCCTTAGTTTTGGATTTAACTTAGAAAGTTAGGTAAGATTACTATATTATCTAATACCTCTTTTCTAATTTCATGAACATTAATAGAATGCGTGCTGACAGTATTTAAACATATCAACTTAAACTGTACCAAACTATTCTATTCAAAGATATTTCTTGCTTTAAATCTTACTTTATGTAAAAGCCCCTTCTTATATAAACTTAAAACTATAGTACAAATATACTGTTGTATTTTACATTTAAGTATTTGATTACTTTAATTCCCTTAGTTTTGGATTTAACTTAGAAAGTTAGGTAAGATTACTATATTATCTAATACCTCTTTTCTAATTTCATGAACATTAATAGAATGCGTGCTGACAGTATTTAAACATATCAACTTAAACTGTACCAAACTATTCTATTCAAAAATATTTCTTGCTTTAAATCTTACTTTATGTAAAAGCCCCTTCTTATATAAACTTAAAACTATAGTACAAATATACTGTTGTATTTTACATTTAAGTATTTGATTACTTTAATTCCCTTAGTTTTGGATTTAACTTAGAAAGTTAGGTAAGATTACTATATTATCTAATACCTCTTTTCTAATTTCATGAACATTAATAGAATGCGTGCTGACAGTATTTAAACATATCAACTTAAACTGTACCAAACTATTCTATTCAAAGATATTTCTTGCTTTAAATCTTACTTTATGTAAAAGCCCCTTCTTATATAAACTTAAAACTATAGTACAAATATACTGTTGTATTTTACATTTAAGTATTTGATTACTTTAATTCCCTTAGTTTTGGATTTAACTTAGAAAGTTAGGTAAGATTACTATATTATCTAATACCTCTTTTCTAATTTCATGAACATTAATAGAATGCGTGCTGACAGTATTTAAACATATCAACTTAAACTGTACCAAACTATTCTATTCAAAAATATTTCTTGCTTTAAATCTTACTTTATGTAAAAGCCCCTTCTTATATAAACTTAAAACTATAGTACAAATATACTGTTGTATTTTACATTTAAGTATTTGATTACTTTAATTCCCTTAGTTTTGGATTTAACTTAGAAAGTTAGGTAAGATTACTATATTATCTAATACCTCTTTTCTAATTTCATGAACATTAATAGAATGCGTGCTGACAGTATTTAAACATATCAACTTAAACTGTACCAAACTATTCTATTCAAAGATATTTCTTGCTTTAAATCTTACTTTATGTAAAACCCCCTTCTTATATAAACTTAAAACTATAGTACAAATATACTGTTGTATTTTACATTTAAGTATTTGATTACTTTAATTCCCTTAGTTTTGGATTTAACTTAGAAAGTTAGGTAAGATTACTATATTATCTAATACCTCTTTTCTAATTTCATGAACATTAATAGAATGCGTGCTGACAGTATTTAAACATATCAACTTAAACTGTACCAAACTATTCTATTCAAAGATATTTCTTGCTTTAAATCTTACTTTATGTAAAAGCCCCTTCTTATATAAACTTAAAACTATAGTACAAATATACTGTTGTATTTTACATTTAAGTATTTGATTACTTTAATTCCCTTAGTTTTGGATTTAACTTAGAAAGTTAGGTAAGATTACTATATTATCTAATACCTCTTTTCTAATTTCATGAACATTAATAGAATGCGTGCTGACAGTATTTAAACATATCAACTTAAACTGTACCAAACTATTCTATTCAAAGATATTTCTTGCTTTAAATCTTACTTTATGTAAAACCCCCTTCTTATATAAACTTAAAACTATAGTACAAATATACTGTTGTATTTTACATTTAAGTATTTGATTACTTTAATTCCCTTAGTTTTGGATTTAACTTAGAAAGTTAGGTAAGATTACTATATTATCTAATACCTCTTTTCTAATTTCATGAACATTAATAGAATGCGTGCTGACAGTATTTAAACATATCAACTTAAACTGTACCAAACTATTCTATTCAAAGATATTTCTTGCTTTAAATCTTACTTTATGTAAAAGCCCCTTCTTATATAAACTTAAAACTATAGTACAAATATACTGTTGTATTTTACATTTAAGTATTTGATTACTTTAATTCCCTTAGTTTTGGATTTAACTTAGAAAGTTAGGTAAGATTACTATATTATCTAATACCTCTTTTCTAATTTCATGAACATTAATAGAATGCGTGCTGACAGTATTTAAACATATCAACTTAAACTGTACCAAACTATTCTATTCAAAGATATTTCTTGCTTTAAATCTTACTTTATGTAAAACCCCCTTCTTATATAAACTTAAAACTATAGTACAAATATACTGTTGTATTTTACATTTAAGTATTTGATTACTTTAATTCCCTTAGTTTTGGATTTAACTTAGAAAGTTAGGTAAGATTACTATATTATCTAATACCTCTTTTCTAATTTCATGAACATTAATAGAATGCGTGCTGACAGTATTTAAACATATCAACTTAAACTGTACCAAACTATTCTATTCAAAGATATTTCTTGCTTTAAATCTTACTTTATGTAAAAGCCCCTTCTTATATAAACTTAAAACTATAGTACAAATATACTGTTGTATTTTACATTTAAGTATTTGATTACTTTAATTCCCTTAGTTTTGGATTTAACTTAGAAAGTTAGGTAAGATTACTATATTATCTAATACCTCTTTTCTAATTTCATGAACATTAATAGAATGCGTGCCGACAGTATTTAAACATATCAACTTAAACTGTACCAAACTATTCTATTCAAAAATATTATTTCTTACTGACAAGAAATCATAAATTTTCTATGCGAAGATGCCAACGCATTGTACGATTCGATTGCTTTGTTTACGCCTACGTGGAATAAATTTAAAAATCTAAATTACTAATAAAAGCCCCCAGTTTCCAAAGCAACATTTCTCAATGCCGTAAAAACGCGCTCCAGACGGCGTAACAGCCTCCATAACGCCTCAAAATTGCATCCTGCGGGGTCAGCGCCCACAGCGGTCTTTATTTGATTTCTCCATTTCCCTCTCAAGTGAGGGAATGCGTCGCGCCCGAATTCCGGAGCGCGGGAATGCCGGACCAGCGCAGAGAGGAATTCCGAGTTATCTTTGAAGGAGCAAAGTTTCGACGTCTGCATTTTGACGGAGTATTTTAATTACTCAGTAAACTCCGTTCTTTGTTACAATGGCGGCTTCGAATGGATGGCTCCTGGATATTACCTTTTCGCCGTCGTTACTTATTCCGATAATGTGCAATCCGTTGTTTTAAATGGCGGCGGCGGCCTCCCCTTTGCCTTCTTGAGTTGGATTTCGCCATTGTGTTCATTCATTCACTCTGAGGCCGTTTGTTCATCAATTGGCGATCTGTGTTGCGGTGGCGTCCTTTAATTAAAGTTGGTCCGGATTGAAGAGGTTTTGGTGGAGAGGGAAGGCTTGATGAATTGATGTCTTATTTGGCGGGAGAGGTAATGAAACTTTTAAAGTTTAATTTGGGTTGGTTTAAATTGGATTTACTCGATAGAAATGCGATTAACTTTGGAGATATAGATTTATTTGGGTTGCAAGTGTGTACATTTTATGTATAAATTGACTTTTTAACCTTGAACCTGTCACGGGGACTGTTTCTCTTCTATCCCTTGATCCCACATCGAAAAACACCAAAAAGATGATAAAGATAAATGCCAAAAAGATCTTTAAAAAATACTCTATCTTTCAAAACTGCTGGTAATTCTATAATTCCCAGGATCTAATGAATCTTCTCCTAACTTATATACAGCTTTACACTAAATGTATCATTGTAAAAGGAATCAAGGATCAGAAGACACCCAATCGGACAAATGAACTTATTCAGCGCTTCTGGATTAACATTTCATCAAGAAGAAAATCTTAACGCCGAAAAAACAGCATCGATAGACCCCAAATTATAATAAAACCTAACTTTATTGCCTTGTTTACACTATCTCATTAATATTTAAGGTCCGTTTGGCTCCCCTTAGGCTTCCCTATAATTAACTATACCGATTTTACTGAATTTGAATATTTTAAATTTAAAAACAATTTAAAATTTATGTAAAAACTGTCATTTAGAAAACACATTCCATTCATTCTTTTTATTTTGCTAAGATAATTAAACTGATTTTATGGTATTTTTCCCTTTCATAAAATATTTAATTAAGTGGAGTAAAATAAATTCCACAACTCTTTTCAAACCTCGAGTAGAATATTTTCATATCCACTTACATTTTTCCCTCAAAGCCTTCACCCTACTCTCAGTAACTTCCTCAAACTTAACCAAACTCAAAAACGAGTCGAGCCGAAGCAAGCCGAATTCCCTCCCTAATTACCTTTGATGACCTAAAACAAAGTACGCTCCCGCAACCACCCCCTCCTCGACATATTTCAGTCCTCTGTCGAGCACGGCTAATAAAATTGTGGTCCGAAGAGCTCGAAACACCTGATGCATCAAAACATAAGCCCGGCTTCCTCCGTGCTGCTCACTAATTGCATAATTTAACTTTGAGAAAAGATAACAGGCGGCAGTCAAAAGTTGGGAAAGGAAGGAAGAGAGATAGGGTCTCCGTACTTAAGACTCCACAGTCAATTAAGTCACAGCTGGGGGGTGTCCACGGGGAGCCGACGGCGACATATGCGAGGGGGGGGGGCTTAAAGCAAAATATGTGACATCAGTATGCAACTCGTGTCCGTATCGATTTCTTTGGCGAAATGAGTGAAAACAAAGTTCACCTGGAGAGTGAACAGTGCCGCCATGTTTGGTCACTATTTCGGTTTGTTTTTTTTTTCCCTTGAAGTAAAGTTTTGATCTATTATTATTTTCAATGGCATAAATAAGTTATTCTTTTATTCAATAAGTAAATGACTATTTGTCACTGATGCTTTTGAAAAGTACTGATTTTATGCAGTGAAAGAAGTTTCCGAATAACTGATCAATAACGAAACATTTTCATGGGGAAAATTTACTATTAAATATAATTGTCAAGATTATATTCGTTCAAAAAGTTATTCAATGTTTTCTTGTTATGTGTAAAAGGGCTTATCAATTTACAATTAGTAAATAGTATCCAAACAAATTGATGTAATGATCTAACCAGGTTTCATAGAAAGTGTGAAATTTGTCTCCCCTCACAGTATCTGAGAAGTATCACTCAGATGTATTCTTTTTCATTTCTACTTCCTTTCTAAGACTACTCCGAATACACTCCATCTCCCTTCTCTCCTGTATTTCTCTGTATTTCTTTCAAGTTTTGAATAGTACTAAGCACTATAGTCTCTGTGTGTGTACTAAAAAAAACTAATGCAGTGTCTTTGTGTTTTGAAACAAACTGAGAAAAAAAAGTTATAGAATAATTTTATCATCATTTCTATTTAATCACGCAAAATAAGATTTAGGAATAAGTTAATAGTTATATTTTATACCTATTATCTTGGAACTTTTTTTTCAACTATATCTTAAGTAAAATAAAATTTAGGGATATGGAAGTATTTCCTTCCAACAAGAAAATTTTATTCCGAAGGTCTTCTATTTCAATCTTTGAAATATTTTTACGGTCTAGTTATCTTAATTTTGGTTTTTATGAATGAAAAGTCATTCTTGATATTCCATGCATCACCCATTATGAACATAGATATAAGTAAAAATTACATGTTAAAGTATAAATTTAACTTGATTTCGTTAAATTTTGTATCGTTTGAATACATGATGATGATGATAGTGATGTCGTGTCTACAACGAGTCTTGTCTATAACTAAATAGTGCAATGGGCAGAAACCACAGCCCTAGCAATTTCTACTGTTTGTCTACATCTGATACCGGTAAAATTCTTAATGATTTCGTAATAATTTCTATGGATTTTCAACGGAAAAATATTATTCAAATAAAGGTTTTTGAATACAGAATCCGTGAATTAGCATAAGTTCCATAAAACATCTAAAAATACTAATACTAAAATAATGTTTATTCCTGACTCCTCATACTTTGTTTATAAGTAAAGCTAAGAACTTTAAACTGTTTTTAAATGTACTCACTCCCTTTTTCCTACATAAAAATGAGATGTTGATTTTTCCTAAAAACAAGGATATCTCAGAACTTCTTTCAAACTGTTTCTACATTTTTTTTCTAACTCATACGAAGCTCATTGCATCATATGCAAAACGTGGACAAAGATGGCTGCTAGTGTAAGGTTTGAGAATAGGCGCTTATCCCTGAGGTTCTCCGTTTCTTAAGGCTTCCAGGGGCCCTAAATGGTTTTGTATTGATTTGTAGCGTCTGCTAAAGACGCTGAAGGGAAATACAGGGAAGAAGCTGACTCGCCGTAAAACGCCAAATCCTCACAATTTTCCTCCACATTCATAAAGGAGGGGGACGTTATCAAATTGAACAAACCCATACTTAATGGATGGCTAAATATTGCCTCTTACATTGTAAAGGGGTGACTGGTTCAGTATCTGATAGAAACCAGGTGCCCATCTTTGTAAAATGAATTGGGCTGTGTAATATTATGAAGAGATATAAAAGTTGAATTAATTCGTGTTTTTATTTCTGAATATTTATTTGATTCAAGTTACTGAGGGACTTTATTTTTAACGGGTTTGACTTACAGCATATATTAAGGTACTGATATTGAATTAATTTTCTGTTTGCTTTCATTTTTAGTAACCATTTCTTCTATCTCAAAAGAATCATGAATTATGGTTAGATTTTACTATTATTAAATTCTTTCCTAACGTTTCTTAGAGGAAATTATGTTTTTACTCCTCTAAAAGTAAATATTACTATATTTAGTTTACATAAATAAATTGTTATAGAAAAATATCGAGTTTTTTCCGAGTAAATTTAAAAATAGTATCGTATTTACTTTAATTAGGTGACATGCTAGTAAAAAAATGTTCGTGAATTGATATTAAAAATACAATAAATACATCAATTTTGTGTTTTTACAGGGAGCATATTTGAATCATCATCAAAGTACCTTCAAAAAGTTGAAGCATGAGTACTTTTAAATAAACAGGTCATAACAAAAAATATTAACCTTTCAATCTTAATAAGAAAATATTTCCAAAATATGATTCTCAGTAAATTCCTAACATTAGTTCTATGACTTAATCCTTTAAGTAATTATATAATGATTTTTTTATATGTAGGGATCAATAAATTAACCGCTGTGTATTGCCTACACATGGATACATTTAGCACTCCCGTGGACACGACACCAACCAACCAATAAATTAACCAATTAGTCTTCCATCCATATTTTAAAGATAACTAATTCTTCGATCTACCGTTTCATGGTTCATCCTTTAAGTTAAAAAAAATTCTTATATTATTATGTTAAACAAAAACTAAAATCTAAAAATAAAAGAAACTTTTCCATAAGACGCAAACTGTAAATAAAAACAAAATTTTCTCCTTCACTGACCCATATGCATTAAATCATGTGCATTAATTATTTTTTTACCTGTGAGATCCAATATTTTTTTTTTCTAAAACAACCGTTTTTCTCTATCCAGGTAAAAGTAATGCTTCGAATCAAAGCCGACTCCGAAGAAATGAGCTCTTCCTTCCTAAGCGTGGACGGCAGGAAGAAACAAGTGACGGTGTACGAGCTGTCCAATGGTCAGTCCTCGCCTGCTGAACGGAGAGCAGGGGTTGCGGCCCCCAAGATGTTCGCTTTCGACGCCATCTTTCCTCAAGACGACACACAGGTGAGTGACAATTCGGAATAACTGCACATCAAAATTATTTAATTATAAGAAATCCTTTGCCTTTTCACAAAGCATGGAGGTACTTGTGTAACTCAGGATGGCCCAACAATTAAAGTGGCTCATGTTAAATGTGAATAGTATGATCAAAGATGGAATTCCCCCTTCCCGCGATTTTTTTACACAAGTGTGAAAAGCATTGAACGCAAATTTTAATGTCTGGTTCATATCTTCAATCCTCAGCTTCGAGCCCATAAGGTTAGTGGTTAGTCCCCTATTCCCAAAAGGTTAAGGAAAAAAAATAGTTTTTCAGTAATTGATAGTTATTTAACTTTTGTGTAAAAAAAAACCTTTTATATCATTATAAGGTACTTCTCTTGTATCATTTATTAATGGCGAGCAAATTCCTGTAGTAAAAGTTTATATACTTTCAAAATTATTAAGGATTAAGTCAGTTTTTGGCATCTGGTGCGTTAAATTTTAAACAATAATAGAAATGAGAAACTGTAAGAATCATTACTTGGTTCATATAAAAATACAGATTTCATGAGCATGTTCAATTTTAAATATCTTTATTAGAAACCAATTATTTACCGCAACTACAAATTAACTCAATTCGTTATTACTAAAATATTATTTATTAATTCTTGAGTAATTTACCATGTACCTTTTGATGTAATATTTTCTTATTATTTCACGTTTAGTTTTTATCCCTCTTCTTAATAGGAAACACATATTTTGTTGTTACTTAAAAGTCAAAGTAACGATTTTTTGAAAATCATAATAGGCATTCTTTTTGGTATTTTTACATCCCAAAGAAAGTGTTCTCTTCGATTCCCATTCCGCCATCTTGTTTCATTCAGACACAACACCTTAAATATTCATACTAACGTTCATCCTGATGCCCTATCTAGAGAAGTAACCTCCCAAGACATTATTTCTTAGACTGATTAATGCTTTTCTCTGACTTATAACTCAAAGTAATTACTGAGTAACTCGCGTACTTTCTCGTTGCATTTGTCCTTAATACAGCTTTTCCAATCATTTATCAACAGGCAGAAGTATGCTCCGGTTCTCTTCCAGAGGTTATCCAAGCCGTTGTGGGGGGAACAGACGGTTGCCTTTTCGTCTACGGACATTCCAAGCTGGGTAAGTGAACCTTTTGCTGCAAACCTCCTTTACCTCCAGTTATTTTTGTTCATGTCATTCGATCCTTGCCGAAAAAACTTATAGGAAACTATTAATTTGAAAATATGTTTGCCTATGAAGCAATTTTAAGTAAGAGTATGACCAGTACATTGATAATATAATTGGTTTTTAAGCTTGATATTACTGGTCTTTCAAAAGCTGGATCATTTAACCTGAAAAATAATTATGTATAATTTGGTTAGCAAAAAAACCTGTTTTTCTATAATAAAAAAAACCACTGTTATTTCAGCTTTCTCAAATTTGACTAAATTTAGCCTCTTTTTAACTGTGTTTTTGCACTAACGATTTTCTCTCAATGGAACTCAGATTTGACTTCTCAAACCTGAAATCATAATTTTTGTGATTATATTATATGCCATGAGGAATGTACGTTACTGAATCCAGCATGAGGACTGCTATTTTATATTATTTTTCCTATTTAAATTTTACGCCGCTATGTATTCAAATCTCAGTTCCTTCCAACATTGAAAGGCATCTGCTTAAAATTTGTTCACAGGTGTGTTAAACAAAATACTCTTTAATTAGGAGTATAATTGGATTTACGCTAAAGTTACCATATTTTGTCTTTATTCACTAGTATACGGGAGCTTTTAGAATCTTAGAACAAAGTATAATTTATTATTAAGAACAAATCTCAGATTAAACTCCTTTATTCATGGCAAGGAATCCGATCTAAGCATGAATTATCTATCTACTACCCGACAAGTAATACCGATGTCACGTTCGAATTAATGAACATGTTACGTTTAAACTTACACAACCTTAGGGAACCTTTTCACTTCATTTAAAAGAGGCTGAAATTAATTAAGAAGTGAACAACCCCACCGGAATTTACGTATAAATGCGACGAAATTTAAATCTCCGTTTTCTGAAAGCGTCTAGCGAAAGAAATTAAAATGTGTCGTGTTTACGTTTTCTCTTTTGAGTTTAGAGTCAATATTTAGTGAATTACCCCGTTAAAGTTTAACAAAATTTAATTCGATTCAAATGCAATCAGAGAGATTTTTCTGTAGCTCCTCGAATTCAACTAGTGGGGGTTATCAAATTCCTTGGGGTGTTATTTTACACTTATTATCCACATATTAGATTTTGTTTGCAACTTTTAAGTATCTATTTTTAAGTTTTGTAAAGTCTTAAAATATACGTTATAGATAAACAGTGCTTATTGAAGTAATATCGTTACAATTTAAACCTCGATATTCATTTAATCATCTTTAGAAGATTGTGTAACCAGCTTGTTAATCCTTTCTATTTCTCTATAAACTCCTTATGGTTTAGGGTTTGAATTCCTTTTTTAAATTATTATTGTTGAATGCACTTAAATATCCTCGAATTATGTGTATAATAAACTCACTGATATGTTAAAATAGATTATAACTTTTTATTTTTCATGCTTTTATATGGGTAAATTTTATGCTTTTATCTTGCTTAAAAAAACAAATCACTAACTCTACTTTATCAAGCCTTTTTAGTATCTATGTAAATTGTGTATTCCGCAAATCATTTCCAAAAAAGTGTTAGAGAGAAAATATTATTAGTTTAACCACATGTTTCAACTAATTTTAAATTTAAAATTCTAAAGTGAAAGTTAAAGTAGGATATAAACTATTCATTGTTTGACAATAACCCAATTTTTTAAAAGTATAGGTATACCTTTTATTTTAAATGATAATAATATTTTTAAATAATTATAGAAAAATATTAGTACTAAAATTTATGTTATTTTATTATATGTAGATTTTTTATTTTCTTTCCGATCATTTAAGTTTTTGCTAAAAAAACACTATGTAAACCTATCTACCTAAAACTATAATGTTCGAGGTGTTTGGGGCTATAAAGGCGTCTGGATGGAAATTTATGGCTTACCTGAGATGAGACTGGATTCGATAAATAAGTCAAGTATTCTATGCCTAAATGGGTATCATTTTTATATTTTGCCTCATAGGAATCTTTTCCTTCCTTTCGAATAAAGGTGAACTGACAACAAAAAATAATAATTTCCTACGATAGCAACTACCTGTAAATAGTTTTTACAACACTTTTTGGCATATTCATCCCATAAAAAGAAATTTTAACCCCCAATTCTCTTTTCTTTCCACTTTCACCCAACAATCTGCCAAACAGTAGCTTCCCTCCAAATAAACATATAAAGCCTCTAAATACCCCAACAGCATCCTCCTGTAATTCATCAAACTCATCGCCAAAGAGTCACGCTATTCAATATTCATGAAGGGGACTAAATGCCCCCTGTGACGAACGTCATAAAGATAACGGAGTGACTTATTTATCGAATCCAGTCTCATCTCAGGTAAGCCATAAATTTCCATCCAGACGCCTTTATAGCCCCAAACACCTCGAACATTATAGTCCTAACCCGCCCGAATTTCCTTACAATTCTAGGCGGCTTAGTACTGAGAGGGTTGAATCTCCCGAGACACAAAAACCGAAGGGGTTGTCTGCCCCGGAACGATCTTGACCGATGATGCGTCACTCTGGTGTCATCGGAGGGGATGATTTAGTTGCGTGACACCGGAGGGACGATTTGTCTCCATATTATTATTATTGGTGGTGGTGTTGCTGTCTTCGGTTTATATATTTTAAAGCGGCGTTTGTTT